>JARFIW010000053.1:9192650-10628862 GCA_036346225.1 Platerodrilus igneus | reverse complement strand
TCTTTAAACAATTTTTCATTAATAAGTAGTAAGTTTTTAGTTATTAAAACAAATAGTAAAGGATTAATCAAAAAAAGCAGTAAATACCAAAATAGTTCAATAAATTTCGTACATAAGAATTAAATTTGGAAAGTCCATATTTGAATGGTGAAACCCCAGGCGTTCTGGTTCCGAAGTCAGAAGTGCATACAGAGAAAGCAAAAAAAAGGAACTGACCCTCGAGTTACTGGCATCGGGGTGGAACCAGTCGCTGATCTACGTCAGCGAGTAGGCAGGCTTACGCCCAGGCAGAGCGCATTTGACCTCGCATTCCCAAAAGAAACGACAGCTCAAGGGATTAACGTGTCCCCCACAGGAAGCTAGAATAATTACGAACCATAAATTAATTTATTGAAGCGGAAAAGTATTGTTTTATACAAACTCTATATACTTACCACGCTAAATAATGCGTGCCAGGAATTCGCATAACGAAAACGAACTAATCAAAACGGAACGTGTTTTCGGGTTGGTAATCGAACAGCAAATGAATATTACATGTGTTAGGCACCAAAGCAAGGAAATAAACCAGGAAAACTCCTAATTTTATTAAAATAAATTCGCCGAATTCTTTCACAAGGGAAAACACACCAGCATTTAATTATTGAAATACTTGGAAAGTCGCCTATCTAATTAGGGCGTAAATTCCACGGTACGAAATTCTTAGAAAGGATATTTATTTTTCTAATGAGCAGAAAGATTTATCAACTGACCTAGATAGGATATTTATTATTAATTACAATACAAATTTTAATACACGAAAGTGTTATTTTTAATTAACGGAATTAATTTTTGTGTTTAACGTCAAGGAATTTAAGGTAAAAATTATTGCATATAAACTAATCAATTAGTTACGAAAGTGAACGTAACAAATTCAATAGTTTACTGGAGATATATTGGGTAATGGGTAATTATCAGGTAACGGTTAGAACCTAGATATTAATATCAGGTACCCGGGTACAAACATTGGATATCGTCGTTATTCCCAGTTTGTTCTACATTCCCAAATCATTCTAAACAAAATATATCGGCTGTTCAGTAGTTTACGATGCTATTGGGTAACGGGTAATTTTCGGGGAATGGGTGGAACCCGGGTATTAATTTCGAGTACCTGGGTACAAGTTTTATCCGGTATTGTCATTCCCAGTTTGTTCCACATTCCACTTCTCATTATACACAAAATATATCTACAGTTCGATAGTTCATAGGATATTTGTCGGGTAACGGGTAGAACACGGGTATTAATTTCAGGTACCCAGATACAAACATTATTTGGTATTGTCATTTCTATTTTGTTTCACATTCCACTCCATCATTATATACAAAATATATCTGCAAATTTGCTGGATATTTATCGGTTAACGGGTATAACCCAGGTATTAATTTCAGATACCCGAGTTCAAGCCCTATCTGTTATCGTCACTCCCAGTGTGTTCCACATTCCACTTCTCATTATACACAAAATATATCTACAGTTCGATAGTTCACAGGATATTTGTCGGCTAACGGGTAGAACCCGGGTATTAATTTCAGGTACGCAGATACAAACATTATTTGGTATCGTCATTTCCATTTTGTTTCACATCATATATTTGCAGTTCGATAATTTGCTGGATATTTATCGTTTAACGGGTATAACCCAGGTATTAATTTCAGATGCCCGAGTTCAAACCCTATCGGGTATCGTCATTCCCAGTTTGTTCCACATTCCACTCCTCATTATACACAAAATTTATCTGCAGTTCGATAGTTCACAGGATATTTGTCGGGTAACGGATAGAACCCGGGCCTTAATTTCAGGTACTCAGGTACAAACATTTGGTATCGTCATTTCCATTTTGTTTCACATTCCACTCCATCATTATACACATCATATATTTGCAGTTCGATAATTTGCTGGATATTTATCGGGTAACGGGTATAACCCAGGTATTAATTTCAGATACCTGAGTTCAAACCCTATCGGGTATCGTCATTCCCAGTTTGTTCCACATTCCACTTCTCATTATACACAAAATTTATCTGCAGTTTGATAGTTCACAGGATATTTGTCGGGTAACGGGTAGAACCCGGGTATTAATTTCAGGTACTCGGGTACAAACATTTGGTATCGTCATTTCCATTTTGTTTCAGATTCCACTCCATCATTTTACACAAAATATATTTTCTGTTCGATAATTTGCTGGATATTTATTGGGTAACGGGTATAACCCAGGTATTAATTTCATATACCCGAGTTCAAACCCTATCGGGTATCGTCATTCCCAGTTTGTTCCACATTCCACTTCTCATTATACACAAAATTTATCTGCAGTTTGATAGTTCACAGGATATTTGTCGGGTAACGGGTAGAACCCGGGTATTAATTTCAGGTACTCAAGTACAAACACTTGGTATCGTCATTTCCATTTTGTTTCAGATTCCACTCCATCATTTTACACAAAATATATATTCTGTTCGATAGTTTGCTAGATATTTATTGGGTAACGGGAAGAACCCAGGCATTAATTTCAGATATCCGAGTACAAACCGTATTGGGTATCGTTATTTCTGGTTTGTTTCACATTTAACTCCATCATTATACATAAGATGTATCTGCAGTTCAATAGTTCACTGGACAGGTAACAGCTAGAACCTGGTTATTAATTTTAGGTACCCGGGTACAAACGTTATAGGGTATTATCATTTTTTAGTCTCTTCCACATTACACTCGATCATACACAAAATATAACTGCTGTTCAATAATTAACTGGATATTTATCAGGTATCGGTTAAGTATCTGGTAATTATCGGGTAATGGGTATACCCAGGTTATAATTTCAGGTACAAACATTATCAGGTATCGTTATTTTTATTTTGTTCCAATTTCCACTCCATCATTATACATAAAATGTTTGCAGTCCATTAGTTCACTGGATATTTCTTGGGTAATGGGTAAGCACCGGGTAATTATCGGGTAATGAGCAGAACCTGGGTATTAATTTCAGGTACTATCATTATCGTATATAGTCGTTCCTAGTTTGTTCCGCATTCCAATCCATCATTATACACAAAATATTTGCAGTTCAATAGTTTACTGGATATTAATCGGGTAACGTGTAATTATCAAGTAAAGGGTAGATCCCTAGTTTTAAGCTCAGATACCTGAGTACAAACATTATCGGGTATCGTTAGACCCAGTCTGCTTCATATTCCACTCCATCATTATACACTAGATATATCTGCAATTCAATAGTGCACTTCAGATTTATCAGGTAATGGGTAGAGCCCGGTTATTAATTTCAGGTACCCAGGTATAAACCTTATAGGGTATTGTCATTCCCAGTGTGTTCCACATTCCACTCCATCATTATATACATGTCTGCTGTTCAATAGTTCACGGAATATTTATCAGGTAATGGATAGAACACGAGTTTAGTTTCAGGTACCCAGATACAAACATTATTGGATACCGACATTCCCAGTTAGTTCCACATTTCACTCCATCATTATATACAAAATATTTCTGCAGTTATAGAGTTTACTGGATATTTATCGGGTAATGGGTAAAGATCGGGTATTGGGTAGAAAAAACACTTGCTACCAGCATTCCTATTTTGTTCCACATTCCATTCCATCATTATACATAAAATATATTTGCAGTTTAACACTTCACTGAATATATATTGGGTAATGGGTAACTATTGGGTAATGGTCAGAACCCAGCTATTAATATCAGGAACCCAGGTACAAACATTGGCTATCATCATTCCCAGTTTGTTGCACATTCCACTACATCATTATACACAAAATATATCTGCAGTTCAATAGTTCACTGGGTATTTATCAGGTAACACGTAATTAACGGGTAATGCATAGAATCCGGGTATTAATTTAAGGTACCCGGGTATTAATTTCAGGTACCCGGGTACAAACATTATTGGGTAACGTTATTCCCAATTAGTTCCACATTCCCCTCTA
This sequence comes from Platerodrilus igneus, assembly GCA_036346225.1. Classification (NCBI taxonomy): domain Eukaryota; kingdom Metazoa; phylum Arthropoda; class Insecta; order Coleoptera; family Lycidae; genus Platerodrilus; species Platerodrilus igneus. The sequence continues at coordinate 10,624,866 of JARFIW010000053.1, read as the reverse complement.
TCATTATACACAAAATATATCAGCAGATCAATAGTTTACTGAATATTTATCAGGTAACGGGTAGAATCTGGGTATTAATTTCAGATACCCAGGTACCAATAGCGGCTATTGTCGTTTTTAGTTTACTTCACATTCCACTCCATCATTATATGCAAAATATATCTGCAGTTTAATGGAAATTTATTGGGTAATCGGTAATTATTAAGCAACGGTTAGAACATTATAGGTGCTACGTGCATCGACGTAGCCTAACAAAAAAATCAACGAAAGAAAATGGCTGGGCTAGTCGGTGAGTAGGCAGGGTATTTCAATTACCAAAAAGGAAGCAAGGCCTGAAATAAAAAAAACCATGTTCGCACTCATTAAATAAATCCACACGCAACTTAAAAAAATTATAATTAAATAAACAAAAAACATGTTATATCAGCACAGTAGCGCCCAAACAAATGTAAACAAGAATAGGCATAAGCGTAATATACATTTAACAGTAAGAACAAAAGAAAATTCTCAAAATGGCGAGCTGTAGTTTTTAGGTTCCGACCCTAAGTTAATTACCCAAAAGAAAGAAAAGAAATGAACAAAATTTTCCCTCTAAAAACCACTGCTCTAAATATTTATAGTAAATACAGCAGTAACTATCTATAATTACTACAGGACATAATCAGTACGCATTCTACTCGGGACCATACATAACTCCTCACAGAAACACAGTCATTTACGTGAAACAAAGTCAATCATCTATTGTGCCATGTGCATATGTAGTATCAACAACTACCTAACCCCCTATAATAAAAAACACTCACCATTGAGTTTACAACGTATAACTGGCTCATACCGTCTCTAATGTCGTAGCAAAACAGGGGGCACGTGATCCCGCCTTGGGGTTGTCACTCCATCACTAAAAGGGGCGGCAATTCATCGGGTGAAGCTGGAATAATTATAGGTACAATTACTTTATTGTAGCCGCAAAGTACACTTTTCTTAAAACCAGAAATACTTACCACACAATATTGTGTGCGCGAAATCCCTTTAAAAAAAACCAGAAACGAAAAATACAGCTATAACGACGAGTACTTTTGTCGTGTTCAAGAAAGAAAATGCATATATCTCCGTTTTGAAATAACTCGAGTTCAAAGTAATACTAGTGGTATCCAACGAGATTAGAAAACTTGAAAACACGGTCTTATCAGATAGTTCAATACCTCATTTCAACGAGTCTTTAGATGGAAATCACATAAGAATTAATTATACGCGGTCGTAATGTATAACAAGTTAACGGATACCTAAAACAAGGTATTGACTATTTAATTTTAGCATAAACTTTACGTGTCGAAATAAATAAGTTTAAAATGAAAATTAGTAGGAAGCGTACTTATTGTAAACAGGATGGATGTTGTCGACGTATGAAGAAGTAGAAACGGAATTGATGTTTGAAATAATTAAATGCCGCCGAAAATGAACATAACATAGGGTATTGTCATTCATAGTCTGTTCTACATTACCACATTCCACTGCATCATTGTACACAAAATATATCAGCAGTTCAGTATTTCAGTGGGTATTTATCAGGTAACAGATAATTACAAGGAAACATGTAGAACCCGGTTTATAATTTCAGGTACCTCGGTTCAAACATGATTAGGAATTTGTTATGCTCAGGTTGTTCTGCATTCCACTCCATCATTATACACAAGATATATCTTTCGTTCAATAGTTTGCTGAATATTTATTGTGTAACGTCTAAGTATTGGGTAACAGTTAGGGCCAGGGTATTAATTTCAGGTACCCAAGTATAAACATTATGGGGTATCATCATTTCTAGTTTGTTCCACATTTCACGCCTCATTATACACGAAATATATATGCAGTAAAACAGTTCACTGGATATGTATCAGCTAACGGGTAGTTATTGGATAACAGGTAGAACTCGGGTATTAATTTCCGATACCCGGGTACAAATATTATTGGGTATCGTCATTTATAGTTTGTTCAACATTCCGTTCCTTCATTACACACATAGTATATCCGCAGTATAGTTTACTGGTATTTATCAGGTAATGGATAGTTATTGGGTAACGAGTAGAACTCTGGTATTAATCTCATACCCAGGTACAAACGTTATTGGATATCGTCATTCCCAGTTTGTTCCACATTCCGCTCCATCATCATACACGAAATATGTATGCAGTTCAATAGTTTACTGAATATTTATCAGGTAACAAGTAGAAGTCTCGTATTAATTTCACATACTTGGGTGCAAACATTATTGAATTTCATCATTCTCAGTTTGTTCCACATTCTGCCCCATCGTTATACACAAAATATACTTGCTGTTTTATTGTTCGATGTAAATTTATCGGGTAATGGGGTAGAACCTGGATATTAATTTCAGATACCCAGGTACAAACATTGGGTATGATTATTCCCAGTTTGTTCTAGATTCCACGTGCTACGTACCTAGATGTAGCCGGAAAAAATGTAAATACCAGGCTAACAACCAAATGCTGAAATTGGGGGTTCGCCGAAATAAAGAATAAGCGTGTGGGAATTTTTGTCAAACATTTTTAACAATGGTAGAACCCACCTGTAGAGTGATAATATCGATTCGCAGCAACAAACAATAGTCCTACAGTGTCACGTTTCTTATCACATAACTACACCAAACGCTGATAAGGAATATTCCCTTGAAATACACAAAAGAAAATAAGTTATAAACCTGCATGTGTCGGGATACTTAGCTTGCACGCCATCGGGAGTGAATCAGCACCGGATTGCCACGGCCGCCGGGATCTATTTACTCTGTTACCATAACGGCACTAGCGATCTACAGGCAACGGCAGTTGATCTGTGGCAAAGAACAGTTGGGTCTACATAAAAAAGAACCAATTTGGCCTCTAGCTAACAGTTAAAAAGAGAATGTGATTAGGATGGGTAAGTGCGGAAAAACTCACCGATACACACAAGATACCTCTTACTTGTCGAACAAAAAAACGTACATCGCTCTTGAAGTACTGGGACGCTCAAGTTGCAGAATAAAATTAAAAATTGATTCAAACAACACGAATTCGAACTGCAATCCTCACGTTATCAAAGCGCGATTAGCAAACTGGAAAACACGCTATCAAATAATAGTAGGATCCATTATTTCGACAAGTCTTTAGATGGGAAACACAAGAGAAAGCAATTATACGTTATCGGAATGTTTACCAAATTAACGGATACCTAAAACAAGGTATTGACTATTTAATTTATCGAATAAATTTTCGATTTAAAAGCAAAATGGATTTGAGTTATAATTATGCTAAAGCGGGCTTATTCTGAACAGGTACACTATATAGGGTATTGTTAGAGAATTTAAGAATAGAAATGGAATTTATTCGAGCAGTTATTAACAAGGGAAAAAAAGAGTATTTAATATATGTTTGAAAAATAAACGTAACACACTCTATCATTATACACAAAAAATATCTGTAGTTCTATAGTTCACTGGATATTTATCATGTAACAGGTAGTTATCGGGTAACGGGTAGAAACTGGGTATTACTTTCAGATACCCGGGTACAAACTTTGGGTATCGTCGTTCCCATTTTGTTCCAGATTTCACTCTATCATTATACACAAGATATATCTGCAGTCCAATAGTTTACTGTAGCTGTACATACAAATTAAATACTTATGCACTACACTGATTTCCTCATGTGTTGAAATTGAAATATAACAAATGTAAACGCTTTTGTAACATGGAACTAGAAAATTTTGTACATTTTGCTTTGTTTTGCAACATGTTATATAACGTATGTAGCAAGTCTGGACCCGCCCCTTATACCTCATGTTTTTAGCTAATAACGATTTATTGCAGATGAAGTTTAGAAACTACGAGAAGGTGGAAAAGGTAAAGTTAATAAAATTTATGGTATTATGGATTAAAGTAATATTTATGGTTAGAAATTTACAGTTGCTTGTGAAAGTTGGTAAATTCCTAGTGGAAATAAAATATAGGGATATAAATTTTTGTTTATAATTTACATACAGTGTTTAAAGTTCGGGAGACAATTTTTTAAACCACAAATTTTAAGATTGTTTAATATAGGGCTCGTGGAAGACATGACGGTTATGCAGCTGCCAAAGCGGAAAATACAGAATGTGGATTTATTACTTTTCATTTGTTTAAATGTATGTTTGCAGTCAGTCGTCCGTTGAAACAACTTTTTACGCCCTAAGATTGGTGTTCTTTCGAGTGATTGTACATGATATTTCACAAATGCGTTGGCATTGTTAGGAGTATCGCTTCGAACAACAGAGGTATACTGTGTGTGTGGCAGTGTTTGTATGTATTTCTTCGGTCGGGATCCTTCCTTTCTGTGAACATGCAGATAGACTTTGTTGCTTCTGTAACCTTTATGATTGTGTGTTGTATAATGCTGGAATCCGTATATGATTTGTGTAGGAGGTTTTTTCAGTTCTTGCATTATCTATTTCTAATGCTCTAGCACGATACGGCAATGCTGTGGATAATTTCTGGAAGTTGTAAACTCATTTAACGATGTATGTTTAATGCATGCTTGGCTATGTCAAATTTATTGGTTTGTTTTGTTATAATCGATAATTTGGTATGAGCGTTTGGCAGTGCATACGTAAATGTGCAGAGAATCTGGGGCTGCTAGCTAATACACTTTTGTGTTCATGGGAATCTTAATTGTTTTGCCTCCCTTGTCGATGGATAAAACGACACCGAATTTGAGCAATTTTTCTATTTTGTCCATTACTTTGGAACATTAGTCTTCCTGTATCATCTTATTTTTAGAGTTCTGTACCTTATAAGGTATAACTGAACCTTTATAAGATCACTCTGTTATACTCCACTGTGTTCTAGTCTAAGGTATATTGTTAAAGTCCCGGCGTAATTGATAAGAGCCACTACGACAGTTGGCAACACAAAATTAACACGTACATAATATTGCGCAACAAGGTATTACGTCATTCTTGCATCTCAAATTTGTATCACATACAAAGAAAAAGATAAAATGTACTCACGTAAAATGTGGAACTTTTCTTCGTCGATCTCGGCGTTGGTTGGGCGTGGTTCGGCCTTCGCTCCTGCTGAAGTCAGATTTTCTGTCTTCCCTCTTATTTCTGTAGCAGTACGATAAAGGATACAGGTAGAGGTACGATAGGGCAAGAGATAAAGGGAAACCTACATACTAAAAGAGAAAAGACAAGATAAAAAGACACCGATGAACTTCACTGTTCGACGTTTCGTTCACTAGTCCATGACGTGACAGAAAATGCCCACTTCCTTCTGCACTCCGCGTCTGCGCATTCTCTGGCGCCGACGCAACTGTCTGAAGTAACGGAAATGCTCGCACAAGGCTTTTAAAATATTGGCGCGAATTCACTCACAAATTAAAAACTTACAATGCCAATTTTTGGCATGTAACAATTCTCGTGTCTGCCCGTTTGTCTGTCACAGATGTTTTTGATTTACGTTGTTTTTTTTGTATTTCTCTTGTATTCGTTTAGTACAAATGCTTTCTCAAGATCTTCTAGTTCCTTTTTTAGGTTATGCGTTCTATTACAGTTTTTGTCATTTGCAATTGTGATAAGAATTCTGATTCTGTATGTGTTGACTTATTGTGAGTGACTCAAACGGATATCGTCTCAGGTAATTCAGACATTGAGAACGGCATTGTGTCTTGTTTTCTTCTAATTTCATGGTTCGCCGTTTGTTCCTATTCTTGCTGCTTATTTAAGTAAGAATTTTGCAGTCTTTCTTTTCCACGCTTCTATATTACAAAAATGGTATCTGTATACTTTTGGTTTGTATTTTCCAGTTTCGAGTGACTTGTTCCAATCTTTCAGTGTAAAAATTAGAACATAAACCGTGCAACTGCTGAATACAAATTAAAAGTATGCTACTGATATGTAGCTGACAGCTTTGTGATACGAAATAATGGAAAAATAAGTCTGCAAAAATTCGCACAACATATAAACAGCATAAATGGACGATACAGTTTACTATGGACACAAAAAGAGTACAAAACGCTTGCCTTTCTTGATGTTTAAATCGTCTGAGGAGATACACATTTGAACGGCAGTATTGTATAAGCCGACGTACAAGAAGTCTAATCACCGTCTGACAAAAATTGGAATAATTTAAACTCACAAAATGTGCTTGTAGAATATATGATAAGGAGCACCTAAAAAGGAATTAGAATGCCCCGAGGATGCATGAAAGGTTAAACACACAAATAAAATTCAACAAACAATTATAAGACAGAAAATAATGAAGATTATGCAGATTATGAAGTAAAGTGCAGAATCGCACATTGGCTCGAAAAGTCCAACATAAAAACGGCTTACAAACCGACAAGAACAAAAGAACCATTTTGATCCTTCAAGGATACGCATGATCGATTAAGGGTACGCCTGTAGGCATAGGAGCATTTATGTAGGTACTTCAGAACTCTACAATAAATGAACAACACAAACGGTAAATTAGAACACTTAAATCTGCAGTGGCGAAACATAAATCAATAAAATAAAGGCCACCCAAGATGTTAAGTGTAAAATTGACGGTAATGATTGTAAGAGAATGTACTAAGTACTTTATTATTTATTTGTGATGTTTTACTTAATAATTTGATGAAATAGTTCAGTTAGTAAACCGTAAACTACCCAACGTTTCTTACTAGCTAAAATTGACATTTTCGTATGCATAATTAATGCATGAGAGTCACAAAGTTTAGTCACAAAACACTGCCGATGTATTGAAAAGCAATTAAACAGAAGAAACCTTCAAGGTCGGTCAAGTATGGATTCCGGCATTAAATAATACAACAATCGCAGAATTTATAGATGGTACAAACGATAACAACGAACTACTTTTCCTTACATGTGCTGAACCTATCTGAAACAAGGACATATATGTGAACCTTACGGTGGAATTAATCAGTCTGTAGCCAAAATATCCGAGTAGGACCTGCTGTTGATTTCAACTACCTGAGACAGTGAAATATCACGTACAGATTACTCGAAAGGGCATGGCCTTTGGGTTTGAAAATGTCGCTTTTTTGGGTTCGTACCTTATAAGGTATAACGGAACCTTTATAAGATCACTCTCATGTCCATCCGTTCGTCTGTCACAGAGGTTTTTCAAATTAAATTGATTGTTAAACATCTGTAAATATTTTGTATTAACTCTGTCTATATATAAATATTATTAATCTGATTTCTTAAAATCAGAGATGGCCGCACTTTATTTTTGTAGAGCCAGAGCTAGAGTACTCACAGTAAAGTATTGTGGTTTATAAAGATTGTTTTCTGAATTAAATGATCCTTTGTAATATAAACGAACTTGTAAAAACACATTTGTCGTTCAAGGCGTGCTATTTACTGTGTTTTATTCTGTTATATCAAATAACATAGATGAAAGAAATAAATACTTAATAACGAAACGTCTAATTTTTTAAACAAATATCTCGCTTTGATCGACCAACGTGTATGTTTAAAAACATTGGGAAATTGTAACTAATCCCAATTGTTTTCTAAAACATTTTTCAACAGCTTTTTCAACGTTGTTTAATGAAGATCTTGAATATTGAGTTGTGGAAGTTATACTTAAACTACGTCAAAGAAACAAAAGCATCCTTACCAACATATAAGTAAGTAATTTTGCTGCGTTATGTATGTGTGTGTATGTGTTGCTATTTCAAATGTTTTTCAGAGAAAAAATGGCACAAGCTTATGATTTTGCCTTGGAAAAAATTGGAATGGATATTCATTCGTTTGCGATTTGGAACGATTACGTTAACTTTCTGAAAAGCGTTGACGCAGTGGGTTCGTATGCAGAAAATCAAAAGATATCAGCAGTACGGAAAGTTTATCAAAGGGGTATTATTACGCCGATGATTGGTATGGAGACGCTTTGGAAAGATTACATTGCTTTTGAACAGGTATATGATAGGTAGAGAATACGGAGGAATAGCGATCGGTTCAAAAATACTGTGATTTTTCTAAACTTACAAAATGTCAATTTAATTCACTAGGGAACTCTTGGTGCATGTTTATGTTGCCGTTTGCGCATGTGTGCTCGAGATTCAGTTACGATTGTGTATCACAAAGAAAAGAACTTTGAAACTGCAATCCTTTAGAATTAAGGCGAACTTCAAAATTTCAATAGATGTATGCTTGATCTTTGTACTCTGAAATCGGTTCAACTGCGTAGCTGATGTGCGCCAGAACAACATTGTTGCCTGATGAAACTCTGATGTATTTTTTTTTAGTGTTTACAAAGTTAACACTTAGAAAGTGATTATGACCTTTTTAATTTATGGAGTTTTTCTTGTGTGTATATGACCTAAAAGTAGTGAATACGATACCCGATATTTTTATCTGGGTACTCGAAATTAATGCCCGGGTCCTATTTGGTACCCCGACAATTGCTCGATGTCCGATAATTATTCGTGACTCGATAAATAACTCTTACATTATAATTACCTGATATTCGACAATTAATTGATACCAAACACAGGAAAATGGATACTTTTTTGATCAAAAACACCGGAAAATTGCTGATACCCGAGAACTGACTTGCAGTAAAGACTAAAATTGTCTTGAGGTTCTATCAAAAGTTTCAAAAACTTGCTTTTTCACGTCTAATTATCGGTTATTGGTTATCAAAATTTTAATTCGGGTATTGAGTTATCAGGTACGTACCCAGGTACCTGTCTTCTTTTTTACCCAAAGTATTAACATCGTTTGGCAATGTTTACCAAAATTTTTCTTAGTAAAGGTTACGTTTTTTAGGTAGTGTTTCTCAATACAGGATGTCGTCTGTATTAAACATTGTTATTCGATTGATCTACAATGTTTAATCTAACAGTTTTTTTTTTTAGAATGATTGTCTTGTAATAATAATTTTTCGCTATAATTTTAAAATTAATCTTCTGTTAAATGTAATCAACGCTCACTTGGAATATTAGGATAGTAAATTTTTAAAAAATATCTCGTGGGGGTGGTGTAACGCATTACATGTTTTGTGTCCAAATAATCAGATATGTATTTCATAGACGAAATAACTCAATGCATATCGGGAACGATCGATTTCAATTGTAGCCAACAACGTAATGTGGTGGTGTAAGAACTCGAATACGGCCTAAACTGCTGTCGTAGAAAAATCCTCATCTTTCGTAATTAAGTTGGACGTTACCAGATTCCAATTTATTACAGAACTTCTAAAGAATGGCGCCAGCTAGAAAATGCAGAGGATATTAGAACAAGAAATTAAAGTAGGGCCGTATGTCATTGGAATAGTGAACAACTACTTGGACGGCTACCAACGTTGAAAAGTTACACAATAATCTAGAAAGTTCATTGAAATACTGGTCTTTGAGAACTACCTAGCGTTAATAAAAAATAAAAGCTTTTTTAATTGAACAAAAGATTGTGCTATCATTGAGGTTAGTATTTGGGATGCTGATTCTATTCGTTACAAAAATTTTCATTTGTTACGGTAGTGTAGTCTGATGACTTCAAGTGCTGTGGTTATGCACTAAATAAGTTCGACCAGTTTGTCATCAGACTAATATTTATGAAAAATAGTTTTCCATTAACTGTACTCATGAACACATGACCTGCAAATTGTCGTTATGGTGTATATTAAATCCATAACTATACAACGTAATTTTCGATAAAAGCTGGGGATAGTTTTCTGACTTATTTAACCATAGATGGATTTTTCAAAATACCAGTAGTTTCAACAGCCTATAAAGACGGGAAAAAAGTGTAAGTACACTAGAAAATGTTAAACAAATGAGACAAGCACGACGCTCGGTAAGGTACCAAACTATAATTGAACTTATCTGACAGGAATGTTTGAAGAATTGTACATAATAATTTACACCTTTTTCCATACTGTCGTACAAAGCAAATGCATGTTAGCAGCTATCTCTCAAGTGGACACCGATGGATTATTATCAACCTAAAAAATGATATTTCACATATTACTTTCTAATACCATAAATACCAGAGCATGACCTATTTAATTATGGTTTCTCTATTTTCTTCTACAACTATACTTCCATAACTTGTCCTGGGTGTATTTAAACTCCAAACACAGTTAAATTCCGATGTAATTTTAAAAAATAAGTTTTATTTGGATGTGGTTTTTCAGAGTATATTTCTGAATAGGCCACACACATTGATGCTATTCTTGTTGCGCAGGTAATAAACTTGTAGCATATCAGACTGTTCTTCATTAGAAAACCACATTTTTATTGCTAGCTAACACAATTTTTAAATTAAAGCCAATATTATTGGCAATTGTTTTGCCATTGTTTCTAGATTGTGCAAGCGTAATAGTGTCACTTGCTAAAAAATAAAAAATTGTCTTAAGAATGCTGTTATAGTTTTCAAAATGTATTCAAATAACAAAGTTATAAATAAAAACGAAAATCAACTTTTTGATTTTTTTACGATAACACGGAAACAAATGCATTTAGATGAAATTTCTTTATGGCATATTGTTCAGCACAAAATTTTGCAGAAGTTCCAAATTTAAACCTATCCGCTATCACTAACTGAGATCCCCATGGTTGCCCTCGAAATTGAAACACCCTGTATAGAATTCCTTCCCGCAGGCTGTGAAGGTTATGGGTAGCTGCAATGGTTACCTATCTCATGCTAACTTGATCTACGGTAGCCAGACAAAACATGCTGTACTGATAAAGTGTGTGACTACTACGCCCAAGGTCCCGGGTTCAAATCCCGACACGGTCCGCTTGAAAAATGTTAGGCGAGCATTTTTCTCAAAAATACACCCTCGTTCGGATGAGAGGTAAAATGGAGGTCCCGTGTGTGAGTGTTGTCACGCACGTTAAAGATCCCTACCTTGCTTGGAACAGCAAGGGTTCGGCAAAATTCAAAATTTTCCAGGTAAAAAAAACTCGCTTCCTGGCCAATGTAGTACCTTCGGGTGGAGCATTGGAAAATCACATGTAATGTACTGATAAAGTAAATTTCTGTGACAACGAAGCCAACCTTAATTCGAAGAATCAAAGAATATTGAGTACAAATCCAGGCTGAAAATATTGACATTTCTATTAAAAGAATTTCGCCCTTCAATTACCTACCAGCTTCGTAAAAAGAAAAGGCATATTTTTTATCATAAGGATTTGCAATTGCCCGATTTAGCTTAGGCGAACCAGTGCAATCAAGTGCTAAATATCTAGTGAAATTGTTTAACCAACATGGTTGCCCTCGAAATTGAAACACCCTGTATAGATTTCCTTCCCGTAGGCTGTGAAGGTTATGGGTAGCTACAATGGTTACTCATCTCATCCTAACTTGATCTACGGTAGCCAAACAAAACATGATGTATCGTTAAAGTAAATTTATATGTTACAATGATGCAAACCTTAATTCAAAGGATCGAAGAATATTGAGTACAAATCTAGGCTGATAATATTAACATTTTATTAGAAGAATCTCACCAGCCATGTAAAAGGAAAAGGCACATTTTTCATAAGGATTTGTAATTGCCCGATATAGTGTTTAACCGTTGTAGTTGTAAAATTATTTTCCGAAGAAATAATCACGGAAATCCCATATAAAATAGAAATAAACTTGTGCAGTTTGTAACACGTACGAACTAAGGATTTTGCAAGTTCGGCGAAGAGTGGTTGTCCTTGAGATGTTGCGCTGGCTAGCGAAAACCCCTCCTAGATTTGTGAATTTTTATAGTTCAACTGTTACTACCTGTACATAAGAAATGATAGAATGAGCAATTTGTTTATGAAGGTTTAACGAATGTTGAAAAATGAATGAATGGATTAACGATATATACTCAAGGTTAAATATCCCCTACAGACATGCGACATTGCAGACACATAGAACAGACCTATCTGTACTATTAATCTAATTAAATTAAATTCCAATAGTGGCTCTCACTGTAACACTATTAATAGTATACCGGTATTGCACTACACACAATGTTTACTAAATTAACTTAATTATACCGTGACAAAGGCCCCTTGTCTTGATAACACGACAGCAGTCTCTTGCATGCTTAGCCCGACTGACATATCCAAAAGAATAATACAAAACAGTATACACCCTACAGGGGTGAGATAGTACAAGGTTTATCTTGTCAAGATAACACAGCTGCTTTATCTGATTACCACTAAGCTAGCAGCATTAAGGAAATTCATAATTAAAAGATTACATGTCTAAATAAGGGACCAGGAAGAATATAGAAAAGCGAACTTGTAAATTTAATAAAGGGCGAGTACGCGTACAATTGGCTGCCTAACTAAGCGCACTTGAAATCATAGAAGTATAGTAGTTCGTAAATTTAAATCAGGTAGTAAATATTCAAATACGAAATGAAACCTAACACTTTCTTAAAGAACTTACCGAATCTGGTGATATTGCCACCACTACATACCTTAATTTAACGCTGCCTGATTTCTGCCGGTTTTTTAAATCTCAGGTGTTAATTAATAAGCGGCGAACACTACTAGAGTTAAAAGATTTTAATGTACGAATAAAATACTTTTTGGTAAAACCTAATGGTCTTCGACCGTCTACAAATCCTAATCACACACTGTTTCGACAGACTGTGAGTCTATTGATTTCACGTTTTAATACTTCGCATCACCCCCATTCGTTGTTTATAATGCTATGATGTCAAAAAATTTTAAATATTTCATGGATGAACATGCCGAACATTCTTTGTGATCATAAATCTTTCGTCTTTAAGACGTTTATATTCTGGTAACTTTAACAGATGTCTTTATGATTTATTTAGTACTTTACAGTTGATCTGACGTACATCATATTTTAGGCTATAAATTCCATAATCGCAGAAAAAATGTCAATGGAACGAAGTCGAGACTATATGAATGCCAGAAGAGTTGCCAAAGAACTAGAAGTTCAACTACGAGGTATAAATCGAAATGCACCTAGCGTACCACCTAGTGGAAATAGTGACGAACAAAAACAGGTAGCCGAATTTGAAATTAATTTTAATTATTTTACAAATTGTAGGTTGAGTTGTGGCAAAAATATATAGCATGGGAAAAAGCAATCCGTTACGAACTGAAGATACTGCTTTACTTACGAGAAGGGTTGTGTTTGCACTTGAACAGTGTCTTTTGTGCTTAGGACATCATGCAGATATATGGTATCAAGCAGCTCAGTTTTTAGAACACAGCTGTAAGGTTTTACAGGAGAAAGGGGTAACGTATGAGTTGCAGACTTGCGGCATATATTTAAGATGCATTGTATAAATTAAGTATTATTTTTGACTGATCGATAACGCCTAAGAAAACAGCATTTTTTATTTGCATATTACTTATTGCTTTAAAAAATTTTCCGATTTCCCTGCTACTGCTACAATACAGAAAACAAACCTTGTACTGTAGTAGTAGTAGGAATATCGGAAAGTTCTGGCGCCTCTAGAGAATGACTTCGCAATGTCACCGATCTCACGATAGCACAAAGTTAATGTTCGTTATTGACCCAACATCGACCTGTTTCGAAACCCGTTATAGGTAATATTAGCATTGCATTATAAATTTAGATTTGCCCTGAAGGGGCAAGGAGCCTGTTACAATTTAAGAGTGTTTCGAATAACTACAGAGGTACAGGAACATGTTCGTATGGAAGAAATAATAGGTGAAAGTAGACAAATTCAAAATAATAAAATGACTGGGACAGTGTTACTATATTCACTTACTCTGAAAGGCTTTTCTCTACGGTCAGTTCAAGAGGTGCAAAACCGTCTCTCAGCAATCCCTACATGGAGTATGCTTCTTCTGGTTCTGGTTTTCTAAATTTATGTATTACGTCATATTTTTCGATCGGTTACCTTATAAACACTTATTAAATTTTTATCATAATTAAAGAAATTTTCTAATAAGCTGCCTCCTCCAAATACAACTTCAGTATCGGCATGACTAGATATCCTGTTGCAATGACCTAATTTTTATCTTGCTTCATAAATAAATAGCAAATAAAATTCAACCTATTCATAACCTCTACTGACAATAAATAATTGCAATAAACATGTATACAAATATACTTAAAGAAACATAGTTTCTTAACCTCACTCTGGCCCAAGGTTAATATATTCAATAAGGTTTGCTCGGCTCTGTAAACGTATGTTGTTATAACCCCGTCGCCGCGTGTTCAGCGCGACTACTTCATGTGGCAACACTGATACGCTCCACGTTCACAATATTGCGCAATAATAATATTACGACATAATTACGCGTCAAATTGTATCACATACCAAATGCGTTTACAATGATACAATTGGCACTCAAAAAGATAAATAAAGCGGGGAACTCACTTAAAAGGTTCCTTGCAGTCCAATCTCAGGGTTCTCCTTTGACTGTTGTTTGGTGTGGGTTACGTCATGCTCTCGTTGAAACCAAATGTATCGCCTTCCCTCTTAGTTTGTAGGCAGGGCGAAGGAACAACTAGGTAAGGAACGATAAGGCAAGATAAGGAAAAAACCTACATCCTAAAAGAGAAAAGACAAAAGAAGGGCACAGGCTAATGTCACCGTTCGACGTCTCGTTGGCTAATAATATCCTGTCGTGTCCAAACCGCGCACTTACCCATCTCTCCACGTCTGCTCATTCTTTTGCGCCGACGCAACTGTCCGAAATGACGGAAATGAACAAGTCTATTTTAAAATAGTGGCGGGAATTCACTCACATATTTATACTTCATCTAAATATGATACATAGCCGATTTTCGGCATGTAACAATGTTGTAGTTTTCTAATAGTGGGGAGTGACACCACTGGCTGACCGCATTAGAATTAAGCGACTGAACTCCATGTATAGTGCGGTGACTGAGACTGATTCACCTGACGTAAATGTTATTATAAAAAAATAATTATTATATTGTATAAGCTTACGCGTTTACTATCTATTATAATATATTAAAGGTCTTATTTTGTGAAACTTATTGAAAGGATACAGCAGCACCAGGTAGGTAGCTTCATCAGTCACAATAGTTGTTCTCTTATATCCTTAAACTTATTCCAGGAAGAATGCCCATGTGTCGTACTACTGTAGCTGTTTGTAGCAACAGCTTCGTTAAAGCCAAGGTGCTACGTACCTGGACTTAGCCGGAAGAAACGTAAATACCAGGCTAACTATCAACCACGGAAAGTGGGGGGATTCGCCGAAATAAAAAAATACAAAGCACATCGCCCACGATTATCTATTACAAATAAAAAAAATTAAATTAAATATATAATTCTGTAAAAACAAGAGAATGCGCTAAAATAAGCGTTATCATTTCAACGCTAACAAATACATTATACGGACAAATTGGATGGTGGTTCCACGAAGTGCGCATTTCGCGGCTAACATGTAATAGAACTCGGTAAAAAGGAAAATTAATGCTTAGAATTTTTCAATCCCAAGTATGTTAAATTTAGGTATTCAATGTAAATTTACTCCCTAGCAAGTATGTTAAATTTTGAAGTATTAAATGTAAATGTAGATTTTCAATATAGTGGATGTGTTAAACTTAGGCATTCAATACAGCCCTCGTTGTAGCAAGAATTAACGACGTATTCCCAGAAGCACCAGCGCAGCCAGCTCTTCAACAAGTATGCTGAATTGATTTTACACCACCCACCGTTGATAAATAAAAATCCTTGACATGCATAACAGAACACAAGGCACATACCTCTAGGCGTCAGGATACTTAACTGGCCAACCGTTGGGGTGGAAGAAGTCAGCATAACAACGTAGCTGCCATCGTGACTGCAGCAACTGTTCCACGGCAACGAACAGGTGGGTTACACCCAGAAAGAATGCATTTGGCCTCCAGCAAAAAAAATCAATACGTGCAAGACCTCTCTATTGCAGAACAACAATAAACGTGCATTGCTTTTAAAGTGATAGATCGAGGAATGTAGAACATTTATCGTTGCACGGGCTGCAGAATCAAATTCAGAATGAGTTTAAATGAGTTCAAAATAACACGAACTTGCAAACGCAAACATCCTCGTTATCGAAACGCAATTGAAACGAAAACACGGTTTTACTGGAGAATAGTATGCGACCTTATCTCAACAAATCTTTACATCGGAACAATAGAATAAACCATTATATGCGGTTGGAATGTATACCAAGATAACAGGTACCTAAAACAGGATACAAACTATTTAATTGTAGCATATACTTGTCGTTTCGAAATAAATAAGCTCATAATGAAAATTTGTAGCAAGCATACTTATGGTAAACAGAATATTGTTGATGAATTTATTTGAGAACGTGTTTATTATTAATTATGAATTAACGAGGGAAAGTATTATTTTAATTTACTGAATTAATTTTAGTTTTTAAAGCCAAAGGGATTTGAATTGAAAATTATTAGACAGGTAAAAATGTACGGGATGTTCAAAAGGAGCGTAACAAATCCCCCCCAGTAAAATTAACAGGTCGGGTAGGAAAGCCAAATTAATGAAGCGGACAGTACCAAACAACGAAAAGTAAAAAAAGAAACCCAAACAAACAAAAAAAAATTCGCGTAAAACTGAAAGAAAAAATTCGTTACAACAAAGAAAAGAAAAAGAAAGAGAAACCCCAAAATAACTACAAGACCGACCACAAAAATTCCAGATAGAAAACAAAACCAGACACCAAACAAAAATCCGGCACGAAGGACCAGTAATAGAAATAATAGAACTTCAAACAAAAAAAAACCAAAAACAAAAAAAATTATAATTAACCTGGAACATCAACGGAAGTGAACCAGGAGCAAGAAAAAAAAATAAAGATAAGATGAAAAAGGAAGATGGGTAACAAACAATCAAAGAGGACTAAGGTGGAGCGGCCTCAGCATTGCGGAGCCTTCAACGGACTGATGTTTTGCAAGAGAGAAACAGGAAAGGTTATCAACCTCAAAAGAAGAAACGGAACGAGGAAGAAAACCAATAGTGCCAACCAACAAGACCCAAAGGTAAGGTGACCAGACGTCCCACTTTTGGCGGGACAGTCCCGATTTTTCACAATTTGTCTCGCGTCCCGCGACGTTTTTCAAAAGTCCCGACTTAGAATTAAGTTAAATTTTATATTTATGAAAATCATTGTTTTGCGTTCTAAGAATCCTTCAATTTGTTTTGCGTTCTAAGAATCCTATGGGCTACTACGACTAATATATTGCTTTTGCTACCCAGTTACATTGTATTTGTCTCTCGGATGATACACTTCGTGTTCGTACTGCGTGCTAGCTAGCAAGCTAATTAAACAAATAAATATTACAAATCTGCTACTTACCATAAAAATTAAGGTAAGTAATTTATTTATATATTTCATAAATACATAACTTTTCTTAAACTTAGCTTAAAATACTCGTAGTCTTCATATTTTATATTGATGGCAAAAAGTATATCACCTACCTTAACTTTAAAAGAAGTTTTAGAAAGAAATATACGAATAAAATTTTGCAAATATTTTAAGTCGATCAAACTAATTGTACTTATATTAAAAATAAAAAAATATTACGATATTATTTTTATTCTGTAGGAAAAATTTTTGTTGATACCCCCATGGTTGTCCTGCTTTGCCCATCTAAAAACCTGGTCAACTGACCCAAAGGTCAAGCCTCAAGCAAACAAAGGAACAACAAGGGAGAACGAGAGGAAGAGAGGGGGAACGCTGGTAAAAGAAACGATGTACAATCAACTGTGGTAGCCAAAACCGAAGAAAAGAAATGCCAACTAGTCCTAAGTCGACTAAGTCGTTATTTCTGAAGAAAGAAAAACGGACTAGAAAGCACCTACCACAGGAGGGGATGGACGAAACACAATCAGTATAAGAACCGACAACAAAGAAGACCAGCAAAAGGATATGCAAAGGAAAGTGCAACGAAAGAAACGGAAAAAAAAGAAAAAACCAAAAAGAATAACACCAACACCAAGTACAAAACCCAAAAAAAACTAAGAATCGTACAAAAGAAAATGAAACAGAATCCTAGTGTGGTTATGTATGAGTGGTGTGTGTGTGCATGTGCATGTGTGTGTGTGTGTGTATGTGTATGGGGGGGGGGGGAGTGTAAGAAGTGTGTAATAACTTGAAACAATGTTGGTGATAGTTTATATATTCCGAAGGAAAATGTGTTACCTGATACACAAAACACGCAACTAAGATATACTTTCAAGCTAAAATTGATGGACAAAATGCCTAAAATCGGTCTTTAAACTTAAAGTTAAAAAAGAAAAGGTTGAAATAATAGAATTGAAAAAAACATCAAAACAAGTTTCAAAGGAAAATAAACAGTTAGTGACAAAAAACAACAAAAGATACTATTAATGATTTTAAGCTGAAACTTAGTCAGATACTTAAGTCTAATCAGTTGGATGTAGTTTTTTAAAAGAAAAAGAAACATATTTTGTACTTCAGAAGAAAAATCGGTGGCTTTTACTGTACGATATTTAAGTAAGAGATGTTACGTTTTTTATGAGACAAAATTAAACTATCGACTTTCTGGTTTGTCTTCTTTTCGAAGATGAGCAAAAAAATTAATTTTCAACCAGATATATTAATGGATATTTTAAGGATAATGGAAGTGGCTTAAAATGATATGAAAGAACATGAAAGAGTTATCATTCTTTTATTTGACGCCTTTATGAATATGATACAGCAAATGATTCTGTTATTCAGCCCCACTCTCAAATCCAAGTAGTCGTGGCACGTGGATTATTTTGCAAATGGAAACAATCCGTATTCATAGGATCTGACCAAAAGATTACAAAGCCGATATTATTACAGATTATTGATAAATTGCTTTATAGTGAATACAATGTTGTGGCATGTGTTAGTGACTGGCAGAGGAAATGTCTGCTTGTAAGGTGTCATTTGGCTGAGGCCTTGCCATGATACAATGTGTTTCGCACCTCATAAAATATTCCTGTCTTTCTTACGTCTTGGAACTAAGTTTGATTCCGAATCGTGAACTATAAAATAAAGCTAGATACAGAGATTATTATATTTAATAACAATTTTTCTTTTTTATTTACGTTATATAAATAAATATGTATACAAGTAATTTTCTGAGTGGTTGATTCCCCTGCGTGTCTTACAAAACACAACTGGTGTTGATCTAAATCCATATCAGGAGTGTCATTTCCTCTTCTTTTTTGATATCTGACTGTCGGCTAGCGCAGAAGTCGCTAATGTTAAATTATCTACAAATCGTCATTAGACGTCACCTATGGTACGTATTTTCTACCTAAAGGCATGTTTTACTAAAAATAATTTTAGAAATGTCTTACCTTGGATGTAAAATGAAGTCTCGTCTATTTGGACCTGTTCCGTAAATTAAGGATGGTAAGATATTAAACATGTAAATTTTTGATTATTTCGTCGAATCATGCGTATGTTAATTCGGTTACACAATTGATTTTGCAGGGTCCAACTTTCCTTCAAATATAATGTCCAAAGTTTTACTTCAAATAAAATCTTCAATTCTACTTCAAGTATAATCTCTAATTTTGTTCTATTTTTTTATTCCGAATATATCTGCAATTATTTCTATAGAAATTTCTACGTATGATCATGTTTTGATTTTATCTTTCATATTAAATATCGTCGATTTCTTCATAAATTTTCTCTCGACGTTTTATATAAAAACTATGATATGCACCAATTTTACCTACATGATATAAAAATATCTAGATGCCGGGATTTTTTCTTTTGATGGAATCTAATTATTTATAGCTGCAAATATTTGGCAGACAAGATGTTTATCTATTTAGAAAGTTGAAGAATTCACTTTGTGGACGACCCGTTTGACATCTGCCAGATGTTTTCTATAAAAAAGCCACGTGGAACCCTAAGAAAACTAAAATATAAGTAACAATCTAAAATAGTTACCTACTCCAGGTATGAGTTTTACTGTAATTTCTTTTATTGTAAATAGTAGTACATAAACGTCATAACCTACCTCTTTACACCTTCTAAATTATCTATGTGGTTTTCACAAGGTGATTTTACCTTTTGCTTATCTTTCACTTAAATCAAACGTGCTCTTAAATATTTTTTTGTTAGTTGTTAGTTTACGATTTTAATCTATGCTAATGTACAACGTTATTGTCATTACTTTGTAGGTGATTGGTATTGGTGTTTGTTACACTAGTACAAATTAAGGTATATTTAAGCTTTCCTCGCATCGTTAGTCATGCATTACTCTGGGTGTAAAGTATTACGTCCCCAAATTTGGCTGCAAGTGTTTGCACGATAAAAAATCATATTTCAATTACGTTTAAGTCGTGATCGTGTATTTAATATTTAATCGTCGTTCTCCAGCTGATACGATAAACAATTATCTGTGCGCATATGTAGAGCGACAGTCGCCTTTGAGTTACCGTGAAATCAAGTTGTGCTTGTGTTCAACATTATTACGTTTAGTTATCACAAATCTATGTTTACGTTTCGCTGTTAAATTATGTGTTAGTGTTAATGTAAATCTTCCTGTCCTTTCTTTCCAATTTCCCACAACATTTCAGATCGGATCAATTGCACCTGTGTTGCATCGACTTTGGAAGTGACGTTGTTTTTTACCTGTGACGTTAAATTTACGTAGTTTATACCGCTCCGTTATTCGGTCCGCTGCGCTATCAAAGGAAGAAATATTACATTTTGTCCGATATTGGGGTTGTATTAACAGCAAGTGTTGCCATCAAAGGTAAAACCAACAAAAATAATAAAACCAGCGGCTAGCCTTGTTTTTACTGGAACGAAAGACCGCCTCGGCTAATCTTTGAGTTCGGGTCGTCGCCAGATGGTCTTCTGTATGTACAAATTTTATAGACGAAGCGAAAGTAACGCGTTAGCGAAATATCAGACACTTTGTTTTAGGTATTAGGGAGGATATGGTAGTAGGAAGGGATCACTTTGTCAAACTAACTCGCGTCACACGTGTCCAATCTCTTCGATCGCCCTCTTTTAAGATGTGCCCCTCTCACGATACTGTAGTAACCCCTTCCTTTCTACGCTTCTCACAGCTAACTGCACAAACCACATCCACACTCCATTAACCTGGGAAATGCAGGCGTATGCATTTTACATGCCATAAATCATAGGGTAATTGTCCTCGGATTTGTGCGAAATTATAATCGTGAAGCGTTGTATGTAGAAACTTAAATTAAGGAAGAGAAAATACTGTCCCATGCTGGATTTAAAAATCCTAAATCTAAATATTAAAATAAAATTTAGTAGAGCCAAAAAGACGCAACATGTTGTTATGTGGTTTTATTTTCATGTCCTTGGTGGTCGGGGCGGGCAGTATCTGTTGTAAATTATCTTGTTCATGGGAAATACATACACAGTGTTTTGTCATATTGAGATATTTTCATTTAATTTTAATTTGTCATTATCTTAGATTTTTACGTTTACAATGTATTTAAAAGAAACAATGTTATACTTTATTAACTGAATTACGTTTATAAAAACATAAATTTTAAATGTGCTTAATTAATATTAGCTTTACAGGCTACATCAATGTTTATTTTGCTTGGTTAAGATTTTCTTGTTTCCTTCCGGTTTATATTTAACGTAACGCCATCGCGTTACAAACCTGTATTTCTTGTTGACTTGTAAATTGAGTAATGGTGTCATATGTTGCACACTAAACGTTATCTGACGCATTCTGTCATTGTATCGTCAGTAGCGTAAAAATTTGTCGAATTTTCTTTGTAGGGTCATAACTTTTTCACAGTCGTTAGATGTATCCTACATTTTGATACCAGTAGTAGCGCAAATATTTGCAGCTCTTTCAATTTCTTCCAGTGACATTACTTGAGTCACTAACAGTATGACGTCGCAATGCTTAAATGCTTTCCTGCTCAGGTAATTGATTTAGTCTCGACCTGTGTTACGGGTAAAAGTGACTTTACAGATTTGCCCAGAAGGGGTAAGACTCCAGTAATAATTTTAAGGCGGTTTGACTAGCTCAGTCGGTAGAACATGAGCCTCTAATCTCAACGTTGAGGGTTAGAGGCTCACTTTGGGTGCCAAAATTACTGTTACGGGTAAAAGTGACGTTACGTTACAAATTTTGACTTGTCCAGAAGGTGCAAAAATCCTGTAAAAATTTTAAGGGTGAACGACTAACTACAGTGGTCGGGAGTGGGTTTCTATGAGCATAATAAAAATAAACATACAAAATGGCCGAAATACAAAACTGCTTTACAAGTACCACTTACCATGAAGGCGTTGCTGGTTTTCAAAAGTGAGGGACACCAAATCGTTTTGCCCCACCATCTCTTCGACATTTTTGCTTCCCGAAAGATGGTTATTCCAGATAGGTCTTCTTGCATTTGGTGTTCTAAAATTTACCACCTCACACTACCTTTCTCTACAATACCTTAAAAACACTTTACTTTCTGTTGAATTAAAGAAATATTTAAATAAAGGTCCTTGCCCAAATACGACTTCATCACTAGGGTGACTGGATATCCTTTTACAACTATCCACCTTAACCTAATTTATAGATAACGCTAAATGTAATTTCAACTAAGCTTATACTCTATTAACAGTAAATTCCAGAGATATAAATACACGTACATGCACCTTAAAAAGCAAATCGAATATATCATCCCATTGGCCAGGTATTACTAACCTAACTTATAGATAACGCCAAATGTAATTCCATCTAAGCTTATGCTCTATTAACGGTAAATTCCAGAAATATAAATACACGTACATTCACCTTAAAAACAAATCGAATATATCATCCCATTGGCCAGGTATTACTAAAAGAAATCTCTAAAGAAACATAAGTCCATTAAAAATACTAAATTTTCACTCTTTAACTTACAACACGTCTCATAAATGAAGCTTGCATATAAAATCAATACACATATCTTTGTGAACATTTCAAAAATTTCGAACTCCCTTTCAGATAAATTTAAATAAAACTTGCTCAGTCACTGAAATATTTACCGTAATATTAATTTCGTATCAAATAACTGCGAATCATTTACAATTCCACATGTACATATTTATGTCTTAAACAGTACATACTTATATTTTACTACATTTTTAAACCAAGGACGTCCCAATGAATCACCTTTTTTTCCTTAATTGACATGTAGTTCACCTTATTCCTACTTCTTAAGTTCCAACTTGTTCAAGAGCGAAATCAGTTCATCACCTTTCTGTTGACTAATGCAATTGTCCAATGCCCAACTGATACAAATATAAATTCCACGATACACATGTGCTTGAGCTTTCAGGCCTACTTATCCATCAAAGTTGAAAAACAGTTTATTGCCGGCCACCTACGCTGAGGGCCTACGGTCCACATCTACACTTCCGCCATTACTTAGAAATCATTTTTTATTAATTGATTTACTTTGTTGAACTTAGTCGTTATATTCCATTCTCCTTTCTTTAAAATTTCATTATCACGGTTTTACACATAATACCGATTGGGTGTTTCATTTGTTTTTTCTAAACACATGGTTTTTTGGCTGTGATTTGTGAGTATATGGTTATTGGGGTGTATGTTTCCATGGTTTCAGGTTCTTGAACTTTTGTGTAACTTTAATATGCCGGTTATTTCCCGAGTGTCTCTGTAATTTTTATAAATTTAATTGCGAAGGGTGTAAAGTCCCGATTTTTATTCCAGTTTACATGTAATGTACTAGGTGCTTTACTATTTTAATTCTTCTATCATAATTTAATATATTGAATGTAACATAGCTAAGTTTTACAGGCCGCTTTCATTCTAAACGCTCTTTTAATTAATTGTAATTAATTATCTCATTTTTGCTACTTAAAGTTTGCTTGCGTAACACGCTAGCATTACATGTGTCAATTTTGGCACAGGTTTTATTGTGAAAATAATTTAAAGCACTTATACACATGTGCGTTAAAAATTTTCAACCGATATTAATAAAAATCCTTTGGGTATTTCAATTCTATGAGTATTTTCTGATTTTATGAGTATGTAAGTTACAAAAATTCTGCGTTGATTTTGCCAAAGCCACTGCTCTCCAGTCATGTGAGAGTATAATGGAAGGGGAGTCTTGCTGCTGAATCTTAGACAGACCTGATATTCCATACTCTTAAATTAAGCATGTTTGTTGTGGGATCTCCTTTAAATGTTTCCAATATTTGTTTATCAGCGATATGTTGCCCTGCGTGTATTCCAGGCTCCCTGCGATGACTTAAACAAAGCTAAATACATGATCCCAAGGTTTTTGGATACCTGCATCTTAAATAATATAAAAATATATGTTAATCATCGTGTTTTAGGATGTAAATGCCTCCAAATTATTCAGCGAGGAAGCAGCGAATATGTTTGAGCGTGCCACTAATACACTTTTAAGTAAAAACATGTTGTTGTATTTTGCTTATGCAGATTACGAAGAAGGTCGTGTAAAATATGAAAAAGTACATCAAATTTATCAGCGATATCTAGATATACCTGACATAGATCCAACTTTGGTAATGCGCTTTATAATTGCCACGTTACATTATAACATATTTTATATTTAACTACAAACTTATTTTTAGGCTTACGTTCAATATATGAAATTTGCAAGACGTGCTGAAGGCATTAAATCAGCTCGTTCGGTTTTCAAGAAGGCACGCGAGGATGCAAGATCAAAATATCACGTGTTTGTGTCTGCAGCCTTAATGGAATATTATTGCAGTAAAGATAAAAATATTGCTTTTCGAATTTTCGAACTAGGTCTGAAGAAGTTTAGTGGTGATCCTGATTATGTTTCATGTTATATTGAATATTTATCACATCTAAATGAGGATAACAATACAAGAGTGTTGTTTGAACGAGTGTTATCGTCGGGCAGCTTGGAAGCCGAAAAATCTGTGTAAGTGTATATTATTGGACGAATCTGTGGCTCAGATTCGATTTTTGAACCAGTATAAGTACATTATTATTCCCTGAAACAAACGTGTTTTCTTTTAAATGCTGTTTATTAACTATTATTCTTATTATTAATTATTAATCGTTATTGTCCAACTTTTTTTTCACCCACTCGGGGAATTTTTATAGAATTAACTTAGGTATATTGCTTGATATAGTTTTAGATCTCGGGGTATTTACGCACAATATTGTTGTCTAGTTTTCCCCGGCAATGTTTAAAGGAAATAGCCTTTATTAGTACGTAGTTTTGTGGTTTAGACAGTACATATGGTTGTGAAACGGACATGTTTTCG
The DNA here is from genome assembly GCA_036346225.1 of Platerodrilus igneus. Classification (NCBI taxonomy): domain Eukaryota; kingdom Metazoa; phylum Arthropoda; class Insecta; order Coleoptera; family Lycidae; genus Platerodrilus; species Platerodrilus igneus. Next base: position 10,599,652 of record JARFIW010000053.1, on the reverse strand, counting down.
CGACTAATCAGAACGTGCTATGTAGAAGAGGACGGTGAACGAGTGTTGGAAGTGCTCCGGAATATTCATTCTGTTCGTGACTACCTTACTTTGAAGTACTAGTGTGCACTTTATAAATAGTGTGGTGGAGTTTACCCATCGATCCTTTACCTGATCCATTATTGCACGTGAGACGTGGTAGTACTGTACTACAAAGAAAATTAATAGATGGAAGATTCAAAACTGCTTTTTTGACTGCTAACTTGGCTATTATCTCGAGGGTTGGACTCCACTGTATCTAGCAAGTATTAATTAAAAAAAATCAATTTTAGGGTACAACAAAACCTTTTCGGAGTTGATAATTCTAAAATTTTCTATTAAGTTCTTGGAGATTGGTCAGATTTCTTTAGTATAGATAAAATTCTCAGAATAAGAATATTTCTATTTCATATTAAATGTGCATCAAATAATAACGATATTTAACAAATAAATAATTTCACAGGCTTTAGTTATTTTTAAAAACAGTTGAATAAAATTTCGTTGCATGACAGTTTAAGTCTTTGAATGATCGTCAAATCCGACAGTCACGTACAAATTTAATAAAAAAAACTGTAATTTCAAGCAATCTTAATATAAATCTAATTTCGATATTAGTAAGTTCTACTTGGGTCTCCTTTTTTTCTTTTTCCTTCACCCACGTGGGTCTGGGAATAGAATAACTCCTTGGTACGACGTGCCTGTCGTAAGAGTAAACTACAGCGGTCCAACACATACACACACACGCACTTTATATGCACATAACACCTACACACACTTCTTACGACCCTCCATCCCCACACACACATGCACATACACGCACGCACATGCACACACTTACTCATACATAACTACACTGGGATTCTGTTTTATTTTATTTAGTGCGATTCTTAGTTTTTTTTTTGGGTTTTGTACTTGGTGTTGGTGTTATTCTTTTTGTTTTTTTTTCTCATTCCTTTCGTTCCACATTTCTCTCCTTTTTTCCTGTTGCTGCTCTTCTTTGCTGTCGGTCCCTATACTAATTGTGTTTCGTCCATCCGCTACTGTGGTAGGTGCTTTCTAGTTCGTTTTTCTTTCTTCGGAAATCACGACTTAGTCGACTGTAGGACTAGTCAGCATTTCTCTTCTTTGGTTCTTCGGTTTTGGCTACCATAGTTGGTAATACATCGTTTCCTCTTTATCAGCACTTTTCCTCTCTTACTCTCGTTCTCCGTTGTTGTTCCTTACATACTTGAGGCTAGACAGTTCTGTCCTGGTGTGGTTACTGCTAGTTTTCTTCCTCATTTCATTTCTTACTTTTTGGTTTTCTGCAGGAAACCACTTCTTTTCTTGAGGAAAACTTTAATGTTTCTTTCTGAGATACATCCGTCCTCTGACGACTCTGCAGTGTCGATGATTGTTACCTTCTACCTTTCATTTCCTATGTCCTCTAAACTTCTTGATATAGTCAGGCATTTTGTTTCTTCGAGCCGGACGAAAGTTATTTTTTTATCTTTGGGTGTTCCTTTTTTCTTTTTCGGTTTTTTTTTTGTTCTCGTAACAAATTCTCTTTTAGTTTTCAAGCGAATTTTTTTTTCTCTGGTTTTTTTTTGTTGGTCCTGCCCACTCCCTACTTTTGTTTTCCTACCACGACCTGTTAATTTTGCTGGGGAGGGGGGAATTGTTACGTTCTAATGTCGCATTTAAAATTTCCCTTGTTAATTCAAAGTCCGCTTGACAATAATTTTGTTAAATCAACTTCGTTGCTATTCTGCAAATTCTTCAACATCATTAATAATAAATACGTTTTTGAATAATTCCTCAATTTAAAACTATTTGCTTTGAAACGTAAAGTTTATTATGCTACGATTAAATTGTTTCATATCATGTTTTAGGGTATCCGTGAATTCGCTAAACCTTACGACCGCGTATAATTGCTTCAATTGTGTTTCCCATTTAAAGAGATGATAGATCCTACTATTATTCAATACCGTGTTTTCCAGTTTTCTAGTCGTTTGATAACATGAGTATTACTTTGAACTCTGGCTATTTAATTAACCAAAATTAATATTCACTTTCTTTTCGAATAGCAACACGAAAACATTTGGTAGATTTATTGGTTGTTTTTGTTTTTCTATGTGGGAAGTTCACACACACCACTGTGTGTGTCCTTCTGGAGGATATAACCGACTGATGCTTTGGATTTGTTTGATGAGGCGTTTGCCCATTTCTTTTGTGGAGGGAATACACGGTTTATGGAATCCCCAGTCCATTGGCTCCGCCCAGCCCTTAGAGAGGGTGTGATCTAACACCTACGCCGTGGACACATGTGGTGAGTGTTTATTCACTAATTTATATAGGACATCTATCAAATTATGCAAACAGTATACTTACCAGTTTTTATTGAAACGATTGTCGTTATGCGAGAGGATATTTAGTATTAATATTGTAATCTGTGATGACTTCTTTATTGGGGGGACAATTTGATGTAGTTAAGTTTATACTTACGACAATATTGAGTATAAATATTGTATTTACTGTGGCCAATTTATCTATTGAATTGTATATATACTTGTAGATTACCATTATTATTTCGAGCTGTTGGTTTTAGTGTGGTAATGTTGCATTAATTTTTTATTTTGTTTGATCATTAATACTGGGGAGTAACCTAAAACTGCAACTTGCCATCTAAAAAATGATTTCTTTTGGGTTTTTTTGTTTGGCTGACATATGTATTTAGTCTTGATTTGATTTTTTTGTGTCTGTGATCATACTGCATTGTTATGTCTATCCAAAATGTCAATTAGAATAATTATACTTATTAATAAGCACTGTTAATTTCTTATTTTTATTTCAGGCTTTCCTGTATGTTTTTTTTCTTTTGTATGTATAATACCCGCCCACTCGCCGATTGAGTCCGGTCATTTTCTTTCAGTGGGGTTTCTTTTTTTGTTAAGCTACGTCATTGTACATAGCCAACTCTTCTAAGTTTCTCGTAAGTGACAGCTTCAAATATAACAAAGTTTAAAGAAAGATCCTTCTTTCACAAAAAATTAACAATAAGTGCGATTACTACAATTGAGTGCCGGATCTTACAAACTGAAACGATGGGGGTTTCTGCGGTTAAGAACTTTACTATTTGTGAGAAAGGGGGTTGTTGAACAAATCCATTTAGAGATTCAGCAAAAATAGACTTGCTCTTAAACACTTGCCGCTGACTGCTACCCTTGCTTTGGTTGTGCCCAGGTTCTAGCTGGTCCCTAGCTGTTTGCTTGCCGGTGTAGAACGCAACAGACCCACATTAATTTTTAATTTGGGAACTTATCGGTCTTCTTGATCTGTGGGTGTTAACATTGTTCTGATGTTATTTCTTGACTAGAGAGTATTTTTTTAATCTGTATGCGTTTTCATTGATGTGTGGGTGTTTGCGCTAAAATGAATATAAATTAATACACTTAATTTTTCACCGCTAATTCTCGCCATCAACGACTCCCTTTCTGCTTGGTTCGAAGATTACGTGGAAGTGAGCTGATTGAGAAAACAACTTGTGAAGACAATTTGATCTTGTATTGTTGGGTTCAGTAATCGTACTAAATAAATACTCATTTTAAATATCGGTTTATTACGAAGCTAAATAAATATACATTTGTTCAATATGGCTGACCATACTCGAGTGCCCCGTCTAATCAAGGCGTCTCACAGGATGTACTCGCAAGCACATGGGAGAATAAACTTAGCCTAACACAGCATCCTCCCTTTTATAAGAAGCTAGTTGGTTTCATACTCTTTCAAATAGTCAGGTCTTTTTATGTTTCTCACTGGCCTAGATTTACACTCAAACCTTTTACTATTATCAACAACATCTTCCTTATCAGCTAAATCACTGCTTAATCTACACGCCACTTGATCTGGTCGTACCCGATTGTCTGATACATTACATGTGATTTTTTTTTCCAATGCTCCACCCGAAGGTACTACATTGGCCAGGAAGCGAGTTTTTTTTACCTGGAAAATTTTGAATTTTGCCGAATCCTTGCTGTTCCAAGCAAGGTAGGGATCTTTAACGTGCGTGACAACACTCACACATGGGACCTCCATTTTACCTCTCATCCGAACGAGGGTGTATTTTTGCGAAAAATGCTCGCCTAACATTTTTCAAGCGGACCGTGTCGGGATTCGAACCCGGGACCTTGGGCGTAGTAGTCACACACATACCACTACGCCACGGAGCCGCCTGATTGTCTGATACAGTTCATTTACATTACCAATGCTCCACCTGTAGGTACTACATTGGCCAGGAGGCGAGTTTTTTGTTGCCTGGAAATTTAGAATTTTGCCGAACCCTTGCCGTTCCAGGCAAGGTAGGGATCTTTAACGTGCGTGACAACACTCACACACGGGACCTCCATTTAACCTCTCATCCGAACGAGGGCGTAATTTTTGTGAAAAATGCTCACCTGCCATTTTTCAAGCAGTCGGCCGTGTCGGGATGATTGTCTGATACATTACATTTGATTTTCCAAAGCTCCACCCGAAGGTACTACATTGGCCAGGAAGCGAGTTTTTTTTACGTGGAAAATTTTGAATTTTGCCGAATCCTTGCTGTTCCAAGCAAGGTAGGGATCTTTAACGTGCGTGACAACACTCACACGCGGGACCTCCATTTTACCTCTCATCCGAACGAAGGTGTATTTTTGCGAAAATGCTCGCTAACATTTTCAAGCGGACCGTGTCGGGATTCGAACCCGGGACCTTGGGCGTAGTAGTCACACACATACCACTACGCCACGGAGCCGCCTGATTGTCTGATACAGTTCATTTACATTACCAATGCTCCACCTGTAGGTACTACATTGGCCAGGAGGCGAGTTTTTTGTTGCCTGGAAATTTAGAATTTTGCCGAACCCTTGCCGTTCCAGGCAAGGTAGGGATCTTTAACGTGCGTGACAACACTCACACACGGGACCTCCATTTAACCTCTCATCCGAACGAGGGCGTAATTTTTGTGAAAAATGCTCACCTGCTATTTTTCAAGCAGTCGGCCGTGTCGGGATGATTGTCTGATACATTACATGTGATTTTCCAATGCTCCACCCGAAGGTACTACATTGGCCAGGAGGCGAGTTTTTTTTTACCTGGAAAATTTGGAATTTTGCCGAACCCTTGCTGTTCCAAGCAAGGTAGGGATCTTTAACGTGCGTGACAACACTCACACACGGGACCTCCATTTTACCTCTCATCCGAACGAGGGTGTATTTTTGAGAAAAATGCTCGCCTAACATTTTTCAAGCAGACCGTGTCGGGATTCGAACCCGGGACCTTGGGCGTAGTAGTCACACACATACCACTACGCCACGGAGCCGCCGATTGTCTGATACATTACATGTGATTTTCCAATGCTCCACCGAAGGTACTACATTGGCCAGGAAGCGAGTTTTTTTACCTGAAAATTTTGAATTTTGCGAACCCTTGCTGTTCCAAGCAAGGTAGGGATCTTTAACGTGCGTGACAACACTCACACGGGACCTCCATTTACCTCTCATCCGAACGAGGTGTATTTTGTGAAAAATGCTCGCTAACATTTTTCAAGCAGACCGTGTCGGATTCGAACCGGGACCTTGGGCGTAGTAGTCACACACATACCACTACGCCACGGAGCCGCCGATTGTCTGATACATTACATGTGATTTTCCAATGCTCCACCGAAGGTACTACATTGGCCAGGAAGCGAGTTTTTTTACCTGAAAATTTTGAATTTTGCGAACCCTTGCTGTTCCAAGCAAGGTAGGGATCTTTAACGTGCGTGACAACACTCACACGGGACCTCCATTTACCTCTCATCCGAACGAGGGTGTATTTTTGAGAAAAATGCTCGCCTAACATTTTTCAAGCGGACCGTGTCGGGATTTGAACCCGGGACCTTGATTGTCTGATACACCAGGAGTATTTATTTCTGGTAATACTTGATCACTATTTTGCACGTTACCATTGACTAGTAGAGAATTGTCATGTAGCACCGCTTGAGTGACTAGTGGAGGATCTGAAAATTCCTATTTCAAATGAAAATCAAAATTTCCCATATTTAATTACGGAACAAATTTAAAAGACATTTGTATTATAATGTATTATAGTTTATCGACAGTGCCGAGGAGAACTTTTAAAATTATACTCAAAAATACCTTTAATTGAAGTTGAGCAGACGTTATAAGCCACATGCTGCTACAACCTCAGTTTGGGCATCAATTACTACACGTTAAACATCTCTTAACCCTCATGATTTAGACTTCCAAATTACCATGCCAAGATTATAACATGTTATTATTTACATTTTCACTCTTCGATGATGGAGTCGGTTTTCAGGGAGCTGTGGTTCGGGTTCTCATCAAACTTTTGTCAAATGGATTTTCCAATTATAATAGTGTCTTAAAAGGATAAGGTAAAGAGCGGTGGGGATGATAATTAGGTTACTAGTTCAAAGCAAGCACTAAACGACACTCTGACCAAAACATAACCACTCTAGTTGAGTCCTGGCACTAAAGTGAAGGTATAATTCCTGGCAGAAATAGTTCAAAGTAGAATAAAAAGTTCCACATCATTTTTCTAAGCACGACAAAAAAATGATTAGATTGTTCTAAACCTACAATGTAACTAAATTTATAACCTTGAGACAACTTTCTGGCAAGTCGGGCACACCAGTACAACTATCTTGACGTTGGACGTCAGTGAAACAATTTTGTTGTTGCTTCCAATAGACTCGCAAATTTCACGACATTCACGGCTTAGTCTGGGAATTACCTCAAGGGTGAGCAATGAGAATGGGCGTGGATGCAAAGTAAACTCAACTATATACAGATATGAGGAAGGGGAATAGGGGAAGGGGATATGAGCGCCACTACATATATATGGGCAATTAAAAAAAAACAAAAATATCCTATGAGAAGATGCAGAAACTCACAGGCTATAGGGACTATCAAAAATATCCAAGTTATACAAAACACCTTTGGAAACCTCTCAAATGTATCTACTACACTTTCTGCTGCGATGATCCTGAAAGAAAATGTCACACAATAAATTTTTAATCAAAAGACAGTTTGCGTCTTACAACAAAAAAAAATTCAGCAATACTCATAAATTAATCACCTTGAAACTATAACACTAAAAGTGTTATACCTAAAAATAAATATTAGAAAGAAGTTGTTTACTTTGTAACATGCCTTTTTGTCTATATTTTAGCATATTACATTGTGCTTGGAACTATTAGCATATAAATGCTTATATCTACATTTAAATATAAAATTACTCTATTGTATAATATATTTTCTATAAGAATTTATATTGCACAATCCTGGATTATTAGTTTTAATCCACACGTTCCTAATTTGTTACATAGTACAAATAATTATATCTATATGAAATTTTCCTATTGGTTATTTTTGAAGTATTTATTCCAAAAGCACAACTGGTGTGGTTCTACTTCTGTATTATTGAGAATAATCGCTAGAGATCGTCCATCCCGAAGATGGCCGAAAATAATTTATTTGAAGTGTCAAATTTTCATTTCTTTTTTTGATATCTGATTGCTTATCTGGCACTGTTGGCTATTTTTGATTTGAACTTCTACCTTGCCTCATGTGCTTACCTGGTATGTAAATTTTCTAATCATAAATCCTAAATTAACATTTAAATAATATTTTAGATGTTTAGTACGAAGGATAAAGAAGTTGTTTATTCGTTTAACCCATAAAATAATTATACAGATGGTAAGTTATTAATGCATTAATTTTCCTTTGCACCTCGTGTTAAATTTTCACTTTTGTAACACAACTGAATTTTCTAGGGTGCTCCGATTACCTATGTTCCGATTACCTGTGTTTTGGTTACCAATGTTACGGCGACTTGTTCTTTCATTCAGATTTCTACATGGAAAAGTTGCTCGTGCATTCGCACAACCAGATGATGACTCTCATCACAAGAATTTTATATTTCGTTTCCTTCTACTTTACATATTGCCGCTCAGTTATTATCTTATTGAAGAATGTCTACAAGTTTAATTTATGGAACAGAAGTCTGTTAAAGACAACATTTGAAGTCGACTACATGCTGTTTTGTACCTACACTAGGAGATCCAATGCAGGATGTCTTAGTTTCTTGGATATGAAGGATTCCTATAAATTAAGTAACTATTAGTATTAGTTCAGTTACTGATACTACAGGTATGAGATTAAAACTTGCACCTTATCGTTTTTCTGTTAAAATAAAGAGGCCCAACCTCTATTTAAATTTGTCTTTGTCACTACAAATATTTTGTTTTGATTATTAATTACATTTTACTTATCTTAAATGATTTCAAACATAATTCTCTAATACATAACCTAAAAATATGTAAACATTTGGAACTTCACGAAGCTTCTTATGGTAAAAAGGTTTATTACTTGAACTTTCATTTCATGTGCATTTGTTACATGACATTATTACAATTATGATCACTTTTTGATTTACTCTCGCATTAAGTTAAATTTTGAGTTTTTAAACAGAGATTATTTATTTTGATTTCTTTATAGAAATTTTCTCGTGTACGTTTATTAAATATATGAATTATATCATGCTAAAATATATAGCGATGTCTACAATGTTAATGACACAAGCGTATATCTTATAGATGCCTTTGGAATTGTAATGAGTATTAATATACATATTTAGTCAAATTTCTCTTATCGTGTTTTAACTTTGTTTCTCTAAGTTATTTTACAGTTGTGTAAACAAGTGTCTTAATATTTAAATTTTAACATTCAGATATTCTCTAAACATTCTTCTTACCCTGTGATTTCAAATCTCATGCAGCCTCCGCAACCTTAAAGGTCGATGCAAGCTGTGCCGAAGTATTTCTTATACTTCATCGTGCAATTACTCTTTTTATAACATCGAGAAAAAAGTAAGGAGCAACTTCACTTATATAACATTACTCTGCTTGAGTGTCCCTTAAGTTTCATTACTCAAAATTTATTTTCTTAAATTGTACTGTCATTAAATTTAGATACTCATCAATAAAAGACTAAGTGTTTTGAACAAAAAATATAATGTAAAGTAATTCTTTTCTTCTTTTTCTTTTTATATATATTTTTTTATACATGTAAACAAAATCACAAGATTGATTTTCAAGAATAAAATTAAATTTTTCTGTGTAATAAAAATTCATAAATTTTCTCTATAGCTAGGGAAATTTTGACACTTGATAACATTTTCACAAACAAAATTTTAATAACCCCAATTGACAGATCTGTTAGATTGGTTCACAAGTTTCAAAAAAACTCACACGTAGCTTTGTTACAAAAAGGTTTCCCTTTCTCTTATATAATTTTAAATTACGACACTTAACAAAAAATATCTGACACACAATATTTTTCCTGCACATTATAATTTTTACGATCATTTATATGAAATCCTAAATGCAAAAATTATTCTCTCATTAAATTTAATCTCTTTAGTAATTGCATGAACATTTTCAAAAGTTTATAAACGTGATAATAAAGCTTCAACCGTAGCCAACATACAAAAAAATTAAACACTCACCGGGAATCGGCTCACGCACCTATAGAGGTTCTAAATACCTGACGTTCATACACGTAAAAACTCCAGCTTCAGAAAAAGATTTTCAAATCAAAAGCAGCGGACTTTATCCTGGCAACAAAATCTCGTTTATGTGAGTTTTGAATTAAACAGCCGACATCATGACGTCATACTCCTCAATTAAACAAACACCATGTGAGCGATCTCAAATACTTCCTGTTACAAAAAATTCTTCATAATAAAAAGTGCGCTAAAAATTAAAGTTTTTTTTAGCATAAGAATTACCTAAAATATTATTATTGCACTGTTAATGGATACTGTAAATTAATTGCGGTGTAAAATTTCAAATAGATAAATTGGAGAGAGAATGGACTGTATATAAATTTAAAATTGCTAATTTACAAACAACATAATTAATGTCTTTAAACAAAGCAGTTAATCAAAAGCGTTTACTATAGCACTCACCTGTTAATGATGCGGCATGCAGATAAAAAAACGTTGGAACCAATACAGCTCTTCCTTTGACGGAGCGAGCGCATCACAATTTTTACAACAGCGGTTTATCAAAGCGGTTCATAAGTGTAGAATTGTTATAATAGCGGCGGCGGGCAACAAAGCGGTTCATCCAATTAATTCTATGCAGCACGTGCAAACTCGACGCGGTGTATTCGACAGACGAAACTAAATTAACATAGCAGTTCATACGTAGTTGGTTTATACTATTCTCGCTTCACGGATTTTCCAATCGATACTTATTTGCAGCCGCGCACTCACAGCACAGGTTAGCGGGTGCTTAGTAAACACTTGGGGATTTTGCACTAACAAATCTAAATATACCACGGCGAATTTAAAATAACTAACAAACTCAATGAAATAAAATTTGGCTATAACTTATTTACCTAAGAACGGAACAGATACCAAGGTTAGATAACCACGTTGTTATGTTCATTTAACATTTAGTCCGTTTTACCAAAGCTCGGGGAATCTTTAACATCTCGGCCCCTTCTAAAACGACCGTCAACATTATGTCGACCTAAATAGTGATCCTCAAACTCCAGCTGGCACATAAATGCGCCAACATTTTCTTTCACCCGCTTTGTTATTGTTGCGCTCAATAAAATGGCCGAGTTATCCTCTCTCTCCTATCAATATATGGAACAGGAGAGCTGTCTGAAGCATCATCCACCTCGTGACACTTTTCACAAGCGCTATATTAATTTGATAATTTTTAAAAATGGATACAGACCGCCTATGGAATAGGCAACACATTAAGACATTCAATTCCAAGAACAATTTTATAGTATATGCTACGACAGAATATATTCTTAAAATATTATTTCTATTACGAAATTGTTTTTTCTATTATAATGCAAATTAATGAAATCAGACACCACAGAACTGTAACAAATAGAAGCGACTTCAAAGGTTATTACTTTAGAATTTATATTGGTTACAACCTACTTAAGGACAGATACGAGAAACAAGCGGAATTTCTTTTATGTTTAATATAAAAAAATAATAAATTTATTAAATATAAGAAAATGTAAACTGATTATCCAATAGGTCAAAGGCATGTTACGGGTTATGATCGCAATGTAATAAACACATTTTCTTTGTTTTAGCGATATTTGGAATCGCTTCCTAGAGTTCGAAAGCAACATCGGTGACTTGCAAAGCATTCTTAATATTGAAAGACGACGTGCTGACGTACTAAGCAAAATAAAAGAATTTGAAGGCCGAGAAACCGCACAATTAGTAGATCGTTACAGATTCATCGATCTATATCCTTGCTCACATTCCGAACTTAAAAGCATAGGGTACACTGAAGTTGTAAGCGTAACAGGAAAGTTAGCACGCACTCACATGCTACAACAATTTATGAACGCCGACGACGATTCAGGCGTGCCTAAACCTGACATCTCACAAATGATTCCATTCAAACCAAGAGCAACTGCTTTACCTGGCGATCATCCTGTTCCTGGTGGAGTGTTCCCCATGCCGCCTGCTGCTGCGCATTTGTGTACATCACTTCCGCCTCCAAGCTGCTTCTGCGGACCGTTTGTGCATGTTGATCTATTAATAGATGTATTTAATCGCATACAGTTACCAGATAAAAGTAAATATTAACGTCGAAGGTTGTTAGTAACGTGGTTTGTTTCAGTTCCATCTCCTTTAGAACATGGTGGAGACGTCCGTTTGTTTGATTTAGCCAAGTCTGTACATTGGATTGTTGAAGACTCGCATGGTGTTTTAGCAAAGAAGCGTAAGCGGATTGGATTAGCACTGGATGGATCTGATGATGAGGATGTGTGTATACCGCCTGTTAACGACATCTATAGGCAGCGACAACAAAAAAAAGCTAAATAAATTTTAGACAAATTAAGCCACAATACTTACAAGATAGAGGTTAATTTACTTTTCAGTAACTATTCTAATATGCACCAATTTAATAGACTGGAAATTTAGTAGCGTGCGAATAGGGCTAGATATTTTATTATTTGCAATTTGTTTAATTATATATTGCAAGCAATTATCGACTTTAGTACAAATTTTAGATTATGGTTGTTTTATTCGGTGTTTGGCTGGAAAAGTTTTGAATCGTACAGCTGTATTAGATGCAGCCAACTAATGCGCTTTTTTATTGATGCCAACCCTGCTAAGTAACTATAACAAATAAAATGTAGCGCACATGTAGGTATACGCTAGATTTCTTGGTGTTAGTGTCAATATGCCAGTACGAAACACTAACTCGTATATTGGCCTTGCAAACGAAGTAAAATATAAAAACGCTACACTGACGTTTGCAAACCTGTGGTCAGACCTAGTCTAAACACTAGCTCATGCACCGGCAAACATCTCCGTCCGTCTTCGAATACCAGGATTTCTAATTTACGTTCAGCAGATGTTTTCTAATTTACATCTGTGGAATTCAAATAACTGCATCATTTTTGTGTACTGTAAAATAAATATTTAGCGAATTATTTCTGTGTAATGGGTATATCAGAAAGAGTTAGAAAATAATATAATGTTTAACGTGTAATCAAGCTTAAAAACAGTGCACTTTCGACTATAGACTTGTCATCTTCAGTGATGTTGTCTTGTAGGAAAGAAATCTACCACCGATAATATTAAAAATAAATAAATGATTTTTTTATTTATTTTAAATATTGATGGCAGATTTCTTTCCTACAAGAAAACTAGCGTATAGTCGAAAGCGCTCTGTTTTTAAACCTGATTATATGTTGAACAATATTCTTTTCAAACTTTTTCTAATTTTTTCACGTGTACCCAGCCATTTCTATATTTCAACGGGTATATCGACTGTTGGTAGGATTGCCCTAGACTCACAGACACCAACTTTGGAACACTTATCCTCAGTGACCACGATGCGTTCCTTTTTTTGATACCATTACGAGATGGTTACAACAACCGTCCCATAAATCCATTCAAGACGCTCGCCCTTAGCCATGTGTAACACTAAAGCCCTACCAGATTCTGCTGTATTAATTTATTATGCTTTAACCCAACAGGCAAATATTATTGCGCACCAAACTTGAATGTAAATTATTACAACCCCTGTTTGGGCATCATTTGCTACAGGTTTTTACCCCTTAACCCTTACATAATAAATTGTATGATTTAAGCATGCAAATTTCTACGCCAAGTTTTTACTTACATTTTGGTCAGGTTATCCAGTAGCGGTGGTCCGGGTTTACATAAGATTTTGGTTACATGGATCTTCCAATTGTAGTGTCCTAAAAAGATAAGGTATAGAGAGGTGGGGACGATAATTAGATCACTACATTGAAAAACGCACTAAATGGAACTTTGACCAAAACAACCGCTCTAGTTGAACCCTGGTAAAAAAGTGTCCACGTAATTCCCAGCATTTTGAATTCGAGGTTTAAAAAAATTTCACATGTCCCTGATAACGATATAATGTCCGAGAAATATAAACTCCAAGGGCATCTTAACTTATTTATCCATATTACATCATGGTAAGTCTACAATTTAACTATTAATGTATAACCTACTCAAGGCTAGGGCCAAGAAACAAGGGGAATTACTTTGTTTTTAGACGAAATACATTAAATTTATTGAATATAAGAAATGGAAACTGGTTATCCAATGATTGAAAAATGCATGTAACAGGTCAATTCACTTATCACGTAACAAATCTACTATTACTCTGAGGAACTCTGTTAAGGTGTTACATTTCATAAATTCAACATTACGGTATACTTTTTAAATTTTCATATTTTATCGCTTGGAACACAAGATTTATATCTTTCCAGTGCCATTAAAAATGTAGGATTATTTTAGTGCAAATAAGTTCTTGTATATGTAGACGATGTGGTATGTTTATAATTGATTATTAATTTTCTTATAGGAATGTATATACCAAGTTCTATGATTTTAATGACGTTTCTTTCAGTTGGGTGATATTACCTCGTGCAAAGATGTGGACAGACGTACAGGTCCACTATGTTTGTTTTTCCACATACATGCATAAACGCATTAACCTGCACATGTCCAAATTTATACATGCACATGTGAATGTTTTTACACATGTTTGTGCTAGTCATGCACCTGCATGACGTGAAGGCGCTTGCACTCATGGTCATATGCATGTTACACAATATCATATGCAGATGGCACTTTGCATCCACACTTGCATGTACAAAATTTGCACTTGCATACATGCAGTACAAACATGTTGCGCAATTTCATTAACACATCCTTGCATTTGCAATGACACTTATAAACATCCAGGCACGCGTGCTCAAACATACTAGCACATTGGTGAATGCAGTCAAGGAAAATACATGCATACTCAAACAAGCACATGTTATGCTTGCATATGCAATTGCATGTATAAGCACATGTGTACAAACTGGCACTTGAATGTACAAATACATGTACACACTTGCTAATATACATGCATGAATAAGTTCAGCCAATTTTATATACTATCCTGCATACACGCATGTTCCCATCATATACAAATATACTAACAAATACACTCGCACATGTTATGCACACATGTATTTCCTTCAGTTTGGTGATATTAGCTCGTGCCAAAAATGTGGACAAGCAAATACAAGAGTAAGTCTTATGCGTTTGTTTTTCTACATGCACGCATAAACACCTTAATCTACAGTTTTCCCAAATATATGGATATACATTTACATGTTTTCACACATGTTTGTACAAGCACATGCACCTGCATGACGAAATGGCATGCACATGTATGTTACACAATATCAGATGCACATGATACTTTGTATTCACACTTCATACACATGCAGTCACATGCATGCAATACAAACATATGCGTAATTTTACTCACACTTGCTTGCATTTAAAATTACACTTGTATAGATCCAGACACATGCTCAACTGCACTAACACATGCATACTCAAACAAGCACATGTTTTGCTTTTATATGCAATTACATGCATGTAGAAGTGCATGTGTACAAAATGGTACTTGCATGCACGCTTGTGCCTATTTGTGCACAAATATACTAAGAACTGCTCTCGCACATACAAAAAAAGAATGTTTGCACACACGTATTTCCTTCACTTTAGTGATATTAGCCCATGCAAATATGTGGGACAAGCAAATACTGGGATACATGTCTAATTTTTTCGGTTTTTTACATGCATGCATAAACACAATAACCTGCATATGTCCAAATGTATGCATGTACATCTGAATGTTCACACATGTTTCTGCAAGCACATACACCTACATAATGAGATGACACACAAATTGTGATTCACTCATGCTCGTACATGTTATACAATATCAGATGCACATGGCACTTTGCACCCACACTTGCAAACACATACATTTGCACTTGCATGCATGCAATACAAACATGTATACAATTTTACTAACACATGATTGCATTTACAATTACACATGTACACATCCAGACATGTGTGCTCAAATATACTAGCACATGGGTATATGCATTTATGCTTGCATGTGCAAATACATGCATGTACAAGCACACTACAAACTGGCACCTACAGTCTTGCATGCATCACTAGATCTGGCAATATCACATACCATCCTACATGCACCCACTCATGGACAAATGCACTCTCAAATGCAAAAATAAGCATATGCAGGCATACATTTCCTACAGTTTGTTGATATTAGCCCATGCACACATGTCTAATACGTTAGTTTTTCCACAAAAATGCATTAGCACATCAACTAACATGTGTTCAAATGTACGTACATATGCATGTTTTTAAATATGTTTGAGTAAGCGCCCGCACCTGCAAGATGGGAAGGCGCACAAACTGGTACTTGCATTTATGCTGGTATGCATGTTATACAATATCAGATTCATATGGAACTTTGCATACATTTGCATGCAATACAAACGTATGCAGTTTCACTAAGTACAATTACACACATCCAGATACATATGCTTAAATATATTAGCACATGATTGTATGTATTCATAAAGGTAGAAACATGTACACTCAAACAAACACGTGTTATACTTGAATATGCTGTTACTACTAGTAAAAACCGGAACTTTTACTCTTGCTCACGTGCATGCATGTACAAGCTCAGTCAATATATACTATCTTGCATGCACACTTGTATCCACTCATGTACAAATACACTAGCAATTGGACAAATGCACTTGCACATGCAAAAACGAGCATAGTATGCACGCATGCATTTCATTCAGTTTGGGGTTTATATCTAATGCGTTTGTTTTCTCACATAAACACATTGACCTACATGTCCAAATGTATACATGTGCATCTGCATGTTTTCACAGATGTTTGTACAGTCACATGACTTGTAAAGGAAGACATACATGGTGGTACTTGAACTCATTCTCATGTGCATGCTACACAATATCAAATGTGCATAGCGCTTTGCATACATATATATTTGCTTTTGAATGCATACAATACAAACATGTGCGTAATTTCACTAACACATGCTTGCATTTGCAAATACACGTACACATTCAGAAACGCATGCTCAAGTATACTAGCAGATGGATATATCCATTCGTATAGGCATAAACTTGCATATTCAAAAAGACACCTGCATGTACAAACCGGTACTTGATCACATGCATGCATGCACAATCTTAGGCAATATCACATACAGTCTTGCATGCATGTGTTAATTATGTGCAAACATACTAGCAAATGCATTCTCACATGCAAAAACAAGCATGTAATGTGTGCATCTATTTCCTTTAGTTTGTTGATATTTACCTGCACAAACATGGACAAGAAAATGTGGCTATTCCACATGCTTGTATAAACATATTCAGCTACATATAGCAAAATGTTTGCATGTTTTCACACGTTTGTGCAAGTGCATGCACTTGCATGTCGATAAGACACACAAGCTGGCACTTGAACTTATGCTCATACGCATGTTATACAATTGCATGCACATATATTTGTACACATCTAGGAACTCATGCTCAAATATTGTCGGGTGTATATATTCATAAAGGCAGAAACATGTATACTGAAACAAGCGCCTGTTGCATATGCAATTGGATGTACAAGTGCGCTTGTACAAACTGGCACGTATAGTCAAATGCATGTGCACTGACTCAGCTAATATCACATACCATCATGCATGTGCTCACCCATGCACGAATATACTAGCAAATTCACTTACACATGCAAAAACAAGAATGTTATGCACACATGTGATCAAGCAAATACAGGGGTATATGTCTAATGCATTTGTTTTTTACATGCAGGCATAAACACATTAACCTACATATATCCAAATGTCTGCATGTTTCCACATATGCTTGTGCAAGCGCATGCACTTGCATGACGAGAAGGCACACAAGCTGGCACTTTTACTCATGCTCACATGAATGTTATACTACATTTGCACTTACATGCATGTAATACAAACATCTGCTCAATTTTACTAACACAGGCATGCATTTGCAGTTACACTTGCACATATACAAACATGCATTCTCAAATATACTAGCACCTGCATACTCAAATATGCACATGTTTTGCTTGCATATGCAAGGACGTGCACAAACTGGCAATTGTATGCTAATATACCAACAACTGTGCAAATGCACTTGCATACGCTAAAGTAAGCATGTGATGCACAAATGCATTTCTTTTGACTGGGTGGTATTAGTTCGTGCAAACATGTGGAGAAGCAAATACAAGGGTGTAGAATGCGTTCGTTTTTTCACATGCATACATAAACAAATAACTTACATACTTCCAAATATATGCATGTGCATCTCCATGTTTTCGCACATGTTTTAATTGCATGTGCAATTACATGCATGCACAAGCACATGCGTATAAACTGTGTTACACTTTTTCCATAAAGCTTTAACATTTAGTGTATTCATTAAGTTTAGAGGACTTTTCCAAACCCCACATTGGGAAATTCCCAGCATAATAATATTGTAATTCCGACATACGTAAAAACCACAAAGGTGTGGTTCACATGGAAAGTCTGAACATTGACTTTCTTTCTGGTCAGAGAATGCTAACATTCCACTTTCTTACGGTTTGAACGGCGTTGTGCCCACCAACGTGCTTCAGAGAATTTTAACTGCGTCTGGAGGAGATAGACATTTTTGTAGGAGTAAATGTATCGAATCTTAGGTTTTGCTTATCGGTTTCCTTTGGTGTTGGCGTGCAGTTAGTGCTATCGATCAAGTGATTCTTACCTCCTGTTCCCTATCCCCCATCGTATCGACACATAGTCAACAAGGTAACACAGAAAAACAGGAAGTCACCACGGAACCACACCTGAGCACCCATAAAATCGCTGCAACCGGAGCAGAATACCGAGGTAAGTAATATTTCTAATAACTTGCGATGCATTTCGTCGACTCTGGGAATTTAACTCCCGGGTAAATTTGAGGATATATAGTTCGGGTATTTATTGTTATATTTTACTCTGGATGTCCTGGTTTAAAGGATAACAACTGGCACTTGCATTTTACTCATACATACAAGCTCAGATAATATCACATACCATCTTACATGCATGCATGTGCCTACTTTGCTACAAATTTACTAGCAAATACATTCGCACATGCAAAAACAGGCATGTTGCGCATTTACTTTCGTTTGGTGGTATTAATCCGTAAAAACGTGGACAAGCAAATACAGGGTATATGTCTTGTAGACTATTATTTAATTTTCCCGCCCAGCACCAACTTTAAGCTATTATTTAGTTTCCACCAGGCACCTATCTTATGATTGGCTCTTTTGACAAGTGGGAGCTGAAGAAGGACTGCGTACGCAACCGGTAACTACGAAAGGTGCGGTGATCGAAAGCAACTGTTTTATGCTCGTCACCCATACTTAGTTCTATTTTATTTATTATTCAGTTAATAAATCAGACAATTAGTATGTTAGTTTTATTTATTCTAGCGCTCGATCCACCCTACAGTCTAAAGGGTTAGTTTTTCCATATGCATGCAATAACACATCAACCTGCATATGTCCAAATGTTTGAATGCTCACCTGCATGTTTTCACACACGTTTATTCAAGGGCATACATCTGAATGACGTGAAGGCACACAAGCCTGCACTTGCACTTATGCTCATACGCATGTTAAACAATATATGATGCACATCGCATTCTGCATCCACACTTGCGTACACACACACACATTTATACTTGCATATATGCAATACAAACATGGGCACAATTTTACTAATGCATGCTTACAATTGCACACATTCAGATATGTATACTTAAATATACTACCACATGGGTGTATACATTCGTAAATGCCGATACATGTATTCTGAAACCAGCACATGATATGCAATTGCATGTACAAGCACATGTGTACAAACTGGCACTTGCACTCTGTAAAGTTCAGCCAATATCGCATACCATCTTGCTTGCACACATGCACCCACCTATGTTCCAATATACTAGAAAATTGGGAAAATGTGCATGCAAAAATGAGCATGTTATGCACGTAAGCATTTCCTTCGGTATGTTAATACTAGCCTGTGCAAATGTGTGGACAAGCAAATACCAGTGGTATGTCTTTTTTCACATACATGCATAAAAACATTAACTTACATATATCCAAACGTATGCATGCACATCTGCATGTTTTAACACCACATGTTTGTTCATGTGCATGCCGAGAAGGTACACTAGCTGGACCTTGCACTCACTTTTATATGCATGTTACACAGTATCACATGAGCATGGCACTTTGAATCCACACTTGTGTACACACATTTGCACTTGTATGCATGCAAAACAAACATGTGCGCAATTTCACTAACACTTGTTTGCATTTGCAATTATACTTGCACACATCCAAGCATGCATGCTCAAATATACTACCACATAGAAGCATAGTATATTATTTAGAGCAGGTATTGTTCCACTTAGCGCCATACCTGCGGAACCGGCACTACCGGTATCCAAAAAGGCAGAAATATGCATACTGAAACAGGAACATGCTATGCTGGTATATGCAATTGCATGTTGTTACATGCCAAACTGGCTATGTATCATTTTTAGATTTAGATATAAATTATAAGTTAATTGCCACGTTCTTTTAAACGAATAATGTCATCTTCCGTTGTCGCGTCTGCGCGGAGTGAATGCGGAAGTGCGTGGAGTATCAAAAGGGGGCATTAAGCCACGAGACCTGAAGCAAGCCACTACTATCTGAGTGGTGTGTTTTTTTCTCTTTAAAAATCGGTATGTAGGCTCCTTGTACCTTTATCTTTGTTGTACCTGGTACCTTATCTCTTTCATTCCCCTACGAGTGTAACAGAAGTTACGTGAAGGACGGATGGTAATTTGAAGATTAACATAACCTAACCCAACCCACAACTCACCGCTGCATCATGAGATTTAAGTTCCGAGATACCCACCACGTGAGTAATTTGATTATATTTAAATTGTGCATGTAAATTTGACTTAGATAGCGATTGCATCACCTGTAAAGCGTGGTCGGTATATATTACAAAATGGCGGGAATTATACCGCGTGAATATATCAATGTTTAAGTATATGTGTACTTGCACTCACATGCATGCATACACAAGCTCACCCAATATTGTATACCATCGTGCATGCACACATATACAAATTTACTAGCAAATGTGCAAATGCACATGCAAAAACAATCAGGTTATGCACGTATACATTACCTTCTGTTTCGCGATAATAACTCGCGTAAAAATGTGAAAAAACAATGCGTTCGTTTTTCCACCTGTATGCATAAACACATTAAGCTGCATGACGAGAGGGCACACAAGCTGGTACAATGCACTCATGCTCATACGCATATTACACAATACCAGATTCACATGACACTTTGCATTCATACTTGCATACATATATATTTGCACTTGCATACATGCATGCAATTTCACTTACACATGTTTGCATTTGTAGTTACACTCTTACACATCCAGACACTCATGCTCGGATATACTAGCACATGGGTGTATGCATTTACAAAGGTAGAAACATTTAACTAGGCGATGGTGGTGATTCGGGCGTATTCTTCACTCACTCAGCCCGATCCACATTTTCCCGATCCACATCCTCCCGATCCACATTGCTCCCGATCTACATCCTCCCGATTCACTTCCTCCCAATCCACATCCTTCCGATCCACCCGATTCATATCTGACCTAGGTTAGAATTTTCTTCGACTAGCCACTTTGGCCTGATCTAGAATTCTTTGGACAATCTAACCCTGTTTGAATTTTTAAAATTGGAATATCCCTTATAAAGTTACACCCTGTTAAGGCCTCGTACCTTTAAATTTTTTGTTTTTTTAATTTTAACTCGATCTTTAAATCCTTTTTGGTCACCCGAGATATACGCTTTAATCCGGAATTTCCAACTACTCCCTACCTTAACACAAACCATCATATAGGTAAAATTACCACAACGCCGGCTTTCAGCTACTTTTCCAAGGTCGTGGTGACGTCATAGCCTTTTATAAATAAAGCGCAATGTAATACTATTCTAAAATTTTGTTATGTATAATGTCAGAATAAAAATTTTAGAATAGTATTACATTGCGCTTTATTATAAAAACTATGACACTGAAAAAAACAACGCATTGATTTTACCTATATGAACAGAAAATCCTCTCCACAAGGAGGTAATTTCACCCCCACAAGGAGGAAATCCCTTTAAAATAAGACTTTATAGTGCGAATTTACATATAAAAACCTAGGTTAGATATGAATCGGGAGGATGTGGATCGGGTGCAGAGAGTTGAGAAAGGAATGCGCCCGAATGCCCACCATAACATTTATGCTCAAACAAGCACATGTTATACTTGCATGTACAAGCACTTTTGTATAAACTGGCTCCTGCACAAGGTCAGGTAATATTACAACCATCTTGCATGCATGTAGGCACTCATGTACAAATATACTACTAAATGGGAAAATGCACTCATATATGCACAACAAGCATGTTATGCATGCATTTGTTTGACATGCACATACGCTCATAAGCATGTTACACAATATCATATGCATATGTTACGTTGCACCCACACTTGTGTACAAATACATTTGCGTTTGCATGCATGCAATACAAACATGTGTGCAATTTCACTAACACGTGCAATTACACTTGCACTCATCCAGACTCGCATGCTGAAATATACTAGCATGTGGGTGTATGTATTCATAAAGGCAGAAATATGCATACCTAAACGAACACATGTTATGATTACATATGGAAGTGCATGTACAAGCACATGTTTTTAAACTGGCACCTGCACCCTTATGTATGCATGCACAAGTTTAGCTAATAGCACATGCCATCTTACATGCATGCATGTGCCCACTTATGTACACATACTAGCAAATGGATAAATGCACTTGCTTATGCAAATATGTGGAGAAGCAAGTGCATGGGTATATGTATAATGCATTCGTTTTTCATATGCAAGTATAGACACATTAATATCCAATTGTATGCGTGTACATGTACGTTTTTGCACTTGTTTATGCAAGCGTATGCATCTGCATGCTGAGAAGGCACACATGCTGGCACCTGCATTCACACTCATATGCATGCTGCACAATACCAGATGCATATGGTATTTTGAGTACATGTGCATTTGCACATACATGCATGCAATACAATTTTAGTAATACATGCATTCATAAAAGCAGGAACATGCATACTCGAACAAGCACATGTTATGCTTGTGTGTGCAATTACATGAATGTACAAACCGATACCTGTACTCTTGCTCACAGGCATGCATGAGCTCGGCCAATATTACATACCATCTTGCATGCACGCATGTGCCCATTCATGTATTATAATACTAGCAAACGGCTAAATGCATTCGCGTATGCAAGAACAATCATGTTATGCATGCATGTATTTCCTTCTCTTTGATAATATTAGCTCGTGCAAAGATGTGGACAAGGAAATACAGGAGTATATGTCTAACGCCCTAGTTGTTCCACATGCAGACAAACACATTAACCTACACATGTCCAAATGTATACATGCACATTGGCATGCTTCCATACATGTTTAGGCAAGTGCATGCACCTGCATGATGAAAAGCTACATAAGCTGGCACTTGCATTACACTTATATGCATGTTACAAAACATTATTAGCACATGGCACTTTAAATTTACACTTGCATTCACATGCATGCAATCACATGCTTGCATTTGCAATTACACTTGCACACATCTAGCCATACATACTCAAATATCCTACCACGTGGGTGTATGTATCCATAAAGGCAGAAACGTGCATACTCAAACAAGCATGTTATGCTTGCATGCACAAGCACATGTGTACAAACTGGTTCCTGCACTCTTCCATGTATGCACATGCTCGGCCAGTATCACATACCATCTTGCATGCACTCATGTACAAATATATTAGCAAATTGGCAAATGCACTTGGCACATGCAAAAGCAAGCCTGTTATGCATGCATGCGTGTCCTTCAATTTTGTGATATTAACTGATGCAAATACGGGGACAAACAAATACATGTGTATTTGTTTATTGTGTTCGTTTTTCCACATGCACAAATAAACCTACATGTCTAAATGTATAAACGTACATCTTTGGTTTCACACATGTTTGTGCAAGCGTATGCACCTGCATGACGAGAAGGCACACAAGGTGGAACTTGCACTCATGCTCATATGCATGTTACACTGCATCCACACCTGCGTACACATACATGCAATACAAACATGAGCGCAATTTCACTATCTGTTTGCATTTGCAATTACACTTGCACATATCCAGACACACATATTTAAATATAAAAGCAGAAACATGCATACTCGAATAAGCACGTGTCATCCTTGCATGTGCAATTATGTGCATGTACAAGCACGCGTACAAACTGACACCTGCACTCTTGCATGTATGCATAAGTTCAGGCAATATCGCATACCATCTTACATAAGGGCATGTGCCAACACATGTTCAAATATACTAGCAAAAGAAAAATGCAAACAAGTAAGATGTGTATGCTTGCATTTCCTTCAGTTTGGTTATATTAACCCACACACACACATGTGGATGAGCAAATACAGAGGTATATGTCTAATGCGTTTGATTTCCACATGCATGAATGAATACATTAGCCTACATATATCCAAATGTACGAATTTTTGTGCAAGCACGTGCAGCTACATGGTGTGTGACACTTTCATTCTCGCTAATATGCATGTTACACAATTTCATGTGTATATGACACTTTGTATCCACATTTGCAATCACATGCATGCAGTACAAACATGTGCACAATTCACTAGCACATAGTTATAGGCATTCATAAAGATAGAAACATGCATACTCAAACAAGCACGTGCTATGCTTACACGTACAAGCACAAACAGGCGCTTGCACCTTAGCTCACATGCATGCAAAAACCTAACCAATATCACATTCTATCGTGCATACATACATGTGCCCACACGTATTAATAAACTAGCAAATGCCCTTGCACGTGCAAAAACAAGCACATTATGCACGAACTCTGATTTGCAAACAAAAGTACTCATGGCCGCATGAACAGCATGCACAAAGCAAAATTGAGTCCAAACATTTATGTGTTTGTACATGTACTCACAACCACAACCAAAAAGTTTCTAGATACAACACATGTTTATTAACGTTTTAGTGTTCACAGCCTAAAAATTTTCTGAAATGAAAGATATTTATTGTTAACGTTTCTGTGTTCACAATCTTAAAAGTTACTAGAAACAATGCACATTTATTGACTTTCCAATTTTCAAAATTTATGGCTTCTAGAAGTGACATACATTTATTAATTTTTCAATGTTTAAAATGTACAGTTTTCTAGTAAGAACACGCTTATGATAACGTTTCAATATTCAAAATAGAAAAGTTTCTACAGACAGTATACATTCATCAACGTTATAGTCTTCAAAATCTAAAGACTTCTAGAAGAAATGTGCATTTATAATGATTTGTTCGAAATATAAAGATTTCTAGAAACATCACGCATTTGTTAACGTTTCAATTCTTAAAATCCAAAAATTTCTTAAGACGTTATACATCTATTAACGTTTCAGTGTTCAAAATCGAAGGCTTCTAGAAACAAAATGCATTTATTAAAGTTTCAATGTTCAAAATCTAAAGATTTCTAGAAACAACATGCGTTAATTAACATTTCAATATTAAAAATTCAAACATTTCTAGAAACGATATGCATTTATTAACGCTTCTATGTATAAAATTCAAAGGTTTCTAAAAACCACACGCATTTATTAAAGTTTTAATGTTCAAAAGCTAAAAGTTTGTAGAAGCAATGTCCATTTATTAATATACCGGTGTTCTAAATCCAAAGAGCTCTAGAAGCGACATACATTTTTAATGTTTCCGTCTCCAAAAGTTAAAAGTTTCTAGAAACCATACACATTTAGCAACGTTCTAATGTTCAAAATCTAAAGATTTTTAAAAACGATACAAATTTATTAACGTTCAAACTTCAAAATGTAAAGGTTTTTAGAACTAAAATGCATTTATTAACGTTTCAATGTTCAAAATCAAAAAGTTTCTGGAAACAGTATGCACCTTTTAATGATTCTATGTTCAAGATTCAAACATTTCTACAAACGACATGCATTTATTACTGCTTCTATGTATAAAATCTGAAAGTTTCTAGAAGAGACATGCATCTATACTAACGCTTCAGTTTTCAAAACAAAAAGCTTCTATAAATGATATACATTTATTAACGTTCCAGTGTTCAAAATTTAAAGATTTCTACATGTGGCATGTATTTATTAATGTAGCAAAGTTCAAATCTAAGCGATTATAAGAAAAGAAACATCTATTAACGTCTCTTCACAATAGAAAGGTTTCTAGAAATGATGTACATTTATTAACGTTCCAGGTTTTAAAACTTAAGGCTTGTAGAAGTGACACATTTATTAATTTTTCAATGTTCAAAATCAACAGGTTTTTAGAAATAACACGCTTATATTAACGTTTCAATATTCAAAATACAAAAGCTTCAGCATCTACAGATATTATACATTCATCAACGTTCCAGTGTTCAAAATCTAATGATTTCTAGAACTAATGAGCATTTATTAATGTTTCAATGTTCAAATTTAAACATTTCTAGAAACAGCATGCATTTGTTAACGTTTCAATGTTCA
Organism: Platerodrilus igneus; assembly: GCA_036346225.1. NCBI lineage: Eukaryota > Metazoa > Arthropoda > Insecta > Coleoptera > Lycidae > Platerodrilus > Platerodrilus igneus. The sequence goes on along the minus strand of JARFIW010000053.1, from coordinate 10,573,401 downwards.
AAATCCAAAAGTTTCTAGAGACGTTATACATCTATTAACGTTCCAGTGTTCAACATCGGAGGCTTCTAGAAATAAAATGCACTTATTCAAGTTTCAATGTTCAAAATCTAAAGATTTCTAGAAACAACATGCGTTTATTAACATTTCAATATTAAAAATTCAAACATTTTTTGAAACGATATGTATGTATTAACGCTACTATGTATAAAATTCGAAGGTTTCTAAAAACAGCACGCATTTATTGAAGTTTTAATATTCAAAATCTAAAAGTTTCTAGAAGCAATATCCATTTATTAATGTACCGGTGTTTCAAATGCATAGATTCTTGAAGCGACATGCATTTTTAATGTTTCCGTCTCCAAAAGTTAAAAGTTTCTAGAAACCATACACGTTTAGTAATGTTCTAATGTTCAAAATCTAAAGGTTTTAAAAAAACGATACAAATTTACTAATGTTCAAAGTTTAAAATGTAAAGGTTTTTAGAACTAAAATGCATTTATTAACGTTTCAATGTTCAAAATCAAAAAGTTTCTGAAAACAATATGCATCTTTTAATTTTTCAATGTTCAAAATCAACAGGTTTTTAGAAACAACACGCTTATAGTAACGTTTCAATATTCAAAATCTTCAGCTTCTACAGACCTTATACATTCATCAACGTTCCAGTGTTCAAAATCTAGTGATTTCTAGAACTAACGTGCATTTATTAATGTTTCACTGTTCAAATTTAAAGATTTCTAGAAAATGTAACGGCTTAAGTTCAGTTACTGTTTAGGATAAAAATATTTGCTAAAGGCAACTACTGATTAATCGCGACGAATTATATAAGCTATTTAAAGCATCAATACCAGTTACTGTAATAAGACCTTATCTGCAGGGATTTCGTGGGTTCTTTGATGTATTCCTGTAATTGCAACTAAGACCCTTGCTACGAATGAAAAGTGAATTACTTCTAACTTAGCATAAGTTGTCAAAAAAACAATTCAAATTAACTATCATGTTTACTAAATCATTATATAAAAATTTGCCAGTGTATGGGCTATCTCAAGTTACAGGCTGTAAATAATATATGTACAAATATTTTTATTCAGTAAATAAATATTTAGTCACTTTTAGGATATCATAAAAAAATCATTTACTTGAACAAGAAGTAGTAAATAAAATGTGCTCATTTCTAACAAAAATCTTGTTAGTTATAAATTAAAAATTAATATGATATTATTGGAATAAATTAAATCAAACTCATAAAGCTGAAGGCTTTTAGTTTAGTGGAGTAAATCATCTGTTCAGTTTTAAATTAAATGCATAAAAATAAATACTTGTTGACAGGTGAGCTATTAATAGATAACCAGAGCAGGTCAAGCACCTTGACGACAGATTTGTTAGTTCTTGCGCGAACACATTAATTATTGCTGATAACCTTGGAAAGATTACTGTAAATTAACAATAATTTAAATGGGAACAAATAAATCATAAATGAACATAAATAGCTTTATACTGCAGGTCAATTATCTATTTAATAAAACGCCCATTCGAGGTTTCTAAAGGGCCTACTTGAATAGTTGGCATATAGAAATGAAGTTCCATTTTTTTTTGTACCAATCTGCCTTTGTGAAAAATCTTCCTTAAGCTGCTTGCAAATGCAAGTATCGAAACCCAAATTACTAAAAACAGCTTTCCAGATGCCGGACTTGGATAAATCACACAGGTGGCCGAATAAAACCATAGGTCGCGTAAATAAATTAAATGATCACATTTCAAAGTCAGCTGACCTTGCTATGAGTGCTGTAATATAGAATGCAGGTAAACAAATAAATAATAATAAAATTCCACATACCCCTATCTGGCTACTCAGAATGTAATTTACTATCAAATATAAGAAATATTTGATATTCTGGTAATGGCGTCGCCACAAAGAAAATGATGCTCGACCCATCGTTAAAGGTGCTTAAAACAGGAAAAAGCAGGAGAGGGGCTACCCTTATCTAACTTATGGCGCAGAATACCAAAACACATCTATAACTCCCTACTACAACTTGTAATTCTGACAGAGAAAACCTACTCTTTGTCTAACATAATAGGAAAGCCTTGTGTGTTTAAAGTTGCCTAACTAACATATTCTTTTAATATAATGCATATATAGTTGACTAACCAAAGAATTTGTGACGGTGCAACTGACCCGTTACAAAACAGCATGCATTTGTTAACGTTTCAATGTTCAAAATCCAAAAATTTCTTGAGACGTTATACATCTATTAACGTTTCAGTGTTCAAAATCGAAGGCTTCTAGAAACAAAATGCATTTATTAAAGTTTTAATGTTCAAAATCTAAAGATTTCTAGAAACAACATGCGTTTATTAACATTTCAATATTCAAACATTTCTAGAAACGATATGCATTTATTAACACTTCTATGTATAAAATTCAAAGGTTTCTAAAAACCACATGCATTTATTAAAGTTTCAATATTCAAAATCAAAAAGTTTCTGGAAACAGTATGCACTTTTTAATGATTCTGTGTTCAAGATCCAAACATTTCTACAAACGACATGCATCTATTACTGCTTCTATATATAACATCTGAAAGTCTTTAGAAAAGACATGCATTTACTAACGTTTCAGTTTTCAAAGCAAAATGCTTCTATAAGTGATATACATTTAATAACGTTCTAGTGTTCAAAATTTAAAGGCTTCTGCATGTGACATGTATTTATTAATGTTGCAATGTTCAAATCTAAGCGATTATAGAAAAGAAAAAATCTATTAACGTCTTTTCACAATAGAAAGGTTTCTAGAAACGATGCACATTTATTAACGTTCCAGTTTTAAAATTTAAGGCTTCAAGGAATGACACATCTATTAATTTTACAGTGTTCGAAATCAACAGGTTTTTAGAAACAACACACTTATAGCAACGTTTCAATATTCAAAATACAAAAGCTTCCACTTCTACAGACATTATACATTCATCAACGTTCCAGTGTTGAAAATCTACTGATTTCTGGAACTAACGTGCATTTATTAATATTTCAATGTTCAAATTTAAAGATTTCTAGAAATAGCATGCATTTGTTAACGTTTCAATGTTCAAAATCTAAAGATTTCTAGAAACAGCATGCGCTTATCAACATTTCAATAGTCAAAATTCAAAGGTTTCTGAAAACCTGTTACGTGCCAATCGGCACTTAAACATTGTTTTAGGTTATGTTTGATGTGCGGAGGTTTCGCGCCATATTTTCAAAAGACGCGGTGCGCGGAATTTTAAAAGACTAGGCGCGTACTTCCGATACGTCATAGTGAGTTTGCGCAGATCGCGCGACGCTAGAGGGTTGGATGAATACTGGACAAAGAGTGGGGAAAAGTGGTGAGAGTTTTCCGTTAGACGCTTGAACGTGGCTGTTTGCCTTTGATCTTCAAGGAGTGTGGTCGGTCAGGTATCGTATCGTGCTTAGCTTTACCTATGTAGCTTCCCTGCTTGCTTATCTTTTGTTTGTCGACCCTTACCTGTTTTTCCCGTCATTCCCTGCATAGGTAGATGATAAATTTGGAACCACCGAGGCGAAACGTACTGCACGACCCTAGACGAGTCGGATGTCCATGTCCCGCTGAAGCACCGGAGCTGGTCCGAACGCTTTTGTAGAGCGTCGGCGTATCATCTCTAATTCCTCCGGGATGGAGCCCTGATGGATTTCAATGGAGGCCTACCTTAGCGCAACTCCGTCAAATGCCGGATATCTTATGTGAGTATCCTTTCTGTTAAAATTATTCGCTTTTATCTTTCATTGTTTAAATATGTAAATTTCCGTAGTATTGTGCAATATACAGTTTGCATTGGTGACGTCATTGGTAGTGGCAACGCGGAATCTGTAATAAGGTTGTCGTTGCCATCCACCAGAGGCGTAGCCCGCTTTTCTCATTGCGCTTGCACGATGTATTTATGAACTCTTAAACTGTATTACCGACTTTGTAACTGTATTTATCGACGTACTTCGTAAACTGTTTTATCGACTCTTTAAGTGTAAGAACTATCACCAATTAAATTGTAATAAACCACACGCATTTATTAAAGTTTTAATGTTTAAAATCTAAAAGTTTCTAGAGGCAATATCCATTTATTAATATACCAGTGTTCCAAATACAAAAAGTTCTTGAAGCGACATATTTTTGATGTTTCCATCTCCAAAATTTAAGAGCTTCCAGAAACTATATACATTTAGAAGCGTTTTAATGTTCAAAATCTAAAGGTTTTTAGAAATGATACAAATTTATGAATATTCAAAGTACAAAATGTAAAGGTTTTTAGAACTAAAATGCATTTATTAACGTTTCAATGTTCAAAATTAAAATATTTCTGGAAACAATATGCACATTTTAATGAAACTATGTTCAAAATACAAATATATCTAGAAACAATATACATCAATTACTTCTTCTATATATAAAATCTGAAAGTTTCTAGAAAAGACATGCATTTTAGTAACGTTTCAATTTTCAAAACCAAAAGCTTCTATAACTGATATACATTTATTAACGTTCCAGTCTTTAAAATTTAAAGGCTTCTACATGTGACATGTATTTATTAATGTTGCAATGTTCAAATCTAAGTGATTATTGAAAAAAAATCAATTAACGTCTCTTCACAACAGAAAGATTTCTAGAAACGATGTACATTAACGTTCCAGGTTTCAAAATTTAAGGCTTGAAGAAGTGACATACACTTATTAATTTTTCAATGTTCAAAATCAACAGGTTTCTAGAAATAACATGCTTATAGTAACGTTTTAATAATCAAAATACAAAAGCTTCTACAGACATTATATATTCATCAACGTTGCAGTGAGCAAAATCTAGACTTCAAGAAGAAGTGTGCATTTATTAATGTTTTGTTCAAAATATAAAGATTTCTAGAAATAGCATGCATTTGTAACGTTTCAATGTTTAAAATCCAAAAGTTTCTAGATACGTTATACATATATTAACGTTCTAGTGTTCAAAATCGGAGGCTTCTAGAAATAAAATGCATTTATTAAAGTTTCAATGTTCAAAATCTAAAGATTTCTAGAAACAACATGCGTTTATTAACATTTCAATATTCAAAAATTTCTAGAAACGATATGCATTTATTAATGATTCTATGTATACAATTTAAAGATTTCTAAAAGCCACACGTATTTATTAAAGTTTTAATGTTCAAAATCTAAGTTTCTAGAAGCAATATCCATTTATTAATATTATGTCCGCATGGACTGCATGCGCAAAGCAAAATTGAGTACAAACATTTAGGTGTTTGTACATGTACTCACAACCACACGAACCCACAAATATGCCTGTGTAACTGGCATTATAAACAAGCAATATGTACATACCCACATGCACATCTGTATCGTTTCCCACATGCTGCGCAAACAACCATGCACTTTTGCACGAGGACACCATGCACCCATAGCTGCACAAATGTACAACATGCGTATCGACACGTTCAAAATGACACTCATTTTAGGCTTATATGTTCGTAACCAACATCACATGCACATAGATCTTATAACCACACTTGCAAGCACATACATTTACACTTGCCTGTTTGTAGGATCACATACTTGTCCACAAGCGTATATGTATGCATGGACACGTGCATACTAGCACATGGGGATATATGCACAAACAAACACGTGCTTGTGCACACATTCTTTTTCCATAACTGCATAAAATGTGACGAGCAATATAGCGGTAGCTGATATAGTACTCTGGTAAGAGGTAAGTTAGTAAGAATTAAAATATAAACCTCTTATTAATTTAATTTTAATAACAATACAATAAAACAAAATCTAGAATTATTTATAACGACGGTATAACATAAGTTCCGGCTTCTCTTGCTATTTTTCGTTCAAAATACCTGTGTAATGCTTCATCAAATACAATTCCGACTGTTCGCTTTTTCCATATATCAATTTTTGGCGTTACTTCTTTTACAACTTTAACTTCTTCAGACAAAACCTCTTCTTTTGTTTCACTTGGTACAGGTTCTGCAGATCCGATTACTTCCTCTTTTATTTCACTAGTTGAAGGTTTTGATTCGTCGATCACTTTTGGCTTTTTATTGTCATTTTCTTCGTCGCTATCAGAAGAATCTATACTAAAATCAGAATCCGCATCAATATTAGACGGTAAGTGTTGCAAGGTTAAACTTTGCTCTTGAGATGGTTCTTGTTCGGAATCAGAACTACGTTTTCTGTATTTCCGTTTCTTAGGTTTTGGTATCTCACTGCCAGCCGGTTCAGCTGCCGTTTCTTCTTGTACCTGTTTTAAAACGTTTTCGTCTTCTGTAGGTTCTGCTTTAACCTCAATGCCATCTTTATCACCGCATAATACTTTTTGATCATATAAATGTCTGTAAAACCCATCGAGATTACCTTGTTTCTTAACATCAGCAATTGCTTCTAAATACTCCTCACGTTCTTCCTCCTCGTCAAGCTTTTTCATTTCTTCCAGTTTCGTACGGTACGCAGATGTTACAAATGATTCTTTGTCTTTAAACTCTTCACCTTCAGCTTCCCGTTCTTTTTGTACTTGTCGTTCAATTCGACGTTCATATTCACGTTTGCGTCGTTCTGCACTTTGTAGTAATTTGCTTATGTATTTAGGTTTTTTATCGAGATCTCTGCGTGACAATTTCGATTCTTTACGTTTTGCATCCATTTCATCGTATAATTCATCGTATTGGAAAACGGTTGGGTCTTCTTCGACAGCTTTTTCTTGTAGTAGTTTATCCTGAAAAAGAATATTAGAAATGGAATAGAGTTTTTCATAAATATCGACCTGGCGCTTTAGAGCTGTTTTTAATCCAGTTGGTCTTGTACCTTCTGTATCGGAATCAGAATCAGCTCCAAAAATTGAAGGTTTCACAGGACCAATGGGATGTAAAGATTTCTTATGGGGAAGGATTAAACCATATCTGGAAATTGAAGGTTTTAGTGCAAAATTCAAGTAGTTTAATTATGTTTACTGTTTGGACATGTCTTTAATGAGCTAAAGATGTAAACACAGAAAGTGAGGTTAAGTTGTTTATGTCATTTACAAAAATGTTTATCTAACCAATAGCGATGTCAATTATTCGCGGTTTAAATGCACTACGCTTATGCACAATCCTCAACACGCCAATTAATGTAGCAAGTCCTGAAATGAAAATAATTGCACGAGATCTGTAGCAATAAGGACGTTATAAGAATAGACCCAGTGATACTTGCATAAATACGAACCAACATAGTTCTGGCGTGCATGTACTACTACTTGCTTTTCTAACATTCCCAAAGTATATCTTATTTGGTCCTAACCAATAGGAATATTGCTTGAAAATAAAGATAAATTTGAAGTCACTAGTGTTTACTTAGACCAACATATACATAAAGGTAATAATCTAACCTCACTTTGTTTTGTGCTTAATGCGTGGTGTCTGAACTTATACACCTTACATGTGATTTTCCAATGCTCCACCCGAAGGTACTACATTGGCCAGAAAGCGAGTATTTTTTACCTGGAAAATTTGAAATTTTATTGAACCCTTGCTGTTGCAAGCAAGGTAGGGATCTTTAACGTGCGTGACAACACACACACGGGACCTCCATTTACCTCTCATCCGAACGAGGGTGTATTTTTGTGAAAAATGCTCGCCTAACATTTTTCAAACGGACCGTGTCGGGAAGAACTTATACACCCATAGTGGGACCAAACAAACATGTTAAATTCACCATCCGACAATGGCAAGCATACGTTAAACCAACCACATATATTGTAGCTAGGTTCTTGGTAGCAATACGTTTTGTATTTGTAGTTATTTTACTTTTCTTAACTGTTCATTAAAACAACCGCAATAAACCACACGAAATTTTAAGTATGCCCTACCCTATTGCTTATAAGAAAAAGTGAACTCGATTATAAGGGTAGCTTTTTCTCCCAACCCAAAGCAATGTTTGTTGTTTGTACTATTTGCTTAGAGCAAAGCTCATTTGCCATGGCTTGCAATTTGTGAAACATTTGGTATTTACACCCCTCTTAAACGTCTGCATTTGTAATTTTCTATCAACCTGAAGACCACCATACTGTTCACCTTACGTCCATAACAAATCCTGGATTAGCATTTTTAACGTATAAATACCGTTCCTACACATGAACTAATATATTCTTTAAACCAAGTACGTACGATCCATTGGTGTATGGTGGGTTTCTTTACCTCAATCGTGTACTATTATAATTCATTCGGGCGCATTTCTAAAGTCTAGAATTACAGATAAAGTGGAATTCTTGTTACGCCCAATTGGCTTCTCAACGATTGAATTTAGGGGATTTCTAATGATTAATTTAAGTGTTTTACTTATTGTATTTAGCTAGAAAATAGATAGTACGAAATATTCTGAAGGTTTTTAGAATTAAGTATTTTGCGGCGTAGACGTTTTCCTACGATTCGAAATAAATGTTCGTTATTGTGTAACGATTTTTTCCTCTCTCTAATTGGCTCCGCTAGCCTCACGCATGGGCGCTAGTGAAACGCTTTTCTATACTTCTGGCCGACAATACTTTATAATCACCATGCTCCAAGTTAGGTGTCTGCAAAACAAAGTCTTCCGACGTAACTAGGGTCTATTCCTTGGGTAGAGCTATGAGCAATGGGGGTAAGTCGAAATCTGTGGGGATCACACTCAAACTAAAACAAACAGGCGCCACCAAGTCCAGATTGATTCATGTAAATGGCATGGCTAATTTCTAAGGGCGGACGTGGAGACCCAAAGAAAAAAAGATCGCCTTCGCTGACAAAAACCTGTCTTAACAGAATAAGACGCTGTTCCTGTAAGGAAAAATAATAATTAAGTCACATAAAAATGGGAACACTATTTGTGTCCCTCAAATATATCTAAAATGCAAAAGAATGTTTCCTACATAAGGGTACCATAAAAATTGAACTCTTATTGTTTTTTGTTTATCAGGTCTGATCAAACTAGATCAGAATAAAAGACTTTAAGCGTGGATTATAAATTTACTAGAAAGAATTTTTCTGTTTCTGTAAATAAAATTTAATGCAATAAAATAAAATGAATACTTGAATTACTTGAAGAATTATTGTAAAGTTTATCAACTTGATTCTTACTCAAATATATTACAACCCAGTGTGACTGGTTATACTAAGGTTTTCTAACCCAATCAGATCTGTGTAGGTCATTTACAAATTAATATACAAAACTTTCTTTTAAGTTAACAGTATTAAAATCGATTTGAAGTCAAAATATTCACAAAGATATTCTCTAATTTTATCAAAGGTGGTAGTAATGTAATACTAAACATCTGCTTGCAATTGTGCAATTGTTGACGGCATATTTCAAACAAACAGGTGACGTAGCCGCAGCTGTTAATTTATGCTGAAGCCACGTGTAGTCACATATCTACGAAACTAAGTGAAATTTAAATTTGATACTGGAGAAAACCAGCTTAGCTACAGATAAACTGAATAACAAATTTGTGCTTCTATAAAACAAAACGAAATAACGTGCTTTTAGAAGGAAGCACTGAGGAAATCTTAAAGCTATTACGAACCAAACCCCAGGCTGCTGTCCTTGGCTAGATTGGGAACTGCATCGCCGTGCGGAGTCTGCAGCTAATTATTCCTGCTTTCCATGCTTTAAATACAGGTGTCGAAGCGAAGTGGGTTTCTTACATTGATTCAAAGTTGCATAAATTTTGTAGCGTAATCGTCCATGGTCTAATCTTAGTTATAAATATAATTTTCGTTGCGTAGTTTGTAAGTCGTAGTTGCGCTAAACAAATTTTTAAATTAGATACTATGATAACGAATATACAATACCAACCGTTACTCAGGAAGTGTGTTACACAATTAATGCGACCCGGAGGTCACTCGCCATTCTCTTCGAATGCATGCTGTCGCTGCTTTTACCTATCGACGAGTGCCCCTGCCGCGTTCTTGCATGGTGGGAGGGTCCCGAGGGGGGTTGTCAATTCTCTCACGCGCGTGCCTGTGGCTGTGGAATACACCGACCTCCGAAACAAATAGACTAACGACTCTAGATACTGTATTAATGCAAAAATTTGATTGTTACACGTATTATTACTTTAGTTAATAAAGGTGTTTTAACATTTGTTATACCTTTAATGCAGAGATTTTTAATGCGAAAATAAAATTGTTACACTATCCCTTTCCTAAAAGAAAAAAAGTTTTTTTTTCCTTTAAGGAACAACTTCAAATATAACAAATACAAAAAAAAATTTTTTTATTATAATAATACTAGCCTTTTCTACCTTCCTAATTAACTATGCAATTTGTATGAATTTATTCAAATGGGGGAGACAAATATTTACAAATGCGAGTGTGTTGGTAACTACGTGTACCTGACGTCCATCGGGAGACAAAATCGGGGAGTCACAATCGGTATTAATCAAAATTGGGAGGGGGTCAAATTAGAAAGTCAAACACTCCACGGGACAAAAAAATTCAAATTCACGATAATTCTTTAACTTGAGGTTCTTACTTCAAACAAGGCTAATATTTACTACCTGTAACCAAACATTTTACAATTTATTTCAAATTCCACAAAAAAACTTCACTTCCTGGAGCTCAATTAGCTCTCTCTAAAAAAAAGGAATGCTTCCTCACCAAAACAGCATAACTATTCAAAGTATTATCACTATAAGGTGACAATCAAAAAGAAGACCCTACTAATAGGTCTAAATTTAAAACACTATCATCACAAAGTGATAATCAAAACAAAAGTGACCTAACCAAAAGGTTACTTATCAAACCCAAATACAAAATATTATCACTTTATTGCAAAGAGATAATCAAAATGAAGGTAACCTAACCATAAGGTTACTTAACAAATTCAAAATACAAAATATTATCACTTTATTGCAAAGAGATAATCAAAACGAAGGTAACCTAACCATAAGGTTACTTAACAAATTCAAAATACAAAATCGAACCAGTTAGGGCTGTAATATCCTACACCCTACTGATTATCCTATCACTAAGTTCCAACAAACAACAGATCTCATTAGTGATGGACCAAATGGCGAGACTCACCAAGCCAACCTTGACCTTATCAAACCAAAGAATTTCGAACGGTCAAAAAAACAAGGGAAAGAATAAACTAATATTCTCTCTACCTAGATAAGTAGAAATCAGGACTAACAATTAAATAGCCCACTTACTTCTACATTGTAAAGATATCTGTTAAAGACATCTTCTAAACACATCTCCGAATAACGCGCGAGCAAAACGACCAGCGTGCACACCAAGGCACACCTCAAACTTACAAAACCTACAAACTCTCTAACCACTTATTTCACTTCTCAAACAAAATACTCAAAATTAATGAACCGACACTAAATCAAAAATCGGAACAAAACACAGCAAACCACTACTGCATTACTTAACATCAAAGAGATGACCGGACCGGAACTAATCGTCAGGATCATCATTTTCATTTGGATACGACGCTTTAACTGGTTTCAAGTCCTTTACGTGCCATTTCCCTGCTCTTGTTCCATCTTCGTTCTCTAACTCATACACTAAATTGGAATGTTTTTTTCGAACTTTACTCATAATGAGCTTTGGAGCTAACTTAGCGGAAAACTTATCACTAGCACTCGAGAGGACCTCATTAGCTCTCCAAACACTTTCTCCGACTTGGAACGAAATGTCTCTTCTCCTAAGATTGTAGCGTTTACTCGAACGTTGATAAGCTACATGCAAATTTTCACGGACATTCCCAAAAATATCAAATAAAAGTTGACGATCCAAAACATAAGAAGGTCTACTACTGGAGACGACATCAACATCCTCACCAGGTTTAAAATCATCATTATAAGCTTTTCCACTTAAGGGTACCTGACGACCAAAGACTAAAAAATTTGGAGAATAGTTGGTGGACTCATGTTTTGCTGAGTTGATTGCGTATTGGATCTTTGATATCTCACTATCCCACGTATCATGTCCTTCTACGTATGAACGGATTGCTGTACCAACTGTCTTATTGATTCTTTCCACAAAATTGCATTGGGGAGCATAAACAGCATTATACCAAATCTTTTGAATTTCGTACCTTGCACACAAAGCTTTAAAAATACGTCCAATTAATTGTGGACCATTATCACAAATAACAAACTGTGGTACACCGTAGACAAGAAATACTTTTTCCTCCAAAAATTTCTCAATCAAATGTGCCGTGGCACTTCGCAAAGGTTGCAAAATCGAATACTTCGAGAACCAATCACCAACAACTAAAAGCCATTTATGTCCGCGTTTGGAACGAGGAAACGGACCCATCAAATCTAAAGCAATGGTTTGGAACGGTAGTCCAACCTCTTTCTCCTTTCCCATCATCCCAAGGGGACCTTTATTGGGTGGTTTTTGAGCACCACAAACCAAACATTTCCTACAAAATTTACGTACGTCAAAGATCATCTTTGGCCAATAATATAATTCTTGGACACGAGACAAAGTTTTAAAGAACCAAAATGTCCTGCTGAAGGGGGGTCATGACATGATTTAATGACATTTATATGCTGAGATTTTGGCACTAAGTACTTCCACTCTACAACATTCGCCGAATGCGGTAATAGGGAAGGTATAAACTTATAAATAAACCCATCTTCCACTTTCCATTGTGGGTAGCTTTTGGGTGACAACAAAATTTTCTTTCTCAAAGATTCATACCACAAGTCTACACCATCAAGTTTAATCTCTACTAAATTAACTTCTGGATTTTCTAAGGGAACACCACGACTAAGACAATCTGGGACTATATTAAACTTTCCTTTCCTATGCACCAATTCAAATGAATGTTGCCTTAATCGAACTGACCACCTGGCGAGTTTTCCAGTTGGATTCTGAAGATTACTCAACCAAAGTAACGAAAAATGATCGGTGACAACTGTGAAGCGAACTCCTTCTACCCACGGACGAAATTTCTCAATTGCAAAAATAACTGCTAAACACTCCCTCTCTGTGGTGGAATAATTGCGCTCTGTACGGCTCAGGGTTTTACTTGCGTTCGAAATTACACGCTCTTCTCCTTTTACATTTTGAATCAAAACAGCTCCTAACCCAGTGTTGCTTGCGTCACACTCAACAATGAAGGGTGCTGAGTAGTCTGGCTGCGAAAGAAGAGGTGCAGAAACTAATGCTTGCTTGATCAGCACAAATGAATTTTCTGCTTCCGCACTCCAATTTACAGTTTGACCTTTTTTCTTACTCTTAATGAGGTCATTGATAGGCGAAACTAAAGACGAAAAATTCTTTATAAAACGACGGTACCAGCTGCACATTCCTATAAACCTTTAATCTCCGTTGTGGTTTTCGGACGAGGAAAGTTAACCATTGCCGACACCTTATCGGGATCTGTACGAAGTGAGTTGGAGCCTACTATATAACCCAAAAATTTAAGTGTCTTTTTAAAAAATTCACATTTACTTATGTTTATAGTGAGGTTAGCTTCTTTTAAACGTTGCTTAACCTCTACCAATAACTTTAGGTGTTCTTCAAAAGATGACGAACATAATATTATGTCGTCCAAATAGCAAAATACATGGGGTTCAAAACGTGGACCAAAAATTGCATCTACTAAATGCTGTTGTGTCTGCGCAGCATTCTTCAACCCAAACGGCATGCATGTAAATCTAAATTGTCCTCGTGAAATAACACTGAAGGCAGTCTTATCCTTAGACGACTCACTAAGAGGATTTGCCAAAACGATTTTCTCAAATCAAGTGACGAAATGTAGTTCGCACCTCTCAACATATTGAGAATTCTGTCTACGTTTGCAAGGGGGTACGAATCATGAACAGTTAAGTCGTTCAGGGTTCTACCATCAAAACAGAAGCGATATTCTCCATCTGCTTTCTTAACCAACAAAACTGGAGAGGACCACGGACTAGTACACGGTTCTATAACTTTAAGTTTAAGCATGTCGTCCAACTCCTCATTCAATATCTTACTCATATATGGTGACATGACATATGGTTTTTATGGAAGGGTTTGGCATTGCCTGTGTCTATGTCCATTTCAATTAGGTGAGTTCGTCCTAATCTATCGTCGCTGCTAATCTCACTAAATGAATTTATTAACTCTTGTGCTTGCACACATTGAGCATCTGAAAGGTCATGTAAACCAAATAAGGAATCTTCAGTGTTCAAAGGGATGGAAGACGAACCTATATACCCAATGTCGTTCCCAATGTTACTTTGGATAAACCAATTATTACTTCTAAAGTCAGCAACTACACCAAATAATTTTGCAAAGTCACTACCGAAGATAAAGGTGTGAGGTAGGGACGGAACCACTAATGCATTAAGGATGCGGCAATCATTACCTATACAAATTGGCAAATCAACCGAGCCTACAACAGACTTTATTGAACCATCAGCTGTAGTGATACCTGTTTTTGCTGAACTAAAAATTTTCAAGTCTAATTTTCTAACAATTGAAAGGGCTAAGGATCCTACCACTGAGGTAGTGCATCCCGAATCTAGAAGACCGGTAATGTCTCTATCCATTAACTTCACCATAATGTAAGGTCGATTATCACACTGCTTCTCAATGAATAAAGTATTATTCTTAGGCTTCGAGAGTCCTGACAAAATTTTTAACAACTGTAAGCCATCTCGACCACTCGTCTTTACAAAAGTATTTTTCTTGTTTACAAATCATAACCATGGCCTTATTACGCGGAACAGGATGCCGACCACTATGCGCCTGCCGCCTTACTGGTTTTTTGAACATTGTGGACATGACGTTGCCTTAACGCCTTTTCGACCACATCCAAAACAAAAAATTTTCTTGGTTGCTCTACAATCTCTAAACCAATGTCCACTACGGGAGCAATTCCAACAAACAAAATTATTTCTCTTGTCGGGACTAAAGAAATTACAAACTGAGGACTCCGAAGAGCTCTTATCCGCTACTGTTACTTGGGGATTAACTAATTTATTCTGAAACACCCTACTCTTAACAGCACAAACTTTTTCATTCAACCCAGGATGTTTGTTCTCAAATAGATGCTTAGAGGGGTTGCAAATCTTGTTAGGTTTACTAGAAGATGCTAAAACCAAGTTTAGTTTCATCAAAGAAGCTTCTTCTAACCTTTTACCCAAATTTACTAAGGTAGACAAATCTTGAATGTCCGACAATGCAAGTGCTGAAATATATTCAGGAACCAAATTTCTTCTTATCATCTTAACTTTAGTAACTTCTGCTGGCTCGTTGGTCAGTCTACTAAACAGGGTTTGCATATGCGCGACAAATAAAATAATCCTTTCGTCTTTACCTTGACGACGATTTCTGATCTTTTCCCAAATGTCATGATCTGAAGAACCGGGTAGAAAATCTTCCCTTAAACGTTCTAACAAGGAGTTCCAGTCTCTCAATGTATTTTTTACTGTTCTAAACCAAACTAAAGCGTCACCCACAAAAAGTTCACATGCTGATCCAAATAAATCAGTTTCGGATACCTTACGAGATTGTGCTAAATCACTAACTTTATCTAAAAATGAATATAGTTGTTTGGGATCACCTGAGAATTTTACAGGCCATGAGCCTATAGGTACGGAAGTCGTTACATACGAAGTCGAATGAATAGGTGCACTAGCAACTGAAGGAGATACTACAACGGACCGATCCAAATAGGTGGACTCTGTACTTTTATTGGTTTTATCGTATAACTCAGCTTCAAGGGTTAATATCGTTGCTACTGTCTCATTTCTGAACTTAATTGCTTCCTCGGAATTTATTGAAGGGATTTTCATGCGCTTAACTCGCCCCGAAAGGTGGTTTAACCTTGAACAAGCTCTCCTAAAATTGAGTCTGATGAGTCACCTTCAAATTCGGACACAACATTACGAACTGACTCGACTGAAACTGAAATTTCTTTACTTTCCGTTGCAAAGTCTACTTCATAACACGAAAGATCGATCAAACAACCAGGCTTATCTATTTCTTTAGCTAACAATCTACCTAAAATTTTCCTTTTCTCCAACACTGGTCTCTCACTCACCACTCCTCTGATTCTCAGCTCATACTCCAATTCTTCTTTAAGTAGACAAACAATTTGGAATTTTTCCGACATGATTACTCAAGCCTAATGGAATCAAACCGATAAATCTAACTGATCTGAACCTCACAAAAGTGATCAAAACAAATTCGTAGGTAAAAATCAAAAGGTGTTTTTGGTAAAATAATTTTTGCCAAAACAATATCAAAAAAATTATATGGGGTCAAAATAGAACGAAAGTCAAAAATAAATTTGACCAAGTTAATCAATTGACTGTATGAGGGTTAATGTTACAACCAATCTTTTATCAAAAGCAAACAAACAAATCTAAATGTCAAATCAACTTTAAGCAAACAAATTTCGACGCAAAATAATTTTTGGACAAATAGATTTCAAAGCAAATTAAATTTTGAGCTAACAAATTTCGAAGCAAATCAAATTATGAATAACAAATTTCGAGGTAAATCAAACTATAAACAAACAAATTTCGAAGCCCCAAACGTTGCCGGCGCCAGTGTAACGATTTTTTCCTCTCTCTAATTGGCTCCGCTAGCCTCACGCATGGGCGCTAGTGAAACGCTTTTCTATACTTCTGGCCGACAATACTTTATAATCACCATGCTCCAAGTTAGGTGTCTGCAAAACAAAGTCTTCCGACGTAACTAGGGTCTATTCCTTGGGTAGAGCTATGAGCAATGGGGGTAAGTCGAAATCTGTGGGGATCACACTCAAACTAAAACAAACAGGCGCCACCAAGTCCAGATTGATTCATGTAAATGGCATGGCTAATTTCTAAGGGCGGACGTGGAGACCCAAAGAAAAAAGATCGCCTTCGCTGACAAAAACCTGTCTTAACAGAATAAGACGCTGTTCCTGTAAGGAAAAATAATAATTAAGTCACATAAAAATGGGAACACTATTTGTGTCCCTCAAATATATCTAAAATGCAAAAGAATGTTTCCTACATAAGGGTACCATAAAATTGAACTCTTATTGTTTTTGTTTATCAGGTCTGATCAAACTAGATCAGAATAAAAGACTTTAAGCGTGGATTATAAATTTACTAGAAAGAATTTTTCTGTTTCTGTAAATAAAATTTAATGCAATAAAATAAAATGAATACTTGAATTACTTGAAGAATTATTGTAAAGTTTATCAACTTGATTCTTACTCAAATATATTACAACCCAGTGTGACTGGTTATACTAAGGTTTTCTAACCCAATCAGATCTGTGTAGGTCATTTACAAATTAATATACAAAACTTTCTTTTTAAGTTAACAGTATTAAAATCGATTTGAAGTCAAAATATTCACAAAGATATTCTCTAATTTTATCAAAGGTGGTAGTAATGTAATACTAAACATCTGCTTGCAATTGTGCAATTGTTGACGGCATATTTCAAACAAACAGGTGACGTAGCCGCAGCTGTTAATTTATGCTGAAGCCACGTGTAGTCACATATCTACGAAACTAAGTGAAATTTAAATTTGATACTGGAGAAAACCAGCTTAGCTACAGATAAACTGAATAACAAATTTGTGCTTCTATAAAACAAAACGAAATAACGTGCTTTTAGAAGGAAGCACTGAGGAAATCTTAAAGCTATTACGAACCAAACCCCAGGCTGCTGTCCTTGGCTAGATTGGGAACTGCATCGCCGTGCGGAGTCTGCAGCTAATTATTCCTGCTTTCCATGCTTTAAATACAGGTGTCGAAGCGAAGTGGGTTTCTTACATTGATTCAAAGTTGCATAAATTTTGTAGCGTAATCTTCCATGGTCTAATCTTAGTTATAAATATAATTTTCGTTGCGTAGTTTGTAAGTCGTAGTTGCGCTAAACAAATTTTTAAATTAGATACTATGATAACGAATATACAATACCAACCGTTACTCAGGAAGTGTGTTACACAATTAATGCGACCCGGAGGTCACTCGCCATTCTCTTCGAATGCATGCTGTCGCTGCTTTTACCTATCGACGAGTGCCCCTGCCGCGTTCTTGCATGGTGGGAGGGTCCCGAGGGGGGTTGTCAATCCTCTCACGCGCGTGCCTGTGGCTGTGGAATACACCGACCTTCGAAACAAATAGACTAACGACTCTAGATACTGTATTAATGCAAAAATTTGATTGTAACACGTATTATTACTTTAGTTAATAAAGGTGTTTTAACATTCGTTATACCTTTAATGCAGAGATTTTTAATGCGAAAATAAAATTGTTACAATTGGTTCGACCAATTAAAGCGCGTAAGGGGGGAGGGTAGTGGCTTTGGCAAAGAAAACCTAGCAACCATGAACTCATTCTACACGTAACTATCGTATATGAAAGACAGCTGCAGTGGTGCTTTATAATGCAAAAAATTTACTTTGTTTACGTCATATCTCCATTCCTTTACCGTGTCTGTTTGTAATTGTATGTCATAGGTAAACATCAACTAATTTCAAGTAAATTTAGTGTAGAAAGGCCACTGAAACTCCAGGCTTGACCTGTAGCATCAAGGAAATAGGAACAATACTATTGGACAAATTTGCAGCGGGACAAACGCCGTAACAAGCATTTATTAATTGTCTTTACAGTAATTTATTTATTTAGCAGGACTAAAGGTATGCCTAGCTTACTTAATTTGCTTACTCGTTTTGTAAATTATTTAAATAATATTGATTGCAGAATTCATGAGGCACTAATAACACCATCGCTATAGGCACACGGTGAACAAAGTCCCTTAACCTGTCTAATTGACAAGTACATTTTAAAAAATTACATTGATTCTTGGTCAATAAAGTTGAGGTTTATAATTAGCCATCAAGTGGGATTCTAAAAAGTTACATTGATTCCCGGTCAATAAAGCGCAGCTTTATAATAACAAATAAATTAGGATTCGCAGAAGATACATTGATTCCGGGTCAATAAAGTGGAAATTTGTAATTATAGATAGAATTGGATTTTAAAAGCTTACGATAATTCCTGGTCAATAATGTGGATGTTTATAGTTACAGATAGAATGAGATTCCCAGAAGTTATAGTAGTTCATGGTCAATAAACTGGAGGCTTATAATTACTAATAAAATGGGGTTCTAAGAGGTTACGTTGATTCCTGGTCAAAAGCGCAGGTTTACAATCACACATAAAATGAGATTCCCAGAAGTTATTTTAATTCCCGGTCAATAAAGTGGAAATTTATAATTATAGATAAAATGCAATTGTAAGAAATTACGTCGATTCCTGGTCAATAAAGTGCAGGTTTTTAATCACACATAAAAAGGAATTTGCAGAAGTTACATTAATTCCTGGTCAATAATGTGGAAGTTTATCATTACAGATAGAACGGGATTCCCAGAAGTTATGGTAGTTCGTGGTCAATAAACTAGGGGCCTATCATTACTGATTGAATGAGGTTCTAAGGAGTTATGTTGATTCCTGGTCAATAAAGCGCAGGTTTATAGTCACACAAAAATTGAGATTTCCAGAAGTTACATTAATTTCCGGTCAATAAAGTGGAAATTTATAATTAGAGATAAAATGCAATTCTAAGAAGTTACGTCGATTCCTGGTCAATAAAGTGCAGGTTCATAATCACACATAAAATCGCATTCGCAAAAGTTACATTAATTCCTGGTCAAAAATGTGGATGTTTATAATTACAGATAGAATGGTATTCGCAGAAATTACATTGGTTTTCGGTTAGTAAAATGGAGGTTTGTAATTGCGTGTAAAATTAGATACTGAGAAGTCGCTTAGATTCCTGGTCAATAAAGTGGAGCTTTAGAATCACACATAAAACGGGATTTGCAGAAGTTACATTGATTCCAGGTCACTAAAGTAGAAGTTGATAATTACAGATAAAATGTCTCCAGGAAGTTATATTAATTCCTGGCCAATAAAATGGAGGTTTATAATTACAGATAAAATAGGATTCTAAGGAGTTACGTTGATTCTTGGTCAATAAAGAAGTTTGTAATTACTATTAAAATGGAATTCTAAGAAGTTATATAGATTCCTGGTTAATAAGGTGGAGGTTTAACATTATAGATAAAATGGGATTCTAAGAAGTTACATTAAATCCAGGTCACTAAAGTGAAGGTATATAATTATAGATAAAATGCGTTTCCAGGAAACTATATTGATTCCTGGTCAATAAAGTGTAGGTTTATAATTACACATAAAATAGGATTCTAACGAGTTATTGTTGATTCTTGGTCAATAAAGTAGAAGTTTGTAATTACTAGTCAAATGGTATTCTAAGAAGTTATATAGATTCCTGGTCAATAAGGCGGAGGTTCAATATTACAGATAAAATGGGAATCTAAGAAGCTACATTAATTCCAGGTCACTAAAGTGGAGGTTTATAATTACAGATGAAATGTGTTTCCAGGAAACTATATTGATTCCTGGTCAATAAAGTGCAGGCCTATAATGACACATAAAGTAGGATTCTAACGAGTTATTGTTGATTCTTAGTCAATAAAGTAGAAGCTTCTAATTACTATTAAAATGGGATTCTAAGAAGTTATATAAATTCCTGGTCAATAAGGCGGAGGTTCAATATTACAAATAAAATGGGATTTTAAGAAGTTACATAAATTCCAGGTAACTAAAGTGGATGTTTACAATTACAGATAAAATGCGTTTCCAGGAAACTGTATTGATTCCTGGTCAATAAAGTGCAGGTTTTTAATTACACATAAAATGGGATTCTAACGAGTTATTGTTGATTCTTGATCAATAAAGTAGAAGTTTGTAATTACTAGTAAAATGGGATTCTAAGAAATTACATAGATTCCTGGTCACGAAGGTGGAGGTTTAATATTACAGATAAAATTGGATTCTAAGAACTTACATTAATTCTTGATCAATTAAGCGCATGTTTATAGTCACACATTAAAAGGGATTTGTAAAAGTTAAATTAATTCCTGGTCAATAAGATTGAGGTCTATACGTTCAGATAAATTGGGATTCTAAGAATTTACATTGATTCCTGGTCAATACAATGGAAGTTTATAATTAAAGGTGTAATGGAATTCTAAGAAGTTAAGCTGATTACTGGTCAATAAAGTATAGATTTATAATTCTACATAAAATTGGATTCGTAGCCACCGTGGCCACCGAGGTGGAAACTAATAACTACAGATAGAATCTACTTCTAAGAAGTTAGGTTAATTCCTGATGAATAATGTGGAGGTTCGCAATTACAGATAGAAAGGTATTCGCAGAAGTTACATTGGCTCCTGGCCAATAAAGTGAAGGTTTATACCATAGATAAAATGGAATTCTAAGAAGTTACATAGCTTTCTGGTTAATAAAGTAGAGATTTATAATTACAGATAAAATAGGTTTCTATGAACTTACCTTGATTCCTAGTTAATAAGGTAGATGTTTATAATTACGGATAAAATGGGATTCTAAGAGGTTACATGGATTCCTGGTCAAATAGGTGGATGTTTGTAACTACAGATGAAACAGGGTTCTATAAAGTTCCATATATTCCTGGTCAATTTGCGGAAGATACATTGATTCTAGGTCAATGATAGATTGATATTAACAGAAGCTACATTGGTTCCCGGTCAATATAGTAAAGGTTTATATCACAGAGAAAATGTGATCCTAAGGAGTTACATTGTTTCCTGGTTAATAAAGTAAAGGTTTATAATTACAGATAAAATGGAATTCTATGAAGTTACTTCGATTCCTGGTCAATAAGGTGGAGATTTATAATTACAGATTAAATGGGACTTTACGAAGTTACATGGTTTCCTGGTCAATAAAGTGCAGGTTTATAATCGCACACAAAATGGGATTCGCAGAAGTTACATTGATTCGTGATCAATAAATGGAAGTTTATAGTTACAGATAAAATCTGTTTCCAAAAAATTATATTAATTTCTGGTCAATAAAGTGCATGTATATAATCACACACAAAATGGGATTGCAAGAAGTTACATTGATTCCTGGTCAATAAAATGGAAATTTATAATTACAGATAAAATGTGTTTCCAGGAATTTATACTGATTCCTGGTCAATAAAGTGGATGTTAATAATTATACATAAAATGGGATTCTAAGAAGTTACATTGATTATTGGTCAATAAAGTACAGGTTTGTAATCACAGAGTAAAGGGGATTCGCAGAAGTTAAATTGATCCCTGGTCAATAATATAGAGGTTTACAAGCTCAGATAAATTGGGATTCTATGGATTAATTTGATTCCTGGCCAATAAAGTGCAGCTTTATAATCACATACAAAATGGGATTCGCAGAAGTTACATTGATTCCTGGTCAATAAAATGAAGGTATATAATTACAGATAAAATGGGATTCTAAGAAGTTACGTTGATTCCTGGTCAATAAAGTAGAGAATTATAATTACAATTAAAATGGGTTTCTAAGAAGTTTACATCGATTCCTGGTCAATAAAGTGCAGGTATATAATCATACATAAAGTGGGAAATCGCAGAAGTTACATTGATTTCTGGTCAATAAGGTGGAAGTTTACAATAACAGATAAAATGTGTTTCCCGGAATTTGTATTGGGTCCTGATTGATAAAGTTGAGATTTTTAATTACAGATAAATCGGGATTCTTATAAATGAAATAGGTTCTTGGTAAATAAGGTGCAAGTACATAATCAAACACAAAATGAAATTTACAAAAGTTACATTGACTCGTGGTTAATAAAATCGAGGTTTATAATTACAGATAAAATGGGATTCTCTGAAGTTACTTTGATTCCTGGTGCCAATGAAGTAGAGGTTTGTTGTTACGGGTAAAATGGAATTCTAACAAGTTACATAGATTCCTGGTCAATAAGGTGGATATTTATAATTACAGATGAAATAAGATTCTAAGAAAATGCCTGGTCAATAAAGCGCATGTTTATAATCACACATAAAGTGGGAATCGCAGAAGTTATAATGATTGTGGGTTAATAATTACAGATAGAACGGGATTCGCAAAAGTTATAGTAGTTCGTGGTCAATAAAGTGGAGGTTTATAATTATTAATGAAATAGGGTTCTTAGAAGTTACGCTGATTCCTGGCCAATAAAGTAGAAAACTATATTTACAAGTAAAATGGGTTTCTAAGAAGTTACATAAGTTCCTGGTCAATAAGGTGCAGGTTTATAATCACAGTCAAAATGGGAATCGCAGCTTTTTGGTCAATAAGGTGGAGGTTTATAAATACAGGTAAAATGTATTTTCAAGAAGTTGTATTGATTCCCGGTTGATAAAGTTGAGGTTTATAATTACAGATAAAACGGGATTCTAAGAAATTACATAGGTTCCTGGTAAATTAGGTGCAAGTTTATGATCACACACAAAAGGGAATTTGCAAAATCTATATTGACTTCTGGTTAATAATTACAGAGAAAATGGGATTCTGTGAAGTTAAGTTGATTCCTGGTGCCAATGAAGTAGAGGGTTGTAATTACCGGTAAAATGGGATTTTAAAAAGTTAAATAGATTCCTGGTCAATAAGGTGGAGATTTATAATTACAGATGAAAGAAGATTCTAAGAAGGTTCCTGGTCAATAAAGCGCATGTTTATAATCACACATAAAATGAGATTCGCAGAAGCTGCATTGATTCCCGGTCAATAAAGTAGAAGTTTACAATCACGCATAAAATGGGATTTCAGAAGTTACATTGATTCCAGGTCAATAAAGTGGAAATTTATAATTATAGATAGAATCAGTTTCGAAGAAGTGATATTAATTCCTGGTAAATAATGTGGAGGTTTTTAGTTACAGATAAAATGGGATTCACAGAATTTACATTGGTTCTTGGTAATGAAGTGGTGGTTTATATTTACAAATAAAATGCAATTCTAAGAAATTACGTCGATTGCTGGTCAACAAAGTGCAGGTTCATAATCACACATAAAATGGGATTCGCGAAAGTTACATTGATTTCTGGTCAATGAAATGCCGGTTTATAATCACACTTAAAATGGGATTTGTAGAAGTTACATTATCTTCAGGTCACTAAAGTGCAAGTTTATAATTACAGATAAAAGGTATTTCCAGGAAATTATATTGATTCCTGGTCAATAAGGTAAAGGTTTATTATAGTTAAAATGAGATACTAAGAAGTTATGATGATTCTTGGTCCATAAAACGGACGGTTTATAGTCACCAGTAAAAGGAATTTGCAAGAAGTTAAATTGATTTCTGCTCAATGAAATGCCGGTTTATAATCACACGTAAAATGGGATTCCTAAGAAGTTACATTAATTCCAGATCACTAAAGTGGAGGTTTATAATTACAGATAAAATGTGTTTTCAGGAAACTATATTGATTCCTGGTCAATAAAGTGTAGGTTTATACTTACACATAAAATACGATTCTAAGGAGTTACGTTGATCCTTGGTCAATAAAGTAGAAGTTTCTAGTTACTAGTAAAATGGGATTCTAAGAAGATACATAGATTGCTGGTCAATAAGGTGAAGGTTTAATATTACAGATAAAATAGGATTCTAAGAAGTTAGGTTGATTCCTGGTCAATAAAGTAGAGATTTATAATTACAATTAAAATGGGTTTCTAAGAAGTTTACATTGATTCCTGGTCAATTAAGCGCAGGTTTATAGTCACACAGTCAAGAGAATTCGTCGAAGTTAAATTGATACCTGGTCAATAATACGGAGGTTTATAAGTTCAGATAAATTGGGATTCTAAGAATTTAAATTGATTCATGGTCAATAAAGTGGAAGTTTATAATTACGCATAAAATAGGATTTGCAGAAGCTACATTGATTCCTGGTCAATACAATGGAGTTATAATTATAGATATAATGGAATTCTAAAAAGTTACGCTGATTACTGGTCAATAAAGTGAAGGTTTATACTTCTACATAAAATTGGATTCGTAGCCACCGTGTCCACCGAAGTGGAAACTAACAATTACGGATAGAATTTAGTTCTAAGAAGTTTGGTTAATTCTTTATGAATAAGGTGGAGAAGCACAATTTCACGTCTAATCACCTTTCCGGAGCTCCATGGTTCGTTCAGAACGATTTCATTAGGCGAAATCTGAAAATGGACACGATATATGCACCTTTCAAGACACTAGCCGTCAATGCTTACCCAACAATGGACGAGTCAGATCTACCCTCACATAAAGAAGTAACACCAACATTTCAAGAAAAAACCACGAAGAATCCTAGACAACTAGAATAAATTCATGAGATCACCAACCTAAACTTGGCATTCAAAATAGAACTCACGAAAGAGATGTTAGAGCTTCTTCTGAGTGATCATGAAGATATAGGCAGCTCCTAGCTCACCTTGCCCTGGCGAAGTCAATCTACTGCCGCTTTTGATTTCTTGGTGAACACTGTTGTTGGTTCAGTAAGTCGTCAGTGGCGTATGTGACCCATCAAAGTGATGTCGGAAGTTTTTTTTAAGTGATTACGCGAATGTAGGCAATCCCTAGTTGACCCTGGATTATTGAACCACTTTTAACTTCTGGGTAAACAATATCGTTGGCCCATAAGACGCCGATGGTGTAAAGTAGGCGTTGGTTGCAGCTGCGTCATGATTCTAAAGCGCTTCACGATTAGAGATGACATCTTTACTAATCTCATTAATGATGATTCTGTCGTTCTGAGCGCCACTTCTTGAACTCATTGGCTTTTGCCGCTTTTTAGTAGCTTTACTTTTCTGATTTTAGGAAGGTGTCTTGGTCCACCTCTTTACTTGGTTCTATCCTAAATGCCAAATCCGGTTTAGTCCAAACACCACCGCAAAAAATCAGGAAAGCTAAACTACCAACAAGAGGTAAAAGCCAACGAGTTCAACCATTAGCGCCGAGAACGCCAGGATCAACACCAACGACATTAGCAAAGATGACTTGGAAAATCATGAAAGGCTCATAAGACGCACCTGAAACAAACGCCTACTTAACACCACTGACGTCTTACGGGACCAACGAGATTGATTGCTCTGAAGTGAAAAACGACCATGGTCTGAATTTACTCCGTCCTAGATTAGGCAGGATGAGCTAGAGGCTATCTTCATCTCCATGTTCACTTAAAAAAAACTTCCGATAAAAACCATACTATGAATCTATCTGAGAATGGCGGCTACGTGGATCAGACACTACAATTGATTTTTTCCAATGTTCCACCCGAAGGTAAGAAATGAGTTTTCTTTTCACCTGGAAATTTTGAATTTTGCAAAACCGTCGCTGTTCCAAACAAAATAGGTATCTTTAATGTATGTGCCAACACTCACGCATGGAATTTACATTTTATCTCTCAACCGAATGAGTGCGTATTTTGGTCAAACATTTTTAAAGCGGACCGTATCGGTATTCTAATCCGAAACTTTGAGCTCAATGATCACATGCAAAACAACTAAGCCACTAAGTCGTCCCGTGGATCAGACAAGGTCCGTGGTTACATTCTCGACACGTTACGCTTGAAAAATGGCGTGTACTTTTCATTAAAATACGCCCTCGTTTGGATGAAAGGTAATATGTCCCGTGTGTGAGTGTTGTTATGCAAGTTGAAGGTCCTGCCTTGCTTGGAATAGTAAGAGTTTGGCAAAATTCAAAATTTTCAAGTTAAAAATCTTGCGTCTTGCCAATCAGTACATTCTGATGGTCTATTGGAAAATCAATCGTAGGAGCTTCTCCTCTGGCGATTCCGTAGATCACACAGGTTCGTGTATGACTGCTGTTTCCAAGGTTCGGGGTACGATTCCCAAAACGGACCGCTTGAAAAATGTTAGGCGACCATTTTTTACTAAAATACGCGCTCATTCGGAAGAGAGGTAAAATGTAGATCACGTGTGCGAGAGTTGTCGCGTACGTTAATGATTCTACCTTGCTTGGAACAGCAAAGGTTTGGCAAAATTCGAAATTTTCAAGTAAAACAAAAGCGTTTTCTAGGCCAAGTAGTACCTTCGGGTAGAGCATTGAAACAAATTAAATGTAGGGCATCTACCTTAGACCGATAATGACCCATACGCTAACAGGTGTATAATTTAAATGACCAAGAACAATTGAACAAGGATTGAATCATTTAAAATGACGTTATTCAGTTAATCACCTCTGCCCCATGGTTTGTGCGAAATAAGAGCAGTAGCACGAGCAGTTAATGGTGAAAATCATAGAACGCTAGGACACTATCCACCAGAACGTGCAACATTATAAACACATTTCCACGTCAATCAGAACCACAGCCCTGTCGGTGAGCTGCAGTAGATAGTATATTGTTCTAACAGTTTAACCATTTCTAAATTGGCTAAACAGAGAGCGCCAAGTGTACCCAGATTTACTAAACAGTTGCAAAATAAAACAAAGGTCAATTTAGTTATCGTTTACTTTTTATTTAATTCAGATTGGTGGGTAAGTTTAGCTCAGGTAAAGTTCACGTGTGTAAATCGGCTGCTTCTAGGTCAAATTCATACGGAGAAGGTGTCTTCTTACTATGTAATCTGGTAGAAAAGGTACAGTACGGTAGGGAGACATATCAAGGAACACTTCACTACATGTCTATAATGTACAATTCTAAGGATAGTTGGGATAAGAGGCCACGTTCACCTTGGTTCACTTTCATTCTGATAATTCTCGCTTTTACATTTTCGAACGACTGCCACTTTATTCACACGCGTCTTGATTGGTTGAAAAACGTTGTCACATGATCATTACAAACCCGTAGGGAAATGTTCAACTCATTTCCCATGCGATTAAAGACACTATTCCCTTAAAATATTACAGGGAGTGACCAATACTTAATTAAAAAAATATATTGCGCAGCTAGTAATCTAAAATTAACTATTTGCATAAATAAATTAAGGAGCGATTTAGCGCGTAACAGTCCAACTTGTTCGAGTAGGGATCTGCATAAGAAATCACTTGTTAAATTATTAAAGCAATCACTGTAAGCCATTACCAATATTAGCACTAAATATAAATAAATGACGACAAATAATTTTGTAATACAAAAAATCGCAGACTAGGAAACGTTTAATGAGTTAAATAGGTTCCTTTTTCTCCAGATAAATTAACAAACAGTGCTGCCCCCATCTTCCGTAATTCCTAAATGCGTTTTCCTTCAGAGAAAGTTTCAAAGTGTCCATGGGCTTCTATAAACCTGAAAGAAAAACTGGTAAATTTAGCTTTATACACAATTGTGGCGAAATATTTGTTCTTGAAAACTTAACCTAATTCAGCCGTGCGTTGCCAATTCTAGAATTCGATTGCTTTAACGAGTTCAACTTGTAATATCGTACACCACTCAAGAATACACTTTCAGTTCCGTATACGTAAATTTCTATTCGATTTATCTGTATTTGTATATGAATTAAATTCGAACGATTTTGAGATTTGAACCTTGAAGGTAGGATTGGAAAAAGTTACTTTAAAAGTCAACCGAGAGTCCACGAACATGCGGTGAAGGTTGCATAACCACAATCTGAATATAAATTGAAGTTGTAAAATTGCCGTTTGCTTTATTAATTAGACAGAACGAAAACTAATTTATTTATTTCAATACCTTGTATTATTTTCAGCTTTTCCCATACACGTAAACTGATATCTATATAAACATAGAAAACAAATCTAAGGGGGTTTCGATTGGAACAATTTCCAAAAGTCAACTAAGAGCACGCTTGCACGCTTGCCTGTAGTGATGGTTGCATAACCGAAATCTGAATTAGTACATCTCTAAACTTTTTTGGATAGTTGGGCACATCTTAGTTGAAAAAACTGGTATCTGTCGTAATAATAGACAAGTCGCAAACTAGTTTATTTATTTTAAAGCTTTGTATTGTTTTCAGTTTTTCTCAGAAAGTAAACTGATATCTATACAGTCGTGGAAAACGAAGCAATCAGTTTTCGAATGGCACAATCTACTTCATAAGTCAACCAAGAGTTTGGCTATTTATGTAAATTTTAGTTAAGCAAACAGGTTCGTATTATAATAATAATTAGACACGTCGAAAACTAATTTATTTATTTGTATATCATGTATTAGTTTCAGTATTTCTTATCTTACATCGTTCCCTGAGTTAAAGCGTTTGGTCTAATATATTAGCATTGATTAAGGGAATACATACAGGATTATATTCCCTGAGAAAACGGTATTAGTCAGGCGTTCTCAACATATTTATAATCGTGAAAACAAATCAAAGATTATTCGAATAGGATAAACTACTTCAAAAGTGAACGAAGCGCACGCTTGTCTGTAATGATGGTTGCATAAGCAAAATCTGAATAGCGAATGACTTTTCCATATAAATTTAAATTGTAAAAATACGGTTTGCTTTATTAGTTAGACATAGCAAAAAATAATTTATTTGTTGCGATACCTTGTATTATTTTCAGTTTTTCCCATACAAGTAGACTGATATCTTTATAATCGTGGAAAACAAATCAAACGAGTCTAGATTGGATCAATCTCCAAAAGTCAACCTAGAGTACGCTTGTCTGTAGTGATGGTTGCATAACCGAAATCTCAACTAACCAATACATTGCTATAACCAACAACGCTAACGTCCTTGTCTATAACTTTTTTATGTATTTCAAAATTGAGAAAACGGGTTCGTGTTGTAATAGATGGACGCAAACTAATTTAATTATTGTAATACTTTGTACCGTTCACAGTTTTCTCATACAAGTAAATTAATATCTTTACAATCGTGGAAAATGAATCAATGAGGTTTCGAATAGCACAATCAACTTCTAATATTAATCAAGCGTACATATATCTGTAGTGATGGTTGCATAACCGAAACATGAAGCAAAAAATAGATTTCTAGATTTTTTATATAAGTTTAAATTATATAAAACCGGTTCGTATTATAATAATAATTAGACACAGGAAAAGGTTATTCGTTTATTTAAATACCTCGTATTATTTTCAAGTAAACTGATATCGTACATTATTCTCTGAGACAAGGCGTTTGAGGGTAATATATTAGCACTGATTAGAGTAATACATAAAGGAATATATTCCATCAACCAATGATATAAGTCAAGGATGCACAGGATTTTTATAATCGTGAAAACAAATCAAAGAGGTCTTGAATTGGATAAACTACTCCAAAATTAACCAAGAGTAAACTTATCTGTAGTGTTGGTTGCATAACCATAATCTAAATAACGAATGATTTTTGTACGTACATTTAAGATGCGAACATGCGGTTCGCTTTACAATAATTAAACAGAGTCGCCTGTATTATTTTCAGTTTGTTCAACGATTCTTACAGCTATCTCTCAGCTAAGGCGTTTGAGCTTAATCTATTAGTCAAGTGTGCACGTGATCTTTATAATCTGGGTCGTGATAACCTTCGTTCGTTCGTTTTTAAACCTTTTTATAAGTGCTGATTACAATAATCAACTGCCGTAGGTGATTTGTTTAATAACGATTTCTAAAAGCAAGGTTATGTTGTATAGGTTATGACTAATGAATATATATACGCGACGTTCAATGTCCTTTCAGGTATTCAGTTACATAACAGCTTCTCTCACGTTATGTTGTGGTTAATTAAAATCGCTTAATTAATCACGCGCTCTGGGATACCTGAAAATGGACGTGCAGGACCATGATAACGATCCATCAACATACGCCAAACATTTTACTGGCGCTATCACTGGTTCGCGTTACTTAATATTCAGAGATATCCCCAAACTTATAAAAGAGTACGTAAATGGAACTTTAACGTTAGATTACGGCTGTGGTCCCGGAGAATCAACCAAGTTTTTAAAATCCCTGGGTTTCGAAGTCGAAGGCATGGACATTAACCACCAGATGATAGACCTGGCAAAACAAAAAGACCTTTCAGGAGTCTACGAGGTTATAAAAAGCGGAGAAATACCAAGGACCAACAACTACTACGATTTTGTAAGTGCTACGCTCGTTCTGGTCCATGCAAGTTCCAAAGAAGAGTTACACAAAATAACTAAAGATATCGCAAGGGTTCTTAAATATAATGGAACAGTTTTGGTGGTTGTGAATAGCAACGAGACCTTCAAGTACGAATGGTTGTCAGCGAGGACGGATTTTGAAGAAAATAAAAGACTTATCAGTGGTGCTCCTGTCAAATATTACTGTAAAATTACCGATTACGTGTATAATCAATACTATTGGTCAGAGGAAGATTACTGTGAAGCCTTGGAAAAAGCAGGGTTAAAGGTTTTTTGTGTTTATAAGCCGCGTGGTGAAGAGTCTGACGGTTGGAATTGGATAAACGAAACAAAGCATGATTACACTTGTGTATTAGTAGCTCAAAACTAGCAGTAAGTAAATTAAGAAAAAAATTGGGGTTATTATTATGATTTTAAGAGAATTTAACGTGAGCTCTTCGTGCGTAATTCCGCTGCAGCTAAAAATCTAACGTTCACCATGGATGGGTAATACCTTCCACATTCTGTTGTAATAATAAAGAAATCCCTACTTCAGTTATTTTAAATATACCTAAGGTTTGTTCAGAAAGTGCCAAATTATTCCCAGTGTTGCTTATTTTTATATCTGGGATGTATTTGTATCAAATATAGATGAGGATTCTTGTCACAGCGTCCTTGGATTAGCGAGGTTTGCACAAGAGTACTTCCATAATGTCTTTTGTTTGATTTCTAACATGAACTGTTTGAAAATATTAAGCGAGTTTTTTCAAGGCAAAGTAAGCTGTCGTTTGAAACAGTGTTCAAATGTAGGTCCAAGGGCCTGCGCGCGCTTGTGTGCGCGCGTATGTGTGTGTAGCGCGCACAGTAAGGACCTCTACCTTGCTTAGAACAGCAAAGGTTCGGCAAAGTTCAAAATTTCCAGGTAAAAAACTAGCTTTCTGATCAATGTTGTACCTCCAAGTTGAGCATTAGAAAATTAAATGTAGGGGACATCGGTGCTCATAACTCTGTCATTTAAGATGTTCCATAAAGTAGGGCCCATCACCGATAGCTACCGTACACTTCCGCCGACCTCTCTGTAGTTATTTTTAAGAATTTGTATTTTCCTATTACTAAAGTAAGAACTAATAATACTTATGTGGAAGCGCAATATATCTCTTTGCTCCAGTTTCTCAAGTATCAACCTCCAGGAAGCTGGTCAAAGTTGCTTCCTATACAGGCCTCCTAATAAACTTGTCGGTTCGTGAAGCCAACAGGTTTATAAACAGCTTTCCTAGCATGTCTAAGGGACAGACTGGCATGAACTTTCGTCTTTCGTTTGGATTGTTCCGTGACTTTTAGACCACCGCTAAGTTTGCGGATGTCTCTTGCTCTAAAAAAATATTTTTCTTCAGCAATTTATTAAACATTTCGGTAAAACTCTCACATTCTGCAGTGACAATTGTTTTAACAACTTCCGGATTTGGAGGTCAACCGTTTCTAATTTTCGCGCAGACCTTTCTGACATCCAGTAGCGAGTGTCATACTACCTCTGGATAACTAGAGTGTGCGTCTGAAAACCTACCAAGTATCAGAAACACCACACTGATATTTATAATGCTATCAGCCGACTCCATCACTATCTAAAAGTTTGGAATCCCGCAACTGTTGTGATGCTTGCGAAACCTGAAAAACGCATAACAAGGAGACTCCAGAAAGAATTAGATGACCTGCAAGAGTGGTTCGATTAGTAGAGGAATGTACTTAACTAAGACAAATCTAAGCCGGTTCTCTTCTCCAGATATTATACCAGGTTCCATCACCTACTCAAACTGAGAATCAAAAAGAAACCAAACACCACACACCAAAGAATTCACATCAATAAACAGCTCAACTTCAAGAAACACGTAAAAGAAATAATATCTTGGAAGCCTGGATCGCATACCTACACATCACCAATAAACACCGTACAGAAGCACAATTTCACGTCTAATCACCTTTCCGGAGCGTCATGGTTCGTTCAGAACGATTTCATCAGGCGAAATTTGAAAATGGACACAATATATGCACCTTTCAAGACACTAGCCTTCAATGCTTACCCAACAATGGACGAGTCAGATCTACTCTCACATAAAGAAGTAACACCAACATTTCAAGAAAAAACCACGAAGAATCCTAGACAACTAGAATAAATTCATGAGATCACCAACCTAAACTTGGCATTCAAAATAGAACCCACGAAAGAGATGTTAGAGGTCCTTCTGAGTGATCATGGAGATATAGGCAGCTCCTAGCTCACCCTGCCCTGGCGAAGTCAGTCTACGGCCGCTTTTGATTTCTTGGTGAACACTGTTGTTGGTTCAGTAAGTCGTCAGTGGCGTATGGGACCCATCAAAGTGATGTCGGAAGTTTCTTTTAAGTGATTACGCGAATGTAGGCAATTCCTAGTTCACCCTGGATTATTGAACCACTTTAAACTTCTGGGTAAACAATATCGTTGGCCCATAAGACGCCGATGGTGTAAAGTAGGCGTTGGTTGCAGCTGCGTCATGATTCTAAAGCGCTTCACGATTAGAGATGACATCTTTACTAATCTCGTTAATGATGATTCTGTCGTTCTGAGCGCCACTTCTTGAACTCATTGGTTTTTGCCGTTTTTGAGTAGCTTTTTTTTCCTGATTTTTGCGGCGGTGTTTTGGTCCAGCTTTTTACTAGGTTCTATTCAAAATGCCAAGTTCGATTTAGTCCAAACACCGACGCAAAAAACTCAAAAAAGCTAAACTACCAACAAGAGGTAAAATCCAACAAGTTCAACCATTAGCGCTGAGAACGCCAGGATCAACACCAACGACATTGCCAGAGATGACTTGTCAAATCGTGAAGGGCTCATAAAACGCACCTGAAACCAATGTCTACTTAACACCACTAACGTCTTACTGGACCAACGATATCGATTACTTTGAAGTCAAAAACGTCTGTCCTGAATAAGGCAGGATGAGCTAGGGGACTTTTGTATCTCCATAATCTCTCAAAAGGAACTTCCGACAAAAGCCAGACTGTGAATCTATCTGATACCGCCGGATTTGTGGGTCAGACACTATATTTGAATGTTTCCAATGCTCCACCCATAGGTAGGAATCGGTTTCTTTATCTGGAAATTTTGACTTTTGTTGAACCCCTGCAGTTCCAAAAAAAGTAGGGATCTTTAACGTGTGAGATAATACTCACACACGGGACCCTCATTTTACTTCTCATTCGAACGAGAGCGTTTTTGGGAAAATGCCCGCGTAACATTTTTCAAGCGGACCGTGTCGGGATTCGATCCCGGGATCCTGGGCAATTCATCCGTATACAAATTAAGCCACGGAAGCGCCTCGTGGATCAGTCAGGGTTCTGGGTTTACCTTCTCGACACGGACAGCTTGAAACATGTCAGGCGAACATTTTTCACACTGCGTCCTTGTTCGAATGTAGGTCCCGTGTGTGTGATGTTACGCACCTTAAAGTTCACCTTGCTTGTATTAGTAAAGGTTGTGCAAAATTCAAAACTTCCAAGTAAAAAACTTGCTTACTGGCCGATGTAGTACCTTCCGATGGTGCATTGGGAAGTCAAACGTAACAGCTTATCTTCTGGCGGCTCCGTAGATCACATAGGTTCGCATATGACTGCTAATTCCAAGATTTCGGGTACGATTCCTACCACGAACCGCTTCAAAAATGTTAGACGAGTATCTTTTTTACTAAAATACGCCCTCGTTTGAAGGTAAAATGTAGATCCTGTACGTGGCTAATGTCACACACGTTATAGATTTCTACCTTGTTTGGAACAGCAAGGGTTCGGCAGAATTAAAAATTTTGAAGTAAAAACAGAACTCGTTTTCTAGCCAATGTAGTACTTTTGGGTTGAGCATTAGCAAAAGAATAAAATGTAGGGGATCTACGTTAGACCGATAATCACCCACACTCTAACAGGTGGATGACCTAAATGGCCAAGAACAATCGAACAAGAATTGAATCATTCAAAATGACGTTCTACGGTCAATCACTGCTGTCCTATAGCTTGTGCAAACGAGCAGCAATTTGTTAAAATTACAGAACCGCCAAAACGTGCAACATTATAGACACATCTCTACCTCAATCTGAGCCACAACCCTGTTGAAGGAAAGTAAACCGCTCCACAAGAAAAGACAAAGTGCTCCAGTACATGGTCTGTTCTAACAGCTTAACCATTTCTAAATTAGCTAATCATAGGGCGCCAGGTGTACCCAGATTTACTAAACAGTCTCAAAATGAAATAAAGGTCATTTAGTTATCGTTCACCTTTTATTTAATTCAGATTTTCAAGATTGGTGGGTAAGTTTAGCTCACGTGAAGTCCACGTGGGTAAATCGGCTGCTTCTAGGTCAAATTCATATGGAGAAGTTGTCTTCTTACTACGTAATCAGGTAGGAAAGGTACAATAGGGTAGGGAGACACATCAAGAAACACTTCATCGCATGTCTATAATGTACTATCCTACGGATAGTTAGGATAAGAGGCCACGTTCATCTCGGTTTACTATCATCCCGATAATCTTCGCTTTTACATTTTCAAATGACTCATTTCTCATGCGATTAAAGACACTATTCTCCTAAAATATCACAGGGAATTATTAATACTTATTTTAAAAAAATATATTGCGCAGCTAGTAATCTAAAACTAACTATTTGCATAAATAAATTAAGGAGCGATTTAGCGTGTAACAGTCCAACTTGTTCGAGTAGGGATCTGCATAAGAAATCTTTTTTTTTTAAATAACGCGTTTATATGTCACTTGATAAACTATTTAAGCCATCACTGTAAGCCATTATCAATATCAACATTAAATATATATAAATGAGGACAGGTAATTTTGTAATACAGAAAACCGCAGACTAGGAATCATTTAACGAGTTAAATCGGTTGTTTTCTCTCCAGGTAAATGAATACACAATGCTGCCCTCATCCTCTGTAATTCCTAAATGCGTGTTCTTTCAGAGAGAGCTTCAAAGTGTCCTTGGGCTTCTATAAACCTGAAAGAAAAGCTGGTAAACTTAGCTTTATACACAGATTGTGACGAAATATTTGTTCTTGAAAACTTAACCTAATTAAGCCGTTGCGTTGCCAATTCTAGAATTCGATTGCTTTAACTAGTTCAACTTGCAATATCGTACACGACTCAAGAATACACTTTCAGTTCCGTATGCGTAAATTTCTATTCGATTTATCTGTATTTGAATATGAATTAAATTCGAACGATTTCGAGATTTGAACCTTGAAGGTAGGATTGGAAAAAGTTACTTTAGAAGTCAACCGAGAGTCCACGAACCTGCAGTGAAAGCTGCATAACCACAATCTGAATATAAATTGAAGTTGTATAATTGCCGTTTGCTTTATTAATTAGACATAACGAAAACTAATTTATTTATTTCAATACCTTGTATTATTTTCAGCTTTTCCCATACACGTAAACTGATATCTATAAAAACATAGAAAACAAATCTAAGGGGGTTTCGATTGGAACAATTTCCAAAAGTCAACTAAGAGCACGCTTGCCTGTAGTGATGGTTGCATAACCGAAATCTGAATTAGTACATCTCTAAACTTTTGTGGATAGTTGGGTACATCTTAGTTGAAAAAACTGGTATCTGTCGTAATAATTAGACAAGTCGCAAACTAGTTTATTTATTTTAAAGCTTTGTATTGTTTCAGTTTTTCTCAGAAAGTAAACTGATATCTATACAGTCGTGGAAAACGAAGCAATCAGTTTTCGAATGGCACAATCTACTTCATAAGTCAACCAAGAGTTTGGCTATTTATGTAAATTTTAGTTAAGCAAACAGGTTCGTATTATAATAATAATTAGACACAGCGAAAACTAATTTATTTATTTGTATATCATGTATTAGTTTCAGTATTTCTTATCTTACATCGTTCCCTGAGTTAAAGCGTTTGGCGTAATATATTAGCATTGATTAAGGGAATACATACAGGATTATATTCCCCGAGAAAACGATATTCGTCAGGCGTTCTCAACATATTTATAATCGTGAAAACAAATCAAAGATTATTCGAATAGGATAAACTACTTCAAAAGTGAACGAAGCGCACGCTTGTCTGTAATGATGGTTGCATAAGCAAAATCTGAATAGCGAATGACTTTTCCATATAAATTTAAATTGTAAAAATACGGTTTGCTTTATTAGTTAGACATAGCAAAAAATAATTTATTTGTTGCGATACCTTGTATTATTTTCAGTTTTTCCCATACAAGTAGACTGATATCTTTATAATCGTGGAAAACAAATCAAACGAGTCTCGATTGGATCAATCTCCAAAAGTCAACCTAGAGTACGCTTGTCTGTAGTGATGGTTGCATAACCGAAATCTCAACTAACCAATACATTGCTATAACCAACAAC
This sequence comes from Platerodrilus igneus, assembly GCA_036346225.1. Lineage (NCBI taxonomy): Eukaryota > Metazoa > Arthropoda > Insecta > Coleoptera > Lycidae > Platerodrilus > Platerodrilus igneus. The sequence goes on along the minus strand of JARFIW010000053.1, from coordinate 10,536,086 downwards.
GCTAACGTCCTTGTCTATAACTTTTTTATGTATTTCAAAATTGAGAAAACGGGTTCGTGTTGTAATAGATGGACGCAAACTAATTTAATTATTGTAATACTTTGTACCGTTCACAGTTTTCTCATACAAGTAAATTAATATCTTTACAATCGTGGAAAATGAATCAATGAGGTTTCGAATAGCACAATCAACTTCTAATATTAATCAAGCGTACATATATCTGTAGTGATGGTTGCATAACCGAAACATGAAGCAAAAAATAGATTTCTAGATTTTTTATATAAGTTTAAATTATATAAAACCGGTTCGTATTATAATAATAATTAGACACAGGAAAAGGTTATTCGTTTATTTAAATACCTCGTATTATTTTCAAGTAAACTGATATCGTACATTATTCTCTGAGACAAGGCGTTTGAGGGTAATATATTAGCACTGATTAGAGTAATACATAAAGGAATATATTCCATCAACCAATGATATAAGTCAAGGATGCACAGGATTTTTATAATCGTGAAAACAAATCAAAGAGGTCTTGAATTGGATAAACTACTCCAAAATCAACCAAGAGTAAACTTATCTGTAGTGTTGGTTGCATAACCATAATCTAAATAACGAATGATTTTTGTACGTACATTTAAGATGCGAACATGCGGTTCGCTTTACAATAATTAAACAGAGTCGCCTGTATTATTTTCAGTTTGTTCAACGATTCTTACAGCTATCTCTCAGCTAAGGCGTTTGAGCTTAATCTATTAGTCAAGTGTGCACGTGATCTTTATAATCTGGGTCGTGATAACCTTCGTTCGTTCGTTTTTAAACCTTTTTATAAGTGCTGATTACAATAATCAACTGCCGTAGGTGATTTGTTTAATAACGATTTCTAAAAGCAACGTTATGTTGTATAGGTTATGACTAATGAATATATATACGCGACGTTCAATGTCCTTTCAGGTATTCAGTTACATAACAGCTTCTCTCACGTTATGTTGTGGTTAATTAAAATCGCTTAATTAATCACGCGCTCTGGGATACCTGAAAATGGACGTGCAGGACCATGATAACGATCCAGCAACATACGCCAAACATTTTACTGGCGCTATCACTGGTTCGCGTTACTTAATATTCAGAGATATCCCCAAACTTATAAAAGAGTACGTAAATGGAACTTTAACGTTAGATTACGGCTGTGGTCCCGGAGAATCAACCAAGTTTTTAAAATCCCTGGGTTTCGAAGTCGAAGGCATGGACATTAACCACCAGATGATAGACTTGGCAAAACAAAAAGACCTTTCAGGAGTCTACGAGGTTATAAAAAGCGGAGAAATACCAAGGACCAACAACTACTACGATTTTGTAAGTGCTACGCTCGTTCTGGTCCATGCAAGTTCCAAAGAAGAGTTACACAAAATAACTAAAGATATCGCAAGGGTTCTTAAATATAAAGGAACAGTTTTGGTGGTTGTGAATAGCAACGAGACCTTCAAGTACGAATGGATGTCAGCGAGGACGGATTTTGAAAAAAATAAAAGACTTATCAGTGGTGCTCCTGTCAAATATTACTGTAAAATTACCGATTACGTGTATAATCAATACTATTGGTCAGAGGAAGATTACTGTGAAGCCTTGGAAAAAGCAGGGTTGAAGGTTTCTTGTATTCATAAGCCGCGTGGTGAAGAGTCTGACGGTTGGAATTGGATAAACGAAACAAAGCATGATTACACTTGTGTATTTGTGGCTCAAAAACTATCAGTAAGTAAATTAAAAGAAAAGATTGGGGTTGTTATTGTTATGATTTTAGGAGAAGTCAACGTGAGCTCTTCTTGCGTAATTCCACTGCAGCTAAAAATCTAACGTTCACCATAGAAGGGTAGTTCGTCCCGAATCTATTTGTAGAAATAAAGAACGCCTTACCGTAATTTTTTAAATATACATAAGGTTTGTTGTGTTTTCTAACTCGATCAGAAAGTGCAAAATTATTTTCCAATCTTGTCTATTTTTATACACAGTTTGCATTTGTATCAAATATAGATGAGGTTTCTTGTCGCATCGTCTTTAGATAGATTAGTCAGGTTTGCACATAAATAGTAGCACAAAGTCGTCGGTTTGATTTTAGATATGGAGACTTGAAGAATATTAGATGAGGTTTTTCAAAGCAAAATAAGTTGTTGTTTGAAACAGTGTTTAAATGTAGGTCTAAGAGGCTGCACGCGCGCGCGTGTGCACGCGTATGTGTGTGTTGCGTGCACGGTAAGGACCTCCACCTTGCTTAGAACAGCAAAGAATTGGCAAAATTCAAAATTTCCAGGTAAAAAACGAGCTTCCTGACCAATGTTGTACCTCCGAGTTGAGCATTAGTAAATCAAATGTAGGGGGACATTGCTCCTCATAACTCTGTCATATAAGATGTTTCATAAATTAGGGCCCATCACCGCTATCTACCATACACCTTCGCCGACCTCTCTGCAGTTGCCTTTAAGAATTTGTCTTTTCCCATTACTAAAGTAAGAACTAATAATGTCTATGTGGAGGCGTGATATATCTCTTTGCTCCAGTTTCTCAAGTATCAACTCCCAGGAAGCTGGTTAAAGGCCTTTAGCACGTCGAAAAGTATAAGTCCGCACCACCTCCGACTTGCTCTATTATTTATTTCAATTTTTTCAAGGCCCATCTGTGTAGCGTGTATAGTTCTTTTACGAAACCGAGCTGCTTCCTATACAGGCCTCCAATAAGCTTATCGGCTCTTGAAGCCGACAGGTTTATAAATAATTTTGCTAGCATGTCTAAGGGACAGACTGGCATTAACTTTCATTTTCGTTTGGATTGTTACGTGACTTTTCGGTCAGCGCCGAGTTTGCGGATATCCTTTGCTCTAAAAAGATGTTGTTCTCCAGCAACATTTCGGTAAAACTCTCAGGTTCTGCAGTGACAATTGTTTTAACAACTTCTGGTGGAAGTCGATACGGATTTGGAGGTCAACCGATTCTAATTTTCGCGCAGACCTTTCTAACATCCAGTAGCGAGTGGCATACGACCTCTGGATAACTAGAGTGTGCTCCTGAAAACCTACAAAGTATCAGACACACCACACTGATATTTATATTGCTATCAGCCGACTCCATCACTATCCAGAGGTTTAGAATCCCATAACTGTCGTGATGCTCGCGAAACCTGAAAATCGTGTAACAAGGAGACTCTAGAAACAATTAGATGACCCACAAGAGTGGTTCGGTTAGTAGAGGAATGTACCTAACTAAGAGAAATCCAAGGCGGTTCTCTTCTCCAGATAATATACCAGGTTCCATCGCCTACTCAATCTGAGAGTCAAGATGAATCCAAACACCAAACACCAAAGAAGTTACATCAATAAACATTACATGTGATTTTCCAATGCTCCACCCGAAGGTACTACATTGGCCAGGAAGCGAGTTTTTTTTACCTGGAAAATTTTTTATTTTACCGAACCCTTGCTGTTCCAAGCAAGGTAGGGATCTTTAATGTGCGTAACAACACTCACACACGGGACCTCCATTTTACCTCTCATCCGAACGAGGGTGAATTTTTTTGAAAAATGCTCGCCTAACATTTTTCAAGCGGACCGTGTCGGGGTTTGAATCCGGGACCTTGGGCGTAGTAGTTACACACATACCACTACGCCACGGAGCCGCACAGACACATCAATAAACAGCTCAACGTCAAGAAACACGTGAATGAAATAATCCTAACGGCAAGAAGTGCAAAAAGTGGACTATATCCGATACTAACTCACCGGAGCAAAATTCCCAATAGATATACATAAGACCAATTGGCAACAATGCCTTGGAAGTTTGGATCGCATACCTACACATCACTAATAAACACCGTACAGAAGCACATTCTACGTCTAATCACCTTTCCGAAGCTCCATGATTCGCTAAGAACTAGACCATCAAGCAGCACCTGAAAATGGACACAATATATGCACCTTTCAAGACACTGACCCTCAATGCTTACCTAGCAATGGATGAGTCAGATCTACCCTCACATAGAAAAGTAACACCGCTCGGCAGAAGTCTCCCACATTTCAAGATAAGACCACGAAGAGCCCTAGACGACTAAATCTAAAATAAATTTATAAGATCATCAAACCGAACTTGGCATTCAAAATGGAACCCACCAAAGTGGTGGGAACTTTCCTTTAAGTGCTTATGGGAATGTAGGCAATTGCTAGTTTATCTTGGATTATTCAGCACGGAGATATTATCAGTCTAGAACGACATTTAACTCCTGGATAAACAATATTGTAAAATAATTGCGGTGTAAATTTCGAATAGCTAATTAGGAGAGAAAAAGTGGACTGTATATAATTTAAATTGATAGTTTACTAACAACAGATAATTAATGTCTTTAATCAAATCAAAGCAAAGCGTTTTCTATAAAGCACTCACCTGATTGTCTACGAAGTCGTGCCAATGCAAAAATTGATGTAGCATCTACTCTTCTCTTTGGCGGATGAAGCGAAGCACATTTAGAACGATAGCGGTGTTTTACAAACAAGCGGTTCATGTACAATAGCGTTGCGAACAGTTTTAAAGACAAATCGATACTCCACTATGTTGAGCGTGTAAATTGGCGATGCGGCGTATTCGACAAACGAAACGAGACTCTTCTGGCTTCGTGGATTTTTCAATCGATACTTGTTGTTGCACATGCGGACTAACACACAGAGCTTTATCACTCACGACACTTGGCGTGTGCTTAAGTAAACACCTGGGGCTTTTGCAATAATAAATTTAAATATACCGCGGCGGATTTAAAATAACCAACAAACTCGACAGAAATAAAATTTAGCTATAAAATATTTACATATAAACGGAACAAATATCGTTGGTTCATAAGATGCCAGTGGTGTATAGTAGGCGTTGGTTGCAGCTGCGTCATGATTCTAAAGCGCTTCTGACATCTTTACTAATCTCGTTAATGATGATTCTGTCGTTCTGAGTGCCACTTCTTAAACTCATTGGCTTTTGCCACTTTTTAGTAGCTTTACTTTTCTGATTTTTACGAAGGTGTCTTGGTCCGCCTCTTTACTAGGTTCTATTCAAAATGCCAAGTCCGATTTAGTCCAAACACTGCCGCAAAAAACTCAAGAAAGCTAAACTACCAACAAGAGGTAAAAGCCAACTGTAACATACTGTTTTAATACGCTCTAATAGTTCTATTATTTCTAAAAATAGTTATTTTCTAGTTTAATTTTAGCATTTTAATTATTAGAATGAAGGTCTTGTAGCATAAACATGTCTGCAATTGTAACGGCTGCAAGACTACCCAGGTAGCGTTCTAGCGAAGTTTTCAGGAAGATCTAATCCAAGAGTTAATCAATTTTTCTAAAGGCACTTTACTTCAAAGGCACTAAACATGTCAGGTTAGTTGCTATCTATGATTAGATGTCAATCATGTTTTAGGATCCTATTTATGTCAGGGTGGTCTGAAGGAATTTTTTAATTAGCGGAGCACTCAACTAAAAATTAGTTCCGAGATCTACTTGTGTGGCTTTCTTAGTGCAATTGGCAGTTTAATTAATCTTAAAGATTTACGACCGGCGTATCCTAAGTCGAGTATGAGAGCCAAGAAAGGGGTTATTTTTCAATTAACTTAAATGTATATAAGGATGCCAGCCGGTGGTAATCGGGGTTGTTTATTTCCAGACGCGTTAGAGTCTAAAGCTCGCGGACTTGCAAGTTTTAAGTGAAGTGTTTTATTTCTCTGAAGTCAAGTGCGTGCCGTTATGTTCAGAGTTAGTTATTTCTTTGAGTAAGTAATTCTTATATATGGTATTACCATGAACTCAAGGCTGTGTTATGCATCATAAGTCATTTATTTGTTTAAATACAGTATCTGTCGACTTTCATAACATACAACTTCGGGTTAAAGCTCTGTTCAAGTAGTTTAATCCCGTTAGGTTATTGTTTAAAGACCGCATCTTTAGAAGGGTTTCCTATTTTATTGTGTTTCGACGTTGTCCGAGGCTTGTAATAACTAAGCCACGAATTCCGTTACGGTACTATTTGACCCCTGTGAAGGTCGTGTTTTTCCTGTTATTGATGACCCCGTGATTAAAGGAAGGTCGCTTCAGTATGCAAGTTAAGTAGACTATGGTAGCGTTAATTAATTATATGTATTGGGGTGTTTGCACCCAGAACTGTTAATATTCATAAAATAAGGACTTTAGAATTGTTTAGTTAAGTTGTGTTTGTGCTAGCCGGAGACTTTAAAAGATTTGCCCCTGTAAAGTGAAGTATTTTCTGTCCTGCAGTCTTGGTTCATCGCCACGAACAAAGTGCGACGAGAGCTCTTACCGCGATCGGTCCATGGGCCGTTTAATTCCCATGGTGGCGCCCTATTGTAAATAATATTAATTACGGTATAATTTTGTATGCATAGGTAATTAGGTTAAGTTAGTTAGTAGCCTATTAATAAAACAATCGAAATTTTGTTTTAGTGTGTTGTTGTTTAATGAACCTTCCCCTCTCACCGACTGCAGTAGCTTGCGAGGCAATGTCCCGAAACGTGAGGGTACTATAGTGTTAGAGGTCTTTCCATTTATTATTTATTGTTAATTGGATACCCTCACGCGGTAGGTAAATATTTATTATTACACAACGAGTTCAACCATGAGAACGCCGCTGAGAACGCCAGGATCAACACCAACGACATTACCAGAAATGACTTGTCAAATCGTGAAGGGCTCATAAGACGCACCTGAAGCAAATGCCTACTTAACACCACTGACGTTTTACTGGACTAACGGATATTGGTTGCTTTGAAGTCAAAAACGACCGTAGACTGAATTCACTCCGTCCTGGATTAGGCAGGATGAGCTAGAGGCTATCTACATCTCCATGATCACTTAAAAGGAACTTCCGTAAAATCCATACTGTGAATCTTTATCAGAGATCGGCGGCTCCGAGGATCAGGCACAACAATTGGTTTTTTCCAATGCTCCACCCGAAGGTAAGAGACGAGTTTTCTTTTCACCTGGAAATTTTGAATTTTGTCGAACTCTTGCTTTTCCAAGCACAATAGGTATCTTTAATGTATGTGACAACACTCACACATGGGATTTACATTTTATCTCTCATTCGAACGAGGGTGTATTTTAGTAAAAATTTTTGAAGTGGACCGTGTTGGGGTTCAAACCCTGGATTTTGGGTTCCGTAGTCGCACGCATAACAACTAAGCCACTAAGTCGTCTCGTGAATCAGACAAGTTCCGGGGTTTGATTTTTGACACGTTACGCTTGAAAAATGGCGTGCATTTCTCAGTAAAATACGCCCCGTTCGGATGAAACGTATAATATTCAGTGTGTGAGTGTTGTTCCGCAAGATGAAGTTCCTACCTTGCTTGGAATAGTAAGGGTTTGGCAAAATTCAAAAATTCCAAGTAAAAAAACTTATTACCTGACCAATGAGTACATTCCGGTGGTATTAGAAAGTCAAACGTAGGAGCTTATCCTCTGGTGGTTCCGTTCCGATTTCTAAAAGGTATTTCTGATATCCAGTGCCATACTGCCACAGTACAACTAGAGTATGTCCTTGAAGACTTGCAAAATATCAGAAATATTACACTGGTGCATCTTACTGATTTATATGATGCCATCAGCTTACTTCATCAGTATCCAAAAGTTTGGAAACCAGTAACCGTCGAGATGATCGCGAAACCAGAGAAGTCCAGGACAAATCCAAGGAACTATACAGCCATATCGCTACACAACGCCAGGGACAAAATATTTGAAATGGTAATGCTGCACCATCCCAAAAAAGCGATTCGATTTTAGAGAAGGCACTCTACAACCTAGCAAATAATCGAAGTGGGGAAACAAATTACCAAGAATGTGAGAACCTCAACAGAGCCAAAATGAGAGCGGCAGCCCATCGACATTGGGAACGCATTTGACATGGTGTGACACCCCAAACTTTTTTATAAGCTGTCACTTAACCATCACTTATCAATTCATCTTCTTCTACTGATAGACAACTATTTCGGGGACAGAAAACTACAGCAAAAGTAGAAGCTTTTTGCAAAACAATAACAACGATCGTTGGAGTCTCTGTCAGTAGCTCTATTCAACGTGTTCATCCATGACATCCCTTGACGAGACAACATCACATGCGCCCCCAACGCAGACGATACGCTATTCATAACCAAGAACAACCTTCCATTTTAAATGAAGAGTTAGTCAGTCACCTGCCTCAACAGAGGGCGTGCTAGGTTACACATACTTTACAAATGAAATAATATAATCTATGCTTGAAATCAAACAAAATATATTGATTAATTCAAACTGCCTATAATGCATACAAGCAAGCTGTGTATCAGGTACAAAATATAGACAAATCAGGATGCATTATGGTCACAGTTTGTCGCTCTAGTCTATATTCTGTAGCGAAGTTTGTTGCTTATCCCTAAAACGAAATCAGATGAAGGTACGATAAAGGAAATCAGGCCGGAAATTAACAGGTAAAACTTCACCACATCGTCTGTAATGCACAAATCCTTCATGATAGATTACGTCAAAAATGCATCAAGGCGGCGTTTTCCAACAACTTGTAAACTACCACCGTTTGTACATTATGCATCTTTATTGCTCGAAAAACTTCATGTGACCCTTCCACAACCGTGGGAATCATTTTTACCACAAAATCACATGATAAAGACGCCATTTGGCTTAAGGCATAGCCGAGGAACACCTAAGCTACATTTACTATGCGTATAACCTAGATAATACTTATACAACAATTGTAAAGCTATTTTTGACGCATAATAAGGAGACTCCAGAACTAATTAGATAACCTGCAAGAACGGTTGGATTAATGGAGGAATGTACTTAACGAACACAAATCCAAATCGATTCTTTTCTCCAGACACTGTACCAGGTTCCACTGCCTATCCAAACCGAGCATCAAGAGGAAACCAAACACTAAGCATTAAAAAATCCACATCAATGGACAGCTCAACTTCAAGAAACACATGAATAAAATAACCTTAACTTTAAGAAGGGCGAAAAGTGTACTATATCCAGTATTAACTCACCAGAGCAAGATCCCCAATGGATATATATTAGACCAATTAAAAACAACGCTTCGGAAGTCTATATCGCATACCTAAGCATCATTAACAAACACCGTACTGAAGCACCATCCCAGGCCTAATCACCGAAGCTCTATGGTTTGTTCAGAACGAGACCATCAGGCGGAATTTGAAAATGTACACAATACATGCTTCAAGACACTGGTCGTCAATACTTACCTAACAATGGATGAGTGAGATCTACCCTCACATAGAGAAGTAACACCACTAGACGGAAGTCTCCAACATTTCAAGAAAAGACCACGAAGAGTCTTAGATGATTAAACCTAGAATGAATTCATGAGATCACCAAACCAAACTTGGCGTTCAAAATGGAACCTACGAAAGAGATGTTGGACTTTCTTCTGAGTGATCATGGGGATGTAGACAGCTCTTAGCTTACCCTTGCCCTGGCGATGTCAGTATACGGCCGCTTCTGATTTCTGGGCGACCACTGTCGTTGGTTCAGTAAGTCGTCAGTGGCGTATGGGACCCATCAAAGTGATGTCGAAAGTTTCTTTTAACTGATTACGTAAATGTAAGCAATCGCTAATTCACTCTGGATTATTCAGTGCGGAGGTAAAGTCAGTCTAGAACCACTTTTAACTCCTGGGTAAACAATATTGTAGACCCATAAGACATCAGTGGTGTAAAGTAGGCGTTGGTTGCAGTTGTGTCATGATTTTAAAACGCTTCACGATTAGGGATGCCACATTTACTAATGTCGTTAATGATGATCCTGTCGTTCTCAGCGCCACTGCTTGAACCCGTTGACTTTTGCCGTTTGCTGATAGTTTTGGTTTTCCTGATTTTTTGCTGCAGTGTTTGGCTGTAGCTCGTTACTCGGTTCTATTTTAAAGCCAAGGCCTATTTAGTCCAAACACCGCCGCAAAAAATCAGGAAGTTTCAACGCGTGGTAAAAGCCAACGGGTTGAAACAGTGGCGCTGAGAACGCCAGGATCATCCCCAACGACATTAGCAATGATGGTTTACCAAATCGTGAAGCGCTCTAGAACCATAAGACGTGCCTGTAACAAACGCCTGTTTTGCATCACTGCCGTCTTACTGGACCAACTGTATTGATTACACAGAAGTCAAAATGGCCATAGGCTGACTTCGACTCCGTCCTGAATAAGGGAGGAGGAGCTAGAAGCTATTTACATCTCCATGGTCACTTAAAAGGAACTTCCGACAAAAACCAGACTATGAATCTATCTCAGACCTGCTGCTCCGAGGATCAGACACTACAATTGATTTTTTCCAATGGTCCACCAGAACGTAAAAGACGTGTTTTTTTTTCACCTGGAAATTTTGAATTTTGCGAAACCCTTGCTGTTCCAAGCAAAGTAGGTACCTTCAATGTGTGTGACAACACTCACACATGGGATTTACATTTTATCTCTCATCCGAACCAGGGCGTATTTTGTTCAAAAAGTTTTGAAGCGAACCGTGTTGGAATTCAAACCCGGGACTTTGGACTCAGTGATCACACGCATAACAACTAAGCCACTAAGTAGTCCGTGGATCAGACAAGGTCCGGGTTCGATTCTCGACACGTTACGCTTGAAAAATGGCGTGGATTTTTCATTAAAATACGCCTTCGTTTGGATGAAAGGTAATATGTCTCGTATGTGAGTGTTGTTATGCAAGTTGAAGGTCCTGCTTTGTTTGGAATAGTAATGGTTTGGCAAAATTCAAAATCTTCAAGTAAAAAAACTTGTTTCTTGACCAATGAGTACATTCTGGTGATGTATTCGAAAATCAAACATAGGAGCTTATCCTCTGGCGGTGTCGTGAATCACACAGGTTTAAGTATGACTGCTGTTCTCAAGGTTCGGGGTACGATTTCCAAAACGGAGCGCTTGAAAAATGTTAGGCGAGCATTTTTCACTATACGCCCTCGTTCAGAAAAGAGGTAAAATGTAGGTCCCTTGTGTGAGAGTTGTCGCGTACGTTAGTGATCCCTACCTTGCTTGGAACAGCAAGGGTTCGGCAAAATTCCAAATTTTCCAAGTAAAACAAACGCGCTTCATAGTCCAAGTAATACCTTCGGATGGAACATTGACAAAAAATTAAATGTAGGAGATCTACCTTAGAACGATAATCATCAACATCCTAACAGGTGGTGACCTAAATAACCAAGAACAATTGAACAATTGAATAATTCAAAATGATGTTCTACGGTTAATCACCGATGCCTCATGGTTTGTGCGAAACAAGACCAGTAGCTCGAGCAGCAAATGGTGAAAATCATAGAACGCCAGGACACTGGCTGCCAGTATGTGCAACATTATATACACATCTCCACCTCAATTGGAGCCACAGCCCAGTTGAAGAGCTCCAGTCGATAGTCAGTAGTTTTAACAGCTTAACCATTTCTAAATTGGCTAAGCAGAGGGCGCTAAGTATACCCAAACTTACTAAACAGCCGCAAAATAAAACAAAGGTCAATTACTATTGGTATACCTTATATTTAATTCAGATTTGCAAGATTAGTAGGTAAGTTTAGCTCAGGTGAAGTCCACGTGGGTAAATCGGTTGCTTCTAAGTCAAATTTATATGAAGAAGGTGTTTTCTTACTACGTAATCAGACAGGATAGGTACAATACGGTAGAGAAACATATCAAGGAACACTTCACCACATGTCTATAAGGTACAATTCTAAGGATAGTTGGGATAAGAGGCCACGTTCACCTCGGTTCACTTTCATCCTAATAATTCTCGCTTCTACATTTTCGAACGACTGCCACTTTATTCACACGCGTCTTGATTGGTTGAAAAACGTCACATGATCATTACAAACCCGTAGAGAAATGTTTAACTCCGGACTCCCTGGGTTATCGCTGAGGAAAGAGTATCGGCAGATAAAACCTCAACAATCCTGCGCTTCTAATTGCATAAATACACCTCTCCAAGAATGAGGTGGCGAACAACACCACGAGAAAGATATTCGGAAGGGTACTACTCCATCATCTAAAAAACCAATTCAGTTTTAGAAAAGGGCACTTTACAACCTAACAAATAATCAAAATGGTGGGCCAAATTGCCGTAAACTCAAAACTTTAACAGGGCCAAAACGAAAAAGGCAGTAGCCATCGACATTGGAAACGCATTTGACAAGGTATGACACCCCAAACATTTTTATAAACTGTTAGTTAATCATCGCCTATCAATTCATCTTCTTCTACTCATAGACAGGTATCTCGAAGACAGAAAACTAAAGTAAAAGTAGAAGCTTCTTACAAAACAATAACAATGACCGCTGGAGTTCCTGTCATCCATGACATCCCTTGACGAGACAATATCACATGCTCCCTCAACACACGCGATACGTTATTCATGGCCAAGAGCAACCTTCCCAGATGTACCATGCGGATGATACTTTTTAAATAAAGAGTTAGTCACTCAATTTGTAACGGGCATTTTTGTAGTTGAACATTTAACGCTCCCTTTCTGTTAACGTACTTAAAAATACATCGTTTCTTTGGGATCGCTGTTTGTATAAAAGAAATACTTCAGAATAATTCAGATTTGTATGCAATTTAACTCGTGGGTATTACTTTAAAAGTAGATAATTTGAAGATTGATTTTCATTAATAAATAAATTGCAAAGGAATGAAGTGTAAATTGGATTATTCGTAAATTACTTTCCAACTTATCGGAAATGATAAACCGATGTAATTAATTATTATATATGATTGCGGCATTCACGTGGTGGATGTTCCTTATGTTATTAGCAAAGGAGATAATAGTCGATAAGAAGTTGTAATAGCAACGAGTTTATATAAACAGATTGGAATTGTAGTTTTGTTCTTGGTCCCTATATATTAATTACGTGGTAAAGACTGTTTCTTCTTTACTTTGACAATAGTGAGAATTAATGCGGAATCAATTTCGAATTGTTCATGAACAAGACCGGCACGTTTTAAGTTTTTTTTTCTTGTGAAATAAAAATTGTATCTTAACTGTAGAAAGTGTAGTTCTTATTGCTTTGAAGGAAAGATGCTTTATAGGCGAACGTGTTTTACTCGACCGCACGTGCGTGTTTTACGGAACATTGACTTAGTGATACGCGTTGCTTTATTGATTGTGTTTTTTTAGTTGATTTGTCTTTTTATATTTGAACTGTTTGTGCGATCTAGTCTTCGTGGTCCTTTTTATCAGAGTAGTGCATACTTTGGATTATCCAAATACAGTTTTAAGCTTGAGTGTTTAAAAAAAAAAAAACAATGATGATACAGTTGTAGCAGGTTTAGTAGGAAAAAGGTTGCTTCTTATAAACATGTATCTCATTCACATGTAAATACAGTGATACTGTAGTTTCTGAATTTTCTAACAACAAAGAATCTAAAATAGATCATTGCTTGCGCAAATTTCGTTATTTGTGAAATATAACAGATTACCGGCTTACAAAGGTATTGGTTGAAGGTTTTCACTGCTTTTTGGGATGTTTATGAAAATAATATACCGACGCGTGATAATGTCTGCTGCTAACACCAGTGAAATACGTAGGTGTGATTAGTGTAACGTGTGATAAGTTCCATCAACACCCTCACAGTCAAGGGTGAAATGCTTCGTTAGTGCAGGACATCGTTGAATCCCACACTTCAGTTGCAAGGAAGCGTTGCTGAAGGACTTTTGTAAGTTGAACTATTTCCTACTGATTATTACTTTAAATATCTATCCGTTGCTTTACCATATCTTTGTCGTTCTGATACCTTTTACAATAGACTTGAATGCTATTTTAAAACATAGAGAAAAAAAAGAAAGAAAGAAAAATCAATACTACTGAATTACTCATACCAATTGTGTCTTATCTATTTATCTTTTGTCAACATTTTATTTGATTTATGTTTAATTGGTGTGTGAGGAAACGTTTCTGCTACTCCCCTACACTAACTCCCTATTACCTCACTTTGTCCTAAACATTTTTCTGTATTGCTTTTACCGTTGTTATATTATATAGTTTATCCAAACAGTTTCTTTTTTTTACATTCTACAAAGTACTGAATAATTTAGACTTTTCATTGCTGCTATGCTTATTCTTTTTTTTTCAGGTTTGCTTAACTAATTTTCTTGCAGGTATTGTCACTAACTCCTTGTAACATACTGTTTTAATACGCTCTAATAGTTCTAGTATTTCTAAAAATAGTTATTTTCTAGTTTAATTTTAGCATGCTAATTATTAGAATGAAGGTCGTGTAGCATAAATATTCTGCAAATGTTAAACCGCTGCAAGATCACCCAAGTAGCGTCCTAGCGAAGCTCCAGGAAGATATAATCCAAGAGTCAATTAATTTTTCTAAAGGCACTTTACGTGAAAGGCACTAAACATGTCAGATTAGTTGCTATCTATGATTAGATGTCAATCATGTTCTAGGACCCTATTTATGTCTGGGTGGTCGGAAGGAATTTTTCAATTAGCGGGACACTCAACTAAAAATTAGTTCCGAGAGCTACTTGTGTGGCTATCTTAGGCAATTGGCAGTTTAATTAATTTTAAAGATTTACGACCGGCGAATCCTAAGCCGAGTATGAGAGCCAAGAAAGGGGTTATTTTTCAATTAACTTAAATGTATATAAGGATGCCAGCCGGTGGTAATGGGGGTTGTTTATTTCCAGACGCGTTGTAGTCTAAAGCTCGCGGACTTGCAGATTGAGTAAGTGTTTTATTTCTCTGAATTCAAGTGCGTGCCGTTATGTTCAAAGTTAGTTTATTTCTCTGAGTAAGTAATTATTATATATGGTATTACTATGAACTCAAGGCTGTGTTATGCATCATAAGTCATTTATTTGTTTAAATACAATATCTGTCGACTTTCATAGCATACAACTTCGGGTTAAAGCCCCGTTCCAGTAATTTAATCCCGTTAGGTTATTGTTAAAGACCGCATCTCTTGAAGGGTTTCTTATTTTATAGTGTTTCGACGTTGTCCGAGGCTTGTAATAACTAAGCCACGAATTCCGTTACTGTACTATTTGACCCGTTTGAAGGTCATGTTTTTCCTGTCATTGATGACCCCGTGATTAAAGGAAGGTCGTTTCAGTATGCAAGTTAAGTAGACTGCGGTAGCGTTAATTAATTATATGTATTGGGGTGTTTGCACCCAGAACTGTTGTGAATATTCATAAAATAAGGACTTTAGAATTGTTTAGTTAAGTTGTGTTTGTGCTAGCCGGAGACTTTATAAGATTTGCCCCTGTGAAGTGAAGTATTTTCTGTCCTGCAATCTTGGTTCATCGCCACGAACAAAGTGCGACGAGAGCTATTACCGAGATCGGTCCATGGGCCGTTTAATTCCTATGGTGGCGCCCTATTGTAAATAATGTTAATTACTGTATAATTTTGTATGCATATGTAATTAGGTTAAGTTAGTTAGTAGCCCATTTAATAAAACAATTGGAATTTTGTTTTAGTGTGTTGTTGTTTAATGAACCTCCCCTTCTCACCGACTGCAGCAGCTTGCGAGGCAATGTCCCGAAACGTGAGGGTACTATAGTGTTAGAGGTCCTTCCCATTTATTATTAATTGTTAATTGGATACCCTCACGCGGTAGGTAAATATTCAAATCACATCCTTACCGCCGCATACATTATCTGTCAGTCTGCTTTCTACAACCCCCCCTACTCTCCGATTGAGCCCGGTCATTTCTTTGATTTTCTTTGTGTTACGCACGGCTACGAATAACGTAACATAAATTTGGCGCCCAACGTGACTGCCACGATTACCGTAACAGCCTGCCTCAACAGAGGGCGTGCTAGGTTACACATTCTTTACAAATAAAATCTATGCTTCAAATTAAACAAAATATATTAATTGCCTCAGACTTCTTACCTTCTAATTTAATGTGTACAAGCAAGCTGTGTAGCAGGTATAATATAAACAAATCAGGTTCATCATGGTTGCAGTTTGCAGCTCTATAGTCCATGTTCTGTGGCAAAGTTTGTTGCTTATCCCTACAATGAAACAAGAACACAGATAAAGGTACGATAAAGGAAATCAGATAGAAAATTAACAGGTAAAACTTCACTACATGGTCTGTAATGCACAAGTTGTTCAAGATATATTACGTCAAGAATGCATCATGTCGGCCTCTACCTACAATTTGCTGTCCACCACCGCTTGTACGTTGCGCGTCGGAAATTTCTATGTGTCCCTTCTACAACCGTGGAAATTATTTTTACAAAATCACATGATCAAAAAGCTATTTTCTCTAAAACATAGCCGAGAAATACCTAGACTAATTTACTATGTGTATAACCTAGACAATATTTATACAAAAATTGTGCAGCGATTTTTGGCGAATAACAAAGAGAATTGTGGAGCGATTTTTGTGCGTAATAAGGAAACTGCAGAAATAATTGGATGACCTGCAAGAATGGTTCGATTAGTGAAGGAATGTACTTAACCAAGACAAATCTAAGGCGATTCCCTCCTTAAGACATTGTAGCAGGTTCCACAGCCTACCCAAACTGTTAGTCAAGAGGAAACCCAACACCAAACATCAAAGAGTTCGCATCAACAAACGCTACATTTGATTCTTTTAAATGCTCCACCCGAGGGAACTACATTGGCCAGGAAAATTTTGCCGAACTCTTGCTGTTCCTAGCAAAGTAGGGATCTTTAACTTGAGTGACAACACCCACACACGGGACCTTCATTTAACCTTTCATTCGAACAAGGGCGCATTTTTGTAAAATATGCTCGACTAACATTTTTCCAGCGGGCCGTGTCAGGATTCGAACCCGGGAGCTTGGGCCGCATCAACAAACAGCTTACCTTCAAGAAACACGCAAATGAAATAACTCTAACGGCAAGAAGGGCGAAAAGTTTACTCTATCCAATACTAACTCACCTAAGCAAGATTCCAATATACATCAAACACGTCTCGGAAGTCTGGATCGCACACCTAAGTACCACAAATAAACACCGTACAGAAGCACAATTCCACGTTTAATCACCAGAGTTTCATGGTTCGTGCGTTAAGAACGAGACCACCAAGCGGAATCTGAAAATGGGCACAATTTATGCACTTTTCAAGACATTGACTGCCGATGCCTACCTAACAACGCACGAGTCAGATTTGCCATCCCATAAAGTAGTAACACCGCTGGACGCAAGTCACCAACATTTCAAAAAAAGACCTAGATGATTTAACCCAGAATAATATCATAAGATCACTTGGCGTTTAAAATGGAACTCACCAAAAAGATGTCGGAAGTTCCTTTTGAGTGATCATGGGGATGTAGGTATCTACTAGCTCATGCAACCCTATTCAGGACGGAGGTGAAGTTAGTTTAGGGCCCCTTTGAATTTCTGGGTAAACCATATCGTTGGTCCAGTAAGACTCAGTGGTGTAAAGTAGACGTTGGCCGCAGGTGCGTCATGGTTATAAAGCGTTTCACGATTTGGGATGTCACATTTTCTACTGTCGTTGGTGTTCTCAACACGCTGCATGAACCTGTTGGCTTTGCCGCTTATTGGAAATTTTGATTCCTTAATTTTTACGGCGGTACTTCGGTACAGCTTTTTGGTCGGGTTGCATTTTGAAGGTCAAACACAGTCGCAAAAAATTAGGAAAACTATACTACTAACAAGCGGCAAAAGCCAATGGGTTCAAGCAGTGGCGCTGAGAACACCTGGAGCAACACCAACGGTATTAGCAAAAATGACTTGCCAAATCGTGAAGCGCTTAGAATCATAAGACGCACCCAAAACCAACGCTTCCGTTGTACAACTAACGTCCTACTGGACCAAAGATATTGATTACCCTTAAGTCAAAAACCTCAGTCCTGAATAAGGCAGGTTGAGCTAGGTGACATCTACCTCTCCATAATCGCTTAAAAGGAACTTTTGACAAAAACAAGACTGTGTATCTATTTGAAACTGGAGGATTCGTGGGTGAAACACTACATTTGATTGTTTCCAACGCTCCACCCATAGGTAGGAAACGAGTATTCTTTTTATCGGGAAAGTTTGAATTTTGCTGAACCCCTGCCGTTCCAAGAAAAGTAAGGATCATTAATGTATGAGACGAGACCTTCATTCTACCTCTCATTCGAACGAGAGCGTTTTTGGGAAAAATGCCCGCGTAACATTTTTCAAGCGGACCGTGTCGGGATTCGATCCGGGACCCTGGGCTCAGTATTCACCCGTATACAAATTAAGTCACAGAGGCGCCTCGTGGATCAGTCAGGGTTCTGGGTTCGCGTTCTCGACACGGACAGCTTGAAACATGTTAGGCGAACATTTTTCACACTAAAGCGTTCTTGTTCGGATGTAGGTCCCGTGTGTGTAATGTTACGCACTTTACAGTTCCTACCTTGCTTGTATTAGTAAGGGATGTGCAAAATTCAAAACTTCCAAGTAGAAAACTTGTTTACTGGCCGATGTTGTACCTACCGATGGTGCATTGGAAAGTCAAGCGTAAGAGCTTATCTTCCGGCGGCTCCGTAGACCACATAGGTTCGCGTATGACTGCTGATTCCAAGATTCCGGGTACGATTCTAACACGAACCGCTTGAAAAACGTTAGACAAGTATTTTTTACCAGAATACGTCTTTGTTCGAAGGTAAAATGTAGATCCCCGCGTGGGTGTTGTCAGACACGTTAAAGATTTCTACCTTGCTTAAAACAGCAAAAGTTTGTCAAAATTTAAAATTTCCAAGTAAAAAGAATGTCCTTCCTTGGCCAAGTAGTACCTTCGGGTGGAGCACTGTCTTACAATTAAAAAAGTCGATAATTCCCGTTAAAGAACGTCGATAAATACATCGCGCAAGCGTGATGAAAAAGCGACTCCACGGGCTGTTAGAACGCTAACCTTATTACAGATTTGCGCGCCCAACTGCCAATGACGTCACCAATGCACAATTTATATTGCGCAATAATCGGAAATTTATATAAATATAAGGCAATAGATAATACAGCAAACAAATTAAACTATGAAATACTCACATAATAGGTCCAGATTCCCACAAAGTACGCCAATCGTCCTTCAGGATAGGCTAAGACGGCGTCAGCACGTCCATAAGGGCGGCATGCTGGCCCTTTTTAGGCAATTAAAGATGGTACTGCTCCGGTGCTTCGGCGGAACATGGACATCCGGCTCGTCTAGGGTCGTGCAGTTACGGTTCGCCTAGGTGGCTGCAGATTACCTACCTATGCAGGAAAGACGGGAACATGGTAAAGGTCGACAACAAAGACAATTAGGCCAAAGGAATCTACATAGATAGAGCTAAGGCACGATACGATACCTGACACGACCACACTCCTTGAAGATCAAAGGCAAACAGCCACGTTATAGAGAGCACAGGAAACTTGTCCCCACTTTTTGTCTTTTTCACATCGGCGCGAGGTTATTCGTCCAACCCACTATTGACGTGCGATCTAGCGCAAACGCACTGGGACGTAACGGAAATACGCGCTCTGAGTCTTTTGAAATTATGGCGCGAAACCTCCGCACATCAAAATTAACCTAAAACATGTTTAAGGGCCACTTTGGCACGTAATAATTGACAAAAAATTAAATGTAGAGGATCTACCTTAGACCGATAATCACCCCAAACCCTAACAGGTGGATGACCTAAATGACCAAGAACAATCGAACAAGGATTGAATCATTCAAAATGACGTTCTACGGTTAAACACCGCTGCTCCATGGTTTATGCGAACGAGCAGCAAATGGTTAAAATCACAGAACGATAGGACACTAGCCGCCAGAACGTGCAACATTATAGACACATCTCCACCTCAATCGGAGCCAAAGCCCTATTAAAAGAAAATCAACCGCTCCACAAGAAAAGACAAAGAACTCCAGTAAATGGTCTGTTCTAACTGCTTAACTATTTTTAAATAGGCTAATCAAAGGGCGCCAGGTGTACCCAGATTTACTATACAGCCGCAAAATAAAACAAAGGCCAATTAATTATCATTTACCTTTTATTTAATTCAGATTTGCAAGTTTGGTGGGTATGTTTAGCTCAGGTAAAGTCCACATAGGTAAATTGTTTGCTTCTAGGCCAAATTCATTTGGAGAAGGTGTTTTCTTACTACGTAATCAGGTAGGAAAGGTACAATATGTAAGGAGACATATCAAGGAACACTTCATCACATGTCTATAATGCACTATCCTACGCATAGCTGAGATAAGAGGCCACGTTTACCTCGGTTCACAATCATTCCGATAATCCTCGCTTCTACATTTTCGAACGACAGGCACTTCCTTTCAAACGCGCTTTGATTGATTAAAAAACGTCACATGACCATTACAAACTCGCAGCAAAATGTTTAACTCATATCTCATGCGATTAAAGACACTTTCCCTAAAATATCACAGGTTATTACCAAAAAATATTGCGCAACTAGTAACCTAAAATTAACTATCTGCATAAATAAATTAAGGAACGATTTAGCGCGTAACAGTCCAACTTGTTTGAGTAGGGTTCTACATAAGAAATCACTAATTTTTTTAGATAACGCGTTGCTGACATGGACCGTTTAAAGAATATTGGCGGAGTTTTTCAAGGTAAAGTAGGCTGTTGTTTGGAACAGAGTTTGAGTATAGATCCCAGTGCCTGTGTGTGCAAGCGCGCGTGTGTGTGCGCGCGCGTGTGTAAGAGTGCGCGCGCGTGTGCGCTTGCGTGTATGTGCGCGCACGTTTTAGCGCACGTTCAAAATCTCTGGTTTGATACAGTAACAGTTTGGTTAAATTCTAAACTTCCAGGTAAAGCAAACTTCGTGGATTCAGGCGGCATATTGTAGAATTGAAACGTTGAAACGTAAGGTCTTTTTGGTAAAATTTCTTTACAGAAGTATACCATTCACTTATTTCTAATAGAATTTGATGACATTGAAAAGGATTTTAAATTTTAAACAAGTCGACACCCTTCCATATTTTTACAAAACTATCGGAAAGTTAGGCAACCCTCACTACACTGTAATTGTGTATCTAGTAGCAAATAATGCGTTTTTTTATGGAATGGTGCAAACTAAACAGAGTTTGTTTCCGATAAAAAATAGGCACGTCCACGGCGCATCTTGATAATCCAAATTAGTGAAAGTTTGCAATGAAAATTTTAATCAAAGCATTTTAGGTGAGTATAGGCAACTTACGTTACGCTTCCTCGGGATTGTAGTAAGAGTGGATGATATAAACTTTATTAGAAAACGTTCACATGCAACATTAATTTAGGGTACGAAATATTCAATTTTGCATTCGAACTCCTTTATTTAAACATTTTTAAAATTCAATTCAAGTCACAAAAGACAAAAATGTTTGGAATGTCAGATTTTCCGTGTTATATACATGCATAGCAATGTAGCCTAGAGTTGGCAACCTGCATTACACCGCTGTTGTGTTTGTAGTAGGTAAAGAAGTACCTTTTTTTCGTCATTATAAAATTATATCTACTTTGTGAATTTAAATTTTTTTATTTAAACATCCTGAAAACCCAATTAAACAGCAGTAAAAGATTAGAAAACTATAATTAAGGTTTGTAACAATTTGGCAAAATATTCTAGGGTAGGCAATTTACATTACACCGTCAGAGTATTGTTTGTAGCATAACTAATACACTTGTTTTTAGAGCTTCTAATACAAGCTTTATTATAGAAAATGCCTGAAAGAAACATTAATTTGCGGTAAAGAACCTTCTAATCTAACCTCCAAATCGGCAGTAGTAGAAGAGTAAAATTTAAAATATTAGGAATGCTAGACGCTTCGATCCTAATCATATCGTATTTACAACACAAAACTCACATTTCTAAATTATATTGTATCTAAGTAGCACATGTTACTTGAAGAAGGCTTAGTTTTATTCTTATAATTTACCACTTCGTTCTAATAAGTAAATGCGTTTTCTCTTATCGTCATATTGTACTTTTAAATTAGTATAGGAGTGGGTAGGCAACTTGTATTACACTATTGTGTGTCTGGTGGGGTTTTTGCATAGGTTGAACAGTTAATTATTAAACGTCATAAAATATACATTAGCAGTAAGAAATAGATCTATTACGTTACGTATTGAGCAATACATATTAAATGGAGCATCTAAAATTGTAATGCTATAAATTCCTCAATCGTAAACTTTTTCCAACACATTATGGATAGGGTAGGCAACGTATGTTACAGGGCTAGTATGGGTTAGTCAAAGTGTCTAAATAAATGTTAATTTCTGCTACAAATGGACATATCTCGTTTATTCCACAGAACAATTTTATTTACCCATGCGAAAAATAAATTAATTAGTAGTAAATAGTACTTAAACATTCTAAGATGATAAATTGAATCTGTTTAGCAAATAGGTGTAGGTGTAGGGTAGGCAACTTACATTACAGGTTCTGAATACGATAACACGTCTAAATAAAAAATTAATTTTTGGTATAAGTGGACATATGTTTTAATCGACAGAACCTTTACTTTACGCTTGTGAAAAATAAAAAAACTAGTAATAAGAGTTTGTACTAAAAAATTTTAGGTGTCTGGCGAATCGTGTAGGTGTAGGTCAGGCAACCTACAATACACAGCTGTTGTGCGTGTAGTAGGAATAGAAAACTCATCAGTGTATGCAATTATACAAACTTTATTAAAAAACGTCGCTAAAACTAAACAGGTCTACTTCTAACAACGCTCAAATCAAAAAAACAGGTAGTAAGGCATTAAAAACAATGCTAATACCTCGATATGCAATTTGATTTGATATACAAAGGCGTTTTTGATGGAATACAATATGAGTTATAACCGCAAACGTACGTTACCGGACGCAGTGGCATATTAGCTCGAACTACTATTTCCTATAACCACAATGTTTGTCGGTAATACAAAGCGCTTTTGATCCCGTCCGCCTTTATTACTATTATAAAAATAAGGAAACAACGTGTGGTTTACCTACTATTGTTCATACCACAGATGTGCCATACTGTTATTAAATTATTATGTGGATTTTTGTGGGTTGAAGGTGGTTTTTTATGAGTTTTCCATAGACATCAAGATGTAATGCTCAAGAATTTACAATAACTTTATAGAGGGGCTAAAGAATGGGACCACAGAACGCGAGAGGGTTGGTTAGTACGACCTCACAACGTCTTAACGTATATGCTCCTGCAAATGCGTTGCGAAACTACGAAACGTCTGGGTTAAATATTTTTTCACATCCATTATGGTGTCATTGCCACAAGCCCATAAGCATCGTTCTACTCTTTCTATCACATCTACGTTGGTTTGTATTAGATGGCGGCTCCGCGAATTAGTTGGTTCAATCCCAAGGGTTTGGGTTCGGCCAGAGGGTGAGCTCTCACCACGTTTGGATAAAGGATGGATTTCTACGCATGTAGCTCCCTACCCTGCTTAAGCAAGGGTTTGATTAAAGTCTAAAAAACTAGGTAACAAGCACCCCTCCTTGCCAATACAGCATTGGAAATTTGTTTTACTTAGAGCTACTTGAGGGAGTTTGCGAGCATGGAGACAGTAAACTTTACAAATGCCCCTAAGAGAAAAAAGAAGCGGGTTAAATCAAACGATCTTGCAAACCATCGGTACAGGGTCTTCTCATGCTGTCCATTTCTGTCAAATGGTTCCAAGTAAGCGCGTTCTAAGGTCAATTGCAAAATGAACTGATGCTACTTCCTTCAAATGTCACATTAAAGATTTCTCAATAGAGTTGGATCATGTGTAACACCTGGTTCAAAAGAGTGTCACCTAAAAGATCACCCAGTGGAGTTGGAACAATATTTGTGGTTTTGCTTGGAAAAAGTGCGGTCTAAATGGCCATCTGGTAGAGTTGGAACAACATTTGTGGCTTTGGTTCAAAGGAATGTCACCTAAAATATCTTCCAGAGGGAAGTTGGAATAACATTTGTGGTTTTGGTATAAAAGGAATGTCATTAAAAGGATCATCCACTAGAATTAAAACAACATTTGTGACACTTTCATTCAAATGATTGCCATATACAGGCTTTGTGGTAATGGTTCAAAGAAATGTCTTCTAGAAGAACACGCAGAGGTGTTGGAGCAGCATTTGAGGCTTTGGTTTAAAGGAATGTCATCTAAGAAATCACCCAGAGGCGTTAAAAACAAATGTGGCTTTGGTATAAAAGAAATGACATCAAACTGATCACCCACTACAATTGAAACAACATTTGTGGCTTGGGTTCAAAGGAATGTCACCTAAAAGATAACCCAGTGAAGTTGGAACAACATTTGTGGTTTTGGTTCGAAAAAGTGCGATCTAAAAGACGATCTGCCAGAGTTGGTACAACATTTGTGGCTTTGGTTCAAACGAATGTCACCTAAAAGTTCACCCAGTGGAGTTAGAACAACATTTGTGGCTTTGGTTCTAAGAGACCATCTGTCAGAGTTAGTATTACATTTGTGGCTTTGGTTCACAGAAATGTCACCTAGAAGATCACCCAGAAGGAAGTTGGAATAACATTTGTGGTTTTGGTATAAAAGGAATGTCATCAAAAGGATCACCCACTAGAATTAGAACAACATTTGTGACAGTTTGATTTAATAATTGCCATATACAGGTTTTAGGCAATGGTTCAAAGAAATGCCTTCTAGAAGAACACGCAGAAAAGTTGGAGCAGCACTTATGGCTTTGGTTCAAAGGAATGTCATCTAAGAAATCACCACAGACGTTAGAATAACATTTGTGGCTTTAGTATAAAAGAAATGACATCAAAAAAATCACAGACTAGAATTGAAACAACATTTGTAACACTTGGTTCAAAGGTATACAAACCATCTAAACAATCACGCAGTGGAGTTGGAACAATATTTGTGGCTTTGGTTCGAAAAAGTGCGATCTAAAACACCATCTGAAAGAGTTGGTGTAACATTTGTGGCTTTGGTTCAAAGGAATTTCACCTAAAAGATTACCTAGAGGGGAGTTGTGGCTTTGGTATAAAAGGAATGTCGTCAAAAAGATCGCTCACTAGAATTAAAACAACATTTGTGACACATAGATTCAAATGATTCAAATGTTTTGTGGCAATGGTTTAACGAAATGTCTTCTAGACAAACACGCAGAGGGGTTGGAGAAACACTTGTGGCTTTCGTTCAAAGGAATGCTGCCTAAAAAATCAACCAGAGGCGTTGTAACAACATTTGTGGTTTTGGTACGAAAAAGTCCGATCTAAAAAACCATCTGGCAGAGTTGGTACAACATTTGTGGCTTTGGTTTAGAGGAATGTCACCTAAAAGAGAGTTGTGGCTTTGGTATGAAAAAAATGTCGTCAAAAAATCACCCACTAGAATTAAAACAACATTTGTGACACTTTGATTCAAATGATTGCCAAATACAGGTTTTGTGGCAATTGCTCAAAGAAATGTCTTCTAGAAGAACATGCAGAAGAGTTGCAGCAGCACTTGCGGCATTGGTTCAATTGAATGTCATATAGGAAATCATCTAGAGGCGTTGGAATAACATTTGTGGCTTTGGTATAAAAGAAATGACATCAAAAAGATCACCGACTAGAATTGAAGCATTTGTAACACTTAGTCCAAAAGTATACATACCATCTAAACAATCTCCCAGTGGAGTTGGAACAATATTTGTGGCTTTGGTTTGAAAAAGTGCGATCTAAAAGACCATCTCGCAGAGTTGGTGCAACATTTGTGGCTTTGGCTCAAAGGAATGTCGTCAAAAATGTCACCCACTGGAATTAAGACAACATTTGTGACATTTTGATTTAAGTGATTGCCATATACAGGTTTGGTGGCAATGGTTCAAAGAAACGTCTTCTAGACAAACACGCAGTGGAGTGGGAGAAATACTTGTGGCTTTCGTTCAAAGGAATGTTGTCTGAAAAATCACCCAGAGGCGTTGCAACAACATTTGTAGCTTTGGTACGAAAAAGTGCTATTTAAAATGCCATCTGGCAGAGTTGGTGCAACATTTGTGGCTATGGTTTAAAGGAATGTCTTCTAGAAGAACACGCAGAGGAGTTGGAGCAGCACTTAAGGCTTTGGTTCAAAGGAATGTCATTTAGGAAATCATCCAGAGGCATTGAAATAACATTTGTGGCTTTGGTATGAAAGGAATGTCGTCAAGAAGATCACCCACTAGAATTAAGACAACATTTGTGACACTTTGATTAAAATGATTGTCATATACAGGTTTGATGGCCAAAGAAATGTTTTCTAGTCAAACACACAGAAGGGTTGGAGAAACACTTGTGGCTTTCGTTGAAAGGAATGTTGTCTAAGAAATCACCCAAAGGCGTTGGAACAACATTTGTGGTTTCGGTTAGAAAAAGTACGATCTAAAAGACCATCTAGCAGAGTTGGTACAACATTTGTATTTTTAGTTCAAAGGAATGCCACCTAAAAGATCACCCAGAGGGAAGTTATGGGTTTGGTATGAAAGAACTGTCGTAAAAAAGATCACCTACTAGAAATAAAACAACATTTGTGACACTTTGATTCAAATGATTTCCATATACAAATTTGGTGGCAATGGTTCAAAGAAGTGTCTTCTAGACAAACACGCAGATGGGTTGGAGAAACACTTGTGGCTTTCGTTCAAAGAAATGTTGTTCAAGAAATCACCCAAAGGCGTTGGAACAACAATTATGGTTTTGATATAAAAGGAATGTCATCAAATCGTTTTTCTGTTTTTGATTTACGTTATTTGTGTTTTACTTTTTCTTACAAGAGTTATTGTTTGTTATCTTATTATTTAATGGCGGACATTCTAAAATTAATGTTTTTCGGTATACTTTAGAATTTTACTATTCTTTGTAAGATTTTGTTTTTGATAATTCCCGTTGGGTATTTTGTAATATCCAAACGCAAACGAATAAGCCTCCATTCAAGTATACGCATGCGCACACGCACATGTAAACGCACCCGCATACTCACACGCACCCGCACACGCAGACGCACACGCACACGCACACGCACACGCACACGTACACGCACACTCACTCGCACTCGCACTCGCACACCCACATGCACATGCACACGCACACGCACACGCACACGCACACGCACACGCACACGCACACGCACACGCACATGAACACGCACACTCACATACACACGTATAATAACTTGCACATGCTTAATTACACGCACGTAAACACGAATACGCACACAGACACGCACATGTACACGTTCATTCGCACACACACGTACGCATACATTTATATGAACATCGTATGAGTTATAAATTCATTTAAATACCCATGTCCACCTATTTAACTGACCGTGTCTGCAACCTTTTGTCATTATAGAAATCCGAGCACGCACTTGAGCACTTACACATACGTACACCCTTACGCTCAAGTACACGTATACATACACGTAAACGCACACGCACACGCTCATACGCATATGCACACGACCGCGTACCAGCACATACGTAAACTTAAATACACACATGCAGACCCAGAACCACGCAATCGCAGATACTCTTCACAAACACGCACACGGATACGCACATGCAATCGCTCACGCATTTTTACACAAACATGTATGATTTACAAAACCTATTTTATTGACCGTGTCGGCAACCTCTTGTTATTATAAAAATGCGCATACGCATTCGTTTTTAACATAAAGCATGAGCACTCACACACACGAACACGGTCACGCTCAAGTACATGTACACGTACATGCACGGATACACGCACTCGCACATTCATACGTCACACGCACGAATACGCATAAACACACTCACAGATATGCATTACAGTGACACTCATCATACAAACGCACACAGACACGCACACGTACATGCACACGCACACGCTCACGCACATTTACACGAACATGTACGAGCTACAAACTCATATAAATGTTGGTGTCTGCAACCTCTTGTCAGTATATACTTGCGCGTACGCACACGTTTTTAATATGAAGCATCAACACACATACACACATACACGCTTACGCTCAAGTACAAGTACACGTACAGTCAATTGCATATGTACACGCACGTACACACTCACAGTATGTATCGCAGTCAGGCTCATCACACACATATATACTAATACGTTCACGCACACGCACATTTACACGAACATATATGTGTTACAAATTCGTTTAAATGTCTGTCGACAATCTCTTGTTAGTATAAACATGTGCATACGAACTTGTTTTTAATATGAAGTTTGAACACACCTAAATATGCAAAAACACACGGTCATGAACACGCACACGTACGCGCTCACTCACAGGCATGTTTTCAGGAACATGTATAAAATACAAACTTATTTAAATGACCGTATCTGCTACCTCTTGTTAGTGCAGACATGCGCGTACGCACTCGTGTTCAACATAAAGCGTGAACACACGCATACACTTAAGTATATGCACACGTACACGCACTCGTACATGCATACGTATACGCACGTACACACGCATACGTACACACGGATATGCATCACAGTCACACTCATCACGCATACGCACACGGATACGCTCACGTACACGCACAGTTACACGAGCATGCATGAGATACAAACCCATTTCAATACAGATGAATGCAACGTATTGTAAGTATACACATGCGCGTACGCACTCGTTTTTATGAAGCATGAACACAGATACGAATACAAATTCATACGCGCACTCGTAGGTACAGCACACGTACACGGACTTGTACAAGCAGATCTACACGAATACTCACACGCACACATTCATGCGCACGCACACGTACACGTACATTTTCACGAACACGTATAAGTTACAAACCCATTTAAATGCCTGTGTCCACAATCTCTTGTTGGTATAGACATGTGCGTACACACTCATTTTTAACATTAAGCACACACACACACTCAAACATGAACACGCACACGCTTACGCTCAAGCATACGCACACGCATATGCACACGTACGCGCATTCGCACATTCATACGCATTGCACGTACACATGAATACGCGCACCCAGAGACACGCACTTGCAGTCACTCATGACAAACCCGCATACGGACACACACACGTACATGCACAGGTACAAGCGCAAGCTCATGCACACCCACCTTTACACAAACTTGTACAAGTTACAAACTCATTTAAATGCCCGTGTATGCAAACTCTTGTCAGTAGAGACATGCGCGTACACACTTGTTTTCAACATAAAGCATACACACACGCACACGCTCACGTCCACGATCATGTACACGTACATGCATACATACACCAATTCGCAAACACTCGACATACGCAAGCACACACGCACACGCACACGTACACACACACACTTGAACACGAACATGCACACGCACGCTTAAGCATACGCACACACATATGCACACGTACGCGCATTCATACGCATTACACGTACACACAAATACGGACACCCAGAGACACGCACTCGCTGTCACTCATTACAAACCCGCACACGGACACACACATGTACAACCACACGTACAAGCGCAAGCTCACGCACACCCACCTTTACGCGAACATGTAAGAGTTACAAACTCATGTAAATGTCCGTGTCTGTATCCTCGTGTCAGTAGAGACATGTGCGTACAAACTTGTTTTCAACATGAAGCATACACACACGCATGCGCGCACGTTAACGTTTAAGTACACGCACACGTACATGCTCACATACACGCACTCGCACATGCATACGTACACGCATGTACGCACGAATATGCATACGTATACATAGATATGCATCGCAGTCACACTCAACACACACACGCACACAGATTCGCACTCACATGTGCACGGACACGCGCACGCTCACGTACACGCATATGTACACGAACATGTATGAATTACAAACCTATTTCAATACAGATGAATGCAACCTATTGTCAGTATACACATGCGTGTACGTACTCGTTTTTATGAAGCATGAACACATACGCATACAAATTCACACGCGCACGCGTAAGCACCACACCCGCACATGCACATGTACATAAACATGTACAAGCACCTGCGCAAGCATACCTACACGCATATACACACGAATACTCACACGCGCACATTCATGCCCACGCACACATACATTTACACGAACATGTATGAGTTACAAATCCACTTAAATTCTCTTTTTTAACACAAAGCACAAACACACATACTCTAACACGAAAACAAACACGCTCACGCTCAAGCATACGCACACGCATATGCACACGTACGCGCATCCGCACAGCGACACGCATTGCACGTACACACGAATACGCACACCCAGGCACACGCACTCGCAGTCACTCACTACAAACATGCACATAGACACATCCACTTTTACACGAAACATGTACAAGTTACAAGTTCTTTTAAATGCCCGTGTATGCAACTTGTTGTAAGTAGAGAGGCGCGTACACACTTGTTTTCATCTTGAAACATACACACACACGCACACGCTCACGTTCAAGTACACGTACACGTACATGTATACTCGGAAATGCACACGTAAGCACACATTCTCGCGCACGCGCGCAAGCACACGCGACATACGCACACACACGCACACGTACACGTACACGTACACGCACACGTACACGTACACGTACACGCGCACACAAACACACTCGAACGCGCTCACGCTTAAGCATATGCACACGTATATGCACACATACGCGCATTCGCACATTCATAGGCATTGCACGTAGACACAAATACTCATACCCAAAGACACGCACTCGCAGTCACGCACTACAAACATGCACACTGACATATACATGTACATGCACAGGTACAAGCACAAGCTCACGCACACCCACGTTTACACGAACATGTACGAGTTACAAACTCATGTAAATGCCCGTGTATTCAATTTCTTGTTAGTAGAGACATGTACCCACACACTTGTTTTCACCATGAAGCATACACACATGCACGCGCTCACGTTCAGGTTTAAGTACACGTACACGAACTTGTACACATACACGCACTCGCAAATGCATAAGTACACGTAAGCACACACGCGCACACGCACACCGACATACGCACACACAAACACACTCGAACACGAACATGCACACGCTTACGCTCATGCATAAGCACACGCATATACACACCTACGCGCATTCGCACATTCATACACATTGCACGTACACACGAATTGGCACATCTAGAGACACGCATTTGCAGTCACTCATTACAAACACGCAAACGGACACACACATTACATGCACACGTACAAGCGCAAGTTCACGCACACCCACCTTTACACAAAATTGTACGAGTTACAAACTCATATAAATTTTCGTGTATGCAAACTCTTGTCAGTATAGACATGCGCGTACACACTTGTTTCAACATGAAGCATACACATACACACGTACACGGTCACGTTCACGTTTAAGTACACGTACACGTACTTGCGCACATACACGCACTCGAAAATACATAAGTACACGCAAGCACAGCCGCGCGCGCACGCACATACGACATACGTTCACACGCACACACGCATACGCAACCGCACACGTACACACACACTTGAAAACGAACATGCACACGCTCACGCTCAAGCATACGCACACGCATATTCACACGTACGCGAATTCGCGCATTCATACGTATTGCACGTACATACAAAAGCGCACACCCAAAGACACACACTCGCAGTCACTCATTACAAACACGCACACGGACACACACACATGTACATGCACACGACAAGCACAAGCTCACGCCCACCCACCTTTAGAACATGTATGAGTTTGAAACTCATTTAAATTCCCGTGTATGCAAACACTTGTTAGTAGAGACATGCGCGTACACACTTGTTTTCAACATAAAGTATCCACACACACGCACACGCTCACGTTTACGTTTAAGTACATGTACACGTACATTCATACATACACCCACACGCAAAGGCATTAGTACACAAAAGCACACGCGCGCAAGCACACGCGACATACGTACACACACATGCACACGCACACGCACACGCACATAGAAACACACTCGAATACGAACATGCACATGCTCACGCTCAAGCATACGCACACGCATATTCACACGTACGAGCATTCGCACATTCATACGTATTGCACGTACACTTGTCAGTAGAGACATGCGCGTACACACTTGTTTTGAATATGCATAAGCACGCGCGCGCGCACGCACGCACGACATACGTGCACATGCACACGAACAGACACATGCACACACACAAACACACGCACACATAATGCATACATACACGCACTCGCAAATGCATAAGCACACGCGCGCGCGCGTACGCACACATGACATACGTCCACATACGCACAAACACATTCACACGTACATGCATACATACACGCACTTGCAAATGCATAAGCACACGCGCGCGCGCGTACGCACACACGACATACGTCCACATACGCATACGCACATGTACACACACACGTGCATGCATACATACTCGCACTTGCAAATGCAAAAACAAACACGCGCGCGCACGCGCGCACGCACACTCGACATACGTCCACACGCACAGGCACACGTACACGTACATGCATACATTCACGCACTCACAAATGCAT
The DNA here is from genome assembly GCA_036346225.1 of Platerodrilus igneus. Classification (NCBI taxonomy): domain Eukaryota; kingdom Metazoa; phylum Arthropoda; class Insecta; order Coleoptera; family Lycidae; genus Platerodrilus; species Platerodrilus igneus. Next base: position 10,503,529 of record JARFIW010000053.1, on the reverse strand, counting down.
AACCACATACGCGCGCACACACGCGCACGCACACACAACACACGCACACGCACAGGCACATGCACACGCACTAACACACACACACACACACACACGCACGTGCATACATACACGCACTTGTAAATGCATAAGCACACACGCGCGCGCACACACTTGACATACGCGCACACGCATACGCACCTGCACACGCACATGTATACATACACGCACTCGCAAATGCATAATCACACTCGCGCGCGCACGCGCGCACGCACTTACGACATACATTCACACGTACACGCACATGTGCAGACACACGTACATGCATACATACACGCACTCGCAAATGCATAAGCACACGCGCGCGCGCGTACGCACACACGACATACGTCTACACATGCATACGCACATGTAAACGCACACGTGCATGCATACATACACGCACTCGTAAATGCCAAGGCAAACACGTGTGCGCACGCGCGCACGCACTCTCGACATACGTTCACACGCACACGCACAGACACATGCACTTGCACAAACACACGCACGCGAACATGCATACATACACGCACTTGCAAATGCATAAGCACACACGCGCGCTCGTATACTTGACATACATGCACACGCACACTCACATGTATACATGTACAGGCACACGTAAATGTATACATACACGCACTCGCAAATGCATGAGCGCACACGCGCGCGCGCGCGTACGCACACACGACATACGTCCACACACGCACACGTACATGCATACACACTCGCAAATGCATAAGCACACGCGTGCGCGCACGTACACACGACATACGTCCACACACGCATACGCACATGCAAACGCACACGTGCATGCACACATACACGCACTCGCAAATGCATAAGCACACACGCGCGCGCGCGCACACACGACTTACATTCACACGCACATGCACATGCAAACGCACACGCACACGCACACTCATTTACAAGTTTGCGCACTCGTTTACACCAATGTATTAGTCGCAAGTCTTTTAAATAGACATACGCGCTAACTCATGCCAATATGAGGTCGCGCGTGCGCGTTCTTGGTTCGCACCTACGTTTGTTATTCGTTCCCTGAACTGCTTTTAAGCTCTAGATTAACCACGCTACTCAATCCTTCTTGCATTAAGAACAAAAATAGTGAAAACAGTTTTTGTAGTAAGCATTTTAATTTGAAGAGGAGTTTCAGCGCGTTCTGTTTGTTCTCAATGTTTTATGTCATTTAAGCGCTGCCGTTTTACTAGCACGTACGTCAGTGGCGTACATTTCAAAGCCATAACTATTCGTTTAATAAAATTTTCCGCAGATTCAGTGATTTTTACAAACACGCTCAACACGTATTATTATTTTCAAGTCCCCGGGACATCGTGAAGACGGTAGCGCGGCAGGATGTACATGCTCGCAGGGTTGCCACCACATAATAACAACCTACCTTACAGAACGAGCACCGTAATCGTTTCGTGTTCGCTCACGCCTACTTTGTAATTATATTTTTGATGCATGTTTTATTTTCGACTACGCTTTCCTTTCATTTTAAATGTAGTATACGTAGACGATGCCTATGCCTCTGCTGATGATAAGATTAAAATGAATAATTTACATTTTTGTTTTGTTTTGATGTATGCTGTGACGTAGCAAAACAACGACGCAGCGCGACGCGGAGGTATTTTAATTTTTCCGTCTTGGGTTAGAACGTGAAATAACTGTTCTGTATGTACAGATTCCCCATCAACCACATTGGGGGCGGTCGATATCTCATTTATAGCAAAATAATGGAATTTATGGAGGCAGGCACAGGGAGATCCGCTGCCTCTGGCACAACTACGTGTACAAGCAGGGAATTATTATTTGTTTTCATGAGAACTCAATTTATCTGCAGGAATATCACTGGAAAAACAAAATTTGTGGTTTACAATTTTAAAATGTAAATAAATATAGTTAACCCTTTTTTACTTTGAGGTTAATGACGTGTACGTAGTAAAATTTAACCTGAAAATGTTTGCATATGCTTCAGGTGCTCGAAAAAGTCTTAATTGCTTTCAGTGCTTAATGAAAACCGCGTGTGAGATGGTATTTATTTATCTAAAGGCAATATTTGTCTTTTGGAATAGAAAAAAGCGAGTTGTCTCTACTGTTAAGTTGGTACAATTGGGGGGTAACTTATTTACTAAGAACGTTTACTGTACTAGACATTTGATATTATTACAACCAGTTTCAATTTACTTACAAGCTCCTTTACGCGGTCGAAATAAGTCTTATTATTCATAACCCTTTTCATACTGAAAACAGCAACATGACTCCATAAGCGCCAAGCATCAAGGAACCCTACATACGTACCTTGCTTTATATAAGACGAAACAGAAGTGACTTTAAAGGGTCATTTCCCATAAACCAATGGTCCCGGCTATCGAATAGGAAACAACAATGCAATGTTCCAACCATATCAAAAGCATATGGAACCATTCCGAAATCCCAAGACTAAACCGGAACCCAAAAAACAAAGTCTACAAAGCACCATGAACTAAATAGAACAAATCCAACAAAGAAACAGAAGAACTAACGTACGAAGAGTAGAAAGCAATACAAAAATTGAACACACATGTTAAGAAGCACCACTTCGAAATCACCGGTTTATTCGTCACAATGAGGCATGGTACAGGACAAGTCTGGACAGTGGACCAGGACTATGGTTCCCATATGAGGACACCTAATTGTCTGGATATTTAGCAAGCGCAAGATCATGTAACATCTAACCAAAATTCAGGTAGAAGAAGATGTAGATTCAAAGGGTCATCTTCCATAAGTCAATGGTACCGTTAATCGAGGAAGTAAGATCGCCAAAAGCAAAACAAGGCAATATTCCAACCATATCAAAAGGTTTACCAACTATGGTTCCCATATGGTACCATCTACCCAGTAAGGAAGATCGCTGTAAACCAATCAAAACAATATTCCAACCATATCAAAAGATTATAAAACCATTCTGAAATCCTAAGACTAAGCTGGAACCCAAAAATCAAAGTCTACAAAGCACCATGGACCAAATAGAACAAATTCAACAAAGAAGCAGAAGGATTAACGTACGAAGAGAAGAATCCAATACAAAAAATGAACAAATATTCTCACAAGCACCACTTCGATAGCACTGGATCATTTGCCATGATGATGATGCATTTCACAAGACAAGCCCGAACAGTGTCAATAATAGACACCAGGAATATGGTTCGCATATGAGGATACCTTCTTATCTGGATGTTCACCAAGCGCCAGTTCCGATATCATATAATCGGAATGTACAAGAAAATTATAGTAAAACTCAAGACGAAAAAGAGTGGCCTTTAAGGATCATCACTCATAAACGAATGGTACTATCGATCGTATAAGGAAAGTCGCTGAAAACAGATCAGGCAATATTCCAACTATATCAAAAGTGTATAAAACCATTCCGAAATTTCAAGACTAAGCTAGAAGCAAAAAACCATGGCCCAAATAGAACAAATTCAACAATAAAAAGGATTAACGTACGAAGAGAAGGGCGCAATACAAAAATGAACAAACTTCCTAACAAGCACCACTTCGAAAGCAGATGGATCAATTGTCAGGATGACGCATGGCACAAGACAAGCCTGGATAGTGTCAACAAAAGACACCAGGACTGTGGCTCCCATATGAGGACACCTTATTGTCTAGACATTCAGCAAACGCAAGATTAAAATATGCCGGAAATAAAAGACAAGATTCAAGAAGAAGAAGAAGAAGATGTGGTTTCAAAGGGTCATCGTCCATAAGCCAATGGTACCATCGATCGGGTAAGTAAGATCGCCAAAAACAAAAACAATGCAATATTTGAACCACATCAAAAGGTTCATCAACTATGGTTCCCATATTTTCCATCTATCTAATAAGGAAGGTCGCTGAAAAGCAAGACAAGGCAGTATTCCAGCCATATCAAAAGGTTATAAAACCAATCTGAAATCCAAAGACTAAGCTGGAACCCAAAAATCAAAGTCTACAAAGCATCATGAAACAAATAGAACAGAAGGATTAACGTACGAAGAGAAGAACGCAATACAAAAAATGAACAAACATCCCTATAAGCACCACTTTGAAAACACCGGACCATTCATCTCAACGACGCATGGCACAAGACAAACCTGGACAATGTCAACAATAGACATCAGGACTATGGTTCCCATATGAGGATACCTTCTTATCTGGACGTTCACTAAGCGCCACTTCTGATATCATATAATCAGAATATACAAGAAAATTATAGCTAAGCTCAAAACGAAAAGGAAGTGGCTTCCAAGGGTCATCTCTCATAAACCAATGGTACCATTTATCGAATAATAAAAATCGCTGAAAAACAAAACAAGGCAATATTCCAACCATATCAAATGGTTATAAAACCATTATGAAATCCCAAGACTAGCCAGAACCCGAAATCAAAGTCAACAAAGCATCATGGATCAATTGGAATAAATCCAACAAAGGAACAGAAGGATTACCGTACGAAAAGAAGAACGCAGCACAAAAAATTAACAAACATCCTCACAAGTATCATTTCCAAATACCAGGTCATCTGTATCGATGACGCATGGCACAATACAAGTCTGGATAGTATCAACAATGGACTCCAGGGCTAGGTTTACATATGAAAATACCTTCTTATTTGGACGTTCACCAAGCACCAGTTCCTATATCATGTAATCAGAATATACAAGAAAATTAAAGCAAAGCTCAAAACGTAGGAGAGGTGGCTTCAAAGGGTCATCCCTAATAAACTAATGGTACCATCTATCGAAAAAGGAAGATCATTGAAAAACAAAACAAAGCAATACTGCAATCACATAATCCAAAATCCCAAGGTTAAGCCGGAACTCAAAAACCCAAGTCTAGAAAGCACCATGGACCACATGGAACAAATCCACAAAGAAACAGAAAAATTAACGACGAAGAGAAGAATGCAATACAAAAATGAACCAACATACTCACAAGTACCACTTCCAAAACACCAGATCATTCGTCACGATGGCGCATGGCACAAGACGAGTCTGGACAGTGTCAACAATGGACTCCAAGGCTATGGTTTCCATATGAGGGTATCTGCTTATCTGTTCCGATATCATATAATCAGGAGATACTAGAAAATTATAGCAAACCTCAAAACGAAAAAGAAGTGGCTTCCAACGGTCATCTCTCATAAACCAATGGTACCATTTATCGAATAAGGAAAATCGCTGAAAAACAAAACAAGACAATATTCCAAACATATCGAAAGGTTATAAAACCACTCCGAAATTCCAAGACTAAGCCGGAACTCAAAAACCCAGGTCTACAAAGCACCATGGAGCACATGGAACAAATTCAACAAAGAAACAGAAGGATTATTAACGAAGAAAAAACGCAACACAAAACTAAACCAACATCCTCACAAGTACCACTTCCAAAATACCAGATCATTCGTCAAGATGACGTATGGCGCAAGACAAGTTTGGACAGTGTCAACAATGAACTCCAGGGCTATGGTTCCCATATAAATATACCTTCCGAAGTCCCAAGACTAAGTCGGACCAAGGTCTGCCAAACACCATGGACCAATTGGAATAAATACTACTAAGAAACCAAAGAATAAATAACGTAACCCAAAAACCAGGGTTTACCAAACACCATGAACCAAATTGAACAAATCCAACAAAGAAGCAGAAACCGAACGATTAACGTACGAAAAAAGAACGCAGTACAAAAATGAACAAATATCTTCACATGCACCACTTTGAAAACACCAGATCATTCGTCATAATGACGAATTGCACAAGACAAGCAAAGCAAAGCAAAGATCATGACGAAGAAGAAGTGCCTTCAAAGTGTCATCCAATGGTATCATCTGTCGAAACAAAACAAGGTAATATTCCAAACATACCAAAAGCTTATAAACCATTCCGAAATCCCAAGACTAAGCCGGAACCCAAAAACTAAAGTTTACAAAGCACCATGGCCCAAATGGAACAAATTCAACAAAGAAATAGAAGGATTAACGTACGAGGAGAAGAACGCAATACCAAAAAGAATAAATATCCTCACAATCACCACTTCGACAACACCGAATTATTTGTCACAATGACGCATGGCATAAGACAAGCCTGGACATTGTCAACAATAGACACCAGGACTATGGTTCCCATACGAGGACACCTTCTTGCCTGGCCGTTTACCAAGCGCAAGTTCTTGTATCATCTAACCAAAAAATGCTAGAAAATAAAAAACAAGACAAGCCTCGGCAGTATCAGCACCAGGACTATGGTTCCCATATGAAGTTACTTTCTTCTCTGGACGTTCAAATGCGCGAATTCCTAAATCATATAATCAAAATATGCAAGAAAATTAAAGCAAAACTCAAGACGAAGAATTGGCTACAAAGTGTCATCCTCAATAAACCGATGGTACCACCTATTGAATAAGTAAGATCGCCGAAATTCAAAACAAGGCAATATTCCAACTACAGAAAAACATATTAAACCATTCCGAAATCCCAAAGCGAAGCCGGAACTCAAAATCCCAGGTCTACAAAGCACCATGGACCAAATAGAAAAATCCAACAAGGAAACAGAAGGATTATCGTACGAAAAGAAGAACGCAGTACAAAAAAATGATCAAACATTCTTGGAAAGCACCGGATCAATCGTCACGATGACGCATGGCACCAGACAATCCTGTACAGTGTCAATAATAGACACCAGGAGTGTGGTTTCCATATGGAGGACACCTGCTTGTTTGGACGATTAGCAACCACAACATCTTGTATCATCTAACCAAAATATTCTATAAAATAAAAGACAAGGTTCAAGAAGGGGAAGATGTTGGTTTATTGGGTTATCGCCCATAAACTAATGTTACCATCGATTGAGTAAGGAAGATGGGCGAAAAGCAAAACAAGGCAATATTGCAACTATACCAAAAGGTTATGAAACCATTCCGAATTCCCAAAACTAAGCCGGAACGTAAATACCAAAGTTTACCAAACACCAGGGACCAATTGAAATAGATCATACAAAGAAAGCGAATAACTTACGTAGCGAAGAAATGAACAAACTTCCTCACAAACACCACTTCGAAATCATTGAATCATTCGTCACAATGACGAAAAGTACAAACACAATCCTTGGAGAGTGCTAACAATAGACTCCAGGGCTATGGTAACCATATAGAATACCTTCTCATTTGGACGTTTAATAAGCGCAGATCGTATTCATGTAATCAAAATATACAAGAAAATTAAATCAAAAATCAAGACGAAGAAGAAGTGGCTTCAAAGGTTCATCCACCATTTAACTAATGGTACCATTTATCGGAAAAGGAAGATCACTGAGAAACAAAACAAGGCAATATTCCAATCATATCAAAAGATTATAAAAACATTCCGAAATACTAAGGCTAAGCCTCAACTCAAAAATCCAGGTCTATAATGCACAATGGACCATATGGAACAAATTCGACTAAGGAACAGAAGGATTAATATACGAAGAGAAGAATATATACTAGACGTGAATAAATATCTTCACAATCACCACTTCGAAAAACCGTCACAAAGACGCATAGCACAAAACAAGCCTGGACAGTGTCAACAATAGACACCAGGACTGTGGTTCCCATATGAGAATACCTTCTGGACGTTCAGCAAGCGTAGGTTCCTGTTGCATCTAACCAAAATTTGCTAGAAAATAAAAGACAAAATTCAAGAGGAAGAAGATGTGGTTCCAAAAGATCATCTCCCATAAACTAATGGTACCATCGATCGAATAAGAAAGATGGCTGAAAAACAAAACAAGGCAATATTTCAACTATATTAAAAGGTTATAGAACCATTCCGAATTCCCAAGGTTTACAAAGCACCATGGACCAAATGGGAAAAATACAACAAAGAAACAGAAGTATTAATCTACAAAGAGAAGAACGCAATTCAAAAAATGAACAAACATCTTCACAAGCACCACTTCGATAACACCGGATCATTCATCACAGTGACCCATGGCACAAGAGAAGTCTGGATAGTGTCAACAATAGACACCAGGACTATACTTCCCATATGAGAATACCTTTTGTCTGGACGTTCAGCAAGCGCAAGTTCCTGTATCATCTTACTAAATTATGCTAGAAAATAAAAGACAAAGTTCAAGAAGAAGAATCTGTAGTTTCAAAGGATCATCTCCCATAAACCAATGGTACCATCGATCGAATAAGGAAAATCGCTAAAAACAAAACAAGGCAATATCCTAACCATATCAAAAGGTTCACCAACTATGGTCCCTATATAAGGATACCTTCTTATCTGGACGTTCAACAAGCGCCAGTTTCACTATTATATTGTAACGATTTTTTTTTCTCTCTAATTGTTGGCTCCGCTAGCCTCACGCATGGGCGCTAGTGAAACCTTTTTTCTGGCCGACACTACTTTATTATCACCATGCTCCAAGTCAGGTGTCTGCAAAACTAAATCTTCCGACGTAACTAGGGGTCTATTCCTTGGGTAGAGCTATGAGCAATGGGGGGGGGTAAGTCGAAATCTGTGGGGGGTCACACTCAAACTAAAACAAATAGGCGCCACCAAGTCTAGATTGATTTATATTAATGGCATAGCAAATTTCTAAGGGCGGACTTGGAGACCCAAAGAAAAAAAGATCGCCTTCGCTGACCTACAAACTTGTCTTAACAGAATAAGACACTGCTCCTGTAAGAAAGAATAATAGTTAAGTCACCTAAAAAAAATGGGAACACTATTTGCGTCCCTCTAGTATACCTAAAATGCATAGAGAATATTTTCTACGTAATGGAATCATAAAAATTTAACTCTTGCTGTCTTTTGTTTATCAGGTCTGATCAAACCAGATCAGAATAAAAAACTTTAAATGTAGATTATTAATTTACTAGAAAGAATTCTCTTTGTTTCAGTAAATAAAATTTCATTATAATTAAATAAAATAAATATTTGATATTCTTGCAAAATTGTTGTAAGGTTTATCAACTGATCCTTACTCAAATATATTACAGTTCAGTGTAACTAACAATATTAAGGTTTTTTATAACCCAACCAGATCTGTGTAGGTCACTTACAAATGAATATACGAAATTTTCTCATTAATTTAACAAAATTAATATTAGTTTGAAGTCAAAAGAATCACCAAGATATTCTCTAATTTTATCAAAAGTGGCAGTACTGTAATGCTAAACATCTGTAAGCCATTGTGCAATTGTTGACGACATTGTTCAAACAAACAGGTGACGTAATAGCAGCTGTTAATTTACGTTGTAGCCACGTGTAGTCACATATTTACGGAACTAAGTGAAATCAAACCCGATACTGGGGAAAACCAGTCTAATCACAGGTAAAGTGAATAACAATTTTGTATATCCAACAAACAAAATGAAATAATGTACTTTCAGAAGGAAGTACTGAGGAAATTCTTAATTCTATTACGAACCCAATACCGGCTGTCGTCCTTGGTTGCAATGGAAACAACTTCGCAGTGCGGGGCCTGCAGCTAAATATGCTTGTTTTCCATGCTTTAATACAGATGTAGGAGCGAAGCGGATTTCTCACATTGGTTCACGGCAGCATTACTTCATAGCGTACTCCTCCGTTGTCTAATTTTATTTACAAATATAATCTTTCATTGTGTAGTCCATAAGTTAAGGTTTCTAAATTGTAACTTCAAAGTGGTCGTGCGGTTTCTAATTTATCGTTGCAATTTCTGACGTATTGTTGCGGTTTCTGACATATCGTTGCGATTTCTGACATATCGTTGCGCTAAATAAATTTTTAAATTAGCTAATATGATAACGAATATGCAAAATGTGGATTAAGTACTAACCGTTACTCAGGAAGTATTTCACCAAAATAAGGCGACCCGGAGGTCACTCGCCATTCTTTTTGAATGCATCTTCACGCTGCCTTTAACTATCGACGAGTGCGCTCGCTGCGTTCTTGCATGGTGGGAGGATCATAAGTGGGGTTCTCAAACCTCTCACGCGCGCGCCAGTGGCTGTGGAATTGCACCGAACTCCGAAACAAATAGACTACTAATCCTAGATATAGTAATACTATAAAAATTTGATTGTTACTCGAATCTTTACTTTAGTTAATAAAGGTATTTCAATATTCATTGTACGTTTAATGAATAGGTTCTTTTACTGCTAAAATAAAATTGTTACAATATAATCAGAAAATACAAGGAAATTAAAGCAAAGCTTATGGCAAAGAAGAAGTGGCTTCAAAATATCATCACCCATAAACCAGTGGTACCATCTATCCAATAAAGAAAATCGCTAAAAACAAAACAAGGTAATATTCCAATCATATCAAAAGGTTATAAAACCATTCCGAATTCTCAAGACGAAGCCGGAACCCAAAAACCAAAGTTTACAAACCACCTTGGACAAAATGGAACAAATTCAACAAATAAACAGAAAAATTAACGTAAGAAGAGAAGAACGCAGTACAAAAAAAGGACAAACATCCTCACAAGCACCACTTCGAAAGCACTGGATCAATCGTCACCATGACTATGGACAGTGTCAACCATAGATATCAGAACTATGATTCCCATAAGAGAATACCTTCTTATCTGGACGTTTACCAAGCGCAAGTTCCTATATCAATAATCAGAATATACAAGAAAATTAAAGCAAAGCTCAAGACGAAGAAAGAGTGGTTTCAAAGGGTCATCCCTTAATAAACCAACGATACTATCCATCGAAAATGGAAGATCGCTAAAAACAAAACAAGCCAATAGTCGAACCATATCAAAAGGTGATAAAACCATTCCGATATCCCAAGGCTAAGACGGAACTCAAAAACAGAGGTTTACAAAGCTTAATGGACAACATGGAACAAATCCCCCAGTAAACCAATGGTACCATCTATCGAAAAAGAAAGATCACTGAAAAACAAAACAAGGCAATGTTCCAAGCATATCAAAAGGTTATAAAACCATTCCAAAATTTCAAGACTAAAACGGAACATTAAAACCAAAGTCTACAAGCAAAACTCAAAACGAAGAAAAACTGGCTTCAATGTGTCATCCCCAATAAACCAATGGTACCATCTATCGAAAAAAGGAAGATCACTGAAAAACAAAAAAAAGGCAATATTCCAACCATATCAAAAAGTTATAAAACCATTCCGAAATCTCAAGGCTAAGACGGAACTCAAAAACCCAGGTCCACAAAGCACCATGGACCACATGAAACATATCCAATAAAGAGACAGAAGGATTAATGACGAAGCGAAAAACCAACACAAAACTAAATCAACATCTTTACAAGTACCACTTCCGAAATACCATATCATTCGTCACAATGACGAAAGGCACAAGGATAAGCCTTGGACAGTGTCAACAATAGACATCAGGACTATGGTTTCCATATTAGGATATCCTCCTATTTGGACATTCACCAAGGGTCAGTTTCTATATCATGTAATCAGAATATACAAAAAATTAAAGCAACGCTCAAGACAAAGGACTAATGGCCTTAAAGAGTCATCTCCCAATAAACCAATGGTAACATCTATCAAAAAAAGGAAGTTCACTGAAAAACAAAACAAGTCAATATTTCAACCCTAACAAAAAGTTATAAGACTATTCCGAAATCCCAAGGCTAAGCTGGAACTGAAAAACCCAGGTCTACAAAGCACCATGGACCACATGGAACAAATCCAACAAAGAAACAGAAGGATTAACGACAAAGAGAAGAACGCTATACAAAAATGAACCAACATCCTCACAAGCACCACTTCGAAAACACCAGATCATTCGTCACGTTGACGCATGGCACAAGACAAGTCTAGACAGTATCAACAATGGACTCCAGGGCTATGGTTTTCATATGAGGATACTTTCTTATTTGGACGTTCACCAAGCACCAGTTCCTATATCATATGATCAGAATATACAAGAAAATTAAAGCGAAGCTCAAGGCGAAGACGAAGTGGCTTCAAAGTGTCATCTCCTATAAACCAATGGTACCATCTATTTATCAAATAAGGAAGTAATTTAACAGAAAATTTGTTAGATTCAAAACAAATTTAATTTGTTTTTAATGTAAATAATTAATTTTACAAGTCTAAATTTAATTTACAAAAGCAATCTGTAAGACAATCCATTTACGGGTTTTTATTTGCAGCTTGGCGAACAAAAATTATTAAAAGTTTTGTTAACATAATAATTAAGTAGAGGAAATTTTGACAAACAAAATTTTCATAAATCTATTTAAACAAAAAATTTTTAGCATTCAATGAGAAAAGAACAATTTTTAATCGTCAAATCTTAAATGAATAAGCAAAAGTCACTTTAAAGCAATATTTTGTGAACGCTTATCAAAAATTACGAGTATGTATCCTAAGAAAACTAACAAACTATAATTTAATATAAAAGAAAAAATGTTTATTTGGCAATGGCAAATCAAATTAAAGTCCAAGTTATTCATAAAACGGTATAATAAATACGGCGGCGCATCATAATAACTCGCTATTCAGGTCTAGTTATAAAAATAAATTATTTATAGGTTATCTGTTGAATAGAAAACCTAAAAATGTTACTCAGTACACATTTTGTAAACATTCCTTTAAATAATTGGTATAGAACGTCAAATTATTTGCCAAAACTACGATTTCTAGTAATTAGTTTTATTAAAGGTAAAACATTAATTATTGCTTATAAAAACGTATGCAAACACGAAAAAATTAGCATTTTGTATTACCTGAAGATATTACGCAACCTACTCTAAAGCATCAAAACTTATGGAAGCTTGAAAAGGAATTGTATTATTTATTTAAATAAACCATATTTTGACGTCTGATAATAAAGTTAATGTTTTTAGGTTAACTAATATTTTGAATACAAACTCAAAGCAAGCATTGACAGAAAATATATGGTTGCACGCAACCGGCAACAATTGTTATTTGTAGAAAGTATTAATTAATAAACGATATTATGCCATAAAGAACACCCATAAGTTAAGCCGCCAATTATGACTTTTTACCCAACAGGCAAAAAATTATTACAATCCTCTTCAGGCGTTAATTACTACACGTTAAACCCTCCTTAACCGTTACACAATAAATTGTATAATTTAGAAATACAAATATTCATGTCAAGGATCACCAACTCTGGTTCCCATATGGTACCATCTATCCAATAAGAAAGATCGCTGGAAAACAAATCAAGGCAAGATTCCAACTATATCAATAGGTTATACAACCATTTTGAAATCTTAAGACTAAGCCGGAACCCAAAAACCAAAGTCTTCAAACCACTATGGATCAAATGAAACAAATCCAACAATGAAACAGAAGGATTAACGTACAAAGAGAAAAACGCAGTACAAAATATTAGCGTTCAACGTTAGCGGTAATTGATACGTACAGTTTAGCCTCAGAAAATCTAGTCGTCAATCATTTATGTTACTAAGGTCGAGGTTTTTAGCGCTTAATCGAAACACAGAGTTTTAAACGCTAGGTACTTCACCAAAATGTGGGTTTTCTAGCAAGAAACTTTACCGAGCTTTTGTGTAGATTAACGGCTACATCTTCGGGGAACAAAACTGTAATTGACGTCTTACGAGGGGCATCGATTGATAACGAACTGCTTTTGCCTTAGAAAATCTAGTTGGCAACCGTTTTTGCTAGTACAGTCAAGGTCTTTGGTACTTTATCAAAATACAAAATCTTTAGTAAGGTTCCTCACGGGTTTTTTGTGTGAATTACTGGCTAGATCTTTTGATATCAAAACTACGTAGGGCGCCAATTGTTACGTACGGTTTTTACTCCATAAAATCTAATCGACAGCTATTATAGAACTTTAGGGATTAAAACTATGCATTAATTGGCGTCCAACGTGAGCGCCAATTGCTGCGTACAGTTTTGGTCCCAGAAAATTTGGTCGGCCATCATTCTTGTTAATGCAGTCCAGGTTTTTAGTGCTTTATCAAAACACGGAATTTTAAGCAAGGTACTTTACTGTGTTTTCACGTGGATTACCAACTAGATCTTCTGTGATTAGAACTGTACGTAACAATTGGCGTCCAACGTAGAGCAATAATTGTTACGTATAGTTCCGACCGCAGAAAATTTATTCGACAATCATTCTTGTTAGTCCAGTCAAGATCTTTGGTACTTTGTGGAAGAGCAGAATACTTAGCGAAGTTCTTCACAGAATTTCTATGTGGATTACTAGCTAGAACTTCTGGGACTAAAGCTGTACGCAGTAATTGGTGCACACTCTGAGCGCCATTTGTTGTGTACAGTTTGGCCTTAAAACATCTAGTCGGTAGCCATTCATATTAATAAAGTTTAGGTGTTGGCGCTTCATCAACACACGGAATTTAAGCTAGGTACTTCTCCGAGTTTTCATGTGGGTTACTGGCTATATCTTCTGGGACTAAAATTGTACGTAATACTTGACGTCCAACGTGAAGGCCGATTGTTACGTACAGGTTTGGTCACCAAAAATCTTGCCGACAACCATTCTTGCCAGTAAAGTCAATGGTTTATTGTACTTTATCAGAACGCAGCATTTTTGGCGAGGTACTTCACGGAGCTTTTGCGTGGATTACCGGCTACATCTTTTGGAAACAAAACTGTAATTGGCGTCCAACGTAAGGCGCCAATTGCTACGCACAGTTTTGGCCCCAGAAAATCATGTCGACGACCATTTTTGTTAGCACAATCGAAGGTTTTGGTACTTTATCGAAACGCCGAGTTTCTATGTAGATTACCAGTTAGACCTTGTGTGATTAAAATGGTACGTAATAATTGGCGTCCAATTAGAGTGCCAATTGTCACGTACAGTTTTGGACCTGGAAAACCTATTCTCGTTAGTACACAAAAAGTTTTTGGTGCTTTATCGAAACCCCGAGCATTTAGCGAGGTATTTCTTCGAATTTGTATGTGGAATACCAGTTGGATTTATGAGACCAAAGCTGTTAAAAATAATTAACGCTCAACGTCTTTGGTACTTTATCGAAACGCAGAACTGTTAGCGAGGCACTTCACCAAGTTCCTATGTAGATTACTAGTTAGATTTTGTGTAACTAATAGTTTTGGCCCCAGATGATCTAATTGACAACCATTTCTGTTGCTGCAATCGCGTTACGTAATAATTGTCGTTCAACGTGAGCGCTAATTGTTACGTACAGTTCTGGTCCTGGAAAATCTAGTCGGTAACTATTCTTGTTAGTACAGTTAAGGTTTTTGGTATTTTATCGTAAAGCAGAAATATTAGCAAGCAACTTCACGGAGTTTTTCTGGATTAACGACTAGATCTTCTAGGAATAAAACAGCAATTGGCGCCCAACGTAAGGCGCCAATTGTCACGTACAGTTATTGCCCCAGAAAATCTAATCGACAACCATTCTGATAGTACAGTCAATGCTATTGGTACTTTATGGAGATTCAAAATTATTAGCAAGCCGATTCAGCAAGTTTTTGCGTGGATTACCGGCGAGATCTTTTGAAAACAAAACTGTAATTGGCGTCCAAGGTGAGCGCCAGTTGTTACATACTGCTTGGCGTCAGAAAGTTGTTGATAATTAATCGAAACGCGGAATATTTAGTGAGACACTTCAAAAAGTTTTCATGTAGATTACCAGCTAGATATTCTGGGATTAGATCTGCAGGTAATAATAGGCGCTTAAGGTGAGCACCAATTGTTTACGCACATTTTTGGTCCCAGAAAATCTAGTCGACCATACTACACCGAGCTTATATGTGGATTAAAGGCTAAATCTTCTGAGACTTAAACTGTAATTGGCGTCCAAGGTGGGGCACCATTTGTAACATATAGTTTTTGATCTAGAAAATCTAATTGGTGACTATTCTTGTTAGTACAATGGAGGTCTTTGGTGCTAAACACAGGAATTTTAGCGAGGTACTACACCGATTTTCTGTGTAGTTTACCAGCTAAAAATTTTGGGATTAAAACTATGCATTAATTGGCGTCCAACGTGAGCGCCAATTGCTGCGTACAGTTTTGACCCTAGAAAATCAGGTCGATCACCATTCTTGTTAGTACAGTCGAGGTTTTTGGTGCTTTATCAAAACACTGAATTTTATACAAGGTACTTTAACGAGTTTTTACGTGAATTACCAACTAGATCTTCTGTGACTAGAACTGTACGTAACAATTGGCGTCCAACGTGTTGCAATAATTGTTACGTATCGTTTTGACCGTAGAAAATATATTCGAGAATCATCCTTGTTAGACCAGTCAAGGTCTTTAGAACTTTACCAAAACTCAGAATACTTAGCGAAGTTCTTCACAGAATTTCTATGTGGATTACCAGCAAGATCTCTGGAACTAAAGCTGTACGCAGTAATTGGTGTCCAACCTGAGCGCCATTTGTTGCGTACAGTTTGGCCCTAGAACATCTAGTCGGCAGCCACTAATGTTAGTAAAGTTCAGGTTTTTGGCGCTTCATCAAAACACGGAATTTAAATAATGCACTTCTCTGAGTTTTCATGTGGGTTACTGGCTAGATCTTCTGGAACTAAATTTATATGTAATACTTGGCGTCCAACGTGAAGACCAATTGTTACGTACAGATTTGGTCATTAACAATCTTGCCGACAACCATTCTTGTCAGTACAGTCAATGATTTATTGTACTTTATCGAAACGCAGCATTTTTAGCGAGATACTTCACGAAGTTTTTGCGTGGATTACCAGCTACCTCTTTTGGGAACAAAACTGTAATTGGCGTCTAACTTGAGGCGTCAACTGCTACGTACTGTTTTGGCCCCAAAAGATCTAATCGACAACCATTCTTGTTAGTACAATTGAGGATTATGGTATTTTATCGAAACGTCGAGTTTCTATGTAGATTACCAATTAAACCTTGTGTGACTAAAATTGTACGTAATAATTGGTACTTTATCGAGATCCAAAATTATTAGCAAGTGCTTCACCGAGTTTTTGTGTGGATCATCAGCTAGATCTTCTGGGAACAAAACTGTAATTGTCCAACGCAAGCGCCAATACTTATATACAGTTTTGCCCTGAAAATCTAATCGACAACTATTCTTGTTGGTAAAATCGAGGTCTTTGGTACTTTATCGTAACGCAGAATTTTAAACGAAACACTTTACCGATTTTTTATGAGGATTGCGGGCTAGAACTTTCGGAACTAAAACTGTACGTAATAATTGGCGCCCAACGTCAGCGTCAACTATCAATAAGGTGCATCACCGATTTTTTGTATGAATAAGCAGTTACATCTTTTGGGTACAAATCTGCTATTGGAGTCCAACTTGAGCGCCAATACTTACATACAGGTTTTGCCCTAGAAAATCTAATCGACAACTATTTTTTGGTAGTTCATCAAAACCCAGAATTTTTAACGAGATTTTTTATCGCCTTTTTATGAAGATTGCGAGCTAGAGATACTGAAACCAAATTTACGTAATAATTGGGGTCCAACATGGGGCTCAAACTGTTACGAACAGTTTTGGCCCCAGAAAATCTAATCGGCAACCATTTTTGTTGGTACAATGGAAGGTTTTGGTACTTTATCGAAACGCAGAACTATTAGTGAGGCACGTCTCCGAGTTTCTATGTAAATTACCAGTTGGATGTTGCGCAACTAACACGTTACGTAATAATTGGCGTCCAACGTAAGAGCCAATTGTCACGTACAGTTCTGGCTCTGGAAAATATAGTCGGCAAACCTTTTTGTTAGTACAGCCAAGGTATTTGGTACTTTATCATAACTCAGAACTTTTAGCAAGGTACTTCACGGAGTTCTTTTGTGGGTAAAAGGAACAAAACTATAATTGGTTACTAACGTGGAGCATCTATTGCTACGAACAGATTTTGCCCCAGAAAATCTAATCAAGAACCATTGCTGTTGCTGCAATCGAGGTCTTTGGCACTTTATCGAAACGCAGAACTGTTAGCGAGGCACTTCACCAAGTTTCTATGTACATCACCAGTTAGATGTTGTGTAACTAAAACGTTACGTAATAATTGGCGTCTAACGAGAGCGCTAATTGTTACGTACAGTTCTGGCCCTGGAAAATCTGGTCGCAACCAGTCTTGTTAGTACAATCAAGATTTTTGGTACTTTATCGAAACGCAAAATTTTTAGCAAAATACTTCACGGAAGTTTTTTGTGGATTACCGACTAGATCTTCTGGGAACAAAACTGCAATTGGCGTTCAACGTGGGGTAGCAATTGTTATGAACAGTGTTTGCTCTAGAAAATCTAATCGACAACCATTCCTGTTGGTACAATCGAGGTCTTTGGTACTTTATCAAAACCTAGAATTTTTAGCGGGGCACTTCACCGAGTTTCTATGTTGATTACCAGTTAGATCTTGTATGACTAACACGGTATGTAATAATTGGCGTCCAACGTGAGCGCCAATTGTTATGTACAGTTCTGGCTTTAGAAAATCTGGTCGGCAACCATTTTTGTTGGTACAGTCAAGGTTTTTGGTATTTTATCGTAACGCAGAAATTTTAGCAAGCAACTACACGGAGATTTTGTGAACGACTAGATCTTCTGGGAATAAAATTGCAATTGGCGTCCAGCGTAAGGCGCCAATTATCACGTACAGATATTGCCCCAGAAAATCTAATCGACAACCATCCTTGATAGTACAGTGAAGGTTTTTGGTACTTTATGGAGATTCAAAATTATTAGCAAGCTGCTTCAGCGAGTTTTTGTGTGTATTACTGGCTAGATCTTCTTGGAACAAAACTGTAATTGGCGTCCAACATGAGCGCCAATACCTACGTACAGTTTTGCTCCAGAAAATCTAATCGACAACCATTCTTGTTGCTACAATCAAGGTTTTTAGTACTTTATCAAAACGCAGAACTATTAGCGAGGTACTTCACCAAGTTTCTACGTAGATTACTAGTTAGATCTTGTGTAACTAAAAAGTACGTAATAATTGGCATCCAACGTGAACTCCAATTATTACATACAATTCTGGCCCCGGAAAATCTGGTCGGCAACCATTCTTGTTAGTACAGTCAAGGTTTTTGGTACTTTATCGAAACGCAAAATTTTTGGCAAAGTACTTCATAGAAATTATTTATGGATTATCGACTAGATCTTCTGGGAACAAAGCTACAATTGGCGTCCAACGTGGGACAGCAATTGTTACAAACAGTTTTTGCTCCAAAAATTCTAATCCACAACCATTCCTGTTGCTACAATTGAGGTTTTTGGTACTTTATCGAAACGCAGTTCACCGAGTTTTTACGTAGATTACCCGTTAGATCTTGTGTGACTAAAACGGTACGTAATAATTGGCGTCGAACGTGAGCGCCAATTGTTATGTACAGTTTGGTTCTGGAAAATCTGGTCAGCAATCATTCTTATTAGTACAGTCAAGATTTTTGGTATGTTATCGTAACTCAGAAATTTTAGCAAGCAACTACACGGAGTTCTTGTGGATTAACGACTTCAGGGAATAAAACTGCTATTGGCGTCCAACGTGAGGCGCCAATTGTCACGTACAGTTGTTGCTTCAGAAAATCTAATCGACAACCATTCTTGATAGTACAGTTAAGATTTTTGGTACTTTATCGAGATCCAAAATTATTAGCAAGGTGCTTCACCGAGTTTTTGTGTAGATTACCGTCTAGATCTTCTGGGAACAAAACGGTAATTGGCGTTCAACGTGAGCACCAATACTTACGTACAGTTTTACCCTAAAAAATCTAATCGACAACCATTGTTGTTGGTTCAATCAAGGTCTTGAGTATTTTATCGAAACGCAGTTCTGTTAGCGTTGCACTTCACCGAGTTTCTATGTAGATTACCAGTTAGATCTTGTGTAACTAAAACGGTACGTAATAATTGGCGTCCAACGTGAGCGCTAATTGTTAGGTACAGTTCTGGCCCTGGAAAATCTGGTCGGCAACCATTCTCGATAGTATAGGCAAGGTTTTTGGTACTTTATCGGAACGCATAATTTTTAGCAAAGTACTTCATGGAGATTTTTTTTGTGGATTACCAACTAGATCTTTTGGGAACAAAACTGCAATTAGCGTCCAACGTGGGACAGCAATTGTTACAAACAGTTTTTGCTCCAGAAAATCTAATCGACAACCATTCTTGTTGCCACAATCGAGGTCTTTGCTACTTTATCGAAACGCAGAATCGTTAGCGAGGCACTTCACCGAGTTTCTACGTAGATGATCAGTTAAATGTCGTGTAACTAAACGTTACATTCAACGTGAGCGTCAATTGTTACGTAAGGTTCTGGCTCTGGAAAATCAAGTCGGCAACCATTCTTGTTAGTACAGTCAAGGTTTTTGGTATTTTATCGTAACGCCGAAATTTTAGCAAGCAACTTTGTAGATTACTGGGCTTCTGGGAATAAAACAGCAATTGGTGCCCAACGCGAGGCGCCAATTGACGCGTACAGTTATTGCCTCAGAAAATCTAATCGACAGCTATTCTTGATAGTATAGTCAAGGTTTTTGGTACTTTATGGAGATCCAAAATTATTAGCAAGCTGTTTCAGCGAGTTTTGTGTGGATTACCGGCTAGATTTTCTGGGAATAAAACTATAATTGGCGTCCAACGTAAGCACCGATACTTACGTACAGTTTTGCCCCAGAAAATCTAATCGACAACTATTCTTGTTTCTACAATCGTGATTTTCGGCACTTAATCGAACCGTAGAATTTTTAGCGAGATAATTCATAGATTTTTTATAAGGATTGCAGGCTAAAGTTTTTGAAACTAAAACTGTACGTAGCAATTGGCGTCTACGTTGGGCCACAGAAATTATAATCGTCAACCATTTTGTTAGTTTAGTTTAAGTTTTGGCGTTTTATCAAAACACACCATGTTTTCATGTAGATTACCGGCTTGTGGGACTAGAGCTGTACCTAATAACTGTCGCCCAATGTGATGCGCCAAAAGTTTTGATCGTAGAAGATCTATTCGATAGCTATTCTTATTAGTACAGTCAAAATCTCTGGTACTTTATCGAAACGCAGAATATTTAGGGACGAACTTTGTCACGGTAAAACCTACGGGTCAGGAAGGAAATGAAGCAAAGGCAGGAAAGGAACTTTCTATCCGGGTCCCTTACCGAAACAAAACAGGATGCTACGGCTAGCCGTCGTAGATTAGGGGTGGGGAGTAGGGTCAACGTAGCCAGGTAAAAGAATACCGCTGGAATATACGTTGGATTAGTACATCAACAGGAAGAAGAAAAAAATAGATAAACAAATGATGACAGGCCATTAGTCTGTCTAATATTAGCATCAGTGAAATACCAGGACAGTGACAGTTCTAAGGACTCCTTAGGGAGGTCGTTGTTCCGGAAATGCACTCCCGTAGATACAGGCATATAAATACTTACAGTAATTGTTAGTATCCTAGGGGGCGGATACTGAACCCTCAGTAACTCTCGTCTGGAATGCATCACAGGCCAAACTAAGTAAGGAGGGAGAAAACTAAAATAATTTCCACTGTAACAGGACTAGAGTTTTATTTAAGCCACTTCGTTGGCGGCTAATCAATATCAGATAAGTATAAATCGGAGCTAGCAATGATATATGGTAAGTTCACATAAACGGATATAACTTAATCTACCTATGGTGGCGGTGTTTATATTACATATCGCACTATACTATAACAACCTAGCGAGCTCGTGTTCCGCAAAGCTAATGGCATTCAAGCAACCAACCAAATATTTTATCGCTACGGCACCATCCGTGCCAGGCGTTTTATGCTTAATACTAGTAAGTACCAAGGTTTATGTAGACTATTGCATATAAAAGTTAAGTTTTAAATCAACAACCAAAACAGTAAACACTATACATTTCGCAACACTCAGTATATATATCCTGCTAGATCACGCAGTCAATGGCATGAAAAGTATCTCCAGAGGATATAGGAGGTAAACCATATAAAGGGTAAAAGGATACTTCGTGGAACTTACTTACGTATCATATTTAATTTGGGGAACTTAGCTCTGTAGTAAATCCAACACGAAATGTTCCTAACTTGATGGGAGACCAATTACTTTTGTCGGCTACTCCAGAAAGTTTCCTCAACGTTCCATGTGCATCCTTAGGTGTACCTATATTTCGGAGTATGACGTTAGAGTCGAGTACCATGAGCACCATTCGCTAACAGCATTTAGGAACTATTTGAACCCAGCCCAAGGAAGCGAGCTAGCGTTCAACCAGGATGAGACCAGGACGTAGGAAGAGGACGGAAAGGAAACAGCTACAAAATTATATCGGCATTAGCCAAAGTATAACACTAACGAATCGAGTGCAAAAATTATTCGTAACTTACCACGAGTATAACTGCAATTGTCCGAATTTAGACTTATACTTCGTGCTGTATCCTCGAAGAAGTAGAGAATTACTTAGAATTTGTCGTATCGCATCCCTTTAAACAACGGGACACGTTAGAATTGAAAAACCATCACCGTAAATTAATTCCGTTCCAATGAACAGCAAAACGTCAAAATTTATTTATTTTTGTCAACTTTCAATAATTTTCAGAACCGCTATCTAGATATACAGAAGACAAGAGTAGTATAGGTTGCTTAGTTTAAAGGCATTATGAATTTGGAATCGGCGAAATAGAAACAACGTTATATTTAATTATATTTGCGTGGATTTAGTAACATGCTTCAAATTGAACGTAACAAATTCCCCCCCAGCAAAATTAAGACGTCGGGGGTGAAAGAAAAAAAAACGACAGACAAGGGACCAACCAAAAACACAAAAAAAAATTTTTATCCGGTTCGAAGGACCAACAACAGTATAAGAAAAGAACATTTTTTTCCAAAAGAAGACACGGTCAGCTATCGCAACCAAGAACGACAGAACAGGTAAAGAAAGCATTAAGTAAACACCCAATGAGGCTTAAAGGTTATAGCTACTTTCAAAATCGTCAAAAGACGGATGTCCCCAAAAGGGACATGTCTGTTTTCCACCTCAAAGAAAAGTTTTGGCTTCCCGCGGAGAAACCAAGAGAAAAGAAAAGGAACGAGGGAGAAAACTCGTAGCAAAACGGTCAACCTCAAGTGTGCAGTAAAGAAAGAACCAGGACAAAGCAAAGGACAAAGGTAAGCTAGTACACCACCTAAAATACTTCCAACTGAGGTAACACCGATTCGTATGAAACGATTACTCAAGCAGAGTATGGCTAACAGACCTACAGAAGCGACCAAGTCGAAATTCCTAAAGGAAAAGAAAATAGATCTGACGCCTACCAAAGGGAATGGATGTAGAAAGCGACTATACTAGTCAAATAGTGAACAAATGGTTGAACTAGCCAAAAGAAAAAGTCACGAGATGGGTTAGCTACTAAAATATGAATAGGAATACGAAACAACAAATGGACTCGACAAGGAAAACGAAAAACTATACTAACCCAATCAGAACCAACACACCAAAAAAATTTGCGGCTCGAAGGACCAAAATGTCAGACACAACTAAGAGTAAAGAAATCCACAGGGAAAGATAGGTAAGCAGTAGCAATCGGAGAGGACCAAGGTGTAAAGGCATAAACGCTGACAAATTCGTCAAAGGACGGATGTCTCTTTAGGAAAGAAACATCACAGTTTCCAACCTCAAGAAAATTGATTTCGCGCGCAGAAACCAAAAGAAAAGAAAAGTAGCGAGGAAGAAAACCAACAGCAATAGCCAACATAAGACACAAGTGTCAAGCCTCAAGTAAGCTAGGGAACGACAACGGAAAACTGGGAAAAGTAACGAAATGCTTCAACTGTGGTACGAACTACTAATAGACCCAAAAGTCGACTAAGTCGGGTTTCCTAAAGGAAAGAAAGTAGGCCTAAAGAGCAACTACCACAGGAACAGATAGAACGAGGGATCGAAGTCAGTACATCAACTAACCGCAAGGAAAACCAGTCAGGAAAAAAAATGGACAGGAAAGTGGAATGAAGAAAAACATGGAAAGAGTAGAAGAAAAAAATAAAAGTCATCACACAATACTACGAAATATGTAAAATATCACAGATAAAGTTAATGAGATGGAGGAATCGTATAACGTAGGGAGACGAGTGGATTACGGACGAAATTTGCGGCGTTTGCGTCGCCAAAAGGACAACAGATCTAGATTTGGGGACATTAGGATTATATTTAAGTGAGGTAGCAAAAGTGATGTGAAGAAAAGAAAGAAAAAGGTGGTGTGAAGAAAACTTGGGCGCCAGTGTTTTCCAGAACCAAATTATCAGCGAAAACACAACTCTGATAATTGACAAAACAAAAAAAAAGAATTAAAATCAAAGAATTTCAATATAGGGAAGAACAACAAAAAAAATTCAAAAATACACCAGAAAAAAAATTAATGCCAAAAAAAAATATCAAGGTCATAACAAAAAATTTTAATAAAGTCAAGAGCAAAAAAACAAAAAATCGAGCCCCTTGTTTATCGAGCCCCATGTTTATCGAGCCCCATGTTTATCGAGCCCCACGTTTATCGAGCCCCACGTTGGGCGCCAAAATATGTCACGGTAAAACCTACGGGTCAGGAAGGAAATGAAGAAAAGGCAGGAAAGGAACTTTCTACCCGGGTCCCTTACCGAAACAAAACAGGATGCTACGGCTAGCCGTCGTAGATTAGGGGTGGGGAGTAGGGTCAACGTAGCCAGGTAAAAGAATACCGCTGGAATATACGTTGGATTAGTACATCAACAGGAAGAAGAAAAAAATAGATAAACAAATGATGACAGGCCATTAGTCTGTCTAATATTAGCATCAGTGAAATACCAGGACAGTGACAGTTCTAAGGACTCCTTAGGGAGGTCGTTGTTCCGGAAATGCACTCCGTAGATACAGGCATATAAATACTTACAGGAATTGTTAGTATCCTAGGGGCGGATACTGAACCCTCAGTAACTCTCGTCTGGAATGCATCACAGGCCAAGCTAAGTAAGGAGGAGAAAACTAAAATAATTTCCACTGTAACAGGACTAGAGTTTTATTTAAGCCACTTCGTTGGCGGCTAATCAATATCAGATAAGTATAAATCGGAGCTAGCAATGATATATGGTAAGTTCACATAAACGGATATAACTTAATCTACCTATGGTGGCGGTGTTTATATTACATATCGCACTATACTATAACAACCTAGCGAGCTCGTGTTCCGCAAAGCTAATGGCATTCAAGCAACCAACCAAATATTTTATCGCTACGGCACCATCCGTGCCAGGCGTTTTATGCTTAATACTAGTAAGTACCAAGGTTTATGTAGACTATTGCATATAAAAGTTAAGTTTTAAATCAACAACCAAAACAGTAAACACTATTCATTTCGCAACACTCAGTATATATATCCTGCTAGATCACGCAGTCAATGGCATGAAAAGTATCTCCAGAGGATATAGGAGGTAAACCATATAAAGGGTAAAAGGATACTTCGTGGAACTTACTTACGTATCATATTTAATTTGGGGAACTTAGCTCTGTAGTAAATCCAACACGAAATGTTCCTAACTTGATGGGAGACCAATTACTTTTGTCGGCTACTCCAGAAAGTTTCCTCAACGTTCCATGTGCATCCTTAGGTGTACCTATATTTCGGAGTATGACGTTAGAGTCGAGTACCATGAGCACCATTCGCTAACAGCATTTAGGAACTATTTGAACCCAGCCCAAGGAAGCGAGCTAGCGTTCAACCAGGATGAGACCAGGACGTAGGAAGAGGACGGAAAGGAAACAGCTACAAAATTATATCGGCATTAGCCAAAGTATAACACTAACGAATCGAGTGCAAAAATTATTCGTAACTTACCACGAGTATAACTGCAATTGTCCGAATTTAGACTTATACTTCGTGCTGTATCCTCGAAGAAGTAGAGAATTACTTAGAATTTGTCGTATCGCATCCCTTTAAACAACGGGACACGTTAGAATTGAAAAACCATCACCGTAAATTAATTCCGTTCCAATGAACAGCAAAACGTCAAAATTTGTTTATTTTTGTCAACTTTCAATAATTTTCAGAACCGCTATCTAGATATACAGAAGACAAGAGTAGTATAGGTTGCTTAGTTTAAAGGCATTATGAATTTGGAATCGGCGAAATAGAAACAACGTTATATTTAATTATATTTGCGTGGATTTAGTAACATGCTTCAAATTGAACGTAACAACTTTTTCGAATTTCTATGTGAATTACCTACTAGATCTTCTGTACGTGACAATTGATGTTCACGTTGGGCGCCAATTATTAGGCACGCTTTTAGTCCCAAAAAATCTGGTTGGTAATTCTCATAAAAATTCGAAAATCTAGTCGGACTATTCTTGTTAGTACAGTCGAGGTTGCGGGTGGTTTATCGAAACAGAATTTTTAACAAAGTGCTTCACCGGGTTGCTATGTTAATTACCGGTTTCAAAACTGTACGTAACCATACATATTTGCCCGTTTTTACCTTAGCGTATTTCAGTTGAAGGACTTCTTAAGGTAAAGACTTCCTTTATGTACTCAACACTTTGTTCAGGTATTCAACCCTCGTGTACAGTAGATAACAAATTAATAAATAATAAGCTTCCGGAGGGATTACGTGCGATCGCCCTAGTCGTTTCACACACCCTGGCCGTTGCAACAATTCTTTTAGTAGCTGACCGATTGAGATAAGCAAGCTGTTTAATGTAAATTAGGATTTTACAAGACACAATAGGTCTTTAAGACACACCTGCGTTGCTCGATATAACAAAGAAAGGATTTAGGAATAGATGGCGTTTAGATAACATAGTCAATGGAGTTTGTATTAGTTCTTAGTAATGTCTTCGTATAATAAGGTAGTTTCGAATAAATGGTAACTATAATCGTCCTAGTCTGTAAACGATACGTACACGTAATTGTAGGTTGTCATAGCATGACATTAACGTGCGTCACGCTACTTCTACAAATCATGATATAGTTTTCAGGAAAATGATTTGCGAGGGCTTGAAATTTAAAGCTTATTAATTTGTAAAAATAACAGGACAAAATGTAGGGAGCTAGCTATTGCATGATTGTACATAAGCGACATCTGTACCCCCTAATTGTATTTACTTACGGGTAAATGGTTCTTTAATTTAATTCATAAGTCCACAGGTTTAGACAACGTTTTTGGTTTCTTATCTAGACATGTATTTGATAATAATCTCCTGGACGTTGCTAGGATATTTGGCAAAGCGGCTGCATTTATCTTTGACATATGTTCAAACCCATTTCTTTTCTGTATGGAATTCCGTAAGTATTTTTCAGGAAACAATTTTATAAATACCTTGGTCGAACGGAGTTTGCTATATTTCTAGCTTTAGTTCGCGTTGCTTCTTCTATGGCAAATATTTTCAGCCCGGTTTGTAACCAACGTTTTTTGGATTTTACGTTTCATTTCTTAGGTTCCTTGAACCAATGACTGCTTGGCCGTTACAGCACATTTTGCCAGGCTGCCATTTTGCATGCTGATCAAATTATAATAAGATGTATATACATTGCATTACCCATACACTTTACAGCCTCCGTGAAGGAATATATTATTATTGTGACCGACACCTATTTACTTTATTCCTAGAAATGTTAAGAAGAATATTTTAAGTTAGAAGATTTATGCAATATTTGATGATTTGTATTTAAATGTACTGTTGTAAATATGTATTTTTTGCGCTTTCAATATTTCAGTAGCTTCTATTCTGACAAATTCGGTCTACATCAGGTATTTATTATACGTAAACACGTGCCGCTGTGGAAATATGAATAATTACTTGTTTGCTGACGTGAGATATCATTTTCAATTTCAATAAGTATATATGACACTGTAGCGCTGACTGGTTTACCTCTGACCAGAATAATTACATTAGAATGTAAACAAAGCGTTTGTACACAAAAGATGATTATTAGTCTCTGCGGTATCACATTTTTTATATGGAATTGAGTGACATTTGATTGACGGGAACAAGGGTTTTGCATTTATCGAGAATTTTATTTGCATATTCTGGAATGTTTTCGATCGATAAAAGAAAATATAAATTATCGTGATTCTAATTAAAGCTTTCATATGGGTTGTCTGAAAGAAGCTTTGATTACAATACTAGCTCTAATTTAAAGCTTAGATAGTAGTACATATGTGATATAAATTATCCTGTTTGATATAAATTACTAGAATGATTATATAAATTAATAATTAGCGACTGGACAGTTAATTATAGTGTTTCGTTAAGTAATTAAGAATTGCATCGTAATTTTAAGAAGATTAAACTTGTACTGTTAGCAATTAGCTTTTTGAAATTTGTCTGTAGTTGAAAAGGGTTGTGTAATCAGTTTAGAAAATAAAAAACATTTTTGTAGCAAATAGAGTTTTCGTTACACTGGTGCCATGTAGTGAAAATAAAAATTTTGAACAATTGCTATTTGCATATAAAACACTCAACAGAAACTGGATAGTAAGGTTCTTTTTTTTTAAAGGACTTTAGATCAGGCACGGTGGATAGTTTTGTAAGCCTCCCATGAAATGCCCCCCTTAGTAAATATTCTTTAAGCCAGTTGCCAATCCGGCTTCGCCGTTCTCCTTTTTTAACGACCCTAGTTTACCTTCACAGCTAAAGATCTTCATTAGTCTGGCAGTTTCCAACATGGAGCTTAGTTCCTTGTAGGGTCTTTGCCAGCTTTGCCGGGCTTTCCTTTTAAATTTCGCTTTAACTGTCCTATACCTATCCCAATCGTTTTCAGCTTTGCTCTTGATGGGTCGGTTTAGGATTTTCTTGAATCCGATATGGAACTTGACGGGTTCTCTCCTCTCTGAGCGGGCATGCGTCCTTATAAAATGAGACTATTATCTCGCTCATACCTTGTGTAAATCCTTTGTCGTTAGAATTGGTTGTATGTTTTCCATAGGATCTTCCATGCGTTGTCTTAGGATCTTTCGAAAAACATCTTAATCCGTACTCCTTGGATTCCTGCTGGGGATGGGTGTTCGCTTATCAGATACTATTGCCTCCCTTATATTTTGTGATCTGATGTAGAGATGTCGGTCGCGACCCTCCTTGCTGACATTGTCCCCAATAATCTCCTAGTGACCATCGTTATGTTAATTACCTCCTGTGGATTTTATTGACAAACGTTGACTCTGTTTCCCTATTTATTATCTCGAGAGCTGTAGTTACCAGATATTCTATAAGGGCGTTTCTACGTACCTTACAACTGCACATTGTGTGGTGAGCGTTGCAATCACACCTTATTTCTATTGTCATACCCCTTTCCGTGGTATATGTAATTACTTAGTTGGTATTCGTGTGACTACTATGCCCATGGTCCCGGGTTCGAAGGCGAGCATTTTTCACAAAAATACGCCTTCGTTCGGAATGAGCGGTAAAATGGAGGTCCCGTGTGTGTGTTGTCACGCACGTTAAAGATCCCTACCTTGCTTGGCAAAATTTTTTCAGGTAAAAAACTCGCTCCCTGGTTGTGCACCCTTACTGTAGTTTTAACTTGTAAAATCTGGCTATGTCTAGAACCCTGTTTTGTAGTCCCAATACATGCCGAAGCCGATCCAAATTAGACACTTTACATTTTAACTAAAAACCCACCCTTTCCGGCCAAGGAGGCCGAAGGTAGACTCAAGATTATATCTTCGAGTACTATTGGGTGAAGTCTTAGAAGTCACTGATTAGTAATTTCGTCTTGGGCAGTCACTAAGAGCCATCCTGACTCCATCCTGAACGTTAGCTCGGTCGCAACATCAGATTGATTCATTGCTTCGATCCTCATGGTGGCCAGATGGTCTTGTAGTTGCTCAGTCTTTTACTACGTCATCTCTCTTCCTGGTCTAGATGATCGAATCACATACTGGAATTCCCCTTAACTTCGGGTAACTTCCGCTATTGACTGCTGCGGCACCACAACTGCATCTCTTACTGTAGAAGATGCGTGCATCCTCTCCCTGGAGGTTCGGATAAGTCGTCTTCCTTTTCCTATCCATATCTGGAGGATTATCTTTATCTGCTCTCGGTCGCTTCTCCTGGTTAGAGACTGAGGCCCTAATCAGACTTCATGTATTTCTCCTAGTGTTGTTACCCCCCGTAGCTGACGTGGACACCGCCATGAGCGCACTCTTTGCAAAGGTTCCACTGACCAGCTCCTTCCGGCGTCGGCTATCCATTTGTTGAAACTGTCTGTTTTTTGCAGACCCGTTTTGTGCAATTTTGAATATGCTCGGTGCTCTAGTGCTCGAAGCACTAGAAGTGACATTCAGTCACGTAAGTTTGGGTAGCACACAGACCTTGTTCGTGCTACCTCTCGCTTGTTTTGTATTCTTTGCGATGTCTTAGCCTTTTGGCCCTACGGTTTTCTTTTCTTTTCTGTTTTTTCTTTCTTTCCTTGCAGTCTTGTCCTAAACCAAGCCCATGGGTTCACCTTCATACTAGCCAGTCTCCATCTCTGTCTCAGGACCCCCGTCAACGTCCTCTCTTGTGGTTCCTTGCCGTTCCACCTTAGAAATTTTGTCCAGTGCCCTAAACAGTTTCCCCCAGATCTAAGTTACATCACCTCATTAAAGAAACAGATACAAGGTCCATTTTTGCTTCTAAATTGGAGCTGGAAAGTTCCTCAGAACTCTCTTCTTCTGGCACGTTAATCTTCTTCCTGTTAATTCATTTTTAAGTATTAAGAAGATGGTGATTTAATTGTAGTATACTGGTTTGTGTTCAATATGAAAGGCATTGCATGTGTGTTGTTGTGTGCATGTAAGTGCGTATGCGTGTGTGTATGTGGGTTAGTGAATGTGTGTGTGTGTGCGTGCGAGCGTGTGTGTATTTCAGTATCTATCGTAAATAGCCAAGCTCTTCTCACTGTACCGCAACCCCCCTCTCCGCCCCAGAGGAACCCAACGTGGTAATTACCACGACTAGCACCCCACACCTTGTAGGATCCTACTTGGGCACTACCCAGCACTACTACAGAGGGCAAGGTTATACACCAGACGATAGGCCAACCGCTCGATGCAGGTTCGGAATCCTGTCCTGTCTACGGTCTAGGTGTGCCAACCCCAGTTTTTCTACTGTAACCTCTAGCCAACATTAGGACCCCGGTGGACAGGCAAAGCTGCGAGGCTTGGAGCAGCAATATTACTATTTTCTGAATTGTGGAAGTGTGCACAATGTAAATAAATTTCATCTCCAGATAGGGAATCAGTTTATCTGCTGTACGTATACTCGATTAAAGCAAATATTTAGATCTACCATGGCTAAAGAACATGATACTACGTTGTCAGAAACAACAACATATAACTATACGGTTGGAAATTGTTATAAAATGGATAATGTATTTAATCCGTTAAAGGATTGTCTGTGCAGAACGATTAGAAGGTCTGTCCTATGATTCTCCATCAAACGTGGGTGGCTTTACTCTGTTCGCATTCTCCGACATTCTTAATTTCTGGGATGTGCTGCTGTATCACTGGCATTATTGGCTCTAGTGCTTGGACTGTTAGGGAATTAATTCTCTCGATCATCTCCAACACCTTTTCTTCCATTTCCCGCAAGTATTCAGAGGTGCTTTCAATGTTTGTAAGCTGCCGGAAAATTTGCCTTTTAGCTTTTCCGCGGTATTTGTAATTTCCTGTATAATACTCTCTTACTTAGCTTAATTTTTCACTAATTTTTGTTTAACCGCTTTTGCATTCTAGTCTAATTGCGCGGCAAAATTTCCTTGTAAATTCACGGCGGTCTTGTTCATTTCTTCTGCAAGGTTTGCGGCATTTCGTTTTTGTTTCTCCGCATTTCTTCTAATTTTGCTGCCCGGCTTGAAGGGATTCGGCTTGTTTTTCTGTGCGTTCTTGTACTTTTTAAACTCGCGTTACTTTTTTCTGATCTCGCTCCAGGCTTGTATGGTTTTGGTCCTGTTTCTAAGCATTTTTTGTAAATTGAGGGCGGCGTGGTAAGTTTTTCTGTAAGGCTTAGAGCAGTTTGTTCTTATCGCCCCGCGTTTCTTTCTAATTTCGCTACCAGACTTGCAGCGTTTTGGTTTTGTTTCTTTGCGTGTTCGTGTAATTTATATCAATGTAAAGTAATTTATATCGACAGTACACATTTTAAAGCTTTAAACTAGAACATATCGCAATTGAAGCTTTAATCGGAACTGATTTATAAAATCTATGACCGCAAATTTATATACATTTCAATTGCTCTAGATTAGTCTAATACATACCAGAATTATGCAAATAACATTCTCGAAATGTTCAACTATACTTTAAATAACTCTTGCATGTAAAACTCTTGTTCTGTCATTCAAAATTTATCTGAATAGTGTAATTTCAAAGTGATTATGGTTCAAAACTTTAAATTTTACTTAATTTCGAGATTTTACACCATATGTTGAGATCTTTCGAATTTACGAAAATCGATCTTTAAAGTTTTAAAATAAAACAATTTCAAACTTTTCTGAATTTTAAAAATTAATTTTTTAAACTTCCAGTTCTTAAAATTTAACATTTTCATAATTTTTAATTTTCAAAATTTTACACATGTAAAGATTTCGTTTCAAAATTTTACGTTTACTAAAATTTCACATTTTAAAATTTTAAATTTTAAGAATTTCACATTTTTATAATTTATGATTTTCAAACTTCTTAGTTTTGGAACTTAATCGAATTAGTGTGTTCAATTTTTCAAATTTTTCTTAATCAAAGTTTCAGTTACAATGTTTTCAAGCTATAAAAGTTTGTACGCTTTTAAGTTTTATAAATTTTTACACTTTTGAAATTTCCGAATTGGTCGATTTTCAATTTTCTTTCTATGTAAATTTTCAAATGTGTTTGTCTTCAAAATTACCCAGTTTTAAAATTTCCATTGTGGCGTTTACCATTTTAAAATTTTCTATTTTCAAAGTAATTAGTTTTCAAAATGCTTAATCTTTAAAATTTCTAAATTATAAAATTTTCAAATGCGATTATTATCAATTTATAAAATTCTTTTCTTAGAAATTCAAGGTTAAAACACCAATAGTTTCAAAAATTTCAAGTACTGCAGGTTTTAGTTTTTGAAAATATAATATATTTTTTCTTTAAAATTCAACATTTTCAAAATTTATAATTTTTACGTTTTAATTTTTAAATTTTCTCGTAACTAAATTGTTTAACTTGTCAAATTTTTTTTTACCAAAGTTGTAATTGCAAGTTCTCAAGTTTTAAAAGTTTTTACATTTTTAATTTTCAAAAATTTCTAATTTTGAGAATACGATTTGCTTAATTTCTCATTTTTATAAATTCTTTATAAAATTTTGAATTTTAAATTTCATATTTGAAAATTTTCCAACTTTAAAGGGATTTTTAAAATTTCGAGTTTTGAAAATTTCAATTTAAAAACCTCTAACTGTCACTATTTCCAATTTATGAAACATCGCTCTTTAAAATTACAAGGTAGAAAGATTTCTTGCACAAAAATTTCAATTATTCAATTTTCAAATCTTAAAAGTTGTGCAGTTTCTTAATTTTAAATTGCCTATACTTAATATTTTCAATTTGCAGATTAATTTTCAAAATTTTAATCTTTCGAATTTTCACTTTTTAAAATTTCTAAATTAAAAAGTTTCCAAATCTAAATATTTCCGATCTATAAAATTCCTTTTCTAAAAATTTGAAGGTTTTCAAAATTTCAAGTGACTGGAGATTCAAATTTTTAAAATTCAGATTGTCTAGATTTTGAATTTTCAAAATTTTGCGTTTTCTAAATTATTAGTTTCAAATTTTATAATTTTCAAACTAATTCAATTTGAAACTTTCTCGAAATTAAAATATTCGGTTTGTCAAAACTATTCCTATCAAAGTTTTTATTGCATTTTCTCTCGTTTAAAATCTTTTATATTATAAATTTTCTAACATTTCCACTTTTAAGTGTGCCGATTTGCTAAATTTCCCATTTTTCATTTACATAAATTTTCAAAATTGTTAGTTTTCAAAATTATACATTTTCTAAAATTTGGAATTTTAAGTTTCTTTTTTAAAAATTTTCCATTTTTAAAGTCATCAAGTTTAAAATTTTTTATAATTTCGAGTTTTAAAACTTTCTCATTAAAAACTTCTGTCATTGTTTCTAATTTATAAAATATCGATTTCTAAAATTTTAAAGTCGAAAAATTCGTGTCCAAAATTTTCAATTTTTTGATTTTTGAATTTTAAAAGTTGTGCATTTTCTTAATTTTCAAATGCCTATACTTAACATTTTCTATTTTTAAATTAATTAAAAAAATTTGTAATCTTTAAAATTTTCAGGTTCCAAAATTTCTATATTTTTAAAGTTTCCAAGTCTGAGTATTTCCGATGTATAGAATTTTACTTCAAAAATTTTAAGTTAAAGCATTTGAGGTTTCAAAAATTTCAAGTTTCTCGAGATTCAAATTTTGAAAATTGAGATTTTCTAGATTGCTAATTTTCTAAATTTTGCGTTTATAAAATTATTAATCTTTAAATTTTATAATTTTCAAACTAATGTTGAAACTTTTTTGAATTAAAATGTTCAGTTTGTCAAATATTTACCAATGAAAGATTCTATTACATGTTTTGAAACCTTTTAAAGTTCTTTAAGTTATAAATTTTCTAAAATTTCCACTTTTAAGTGCGCTGATTTGTTAAATTTCCCATTTTTCTTCTACATAAGTTTTAAAAATTTTTGGTTTTCAAAATTACACATTTAAAAAATTTTGAATTTTAAGTTTCCCATTTGAAAGTTTTCCATTTTTAAAGTGATTGAGTTTCAAAATTTTTAAAATGTTGAGTTTTAAAGCTTTACGATTAAAAAACTTCTGTCATTATTTCCAATGTATGAAAAATCCATTTTTAAAATTTTAACGTAAAATGATTTCGTGGTAAAATTTTAAATTTTTTTTAATTTTAGAATTTTAAAAGTTTTGCATTTTATTAATTTATTAATTTTCAATTTTCAGAGTAATTTTTAAAATTTGTAATTTTAAAAATTTTTATTTCGCAAAATTTGTAAAATTTATAATTTTCAAATCTATCTACTTCCGATTTATAAAATTCCTTCCTCAGAAATTTGAAGTTAAAATATTTGTGATCTCCAAAATTTCATGTGTCTCGAGATTCAAATTTTGAAAATTCAAATTTTCTAGATTGTTAATTTTCAAAATTTTACGTTTTCCAACTTATTAATTTTCAAATTTTATAATTTTCAAACTAATTAATTTTAAAATTTTCTCGAAAGTAAGCCTTATCAAAGTTTTTATAGCATTTTTCCAACTTTTAAAGTTCTTTAAATTATAAATTGTCTAAAATTTCCACTTTTAAGTGCACCGATTTGCTAAATTTCCCACTTCTTATCTACATCAATTTTCAAAATTGGTGGTTTTCAAAATTACATATTTTATAAAATTTTGAATTTTAAGTTTCCGATTTAAAGATTTACCATTCTTAAAGTGATCGAGCTTCAAAATGTTTACAATTTTGAGTTTTAAAACTTTCCAATTAGAATCTTCTAACTGTCATTATTTCCAATTTATGAAATATAAAATTTAATCAAAAGATTTTCAATTTTTCGATTTTTAAAATTTAAAGGTTGTGCATTTCTTTATTATCCAAATTTTAGATTAATCTTTCAAAATCTTCAGGTTCTATAATTTCTAATTTTAAAAATTTCCAAATCGAGTTATTTCCGATTTGTACATTTCCTTTTTCAAAAATTTGAAGTTAAAATATTTGAGGTCTCCAAAATTTCAAGTGTCTCGAAATTTAAATTTTGAATATTCAGATTTTCTAGGTAGGTAATTTTCAAAATTTTGCGTTTATAAAATTATAAATTTTAAAAATCTATAATTCTCAAACTAATCTACTTAGGAACTTCTCGAAATTAAAATGTTTAGTTTGTCAAATCTTTCTTTATCAAGGTTTCTATTGCATGTTTTTTAACTTTTTAAAGTTATTTAAATTATATATTCTTTATAATTTCTACTTGTAAGACCGCTGATTTGCTAAATTTTCCATTTTACAACATTTAGAACTAAAGTGGCCAGCTTGGGGTTTTTTCGAATGTGTAAAAGATATGGAGAATGCATCCATTACACAGACAGAGGTAGAACAAGTGTACTATGCTCTAATGCAGGATATAAAATGGGGTGTACATATTATGAAGTGACAAAGACTAGAGCAAAATAGATAGAGGAAGAGAACTTCTTATTGCTTGAATTAAAAAAGTAGAACACAGAAACATTGCGCGTTATATACTTCAATTTCAAAATTAAGACGCTGCGTACGTATCGAATTATTTCGTGACAAAAGGAACTACAAGAAGAAAATAGAGATCTATAAAATAAGAGTTAAATTGGATAAGTTAAGAACAACCCCAAGCAAAAATAAAGAAATTGATGTGTTTTGTCTGCAGAAATGTATTGTATCGAGAATAATACATCGTTTCCAGATAAAACCCTGGGAAAATAAATATTGTTTAAAACTTATCCCGGCTTTTTTATTGGGCGCAGCCGTCGTTCTCAGGGTGTTGATTCTCCTAGGTCCTTGTTGTTGTTTCGGTGTTGCCTCGCCGGACGATACTATAGAAATAAGAATAAAAAGAGAACGGAATTAAAGTACTCCCGGCGGCACTAAGGTAATGCTTACGGAAGTCGGTACGGTAATCTTTACGCTACGGAAACGGTACGGCAATCCTTACTTTACAGAAAACAGTACGGTAACCCTTACTCTAAGTACGACGGTACGGTAATCTCTGAGGTATGCTGCGTTCACTCCCCTTCTACCGAAGGTAACGCTCTTCCGCTTACGTTGATGGGAAACGAAGTGGTTCTCACATACAAACCGTTATGTCAGCATGCTTGCGACTGCAAAGATAAGCCATCGACGTCAACAAGCATGCGAACACTAACAGAGCGTTGTTTTCACAGTGTAAACGAAATTGTGATAATCAGTGGGTATTTTTCTACGCTGAATTCTAAAAAAGACCCTAAATCTAACCTAGGAGCTTGACAAAATGAAACGTAACAAACAAAAGGTTTGAATACACACTTTGCGGCGTAACATCTTCAAGTAAGGATGATTGACAGGTCCTGCAGTACGAGATGGCTCAAATGACAGGTACAAGGCTTTTATATTTAGAGGTATTAGGGTTAGTAGGTATATTTGAGATGTTATTTAAAGTACAGTAGAAATCTCGAGAATGTAATTTGCATATTCTAGGTTGTAATTTATAGTTTAATATAGAACAATTAAAATGTGTATAAATTTGCAAGCATAGTTATTGCAATTTAGTCCTGATTGAGCTTTGATGATGTTAGTTCTAAGTTGCGTTCTAATTAAAGCTTGATAGTCGTAAATTACTGTAGTGATTATATCAGTTAATTAGTGCTTGGATGGTAAATTGTAGTGGTTCCTGGGGCTATAACGAACGATCGGTTTCCCCGAAACTTTAAAAGTAGCATCTGACGGTGGTCTAATGTACTATAGTAATCATATGCAAAATACCATATATCCAATTATAAAATCCCAATGCAAGGAACATAGGTGGATGCACATAAAGTGATGGTGTTGGTGGAGAGGGGGAGGGGCAGCTTTAACTATCTAATCCCATGGGGTAATTTGATTTTAAACCAAATGATGCTGTAGAGCGCTGGGTTGCTTTCCTGGACTGTTTCCTAGGGTCGCTATTAGTTGATTATTGGTTGATCATTATCGTGGCGTCCAGTTTCAATACTTGGAGCCCCCAGTTATATCTCTCTAAGAAATAGGGTACATTATTGCATGAAAAAGTGAAAAGTATTGGGTCTGCCTTTTCGACAAGTCACCTTAAAAGTAGAAAAATTTGCAAAATGAATCTTAGATTTTTCCATGTTAGCCCCACAAGAAACCGTGCGCTCGTACATGCATAACCTATCTACTCTTTGAAAATTTATTACTTTAATATGGTACAGGAGGTGCGTACGTGCGACGCAAAAGTGCACGCGAACGCGCGTGCCCTCAAACGTGGTCGTATGCGTTTGTAAGCACCAGCGTTTGCTAAAAAATCATGTAAAGCCTATTGGTCAAAAAACAACCCTTGGATAAGAATTTTTACGTTGAAAGCCTACGTTTTTGTTGTGCACTTCATAACAGGTGCCTGCATGTTGAAAACCGTTTACTCCTTAATTTTATTACATCCCAACACTTCTTCATACAAAAATCCAATTAATTACTCCCTATAAATTTATTACAAACCTCTACAATAATTAATGCACCCCATAAAATCGGACAGGTGTAAAAACAAACTCTTATAAACAAACCACGTTCCTGTAGTTGCAGGTCACGCCGCTAGGTGGCCACTGAGATAGAACCGTCATGTGGAAGTACGACTATGCATATAGATTACCTGCTTTACCTCTATTCCAGTTTTAACTTTAGTTTACGGGTCTTCACTGTTCAAAAACTCACACAGTTTTTGCAAGGGTATGTTATCAAAGTTGATACAATTCATTTGGCAACCCTCATGCGAGTCTTATCAGGTGCCCTGCAGAGCATTCAGTCATGACCACTGTTCACAATTATTTACACAATACAACACCCTTGATGTAGTTTCGACCCTCTTTAGATAGTAACAACCCCACTGTAGTAAATTCTAGGAGCTTTGGATTCTTTTTTAAGTTTTAGTAAGTTTTCTGGAAAAGCTGAATGGATGGGTGTTGGGAAGTTGTGGAAAACCATACGTTTCAATTAAGGTGCGGAAGCGGGGTTTCAAACCAAACAACCCTATCAGTTTCGAAAGAAGCTGCTATCTTAATTTTTGTAGGGTTTGGTTTTGGATCACAGGTCGCTTCCTCAAGCTTCACCAATTAAAACCACACGTGGCTCTGTCAATAGTCATTATTTTGGTGACAATCACGCGCGAAACTAGAGAAGCCATCTAAATATTTAAACAAGGGTAGTTCTGTATTTGTGAAACCTTACACTTTTCGTCTCAACTGCCAAGCTTATTTTACAATTTACTGGACAATAAATTTAGGATGTATTCAAACGCGTTGAATTAAACGTAGTACTTATATGGGGTGGTAAAGGGTGAGATTACATTGAATTGAACCGGTATTGCGTCCCTAGACACCTCTTGGCCTGCTGCTGTTGCGAGTCTGCGACGCCCAGATTGTGTATTTTGATGCTTCAGCGTACTGAACTAAGATCTCCCTGAGGATGAAGGTTAAGCAGAAACGTCTGTAATACACAAGAAACATTTACTGTTTGAGATATGAGAGCGAGAATCGCGTCAGAGTGTGCTGTGATATTGTAGTAGCAGCTGCGTACGTAATATTGTATTTGTACGCTATTACTTAATCGACCAACGAAAGCATTTATTTTAACAACTTGACCAAACAATTTGTTTGATAAAGATGGTGAATCTGTAAGATTGCGTGGTTGGACTTCATGAATTCAACTTTCTAAAATGTACTAGAACATACCTGTGTCTTCCACTTGTTTGCATTTGCCGAACAAATTAAATTTACAAAAGATATGCTTCGATAACCGTTCAAATAAAGAATAAATATAACCCTTTACTATCTGCAGTTTGTACCCTAACGTCTAAATAAAGAATGTGGTTGTTTTTATTTTTCCAAAACTAAACGATTTGTCTACTATTTAAACAACTTGGTTTCAAATTTTTAAATTTTGAATTTCTATTTTTAAAACTTTTTTTTTTAAATCTACAATTTTCAAATTTCCAAATTTTAGAAATCCTAAGCTAAAAATTTCTAGATTAAAAAATTTTCCATTTCCAAACTTACAAGTACCAACGTTTCAAATTTTTAGAATTGCCAATTTCTAAAATTTAGGGTTTGCTAGATCTTTTATTTTTTATAAAATTTTGCAATATTCAAAATTCTTAGTGTCTAAATGTCCAACTCTTAAAAGTTCATATTTCTAATTTTGTATTCCTAAGATCTTCAATCTTCCAAAACATGAAATTTCCAGGTGTCTCCAATATATCAAAATTTTCAAATTTTTCCTTT
Organism: Platerodrilus igneus; assembly: GCA_036346225.1. Taxonomy (NCBI): domain Eukaryota; kingdom Metazoa; phylum Arthropoda; class Insecta; order Coleoptera; family Lycidae; genus Platerodrilus; species Platerodrilus igneus. The sequence continues at coordinate 10,463,546 of JARFIW010000053.1, read as the reverse complement.
TTAAAAATTACTTAGTTTGAAAATACCCAGTTGCCGAAGCTAATTTTTAAGATTTCCAATTTTTAAAAATTCTCATCCGAAGTTTTCAGTTTTCAAATTGCTAACGTATAAAATTTCCAAATTTACAACAAAGACAATTTTTGGTATTTATTTTTAAAACTGCCATTTTTTATTTCCACCGATATAAAGCTTCTTATTTTCGGAGATTTTCAATATTCAAAATTTACAATCTTCAAGATTTCCAAATTGTACAATTTCCAAGATATTCAATTTTCCAATAAAATTTCTTAGTTTATCCAGATATATCTAAATTTACAAATTTTCTCATTTTTAAAAATACTTTCAAAATACTCAAATCATTGAAACTAATTTTCAAGATTTCCAATTTTTAAAATTTCTCATTCTAAGTTTTCAGTTTTCAAAGTTGCTAACGTTTAAAATTTCCAAATTTAGAACAATGACAATTTTTGGTTTTTATTTTTAAAATTGCCATTTTTTTATTTCCACCGATTTAAAGCTACTTATTTTCAGAGATTCAAAATTTACAATTTTCAGAATTTCCAAGTTGCACAATTTCCAAGATTTTCAATTTTCCAAAACATAAAATTTCCTGGTATATCTAGATATATCAAAATTTTTGAATTTTTCCATTTTTAAAACTACTTAGTTTCAAAATACTCAATCGCTGAAACTAATTTTCAAGATTTTCAATTTTTAAAATTTCTCATTCAAAGTTTTGAGTATTCAAAATTGCTAACGCTTGAAATTTCCAAATTTATGACTTTTGGTTTTTGTTTGTAAAATTGCCATTTTTTTTCCACTGATTTAAAGCTTTGTCTTTTCAGGAATTTTCAATATTCAAAAATCACAATTTTCAAAATTTCTAAGTTGCACAATTTTTAAGGTTTTCAATTTTCCATAAGATAAAATTTTCTGGTATATTCAGATATATCAAAATTTTCGTATTTTCCAATTTTAAAAATTCCGTAGTTTCATAATACCCAATCGCTGAAAGTAATTTTCAAGATTTCTAATTTTCAAAATTTCTCATTCGAAGGATTCAGTTTTCAATTTTCAAATTGCTAACGTATAAAATTTCCAAATTTAGAACAATGACACTTTTTGGTATTTATTTTTAAAATTGCCATTTTTATTGTAATCGATTTAAAGCTTCTCATTTTCAAAAGTTTGCAATATTCAAAATCCACAATTTTTAGAATTTCCAAGTTGCACAATATCCAAGGTTTTCAATTTTCTAAAACATAAAATTTCCTGGTTTATGCAGATAAATCTAAATTTTCCAATTTTCCCATACTACTTAGTTTCAAAATACTCAATCACTAAAGCTAATTTTCAAGATTTCCAATTTTTAAAATTTCTCATTCGAAGTTTTCAGTTTTCAAAATTGCTAATGTTTAAAGTTTCCAAATTTAAAACAATGACAATTTTTGGTTTGTATTTTTAAAATCGCCATGTTTTATTTTCGCCGGTTTAAAGCTTCTGATCTTCAAAAATTTGCAATACTCAAAATTCACAATTTTCGGAATTTCCAAGTTACACAATTTTCAAGGTTTTCAATTTTCCAAAATATAAAATTTCCTGGTATATCCAGATATACCTAAATTTTTAAACTTCCCCAATTACTTGCATCAAAATACCCATTTTTAGAATTCTATAGTTTCAAAATACTCAGTCGCTGAAATTTTCAAGGTTTCCAATTTTTAAAATTTTTCATTTGAAGTTTTCAGTTTTCAAAACTGCTTACGTTTAAAATTTATAATTTTAAATGACAATTTTTAGTTTTTATTTGTAAAATTGTCATTTCTTAACATTTCCACCGATTTAAAGTTTCTTGTTATCAAAAATTTGCAATATTCAAAATTTGCAATTTTTAGAATTTCCAAGTTGCACAATTTCAAAGGTTTTACCTACACCAATTTTACAAATTATGTTTTTAAGGTTTTGACTATTAAAAATTAGTTTTTGTTGAGCTATTTCCAAAGTTTACAATTGTTCAAGCCTTAGTTTTCAAAACTCTTGATTTTCAAAATTCCAAAAATTCATTTCCAAATTTTTCAAAATGTTTTACATTTTAATTTTTAAATTTCAAGATTTCACAATTACCAAATTTAAGAATTTTTAAACCTCGTTATTAGAAATTTATAAAATTCGATCTTTACAAAGTTGGTTTTCAAAATTACCCATTTTTCAAATTTCAAATTTTAGATTAACCATTTGATAAGTTTTCATTTTTAAACAGATTGAGTTTCAAAGTTTTTAAAATTTTGATATTTCAAACGCTTCTAAATTTCATTCTTTCAAATTTATGAAATTTATATTTTTAAAATTTCAAACTAAAAACGATTCTGTCCAAAATGTTCAATTTTCCAGTTTTAGAATTTGAAAGTTGTACATTTTTTAATTTTCAGTTGTCAATTTTCACCATTTTCGATTTTACGATCAATTCTCAAAATTTTTACTTTTAAAATTTCCAGTTTCCAAAATTTCCGATAATTGAAAATCACTTTTCAAATTCAAAGTTAAAACATTTCCGGTTTTCAAAATTTTAAGTTTCTCGGGTTTTGAAATTTAGAAATTTCAAATTTTTAAAGTTAAAAATTTTCAAAATTTCGCATTTTAAAAATTATTAGTTTTCAAAATTATACATTTTCACAATCTAGAATTTTCAAACTTCTTAATTTTAAACATTTCTCGTAATTAAATTGATTATTTGCAAAATTTCCAGTTCTAAAAGTTTTTAAATTTTCAATTTCCAAAAAACTTTCACCTTTAAAATTTGCGATTCCAGTTTCATAATTTTTTAGTACCAAATTTTTTAAGTTTCTCCTATCCTACTTTTAATTATATGATTTTCAGTTAGAAATTTGATAAATTTTTAGTTTTTAAAAATTTCCACACTTTTAAATTTCTGATTTTGTTCAATTGCTAATTTTCTAAACATGTAAGGTTTTAAAGTTATTGGTTTTATAAATTACCTACCCATTTCTTAAAATTTCCAATTTTTAGTTTCTCATTTTAAAATTATCCATTTAAAAGTGTGTAATACTATAAGTAAGCAAATTTCAAAATTTCGAGTAACCAAACTCTCTAAATTTGAAAGTTTCCAAATCTGGTTATTTTCAATTTGTAAAACTCATTTTTTTAGAAATTCAAAGCTAGAGCATTTCTATTTCGGGTTTTAAAATTTGAAAATTTCACATTTTTCTAAATTTTCCAATTACAAAATTTCACACTTTTTAATTATTAATTTTTAAAATTTATAATTTCTCAATTTTGAGACTTTTACATTTACAAAAGTTATCGATATCAATACTTTACATTTGCAAAATTTTGTGTTCAAATCCTATCAATTTTCAAATATTTACACTTTCGAAATTTTTGGTTTAACAATTTTGAGTTTTTAAAACTTCACATTTTCTAAATTTTTAGTAACGGTTTTCAATTTCAAAATTTTTTTAAAAATTCAGCTTTTAAAACTTTTTATTTTCGACTTACAGCATTTGAAATTTTCAGTTGTCCAATTTTACAATTTTAATTTTTCAACATTTCAGGATCTAAAAATGTTCAAATTTTATAATTTCAAATTCTCAGACTTTCCCATTTAAAATTTACGATGTATTAATAAAATTTGAGGTTTTCAAATTTGCGAAATCGTATATATTTCTAACTAACAAATTGTTATATTTTCAAAATTCCTAGGATTTGGATTTTCGATATAACTAAGTATTAAAATTTCGAAATTTCAATTCTCCTAGTTTCAAAAATTCTAATTTAGAAAATTTTCGCATTTTTAAATATTTCAATAACGTTTTTAATTTTCAGAGGAATGTAGTGTGGCGCCACTTGGTCTACCGTAAGCGTTCGTACACAAAAGGTGATTAAAGGCCACCCGCAACGATACACTTTTCGAACGAATTTTGATCGACAGATATGAGATTTCATAATTAAAGATTACAATAGGTACATTCGAGATGTTACTAACAAGTTTTGGAAAGTTGTAGTAAGATCTAGAACAATTTGATAATGTATAAATTAGCGTTAACGGGTCCTGCGATTTAGTTCTGATCTAGATTTGATCACGATGCTAGTTCTGAAGTTAAATTCCCATGAAAGCTTTGATTACAATATGTTCGAGTGTAAAGCTTTGGATATAAATTACTATATGTGATTATGTAAATGCATAATTAGTGCTTGGATAGTTAATTATAGTGCTTCGCTAGTAAGTATTTAAGAAGATAATACTTGTACTGTTGAGGAAGCTTTTAGAAATTTTATTGTAAGTACGAGCTGCTGAAAAGGCTTGTGAAATTTCCGTTTTTTTGTTTAAATAATAAGTTCGTATAAGGAAGTGATTCAATAAACATCAGTTTCCTTTAACTTGGATTAAAAACGTTTACACGAACCTCAGGAATCTTGTAAAATTGTTAATTCAGGCCATTTTAAAGTGATCAATGAAAAGAATTGCTTTCGACTGCGGTCTTCGACGATTCAATCAGCTTTAAAATTTTACGATAACATCAGCAATCAATAATCCAAATTTTCCAATCAAAGTGACCTTGTTTCTATAAGAAAGGTTAATTAAAATTTCTCCTACACCCAATAACTTCAATAAAACTTTCAGCTTCTTAAGATTACTTTTCAGAAGTCGAAACCGCACGTGTAAAACAAAATTTGTGACGTCAAAATTCAAATTCAAAATTTTTACTTTCAAACTTTTTGATTTATAAATTTTCACATTTTCACATTTTTGAAATTTTTAAGTACCAAAGTTTTCATTTTATAAAATCTTTTATCAACTTTCGAATTGACTATTTTTCAAAATTTTTAATCTAAAAAATTTAGGGTATTTAAATTTCCACAAGGTTACTTATGACATAAATAAAATTTCTTCTTTAGAAATTCAAAGATAAAGCATTCATGGCTTCCAAAAATTTCAAATTTTTGAGTTTCAAGATTTGAAAATTTTACATTTTTGAAATTCTTGTTGTTTAAAAAAATTTCACATATTAAAAATGTAGAATTTTAAATCTCTCAATTTTGAAATTTTCTCGTAACTAAAATGTTCCGCCTTCTAAATTTCTCTTTATTGAAGTTTCAATTGCAAGTCTTTTTGCTTTAAAGTTTTTACTTTTACAATTTTCGAAAACTTTAACTTATAAAGTTTACGATTTGCTCGATTTTTCAATTACCATCTATGCAAATTTACAAAGTTGGTGGTTTTCAAAATTACTCATTTTTCAAATTTGCAATTTTAGGTTTACCATTTGATAAGTTTTTGATTTTTTTTAAAGAAATTGAGTTTAAAAATTTTTAAAATTTCGATTTTTTAAAATTTCCGTTTATGCGCTTCTCAAGTTCATTCTTTCAAATTTATGAAATTTATATTTTTAAAATTTCAAACAATTCGATCCAAAATTTCCAATTTTCTAGTTATAGAATTTGGAAGTTGTACATTTTTTTAATTTTCAATTACGAAATTTTCACCATTTTCAATTTTAAGATCAATTCACAAAATTTTTACTTTTAAAATATTCGGTTTCCAAAATTTCTAAATTTTGAAATTTCCGATATATGAAAATCACTTTTCAAATTCAACGTTAAAACATTTCTGGTTTTCAAAATTTTAAGTTTCTCAGGTTTTGAAATTTGGAAATTAAAAATTTTTAAAATAAACAATTTTAAAAATTTCGCATTTTTAAAATTATTAGTTATTAAGATTTCACATTTTCAAAATTTAGAATTTCCAAACTTCTTAATTTTAAACATTTCTCGTAATTAAATTGATCATTTGCAAAATTTCCAGTTTTAAAAGTTTTTAAATTTTTAATTTCCAAAAAACTTCCACCTTTAAAATTTGCGATTCCAGTTTCATAATTTTTTAGTACCAAATTTTTTAGGTTTCTCCTATTCTAGTTTTAATTATATGATTTTCAGTTTAAAATTTGATAAATTTTTAGTTTTTAAAAATTTCCACACTTTTAAATTTCCGATTTTATTCAATCGCTAATTTTCCACACATGTAAAATTTTAAAGTTATTGGTTTTCTAAATTAGTTACCCATTTCTTGAAATTTCCAATTTTTGGTTTCTCATTTTAAAATTCTCCATTTAAAAGTGTTTAATATTCTAAGTAAGCAAACTTCAAAATTTCGAGTAACCAAACTCTCTAAATTTGGAAGTTTCCAAATCTGATTATTTTCAATTTATAAAACTCATTTTTTTAGAAATTCAAAGTTAGAGCATTTCCAGTTTGGGTTTCAAAATTTGAAAATTTTACATTTTTTAATTTTTCCAATTTCAAAATTCAATTATTAATTTTTAAAATTTATAATTTCTAAATTTCTCAATTTCGAAACACTTACATTTTTAAAATTTATGATTATCAATATTTTACATTTCCAAATTTTGTGTTCAAATCCTATATTATCTTAATATTCCATTTTCAAAAATTTACACTTTTGAAATTTTTGGTTTAAAAATTTGAACTTTCAAAACTTCACATTTTCTAAATTTTTAATAACGGTTTTCAAATTTAAAATTTCTTTTAAAATTTTTCATTTTCGACTTACAGCATTTGTAATTTTCAGTTTTCCAATTTTAATTTTTCAACATTTCAGGATTTAAAAATTTTCAATTTTTATAATTTCAATATTTAGATTTTCCATTCTAAATTTACTATTTTTAGAATTATCCATTTGTTCGATTTCAAATCTTCCAAATGTTCCAATGTTCATATTGTTTGTTTTCAACATTCCGCAATTTCAAAATTTTCATTTTCTAGTGCCCATTTTCAAAATTTTCAGTTTTCAAATTGGGTAATTTATAAAATTTGAGGTTTTCAAATTGCGATATCGTATCTATTTCTAACTACAAAGTGTCGTATTTTCAAAATTCCTAGATTTTAGGTTTTCGATATAACTAATTATTAAAATTTCGTAATTTCAATTCTCCCAGTTTCAAAAATTCTAATTTAGAAAATTTCGCATTTTTAAATTTCCATTAACGTTTTTGATTTTCAGGGGAATGTAGTGTGGCGCCACTTGGTCTACCTGTAAGCGTTCGTACACAAAATGTGATTAAAGACCACCCGCAGCTACATACTTTTCGAACAAATTTTGATTGACAGGTAGAAGATTCTATAATTAAAGATTACAATAGGTACATTCGAGATGTTACTAACAAGTTCTGGAAAGTTGTAGTAGGATCTAGAACAATTTGATAATGTATAAATTAGCGTTAAGGGTTTCTGCGGTTCAGTTCTGATCGAGCTTTGATCACGATGTTAGTTCTAAAATTAAATTCCGTTTGAAGCTTTGATTGCGATGTGTTCTAGTGTACAGCTTTGGATATAAATTACTATATGTGATTATGTAAATTCATAATTAGTGCTTGGATAGTTAATTATAGTGCTTCGCTAGTAAGTAATTAAGAAGATAATATTTGTACTGTTATGGGAGTTTTTAGAAATTTTACTGTAAGTACGAGCTGTTGAAAAGGCTTGTAAAATCTCTGTTTTTGTTTGTTTAAATAATAAATTCGTATAAGGAAGTGATTCAATAAACATCAGTTTGCTTTAACTTGAATTAAAAGCGTTCACGCAAACCTCAGAAATCTTGTAAATCTGTCCTTAATACACGCCATTTTAAAGTGATCAACGAAAAGAATTGCTTCAGACTGCGGTCTTTGACGATTCAACCAGCTTTAAAATTTTACGATAACATCAGCAATCAATAATCAAAATTTTCCAATCAAAGTGACCTTGTTTCTACAAGAAACGGTAAATAAAATTTTTTTTACCTCCTATTTCCATAAATCTCCTTAAAACATTCCCAAAATGTAAAAATCTTAAAACTTTACGTTTTCAAAATACATAGTTTTTAAACTTCAAAATTTTGAAGCCTTTCGTAATTAAATTTTTAATTTTTCAAATTTCTCCTTGTCGAAGCTTCAGTTACCATTTTGGTAAATTTTTAATTCTGAGAAATTGTCACATTCTCAAAATTTTCGATTTGCTCAATTTTTAATTTTCCACACATAAAAGTTTCAATATTCTGAGTTTCCAAAATTACTATCTTCTGAGATTATCCATTTTAAGTTTCAATTTTAAATTGTTCTATTTTAAATGTGGTTATGGAAATTTTTAAATTTTATAATCTCCAGTTTTTAAAATTTAAAATTTTAAAAATTTTTTAATCTCAATATTAACAATTTACGTATTTTGATCGTAAAAATTTAAAGTGAAAAAACTTCCTGCCCAAAATTTCAAATTTTTTAAGTTTTGTTTTTTGAAACATACATTTCTAAATTTTTAATTCCTAATTAAATTTTAAATTAAAATTCAAAATTTTTAAAACTACTGTTCTCAAAATGTTACATCTCATAATATTCAAATTCAAAATTTTCACTTTCAAAATTTTTCGTTTAGAAATTTTCAACTTTCACATCTTCAAATTTCGAAAATTTTAAGTGCCAAAGTTTTCGATTTCTAAAATTTTTGATCAACTTTGGAATTGTCTAATTTTCAACATTTTTAATCTAAAAAATTTCGAGTATTTAAAATGTTTACATTTCAAAATTTCCACAAGGTTCCTTATGATTAATAAAATTCCTTATTTAGAAATTCAAAGTTAAAGTATTCCTGGTATCCAATGTCGAATTTTTGAGTTTCAAAATTTGAAAATTTTACATTTCCAAAATTCTTGTTTTTAAAAATTTCATATTTAAAATGTAGAATTTTAAATCTCTCTATTTTGAAACTTTCTTGTACTAAAATGTTCCGCCTTCCAAATTTCTTTTTATCGAAGTTTCAACTGCAGGTTTTCCCGTTTTAAAGTTTTTACATTTACAATTTTCAAAAAACGTTAACTCGATTTTTCAATTTCCACCTATGAAAATTTACTAAGTTGGTGATTTTCAAAGTTATCCATTTTTCAAATTTCCAATTTTAGGTTTTCCATTTGATAAGTTTTCATTTTTTAAAGAGATTGAGTTTCAAAATTTTTAAAATTTCGATATTTTAAAATTTCCATGTAAACGCTTCCAAATTTCATTTTTTAAATTTATGAAATTTATATTTTTAAAATTTCAAACTAATAACGAAATTTCCAATTTTTCAGTTTTAGAATTTGGAAGTTGTACATTTTTTAAATTTTCAGTTGCGAATTTTCACCAGTTTCAATTTTTCTCGGGTTTGGAAATTTGGAAATTTCAAATTTTAAAAAATATTCAATTTTCAAAATTTCGCATTTTAAAAATTATTATGTGTCAAAATTTCACATTTTCACAATTTAGAATTTCCAAATTTCTTAGTTTTGAAATTTCTCGTAATTAAATTGATCATTTGCAAAGTTTCCAGTTTAAAGGGTTTTTAATTTTCAATTTGCAAGAAACTTCCATCTTTAAAATTTGCGATTTTCTCAATTTCCATTTTCCGCGTATGTAATTTTCTTATTGATGGTTTTTAAATTACCTGTTTTCGAAATTTCCAACTTTAAGTTTCCTATTTGAAATTTTTTTCCTGAAAGTAATTAAGTTTCTCAATTTTAAATTTTTTAAATTTTCAGTTTTTGAAGTTTCTGACTAAAAACTTCTAAATGTCATTATTCACGAAATTTCGATTTTCTTATATTTTTAAAGTAAAAAAATGGTGTCCAGAATTACAAATTTTTTGTTCCGAATTAGAAAAATTTTAGTTTCTAATTTTCAATTTTCAAAATTTATATACTCAAATTTTTAATGTAATTAATTTTCAAACTTTTTATTTCGATTTTTCAAAATTTTAAAATTTTGAAATTTCGGAATCTGGTTACAACCGATTTATAAAATCCATTTTTAGAAATTCTAGCTTCATATTTTCAAGTTTATTAGTACCAAATTTTTTAAATGTCTCCTCTTCTAATTTCAATTATATGATTTTCAGTTTAAAATTTGGTAAATTTCTAGTTTTTAAAAATTTCCACACTCTTAAAATTTCCGATTTTTCTTTTACCTCTATTTTCATAAATTTCTATGAAACCTTCCCAAAATTTAAAAATCTTATAACTTGACATTTTCAAAATAAATAGTTTTCAAATTTTAAAATTTGGAAACCTCCTCGTAATTAAATTTTTAATTTTTCAAATTTCTCCTTGTCAGAGCTTCAATTTTAAGCTTTCTTTCCAGTTTTGTAATATTTAATTTTGAAAAATTGTCACAGTTTAAAAATATCCGAATTGCTCATTTTTAATTTTCCACACTTAAAAGTTTCGATATTCTGGGTTTCCAAAATTACCATCTTCTAAAATTATCTATTTTAAGTTTTAATTTTAAATTGTTTCATTTTAAATTTGGTTTCAAAATTTTTAAATTTTATAATCTCGAACTTTTATAATTTAAAATTTTTAAAATTTGTAAATCTCGATATCAACAATTTACGTATTTCGATTTTTAAAATTTAAAGTAAAAAAATTCCTGCCCAAAATTTCAAATTTTTTAAGTTTTGAATTTTGAAACTATACATTTCTAAATTTTTAATTCTAAAATTTTACATTTTAAAAATTTTACATATTCAAAGTTTTAGTTTCTAAATTAAAATTCACATTTCTAAAACTACTGTTCTCAAAATGTTACATCTCATAATATTCAAATTAAAAATTTTTATTCTCAAAATTTTTAGTTTAGAAATTTTTAGCTTTCACATCTTCACATTTTCGAAATCTTTAAGTGCCGTAGTTTCCAATTTATGAATTTTTTATCAACTTTCGAATTGACAACTTTTCAACATTTGTAACCTAAAATTATTATTAATATCTCCACATGGCTACTTCTTTAGAAATTCATAATTAAAGCATTTCTGATTTCCAAAAATGTCAAATTTTTGAGTTACAAGATTTGAAAATTTTGCATTTTCGAATTTCTTGTTTTTAAAGATTTCACATTTTTAAAATGTAGAATTTTAAATCTCTCAATTTTGAAACTTTCTCTTTATCGAAGTTTCAATTGCAAGTCTTTTCGTTTTAAAGTTTTTACATTTACAATTTTCATAAAACTTTAACTTATAAAGTTTACAATTTGCTCGATTTTTCAATTTCCACCTATGCAAATTTACAAAGTTGGTGGTTTTCAAAATTACCCATTTTTCAAATTTCTAATTTTAGGTTTACCATTTGATAAGTTTTCATTTTTTAAAGAGATTGAGTTTCAAAATTTTTAAAATTTCGAATTTTCAAAATTTCCGTTTAAGCGCTTTTCAATTTCATTCTTTCAAATTTATGAAATTTATATTTTTAGAATTTCAAACTAAAAACGATTTTGTCCAAAATTTCAAAGTTTTCAGTTTTAGAATTTGGAAGTTGTACATTTCTTAATTTTGAATATTTACTTTTAAAATTTGGTTTCCAAAATTTCTAAATTTTAAAATTTTCGAATCTGGTTGTTTCTGATATATGAAAATCACTTTTCAAATTCAAAGTTAAAACATTTCTGGTTTCCAAAATTTTAAGTTTCTCGGGTTTTGAAATTTGGATATTTCACATTTTTTAAATTTTCAATTTCCAAAATTTCGCATTTTAAAAATTATTGTTCTCCAGCTTTAAAAGTTTTTACATTTACAAATTTCAAAAGAAGTTCCACTTACAAAGTTTACGATTTGCTTGATTTCCATTTGCCACCAACGTAAGTTTACAAAAATGTTGGTTTTTAAAACTAATCACTTTCATATTTCCAATTTTAGGTATACCATTTGAAAGTGTTCTATTTTCAATGTAATTAAGTCTCAAAATTTGCAAGAAATTTCCATCTTTAAAATTTGCGATTTCCTCAATTTTCATTTTCCGCGTATGTAATTTTCTTATTGATGGTTTTTAAATTACCTGTTTTCAAAATTTCCAACTTTAAGTTTTCTATTTGAAATTTTTTTCCTGAAAGTAATTAAGTTTCCCAATTTTAAATTTTTAAAATTTTCAGTTTTCATAGTTTCCGATTGAAAACTTCTAAATGTTATTATTTACGAAATTTCCATTTTTTTTTATATTTTTGTAGTAAAAAATTGTGTATAGAATTACAAATTTTTTTGTTCCAAATTAGGAAAATTTTAGTTTCTGATTTTCAATTTTTATAATTATCATATTCAAATTTTCAATTTTTAAAGTAATTAATTTTCAAACTTTTACTTTCAGCTTTTAAAAAATTTTAAATTTTAAAATTTTTGAATCTGATTACATCCGATTTATGAAATCCATTTTTTGAAATTCTAAACTAAAACATTTCCAGTAACATAATTTCAAGTTTTTGAATATCGAATTTTTTAAGTTTCTCCAAGCATAATTTCAATTATATGTTTTTCAGTTTAAAAATTTTGGGTAATTTTATTTTTTTTAAATTTCCGATTTTGTTCAGTTGCTAATTTTCCACACATGTAAAGTTTTAAATTATTAGTTTTCTAAATTACTCATTTTTAAAATTTTGAATTCTAGTTTCTCATTTTAAAACTATCCAATTAAAAGTGTTTGTTATTTTAAGTGAGCAAATTTCAAAATTTTTAATCTTTAAAATTTCGAGTAACAAAAATCTAAATTTGAAAGTTTCCAAATCTGGTTAAAATTTATTCTTTTTAGAAATTCAACGTTAGAGCATTTCTATTTTGATCGACAGGTATAAGATTTTACAATTAATGACTACAATAGGTACATTCGAGATGTTACTAACAAATTCTGGTATGTTATAGTGGGATCTAGAATAATTTGATAATGTATAAATTAGCGTTAAGGGGTTCTTCGGTTCAGTTCTGATCGAGCTTTGATCACGATGTTAGTTCTGAAGTTAAGTGTTGATTAAAACTTTGATTACGATATGTTCTAGTGTAAAGCTTTGGATATAAATTACTATATGTGATTATGTAAATTTATAATTAGGGCTTGGATAGTTAATTATAGTGCTCGCTAGTAAGTAATTAAGAAGATAATACTTGTACTGTTGTGAAAGCTTTTAGAAATTTTGTTGTAAGTACGAGCTGCTGAAAAGGCTTGTGGGTTCTCCGTTTTGTATTGCTTAAATAATAAGTTCGTATAAGAAAATTATTTAATAAACATCAGTTTCCGTTAACTTGAATTAAAAGCGTTTACACGAACCTCTGAAATCTTGTAAACGTGTCCTTAATACACGCCATTTTAAAGTGGTTAATAAAAAGAATTGCCTCCGATTGTGGTTTTTGACGATTCAATCAGCTTTAAAATTTAACGATAACATCAGCAATCAATAATCCAAATTTTCCAATTAAAGTGACCTCGTTTCTACAAGAAATGTTAAAAAAAAATTCCTTTACTCCCTATAATTTCAATAAAACTTTCAGCTTCTTGATTAGTTCCGTTGTTAGAAATTCAAAGCTAAAACATTTTCAGTTTCCACAATTTCAAGTCCTTTGTGATTCAAATTTTGAAAATTTAAATTTTCTAAACGTTTCTCTTAATGTAAGCACTCCCAAAATTTAAAAATTCTAAAACTTTATATTTTCAAAATATATGGTTTTCAAATTTAAAAATTTGGAAACGCTTTCGTAATTAAATTTTCAATTTTTCAAATTTTTCCCTGTCAAAGTTTCAGTTTTAAGCTTTCCAGTTTCTTCCAGCTTCTTAATTTGGAATTTTCAAAATTTCCAAGTTTCAAAATATTCGATTAGCTAAATACACAATTGTCACGCGTGTGAATCCTCAAAATTTCAGAATCTTTAAACCTCGAATTTACAAAAATTCGATTTTTAAGGTTTTAAAATAAAACATTTTCCTATACAAAATTTAAAATCTTTTCAAGCTCCGAATTTTGAAAGTTATATATTTTTTCAATTTTTAATTCTCAAAAATTTCACGTTTTCATAATTTTTGATTTTCTAAATTTCACACATGGTAAGATTTTAATTTAAAATTTCTTAATGTATATATTTTCTCGAAAGCACGTTTATATTTTTCTTGACAAAGTTTCAATTACAGTTTTAAAAGTTTTTTAATTTGCAATTTTCAGAAATTTGGACATTTTCAGAATTTAAATCTTAAAATTTTTAATTTTTGAAATTCTTAATCTTCAACATTTCAAAATTTGCTAATTTTTAATTCTATAATTCGCATTTTAGGAAATTTCAAAATTTTCTAAAATTTACATTTTCTATATTACAGTTTCAAAATTTGACATTTTCAAAATTTTACACATTCAAAAGTTTTAGATTGCAACCTAAAATTTTCCATTTTCAAAATTTCTGTACTCAAAATTTAGCATTGTCATAGTATTCAATTTTCAAAAATTTACATTTTTAAAATTTTTAGTATCAAAATTCGCATTTAAAAATTTTTAGTAGCAGTACCCAATTTTCAAAATTTCTTTTTAGATTCAGCTTTCAAAACTTTTCATTTTCGACTTTTAATTTTCAGTTTCCCATTTATATTTCAGCATTTCAAGATTCAAAATTTCAATATTCTAAAATTTTCTTTCCTCAAACATTTTCCATTTTAAAGCTTACGATGTTTAGAATTTTCATTTGTTCGATTTCGAATTCTTCAAATGTTTTTTACTTATCAAGAATGTTTGTTTTAAAAATTTCCATTTCCATTTATAAGGTTCGGTGTTTCCAAAACTTCAAAATCGTTTCAATTTCTAATTAACAGATTTTCGTATTTTCAAAATTCCTAGGTATTGGGTTTTCAATATAACTAATTGTCAAAATTCCGAATTTTTAAACTTCCCAGTTACAAAAATATTAATTTAGAAAACTTTCGCATTTTCTAAATTTTCAATAATATTTTTGATTTTCAAGGTATATAATGCGTCGCTTGGTCTACCTGAGATTACATTAGAACGTAACAAAGCGTTCATACACAAAAATGACTGGTAACCCCGCAGTAATACACCTTGCGAGTGAATTTACATTGACGGGTTGAACATCAGCCTTTAAGGATTACAATAGGTACATTTGAGATGCTGTTAGCGAATTCCGATATCTTGTAGAATAATCTAGAAAAATTTGATAAGATATAAATAAGCGTTAACCGATTCTGCAGTTCAGTTTTTATCAGCTTTGATCATGATGTTAGTTCTGAAGGTAGGTTCCGATTAAACATTGATTGCGATTTATTCTAGTGCAAAGCTTTGGATACGAATTACTGTAGTGATTATATAAATTAATAATTAGTGCTTGAATAGTTAATTATAGTGCTTTGTTAGTAAGTAATTTAGAAGATGGTATTGTAGTGTTAAGAAGATAATACTTGTAGTGTAAAAATAAATGGTGGGAGCTCTTAGAAATTTTATTATAAATACGAGCTGCTGAAAAAGCTTATAGAATCATCCTTTTTCTTTTGTTTAAATAATAATTTTGTATAAATTTTGAGTATTGGAAGTGATACAATAAACATCAGTTTTCAAATAGTTTTTCCTTTCGTACGAACCTTAGAATCTTGTAAATATGTCTTTAATAAAGACTATTTTAAGATGCTCAACAAAAAGAATTGCTACCGACTGCGGTTTTTGACGATTCAACTAGCTTTAAAATTGTACGATAACATCAGCAATCAATAATCCAAATTTTCTAATCAAAATGATTTTGTTTTTACAAGAAAGGTAAAATAAAATTTCTTTTACTTCTATTTCCATAAATTTCTATAAAACATTCCCAAAATCTAAAAATTTTAAACCTTTACATTTTCAAAGTACATAGTTTTCAAATTTCAAAATTTGGAAACCTTCTCGTAATTAAATTTTTAATTTTTTAAATTTCTCCTAATCAAAGCCTTAATTTTAAGCGTTCCAGTTTTGTAAATTTTTAATTTTGAAAAATTGTCGGTTTCAAAATTTTCGATTTGCTGATTTTTAATTTCCTACACACAAAAGTTTCAATATTCTGCGTTTCCAAAATTACTATCGTCTGAAATTATCTATTTTAAGTTTCAATTTTAAATTTTTCCATTTTAAATGTGGATATTAAAATTTTTAATTTTATAATTTGGTATTTTTAAAATTTTAAATTTTTACAATTTGTAAAAATTAACAATGTACGTATTTCGATTTTTAAAATTTAAAGTGAAAAATTTCTCTGCCAAAAATTTCAAATTTTTTAAATTTCAAATTTTGAAACTGCAACATTTCTAAATTTTAAATTCCTAAAATTTCACATTTTTAAAATTTTACACATTCAAAAGTTTTAGTTTGTAAATTAAAATTCAAATTTCTAAAACTTCTGTTCTCAAAATGTTACATCTCATAATATTCAAATTCAAAATTTTTTATTTTCAAAATTTTTGGTTTACAAATTTTCAACTTTCACATCTTTACATTTCCAAAATTTTTAGGTACCATAGTTATGAATTCATAAAATTTTTTATCAACTTTCGAATTGACTAATTTTCAACATTTTTAATGTAAAAAATTTCGAGCATTTGAAATGTCTGTATTTTAAAATTTTATGTTTTTCAGTTTAAAAATTTGGTAAATTTTTAGTTTTTAATAATTTCCACACTAAAATTTTTTACAGTTATTGGTTTTCTAAATTACCCATTTCTAAAAATTTCCAATTTTTAGTTTTTCATTTTAAAATTATTCATTTAAAAGTGTTTAATATTTTAAGTAAGCCAATTTCAAAATTTTTAATCTTTAAAATTTCGTGAACCAAACTCTCTAAGTTTGAAAATTTCCAAATCTGGTTATTTTTAATTTATAAAATTAATTTTTTTAGAAATTCATAATTAGAACATTTCTATTTTCGGGTTTCAAAACTTGAATATTTTATATTTTCCAATTTCAAAATTTCTCATTTTTCAATTATTAGTTTTTGAAATTTATAATTTCTAACTTCTCAATGTTGAAACTTTTACATTTTCAAAATTTATGATTATTAATATTTTACATTTGCAAAATTTTGTGTTCAAATCCTACATTTTCTTAATGTTTAATTTTCAAAAATTTACACTTTCAAAATTTTTGGTTTAAAAATTTTTAGCTTTTAAAAGTCTACATTTTTTAAATTTTTATCAACGGTTTTCAAATTCAAAATTTCGTATAGAAATTCAGTTTTCAAAACAATTCATTTTCGACGTATAGCATTTGTAATTCTCACTTTTCCAATTTTAATTTTTCAACATTTTTAAAAATTTTCAAATTTTATAATTTCAAATTTTCAGACTTTCCCATTTTAAAATTTACGGTTTTTAAAATTTTCCATTTCTTCGATTTTAAATCTTCCAAATGTTCTAATTTTCATATTGTTTGTTTTTAACATTTCCCATTTTCAAAATTTTCAGTTTTTAAATTGGCTAATTTATAAAATTTTAGGTTTTTAAAACTGCGATATCGTATCTACTTCTAACTAACAACGTGTCGTATTTTCAAAATTCCTAGGTTTTGGGTTTTCGGTATAATTAATTATTTAAATTTCGAAATTTTAATTTTCCCAGTTTCAAAAATTCTAATTTAGAAAATTTTTGCATTTTTAAATTTCCAATAACGTTTTTTATTTTCAGGGGAAGTGTGGCGTCATTTGGTCTACCAGTAAGCGTTCGTACACAAAAGGTGATTAAAGGCCACTCGCAGAGATACACTTTTCAAACAAATTATAAGATTTTATAATTAAAGATTACAATAGGTACATTTGAGATGTTACTAACAAGTTTTGAAAAGTTGTGGTAGGATCTAGAACAATTTGATAAGGGGTTCTGCGGTTTAGTTCTGATCTAGCTTTGATCACGATGTTAGTTCTGAAGTTAAGTGTTGATTAAAGCTTTAATTACGATATGTTCTAGTGTAAAGCTTTGGATATAAATTACTATATGTGATTATGTAAATTCATAATTAGTGCTTGGATAGTTAATTATAGTGCTTCACTAGTAAGTAATTAAGAAGATAATACTTGTACTGTTGTGGAAGCTTTTAGAAATTTTGTTGTAAGTACGAGCTGCTGAAAAAGCTTGTGAAATCTCTGCTTTTTTGGTTTAAATAATAAGTTCGTATAAGGAAGTGATTCAATAAACGAACGAACCTCAGATATCTTGTAAATCTGTCTTTAATACACGCCATTTTAAAGTGATCAACGAAAAGAATTGCTTTCGACTGCGGTCTTCGACGATTCAATCAGCTTTAAAATTTTACGATAACATCAGCAATCAATAATCCAAATTTTCCAATCAAAGTGACCTTGTTTCTACAAGAAAGGTTAATTAAAATTTCTCCTACACCCAATAACTTCCATAAAACTTTCAGCTTCTTGAGATTACTTTTCAGACGTTGAAACCGCACGTGTAAAACAAAATTTGTGACGTCAGTCTCAGTAATTCGCTTAAACCAAAACCAATTTATTTCTCCTACCAAACAGACTCATTACCTCCGAGGAGCGACGACGAATATCAAACGTGTTTTTTACAAAAGCGCGAGTAACAAGTTACTTAACAATAATCATAACAGCTCGTTCCCTTTAAAAGAAATAAAATTGAGTACGTTCTGTAAAAGAGCCTTACGGCGTACGATCCCATCCCGGAGTGTACTATGATTGGATCCGGATTTTAACGGCGAGTGTACAAAATAGACATCGGGCGCGCGGGCCCGTTAATCTGCGTTACCGTAGCAACCGGGGATAGCTATCAACAATACCAGCTCCGGGTTACTTCTTACTCTTCTTCTTTCATTTCATTCATTCGAATTTGATGAGCAAGTAAGAAATTTCACTCGACCAGGTTTGCCGTTAATAATTAATTATAAAAGTGAGTTTTCGCCGTTTTTTCCCATGGAGGATATTAAAGTAATTCCTTTATTGTTGGTGGAAAGAACGCCCACGTGGAGGGCGCTGTCGGTTCCTGCTTTACGACCGAATATTTACATTCAAAACATGTCACTTGTCGATTTGAATCACTTTCAAAGCTTTGGGTTTTTAGCGCTAGCTGAAAAAATGCTTTAAGGGTTTGGGGTTGGATAGAGTTACAAAAATTACTAAAATCCTGCTGATTTGTAAATAAAACACGCATTGTTTGTACAACATCCAAAGCTAGTCCGATCAAGGGGCTACAAAAGCTGCGGTCGTAGTTTTTCACTACAGTGCCACGTTTCAGACTTCCCCCCGTGTGCATCCACTGAAAACCTAAGGTTTCTAAAAGTCCATCGCATTAAAATGAAAACTCTTGCACAAACAACTTCTTTTTTCAAACTGAATAAACAAGCCTTTTCAGTAACTCATAGTTTGAATAAAATTTCTAAAAGCTCTCACAAGTATTATCTTCTTGACACTAAAACTACAGCGCTAGCATCTAAATGACTATAGAAGCACTACAATGAATTTATATCAAAACACGAATTATTAATTTATATAATCACTAACAGTAATTTATATCACATTACGACTTCCGAACTTTCAACTAGAACATATTGCAATCAAAGCTTTACATTTGAACTAGTATTACAATCAGTGCAGTCAGAACTGAACTACAGAACTCCTTAACGTATGCAATTGTTCTAGACTAATTTACAACATACCGGAATTTTCTAATAAATCTCGAATGTAGCTATTGTAATCTTGAAAGGCAACGTCTTGTACCTGTCAGTCAAGAGATCTCGCACCGCAGTACCTGTCAATCATCTTTTGTGTGTAAACGCTTCACTTACATTACAAAGTATTATTCTTAGACTGAGCAGCGCTACATTGCCCGTCTCTTAAACCTGTTCTATCTCAGAACGCTCTGTGACGCGGACGTTGAAAATCTCTGGGGGGTAAGGACAGTCGAAAGCTTTCTGCAACTTCCCTGTTGATACAAATAAGCAATCAACATTTTTTATAACATACGACATACCATTTGGATTGTAATTACAGGCGAAAATCTAGACTGGTTTTCTGGAACAGTTCTCTGGTGTGTTTCGTACCCCATATTTGGTTTTTTATGCTCCACCCCGAAGGTACTAAATAGGCCAGGAAGCGAGTTTTTTCTACCTGGAAGTTTTGAATTTTGCCGAACTCTTGCTGTTGCAAGAAAGGTAGAGATCTTTAACGGGCGTGATAACACACACACACACACACACACACACACACACACACACACGGGACCTCCATTTTACCTCTATCCGAACCAAGGCGTATTTTTGTGAAAAATGCTCGCTTAACATGTTTCAAGCGGACTGTATCGTGATTCAAACCCGGGACCTTGGGCGTAGTAGCCACACGCATACCAACTACGGCACGGAGCTGCCTGCGTATTTCGTACCTTACATGTGATTTTCCAATGCTCCACCCGAAGGTACTACACTGGCCAGGAAGCGAGTTTTTTCTATCTGGAAAATTTTGAATTTTGCCGAACCCTTGCTGTTGCAAGAAAGGTAGGGATCTTTAACGCGCGCGATAACACACACACACACTGAAACCCCATTTTTCCTCTCATCCAAACGAGGGCGTATTTTTGTGAAAAATGTTCGCCTAACATTTTTCAAGCGGACCGTGTCGGGATTTGAACCCGGAGCCTTGGACATAGTAGTCACACGCAAACCAACTACTCCACGGAGCCGCTCAGCATATTTCGTCCAACCCTTCGTGCCATTAAGCGACTTTGGGTGTGGCTAAGTCTTCTTGTCTTCAAATTTGATCATTTGAACATTGAGGTCCACTAACGTCTTCCGCAGATCCTGGTAAATCAATTTATCAAAAGGTTGTTGCTTTCCTTGACGACTGGGATATCCGGCTGCCGATGGTCCTGGTCCTAGAGGGGGAACGTAACACGGACCAACATCACACACATAACACACATACACACAACCCCCCCCCCCACACATACACACATAACACATGATGGTTACTTTCTGTGGGAAAGCTAGGTCTGCTTAAATTTCAGGTAGCAGACTACTGAAACGTGGGAACAAATAAAATCCAATAAAAATAAAAAAGGTTGTTGCTTAGTCAGTAAATCCTACAACGTCGGTTTTTTGACCGTATGGTTTTTTCAATCTTTAGTTGTTGTCGGCAAAGTTTATCTAGACCACCACATTGATTTTTAGACACCCGAGCAAGTCCTCGGGACATATCTAGGCCCGCGGCTACCCATTGCGTCAGGGAATATTCCGATGGCGCAAAGAATAGATTTCCTTGAATCTTTTCAGTGACCCCAAATTTCGCTTTGCCTGTGCGTATATGTTTGTTTTTCTCACTGCCTGCCGCCCTTCAGTTCTACCAGTGTCATTACTATCGTAGGGTGCTAACCGATTAACGCACACCGCTACTGTTCTTTCTTTTGGGCGCTTACAAATCCGATATACCGTGTCGTTAATCTCTTTGCAATTTCGTACGGACCCTCCCGATGTCATTGTGACTTTGACGACAGTAGCGCCTCCATTTGGGGTTGTATAGACAGACGCGGTCGTCCTTTTGAAAACAGAATTCTGCGCCTAGATGATCGATTGCAATCTGTCACCATTGATGTCGCGCATCTTGCGTTGGAGCTTCTCGACGTAGCTTCCGCACACGGTGTCATCCCATACCTGTACTCAAATTTAAGATCACACGGTAGATGTATCTCGCGTCCCTGCGTAGTATATGTAGGTGTCAGTCCAGTGTTGTAACATGAATCAAAAACCGATAGGCAAAAAAAATATTGGTTCCAGTCTTTCTGATGTTGGAAGACCACCTTGGAAAGGTACCTGCCCGAGGTGCGGTTCATGCGTTCTACCATATCATCCGTTTGAGGTTGCAATGGTGCTGTTAGAATCTCTTATCTCAAGCAGCCAGTAAACTTCTTGGAATAACGCTGACTTTTTTTCTGATTTTCTGCCTTGATAGGCGTACAACCCCATGGCAACTCCAAAAGCGGCAAAACAGTTCCTATACCAGCACGTTAGCAGGTTCTTGGTTTAGTATGGCTTACGCTTATGTCCGGTTACCAAAATGTAGTTTTCCCGGAGTCGATCTCGAAGAATGTACCGGCAACATCAATTACCACTCTCTCAAGGAGGTCCTCACGTTGTACTACCCTATTGAAACCTTACGGTTTTCAAATTGTGCGCTCCGCTGACACTTGCGACAGCACTCCTTTACATGGCCCTTGCAGTTTACCGAGTGAAATCTTTCTCAGACGCTTTTCAGACTTGTGTTAACGCCAAAGTGTCCTCCCGAGATCCCATTATGCTGATGTTTAGTTCACTTGATTTTTTGGAACCACCACCATCCATCTACATTCTCGAACGATCTCACCATGATTCCATTTTCTATTTCTACGGAATCTTATTGTGCGCAGTACAGCTTCAGAGTATTACTCAACAGGATATTCTCCTTCCAAGAGGGACGTTCTCCTCTAGCGTTCCAACCCAAAATGATATCTAGGTCTTTGTCATTATATGTTACGATCGCATCTGTAGAGATTGTCAATCGTCATGGATTATGGTAGCCCGATCACATAAATCATCATTTGTTTCTAACCGTGAGCTATGACTACAATCTCCGCCTCGTAAACCTGTTCTATCTCAGAACGCTCTGTGACGCGGACGTTGAAAGTTCCTGTGGAGGAAAGGACAGTCAAAAGCTTTCTAAAGTTTCTCTGTTGATACAAGTAGCAATCAACATTTTCATAACAGACGACATACCATTTGGATTGTAATTACACGCCAAAATCAAGACTGGTTTTCTGGAAGAGTACCTATAGCGTATTTCGTACCCTACATTTGATTTTCCAATGCTACCCAAAGATAATACATTGGCCAGGAAACGAGTTTTTTTTTACCTGGAAATTTTGAATTTTGCCGGACCCTTGCTGTTGTAAGAAAGGTAGGGATCTTTAACGCGCGCGACAACACTCACACACGGGACCTCCATTTTACCTCTATTCTAACGAGAGCGTATTTTTGTGAAAAATGCTCGCGTAACATTTTTCAAGCGGACCGTGTCGTGATTCGAACCCGAGACCTTGGGCGTAGTAGTCATACACATACTAACTACGCCACGGAGCCGCCTACGTATTTTGCACTCTTACATGTTATTTTTTCCAATGCTACACCCGAGAGTACTACATTGGCCAGGAAGCGAATTTTTTCTACATGAAAATTTTGAATTTTGCCGAACCCTTGCTGTTGCAAGAAAGGAAGGGATCTTTAACGCGCGCGATAACACACACACACTGAAACCCCATTTTACTTCTCATCCAAACGAGGGCGTATTTTTGTGAAAAATGCTCGCCTAACATTTTTCAAGCGGACCGTGTCGGGATTTGAACCCGGAGCCTTGGACATAGTAGTCACACGCAAACCAACTACTCCACGGAGCCGCTCAGCATATTTCGTCCAACCCTTCGTGCCATTAAGCGACTTTGGGTGTGGCTAAGTCTTCTTGTCTTCAAATTTGATCATTTGAACATTGAGGTCCACTAACGTCTTCCGCAGATCCTGGTAAATCAATTTATCAAAAGGTTGTTGCTTTCCTTGACGACTGGGATATCCGGCTGCCGATGGTCCTGGTCCTAGAGGGGGAACGTAACACGGACCAACATCACACACATAACACACATACACACAACCAACCCCCACACACACACATACACACATAACACATGATGGTTACTTTCTGTGGGAAAGCTAGGTCTGCTTAAATTTCAGGTAGCAGACCACTGAAACGTGGGAACAAATAAAATCCAATAAAAATAAAAAAGGTTGTTGCTTAGTCAGTAAATCCTACAACGTCGGTTTTTTGACCGTATGGTTTTTTCAATCTTTAGTTGTTGTCGGCAAAGTTTATCTAGACCACCACATTGATTTTTAGACACCCGAGCAAGTCCTCGGGACATATCTAGACCCGCGGCTACCCATTGCGTCAGGGAATATTCCGATGACGCAAAGAATAGATTTCCTTGAATCTTTTCAGTGACCACAAATTTCGCTTTGCCTGTGCTTATATGTTTGTTTTTCTCACTGCCTGCCGCCCTTCAGTTCTACCAGTGTCATTACTATCGTAGGGTGCTAACCGATTAACGCACACCACTACTGTTCTTTCTTTTGGGCGCTTACAAATTCGATATACCGTGTCGTTAATCTCTTTGCAATTTCGTACGGACCCTCCTAATGTCCTTGTGACTTTGATGACAGTAGCGCCTCCATTTGGGGTTGTATAGACAGACGTGGTCGTCCTTTTGAAAACAGAATTCTGCGCCTTGATGATCGATTGCAATCTGTCACCATTAATGTCGCGCATCTTGCGTTGAAGCTTCTCGACGTAGCTTTCGCACACGGTGTCATCCCATACCTATACCCAAATTCAAGATCACACGGTAAATGTATCTTGCGTCCCAGCGTAGTACATGTAGGTCTTGGTCCAGTGTTGTAACATGAATCAAAAACCGATAGGCAAAAAAAAAATGTAAATATTGGTTCCAGTCTCTTTGATGTTGGAAGACCACCTTGGAAAGGTACCTGTCCCAGGTGCGGTTTATGCGTTCTACCATATCATCCGTTTGAGGGTGCAATGGTGCTGTTGGAGTCTCTTATCTCAAGCAGCCAGTAAACTTCTTGGAATAACGCTGACTTTTTTTCTGATTTTCTGCATTGATAGGCGTACAACCCCATGGCAACTCCAAAAACGGCACAACAGTTCCTTTACTAGCACGTTAGCAGGTTCTTGGTTTAGTATGGCTTACGCTTCTGTCCGGTTACCAAAATGTAGTTATTCGCGGAGTCAATCTCAAAGAATGTACCGGCAACATCAATTACCACTCTCTCAAGGAGGTCCTCACGTTGTATTACCCTATTGAAACCTTACGGTTTTCAAATTGTGCGCTCAGCTGACACTTG
The DNA here is from genome assembly GCA_036346225.1 of Platerodrilus igneus. Taxonomy (NCBI): domain Eukaryota; kingdom Metazoa; phylum Arthropoda; class Insecta; order Coleoptera; family Lycidae; genus Platerodrilus; species Platerodrilus igneus. The sequence goes on along the minus strand of JARFIW010000053.1, from coordinate 10,438,773 downwards.
CGACAGCACTCCTTTACATGGCCCTTGCAGTTTACCGAGTGAAATCTTTCTCAGACGCTTTCCAGACTCGTGTTGACGCCAAAGTGTCCTCCCGAGATCCCATTATGCTGATGTTTAGTTCACTTGACTTTTTGGAACCACCACCATCCATCTACATTCTCGAACGATCTCACCATGATTCCATTTTCTATTTCTACGGAATCTTATTGTGCGCAGTACGGCTTCAGAGTATTACTCAACAGGATATTCTCCTTCCAAGAGGGACGTTCTCCTCTAGCGTTCCAACCCAAAATGATATCTAGGTCTTTGTCATTATATGTTACGTTCGCATCTGTAGAGATTGTCAATCGTCATGGATTATGGTAGCCCGACCACATAAATCACCTTTTGTTTCTAACCGTGAGCTATGACTACAATCTCCGGGACTAGGCTGTCTCCAAGCGCCTCCATATTACGATGGTTTGTACCAGCATGGCGCTCTGTGTCGAAGTCATACTTCCGTAGCCACTCTATCCATCCGGAAACTTGCCCTTCATTGTTTCTAAACTTTAATAGCCATTTCAAGGCGGCGTGGTCGGTTCTCAGGTGAAATTTTCCTCCGTAGAGGTACTTATAAAGATATTCTACGGATTTCACCACAACCAAGAGTTCCCTCTTGTAATCCAATTATTCCTTTTCAGTTTTGAGAGCACCATGCTAAAGTAATCGATGCCTCTCTATTGCCCTTCTTGTATTTGGGATAGTACACTTTCAGTGTTGCCATAGCTTGCGTCTGTAACCAAGTTGAATTTACTTTCCGACCGAATACAGCTTAAGATCTTAGCTGTTGCCAATGACTTAGTTGTTGGAATGCATTTTGGCAATTTTCATCCCAAACGTAATCACGTCCACCTTCAATCAGCTTGGTCAAGGACTTGACTATATCTGCAAATCCGGAAACTAATCTTTTATAGTAAGTGCACAACCGTGGAACGCTGCGTAAACTAATGCTTGTTTTTTGGGGTCGGTCACTCTTGTACCGAATTAACCTTTTCCGTGCCTGGCCTGACTCCATTGTGTGAAACATGCCCTAGGCATTTCATCTCTTCGTCTAGTAAATGACACTTTTTTGGACATAGCTTCAGATTTCTCAATGTTATACAAAACGATTTCGCAAATACGACCACGTCATCTACACGTACTAGACACGTATTCCACGACAGCCCACACAAGATGTAATCCATTAAATGTTCAAAAATGGAAGCATGGCTGTAAATTGTCATAGACCAGTTCCAATAGTGAAAGCAATCTTTTCTCGATCTTTGGGTTACACATCCACTTGCTAGAATCCAAGGACACCACATTCAATCACCTGTAGTCCACACAAAATCTTACTGACGCGTCCTACTTCTTAACAACCACAAACAGCGTTAAATTGTCTATGTATGTAAATACAGTCTGCATGTTTAGATCGTACGATGCTGACCATGGTCTATGATGCAGAATCTGTGCAGGATCATTTTCGTACCTTCCTGCCGACCACCTTTGGTTTTCCGGCTTCTATGTTTTTTTTGGCTGATTACATTTGGACTGTATATGCTCAAACTCGCCACAATTTCAGCATCTAAGACTCTTTCTGTTTGGTTGGTAATCACAAAGTACCCGTCAAATCATCTCCTCTATGCTTTCTTGGTCCAGTTCCTCCATAGAGCATATAACCTTGCCATTACCACATTGCAAAACTTTTTTGCCGATTCACATTCCAAACCATGAGTTAGCGTACCATTCACGGTCTTTGGACGAGCCAGCCGTAGTGCTTGCTGGATCTCTCCGTCGCGCATCTCGTCTACAAAAATTTGTGCCGCCAGGTGTTCTAAGAAGCAATGCATTGCTGTAGGGTAAGGTCATCTCACCAAGCAAGCAATATTTGCTTCAAACTGAAGCAAATTTTTCTTAGCATTTTGGTAATCGTTTTTCACTTGAGCGTGGCACACTTGTTGCAGATGAAAGTTGCCGTACCTCATTTCCAACCTTGACGTTAAGACCCCATAGCTTCTTTGGTTATGGTCTGCGGAATATTCAAGACTTCACCTACTAACTCTACAATCTACGCGGTTGCCCTTTCACCATCCTTCCAGCCGTTAGATTTCGCAGTAGGCTCGAATTGTTTGAAATATGTCTACGAAGGTGACCTTCCATCAAATGTAGGTGACTTTATCTTAAACCTTGACGCCACTCCGCATTCCACGACATCTATAAATTCTGGGGCGTGTTATATCACCGGTATTGATGGCTCCACTGCTTGCAATGCTATAGAATTAATTCGTTCTTTCTATTTTTCTATTTTTCAGATCATGCATATAAGCCAAAAGCTTGGTTTACAATTTTTGTAAATTATCGGAAAAATTGGTTTTCGGGTTTTCCGCCGATTTTATAGGTTTTTTTTTAAAACGCTTCTTTTAATTATTCAACTGCTTTTGCGGTTTTTGTAACTTCCTGTATAAATTCCTCTCTTAATTGACTGTAATTTCCGTATAGTGTTACGGCGGTTTCCTGTAATTTCTCTGAAAAAAATCGTATTATTTTCTTCTAATTTTGTTACGGTATGGTTCAATTTTTCTGTGAGGCGTACAGTATTTTTGTAATTTTACCTCTAATTTGGCCGACAGACTTACAGAATTTTGGTCTTTTTTCTCTGAATTTTCGGCCAAGCGTTCTACAACGGTTAAATTGAAAATGTTTCAAAAAACACAAAATTTTGCTATCCATTTCAAATTTGTGACTACGAGTGACAGGTATGCAAATAGGAATCGTGCAAAAGTTTTTAATCTCACTACTTGACACCAATGTAATGAAAACTCTTTTTGCAAAAACAGCAGTTATTTATTTTCAAACTGATTATACAAGCCTTTTCAGTAATTTGTAGTTACAATAAAATTCCTAAAAGCTCTCACGGTTATTCACTTTCCAAACTAATTGTTAACAGTACAGGCATTGTTTTGTTATAATCTAAATCATGAGAGAATGAATGCGCGTCATAGGTTGCTGAATTAAAAACGACATACTTTCTAATCTTATGCATTAAGTATACTGTGATAGATTCCTTAAAAGTCTATCGGGTTTTTTTATTTACAAGCCTATGATGTGAATGCATTCTCTCATGATTTCGTCTATAACACTAAAACTACAATGATTCATTATAAATTACTATAGAAGCAATATAATGAATTTATATAGAAATACATAAATATTATTTTATATAATCACTAACAGTAATTTATATCACATCACGACTTTGCACTAGAACATATTGCAATCAAAGCTTTACATTAGAACTAGAATTACAATCAGTGCAATCAGAACTAAACTGCAGAACACTTTCACGCTTATTTATACCGTATGCAATGTTCTACATTAATCTACAGCATACCGGAATTTGCTAATAAATCTCGAATGTAGCTATTGTAATATTGAAAGGCATCGTCTTGTACCTGTCGGCCAAGAGATCTTGCACCGCAGTACCTGTCAATCATTTTTTGTGTGCAAACGCTTCGCTTACATTCCCAAGTATTATTCTTAAACTGAGCAGCGTTACATTGCCCGCCTCTTAAACCTGTTCTATCTCAGAACGCTCTGTGACGCGGACGTTGAAAGTTCCTGTGGAGGAAAGGACAGTCGAAAGCTTTCTAAAGTTTCTCTGTTGATACAAGTAGCAATCAACATTTTTCATAACAGACGACATACCATTTGGATTGTAATTACATGCCAAAATCTAGACTGGTTTTCTGGAACAGTACCTCTAGTGTGGTTTGTACCCTACATTTGATTTTCCAATGCTCCACCCGAAGGTACTACATTGGCCAGGAAACGAGTTTTTTTACCTGGAAATTTTGAATTTTGCCGAACCCTTGCTGTTGCAAGAAAGGTAGGGATCTTTAACGCGCGCGACAACACACACACACACGGGACCTCCATTTTACCTCTATTCTAACGAGAGCGTATTTTTGTAAAAAATGCTCGCGTAACATTTTTCAAGCGGACCGTGTCGTGATTCAAACCCGGTAACTTGGGCGTAGTAGTCACACACATACCAACTACGCCACGGAGCCGCCTCCGTATTTCGTACCTTACATGTGATTTTCCAATGCTCACCCGAAGGTACTACATTGGCCAGAAAGCGAGTTTTTCTTTTATCTGGAATATTTTGAATTTTGCCTAACCCTTGCTGTTCCGAGTAAGGTAGGAATCTTTAACGAGCATGACAACACTCACACACGGGACCTCCATTTTACCTCTCATCCGAACGAGGGTGAATTTTTGTGAAAAATGTTCGCCTAACATTTTTCCAGCGGGCCGTGTCGGGATTCGAATCCGGGACCTTGGGCGTAGTAGTCACACGCATACCAGCTATGCCGCGGAGCCGCCCGTATTTTGTACCTACATTTGATTTTCTAATGCTTCACCCGAAAGTACTACATTGGCCAGGAAGCAAGTTTTTTTACTTGGAAATTTTGAATTTTGCCGGACCCTTGCTGTTGCAAGCAAGTAGGGATCTTTAACGTGCGTGACAACACACACACGCCTCCATTTTACCTCTCATCCTAACAAGGGCGCAATTTTGTGAAAAATGCTCACCTGCTATTTTTCAAGCAGTCGGCTCTGTCGGGAATCGAACCCAGGACCTTGGGATTTGTAGTCTTACGCTTACTACATTGATCTACGGCGAAGCCTTACGTATTTCGTACCGTTCATTTACATTTCCAATGCTCCACCCGAAGGTACTACATTGGCCAGGAGGCGAGTTTTTTTGTTGCCTGGAAATTACCCTTGCCGTTCTAGGCAAGGTAGGGATCTTTAACGTGCGTGACAACACTCACACACGGGACCTCCATTTAACCTCTCATCCGAACGAGGGCGTAATTTTTGTGAAAAATGCAGTCGGCCGTGTCGGGATTTGAACCCATGACCTTAAGATCCGTAGTCTTACGCTTACTACATTGATCCACGGCGACGCCGACGTATTTCGTACCACCATCCAGTCTAACCCATCGTGCTCTTAACCAATCTTGGGCGTGACAAACTCTCCTTATCTTCAAATCTGTATATTTGACCCATGAGGTCCACTAGCGTCTTCTACAGATCCTGGCAATTCAACTTAACAGAAGGCTGTTGCGTAGTCAGCAAATCTTACGACGTAGGTTCTTTGACCGTATGGTCCTCCCAACCTTTAGTTGTTGTTGGCGAAGTAAATCTAGATCACCAAATTTATTTTTAAACATTTGAACGTCCTCGGGATCAAGATTCGCGCCACTCGATGCGCCAGGGAGAATTCCGATAGCGCAATGAATATATCACCTTAAATCTTTTCCACGACTCCAAATTTTAGTTTATCTGTGGCGCTGTACCGCTGTACAGTGTGTCCCAAATTGGATGTATTAAATGGGTAACTTAGTTGTTATTAAAGATACAATAAAACTGTGTGCGCAGTCATGTGCCAACTTTTTGAGATCAATTCAATGGTGAAATCACAAATGAGCGATCTTCTTTTGTTTTCGAGTTATAGCCAATAATTGATATTTTTAACAATTCTATTAATTCATATAACTCGTTTGGTTGCAAAAATATCCAAAAATACTGTAGAAGTCTTTTATACGGTTTTTTACGTAGAATACAGTGGCGTACGCAAATATTTAATATTTTTAATACTTTTGAGGTTATAATATAAACTTGCATTTTTTTAAATGGAAACCACAATTGGTTGTCACTTTATTTAAAAGCTCTTTTTGACAGCTTTTCAAAAATATGTAGTTTAATATAATTATCTTTTCAAATGGCCAAATTATTTCATGTTTTTGGTATAATAAAATAATTTATTATATAGGTAATAAATAGTTGGCCGCGAAACAAAAGGTAAACAAAAAACGACAATTGTTTGTATAACAAACGTCAACGAGCTTCAATCATATCTATTACACATTCAATAAATTGTATTGTTAGTTTGTAAGTGAACCCTCAGTCTGTTACTAAATGGCAAAATTTGAAAATTACGAAAAATACGATATGCAAGTTGCATTTATTGAGTCTGCGAGAATTCCTCTATCAGTAAAAACTTTATATTTTAACAGGTAATTGTGTAACTAATAGCAAATAATATTACTATGTCGTTTGTAAATAATACAGATACCCTGAAGGACAACAACCTAATATTAACATGTGATTAATGGTGATTAAGGAGGTTGATATAAATGTGTGTATAAATATAAATATGCAAATTACAATGAAGGACCAATTGCTTTTATAGCAATAACGATAATGGTGGAGCGGTTATGTAATAACAAAAAAAGACAACTACCAACTAATTAAGGAAGGGTATAAATACCTTAAGTCTTGCGCCGCTGGGGGCAATAGACACTTTCACGCACAAAGCTTTGTCCTGCGCCGCTGGGGGCAATAGACACTTTCACGCACAAAAGCTTTTACGGAGAACCAGTAACACGCTCGACCGGGTGTCGGTCTCGCTTTGAAAGCTCTAATACGACCGTCCCTTTCAAGGGTTCGAAGGCGACTTGCTTCTCTAAAGGCTCGAGTACGACTGTCACTTTATGCACTGTTATTGCCGGTATATAAAATGTTTCACTCAAACTGTAGGATGCACGCACAAAGTATTTATTGTCACAAAATACCGAATTGTTCGATGACGACGTAACATACCGCCCACCAAATTCATAGAATTTTGAAAAGGAGGAAGTAGGTTGGGTGAAGGAAATCACATGGGATTTGACCTTGCTAGGAAAGGAGGTAACGAAAGATAGGGTGGTGCACTACAGCGAGCGATATTACCAACTATGCAAAAATAAAAATATATATATGTAAATAAGCAAATATGTAAAAATAATATACTACTATACATGTAAAAATGTGTATATACATCTAAACATAAAATAAAGTTAAAATACCGGTAGCGGCGCTAGTTTGACCAAAGGTCGTTTTAATGTGCCATGTGCAGTTTTGATCTGGGTAATACGTGCTGCCGGTAGGTCTCCCATAGGAGGAGTTACCAGGACCGGTTTGGTACGAAAACATCCATGACATGATGATAAACAATTTCCGATTGAATTTTTAATAGAAAGGATCCAGAAATTCTGTTGGATAAGATACGCTGTGGTATTAACACCAGGATGGCAATACCTTTCATGAGTTGACAGAATGATAAGTTCGGTTAATTGGTGCCGCTGAGGCAATAACGCAGGAAACTTTTCGGAATAGGAACGCGAAGAATGTGTCAAGCGCCCACCTACTCTTAAGATGTTTTGTGGATCAACAAATGGAGAAAGTTTTCGCAAGCTTTTAGGTAATTTACGGTTTGCCTTGATCGAAGCTATTTCCTTTGAAAATGTAACATTTTGTACATGCCGAACGATAATCATGAGAGCATTGTGTAATTCAATGTCTGTTAAGGGACCCGTATGACGTTGAGCCATGGGTTTAGAAAATCTATAAATGTAAGCCACGATGCCTTGGATTTTATATAACGATGAAAAGCGGCTTAGTAAAATGTCAATGACGTTTGGATCTGTTTGAGCGACAAATGTTAGGATCTTCTTTTCCGTAGTTACCTCAGCAATTGAGGTTGACAATGTTGGTTGAGGCGGCCACGAGTCACTAGGGTAGTGAAGCCATTCAGGCCCCGCCCACCATAGCGAACATGAGATAACCGCGCTTGGCATTAATCCCGAGATGCAGGATCAGCCGGATTATGCGAAGATTTAATATAAAACCATCGGCTAGGTGCAATGATTTCTTGAATGTGGCTAACACGGTTTGCCACAAAAGTTTTCCAACGAAAAGGTGGAGAACGTATCCAAGTGAGAGCGACCGTAGAATCACTCCACGCTGAAACATCGGAAATGTCAATCAAGCCTTGATAAGAACGAATGGTAAAAGAAAGTAAATCGGTTAATAAAACGGCGGCACATAATTCCAAACGTGGAATTGAAATGCGCTTAATTGGAGCTACTTTTGTTTTAGCGGTTACAAATTGTACAGTTATTTCTCCGGTAGTTTGATTTATGAACTGAAAATACACTACCGCTGCATACCCTACCTCGCTAGCATCGCAAAACCCATGCAAATGACAAGTAGAAGGATCCGAAGGGGGTAAACAACGTGGTAACTTTAATGACGATAATAACGGCAACTCTTCTTGGTATTGCTGCCATTGAGACGAAATGTCTGCTGGTGGGATGTCATCCCAATTTAAAACTAACATCCACAGATGCTGGATTAGGCGTTTTGCAAAAAGTGTTAGTGGGGCTAAAAATCCTAATGGATCATATATTCTGGCAACTTGTGAAAGTATGTTGCGCTTTGTACATATTTGGTTTAATGGTTTAACCCGAAACGAGAAAATATCGTCTGTAGGTGACCATTGAAGACCTAATATTTTTATTGATTCGTCAGAATCGAAATCGAGAGAAGTATATTGGCAAAAATCTGACGGAATGCCCTCCAAAATAGAAACTGAATTAGAACTCCATTTTCGAAGTTCAAAACCAGCCAAATGTAAAAGTCGGATAAGTTGATCTTTAATTTCGCGGGCCGATTGTATAGAATCTCCACCGGCGACGAAATCATCAATATATAGATTTGACCGTATAGCCTCAGCGGCTAACGGAAACCTTTGCCTTCGTCAATGGCTAATTGCTGAAGAGTCTTTAATGCTAGATAAGGCGATGACTTAATACCATAGGTCACTGTATTAAGCTGATATGTCTGGATGGGTTCTTCTGCGGAGAACCGCCAAACAATTAATTGAAACTTTCGATGTTCTTCGGTAACCAAAATTTGTCGATACATTTGGCGAACATCACAAGTAAAAACGAAACGATGAGTACGAAATTTCAGTAAGATTGACGAAATGTCGTTTTGGAGACTAGGTCCAGCCAATTGAGTGTCATTAAGTGACACGTTGTTTTTAGCCTTTGCAGAGGCGTCAAAACCACACGAATTTTAGAAGTATGACCTTCTTCTTTAAACACAGGGTGATGGGGTAAAAGTAATTATCGTTCCCAACGGGCGGAGAATCGAGTAATGCCATATGACCCGCATCAAGATAGTCCTGCATGAAATTGTTGTATTGGGCGCGTAGCTCCGGTTGAGCATGTAATTTGCGCTCCAACGAAAATAGTCTTTTTAGCCATCTCAAAGCAATTATCAAAAACGGGCAAAGTATCGTTGAACGGTAACGCAACAATAAAACGACCGCTAGGGTCACGAGAAAACGTGTTTTCAAAATCAAATCTGCCTTTTCTTCTTCTGGAGAAGTATAAGGCGTGGATGGCAACTCTTCTATCTCCCAAAACCGCCTTAGGGTCTGGTCGATAGGATCTTCTACAGACGTAAAAATGCTTGGACAGTATCAGACTGCAAGCTTTTGTGGGACCAATAATAGTCCAACCAAAGATTGTATTTATGGCGGCAGGCTGAAGAAACTTGCCATGTATAACACCGCCATTGATGATGAACGGATAAACATCTGCTCCTAGGAGCATGTCAATGGTTCCTGGAGAGTTCCAGGTCGGGTCTGCAAAGTGCAGGCCGCATAAGTGTTCCCAATTATTAGGAACTTCAACGCTAGGTAATTTGCCAGATATTGACGAAAGCACAAAAGTTGTGACTTCTAGAGATTTTTCAGAGTCTAACATAGAGCGAATGGTGCAGCTGACGGCACCCTATTGACTGCTGAAGTTGTCTGCCCAAGTCCATAAATCGGAACTTGAGAACGTATGCGTGGAAGCCAAAGTTTGCTCACGCAATCGTCTCGAATAAAGCTAGCTTGGGAACCAGGATCTAAGAGTACCCTGATCGGTTTGTATCTACCAGAACGATCTTGAACTTCCACAACAGCAGTGGAGAGTAAGACAGTAACCCCAAGATTTGAATTCGTCTGTGAAGACAAAACATTTGCCGGAATAGGAGAGGCTGACTGCGTCCTATTGGCATTTTTATGCATGTGTGTAGCGGTCGGTTCAGCTGAACGGCTAGAAGCAGGTTGCGATTCAAAATGTAGCAAGGTATGATGCGGCTTGGCGCAAGTTCGACAGGAATTATAAGATTTGCATTGCATGGACGCATGGTCTGTTCGTAAGCAATTTAAACAAAGGCGTAAGCGTTTGACAATGTCGAAACGTTCTGTCGGAGTTTTCTTTAGAAACGATTGACATCTGTAAATTAAGTGATTGCCCTTGCAGGAAGGACAATGGTGCGAAAATGAATTATTTGAGTCACTGGAGCTACTTGGTGTGTCCAGTGAAACTACGTTAGAAGAAACCTTTGGTTTAAATTGAAACGCTGAGGATTTCTTAGGCACCGATGTGTGCGATGTATGGACAGTCGTCGAATAAGAAACAGGTGCGGTTGAAGAAAAGGTTTCCAACGCTGCACATTGTTGGGTTAAAAAATATCTCAAATCCTCGAAATTAGGTATTTGCTTCGGATCCGATTGGAGTTCGAAGCGTTTTCTAGTGAACGGATCAAGTTTTCTAAAAGCAAATCGACCAGAATAAAGTTCCAATGTTCAGTGGGAAACTTTAAGTTAGTTAGAACAGCAAGGTTCTCCGAAAACAATCAATAAGTGCCCTAAGTTTCTTAGGGTCTTCTGATTTTAAAGGTAGAAAGTCTTTCATTGCTTTCCAATGCAAAGTTGCCAATAAACGCGGATTGCTAAATCTCTCACGCAAGGCGTTATAGGAAATAATAAAATTATCCCCGAAATGGGTACAGATTTAACGATTCTTAAAGACTCCCGGTACAACAACTGATAAGATAATTTAATTTTTCGATATTGGACAGCGACGCGTTATTATAGACCAGGCTGTCAAATAAATCGATGAAAGATGAAAATTCAGTTACCTCATTATTAAAAATTTGGAGCTTTAACGGTAACAATTTTGATACCGTGCTGCTTGGAGCATTTTCGATGATTTGTGGTGCTTTCATTTCTTGCATCGTATCGAGATGCAGCAGTATGAAAAATAAGCGGAATCTACTTCCTTCCGTACAGCGTTGTAAGTTAATGAGTCTACCTCGTCACATGAGGCCAAGACAGCGACTAAAATTGTATTGAAATTTGCATAAAGGTCATGTATTCCCTTGTTTGAATAAGGAACAATGCCTTTAAACTTGGGTCACTTTGTATAGAATTACAAAGCTCAAATATTTCTAAAATCCGTGTTTTCAGTAATTGAGTTCTACCACATGTGCTTTCTTTGGAGCCATTCTCAAAGATTCTGAAAGGACTACAATAAACTGTTGTAAAACGGTAAAGCTAAATGTGCACTGAGAAATATTAAAATATTATGAGTTGTTCAAAGCACGAAAAATGTAAAATAGGGTATAACCAATAAATCACGTTTTATGACTAACGGTTCGTCAAACAAAAGCGTGAATATAAGATGTACCGCTTAACAACCCGAGCGGCTTACCATCAAAAGCTCACAGACACGTTTAAAACATGTGGCTTAACATATTTGCCGAAAGATGCAACTTTACAACCTTATTCCTCTGCAGATATTTTCAATATTGTAATACAAAACGTGCAATAGCTTTTAAATACAAAGCAAATCCCTTTACCTTTCTTGTTTAAGAAGTATAAAGCGATTTATAGTTTTCAGGTTGCTTTCTGTTTTATGCCGCTAAAATGAATTTAAAAACTGAAAACTGACAAATTTTATATTATGAATTTCTTTGTAATTAAAACGCTTGCTGGTTTCAATTACGGCGAAATCGCTTAATTTAATCTAAAGAAAGTATGTAGCTACTATTATACATATTTTAACCCGCTAAATATGGAGTTTGAACACAACTTTAAAAAGCTAAAATATTTACTTAATTAAAAGCTCGCTGAAATGCACAATAATATTTAATTTAGGACATGTGTATAAAACCATAAGACTGGTGAATTCGGATCGTTTGGACCATATGATTAATGGTGATTAAGGAGGTTGATATAAATGTGTGTATAAATATAAATATGCAAATTACAATGAAGGACCAATTGCTTTTATAGCAATAACGATAATGGTGGAGCGGTTATGTAATAACAAAAAAAGACAACTACCAACTAATTAAGGAAGGGTATAAATACCTTAAGTCTTGCGCCGCTGGGGCAATAGACACTTTCACGCACAAAAGCTTTTACGGAGAACCAGTAACACGCTCGACCGGGTGTCGGTCTCGCTTTGAAAGCTCTAATACGACCGTCCCTTTCAAGGGTTCGAAGGCGACTTGCTTCTCTAAAGGCTCGAGTACGACTGTCACTTTATGCACTGTTATTGCCGGTATATAAAATGTTTCACTCAAACTGTAGGATGCACGCACAAAGTATTTATTGTCACAAAATACCGAATTGTTCGATGACGACGTAACAACATGTTTAAAAGGATAGATAGTAATTTACAACAGTTTGGCTGCTTTGAAAAACCTAGAACGAAACAGTATGCAGTTTTTAATTAAGAGCAAACTACTGTTTCAACCATAGCATGTGTGGAAACAAACCCAAGAACATCATGTAGGAAAATTGAAAGGGAAATGGGTGTTTCTGAATCAGCAGCTTCAAGAATATTGAAGCGTGATAAATATCGACCCTATAAAAATAAAATTATACATAGTTTGTTTCCCGACGATTTTCAAAAAAGAAGGCAATTTTGTCAATGGTATCCCCGTAAATGTTCTGCTACTAACAATTTTGGAAATAACATTATATGGTCTGATGAAGCACTTGCTGGTCGAATGAAAATACCGATCAAACATCCGAGGCGTCAACAAAGCCGTTATGGTTTGAATATTTGTTGCTACATTGTTGGTGGCAAATTTCAATACCATATTTTTGAAAACAATCATTCAGCTTGTCGCTATATTGAAATTTTGTATACCAACTTGCACGAATTACTGGAGGCTCTCGAAAAAGACAAAAGTGTGGTTCCAACGAGATGGTGCACCCCGCACAACGCTATAATTACTCGTGATTATTTAAATAGAGAATATCTCAATAAATGGATGTGTACGTTTGGACCTGTTCAGTGGCCGCCTAGATCTCCTGACTTGTCGATATTGGACTATTTCTTGTGGAATTTTTTGAAAGAAGAAATCTATAAAACCCAGAACCATAGTATTGAAGAGTTGCAGAATTCAATTGAAGCAGCATTTCGTAAAGTTAAGGCGGTTTATTTATTAAATTCTGTTAAGTCTTTAATAAAACAATGCGAACTTTGTTTAAGAGAGAATGGAGGCCAGTTTGAACAATATCTCTGAATTATCAGTAAATAAAACTATTGTAGTATTCCCATCTGTGTTCTAGTGTTTTATATATATATTATGTGTGAGGGTGTGTGTGGTTGTGTGCGCATGCGTGCGTGCATGCGTGGGCGCGTGCTTGTGTGTGTGTGTGTTTGTGAGGGTATGAGGTGTGTGAGTATGTGTGTATTTGTGTATCCATACATGGATTATAGACTGTTTAAATGTGGATAGGAAAGTATAATTTTCAATTTAAGATGTAGTTATATTAATTTTGTAATATATGTAGTTATGATATTGTATTCTTCTAGCTTTCAAATTTTGTTGTTTAGAGTGTTGTGGTACAATAATAAACTCTTGTTTTGTGTTTACCTTTTGTTTCGCGGCCAACTATAAATTACCAATACAATAAATTATTTTATTATACCAAAACATGGAATAAATCGGCCATTTGAAAAATAATTATAGTAAACTATATATTTTGAAAAGCATTCAAAAAGCTTTTAAATAAAGTGACAACCGATTGTGGTTTCTATTTAAAAAATGCAAGTTTATATTATAACCTCAAAAGTATTAAAAATATTAAATATTTGCGTACGCCACTGTATTCTACGTAAAAAACCGTATAAAAGACTTCTACAGTATTTTTGGATATTTTTGCAAACAAACGAGTTATGAGAATTAATAGAATTGTAAAAAATATCAATTTTTGGCTATAACTCGAAAACAAAAGAAGATCGCTCATTTGTGATTTCACCATTGAATTGATTTCAAAAAGTTGGCACATGACTGCGCACACAGTTTTATTGTATCTTTAATAACAACTAAGTTACCCATTTAATACATCCAATTTGGGACACACTGTACAGTGTACCACTATTGCTCTTCTTTTTGGGCGCTAACAAATCCGATTTACCGCATCTTTGTAACTTTAGAGACTGTTCACGCCTCCGTTTGGGGTTGTATAAACACACGCGCTCGCCCTTTTGAAAATTAGATTTCCGAGTCTTGATGTCAAATCTGGTTTTCACCTAGCTTGCGGTCTGAATATTTTTTCCAATGTCACAAAGAATGTTGTGCATCTTGCATTTGAGCTTCTCGACATAGCTCTCGCCTACGATGTCATCCCAGACTTATACCCAGATTCAAGATCACTCGGTAGATGTATCTCGTGTGTCGGTCCTGTGCTCTCATAAATAGAAGACTGATAGGCAAATAAAGTTAGATGTAAATATTTCCAGTATTGTGATGTTGAGAGACCACCTTGGAAAGGTACTTGCCCAAGGAGCGGTTCATTTATTCTAACATACCATCCCATGCGGGTTCAATGGTATTGTTGGAGTTTCATCCACAGCAGTCAGTAAACTTCTTGAAATAACGCTGACTTTCTTTCTGATTTTTTGCCCTGATCGGCGTGCCACTCCGTAGCAACTCCAAAACGGCAGAACAATTCTTTTACCAGCACGTTAGCAGGTTAGGTATGGCAAATGCTTCGGTCCATTTCGTACATAATTCTATAACTACCAAAATGTAATTATTCGCAGAGTCGGTTTCAAGGAATGCACCGACAACATCAATTACCACTTTCCCAAGAGGGTTCTTTACGTTGTACTACCTAATTGGAATCTTACTGTTGACAAATTCTGCGCACAGCTGACATTTGCGACAGCACTCCTATACATAGTCTTTGCAGTTTACCTAGTAACATCTTGCTCGAGCGTTCTCCAGAGTCATCTTAACGCTAAAGTGTCCTCCAGAGGTTCTATTATGCAGATGTTTAGGTCACTTGACAGTAAAGAAAAATTTTCTCTATTTACGACACTCGAATTTTAGGAACCACCACCTGAAGCGTACTTACGGACGCATCTACAATCTCCAACGATCTCTCCATGATTCCATTCTCAAGTTCTAGGGAGTCTCATTGTGCCCAGTACGACTTGAAGGTGCTATTGAACGGGCTAATGTCCTTCAAGACGAAACGTTTTTCTCTTGCGCATTTCGTACCCCTACATGCTCCACTAGACGGTACTACATTGGCCAGGAAGCAGATTTTTACCTGGAAAATTTTGAGTTTTGCCGAACCCTTGCTGTTCCAAGCAAGGTTAGGGATCTTTAACGTGCGTGACAACACCACACACGCGACCTCTATTTTACCTGTCATCCGAATGAGGGTGTATTTTTGTGAAAAATGCTCGCCTAACATTTTTTAAGCGGACCGTGTCGGGATTCAAACCCGGGACGTTAGGCGTAGTAGTCACACACATACCACTACGCCACGGAACCGCCTTTATATTTCGTACCGTGTATTTGTATTTCCAATGCTCCACCAGAAGGTACTGCATTGGCCAGGAGGCGAGTTTTTTGTTGCCTGGTAATTTAGAATTTTGCCGAACCCTTGCGGTTCCAGGCAAGGTAGGGATTTTTAACGTGCGTGACAACACTCACACACGGGACCTCAATTTAACCTCTCATCCGAACGAGGGCGTAATTTTTGTGAAAAATGCTCACCTGTCATTTTTCAAGCAGTCGGCCGTGTCGGGATTTGAACCCAGGACCTTGGGATCCGTAGTCTTACGCTTACTACATTGATCCACGGGACGCCTCATATTTCGTACCACCATACAGTCTAACCCATCGTGCCCTTAACCAATCTTGGACGCGGCTAACTCTTCTTGTTTACAAATTTGATCAGCTGAACCTTGAGGTCCATTAACGTCTTCCACAAATCCTGGTAATTTTATTTATCGAAAAGTTGTAGCTTAGTCAGTAAATCCTACAATGGATGTGGTCTTTTGACCGTATGGTCTTTTCAATCTTTGGTCGTTGTCGGCAAAGTTTGTCTAGACCACCAAATTTATTTTCAGGTACCCGAGCAAGTCCTCGGTGCATATCAAAATCCGCTGCTACCCAATGCTACAGGGAGTGTCCAATAGCGTAGAGAATAAATCATCTTAAACCTTTTTAGTGACCCCAAATTTCGCTTTGCCTGTGCCGCTGTACAGAACCTTGAATCAATCATACCTCGGTACAGACTTCCGTTTATCCCCACGAGCGTAACTGTTTGTTTTTCTCACTGCTTGCTGTTTTTCAGCTTTGTCGGTGTCGTCACTATCGTAGGGTGCTAACCGGTTAACGCGCACCACTACTGTTCTTCTTTTTGGGCGCTTACGAATCTATACAATTTCGTACGGAGCCTCCCAGCGCTTTTGTGACTTTGGCGACAGTTACACCTCCATTTGGGGTTGTATAAACAATCGCGGTCGCGCTCTTAATAACAGAATCTTCTTGACGTAGTTCTCACCTACGATGTCATTTCAGGCTTATACCCAAATTCAAGATCACACGGTGGAAATATCTTGCGTCCAAGAATAGCACATGCAGGCTTTGGTCCTGTGCTCTCAAGAATCAAAGACTGATAGGCAAAAGAATAGATGTAAATATTGGTTCTAGTCTTTCTGATGTTGGGAGATAACCTTGGAAATGTACTTGTCCAAGGTGCGGTTGATGTGTTCTACCATACCATCCGCCAGTAAACTTCTTGGAACAACGCTGACTTTCTTTCTGATTTTCTGCCCTGTCGGCAACTCCAAAAGCGACAAAAGACTTCCTTTACCAGCACGTTAGCAGGTTCTTGGTTTGGTATGGCATACGATTCTGTCCATTTCGTAAAATAGTCCGGCTACCAAGATGTAGTTATTCCCGGAGTCGGTTTCAAGGAATATACCGGCAGTATCAATTACCACTTTCTCAAGGGGGTCCTTTTCGTTGTACTGCCTTATTGGAAACACGGTTATCAAATTTTGCGCACAGCTGACACTTGCGACAGCACTCCATGCAGCTTACCCAGTGACATCTTGCTCAGGCGTTCTCAAAAGTCGTCTTACCGCTAAAGTGTTTTCCCGAGCTTTCATTATGTAGATGTTTAGGACGCTTGACTTATATGAGCCACCACATGAAACGTTCTCACGAATCCATCTACATTCTCCAACGATCCCACCATGATTCTATTCTCAACTTCTAGGACATCCCATTGTGGCCAGTACGACTTAAGGGTGCTACACAACGGGCTAACGTCCTTCCAGAAGGAACGTTTTCCTCTAGAGCATTGCGTACCATTATCCAGTCTAACCCATCGTGTCCTTATCCGATCTTGGATGTGGCTAACTCCTCTTGTCTTCAAATTTTATCATTTGACGCTTGAAGTCCACTAACGGCTTTCACAGATCCTAGTAACTCAATTTACCAGAAGACTGTTGCTTAGTCATCTAGTAAAAGATGCCACAACGTCGGTCATTTGGCCGTATAGTCTTTTTAACCTCTGGCTGTTGTCGACAAAGTTGATGCAGACCACCAAATTTATTTTTAGACACCCAAGCAAATCATTGAGACATATAAAGATTCGCAGCTACCTAATGCGCTTGGGAATATTCCGATGACGTAGGCGTTTATAATAGATTACCTTGAATCATTTAAATGACTCAAAATTTCGCTTGCCTGTACCGCTGTACAGAGACATGAACCAACCATACCTCGGTCCAGACATCCGATTATCTTCATGAGCGTAACTGTTTGTCTGTCTTACTGCTTGCCGTTTTTGGGAATTACCGGCGCCATCACTAAACGGTTAACGTGTACCATTACTGCTCTTCTGTTTGGGAGCTAACAAATCCTATATGCCGCATTGTTGATTTTTTTCTACAATTTTATACGGATCCTCTCAATGTCTTTGTAACTTTGGAGACTATCCACACCTCCGTCTGGGGTTGTATATACCAAAATTCAAGACCACACGGTAGAAATATCTAGCGTTCCAGCGTAGCACATGCAGGGTCGGTCCTGTTCTCTCAAGAATCGAAGACTGATAGGCAAAAACAAATAAATGTAAATATTGGTTCCAGTCTCTCTAATGTTGAGAGACTACTTTGAAAAGGTGCTTGTCCAAGGTGCGGTTTATGCGTTCTACCATACCATCCGATGCGGGTGCAATGGTGTTGTTGGAGTCTCAACTACAGCAGCCAGTAAACTTCTTGGAATAACGCTGACTTTCGTTCTGATTTTCTACCCTGATCGGCGTGCAACTCGGTAGCAACTCCAAAACGGCAGAACAGTTCCTTTACCATCATGTTAGCAGGTTCTTGCTTAGGTATGGCATACTTTTTGGTTTATTTCGTAAAATAGTCCATGACTACCAAGATGTAGTTATTCGCAGAGTCGGTTTCAAGGATGGTACCGGCAATATCAATTACCACTCTCGCTATGGGATTCTTCACGTTGTACTACATTATTGGAACCTTACGGGTTTCAAATTGTGCGCTCAGTTGACACTTGCGACAGCACTCCTTTACATTATCCTTGCACCTTACCTAGTGACATGTTGCCCGTACGTTCTCCAAAGTTGTCTTAACGCCATAGTTTCATCCCGAGGTTCTATTATGCAAATGTTTAGGACACTCGACTTTTAGGAATTTGTTGATACAAGTAGCAATCAAAATTTTTCATAGCAGACGACATACCATTCGGATTGTAACCACACGCCAACATCCAGGTTCTGGTTTTCTGGAACAGTACCTCTAGCGCATTTCGTACTACCATCTAGTCCAACCCTTTGTGCTCTCAACCGATCTTGGGCGTGGCTATCTCTTCTTGTTTTCAAATTTGATCATGGTAATTTAATTTACCAGAAAACTGTTGCTTAGTCAGTAAATCCTACGACATAGGTCCCTTGACCAACCTTTAGTTTTTGCCGTTTAAATTAATCTAGATCAACAAATTTATTTTTAAACACTCGAGCAAGGCCTCGGGACATACCAAAATCCGCCACTACGTAATGCACGGATGGCTCATTGAATATATCACCTTGAATCTCTTCCGTGACTTCAAATCTCGTTTTGTCTGTGCCGCAGAATCATAGCTCGGTCCTGAGTTCATCCTCACGAATGTAACTGTTTGTTCTTCTCACTGCTTGCCGTTCTTTGGCAATGCCGGCATCATCTCCATCATACCTGCTAAAGGGTTAATTAATGTATTCTACTAGTGTTCTTTCTTTTGGGATTTACAAATCCTATACACCACGCTATTGATCTTTTTACAACTTTGTACAAACCCCCCTTCCAATATCTTTGTATCTTTGGCGATAGAACACGCTTCCGTGTGGAGTTGTATAACCAGACGTGGTCGCCCTCTTAAAAACAAAATTCTGCGCCTTGATACCATATTTGACTTTCATCTGATCGCCTGCGATCTAAATATTTTTCCTAACATCACCATGAGTGTGCATCTTGCGTTTAAACTTCTCGACGTAGCTCGCGCCAATGATGTCATACCAGACTTATATTCATACTCAAGATCACTTGGTAGACGTATCTCGCGTCCCAGCACAGTATTTGCAGGTGTCGGTCCAGTGTCCTACCATGAATCGAAAACCGATAGGCAAGAAGAATAGATGTAAATATTGGTTCCAGTCTCTCTGATGTTGAAAGACCACCTTGAAAAGGTACCTGCCCTAGGTGCGGTTCATGCGTTCTACTATATTATCCGATTGCGGATGCAATGGTGTTGTTAGAGTCTCTTATCTTAAGCAGTCAGTAAGCTTCTTGGAATAACGCCAACTTTCTTTATGATTTTCTGCCCCTGATCGACGTGCAACTCTAAAAGCGATAGAACAGTTCCTTTTCCAGCACGTTAGCAGGTTCTCGGTTTGGTAAAGTCCGTGGTTCGTGAAATAGCCATGTCTATCAAGATGTAGTTATTCTCGGAATCGGTCTCGAGGAATGTACCGGCAATATCAATTACCACTTTCTCAAGGGGGTCTTTCACGTTGTACTTCCGTATTGGAATCTTACGGTTGTCAAATTGTGTGCACAGCTGACACTTGCAACAACACTCCTTTACATCGTCCTTGCAGCTTACCAAGCGACATCTTGCTCGGGCGTTCTCCCGAGTCCTCTCAACGTTAAACTGTCCTTCCAAGGTTCCATTATGCAGATGTTTAGGAACCATTACCTGAAGCGTACTCACGGATCCATTTATATTCTCCAACGATTCCACTATGATTCCATTCTCAACTTCTGCGGAATTCTATTGTGTCCAGTACGACTTCAAAGTGCTACACAACGGGCTAATGTTCTTCCAAAAAGGAGGTTCTCCTCTAGCGCATTTTGTAACTTCCATTTGTTTTTCCAATGCTACACCCGAAGGTACTAGATTGGCCGGGAAGTGAGTTTTTTACCTGGAAATTTTGAATTTTGCCGAACCCTTGTTGTTCAAAACAAGGTAGGAATTTTTAACGTGCGTGGCAACACTCACACACGGGACCTCCATTTTACCTCCACCGCGGAGTCGTATGCGGATTTCGTACCACAATCCAGCCTAACCCATCGTGTCCTTGGCTGATCTTGGGTGTGGCTAACTTCTTTTGTCTTCAAATTTTATCGTTTGACCCTGGAGGCCCACTAACGCCTTCTACAAATCCTAGTAATTCAATTTACCAGAAGACTGCTTAGTCATCTAGTAGTAGATGCTACAACGTCGGTCCTTTGGCCGTATGGCTTTCTCGCAGTTGTCGGGAAAGTTGATCCAGACCAGCAAATTTATCTTTAGAGACCCGAGCAAGTCCTTGGGACATATAAAAGTCCGCTGCTACCCAATGCGCCTGGGAATATTCCAATGGCGTATAGAATATATTACCTTGAATCTTTTTAGTGATCTTAAATTTCGCTTTGCATGTGCCGCTGTACAGAGACATGAACCAATCATACCTCGGTTTAGACTTCCGTTTATCCTCACGAGCGTAACTGTTTATCTGTCTTACTGCTTGCCGTTTTTCGGCACTACGGGCGCCATCACTATCATAGGGTGCTAATCGGTTAACGTGTACCGCTATTACTCTCCTTTTTGGGAGATAACAAACCCGATATACCGCATCGTTGATTTTTTACAACTTTATACGAACCCTCTCAATGTCTTTGTAACTTTGGAGACTGTCCATGCTAAGCGTGTCGTAGACCAGAATATGTTTCTGGGATTAAGGAGGTCGATATAGCTAGCAAATTAACATTCACAGTAAAAATCCAGCTACTACTTAAAAAAGACATTACGAAAAGAGAACGTTGGATTAAATTGTAAAATACGGATTAAATTGGATATATTGAGCACAACTCCAAGTAAAAATAATAAAATGGTAGTTTTTCATGTGTGGAAATAAATTTATTTCATTTTCTGCATATAAAGTCTAATCAAATTGTACTTTTAATTAAAAATAATTAATCTAAATTCCAGTGGCAGTCGTAGAGATATGACCTTGAAAGGGAACTTAAATATGGTGGTTGAAGATTTAGTAAGGTCTCCAAAACATGGTAGTTGATGAAATTGTAAGATTGCCTGCAAAATAAAGTGCCTAGAAAAATTAATAATGACTTTAAGACATATGGAGCTCTCTTGAGTTAAACATTTTGATAAAAATCAGATTTAGGCCTAATTTAAATGTTAGACTCAAAAGCAAAATCAAAAAGCTTGGCTTTGAGATTGGAAAAAGTTGAAAAACTGCTTTCAGGTTACTTCCTGGCATCTGTTTGAAATTAAATAAACGTATTGCTTTATAACAAATGATTTCTTTCGTACTTAAAACTTTGTGCCAAAGAGCTCGATTTTATGAGGTGCAAGCTTGGTTTTAAAGGTAAAAACTACGTATGAAATAAAATACGCGAAAATGGAAACAAACACATTCGGTTTGAACCGAGAAAAGCTGAGCGGAACCACCCACATTACGCCCTTTAATTTTATACATCCCCAACTGTATTTTAGAGATCAAAGTACATCAACCTTAAATTAAGTAAACTAAAGTAATGATCCTTTTCGCGCTTGTTGCTTATATAACATCAGTATGGTACGTGACGAGTTTCCACTACAGACAAACTTACCGGAGTTCTCAAGAAAATCGAGCCTTTGATATCTAATTTTTTCGGGGATTTCAATTTCATTCGTCTTTGCGCCCTGTCGTCCCACTCAACTCCATGGCGCGGAACGACCATATACACGTCACACGTAATACAACTTCATAAGCCTATTACAAAACACCGCAATAACACTAAATCAGTGAAAGAATGTGACGTCGTATAGTACTTGGAAATTTAATATTACCCAACGAGCTTGATATATCGGTATCAAAATTGATTAATTATGATTTATTTGTGATAATTAAAGAAATAGACTGGCGTGCAAGCTAATTTAGCAACATCACAACCTTGAGCTATTAAAAATTATTGATAATTAATATAGGTTAATTATCAAAATAGCGATTTTCAGACTAATTTAAATTGATTTGGGGTTGGTTCTGAGGTCACAACTAATTAAAGGGCTTACTAGTGGCTATTAACCTAAATATCTTTTTACTTTTTTATAAAGGAAGTAAAGTGAAGGTGTACATTTTAAGTAAAAATAAGAAAAATGTAGAGGCAAGTGATTTATTATGACCACGGATACCCATGTGACTTTATTGAGTCATATGTCGATAAATTTTCATGTTTATATATATATATATATATATATATATATATATATATTTATATATATATTGCTATGCTGCTATCCTTGTTTGGTAGAAGAATACGCAACGTATTTTAATTTTCCAATTTTCCATAATCGTTAGTTAGGCGTTATAGGTGATGGGTTACGAACGATCACCTTCTATTAGGTGTAGTTTTCTTCAGCCCTAACAACTGTAATTAACCTCTGTATTATTTGTAACAAAATCGTTCAATGATATCGAAAAATTATAAACCAACGATTTGATTATTAAAAGGTCGTTTATTTCTCCCTGTCTAATCCAAATTTATTTCTGAACATAAATCAAATTGGCATTAGAACGCTATCAACATTAGCAATCGGCCGTTAACACAGATGGTATCACTTGTACTGCAAGAGAATTTAGAGGGTCGCCAACCCCTTAGAGACCTGCTTTTGATAACAGATGCGTCCTGTCTTAAATCGCCGTAACATACAAAGTTGTTTTTAAAAATGCTCTACTTTTTTTAAATTTTCTAGGTTATATCGATACCGTTGTACAAAAAATACAATAAAAATAAAACAAAAGCGTTCCCACCCCTTGTGGGTTTGATTGCGTGTTTACACAACAAATTACAAACAATAAAAAGGCGACCACAAATTTCTAAATTGAGCCATATGTGTTAATACGTAAAACGAGAAGTGAGTTCAACTCTCAGGGGTGCCATCCTGGTAATGTTATGCGTACAACTACTGAAGGGTACTACATTCTGTTATGTATTGAGATAAGGGTGGAAAGTCTGTTGTACATTAAATACTCGCCTTCGGTCAACTGATCTCACGAGAGTTTATATTTCAAGATATGACCGAATTAGAAAAATCGCTAGAGTGAGATAGGGTGAGAAAAGAGGGGGGGGGGCGTATACAATCAAGCTTTTAATTAACATAAAACGGAGGCAATGCGGAGTTGAATAGGATAGTTTTTTTAAGGGTTGCCACCCTGCAAAGGAAGTTATTTAATTTACACTTCACTATTTCGTTTAATAAAAATCAGATGGCTCTGAAACTTACAGAAAATCTTTAATTTACCAAAAAGTCGGTACTGAAATCACTGATGCTAATTACAAATAATAATTATTACACTAGCGTCTTTTCTGAAACGACAAATCCAACTTCCTGCATTGTATTGGATTGATGCACTATTAATTTATTTCCACAAGCACATACCGACGTATTTTAATTTACATAGGCACAATTTTAACAACTCGAACAATTTATTTATATCACGTGTGGAAACACAACTTTAAGACTGACAACCAGCAGCGACTGTATTTATATCCGACCACGTGCCTTCCGCACCTATCCAGAGGTGACGAGAATATACTCGTATCTTGTTCTTCACTTTCTCTGGGTTCATTGCGTAGCTTGTGTCTGTGAAACATCTTTTAGACACTACAATTTTAATATCGTCTTCGTTTGCTTGTAAGTACGATAACTAGAAGTGTTCACACCAAATCTAGTTGTCTACCAGGGAGTAAGTGAGTTGACAGTATACATGATATTATTTTAAGAAATTGATGTCTACGGATTTTCTACTTGTATTTTGACCAACGCTTCTTGAGACACTTAAGACACTAAAAGCATCGAACCTAGACAACCCCCTCTCTTCCAGGTCTTTCAACCTGGTCAATTTTTTATTAGAAAATATTTTAAATCGTGTAAACCCCGTGAGTAGTAAATCGACCCAAAAAAGAGGAAGTGCTGTACAGATGAAGACATGTCTTTGACATAACTATCTTCCAAAGCAGCGAAGCAGAAGAAGATGTCGAGAATTTTTAAAGGACCAGAAAAGCACTTTGAACAAGTTTCTGGCGTAAGTATTCTCTTGAACAGCGAACTATAACTGTTGAAGAAAATGGTGGGAATTTTCAAACGACCTGAAAAACGCTGTGAATAATTATTTGGCATCAGAATCTCTTGTAACATCAAACTGCAGCTGAAGAAGAAAATGTCGAGAATCATTCTAGGACCAGGAAGGCACTGTGAACAAACTTTTGGCGAAACAATCCTCTGGAACAGAGAATAATCGTTGCAGAAGAAAGTACCGCATATTGTTAAAGGACCAGAAAAGCGTTGTGAACAGGTCTTTGGCGTAAGAACCCAGGAACAACGAAGGTAGCCAAAGAAGAAAATGTTGAGTATCTTCGAAGGAGCAGGAAAGCATTGTGAACAAACCTATGGCGTAAGTATCCTTTAGAACAGCGAACTGTAGCTGAAGAAGTAAATGCCCATAATTTTCGAAAGCCCAGGCGGTGCTGTGAACATATCTTTCGCGTAAGTATTCTCTAGAACATCAAACTGTAGTTGCAAAAAAAGATCCAAGAATTTTCGAAAGTCCAGAAAAGCACTGTGAACAAATTGTTAGCGTAAGCTTCCCATGGAACAGCAAAGTACAACTGATGGACCAAAAAAGCACCAAGAATCAGTCTGTGGCGGAAGTATCCTCTAGAGCAACGAACTATAGCTGCAGAAGCAGATGTCAAGAATTTTCGAAAGGCCCGAATAGAGTTGTGAACAAGTCTTTGGCGTAAAAATTAACTGAAACAGCGAACTGTAGCTAAAGACAAAATTGCCGCGAGTTTTAAAAGCACCACGAACTGTCCCTTGGAAGAGTGAGCTGCAGAAGAAAATACCCAGAATTCTTGAAGGACCAAAAAAGCGCCGTGAACAGGCCAAAGAATCATCAGTAACAGCGAGCTATGGCTGCAAAAAAATGTCAACAATTTTTGAAGGACAAAAAAAAACACCGTGGGCAAACATTTGGCGTAAGCTTCCTTTGCAACAACGAACTATAGCAGCAAAATAAAATGTCAGAAATTTTCGAAGGACCAGAAAAGCGTCTTTGGCGTAAGAATCCTCAGGAACAGCGAATTGCAGTTAAAAAGGAAATGCTGAGTATCTTCGAAGGACCAGGAAGGCACCGTGAACAAACCTACGGCGTAAGTATTCTCTGGAGAAGTAAATGTCGATAACTTAAACTCGGAAAGTGCTGTAAACATATCTTTGGCGTAAGTATCCTCTAGAACATTAAATTGTAGCTGCAGAAGGAGATGCAGAAAGACCAGAAAAGCACTGTGAACAAACTTTTAGTAAAAACTGCACATGGAACAACAAAGTATAGCTGCAAAAAAGGATGTCGGCAAAGCACTGAGAATCAGTCTTTGGCGTAAGCGTCCTCTAGAATAGCGAGCTATTGCTGTAAAAGGAGATGTCGGGAATTTTCGAAAGGCCTGAATAAAGCTGCGAACAAGTCTTTGGTGTAAAAATTCTCGGTAGCTGAAGACAAAAATGTAGAGAGTGTTCAAAGAACCACAAACGCTCTGTAAACATATCTTTGGGGTAACTGTCGCTTGGAACAACGAGTTGCAGAAGAAAATACCCAGAATTTTTGAAAGACCAGAAAGGCGTTGTGAACAGCTGTTTGACGTAAGAATCCTAAGTATCAGTACGCTATGGCTGCAAAATAGTCGACAATTTTTGAAGGTCAAGAAAAACTTTGTGAACGAGCTTTTGGTGTAAGCTTTAGGAACAGCGAACCTAGTTGAAGAACAAAATATCGAGAATCTTCGAACGACCATAAAAGCACTGTGGGCAAACCATTGCCGTAAAGTAGCTCTGGAACAGCAGACTGTAAATGAAAAAGAAAATATCGATAGTTTTTGAAGAACCAGGAAAGAGTTGTAAACAGGTCTTTGGCGTAGGAATTCCCAGGAAACAGCAACAGTAGCTAAAGAAAAAAATGCCGATAATTTTCGATAGACCAGAAGAGTATCGTGAACATGTCTTTAGCGCAAAAATTCAGGAACAGCGAACGGTAGCTCAGGAACAAAATACCGAGAATTTTCGTACGGCAATGAAAGCACTGTGAACAAACCTTTTTGCGTAAGGATTTTCTGGAATAGCAAACTGTAACTGAAAATGAAAATGCCAAAGTTTTTAACAGACTAGGAAAGCGTTGTGAACAGATCTTTGGGGCAAGAATCCTCAAAAAATGCAAATGGTAACAGAACAAGAAAATGCCCAGAATTTTTGAATGATCTAAGAAGGTACTGTGAAGATATCTTTGCTGTAACTATCCTATAGAACAGAGAACTATAACTGCTGAGGGTGAATGTGGGAATTTTTGAAAAACTTAAAAAGCGATGTTAACAAGCCTTTGGCGCAAGAACCTTCTGGAACAGCAAACTGTAGCTGAAGAAGAAAATTCCAATAATTTTCGAAAGATCAGTAGAGTACCGTGAAAATATCTTTGGCGTAAGCATCCTTTAGTACATCAAATTGTAGCTGCAGAAAAAGGTCTGTGAACAAACATTTAGTGTAAGCTTCAAGGAACAATAAAGTGTAGCTGATGGACCAGTAAAGCACCGAGCAGTGAACTATAGCTGCAGAAGGAGATGTTGGGAATGTTCGAAAGACCTGAATAGGGTTGTGAACAAGTCTTTGGCGTAAAAATTCTCCGATCCTCTGAATCCTTAGGAACAGCGAACAGCAGCTGAAGTAGAAAATGCTGAAAATTTGAAAGACCGGAAAAGCATTGTGTAAGAATTCTCAAGAACAGCGAACTGTAGCTGAATAAGGAAATGCCGATAATTTTTGAAGGAGAAGGAAGGCGTTGCGAACAGGTCCTTGACGTAAGTATTCTCTAGAGCAACAAATTGTAGCTGTAAAGGAAAATGCCAAAAATTTTTGAAGAATCAGAATAATGTTACGAACATGTAATTGGCATGAGAATCCTCAGTGAAAGGTAGCTGAAAAAGAAAATATCGAGAATCTTCAAAGGACCAGCAAAGCACTGTGAACAAAGATTTGGTTAAGAATTTTATAGAACAGCGAGTTGTAGCTTCAGAAGAAATTGTTGAGAATTTTTGAATGGCCAGAAAAGCGTTGTGAACAAGTGTTTGGCGTAAGAAGCAAAATACCGAGAATCTTTGAACGACCATGAAAGCACTGTGGACAAACCATTGGCGTAAAGAAGCTCTGGAACAGCGAACTGTAAATGAAAAAGAAAATGCCAATAATTTTTGAAGGACCAGGAAAGAGTTGTAAAGAGACCCTTGGCGTAAGAATCTTCAGGAACAGCAACTGTAGCTAAAGAGCCGATAATTTTCGATGGACCAGAAGAGTACCGTGAACATATCTTTGGCGCAAGAATCTTCAGTATCAGCAAACAGTAGCTGAAGAACAAAATACCGAGAATTTTTAAACAACCATTAAAGCACTGTGAATAAACCTTTGATGTAAGAAACCTCTGGAACAGCGAACTGTTACTGCAAAAGAAAATGCCGATAATTTTCGATGGATCAAAAGAGTACCGTGAACATACACCTTTGGCGTAACTATCCACCAGAAGAGCGAGCTACAGTTGATGAGGACGATGTCGCGAATTTTGAATATGTTTTTGGAGTAAAGAATCATCTAAAACAGCGAACTGTAGCTGAAGACAAAAATACCGAGTTTTTGAAGGACCAGGAAAATACACTGAACAAACCATTGGCGTAAGGGTCCACTGGAACGACGAACTGTAACTGAAAAGGAAAATGCCAATAATTTTTAAAGGACCAGGAAAGCGTTGTGAACAGATCTTTGGCGTAAGAATCCTAAAGAAACTGTAGCTAAAGATGAAAATGCCGATAATTTTCGATGGACCAGAAGAGTACCGTAAGAATCCTCTGTAAGAGCGAACGGTAGCTAAAGAACAAAATACCGAGAATTTTAGAACGACCATGAAAGCACCGTGAACAAATCTTTGATTGAAAAAACCTCTGGAACAGCGAAATGTAGCCGAAGAATAAAATGCCGATAATTTTCGAGTACCGTGAGTACCACTAGAAGATTTTTAGAATGATCTGAAAAGCACTATAAATACGTCTTTGGCGTAAGAATCATTTGAAAGAACGAACTGTAGTTAAAGACAAAAATACTGTGAGTTTTTGAAGGACCAAGAAGATACTCTGAACAAACCTTTGGCGTAAGGATCCTCTGGAACAGCAAACTGTAACTGAAAAGGAAAATACCGATAATTTTTTAAGAACCAGGAAAGCGTTGTGAACAGTTCTTTAGCGTAAGAATCCTCAGTAACAGCGAACCGTACCTAAAGAAGCAAATGCTGAGAATTTTTGAAGGACCAGAAAAGCACCGTAAACAAACATTTCGCGTAAGAATCCTTTGTAACAGCGAACTGTAGCTAACGAAAAAAATGCCGATAATTTTTGTAGAACCAGGAAAGCACTGTGAAAATATTCTGGGCGTAAATATCCTTTGGAAGAGCGAATTGAAGAAGAAAGTGCCTTAAATTTTCGTAAGACCAGAAAAACGTTGTGGACATGTATTCAGCATAAGTATCTTCTGAAACAGCGAACTGTAGAAGAAGAAAATGGCGAAGACAAGGAAAGCACCGTGTACAAATCTTTGACGTAAGGATCCTCTGGAACAGCAAACTGTAACTGAAAAAGAAAATGCCAATAATTTTTAATGGACTCGGAAAGCGTTGTAAACAGATTTTCGGGGTAAGAATCCTCAGGAAGAGCAAACGGTAGCAAATGCGCAGAATTTTTGAAGGTCCAAGAAGGCACTGTGAATATATCTTTGCGTAAGTATCCTACAGAACAGAGAACTATAACTGCTGAAGGAGATGGTGGGAATTTCCAATGAACCTGAAAAGCGATGTTAACAAACCTTTGGTGTAAGAACTCTCTGGAACAGCGAACTGTAGCTGAAGAAGAAAATGCCGATATTTTTCGAAGGATCAGTAGAGTACCGTAAAAATACCTTTGGCGTAAGTATCCTTTTAAATATCAAATTGTAGTTCCAGAAAATGGTCCAAGAACTTTCGAAAGACCAGAACAATAAGGGTGGAAAGTCTGTTGTACATTAAATACTCGCCTTCGGTCAACTGATCTCACGAGAGTTTATATTTCAAGATACGACCGCATTAGAAAAATCGCTAGAGTGAGATAGGACGAAAAAGAAGGGGGGGGGGGCTGAAAAGTATACGAATTAAGGATTTAATTACCTTTAAAACGGAGTCAATGCGGAGTTGAATAGGATAGTTTTTTTTAAGGGTTACCACTCTGCAGAGGCAGTTATTTAATTTACACTTCTCTATTTCGGCTCTGAAACTTGCAGAAAATCCTTAATTTACCAAAAAGTCGGTACTGAAATCACTGATGCTAATTACAAATAATAATTACTATACTAGCGTCTTTTCTGAAACGACAAATCCAACTTCGTGCATTGTATTGGATTGATGCACTATTAATTTATTTCCACAAGCACATACCGACGAATCCTAATTTACATAAGCAGTATTTTAACAACTCGAACAATTTATTTATATCACGTGTGGAAACACAACTTTAAGACTGACGACCAGCAGCGACTGTATTTATATCCGACCACATGCCTTCCGCAGCTATCCAGAGGTGACGAGAATATACTCGTATCTTGTTCTTCACTTTCTGTGGGTTTATTGTGTAGCTTGTGTCTGTAAAACATCTTTTAGACACTACAATATTAATATCGTCTTCGTTTGCTTGTAAATACGATAACTAGAAGTTTTCACACCAAATCTAGTTGTCTACCAAGAGGTAAGTGAGTTGACAGCAAACATGATCGCCATCTGCCATCTTTTAAACTAATATTTAACCGAGTTAATCTATTTGCACAACTAAGGTCGATTTATATTGCAATACCCTGTCTATTTTAAGAAACTGTTGTCTACGGATTTTCTACTTGTATTTTGACCAACGTTTCTTGAGGCACTTAAGACACTAAATGCGATTGTAATCCCAAAGGACTTCATCAGCGAACCTAGACAACCCCCTCCCTTCCAGGTCTTTCAACCTGGTCAATTTTTTATTAGAAAATATTTTAAATCGTGTAAACCCAGTGAGTAGTAAATCGACCCAAAGAAGAGAAAGTGCTGTACAGACGAAGACATGTCTTTGGCATAACTATTTTTCAAAGCAGTGAACTATAGTTGCAGAAGAAGATGTCGGAAATTTTCGAAGGACCAGAAAAGCATTCTGAACAAGTTGCTGGCGTAAGTATTCTCCAGAGTAGTGATCTATAACTGCTGAAGAAGATGGTGGAAATTTTCAAACGACCTGAAAAGCGCTGTGAACTCTTTGGCATCAGAATCTCCTGGAACAGCAAACTGCGGCTGAAGAAGAAAATGTCGAAGAATCATTCAAGGACCAGGAAGGCACAGTGAACAAACTTTTGGCATAAGAATTTTTAGAACAGCTGCAGAAGAAAATACCGCGAATTGTTGAAAGACCAGGAAAGCGTTGTAATCCAGGTCTTTGGCGTAAGAATCCCAGGAACAGCAAACGGCAGCTAAAGAAGAAAATGACGAGTATCTTCGAAGGACCAGGAAAGCACCGCGAACAAATGACGTAAGTATCCTTTGAAACAGCAAACTGTAGCTGAGGAAGTAAATGCCGATAATTTTCAAAAACCAGGAGAGCGCTGTGAATATATCCTGGCATAAGTGTTTTCTAGAGTCTAGAACATCAAACTGTAGCTGCAGAAGAAGATTCGGGATTTTCGAAAGACTAGAAAAGCACCGTGAACAAACTTTTAGCGTAAGCATCCCATGGAACAACAAACTATAGCTGCAAAAAAGGATGTCAGGAATTTTTGATGGACCAGAAAAGCACCGAGAATCAGTTTTTGGTGTAAGTACTCTTTAGAGCAGCCAGCGAACTATAGCTGCAGAAGAAGATGTAGGGAATTTTCGAAAGACCAGAAAAGAGTTGTTAACAAGTCTTTGGCGTAAGAATCCTCTAAAACAGCGAACTGTAGCTGAAAACAAAAATACCGAGAGGTTTTAAAAGACCACGAAAGCTCTGTGAATATATCTTTGACGTAACTATCTCTTTGAACAGCCAGCTGTAGAATAAAATACCTAGAATTTTGAAAAGAACAGAAAGGCGTTGTGAACAGCTGTTTGGCGTAAGCTATGGCTGCAAAAAGTCGACATTTTTTGAAGGACAAGAAAGACACCGTGGACAAGCCTTTGGCGTAAGCTTCCTTTAAAACAACAAACTATAGCAGCAAAATAAAATGTCAGAAATTTTCGAAGAACTAGAAAAGCGTTGTGAATAGGTCTTTGGCGTAAAAATACTTAGGAACAGCGAACTGCAGTTGAAAAAAAATGTTGAGTATCTTTGAAGGACCAGGTAAGCACCGTGAACAAACCTACGGTGTAAGTATCTTTTGGAACAGTGAACTGTAACTGAAGAAGTAAGTGTCGATAGTTTAAACCCAGGGGGGTGCTGTAAACATATATTTGGCGTAAGTATCCTCTAAAACATCAAACTGTAGCTGCAGAAGGAGTCCAAAAATTTTCAAAAGATCAGAATAGCACTGTGCAGAAACTTTTAGTGAGAGCTGCTCAAGGAACCACAAAGTATAGCTGCAAAAAGGGATGTCAGGGATTTTCCATGGACCAGCAAAGTACTGAGAATCAGTCGTTGGCGTAAGTGTCGTCTAGAACAGCGAACTATAGCTGCAGAAGGAGCTGTCGGAAATTTTCGAAAAGCCTGAATGGAGTTCTGAACAATTCTTTGGCGTAACAACTCTCTGAAACAGCAAAATGTAGCTGAAGATAAAATGCCGAGAGTTTTTAAAGGACCACAAAAGCTCTGTAAACATATTTTCGGGGTAATTATCCCTTGGAACAGTGAACTGCAGAGAAGAACACCCAGAAGTTTTGAAATACTAGAAAAAGCGTTGTGAACAGGTATTTGGCGTAAGAATCCTCAGCAACAGTAAGCTATGGTTGCAAAAAAATCTCGACAATTTTAAAAGGACAAGAAAAATACCGTGGACAGTTTTTGGTGTAAGTTTCAGGAACAGCGAACGGTAGCTGAAGAACCAAATACCGAGAATCTTCGAGTGACCATGAAAGCACCGTGGACAAACCATTGGCGCAAAGAAGTTCTGGAACAGCAAACTGTAAATGAAAAAAAAATGCTAATAATATTTGAAGAACCAGGAAAGAGGTGTGAAGAAGACTATGGCGTAAGAATTCTCAGAAACACAAAGTAACTAAAGAAGAAAATGCCGATAGTTTTCGATGGTCCAGAAGAGTAGCGTGAACATATCTTTGGTGTAAGAATCCTCAGGAACAGCGAACGATAACTGAAGAACAAAATACAGGGAATTTTCGAACGATCATGAAAGCACTGTAAACAAAAATTTGGCGTAAATAATCTCTGGAACAGCAAACTGTAGCTGAAGAAAAAATGCGGATAATTTTCGAAAAACCAGAAGAGTACCGTGAACATACCTTTGACGTATGCACTATAAATATGTCTTTGGCGTAAGAATCACCTAAAACGGCGAACTGTAGCTGAAGACAAGAATGCAAAGAATTTTTAAAGAATCACAAAAGCTCTGTAAATATATCTTTGGGGTAACTATCCCTTGAAACGTGAGCTGTAGAAGAAAATACCCAGAATTTTTGAAAGACCAGTAAGGGCGTTGC
Source organism: Platerodrilus igneus (assembly GCA_036346225.1). Taxonomy (NCBI): domain Eukaryota; kingdom Metazoa; phylum Arthropoda; class Insecta; order Coleoptera; family Lycidae; genus Platerodrilus; species Platerodrilus igneus. Next base: position 10,405,448 of record JARFIW010000053.1, on the reverse strand, counting down.
GAGCAGCTGTTTGGCGTAAGAATACTCAGTAACAGTAAGCTATGGCTGCAAAAAAATGTCGACAATTTTTGAAGGACAACAAAAACACCGTGAACAAGTTTTTGGTGTAAGTTTCAGGAACAGCGAACGGTAGCTGAAGAACCAAATACCGAGAATCTTCGAACGACCATGAAAGCACTGTGGACAAACCATTGGCGTAAAGAAGCTCTGGAACAGCAAACTGTAAATGAAAAAGAAAATGTCGATAATATTTGAAGAACTAGGAAAGAGGTGTGAAGAGCACTTTGGCGTAAGAATCGTCAGAAACACAAAGTAACTAAAGAAGAAATTGCCGATAATTTTCCATGCACCAGAAGAGTAGCGTGAACATATCTTTGGCGTAAGAATCCTGAGAAAGAGCGAACGGTAGCTGAAGAACAAAATACCGAGAATATTCGAACGACTATGAAAGCACTGTGAACAAGCCTTTGGTGTAAAGAACTTCTGGAATAGCAAACTGCAACTGAAGAAGAAAATGCTGATAATTTTCGATGGACCAGAAAAGCACCGTGAACATACCTTTGGCGTAAGTATTCACTAAAAGTGCGAGCTACACCGCAGAAGACGATGTCGGAAATTTTCGAAAGATCTGAAAAGCACTATATATACGTCTTTGGCGTAAGAATCATCTGAAACAGCGAACTGTAGCTAAAGACAAAAATTCCGAAAGTTTTTGAAGGACCAGGAAAATACTCTGAACAAACCATTGGCGTAAGGATTCTTTCGAACAACGAACTGTAGCTGAAAAAGAAAATGCCGATAATTTTTGAAGAACAAGGAAAGAATTGTGAAGAGGCCTTTGGCGTAAGAATTTTCAGAAACAGCAACTGTAGCTATAGAAAAAAATGCCGATAATTTTCGATAGACCAGAGGAGTACTATGAACATATTTTTGGCATAAGAATTCTCAGGAACAGCGAACGGTAGCTGAAGAACAAAATACCGAGAATTTTCAAACGACCATGGAAGCACTGTGAACAAACCTTTGATGTAAAGAACCTCTGGAACAGCAAACTGTAGCTGAAGAAAAAATGCCGATAATTTACTAAGAATCAGTAGAGTACCGTGAAAATATCTTTGTCGTAAGTATCCTTTAGAACATTAAGTTGTAGTTGTAAAAAGAGGTCCAAAAATTTTCGAAAGACCAGAAAAGCACCGTCAACAAACTTTTAGCGTAAACTTCCCGTGGAACACAAATTATAACTGATGGACCAGAAAAGCATCGAGTATCAGTTTTTGGCATGAGTGTTTTCTTGAGCAGCAAACTATAGCTGCAGAGGGATTTGTCGAGAATTTTCGAAAGGCCTGAATACAGTTATAAACAAGTCTTTGGCGTAAAAATTTTCCGAAATGATAAGCTATGGCGGCAAAAAAATGTCGACAATTTTTGAAAGACAAGAAAAACACCGTGGACAAGCTTGGCATAAGAACCCTATAGAACAGCGAACTGTAGCTAAAGAAGAAAATGCCGATAATTTTCAATGGACCAGAAGAGTAGCTTAAGCATTCTCAGGAACAGCGAACGGTAGCTGAAGAACAAAATACCGAGAATTTTCGACCGACTATGAAACCACTGTGAACAAACCTTTGGTGTAAAGAACCTCTGGAACAGCAAACTGTAGCTGAAGAAGGAAATGCCGATAATTTTTGAAGGATAAGGAAAGCAACGTGAACAAATCTTTGGCGTAAGGATCTTCTGGAACAGCAAACTGTAACTGAAAAAAAATACCGATAATTTTTAACGATTAGGAAAACGTTGTGATCAGTTCTTTGGCGTAAGAACTCTCAGAAACAGCGAACTGTAGCTGAAGAAGAAAATGTCGATAATTTTCGATAGACCAGAGGAGAATCGTAAGAATCGTCTGGAAGAACGAACGGTAGCTGAAGAAGAAAATACCGCGAATTTTCGAACGACCACGAAAGCACTGTGAACAAACCTTTGTTTGAAAAAACCTCCGAAACAGCGAAATGTAGCTTAAGAAGAAAATGCCGATAATTTTCGATGCACCAGAAAAGTATCGAAAAATATGCCCAGAATTTTTAAAGGTCCAAGAAGGCACTATGAACATAACTTTGCCGTATGTATCTTACAGAACAGAGAACTATAACTGCTGAAGGAGATCTGGAACAGCGAATTATAGCTGCAGAAGAAAATGAAGGCCTAGGAAAGCATTGTGAATAAATTTTAGGCATAAGTATTCTCGGGAACAGCGAGTCGTAGCTGCAAAAAAGAGATGCCGGGAATTTTTAAAAGACCAGAAAAGTACCGTAAACAAGCTTTTGGTGTAAGTTTTCTTTGGAACAACGAACTACAGCTGCAAAAGAAAATATCGGAAATTTTAGAAGGACCAGAAAAGCATTTTGAACAAATCTGTGACGTAGGTATCCTCTAAAGCAGCGAACTATAGTTGCAAAATGAGATGTTGGAAACTTTCAAAAGCTTGAAGAGCGCCCTGAACAGTTCTTTGGCGTAAAAATCTTCTAAAATAGAGAGCTGTAGCTGAAGACAAAATTGTCGAAAGTTTTTGAAGAACCAGGAAAACACTATGAACAAATGTTTGGCATAAGTATGTTCTGGAACAGCGAGCGCAAGCTGCAAAAAAGAATCCGGAAGCTTTTAAAAGAAAAGAAAAGCACTGTAAACGATCTTTGGCTTAAGCTTCCTTTGGTGCAACGAACTACAGCTGCAAAAGAAAATGTTGGGATCTTTGAAGGGCCAGAAAAACACCGTGATTAAGTTTATTGCGTAAGTATCTCTAAAGCAGCGAACTATAGCCACAGAAGGAGATGTCGAGAACTTCCAAAAGGCCTGAAAAGTGATGTGAATAAGTCTTTGGCATAAGGATCTTTTCGAAACAGCGAACTGTAGCTGAAGACAAAAATGCCGACGGTTTTCGAAAGACCACGACATGAACAAATCCTTGGCGTAAGTATCCTCTGGTACACAGAAGTATAACTGCTGAAGAAAATGTCCAGAATTGTGTTGGACTAGGAAAGCACTGTGACAAATCTTTGACGTAAGTATCCTCTGCTACGGCTAACTATAGTTGCAAAATCTTTGATGGACCAGAAAAGCACCGCGAACAAGCTTTTCGCGTAAGCTTCCTTTGGAACGGCAACTATAGCTGCAAAAGAAAATGTCGGGAATATTCGAAGGATAGAAGAGCACTGAGAACAGTTCTTTGGCGAAAGTGCTTTTAGAACAGCAAACTATAGTTGAAGAAAGAAAGCACTGAGAATATAAAATGACCAGAAAACACCGTGAACAAGTCTTTGGAGTACGATTTCCCTTGAAGTACAAACTATAGCTAAAAAGAGGATGCCGGAATCTTTTAAGGACCAGTAGATCACTGTAAACAAGACTTTGAAGTAAGCCAATAATTTTTGAAAGACAAGGAAAGCACTGTGAACATATCTTTGGTGTGAGTATCCTTTGGAACTGGAACTGGAGCTGCAGAAGAAAATTGTGAAAATTTTCGAAGAACCAGAAAAGCGTTGTGAACAGATTTTGGTGTAAGTATTTTCAGGAGCAGCGAACTATAGCTGCAAAAAACGATGGCAGGCATTTTTGAAGGATCAGGAGAGCGTTGTGAACAGGTTTTTGGCGTAAAAATCCTCAGGAACAGTGAACGGTAGCAGAAGAAGAAAATGTCCAGAATTTTTGAAGGCCCAAGGCACTGTGAACATAACTGCGGTAAGTATCCTACAGAACAGAAAACTATAACAGCTGAAGGAGATGGTGGAAATTATCGAAGAACCTAAAAAGCGATGTGAACAAACCCTTGACGTAAAAAACCTCTGGAGCAGAGAACTGTAACTGAAGAAGAAAATGCCGACCAGAGAGTACCATAAAAATATCATTGGCGTAAGTATCCTCTAGAACACCGAGCCTTAGCTGCAGAAGACGATGCCGTGAATTTTCAAAAGACATGAAAAGCACCGTGAATAGGTCTATTGCGTAGCTGCAGCCGAAAAAAATGCCGAGAGTTTTTGAAGGACCAGGAAAATACTGTGAACAAATCTTTGGCATAAATATCTTCTAGAACAGCCAACCATAGCTGCAAAAAAGGAATCGCAAATTTTAGAAGCACTGTGAACAAGCTTTTACCGCTTGCTTCCTTGTAACAACAAACTGCAAAAGAAGATAACGGGAATTTTTGGAGGACCCGAAAAATACTGTAAATAAGTCTTTCGCGTAGGTATCCTCTAGAGTAGCGAACTATACCTGCAGAAGGAGATGTTAGGAATTTTCGAAAGGCCCGAAAAGCGCTGTGAACAAGCGAACTCTGGTTGGAGATAAAATTATGAGAGTTTTTGAAGAACCACGAAAGCACTGTGAACAAATCTTTGGCGAAAGTATCCTCTGTACACCTAACTATAGTTGCAAAATCTTTGGTGGACCAGAAAAGCACCGTGAACAACCTTTTCGCGTAGGCTTCCTTTGGAACGACTAACTATAGCTGCAAAAAGAAATTTCGGGAATATTCGAAAGACAAAACATCACTGTGAACAGGTCCTTGGCGAAAGTGTTTTTAGAACAGCAAACTATAGTTGGGAATAAATGCCGAAAATTTTATAAGGACCAGAAAAACACTGTGAACAAGTTTTTGGAGTACGTTTCCTCTTGAACTACGAACTATAGCTGCAAAAGAGGATGCCAAAATCTTCTAAGGACCAGTAGAGCACCGTGAACAAATTTTTGAAGTAAGCATCCTTTAGAACAGCAAAATATTGCTGCGGTAAAAGACGCTGAAGATTTTAGAACGACGAGAGAAGCACGTTGAACAAGTCTTTGGCGTACGTATCTTCTGGAACAGCGTACTGTGGCTGAAAAGAAAAATGCCAAGGCCAAGGCACTGTGAACGTATCTTAGGTGTGAGTATTCTTTGAAACTGGAACTAGAACTGCAGAAGAAAATTGTGAGAATTTTTGAAGAACCAGAAAAGCGTTGTAAACAGGTTTTGGGCGTAAGTGTTCTTAGGAGCAGCGAGCTATAGCTGCAAGAAAAGATGGCAGAAATTTATAAAGGACCAGAAAAGCACTAACAGACACAAATACCCCACAAACCGCCACACTAGCTCAACTCCACCTTCTCCCAACATCACCTTGTACAGTTACGACCAAGGAGGAGACGTGTAGTCCCACTACCACTTCAATTACTTTTTGTCAACTAGGATGCGCCGATGGACTAGGTACAGTTAACAATAAATTGAATTAATTGAACTGAAAAATAAAATTGTCTAACTCCGAGGAGTGCGCAAATGCATACAGAAGCCCAATTCAACACCGCTCTAGATAATTATAATATATTTTATAAGTAATAAATTTAACAAACCGTTCCCATTGGTTTAAGTTACACTTTTTTGAACCGGACATAACATACCGCTTACCAAAAAATGTCGTTTTTAAATAAATTCAGTGCAGTTATTGCACATAACCTAATTTTCGTAAGGTTATTCTTTCGAGGTTTGTGTCGCCAACTCAAAAATTTCACCGTTTCGGCGTTTGAGTAGAACAAAAGGAATACTTTTACGATTATAAAGCTTAAGTACAAAGAAGTTTCTGATTAGTTTATATTCCCTTGAGGGAAAATTGCGCAAGTTTCAGCTCAGACAAGGGGTAGTTTATAAAAGAATTCTCAATGGTAAACACAACAGAACAAAATTATTTCGTTTAACTCCTGCGTACTCGTTATTGTAAGCTTTTGTTTACATCATGTAGAACAAGTGAACCATAACCTACTCCAACAAAACCACCCATTTCATTACGAGGGCTCTTAAGGCAAGTCAGGTCCGCTACTTGAGGGCTCATGAAAACAACAGAGGGTAGTAAAACACCGTCATCAAATCCTGTTTCTGACACCAGGGTAGCGATCTACTATCCCTCGGGATCACTCGGCCGTGATCGGACGCGACCCTCGTGTTATGCATTTAAATAGCCTCATTAATGATCTAGTCTAGCATCATCCACCACCTGCGATTTTTAGCCTTCTTTTTCCTTGAAAAGCTTGGAAATTTACGCCGTTGATAAACATGGGAATGTTAATGTTTAATAAAATAAAAGCGGAAAAGAAAGAAAATAGAGTTTATGTGTTGGGGTAGTTAAAGTCTTATCATTGACAGCACGCGCCCCGTTGTAGCTGAATTTTCAACCCCTAAGCTATAAACGTGCACATATTAGATCACGCACGCTTGGATACGCTTGTTCTGGTGCTGTCCTGTGCAGATATCCTGACATACACACTCCTTATACGTCATTGATTCCTTCTTCGTGCTGATTGTGCGTTCTGATAGACGACGATAGCGAATGTTGGCGCTTTATACGTGCCTGAATGCTTAAGCTGGAGTGCGTCGTCTGATAACAACAGTAATTCTATACTCAGGGACTTATAAAAAACCTTGCACTTCGAAAATATGGATCTTAACCTAAAAATAAATTCTAGCAGAGTACAGCTATTACTTCTTACTATACACACATTTCTTAAAATGGCGCTTATCTGGAAGTCTTTGGAATTAAACATAACCTTAATTTTTGTATACTTTATTACTCGACCTATACCTGTATCCTGGATAGCCAATACAGGCTGTAATACCCAAGACTTAAACTTAACACATTATTGTTGATTTGATCGCTTTACAAATTGAGTAACCCAAACTTAACCTACTCCTGGAGATACCTTAACCTACTTTTCGCTTCCAGAGCCCGACCATCAGCAAGATCCGTCAAGTTGCCTTCACACCTCCCAGTTGACCGATTTGATTCAAAACCTAGCACCCATTTGCTTTTAGCTAGTACCAGCTAGCATCAAAGTTGTAGAGCTAACACCAAAGCTGTTTCAGAAATATGGTCAATTAATTATATTCGGGAGGGGGGCAACTTGACGCACGCCCCCTCCTGTGCTCCGATTTGCTCCAAAACCTAGCACCATGTATCTCACAGCTAGTACCAGCTAACACCCAAGTATAAAAGGGAGCACCTTAAAAACAAGATAGCGACAATTTTTTAAAGAAGATTTGCCAGCTCTCAAGTTGTCCGATTTGCTCTAAAATGTAGCACCTAATTGCTTATAGCTAGCACCAAAGTTCTAGAGCTAGCACTAAAGCTATTTCAGAAATATGGCCGATTATATTCAGGGGGGTCAACTTGACGCTAGCCCTCCCCAGTTCTGTGACATGCTCCAAATCCTAGCACCATGTAGCTTAGAGCTAGCACCCAAGCAAGAAAGTTAGCACCTTAAAAACAAGATTCCGGCGACTTTTTAAAAATTTTTGCCAGTTCCCAGTTTCAAAATTTAGCACCTTTTTGCTTATAACTAGCACCAGCTAGCACCAAAGTTGTCGAGCTAGCACCAAAGCCGATTCAGAAATATGGCCAATTATATTCGGAGGGAGGGCTAGCGTCAAGTTAGCCTCTTCCCCCGAATATAATTGGCTATATTTCTGAAATGGCTTTGATGCTAGCTCTAGAACTTTCGTGCTAGCTATAATCAAAGAGTTGCTAGATTTTGGAGCAAATCGGACAACGTGGGGCTGGCAATTTTTTTTAAAAAATCGCCGCCATCTTATTTTTAAAATGCTAGCTTTCTTACTTGAGTGCTAGCTGGTGCTAGCTTTAAGCTACATGGTGCTAGGTTTTGGAGCAAATCGGAGCAAGGGTAACTAACGTCAAGTTGTCCCCCCCCCCGAATATAATTGGCCATATTTCTGATACGGCTTTGGTGCTAGCTCGACAACTTTCGTGCTAGCTGGCGCTACTTATAAGCAAAGAAGTACTAGATTTTGGGGCAAATCGAACAAATGGGAAAGCTGGCAAATTTTTTTAAAGAAATCGCCGCTATATTGTTTTTAAGGTGCTAGTTTTCTTACATGGGTGCTAGCTCGAAGCTATATGGTGCTAGGTTTTGTAGCAAATCGGAGCACGGGGGCTCTAGCGTCAAGTTGCTCCCCCCCCCAATATAATTGGCCAAATTTCTGACACAGCTTTGGTGCTAGCTCTACAACTTTGATGCTAGCTGGTGCTAGCTATAAGCATAGAGGTGCTAGATTTTGGAGCAAATCGGACAATGGGGGAGCTGGCAATTTTTTTTAAAATCGCCGCATCTTGTTATTAAGGTGTTAGCTTTCTTACTTGGGTGCGAGCTGGTGCTAGCTCTAAGCTACATGGTGCTAGGTTTTGCGCAAATTGGAGCATGAGGGGGGCGGATAGTGTCAAGTTGACCCCACTCCGGAATATAATTGGCCATATTTTTAAAACAGTTTTGGTGCTAGCACTACAACTTTGGTGCTAGCTAGTGCTAGCTATAAGCAAATGGGTGCTAGGTTTTATAGCAAATCGGTCAACTGGGGGTGGAGGAGCAAGTTGACTGACTACCATCAGCAGCCGGAAATCAGAGTTTTACATTTCTTGCGCTGTTAGCTGCAGTGCCGTACCTTGGGTGTTTTATCGTACTTGCGCTTCTCAGGGGTTCAGACCACTGGCAATCGGAAAGCGAAAATGTATTTTCTAACCTCTAACTATCACATTTCTAACCTTTTCAACTGCACTGTTATGCTCTTGCGCGTTTTAAAGGGGTCTAGACCATCAACAACGGAAACGCAGGAATAAATTTTCAAGCTAATACCTTTTACATTCGTTGCAATGTTAGCTGCACTGTTGTGCTTTGCGTATTTTATCGTACTAGCCTTTCTCAGGGATCCAGACCATCGGCTGTAGGAAAGCGGAATGTATTTGCAAATCCATACCTTTTACATTTGCTCCCTGTTAACAAAACTGTTGTGCCTTGGCGTTTTATCGCACACCGGAAACGGGAATATTTCAGCTTACTTTTACATTTGTTGCATTGTTAGCTGCACTGTTGTGCTTTGCGTATTTTATCGTACTAGCCTTTCTCAGGGATCCAGACCATCGGCTGTAGGAAAGCGGAATGTATTTGCAAATCCATACCTTTTACATTTGCTCCCCTGTTAACAAAACTGTTGTGCCTTGGGCCTTTTTTTGCACACCCGGAAAACGGGAATGTATTTCTTGCCTGTACTTTTTACATTTGTTGCATTGTTAGCTGCACTGTTGTGCTTTGCGCATTTTCTCGTACTAGCCCTTCTCAGGATTCAGACCATCGGCTTTCGGAAAGCGGAATGTATTTCCAAGTCCATACCTTTTACAATTGTTCTCCTGTTAACTGCACTGTTGTGCCTTGCGCGTTTTATCGCACACTCGGAAAGCGGGAATGTAATTTAAAGCCCGTACTTTTTACATTGTTGCAATATTAGCTGCGCTGTTGCGCTTTGCGCATTTTATCCTACTAATCCTTTTCATGGATGCAGACCATCGCCTGTTAGAAAGCGAAATGTATTTCCAAGTCCATACTTTTTACATTTGTTCCCCTGTTAACTACACTGTTGTGCCTTGCGCGTTTTATCTCACTTTCACATTACGGGTGTCCAAACCGTCAGCACCCGGAAAGCGGGAATGTATTTCAAAGCCCTTACCTTTCACATTTGTTGCCTTGTTACCTGCACAGTAGTGTTTTGGGCATTTTATCGTACTTGATCTCTTCAGGGGTTCAGACCACCGGCTGCCAATAAGCAGTAATGTATTTTCAAGCTTCTATTTTTTTATATTTGTCCCTCTGTTAACTGCACTGTTCTGCCTTGCGCGTTTTATTGTACTTGCCCTTTCAGGGGTTCAGACCATCGGCAGCCAAAACGCGGAAATAGATTTCCGAGCCCGTACCTTTTATATTTGTAACCCTGTTAATTGCACTGTAGTGGCTTTCACATTTTATTGTACTAGCTCTTCTCAGTTGTCCAGACCATTGGTCGTCGAAAAAAGGAATGTATTTCCTAGTCTGTACGTTTTACATTTGTTTTTCTATTAACTGAACTGTTCTGCTTTGCGCTTTTATTTTACTTGCCTTTCTCAGAGTCAAAACCATCGGCAGCCGGAACGCGGGAATAAATTTCCATCTCCGTGTTTTATATATTTGTTGCATTGTTAGCTACACTGTTTTGCCTTGCTAATTTTACCGTACTAGCCCTTCTCAGGAGCCCAGGCCATCTCTGCTTTTTATATTTGTTGCTTCGATAGCTGCACTGTTGTGGTTTGCGCGTTTTATCGTACTTAACCTTCTCAAGTGTTCAGAATACCAGCGACCGGAAAGCGTGATTATATTTCCAAGCCTATATTGTTTTTTATTTGTTCCCTTGTTAACTGCACTGTTCTGCTTTGCGCATTTGATCGTATTTGACTTTTTCAGGAGTTCAGACCATCGACAGCCAGAAAACTGGACCGTATTTTCCAGTCCCTGTCTTTGCCTTATTAGCTCAACTGTTGTGCCTTGTGCGTTTTATCGTTCTTGTCTTTGTCAGTGGTCAAGATCATCGGCAACAAGAAAGCACGAATGTATTTCTAAGCCCACACCTTTGACATTTGTTCCTCTGTCAGCTGCACTGTTGTGTTACGCGTTTTACCGTATTTAATCTTTTTAGGATTTAGTTCATCGGTAGACGGAAAACGGGATGTATTTCCAAGCACCTAGTTCTCTAAACAATCGGCAACCGGAAAGCAGGAATGTATTTTCAACCCCTATTTTTTTCATTTGTTGCACTGTCAGCTGCATTGTTGTACTTTGCGCGTTTCATCGTACTTGCCCACCTCAGGTGTCCAAATCATTGGCAGCCGGAGAGCGGAAATGTATTTCCAGACCACACCTCTTACATTTGTTGTCCTGACAGCTGCACTGTTGTGCTTTGTGCGTTTTATCGTACTTGCTTTTCTGAGGGGCCCAGACCATCGGCAGCCGGAATGCACGAATATATTTTCAAGTCCCCCTATAATTTACATTTGGTTTCTTGTTAGCTGCACAGTTGTGCCCTGCACGTATAATCGTATTTACCGTCGGCACTACATTCGATTTTCCAATGCTCCACCCAAAGGTACCACATTGGCCAGAAAGCAAGTTTTTTAACCTGAAAAATTTGGAGTTTTGCCGAACCCTTGCTGTTCCAAGCAAGGTAGGGATCTTTAACGTGCGTGACAACACTCACACAAGGGACATCCATTTTACCTCTTCTCCGAACGAGGGTGTATTTTTGTGAAAAATGCTCGCCTAACATTTTTCAAGCGGTGCGTGTCAGGATTTGAACCCGAGACCTTGGGCGTAGTAGTCACACGCATACCACTACGCTACGGAGCCGCACAGACCGTCGGCAGTCGGAAAGCGGGAATGTAAGTCCTGTCAGCTACGCTGTTGTGCCTTGCGTGTTTTATCGTACTTGCCCTTCTCAGGGGTGTAGACCATCGGCAGCTAGTAAGCTGGAACGTATTTCCAAGCTACCACCTTTTACATTTGTTGCCCTGTCAACTGCATTGTTGTAAATTGCGTATTTTATCGCACTTGCCATTCTCTGGTGTCTAGACCATCGGCAACCGAAAAACGGGAACGTATTTCTAAGCCTCTACCTTTTACATTTGTTGCCTTGTTAGCTGCAGTGCTGTGCTTGGCGTTTTATTGTACTTGACCTACTAAGGCGTCCAAACCATTGGCAACCAGAATGCAGGAATGTATTTTCAAGCCTTTTCATTTTACACTTGTTGCCCTGTAAGCTTCACTCTTGTGACTTGCTCGTCGCATCGTACTTGCTGTTGTGTTTTGCGCGTTTAATCGTACTTTTCAGGGGTCTAGACCATCGTCAGCCTAAAAGCGGGAATGTATTTCCAAGCACCAGCCATTTACATTTGTTGCCCAGCTAGCTGCAGTGCAGTGCCTTGGCGTTTTATTGTTGTTAGCTTTCTCAGGGGTCCAGACAATTGGCAGCCAGAAAGCGGAAATGTATTTCCAAGCCCTTATCTTTTACATTTGCGGCCCTGTCAGCTACTCTGTTTTTGTGTCTATGGTACTTGTCCTTTTCAGTGGTGCGGACCAGCCGGAAAGCGGCTTCTCGCGGGTTCTTGCGGTTTCTCGCTAAATGGGTGCTTGGAGGCGCTTAATGCTTAGATGTGCGACAGTTTGCCTATTATATTGTCTATAGAAATGTTGATCTTCCAACTTTCGCTTTGCTCTCAGCTAGTGCCACTTCGCGGCACTGTAACTTTTGGAAGACTCTTGTCGGCTACTATTACTCTCTACGGAACTCCTCGCACTTGGATGTACAACCGAGAGCAAACAAAACTATCATTTTATAACTTCGAATTATTTGCTCAGCTTTCTCACTTTGCGGCACTGTATCATTTAGCGAGTTGTCGCCGACTACTCAAACAATTTTTTTACGTTTGCTCCGCCAAGGACGCTTTACGCCTATATTCGTCCGGTGGCGTAGTATTTTGACTAAGGTTGATTACTATTTCCGATTTACGTTCAGATAGTGCCACTTCGCGGCACTGTAATTTTTGACGAACTCTCGTGGGCTACTTTTACTCTCTCTGAAATGCTTTGCATTTGGTTCCACGACTAACAATGTAGTATTTTGCAATCAAAACTATGGTCTTATCACTTCGAGAACTTGCTCAGGAGTTTCACTTCTCGGCACTGTAACTTTTAGCGAATAGTCGCCGGCTACTCGAACCACTTCCAGTTTCGAACCAGGAGCGCTTTACGATTATGTATACGACCAGCAGTGTACAATTTTACTTACAGCTGCTTACCATTTTGCGCTTTGCGTTCAGATAGTGTCGCATCGCAGACCAGTAATCTTTATCTAGCTTTTGCCCCTTGTATGAACAATTTCGACTATTGTTTGGCCAAAGGCGCATTACGCCTACACCTACGGCCGACAACGTATCAACATGCATAGGCTCTATCATTTTACGTTCTGCATTAATCTGGTGCCACTTCACGCACACTATACTTTAGCGGGTTCTTGCTGGAAGGGTGCTTGATGGTGTTTTAAGTTTAGACGTACAACAGTTAGGTTATTATCTTGTCCACAAAAATGCTAGAAGAATTTTGCGCTTTGCCCTCAGTTAGTGCCACTTCGCGGCACTGTAACTCTTGACGGATTCTTGTCGGCTAGTTTTACTCCATCCGTAACGTTTTGCATTTGGGTGTACGAGCAACAGCGTAGTAATTTACAAACAAAACTATGGTCTTACCACTTTGAGTTACATACTCAGCTGTGTTTCTTTGCGGCACCGAAACTTTTAGCGGGTTGTCGCCGGCTACTCAAACTATTTTCATATTTGTTCGGCCAGGGGCACTTTACGTTTATGTATACGACCGGCAGCGTAGCATTTTACCTAGGGCTGATAATCATTTTGCGCTTTGCGTTCAGGTAGTGCCACTTCGTAGCACTGTAACCTTAGCGAGCTTTCGTCGCCTATATAAACCACTTCAACTTTTGTTTTGCTAAAGACGCATTACGCTTGCACGTATGGCCGAGCTTGTACTATTTCGGCAACGTACCAACATACGTGAACTTCCTCAATTTTTCGTTTTGCACCTCATCTGGTTTCACTTCATCGCACTCTACGTTTTAGTGAGTTTTGGCTGGAGGGGTACTTGTAGGTGCTTCACGCTTAGAGATGTACAACAGTTAGTGTATTGTCTTGTTCACAAAAATGCTGATCCTACTATTTTGTACTTTAAGCTCAGCTAGTGTTATTTCGCGGCACTGTAACTGTTAGCGGACTCTTATCGGCTACTTTTACCCTCTTCGGAATGCTTTGCACTTTGATGTACGACCGACAGCATAGTATTTTGCAAACAAAACTATGGTCTTATCACTTCGAATAACCTGCTGAGCTGTCTCACTTCGCGGCACTGTAATTTTTGACGGACTCTCGTCAGCTGCTTTTACTCTCTCCCTTACGCTTTACATTTGGATGTACGACTGACCGTCTAGCAAACAAAACTATGGATTTATAACTTCGAATTACTTGCTCAGCTGTGTCACTCGCGGCACTGTAACATTTAACAAATTATCGCCGACTACTCGAATCCCTTTGACTTTTGTACCGTCAGGGGCGCTTTATGCTTATGTATACAACTGGTAGCGTAGCATCTTCGTACAGCTGCTTGCTGCTTACCGTTTTGCGCTTTGCGTTTATATAGTGGCACGTCCCAGCACTGTAACTTTTAGCGAGCTTTCGCCGCTGATACGAAACATTTCGGCATTTGTTTTGCCAAAGGTGCATTAAGCTTACACGTGCCACTTATGGCATTCTAGATTTTAGCGGATTGAGGGGAGTGTGTGCTTGGAGGTGCTTTACGCCTAGATGTACAACAGTTGGTGTATTATCTTGTCCTCGAAAATGCTAATCCTACCATTTTGCGCTTTGCGCTTAGCTAGTGCCACTTCGCGGCACTGTAAGTTTTGACTGACTCTCGCTCGTTGGCGGCTTTTACTTTCACCAGAGCGCTTTGCAGTTGGATGTACGACCGACAGCGTAGTATTTTGGAACAAAACTATGGTTTTATAACTTTGAATTACTCCCCCAGCTTTGTCACTTCACAGCACTGTAACTTTTAGCGGGTTGTCGCCGACTGTTCCCACCCTTTTACTTTTGTGCCGCCAGGGGCGCTTTACGCTTATGTATAGGAACGGTAGCGTTGCATTTGCCTACAGTTGCTTACCATTTTCGCTTTGCGTACAGATAGTGCCAGGTTCCAGCACTGTAACTTTTAGCAGGCTTTCGCCGCTTATACGAACCATTTCGACTTTTGTTTGGCCAAAGGTGCATTACGCTTACACAAATGGCCGATGACGTACCATTTTATGTTTTGCATTCATCTAGTGCCACTTTACGGCACTCTAGATTTTAGCGTCGGGGGAGGGGGGTTACTTGGAGATGCTTTACGCTTAAATGTACGACAGATAGCGTATTACCTTGTCCACAAAATACTGATCCTACCATTTTTCGCTTTGCGATCAGTTAGTGCCATTTCGCGCCACTGTAACTTTTGGCGGACTGTTGTTGACTACTTTTACTCTTTTCGGAACGCTTTGCATTTGGTTGTACGACCGACAGCGTAGTATTTTGCAAACAAAACTATGGTTTTATAACTTCGAATTACTTGCTCAGCTTTGTCACTTTGCGGCACTGTAACTTTTAGCGGGTTGTCGCCGAGTACTCCAACAATTTCTTCGTTTGCTCCGCCAGGAACGCTTTACGCCTATGTATACGTCCGGTAGCGTAGTATTTTGACTGAGGTTGATTACCATTCTCCGCTTTGCGTTCAGATAGTGACACTTCGTGGCACTGTAATTTTTGGCAAACTCTCGTGGGCTACTTTTACTTTTTCCAAAATGCTTTGCATTTGGATCTACGACTGACAACGTAGTATTTTGCAAACAAAACTATGGTCTTATCACTACGAGTAACTTGCTCAAGAGTGTCACTTCGCGGCACTGTAACTTATAGTAAGTTGTCACCGGTTACTCGTGCCATTTCGACTTTTGTTTCGTCAAAGGCGTTTATGCCTATGTATACAACCGGCAGCGTAGCATTTTGCCTACGGTTGATTACCATTTTGCTCTTTGTGCTCAAATGGTGCCACTTTGCGGCACTAGCTTTTAACGGTCTCACACCAACTTCTTCAATATTTTAACTTTTACACTCTTTGCAATACTTTGCACTTGTATCTACTAACGTCAGCGTAGTATTTTGCATACAAAACCTTGGGCCCATCGCTTCGAATTTATGCGCCCAGCTGAGCTATTTTCCGACACTGTAACTTTTAGTGGGTTCTTGCCGGCTACTTGAACCATTTAGACTTTTGTTCTGTCAAAGGGGTTGTACGCTTAGGTATAGAACAGGCAACGTACCATTTTGCTCACAGCTGATTACTATTTTGCGCTATGCGCTCAGCTGGTACCATGTCGCGTCACTATAAATTTTAACGGACACACACCGATTTTCCGAACATTTTGACTCCCTCTTTTAGGAACTCTAATTCGAATTTTTTGCTACTTTGCGGCACTGTAAATTTGACGGGTTTTCATCGGTTACAGAACCATTTTGTTTGTTCTAGGACGACAGGCATCGTACCATTTTGCCTACAAAAAAGGACCATATCATTTTACGCTTTGCGCTGAACTAGTATCACTCTGCAGTGCTGTCGCTCTTAGCAGAATCCCGCCGATTGTCTGAATCGCTTCGACATATGCTTTTGCCAGGGCGGTTTGAGCTGAAGTGTTTGACCGGCAGCGTATCATTATGACCACCAAGCGTTGGTTTTTATGTTTTAGGCTTTGCGCTCAGTTGTGGTGCTTTAAAGCTACATGTATGCACCGAACCGTACCAGTTCAACAGTGCTTCGCCGTCAGTTGATCGCGTTTGACTCCCGCAGGTATATGCGGTACGGAACCAATTTACTGGCCCAAATGCAGGACAACTTTGCATTCACTTCGCAACGTTTTACGTCTATACTTACAGACGTCACCGTACTATCCTAAGCTATTATATCTTGCGATTCTAAAACAAAAAAAAGAAGTTTCCGGTAGGATTTGAACCGCGTTCATCAGTTTGCAATGCCACCTCTTTACCGCTTAGCCACCTAGACTTCTGTAATTGCTAAGCAATTCAACGAAGTGAATATCTTTGTTTTTAACAGCAGCAGACTGCCAGTATTCGATAAATATCAACAATTGCTCATGAGATGTTACTGATAACATATAGTTACTGTTACAGCTTGTTGACTTTATCATAATTTCAATGAGTAATAATTTAAAAAATAGAGAGCGACTTCAATAAAAGTTTTAATACAGAAAAAAGGAACGCTTTAACTGAGGTTCGATCCTGGTACTTTCGGTTTTGTAACCGATGATCTAAGGATCTACGAAACTGGATTTTTGAACACATTTTGGTATCAGTTTCTAATTAAATCTTATTCACAGCAGAACTAGCTTTTTGCTATAGCAAAGCTTTTAAAATAATCTTACTTCTACCCTTAAAATCGACAATTGTTTTAAAGGGCATTAATCATACATCCGAAGCGTATTACAGCAAAATTCATTTATTAACTTGCTCGAATTAGGGTTTCCGAATGACTAAAATCTCACTAATAAATTAGATAAATTCAGTCGAGATTCTTTGATCTCTCCCCTAACATATCAGTAAATTTATTGTGAGGGTAAATGACATAATTGTTTAATGTCCTAGAAAAGAATTTATGGCGAGGAGTGGGTGAACAAAATATTTGACAATTCTAGAGCGCAGGGAGTTTAACGTAGTGAATACTCCTGAAAAAAATTTTCGCTGGTTGTTGAAAACGCAGAAACGATTTTATTCAATTTTGAATTAAGAGGCTAAAGACGTACGTGAAGTGAATGCAAGTTACGAAAAAAAACCTTCGAATGCCGGATGAAAACAAATATTCGAACTTGCTTGATTTGCATTTTTCCCTTTGGAGAATTTTTTAATTTTGTAAGTTGTTGAACGAACGCATAAACAGAGAGCTAGAGACACCAAGTTACCCGGAGAAGAAACATGTCATCTAAATTATTCGTTAACTTTTATTGAAGTTAAATTTACTGCTCTTATTACACTGTGATCGAATGTGCATTTGTAATGAACTTAGACGCTACTTTTAATTAATTAATGTTTGTTTAAATAAAGATATTTGCATTCACTAAAACGTACAAATGTTAAAAGACCGTTTAACAATTTAAAATTTCCAAGCATAATACGTCTTATTTGCCGAAAATCAATTAGTTAGAGTTGCTAAGGAAAGCTTTGTATTAAATAAACGTAGTTGAATTTTACGTAACATTAAATGCAACCTTCATTAAAACGATTTTGAACAGTAGCTTTGATTGCGGCTAGTTTTCTTAATACACAATGATTTCGTGTGCTTTCTAAAAATAGGGCATTTTGATGTACCTGATCTCATAGTTAGAACCTATTTTTAACCCTAAACGTCCCCTTAAAATTTAATAACATCCTGTTGCAACACTGTACATTCAGTACATTTCTCATAAGTGCACCTTGATTAACTCTTAATACAAGGAATTTTACTTTTATTAAGTATGTACGCCATATTTGTTGAATATTTCTCTTTATAATATCACAAACATAAACATTTTAAGCATTTTGTAAATTTTGAGAATTGGAACCTTTAAGAATTGAAATTTTCGAGAATTGAAATGGAAATGAAAATTTTGTAATTGAAAAATAGAGAATTTTAAATTTTAAAAATTTGAAATTTGGATAAATACCTAAAAAATTTTATATTTGTACATTTTGTGACTTGGAGGATTTATAGTTTGGAATTTAGAAAATATGGAGTTTGAGAATTAAAAATTATAAGAATCGGTGATTCCGAAATTTGAGAATTATGAGGATCGGAGTGTTGCGAAATAGAACTTCCAAGATTTGGAAATTTTGAGTAATTAAATTTTGGGAGGTGGATGTTTGAGAAATTTAGATCTTAAAAAATTTGATTTTTCAATATTCAAAGTTATTGAAAATTGTAAATTTGGAAAATTTGAAATTTTGAGTCTGAGATTTGAAAATTAAAAATTTCGGAAATGGGAAAGAATTGAAATTTTCAGGAATTGAAATTTTTAAATATTAGAAATTTTGGTAAATAAAGGTTTTAATAATTGGAAACGTAGGGAATGGAAACTTTGTAATTAAAGAATAGAGATTTTTAAATTTTGAGAATTTGAAATTTTCATAAATATCTACCTAGAAATTTTTATATTTGTAAATTTTGTGACTTGGAAGTTTTATAGTTTGGAATTTAAAAATATGGATTTTGAGAATTAAAAATTATAAGAATCGGTGATTCCGAAATTTAAGAATTTCGGGGATTGGAGGTGTTGCGAAATAAAACTTCCGAGATTTGGAAATTTTGAGATATTAAATTTTGGGAGGTGCGTGTTTGAGAACTGTAAATCTTAAAAATTTTGATTTTTCAATATTCGAAGTTATGGAAAATTGAAATTTTGAAAATTTGAAATTTTGAGTCTCAAATTTTGAGAATAAAAAATTTCGGAAATTGGAAAGAATTGAAATTTTCAGGAATTGAAAATTTTAAATATTGGGTAAATAAAGGTTTTTAATATTTGGAAACTTTAGGAAATAGAAATTTAGTAATTGAAACTAGAGAATTTTAAATTTTGAGAATTTGAAATTTTCATAAATACCTGGAAATTTTTATAAATGTAAATTTTGTGATTTAAAAGTTTTATAGTTGGGAATTTAGAAAATCTTGATTTTGAGAATTAAAATTATAAGTATCGGTGATTCCGAAATTTGAGAATTTCGAGGATTGGCGGTGTTGCGAATAAAACTTCCGAGATTTGGAAATTTTGGGAAATTAAATTTTGGAAGATGGAAGATTGAGAACTGTAGATCTTAAAAATTTTGATTTTTCAATATTCGAAGTTATTAAAAATTGAAAATTTTGAAAATTTGAATTTTTGAGTCTCAGATTTTGAGAACAAAAAATTTCGGAAATTGGAAAGAATTGAACTTTTTGAGATTTTCATATATATCTAACTAGAAATTTTTATAATTGTAATTTTGTGATTTGGAAGGTTTATAGTTGGGAATTTAGAAAATATGGATTTTGAAAATTAAAAATTATAAGAATTGGTGATTCAGAAATCTAATAATTTTGAGGATTGCAGGTGTTGCGAAATAAAACTTCCGAGATTTGGAAATTTTGAAAAATTAAATTTTGGCAGGTGGATGTTTAGGAATTGTAGATCTCAAAAGTTTTGATTTTTCAATATTCGAAGTTATTGAAAATTAAAAATTTTAAAAATTTGAAATTTAGAGTCTCAGTTTTTGACAATAAAAAATTTCGGAAATTGGAAAAAATTGAAATTTTCAGGAATTGAAAATTTTAAATATTGGAAATTTGAATAAATAAAGGTTTTAATATTTGGAAACTTTAGGAAATTGAAATTTTGTAACTGAAAAATAAAGAATTTTAAATTTTGAGAATTTGAAATTTTCATAAATACCTAGAAATTTTTATAATTGTAAGTTTTGGGATTTGAAAATTTTATACTTGAGAATTTAGAAAATATGGATTTTGAAAATTAAAAATTATAAGAATTGGTGATTCCAAAATTTGAGAATTTCGAGAATTGGAGGTGTTTCAAAATAAAGCTTTCGAGATTTGGAAATTTTGAGAAATTAAATTTGGGGAGGTAGATGTTTGAGAACTGTAGATCTTAAAAATTTTGATTTTTCAATATTGCAAATTGAAAATTTAAAAAATTTAAAATTTGAGTCTCAGATTTTGAGAATTAAAAATTTCAAAAAATGGAAAGAATTGAAATTTTCAAGAATCGGAAATTTTAAATATTGGAAATTTGGGTAAATAAAGGTTTTAATATTTGGAAACTTTAGGATAATTGGAAATTCCAAAAATTGAAAATTTTGTATTTAGAAATTTTGAACACTCTAAATATTGGGAATTCAGTATGTGAGAATTGAAAATTCTGAGAATTATAAATTTGAAAAATTGAAGATTTTGTAGAATGGGATTTCTGTGACTTGAAAACTGAGAAATGGAAATCGTTACAATAACAGAAATTTGAAAGTTAGAAATTTTGTTAAATAGGAATTGGAAATTTTCTAATTGAAGGTTTAGAAAACTCTAAAATTTCGAATTTAAAATTTTTGAGAATGGGAGATCTTAAGAATTATAAATTTCCGAAATTGGAGATGCTACGAATTAGAATTTCAGCGACTTGTAAACTTTGAAAAACGTAAACCTTGAAAATAGCAAAAATTTTGAGAAATAAAAATTTTGAAATATAGGAATTTTAATAATTAAAAGTTTTGGGAATTGGAAACGTTCTATTTGGATACCAATTTTGAGAATCGAGAGTTTGAAATTTATGAATTTTAAGAATTAGAGAGAAATGGCAGTTTCAGCATATCAACTCCCCAGAATGGTAATTTTTAAAAATTTAACTTATGAGAATTGGAAATTTTGAAAAGTAGAAATTGTTGATAAATATAATTTGAAGCTTTGAAATTGCAAATTTTGTAATTGAAACTTTAGAAAGTTCTCAAATTTCAAAATTTTAGATTATGAGAATCGGAGGTTTTTAGAATTAGAAATTTTGAGAATTGGAGATGTGCGAATTGATATTTTTGATTTTTGTAAATTTTGGGAATTGAAATTTAAGAGTTGGAAGTTTTAGTGTTGTAAATCCCAAGAATTGAAATTTCTAAGATTTGAAATATTTGATAACTACAAATTTTCAAGATTAGAAATTTGGGTAAATAAAATTTTTGATAATTGGAAATTTTATTAATTGAAAATTTCGTAATTGAAAAAAACAGTAAATTTTAAATTTGGAGAATTCAAAATTTTAATAAATACCTAGAATTTTTATAATCGTAAGTTTTGAGAATGGGAGACTTTATAATTGGACATTTAAAGAACTATAGACACTAAGAAATTGAAATTCTAAGAATGGGTGATGTACAAAGTTAAGAATTTTGAGAATTGGGGATTTCGCGAAATAAAACACCTAAAAATTGGAAATTTTGAGAAATGGAATATTGGAGGTGGAAGTTGTGAGGATTGTAAAGCTTGGAAGATTTGAAATTTTAGAGAATTGAGATTTCGAAAATTAGAAATTTAGATAATTGGAGAGTTTGAAAATGGATCAGAATTTTAAAAATTAAAATTTTTGAGAATTAGAAATTTTAAAAATCAGGAATAACGATACATGCAAGAATTGGAATTGAAAATTTTGTATTTGAAAATTTTGTAATTGGAACTCTAAAGAACTTCAAAATTTTAGTTTTTGAAATTATGAGAATCAGCTGTTTTGAGAATTAGAAATTTAAAAAATTGGAGATGTTGCAAATACGAATCTTGGAATTCGTGAGTTGGAAGTTTTAAGTATTGTAAATCAGAAGAATTAAAATTTCTATAACTTAAAATTTTTGAAAATTGAAAATGTTGAGAATTGAAAATTTGGGTACATAAAAATTATGATAATTGGAAATTTTAGAAATTAGAGATATGAAATTGAAAAACAGAGTTTTAAATTTCAAAAGTTAGTAATTTTGAGAAATGGAGATATTGCGAAATAAAACTTCTGAGATTTTGAAATTTTTAGAAATAGAAATTTGGGATATGGAAGCTTTAGAATTGTAGATTTGTAAAAATTTGACTTCACAAGATTCACAATTTTTGCAAATAGGGGATTTTGATAATAGAAAGTTTGGTAATTGAAAATTGTGTGAATTGAAAATTTGAAATTGAAAAAATAAAGAATTCTAATTATCGAGAATTTGAAATTTTAGAAACAGCAGATTTTAAAAATTATAAATTTCTAAAATAACAATTTTGCGCACCGCAATTTCTAAATTCGGAAATTTTCAAATTTAGTTTTGAGTTGAAAATTTTGAGAATTAAAAATTCTGAAAATGGGAAATTGTAGATTTTGAATTTTTAGAATGAAATCATTAAATAATCGGATATTTTGAGATTTAGAAGATTTTAAAATAGTAAATTTCGAAAATTGAATATAACGAAAATTGAAAATTTTCAGAATTGGAAATTTGGGTATTGGAATATTTGGAAAATGGAAATTTAAAATTCGAACTTTTGAGAATATGAACTTTTAAAGATTGAAAATTTTGAGCATTACTTGTATTGAAAACTATATATTTTGAGAATTCTGGTGCGCTGGTTAGCATGGTCCAGTCAAAGATAGTACATGAACGACCTACTGCTAATGGGACGTGAGGCATTTGTAGAAGACCCTGCGAAAATGTTGAAAATGATGTTGCATGTCGGAGAACACGAACGGTCCAAAAATGACCTTGATGAAAAGTGGATGTTGCCGTGGAAGACGCCGTCGTCGATGTTGTAGAAGGTGTACTAAGGGCTCCTGGTACGTAAACAAATTTCAGAAATGGTGATATTACAAAAATGTCGAAACAGCAGTTTCAAGAAGTGTTTGGAAAACGATGGACTGCAGGATATTTGCACATTGTAGCGGGCAAGCTCATCCTAATAAGGTAAAAACGTTTCACATTTACAATGGTGTTTAGGAAGATAGTCGAAGTTCATGTTGGTGGCGAGAGCATTGCCTGAAATAAAAACAAACTAAAGATTAGCTAAACGTTTACTCTTAAGACTGCGTTTATGCACATGCGCACATAAAATACATTTATCTTGTCGTTTATTTTGTTTGTTTTTATCTGTAATTAATATTAAATGCAAAATAAGTCGTTTTGTACTTATTTAAGTGGGCGGTATGCTTCGGTCCTTAGGTAATACATCTTATATTTAGTGGTGTAGTGTCTATAAAATTCATTCCAGTACACTTGTACTACAATAGGAGTAATTACTACCAGGCCCATTCTTTTAAAGCAATAAGTTTGACATACTTCTGTTGAAAACAATTGAAAGGTTAGTTGATAGATTTCTGGTAAAAGGTTTGTGAATCAGACATTTATTTCATCAAAATCATCACCCTTATCTGCATGGTAGGTCGACAGAGTCGGTCGTACACGTAGTGGTACAAAAGATGAAGAAGGCTGTGCATGTTAAGGCAATATCCTTAGTAGAATCTGCAGGGGTTTGTATACCAGAGGTGCCCTGATGGTTGTGGTAAACTGGAAGGGCAGAGGCAAATCTAGGTGACGCCCAGTAAAGGTGGAGGTTGCAAAAGACTGTCTATAGAGAAGCTGCCTGTCACCCCACTTGTAGTGTCTGGTGATGAACAAATTGTTGGAACGCCTAACCACGCTAGGTTATCACGTGCAGGCCTATGCAGACGATATATGGCAGGCTTGTGAGCATAGTCTGCGAACGAATGCAGACTGCATGCTCCTTAATAGAAAGGCAGAGTGAAGAAATAGGTCTCCCGGTAAATCCACAAAGAACAGGGACGGTGTTTATTAATAGACTAAAGGCCATTGGAGGAGTCAAGGTTCCACTTCTGTAGGTTAAACCACGTGTTCTTAAAACAGAGGTTAGTACCTAAATTCTGGATAATAAGTTAAATTCGAGGAAACACGAGGAAAGGATAACAATAAAGACGATAACCACTCTTTGGGAGTTACACCGTGTGGTCGGTAAGAGCTGGCGCGTAACTACCCAAGTTCTATACTAGCTGTACATGGCATTCTCAAGCCTAGGGTCCTCAGACCAAACTTGATAATGCTTCCCTCAGGCTATCTAGAATTTAAAGGCTAGCCTGTTTGGGAATCTCAGGAGCAATGAAAACAACACCTACCAAAGTTCTAGAAGTTTTACTCTGACTTCCAGCTCTCCGCATCTGGATTTAGAGGGAAGTTCTGGCGACGTATTTCAGACTTTGAGACACGGACGGGTGGCAGAGCAGGGAGGTAGTAGGACGTGCTAAAGCCACTGCTATAGAAGGAAAAACTTTTTATTTCTGCTATCAAAGTCAAGTGGCAAATAGAAGATACAAAACTTGCCGGGGCGGAGGTGTATCTGGAGAGTAAGGGACTCACTGGACCTATCCCCCTAGGCCGATATACTACTATTTTTTAGGCAGAGGTATATGCAATATTAAAAGTAGATGAAAGCCAGACGATAAGGGAAGTAGAAGAACGGAGGGTTATTATCTGCTCAGATAGTCAAGCGGCACTCCAAGCACTCTGCCCCCTCAGGACCAGATGTCAACTGGTATAGAAATACGGAGACGCATTAGAGGAATTAGTCAGTCAAAAATAAGATCAGTTCTTCTAGGTACCAAGTCACCACGGTGTGTAGAAAAACGAGGAATCTGATAGGTTAGCTAAGCAGTGGGTAGGAATGCCTTATTTAGGGCCGGAACCATGCATAGGATTATCAAGAAAATCGATGGCGTCCGAACTAAACCTATCGATACGGATGTGGTGGAAAGAGAGTGAAAAAGAGGAAAGACAGTATACAAATACAGATTTAAAAATAACATGGAAATTAAATAAAGATAGGAGAACACTCAACTTCACTGGCGATTGCAGGTTGCAGAGAAACCTGGCCCTGATGAGAATCAAAGCAGTCTATGTGCCCAACCTGTAGAAAACGGGAGGAAACATAGGAGAGCGCGAGGGGTATATAAGGTTAACACAGAGGGCCCTGTGATCATATAGCTTAGAACAGAAAGAGTTGATCTTCTTTCCCTGGTCAGACATGCTAATTTTCATTAGAAAAACTGGCAGGTTTGCAACCGGAAGGAGTAATAAAGCTACAATAAGGATACATGATAGTGAGGATTACGGGGGTGGGGGGTAGCTTATAAGGGTTAGTGAAATGGCCTATTTCCTTAATTTACTACTACCACTACTACTCACTCAGCCTGCGGGGTTCTGGGGCCGCTTGCTTCAATAGCGCTCTGCTGCTGATCCCAAACCCGAATAAAGGAGGAGGGTCTTTTATTGTTTCTCACTTTGTTTTAACTAGTCTTGAGACCACAACTTCTACTCTTTTCTCTCGACCCCGAGTCTACTTTCTTCTGGACCCGAGGCTATTGGGTTGCGAGGGCTATGGTCTATTCATTTCTTCTATTATTAATTTAAAAAAGGGTTTGACGTAGAAATGTGATGAAATTAGCACGTAAAATAGACGGCGATTGATCGGCTTTGCAGTAGCCCACTGGGAGTACCCTAATCCAACAGCTGTTTGTTTCCGTCGGCGTGGTAGTGGGGTTGTTGTAAGCTTGTTCTACCGAGGTGTAGGTTACCAGAAGCCAGCCGTTTCGAGCCTTGATCAGGAAGTGCTTATTGGGTGTGCGGTTTGGAACCTGAATTACCCCGGGCTAGTCGCAGTCTGTCCAGCATTCCGGGACTGTTTATTCAATGGTTGGGACTCAAAGTACTGGGGTAGTACATGGTGTCCGAGGGTATACCCGCTCCACATTATATGGACCTACCCCCTTGCGCACTAGGCGCTGGTAAATTAGACAGTATGTTGGATCAAGGAAACAAGTTAGTGCCAAGTGAAAAGCGAGATGATGTTGTGGGGGATAAACCTAAGGGAAGCGACAGTGTACACAGGTCTCTACAACACAGTAGAACGAGTTCGCTTTCGTGTGCTAAAGTGACGGAGATATTCAAACTCTGGACAAGTCTGAAGAAAATGAATTGGAACTAGACAAAGTAATCCCTTTGAAAAGAAGAAGACAAGTTAAACACCCTCCTAAGAAAGAAGAAGACGAAATAGATAGCCATTTTGGGCTTTGATCAGGAAGTACGCATTTGGTGTGGGGTTCGAAATCTGCATTTTCCCGGGCTAGTCGCAGTCTGTCCAGCATTTTGGTACTGTTTAAACGATGGTTGGGCCTCAGAGTACTGGGGTAGAACATAGCGTCCGAGGGTATACCCTCTCCAAATTTTATTGACCCTCCTTTTTGCGCACGAGGAGCTGGTAAATTAGACAGTATGCTGAAGCAAGGAAACAAGTTAGTCCCAGGTGAAAAGAGAGATGTCGTTGTGGTGGATACACCTAAGAAATGCGGCAGTGTAGACAGGTATCTACAACACAGTAGAACGAGTTCGCTTTTTAGTGCTAAAGTGACAAAGGTATCCAAACTCTAGACAAGTCAGAAGAAAATGGATTGAACTAGACAAAGTAAACCCTGTTTAAAGAAGAAGACAAGTTAAACACCTTCTTAAGAAAGAAAAAAACGAAATAGACAAGAAAAATAGTGGCCAAAGACGCGCTCAAACTCTTCGGTAATACAAAATCAGAAATTATGAGAGCAGAGAACAAGATTAGAGGACTGGCAATCCAAGTCAACTGCTTAAATGAAAGCCGGTATAAAGTAGTCCATTCAGAAAGAAAAGTCACTGATCGAAGTATACAAACTAACTACCAAAACCTAGAAACATCTGGAGAAGTGGTTATTATAACTGCAAAAGTAGACGCCGCCAAACAAACAATGGATGAGCTAGACGTAAAGAAGATGGTCGTATTTATTCGGAAAGACATCGAGCAGGGGGAGACCTTTGAATAACTCCAAGAAATAATAAACAAAACTTGGCCTAAGAAAACCTTTCAAAGGGTTTAAGAAGTTATCAAAAACGTTATGGCAACACCATGTGAGCAGGCCTTAAAAATGGAAAAGGGTCTAGCTAGACGATTCAGTGAGAGTTATGCTGGCTTAGATGAATTACAACAGCAGAAAGAGAAACTAGGCGAGGTCGTATACATCGTCAATTTTCCCGTCGGCAGAAAATGGAAACATGAGGAAAAATCGGTACGTTTATCATATGGTAATAGAAGAGGAACCACAGGAACTAGCTAGCCTAGAGGCAGTGTTCAGTAGTGCAAAGCGGTTGAGAAGTCTTATGCTTCGACACAATGTTACAGAAGCCGCTATAGCAAAAATGGAGTCTATGTATGCGACGTTTTAGAGAAGGTCATTGAATATGTTTTTGCTGCGACCGATATACAGATATGGTTACATAAACGACCTGGAAAAAATATAAAAAAGAAGAAAGCGCATGTAGGAAGTTGACAATATTAAAAACGGTGGCCACCGAGCGTTAAAGAAATAGACCAGAGAGAGAACGGCCAATAAAAACGCCGTAATCGTCAAGGCAAACGGCCAAACACATGCAGACCTAGTAAAGGGACTACAAAAGGAGGTCACCTTCAAAAATACAAATGTAGAGATTACTAAGATGCGGAAAACACAAAAAGGCAAAGTTACCTCCAAAACCTATGGGTTATTCATGAAAGAAATGGTTGTCGACAAAAGAAAAATGTAACCGGTGGAGTGCCGCAGAGCTCAGTTCTTGGGCCTATGCTGTGGAATATTCTATATAATGGTATACTGGACCTGGATGTACCAAAAGGAGTTACAACGGTGGTCTTCGTTGACGATCTTGCTATGGCTGTAGTGGCAAGAAACGAAGAAGATATTATGTGGAAAGCGAACCTTGCAATTGAAGCAATTTGCGGATGCATGGCCGACAAAAGGCTTGTGCTTGCAACAGAAAAAACGGAATAAGTCGTGTTGTCATGCAGAAGAAAAATGACAGAAATGAATGTGAGAGCAGCAGACACCTTGATCACGCCAAAAAATTCTCTCAAATATTAGTGGCGTGGCTTGATAGAAAACTTACGTTTGCTGATCACATAGACAGGACAATTATAAAACTGCACAACTGGTGGTGTCACTGTCCCGACTAAAGCCAAATGTACGTGACTCTATGTCAAGTAAAAGAAAACTCCTAAGTACAGTGGCACACTCAGTATCGCTTTACGCCGTACCAGTCTGGGCAGGTGCCATAAAAACACAACACAAAAACTAAAGAAAAAACTCCAAACAACTTCTAGGAAAATAGCATTGAGGGTATGCAGCGGTTATTGAACTATATCCGCTGATGCTTTTTCGGTAATTTCGACCATACCACCAATTGATCTACTCGTTATCGTGAGAGAAGAGGTATGGCAAATACTGACAAAAAGTGATGCTAGAGAGGAACTTCTAAATAAGTGGCAGGATAGATGAGACGCGTCAGTGAAAGACTGACCGTGAATGTTAAAGAACGGGGCAGGAAGAAACATGGCGAGGTAGACTACTGGCTTACCCAGGCGCTGTTTTAGATCAGACCTATATAAATCTAAAATTGAGGAAGACGGGGAACGTATATATTGTGGCGATGTAGATGATGTAGAAGGCACACTTTTCAACTACTGGAGGTGGTAAGAGATGAGGGACGGGTATACACGTACTACTGGAAAAAACCTCAAATACAGGCAATGCAATACAATAAATGCTCATGTCTGAAAAACAGAGGGCGGCAGCAAAGCAGGCCATAGATGGTAGACCAGATGAACCAAGACAAACAATCTCCTGAAATAATTCTATAGCGGTTCCAAAAAATGAGTGAAAGGCGAGTAGCAGGTGGAAATCCCACACCACCACGAGGAGTGGTGTCTTTGAAAAATTTTTCCTCTATCGCAAAAAAATTACTACTAAAATAATAGGAAAGAATTCAAAAATGGCGATAAGGAACTGTACAAATTCAGATATAGTTTGATGTGAAAACAGCGCGGACATCACATTCTGACTAATTTCAGTAAAGACCCTTAAACAATTTATAATTACAAATATAATTTATATCAATTTTTCTACTATTGTTAGAAAAAAACGAAACAATCTCACTAAGAATAATGTCCGTATTAAATTTCTATTTAATCTAGAATCTCCTCAAGGACATTATTTTTATAGGGAATTCTTTCAGACTTTTTCTAACAATAGTAGAAAATTTTAAATAAATTGCATATGTAATTTTTAAATTGTTTCAGGAGTGCTGCAGAAACAGTTTCTCACGCCACGATTATACATGTGACGCGAGCTTTTCTCAGCTGTTACATAAATGCAAGCTAGAAAATTCCTGAAACAACAGTTCCCTAGACTAATAGGGCTAAGTTCGTATCTTACGATAAAGTTTGTACTTTCCCAGATGTACGTTAGTGTGAAATCAACATTTGTGGATGACGTATGTTTAACGCACAACTGCCCTTCGCCTGTGCTTGACGTGCTGACCAGGTTAAGCCCTGTTTTTCAGATACGCGTGTTTAGGGTCGTTAAATTTACCCCGTTTATAAGAAATTACGAAATTTGTTGATGCTGAAATGTATTTTTCTGTACTTCAAGTATAACGTTTTTCCAAGGATCCTTCCAACCCCTTTGAACCGCGTTCTTATATGACAGAAATTAAAGCTTCATTTCAGTTGCTGTTTTTTCTTTGTCGGTTAAACTACTAAGAGATGTTCAGAATGATATATTAATTAAACGTTATCGTCTGATTAGTGACGCCTAATCACTCTACACAATAAGCAGTTTAATAAGAGATATACATTTATCTATTTGGTTGTTAACAAGAATCAGTTTACGTATTCACTGTCGCCTTGTCGCAAGTTTTTTATTTAATTTACCAAGGCCCGATGTATTTTGTAACAGTCAAGGATGCCATTCTTGAGCTATAGAAATTTTTGAATACCCAAAACCGTTAAATATCTAAGGATAGCAAAGAGCAACGCTTCGCACCGCTTCTTACAGTTTAGTCAGCAAATTAATTCCACTACTACAGACAGTAAATCATTAGTCTATTCTCCTCTATTCTTAATAATTATATAGAACGCGTGAATTCAAAATATAAAATGTTTTAAACAACTCCTAAGCTTTTGCGGTAATTTTCTCGCACCGTATTGTGGCGTACCAAACAAATAATACATGGTATCCTGAAGTACAATGGATCTGTTTGTGTAACTTTAAGAGCAAATTAGACTTAGTTTAATTATTCTTTACCTTGAGACGCAATAAAAGTTCAAGTTTCGACAGTTCTGTAGCTTTTTTATTCTGTATTTTGTGATACTCATGCGTTCGTTGGCTTAGTCATCGTTCAGCGCGGCCAATTTTTAAAGCCGGTACATGTCCTTCAGCAAATATCAATTTTTCACTTTCTGCCTGTGCATTTATGTGCAAAAATGTGCAGAAGTCTCTGGAAAAACGACTAGCGTTCGCATTCTACTTTAAAGTGCGAAACATGTCCTGCGTCAAAAATCAGCTTTCTAAAATTATTCCGTTCCGTCTAATTCCAGAGAAAAAGTTCTTTCTGTCCGAAACACTTGTGATAAGAGATATTGTTCCTATGGGAATGTGGTTAATTCTCAAAGCCTAATTACGTTTCTTCGCAGATTTTTCTTTTTCTGTTTGTAGACAATTGTGCAGAAATTATCTAAAGCTTCTAGAAAAGCGGCAAACGTTGTCATTCTACCCTAGAGTGCGTAAATTCATGTCCTGCGTAAAAACAGCTTTCTAAAATTATTCCGTTCCGTCTGATACCAGAGAAGAAAGTTTCTTTGTTCGAAACACTTGTGTTAAGAAATATCGTTTCTATGTGTTAGTGGTCAAGGCCCATTTACGTTCCATCGTAGATTTTTCTTTTTGTGTTTGTAGATAAAGGTGCACAAATGATTCTAAAGCTTCCAGAAAAACGGCAAACCTTGTTATTCCACATAAAAGTGCGTGGATTCAATGTGCTGCGTTAAAAAGTTGTTTTTTGTCCAAAACACTTGTGTTATGAAATATCGTTCCCACGTGTGTGGTCAAATCTCAAGGACTATTTACGTTCCTTCGTAGATTTTTTTTCCGTTTTTAGATAAATGTGCACAAATAATTCTGAAGCTTCTAGAAAAACGGCAAACGCTGTCATTCTACCTTAAAATGCGTAAATTAATGTCCTGCGTCAAAAAAGAGCTTTCTAAAATTATTCCGTTCCGTCTGATACCAGAGAAGAAAGTGTTTTTGTTCGAAACACTTGAGTTAATAAATATCGTTCCCACGGGTTTGTGGTCAATTCTCAAAGCACATTTACATTTTTTCGTGGATTTTTTCTTTTTCTGTTGTAAATAATTGTGCGCAAATGATTCTAAAGCTTCTAGAAATGCGGCAAACGTTGTCGTTCTACATAAAAGTGCGTAGATTTAGCGTGATGCGTCAAAATAGAGCTTTCTAAAATTATTCCGTTCCGTCTAATTTCAGAGAAACCAGTTTTTTTTATTCAAAACACTTGTGTTAAGAAATATCGTCTCTACGTGTTTGTGGTCAATTCTCAAGGCCCATTTACATTCCTTCGTAGATTTTTCTTTTTGTGTTTGTAGATAATTGTGCACAAATGATTCTAAAGCTTCCAGAAAAACGGCAACTCTTGTCATTCCACATAAAAGTGCGTGGATTCAATGTGCTTCGTCAGAAAGTTGTTTTTTGTCCGAAACACTTGTGTTAAGAAATATCGTTCCCACGTGTGTGGTCAAATCTCAAGGACTATTTACGTTCCTTCGTAGATTTTTTTTCCGTTTTTAGATAAATGTGCACAAATAATTCTGAAGCTTCTAGAAAAACGGCAAACGCTGTCATTCTACCTTAAAATGCGTAAATTCATGTCCTGCGTCAAAAAAGAGCTTTCTAAAATTATTCCGTTCCGTCTGATACCAGAGAAGAAAGTGTTTTTGTTCGAAACACTTGAGTTAATAAATATCGTTCCCACGGGTTTGTGGTCAATTCTCAAAGCACATTTACATTTTTTCGTGGATTTTTTCTTTTTCTGTTGTAGATAATTGTGCGCAAATGATTCTAAAGCTTCTAGAAATGCGGCAAACGTTGTCGTTCTACATAAAAGTGCGTAGATTTAGCGTGATGCGTCAAAATAGAGCTTTCTAAAATTATTCCGTTCCGTCTAATTTCAGAGAAACCAGTTTTTTTATTCAAAACACTTGTGTTAAGAAATATCGTCTCTACGTGTTTGTGGTCAATTCTCAAGGCCCATTTACATTCCTTCGTAGATTTTTCTTTTTGTGTTTGTAGATAATTGTGCACAAATGATTCTAAAGCTTCTAGAAAGACGGCACACCTTGTTATTCCACATAAAAATGCGTGGATTCAATGTGATGCGTCAAAAAGTATTTTTGTCCGAAACACTTGTGTTATGAAATATCGTTCCCACGTGTGTGGTCAAATCTCAAAGACTATTTACGTTTCTTTGTAGATTTTTTTTCCGTTTTTAGATAAATGTGCACAAACGATTCTAAAGCTTCTAGAAAGGACGGCAAACGTTGCCGTTTTACCTTAAAATGCGTAAATTCGTGTCTTGCGTCAAAAAGCAGCTTTCTAAAATTATTCCGTTCCGTCTGATACCAGAAAAAACAGTTTTTTTGTTCGAAACACTTGTGTTAAAAAATATCGTTCCCACGGGTTTGTGGTCAATTCTCAAAGCCCATTTACATTCCTTCGTAGATTTTTCTTTTTCTGTTGTAGATAATTGTGCGCAAATGATTCTAAAGCTTCTTGAAACGCGTCAAACGTTGTCGTTCCACATAAAAGTGCGTAGATTTAGTGTGCTGCGTCAAAAAGTTTTTTTTGTTCGAAACACTTGTGTTATGAAATATCGTTCCCACGTGTGTGGTCAAATCCCAAAGACTATTTACGTTCCTTTGTAGATTTTTTTCCGTTTTTAGGTAAATGTACACAAATGATTCTAAAGCTTCTAGAAAGACGGCAAACACTGTCATTCTACGTTAAAATGCGTAAATTCATGTCCTGCGTCAAAAAAGAGCTTTCTAATAATTCCGTTCCGTCTGATACCAGAGAAGAAAGTTTTTTGTTCGAAACACTTGAGTTAAGAAATATCGTCTCTACGTGTTTGTGGTCAATTAAGGCCCATGTACGTTCCTTCGTGTATTTTCTGTTTGTAGATAATTATGCACAAATGATTCTTAAGCTTCTAGAAATGCGGCAAACCTTGTCATTCCAAATAGAAATGCGTGGATTTGGTGTGCTGCGTCAAAAAGCTTTTTTTGTCCGAAACACTTGTGCTAATAAATATTGTTTCCACGTGTGTGGTCAAATCTCAAAGACTATTTACCCCCTTCGTAGATTCTTTTTCCGTTTTAAGATAAGTGTGTACAAATGATTCTAAAGCTTCTAGAAAGACGGCAAACGATGTCATTCTACCTTAAAGTGCGTAAATTCGAGTCCTGCGTCAAAAAGCAGCTTTCTAAAATTATTTCGTTCCGTTTGATACCATAGAAGAAAAGTTTTTTTTGTTCGAAACACTTGTGTTAAGAAATATCGTCTCCACGGGTTTGTGGTCAGTTCTGAAAGCCCATTTACCTTTTTCGTAGATATTTTCTTTTTCTGTTTGTAGATAATTGTGTACAAATAATTCTAAAGCTTCTAGAAACGCGGCAAACGTTGTCTTTCTACAGAAAAGTGCGTAGATTCAGTTTGCTGCGTCAAAAACCAGCTCTCTAAAATTATTCCGTTCCATCTGATACCAGAGAAAACAGTTTTTTGTGTTTGAAACACTTGTGTTAAGAAATATCGTTCCCACGTGTATGGTCAAATCTTAAAGTCTATTTACGTTCCTTCGTAGATTTTTTCCGTTTTAGGTAAATGTGCACAAATGATTCTAAAGCTTCTAGAAAGACGGCAAACGCTGTAATTCTACCTCAAAATGCATAAATTCATGTCTTGCGCCAAGAAACAGCTTTCTAAAACTATTCCGTTCGTCTGATACCAGAGAGAAAAAGTTTTTTTTTGTTCGAAACACTGCCTGAAGAAAAATCATTTTCACGGGTTTGTGGTCAATTCTCAAAACCCATTTACGTTCCTGCGTAGATTTTTTCTTTTTCTGTTGTAAATAATTGAGCAGAAATGCTTCTAAAGCTTGTTACGTTGACTCGTGAGGAGCCGTGCGTAACACAAAGAAATCACGGAATGACCGGGCTCAATCGGAGATTAGGGGGTGTAGAAAGTAGACTAACCTAGAATGTACGCGGCTGTAAGAGAGTAGTGATTAATATCTGCAAAAAAAGAATTAGAATAGCAACCTGCAATAAAAAAAAAATTAAGCATAAGTTATTCTGTACTAAAAAAAATGTAAATAGACTGTTTGAATAATCTCTATAATATAGTAACGATAAAAGCAATATAAAATTTTAGTACAAAGTGAGGTAATATTGGGAGTAGCAGAAACGTTTCCTCACACACCAATTCAACATAAATAAAGACAAAATTTTAACAAAAGATAAATAAGTAGGCACATATTGATATGAGTAATCTGGTAATATTAGTTTTTTTGTTTTCTTTTTTTTCCAATAGTCTGCACTTCTATGATAAAAGGTATCAACACGACAAAGAATATTGCAAAACAAACGGATAGATATTTAAAGAAAGAAAACAAGTAGTAAATAGTTCACTTACAAAAGTCCTGCAGTAACGAAGTACTTCACCCTTGATTGTGATGGGGTTGATAGAATTTAGTACACTTTACACTAACGAAGCACTTCACCACACTTCACTGGTGTTAGCCCCAGACATTATCATACTGAATGGAACCATGTGGCATTGATAACTTTCTTGTTAATTCTATTTTCTGAGAAAACAGTTTCGAAAATATTTTGCAACACAAATCGCAAAAATTGTAATAAAATTTAGAATTCAGAGTCACGGACCCTCAAGGCACGCTGCAATGCAGGTCATCTGACAAGTTCTTGCATTAAGCTACTGTTAACACGAGGTGTTTTATCTGCTACATATGGTAACAAAGAAAATCTAATGCTTTTGCATAACGAAATTTACACAAGTAGTCATCTATTTTAGTTCCTTTGGTATTAGAAAATTTAGAACTACAGTATCAACTGTATTTACATGTGAATGAGATACATATTTATAAGAAGCAACATTTTACAAACCAGCCCTCTACTAAACCTGCTACACTGTATCATCATTTTTAGAAACACTCAAGTTTAAAACTGTATTTAGATAATCCAAGGTATGCACACGCTGATAAAAAAAAGGAACACCAAACCAGATCGCACACACATTAATTTTAAAGCAAGAATCGGTCAAGTTTCACAAGTTCTACAACGTTGTTTTTTTCCCAAGAAAACAACTAGAAACACAATTAGTAAAACGTGTAAACATTAATTAAGTCCGTCAAATGTTCCGTAACGCACGTTATTTCAAAAGAAAAACTCAACTAAGAAACACAATCGGTAACCGCACGTGTGGTTGAGTAAAACACGTTCGCATATCACTCAAAGTACGTCAATGTTCTTACAACACAGTTAATAAAGCATACTTCAATCGAATTAGAACTCTGCTCTGCAGTTAATCTACAATTCATTCTATATAGGAACAAAGAACAACTACAAACCTACGTTAATCTGTCTATATATAAAAGTTGTTAACATAACACCTGCGCCTCTTATCTCCACTTCGATAATTGCATAAGTAACGAAATTTATAAGACGAATAATTATTTATTTATTAATGAAAATCGACGTTATACAACCAGCTATGCAAAGCGATGTATTTTAAGTACGCTGACATTAAGGGAGCGTCACAAATTCCCCCCCAACAAAAGTAACAGGTCGGGGTAGGGAACGAGAAGCAGCGGACGAACGACGTTAACAACAAACGGACTCGACAAGAAAAACGAAAAAAAAACTATAACAATCCAATCAGAACCAACACACAACAAAAAGAAAAAAAAAATTTCCGGCTCGAAGGACCAAAATGTCGGACAAAAATTAAAAGTCAAGAAATCCACAGGGAAAGATAGGTAAGTAGTAGCAATCGAAAAGGACTAAGGTGTAAAGGCATAAACGCTGCCAAAGTCGTCAAAGGACGGATGTCTCTTTAGAAAAGAAACAGCACAGTTTCCAACCTCAAGAAAATTGATTTCGCGCGCAGAAACCAAAAGAAAAGAAAAGTAGCGAGGAAGAAAACCAACAGCAATAGCCAACATAAGACACAAGTGTCAAGCCTCAAGTAAGCTAGGGAACGACAACGGAAAACTGGGAAAGGTAACGAAAGGCTTCAACTGTGGTACCAAGAAGAAAAAAAGTCGTATAGTACAACCAAGTAAGAAAAGTAATTTGCTAATAAACCCAAAAGTCGACTAAGTCGTGATTCCTAAAGGACAGAAAGTAGGCCTAAAGAGCAACTACCACAGGAGCAGATACAACGAGTGACCGAAGTCAGTACATCAACTAACCGCAAAGAAAACCAGTCAGGGAAGAGAATGGACAGGAATGTGGAATGAAAGAAAACCCGGAAAAAGTAGAAGAAAAAAAAATAAAAGTCATCACACAATACTACGAAATATGTAAAATATCACAGATAAAGCTAATGAGATGAAGGAATCGTATAACGTAGGGAGACGAGTGGATTACGGACGAAATTTGCGGCGCTTGCGTCGCCAAAAGAACAACAGATCTAGATTGGGGACATTAGGATTATCAGGATGAGCAGGTTTTAGGTCTTTGACATGCCATATGGATTTGTGACCGGAAGGATCGGTAAGTTCATAGGTCCAGGGAGAAACAACTTTAGATATAGGAAAAGGACCAAGGAACTTAGGAGCAAGTTTGGCGTTAATTTGACGGGAAGCATCGGACAAAGCAAAATTACGACGCCAAACGGAATCACCTAGTTGATAGGGGACGGGACGGCGACGGAGATTATAGCGGCTGCGAATTTTTTTATAACCAGCAGAAAGTTTTTGAGAATGTGGGAACGGATATGTTTAAAGTGTTCAGGATCAGGAGAAGGATGTTCGGGATCAGGAATGTACATGTCGTTTATTTCGGACAACTGCTCGAAATAATCGTCGGAAAGGATATGCTCACAACCAAATAAAGCAAAGAACGGAGTACAGCCTATGATCTCATGTTTGGAGGTGCA
The DNA here is from genome assembly GCA_036346225.1 of Platerodrilus igneus. NCBI lineage: Eukaryota > Metazoa > Arthropoda > Insecta > Coleoptera > Lycidae > Platerodrilus > Platerodrilus igneus. The sequence goes on along the minus strand of JARFIW010000053.1, from coordinate 10,368,268 downwards.
GATTGCACAAGAAATTTTTGGGAGGTTCACGTCCCAATGACGTTGGTCGTCGAGTACATAGGAGGCAAGCATGGTTTTAAGGACACGATTAACTCGTTCCGCAGGATTGGCTTGAGGATGGTAGCGAGCGGTGTAAAGGATTTTGGTGTGATAACGGACACATAAGGAGGTAAGCTGATGGCTGCGGAATTGTACACTGTTATCAGTGATAAGGTACTGAGGAACGCCAAAAAGGAGGAAAACTTGGTCTTCTAGGATTTTAGTGATGGACTGTGCAGTGGCTTTGCGTAAAGGAAAGAAAAGAGGAAATTTAGTGAAATAGTCAGCCACTACACAAACATAGGAGTGACCTTTGGTGGAACGAGGAAGGGGACCGACAATGTCGCAGGAGATAATCTGCCAGGGATAGGAGGGTTTTGCTCTAGGAGCAAAGAGACCAGGAGGAGGCAACTGTTCAACCTTGTGAGCAGCACAAACCGGACAACGTCGGATATAGCGAGCGACGTCAGCTCGAAGACTGGGCCAGAAGTAAGTTTGTAGAATACGGACGGAGGTTTTGGTCACACCACAATGACCAGAAGTAGGAGGATCGTGGTGAAGGACAATCAGCTGTTTACGCTGCTCTGAAGGAACGACGATTTTCAATCGCCCTGAGAATCGGCAGCGATAGAAGTTTTTCGTTTACGAAAAAGGATGTTGTTGACAACGGACCAAAAAGGATAACGGCTTGGAGAGTTAGAAACTTTTTGGATCATTGAGTTGTACCAGGGATCAGGAGTAGGTAGAGTGACTTCAAGAGAGGAAATGGTCGAAATAGAAATAGGTTCAAGGACCGGGACAGAACAGGAAAGGGTATCAGGAACAACATGATCTTTACCTTTGCGGTGGAGAATAGTGAAATCATATTGTTGGAGACGGAGGGACCAACGGGCTAAGCGACCAGAAGGACTTTGAAGGTTGTTGAGCCAGAGGAGGGAATGGTGATCAGTAATGACAGTGAAATGGGAATCTTCGACGTAAGGGCGAAACTTCTCAATCGCCCACAGCACTGCCAGGCACTCCTTTTCAGTAACTGAAAAGTTGCGCTCAGGCTTGGACAGTGAACGATTGATGTAGCTGACGACCTTCTCGCCGTCGGGGGAGGTTTGACTAAGGATTGCACCCAAACCGAAGTGGGAGGCATCGGTTTGAATGGTGAAGGGTAAGGAAAAGTTAGGACAGGAAAGTATAGGAACGGAAACTAAATGTTGTTTAAGGGAGAGGAAGGCAGATTGACAGTCAGGAGTCCAAGAAAAGGGAACATTTTTACGAGTAAGATTAGAAAGAGGAGAAGTAAGGGTAGCAAAATTGGGAATAAAACGTCGGTACCAACTGGCCATGCCAATTAGGCGACGGACTTCAGAAAAGCAGGTAGGAGGAGGGATGTTTAGGATAGCGGAAACTTTATCGGGATCGACAAGGAGACCATCGCGGTTAACGACGTAACCGAGATAGCGGAGTTCGGGAAGACAGAAATGACACTTATCCTGACGGAGGGTAAGACCAGCAGTAAAAAGACGGGAAACAACTAAGTCAAGGACTCGGATGTGTTCATCGAAGGAAGAGGTAGCTATAATAATGTCATCGAGGTATACAAAACAGAACTGTTCCAGGTCAGAACCGATGACCTGATCGATAAGGCGTTGGAAGGTGGCAGGAGAATTATGAAGGCCGAAGGGCATTCTGCAAAATTGGAATAAACCTCGATGAGGGACAGTGAAAGCGGTAATGGGTTTGGACTGGGGGGACAAAGGGATTTGCCAGTAAGCGGAACGGATATCTAAGGATGAAAGGTAACGAGCATCGCGGAGACGGTCAAGGATGGTGGAAATATAAGGAAGCGGATAGGCATCTCTTTGGGTGACTTGGTTGACCTTTCGGAAATCAATACAGAACCGATAGGAATCGTCTTTCTTCTTAACTAGGACAATGGGGCTAGACCATGGACTAGTAGAAGGTTCGACGACGCCTAAGCGGAGCATCTCATCGAGTTCTGAATGGGCAACCTTAAGGAGAGGAGGGGAAAGAGGATAGTAGCGTTGTTTGATGGGCTCGGCGGACGTTCGGATATGGTGTTGGACTAAGGAAGTACAGCCGAGACCGGGAGGTTGTCTGGAGAAAGAGGAGGAAATTAGAGAATCTAGAAGTAGTTGTTGGTCGGAAGAAAGTTCAGAAATAATATGGATCGGAGCGGGAGTAATGATGGTCAAGGAAGAAGGAGCAAAAATCCAAAGGTTATCACGAAAGGAGGGTACACACTGCACCGATTTCCAGAAATCAATGCCGAGAATGAGCTGGTGAGAGACGTCGGGAATCACAAGGATGTCGAGGGTAGTAACGGAGTCTGGAAGAGCTATGGGGAGGGAAACGAAACCTAATATGGCACATTTTGAATTGTCTGCCAGGCTACAGAAGGACGAAGTATAAGTACGAAGGGAGAGGTTTAAGGAACTTAAGCGGCGCCAACCAGGACCACCAAGAATTATACGCGTGGCTCCAGAATCTAATAAACCGATAAAGGAAATACCAAAGATATGAACCGTAAGATAGGGACATTCGTCGCCACGTAACAAGCTTCAAGAAAGGCGGTAAACGTTGTCATTCTACATAAAAGTGTGTAAACTCAGTGTACCGCGTCAAAAAACAGCTTATTATTCCGCTTCGTCTGATACCAGAGAAGAAAGTTTTTTTTCTCGAAACACTGTGTTAGGAAATATCGTCCCCACGGGTTTGTGATCAATTCTCAAGCCCATTTACGTTGCTTCGAAGATTTCTTCTTTTTCTGTTTGCAGATAATTGTGCACAAATGATTAGAAAGCTTCTAGAAAGGCGGTAAACGTTGTCATTCTACACAAAAGTGTGTAATATCAGTGTGCTGCGTCAGAAAAAAGCTTTTTAAATTAATCCGTACCGTCTGATACCAGAGAAGAGTTTTTTTTTTGTTCGAAACACTGTCTTAAGAAATATCGTTCTTACGGGTTTGTGGATAACTCTCAAATCCTATTTACGTTCCTTCATACATTTTTTCTTTTTCTGTTTGTGGATAATTTTGCACAAATGACTCTAAAACTTCTAGAAAGGCGGCAAATGATGTCATTCCACATAAAAGTACACGGATTCAATGTGTTGCGTCAAAAACAGCTTTTCTAAGATTATTCCGTTCCGTCTGACACTAGAGAAAAAATTTTTTTTTGTCCAAAACACTGTGTTAAGAAATATCGTTCCCACGGGTATGTGGTCAATTTTCGAAGATTATTTACGTTCCTTCGTAGATTTTTCTTTTCTGTTTGTATATAATTGTTCAGAAATAATTCTAAAACTTCTAGAAAGGCAGCAAACGTTGTCGTTCTACCTTAAAACTGCGTAAATTTAAGTCATGCGTCAAAAAGCAGCTTTCTAAAATTATTCCGTTCCGTCTCATACCAGAGAAGAAAAGTTGTTTTTGTTTGAAACACTTGTGTTAAGAAATATCGTACCCACGGGTTTGTGGTCAAAACCCATTTACGTTCCTGCGTAGATTTTTCTTTCTTTGTTTGTAGATAATTATGCACAAATGATTCTTAAGCTTCTAGAAAGGCGGCAAAACTTATCATTCCACATAGAAGTGCGTGAATTTAGTGTGCTGCGTCCAAAAGGTTTTTTTTGTGTGAAACGCTAACAAATATTGTTCCCACGTGTGTGGTCAAATCTCAAAGACTATTTACGTTCCTTCGTAGATTTTTTCCGTTTTTAGGTAAATGTGCACAAATGATTCTAAAGCTTCTAGAAAGACGGCAAACGCTGTCATTCTACCTTAAAATGCGTAAATTCATGTCTTGCGCCAAAAAACAGCTTTCTAAAATTATTCCGCTCCGTCTGATACCAGAGAAGAAAAGTTTTTTTTGTTCGACACGCTGTCTTAAGAAATATCATCCTCACGGGTTTGTGGTCAATTCTCAAAACCTATTTACGTACCTGCGTATATTTTTTTTGCTCGTAGATAATTGTGCACAAATGTTTCTAAAGCTTTTAGAAAGACGGCAAACGCCGTCATTCTACCTTAAAGTGGGCAACTTCATGTCCTTGTCAAAAAAAAACTTTATATAAAATTATTCCGTTCCGTCTGATACCAGAGGAAAAAGTTGTTTTTTTCGAAACACTTGAGTTAAGAAATATCGTTCCCACGGGTTTGTGGTCAATTCTCAAAACCCATTTACGTACCTGCGTAGATTTTTTTTGTTCGTAGATAATTGTGCACAAATGATTCTAAAGCTTTTAAAAAAACGGCAAACGCGGTCATTCTACTTTAAAGTGGGCAAATTCATGTCCTTAGTCAAAAAAAACTTTATATAAAATTATTCCGTTCCGTTTGATACCAGAGGAAAAAGTTGTTTTTTTCGAAACACTTGAGTTAAGAAATATCGTTCCCACGGGTTTGTGGTCAATTCACAAAGCCTATTTACGTTTCTTTGTAGATTTCTTTTTCTTTTTCTCTTGGTAGATAATTGTGCACAAATGATTCTAAAGCTTCTAGAAATGCGGCAAACGTTGTTATTCTACATAAAAGCGGGTAAATTCAGTGCCGTGCTTCAAAAACAGCTTTCTAAAGTTTGAAACGTCCAATTTTCTTCCACCATATTTCCAAATTAAATCGACATGTCCATAGTTGTTTCGCTATATGTCCAATTTAATCCAAAGTGACCAAAATTGCTTTGGAATATGCCCAAATCAATTCGACATGTTCAAAATGGTTTCGTCATACTTCCTAATTAGTTTGACATGTCCAAATTTCTTCCAGCATATGCCCAAATTAATTCGACATGTCCAAAGTTGCTTTGCCATATGCCTAAATTAATCTGCCATGTCCAAAATTGCTTTGGCATATGTCCAAATTAATTCGACATGTTCAAAATGGTTTCGTCATACCTTCAAATTAATTTGACATGTCCGAAATTCTTCCAGCGTATTTTCAAATTAATTCGACATGTTCAAAGTTGTTTTGCCATACGTCCAAATTAATCCATAATGTCCAAAATTGCTTCGGCAAATTAATGAGACATGTTCGAAGTGGTTTTGTTATACGCCCAAATTAATTTGACATGTCCAAAATTAGTCCAGCATATTTCCAAATTAATCCGACATGTCCAAAATTGCTTTGGTATATGTCCAATTTAATTCGACATGTTCAAAATAGTTTCGTCATACTTCCAAATTAATTTGACATGTCTAAAATTCTTCCAGTGTATTTTCAAATTAATTTGACATGTCCAAAGTTGTTTTGCCATACGTCCAAATTAATCCATAATGTCCAAAATTGCTTCGGCAAATTAATGAGACATGTTCGAAGTGGTTTTGTTATACGCACAAATTAATTTGACATGTCCAAAATTAGTCCAGCATATTTCCAAATTAATCCGACATGTCCAAAATTGCTTTGGTATATGTTTAATTTAATTCGACATGTTCAAAATAGTTTCGTCATACTTCCAAATTAATTTGACATGTCTAAAATTCTTCCAGTGTATTTTCAAATTAATTTGACATGTCCAAAGTTGTTTTGCCATACGTCCAAATTAATCCAAAATGTCCAAAATTGCTTCGGCATATCTCCAAATTAATTAAACATGTTCGAAATGGTTTCGTCATACGCCCAAATTAATTTGTCATGTCCAAAATTCTTCCAGAATAATTCCAAATTAATCCGACATGTCCAAAATTGCTTTGACATATGTCCAAATTAATTCGTCATGTTTAAAAAGGTTTCGTCATACTTCCAAATTAACTTGACATGCCCAAAATTCTTCCAGCATATTTCCAAATTAATACGATATGTTCAAAATTGCTTCGGCATATGTCCAAATTAATTCGACATATTCAAAATGGTTTTGTCATACTTCCAAATTAAGTTGACATGTCCAAAATTTTCCAGCATATTTCCAAATTAATTTGACATGCCCAAAGTTGTTTTACCAAATGTCCAAATTAATCCAAAATGTCCAAAATTGTTTCGGTATATGTCCAAATTAATTTGACATGTTCAAAATGGCTTTGTCATACTTCCAAATTAATTCGACATGTCCAGAATTGCTTCGTCATATGTCCAAATTATTTAAAATGTCCAAAATTGCTCAGCCATATGTCCAAATTCGTTTGTCATAGCTAAATTGTTTTGTTATACGTATATTTTTAATAAATTTCTTTTTTTATTCATTTATTGTAGCATATTTCTATTTTTGTGCTCAATCATCGATACCAGAGAACAAAAACTACTATTCTTTAAAATCTTTTTCCAATCCTTTCAGGCAGACTAAGGATATTGAATGCGCATGTCAATACTCATCCTTGAAGCCCACAGTTGTACATCTAATACAAAAGAGGGAATATTATTCTATTACACATTTGTATAATCTAATTTTACATATCAAGCTTCTGTAAATTACCCTTTTTGTTTGCATAGTAACCATTTCTGTACCGTAGCAATGAATGTTTAGTATAACTTCCCACGGTTTGTAATAGACATATGTCGTTTTGCCGTTCGATCAGGACAGCGAACGGAGAACCAGTGGTTCAGCTAATTGTTGGAAGCTCGTCATGAGGGAATTCCTGTCTTGACCACCTGATCGTTATCTGTTTGTGTCAGAAAGGGCATTATGTGTAGCGGAGATTTACCCATCAATTCCTATATCAAACCTAAATATCATACCTTATCTGTATTCTGGTTTATGTTTTAGAAAAAAGCAGCATACTTTATTACCGACATATAGCGTCCACAACGCACCAACCCTGAGATAAAAGAATAATTTTAGGTTATCTAGCTTGCTAATATGTAATAATTTAGAAAGGCAAGAATATATTAATTAATTTATATTGTAGTTTCTGTCAAACCTAGTAGCTGCCTTTGTGTACAAACGGCGCCAATTTTTGTGGTTTTTGTATTTATAATGCACTAACTATGTATTTAATTAGATTTCTATTGTCTAAAATGTAGTTCTTTTAAATTTAAAAGTAAAAACTTTTTTAAAGACAATCTTCTGCTCAGTTAGCGCATCGTTTTTACTGTCACAATTTTATGGTGTGTCCGTATCTCAAGCAATTTGTGCATTGCAGAACTTGGTCAATATATACTTCCACTTTTGCTTCGTAGTAATTTATGTAAATATATTCTGATAACCTCTTCCCTTAATTCTGTAAGAATATACGTAAGCTTTTCGCTATGTTCTACACGTCTGCTAAATTTCCTTGCTGTCATAATTGGTCTAACGGCTATCCTTCTTTAACTATTTCCTCTACCGTTGTATCAGCGTCAATGCTTGTAACGATACCTTTCACTGTAATTAAAGATACTGGTACGAATGCCTCCAACTAGTTGTCTAAATTAATCTGATGGGTAACAAAGTCATTAGCGGCTGTTGGGGTTTTAAAATCAATCTCTATTCTAGTAATTTTACTGACTACTATTATGTCGCTCTTTTTCAAGATTCTACCCACTGGCGACGGATCTACGTTTCCAATGTTTTTATCTTTACTTTCTACTATGATTGTGTACGGTGCCGTATCGTAACAATCTTACATAGTTTTGTCTTTATGGCGGATTATCCTGGGGGCCACCCGGAATCCCAGTTCCCCCTGACATGCTATTATTTTTACCTATATGGATGTGTAGGAAAACAGGTTAAAGGATTAAATACTAAAAAGCAACAAGCAAGCAGCGATAAAGAGTGTTTGTACTCACGTTTATGTTACCCTGGATTTCACTTCCACTAACCGACAGCCTCAATATGTGGGCTTCAAAATTACAGCGAAAAAATCAAAAACTGAACTTGGAATTCACGAGGTGTTTCCTAATCCTAACTCTCAACCTTCCTATACCTAGTTAAATAATCACTGTGTCTAGTGGCACACTCTAACCTAAAACTAAGCACCGCATTCCGTACCCCAAAAGCAATTAAAGGTTATTTACAAAATTAGCTCCCAATTCTATGTCAAAAATTTTGTGTATTTTCTCCATTAATTGATGAATTACAAGATTCTGAGAGCAGATATCAAGGATTGTGGCATATTAAAGTTTTAGAACTTTTTCTTTTATTACTAACGATTAGTAATTTGTTTCTATCTTTATCTGAACAAATTTTGTCTCTTGTATCCTTATCTAAATTGAATTTCTATCTTTTAACTGTATCTTATCCTGTATAAACGTATCTTATAATTGAGCTGTAAATCATTTCAAACCTTTTCGTTTCTTAGATGCCTCATTTATCTCAAAATTTTGTAGCTTTCTTATCTTTAGTTGTTAACAATATTTTGTGGTTACACTTAAATAATTTCATAATATCTTAGGTTGATTTCCTTTTTTTTTATAGAAGGTTTGAAGATGTTCGTTACCCATAAACTCATTGACTTTCCGGCTTCCGGCTTCCGGTAGATTTATATATGGGAGACTCCCAGCTGACGTTGTTACTCTTATGCTGGGTAGTGTTGGATTCCGAAGTAGTCCTGCTAGGAGCATTCCCGCAAGAATTCCCACCTGGAAGACATCAGCCTTACCAACCAAAAACAATTCCTCTCTTCCCGCTAGTGATAAAACGACCAGGTATCGCCGGTGGGCATTCTTTCCAGTCGTTTGCGGGGTTTTCTTTCATGTCGTATCGTAGACCAGCGTTTTGAAGAGACCTCTCCTAATTTTCTTTGGTTGATAATATATCTTGGCATAAGCTTTTACTCTGTCCCAGTTTTTTCCCGGATTTAAGCATAATTGCTACTAGGTTGTCCACTGGTATCACCTCACCCATCTCTCTTTCTAGTCTGTTTTTTTTTCGGCGAATCTTTCACAATGAAAAAACGTGTGCTCCGCGATATCTTTCATTTTACACATTACGCACCTGTTATTACGGTATTCTTTAATTTTATACAAATAGTCTGCAAAGCAACCGTGACCCGATAACAGCTGGGTGAGGTGATAATCAACCTCACCATAATCCCGCTGTGCCCAGTCTTCTACACACGAAATCAACTTACTAGTCCAAGCGGCCTTGGTAGTTTTTTCCCATTGCTCCTGCCAAGCTCTTAAAGTGTCGCGCTTGGCTTCCTGCTTATCGATGTTAAATTTTCTGGCATTTTGTCGTTCCTGCGCTAATAGATCTATCGGGTGAACTCCCGCTATTATTTTATAGCCTCGGTCAAAACAGTTCTGTAACCGCTGGCTACCCATAGGGCTATCTTTGTTTGTTTGACCTCTTCCAAACCGGCCACCAGTCTTCGCTTACTCGCTCGCGGGCTTCCAACATTAGGCATCAATCAGCCTATACTGGTGACATTTGCCAACGCTCTGTTGACCATTACCTTGAAATGATGCCTAAAGCTTAGGTCCTGCTGTATCCACATGCCGAGGTATTTTACCACACTTTTTGGCTCCACCTCGCTACCTTCAACAGTGAATTTTACACCTGTCACCTTCTGTCTTCTAACTAAGAAAACCGCTTCTAGCTTTTCTGCCGCTATCACACGACTTTTTTTGTTGAAAGAATGATTAACCATTGCAAAAGCGTGATTCGTTTTTTCTATTAGGACCGCCTTTTCCCTGGCCACCATTACCAGTGCTAGATCGTCAGAGTATCCTAATAAACTAGCTCCTTCTGGAAGTTCCTTCATAAAGATCCCATCGAATATAATGTTCCACAACACGGGTCCTAGGACAGAGCCTTGCGGGACTCCCCTTTATTTGGAGTGTCTCTTCATGCCCTTTCTGATCGCTCATGATAATTGTACGATCGCTAAAATAACTCGCAATCATTCTTTTATTGTGATAAGAGATTTGGAGCTTCTCCAGTGCAGCCATGATAAATATTCAGCTTGCGGAATTAAAGGCATTCCTGATGTCAATTAGTACAACCGCAGAAAGCTCTTTATTTCTCCAAATTCCACTCACGGCAGTTTTCTCCATCATCACCATCTCCTCAACTACATCCACAGTCGACTTTCTCCCGACGAAGCCAAACTGCCATGGTAAAAAAGCACCTTTCTCTTCAAAATCCGATATCAATCTTGCTGCAATTATTTGCCCAATCAGCATACCAGTAGTATTCAGTAGTCTAATTGGCCGATAGGACGATGGCTCGTTTTGTGCCTTGCCAGGTTTTTAAATTAATACGAACCTCGTTTTTTTCTACACCTTTGGAAATACTCTTTTCACCACTCTAAAGACAACCTCTGGTATGGTTTCTACGGCTTGCTTAACAACTTCCACTGGTATGTCATCTGGGACTAGGGTCTTGCTAGTTTTTATTTTCTTGGCAGCCATTTGTAGCTCCGTTTTAGTTATCTCCGGAGTTTCCTCCCGGTTGTCAGAGGGTTCTTTATGTGTCCACCCATGATCAGGACCCCGCGGGAAAAGCTTTGAAACAACGTACTTCCGCCTTTTCTAAGTCATGCTCTTGAGCGCCTTGCTACCCTTAAGGTCTGCTGTTACTTCCAACAATAATGTTTTGTAATCTACTCCTTGTTTCTGTACTACTAATCCGAAGCTGTTCTTGCCGTATAGCAAAGGACCACCCTCCGTGTCTTTATTTTTACCGGGTAGCACATATATGTCGACTTTGGTGTTTGTTCCTCTAAACATCCACACGATCATTCTACGCATTGCCCCAGTACTCACATCCGACACCAGATGCATTACCACTTTTTTATCTCTATAAATCCGTAGCATCATTTTCAAGGCCTCTTTCTCCGTGCCATCGTGGTTTTTTTTACCATTTTCTTAATGCTTATTGCATTCGGTCCTTTGGAACGTATTCGAGTGACATTTTCTAGAACCTCTAAGTCCTCTACCACATTAAGCAGCTCTGGAAAACTCTTTTTAAAGCGCCTCTGCACGCTATCATCCATGTTAATGTCATCAGGTTCTATTATAACAATTTTCGTGGTTTTGTCATCCGCATCGATTGGGTTACCCGTTATGATTTCGGTGTTCGCAAACAACTCAATACCTCACGAGACACGTTTTATACTATTCCACACCTCCCAGATCATTTCCTTAGGTAGTTGATGTAAGATTATACCGTCATTTTCGTCTAAAGGGTGTGTTTGGGTACTTCCTTACGCCGTGCTACGCAGTAAACCTGTTTCTCTTAACTTGGCGCACTCTTTCTCTAGCTCTGAGATTCGCCGATCCCCTCGTTTAAGGTTTTCCTCCGCCTCGGCTCTTTCCCTTATCTCCCACTTACTCTCAGTAGTGGTTTATTTACACAGCAGTTGTAATTCGTCCATTCCTCTTTTCAATTCACAATGGACACCTTTATTGTCGTTTTTTAATTGCACCAACTGGTCTATCTTATGCTTAAGTCTTTGTAGACTCAAACTACTTTGCTGACCCAGCTCAGTTTGAGTTATAATTGGATTGTCCTTCTTTCTTCGTCTTCTTTTTCTTTTGCCCTGTACCTCCGGTGATGGTACTCACACTACTGAGAGGCTGTCACCTTCGCTTCCAGTTCCTTTTTTGCTTTCAGAACCTATCTGTTGACTACCTGCCGAGCTTAGTGTATTTTTTTTTTGTAATGTCAACGTACAGGAGCTGTATGTTTTTTAAGTTTGGGGCATTCTGGCAGTCAGAATAGATTCTTGTCTCATCTTCTGCCTTTTTAATCTTTCTCAAATGGACTTCGCTATCTTTTTTATCCCCTCGAAAAATAAAAGTTTCATCACCAGCCGAGAAGCTTCTATAATGTGATGGAGGCGCGCGTTGTATTTTATTGCTCCTTTCAAAGAATGAATCAGTACAGGTCAACTAAGATCCCTGTTTGTACTATTTCGTCTTTGCTCGTTTTCCCTGTGCTCTCTATATCTTGGTCATCCAGTAACAGAACATGTACTCCTCCAGCCTGGTCTTCCACTGGAGGCATAGTCTTCTTGTAGTCAAAGGCTCTTATGTACGACATCCCATGTACTGCCGGTCTTCGTTCCGGCGCACGTCCATTGTCTTGCCAAGTTATCATAATCGTTGTTTGAAATTCGCCTATGCATTTCCATTACGCATAGTCAATATTTCGCTGCGTCGTCATCAGTATTTGAAAGTAGACGGAAAAGGTGCTTCTGCCCTCGGATACCCTAATAGCCAAGAAGGACCTGAAGAAGTAGAGTCAGGAGACTAGGGCGCCTCCTGATAGAAAAAAAAATAGATGCTGAAAGATACAGCTTTGTGTAAGTTCAGTGTAAGGGCTTGCGCTCATGCGTGTTTGAAGTTAGTGTGTAGGTGTGTGTGTGTGTGTGTGTGTGTGTGTGTGTGTGTGTGTGTGTGTGTGTGTGTGTGTGTGTGCGCGCGTTACTCGAATGTGGGTTGGTGTAGGTGATGTAGGTTATCTTAACTTCCTAAGCCCCCTCACCACTACAAGGTGATAACCCACGAGGGGGAGTTGATATTTTATTGTCACAAAACTCACCGTATTATTTTATTGTGGTAAACATATCCTCCGTTTGAACAACTCAACAAATATTTAGGACTTGTACTAGATGAGACGAGAATGGGACGGAAGTGGTGTAAGTTCGAACTTTGAACTGGAAAAGTGAAAGTGAAAAGCCGTTCATAATCCTCAAATGAATGACCTTGAAGGGTACAAAAATTTGCAAAACGGGCTTTAAGTTTTCTTATGGAAAAATAAATGTAAATATTAGCGATTTTGTTTTAGAACGAAGATAGCTTCTCTACTGTACAATCGTAAAGCTTAGCATGGAGCTGAGCTTAATCGATTAGAATGTCTACAAAACATTTGCATCAAACTGCCCACATAATCTCCTCCCTACGAACCTGTCATTTTTCGATAATTCAACAGAAACCGTGTAATGTATGCATGTATGTGAATATACAAAAGCAACTTGTGTAGAGGCGGAGACGACGCGTGTCTCAGATTAGGGCTACAAAGACCATATCTTGATCGTGCAGACTTTTCATTCTGTGACGTATCGTACTGACCGTACTAAAGGAAAATTAAAAAGAATTTTTTGTATTTTATTAAACAGACACGCTAGGTTGTTGGAATCTAATTAGGTTTAACGTTACGTGGTTAGGTTTAGAAAGTGCTTCTCCGGAAAACTACGACGAAAAATCTCGAAGACTAGGAAATACCTAACGCCAAGCCTGTACTGTCACATACAGAGAGTGTGTTGAGACGCACGCGGCCGGTAAGATTAGCCGCGTTAGTTCCATCAGTTACTACCCCAAAGCACGTGCAGCCCTAGCATGCGCGTGTGATATGTGTGTACTAATTTTAAAAGTAAAATAAAAGATTAATTTGGTATTTTGCTCGAAATGAGCTCACGCAGCGTTAACTTTCCGGATTTTCTCGAACGTTTTCCTAGTAGAACAAAATGCTTGCGTGTTTAATAATGCCACATCGACGTCAAACAAATACAAGGAAGTTGTAGAAATCGTGTCACGATTAAATTCTCGTCTCGTGTTGATTGTTGACATGTTAGTTGGCATGTCAAAGGGTTTTGATAAGGAAATAAGGGTCTCTACAATTCATTTTTCTAGCAACTACAGAACAATTGAGTGTTTCAGTTAATCAACGTATTACCAGAGTACACAATTATTTACATTTTAATTGGCAACTAGTTGGGCATTTTTGACATTTTTGCGAATTCGTGCATAGATTTTTTTAATAATAACCCAATTCATAATCTTCGCACAAATGGAATGTTAAAAAATTTCTTGGCAACAATTTCCAACGCAGCAATACAGATTAAAACAACAATTTTTTTTTCAGCCTAAATACTATTAAATTATTTAATAGAGCACTTTCAAAACCAAACCCGCATTTCAAACCTGAGAAGTTTCCTAAACCTTCAATTTTCCAGATTACCAGAAGACGTTTAACCACGTGTTAAATTCATGAATCCCATGATAAACGCCGAGAGTCCAATGATTTAATTTAACTAACAAAACTTGTTCGTCAAAATAGTAACCACGTCGCCAGCAATCTTAGGAATACCAACGAATTTAAAAACCATTTTCTGACCTAGTAATGGCTTATTTTTCAATGCCGTTGGCCGTCCAACCATATTTAACAACAATGCTGTATTCCCGAATTAATTACACCACAGATCGACTAACACTAAATCACCTTCACGCGCTTCATGTAAAAAGCCCTAACGCTAAAAACCCCCGGTTTTAAACCCCGGGCCCCCATTTTAAGGCCCAATCCTCCCAAAAGAAAACCCCACAAAAAATTTACGTCCCCAAACCCCCTTTCCAAACGGGTCGAACAACCAATTCCCTAAAATATTACCTTTAAAATTTTGAACCCCGGTTTTAAACAAACCCACCCAGTTGCCAAACGCCAGGACCCCTTTAACCACACCCCCAAATTCCCCCATTTAAAACCCACCAACACCCATAAACCCCGGGAACACCCCCCCTTTTTCGCCCCAACGAATTTTTTAAAACCCCAAAAATCCGGGAAAAGGTAAAATTTTTTCCCCAAAAAAGGAAAATTGCCAAACTTTTTTTTTGGAAAATTTTAAATTAACAAAATTTTTTTTTTCAAAAATCAAAATTTAAATGCTTTTCAGCCAACACGGTGTAAGATTGGAAATTTACGCTCCTTTTCCATAATTCACTAAAGGTTATTCCTTGTATTTCAACTTTAAAAATAATATTTCATATTTCCAAAACCAAAACGTACTCCAAATTACCAACCCAGTGCAGAGCCTGTAAATAGCGCCATGGCCGAATTAAGGTTCCAACCCTGCACCATAATTTCCAGTTTTATTTATGAATTCAAAGGAAATCAAAGGATCTCAAAATTTTCCCCAAAACACCCGGTTTTTGTTACCAAACAAATTTAATACTCCAACCAAGCAAAACAGCCCATCCGGGAACCTACCGGCGATTCCCAAAATTTTTCCCCCTTCACCAATTTAAGGCGCGCACACAACCACTTACCGCCCTGCGCAAAACCGGTCCGTTAACCGCGTTACTTTAACCAACTTTTCCCAATTCCACAACGCCTTCCTTAAAGCAGTTTTGGGTATTTAAAGCAAAAAAAGCCATTACAAGCCGAAAAAATTTTCCCAGTCAACCAACCGTTTTAAACCCAACCTTTACGGCACCCAATCTCCTAAAACCCAAAGGGGCCACAACCGCCGAAGGTCCAAATTATCCAATAAACAACCACTACACTTTATTTTCAGCTTTTAAATTCCTTTTTTTTCATTTTTAAACCCACTTTAAACACGTCTTTCCGACGATCTTAACTAACGCGAACCTCCCCCACGCATCAACCCCCAACCCCGACTTACGTTTTCCCGCCATTTCTTGCCCATTTTCTTAAAAACCAACATCCTTCTCATTTCTTCGCCAAACCATTACCAAGCCCAAAATCTATTAAATACTTTTCACCTTTACTCTTTCCACCTACAACTTCCAATTAACCTCCAATTTTTAACAACCTCCCAACCCAGTTACCTTAAACACCATTTCCATAAACCCGCCACATAAAAATTTCGCCGACCGAATATTACCTAACCCCAACGAATCCTTTTTTACACCCTCATTTCCACGTTTACCCATTTACAACCGTTTAAAAGCCTTTAAAACTATTTGCTTTAATAACCATTTTAGTCCCCCCTTTAACCCCTTTTCCCGAACCTTCTTTCGAACCTTTACCACATTAACAAATTATCCCCAAATTTTCAGACATCCCTTTCCTGCAACGAACCATTTCCCCTTCCTTCTACAACCGAACCAACCGTTTTTTCCGTTCTTTCAGCGGCATCCTCATCCCACCAATCTATTTTACCAACGACTAAAATCATTTTAAACCATCACCATTGGCCCGATTTTCCAATTCACATCGTAAAACACCCCTTTTCGTTCAAAACCCCAAACCCACGCCACCCCCAACGACACTTAGCTGCCCCCCCAAATCCCCAACACATTAACCATCCAATAAATTTTAGCTTTATTTACATAGACCAATTTTTCCTTTGATAACCAATTTGCACTTTTAACCACTTTTACCAACAATCCAACCTTTTACGGACCCATGGCAACACCATGCAACCAGTAACAACATTCCCCCTTTACAATTTCCCCACTTTTATTTTAAAGAACCATATTCTGCCCCATTTCCGGCGATTTACCCCAACCAAACCAAAGACCACCTTTCTATCACTGTTACCCAAAACCGTTCACCTCCTTCAAATTTAAAAATTAAAAACCGCCAAGAACACCTTTTCATGACCCCCAAACCCCTTTTCAAGCCCCAAACCAACCCTCACATGAACCACCAAGTGTGACACCGGATAAAACCTTCCTCCAATTAATTTACACCTTCACATCCGCGAAACAATCCAAACCACATAAACAACCGTCCAGTTCACTTTTTTCAGTACCACTACATCCCAAGCTAACTTTCACCACACTTTCAAAACCCATTCAAACCCGTTATTCCATTAAAAAATATCCAATGAAACTAACAATCCCGTTTACATACCTTCCATTTTCCCGCGCTCATTTCCACCGTTAAAAACGGTTTTCCTTTTTAACGCCCTGGTTACAACCCAATCATTTTTAAACCAGCACAAAATTTTCCTCTTTCCACTTAATTTATAACTCTTGTCCGGCCCCAAACCTCAACCAAAGAGCTACTTTAAACCTTTCCACCCATTTTTAACCATTTTTTAAATACCCTTCCACAGGTTTTTCCTCACCGGAATTGGCTTCAACGCAAACCGGATTAACCCACACCATTTCATTTATGTCTCTCCATACCACTTCCATAACATTTTCATTCCCTCAGAAACACCTCGCCTTTAACACCCCTACGCCATACATTTTGATCAACCCAGTTGAAACAATTTTACTCCAAAACCCTTAATTCCACATTCCACTCCAATCGCCCGTCTCCAGCTCCCCATCATTCCGAACAAACCCATTTTTCCTTTAACAACCGGGTTTTCGGAAAAATTCTCGGGCTTTAACCCGAAACTTTCCCCCCAAAAATTTAAACCCCAAATAAAACAACGTTTTATAAAACGATTTATTCGATCATTTAGAACCAATTATACTCAGCATTATGCCATACAAGCAGATACACAACATGTTTTCTTTAACCTGCCTTTATCAACAACTTTCATTGTCGTCGTTCATCGCAACAGCGATAAACAACGTCATCGCATCTTCAACACTGTCTTTCAGCCCGCTCCTCCTACATCATTCTATTAAGTACAACATACGCTTTCGAGTCCGTCATTGCATTCGCATATTTACTTTTTGATCAGCACCGCAGTTCACACAAAGTTTACGGAACTTTCAGACTTAATCGTAATAATTATTCATTTCTTCAAACCCATCATGCATTGCTGAGATCATTCTTTACCGACCATGCATACCACTTTCAAACGATTAAATGCGCGATCGCAGCACTTTATCGTCGATTTTGAATGCGAGTGTAACATTCACCACTAAATTTCTATTGTCCAGCATACATACATTACCATTTATACGCCTTTGCATTGACAGTTCCCAGACATTCATACCAAACATTATTGTCACTCCACATGCACTGAAGCAATTGTCACATCCACGCTGTTCACCAGCACGCATAACGCCTTCGCCAATGCACAGTAACACAACGCATACCAGACAATTTACGACCGCGTACACTATCATTATCTCCACAGCAACTTTGTCGCCACCAACTTCATTTCGCTTAGCACCTGCATCTATCCGTTGCAACAAATCAACAAAGTAATCAGTTCATACCAACAGCCACATTTGCAATTTATTAGACATCATGATACATTCTTATCATATTTCAACGTTTTGCTACGCCCAGAATGTTAACAACGTTTCGACTATAAATCCCACAACCAGTTCCGGACAGTGCGCATAACCGCATATCCAACAGACACGGCGGACTGGTTCAGACAGCCGCCTCGACAACAACAACACCAACATGGCAATTTCAACAGTCACCACTAACATCGATAGACACATCAGACCCATCGCACCAGTTCACATGAACCACACGACCTCATATCCATGACATGACAGCCACAGACAACGCTATCGTTACGGATCACACCACGATGAACATACCAGCACCATACGAGCCAATTAAAAACCCGGTGACCCAGGTGAAAGGAAGAAACAGGTTGGCGCCGCGGCGCTGACCCAACCCATTATTTTTCCTTTATCTAACCTAGGTCCACACTTGGTTTTAATGGAAAACTCATTAAAAGCAATTAGTGTAATGGGTTTAATTATTAAAAGCAATTAGTCATATGGTCATGTGGTCATTTATTCATGTGGTCATATGGTCATGTGGTCATGGGTCATATGGTCATGTGGTCATTGGGGCAATTTCATTATGGGCATTTCAATGGGGTAATTTCACCCTATGGTAATTTCACCTAACTTTGCATCCACATATATCCGGATATATGTCGATGCGCATCCCTGTCGGCTTAGGTCGGATAACAACATATTCGACTATCTTCGGCAATATACGTCCCACTCTGTAGAATACATAAGAGAACAATTTTTCGTATTCAATTTAGTATTCGATAGTAGCTAGAACGGTAAACATGAGCGTCTCAAAGGTGATTAACGTTTCTCAACTTCTTGGGAATAAAGTGAAACCGACAAATGAGCGATTTGGATTATGGCTGTTGACAGAAAATATGTGCAACAATAATCTGGTAAAAGATATTGGTAATATTTGTTATGTCGAAGGCGAACGATGCTGACTGGTGGACTACACACACCAATTACAGAACCATTTTGTGACAATATAATGTTGGTTAAAATTTGGACCTTTCTGACGCCGAACAAACATCTGCAACAAAAGGATGTTTATCCTAAAAAGAAATTTGTGGTGCATTTAACAGCTATCTACGAAGAAAGTTTGACCGATTTGTTTCCGCTAGGCATGGTGTTAAAGCTAAGCTCCGTTTTTCTGGAAAGTACTAACAAGATGGGTCCAGAGAGTAAAAGAAATTATCGGAAAAGAAGACCTCGAATGCATTAATAAAAATTCCAAAATCCTATATGTGTTCCATCAAAGTGGAACTAGCAGATGTTAAGTTGGAAACTTTATTGGAGGAACTACCAGATATATTAGACGAACTCGAAAAAGATTATTTCTATCTTTTGACATGGATGTAACCCAAGATTTTGCGGGTATATTTAGCAAGATGGAGATGTGTAATTATTTAACTACAAACCATAACTTTTGCTATAAGGGCGAATACGAAGAAAAGTGTAATATTATAGTTGACAACGATAAAACTGTAGGAATTGATTGTTTAACATGGCTAACAACCAATGCAAGAATTAAGATATACAACAAATTTGTGTGTCAGATAACAAGTCCTGGTGTTAATAAACAACTTGGCAATCATATACTAGATTTTTACGTTGTCCAGATGTACGTTTAAGGAAACATTTGCGTCTACTTTGGCCAAAGAACATGGTATTACGCGATTGGAAGCGACAATATACAATTGTGCAATTGGAAGTTATGTCAGTGCGGAACGGGTGTATAATCCCTTAAAAGACTGTTTAACGTTATTGGAAGATAGTGTTATACTTCCTAAAGGCGCCAATGTACTCGGTACCACTTGTCAAAATGTGAGTAAGCTATCGGACAAGCTACAAAATAGCTGCTGTTTAGTGTATAATAACCTGCTACAGTACGTGTATTGGGGTAATGGTAAACAAAGAAATTGACGGGCTTGGAAATTAAGTTGTCCGAAAACCAAAAGAAAGGGAAACATTGATAAAGTATGTGCTTTCGGCTTTTAGTTTTAACTATTTACCCGTAAATTATTTGGAGATAGTAGAGGAGGAAGACAGCCAAGATAAAATAAAATCTTACACAAGTGCTACATTAAAGCAGGTAGTACATATTTTACACAATCTGCAACACCATATTCTACAATTCCAAAAGAAATAGTCATTTCGGAATTGGGATTGATAAATACACCTAACATTCGCCCAGAGGTTGTACGACAACGCGCAAATATTGGTAGTAAACTCTATCCGTTTACGCTAAAGGAAATTCCCCATTATGTATGCCATACGCTGTAAGTGGAAGGAAAAGACAACTGGAATTAGAGGAAATGGATGCAAAAGGCGAAAATTGGACCACATGGAAAACACTGCGACGATACGCGAACAATACAAAGATGTGTTAGACAAAGAACATCTTATTAGAGAAAATGAGGAAGAATTAAAAGATTATTTTATGTGTCGATGGACTGACTTAGATACATCCGGGTTGTACAAGCTGTATGCATTTGCGGTTAGTAAAAAGACTCTTTAGTTATGTAGGTCTTCTTGCAGAAAAGGATGGTACTAAATCCGTATACTTTTTAAAAGGTTATTCTAAAACGTATTTATCAAAATGGCAGATAACAAAGACGAACTAAGGAATGCGGGTTTCGTAACCTTGGCGTACACCACACGCAAAGGGTTCTGCAAACATTGTATATTTACCTAGTAAAGAACCTTTCGGATCATTTAAAACCGAGGGTCTTACGACCTATAACAACCATATATTCCCAAAAGTGGTGGATATGCAACTACAACAAGGTGTGTGGAGAAAAGGATTTCTTCCAATACCGACAAGAAGAAGTCGATCAAGCTAACAAGATACGTATGCAGGATATAGTGGAAAGCTGCGATTAAAAGATTGTCACAAGCTGCAAGAATTACACGAAGGAATGGATCTGGTTGTCGGCGGAATCAAAGACTTTAAATATAGAGGCAAACTTCGGTACATTTTACAATTCGAAAACCTAGACGGTCTTTATGTATCAAACTATTGGTTAGAAAAGGAGATAGAAGACTTGGTGTCGATTTAAATTTTAAGCTGCGAATAAAATTAGATAAAATTAAAACCACTGCAAACAAAACATAAAGAAAGGACTGTCTTCTGTGTATAACTTTGTATTAAAATTAAGTTTAAATGACTCCATGCTTGGTATTAAATATTTTTAAATTTGTTATGTATAATGTCAGAATAAACATTTTATAATAGTATATAACATTGTTCTTTATTTATAAAAGGCTGTAACGTTACCCGAAATAGCAGTCGCACGAGAGGGGTGCCATGGGACAGCGAGCATGGGGCAGGTGCAGCGCAGGGTGCGCATGGGCAGGGTGTGCATGCGCAGGGGTGCTCATGGGCTGGGTGTGTCTGGGCGTACACGAGGAAGCGGATGTTAACAGTCACCAAGCATCCAATTCTTTATTTGGATGGTATCGAGTACTTGCCTGCGTATGTATCCGGAGTAAAAATACGATTTGTAACAGCTTATTAATAAAATTAGTTTATCGAGGGAAGATGACAAAGGTACATTATTCCTAATAGTACAACAATCTACGCATGGGGCTAAAGATATAAGATAGTTGTTTATATTTGTATGGATTTTGTAAATCTATTGTATATATTAGTTTTAAGATTCCATAATTTTTAAGTTCTTCTCCCACCTTCCAAATCCTTCCTGCTTTCTATCCTGGTTGACAGAGTATACGTGTTATCTCCACGTGGTATTCGCGGGACACTGCGGTTTTAGATTTCTAGGAAACGGTTGGTTAAAGCATATGTCTTGGTTAGCGAAAAAGGGTTTTAAAGATGGAGTTAAATAAAGATGGGCAAAAATCAGTGATTTGGGTCTTTAAAAGGCATAACTTTGTATGGGGTGGTCCTATTTAAAATCTATTTACAGATTTGGGGTCCCTAGAAAAATTTAATATTAGTTGATACCAAACAAAATATATTTATCTTAAAAGAGTGACTACCCCGCGTATAATAAATACAATATAACACTTTACCAACAAAAAGTTGTAGGAAAATTAAAGACGTATTTAATGGGGTCCAGTATTAGAATTTGTTGGTAGTAGGTTAAGTCCACTGTATTGTAGGCGAAAAGATACGATTAAAAAAGATTAAAGGGGTCTCACGAATTGTAGTTAATAAAACCGAGGTCTTACAACCTATAACGAGCATATACCTCAAAAGAGGGCATGCAACTACGCAGCAGTGGCGGGAGAATAAGAATTCTCTCTAATAAGAAATTAAAGTTTCCATGTACGTAGCACCAGTCATTGGGAAATGGTCGAAATGTGGAACCTATAAAGGCGATTATTAATTGTGGATTAGAAAAATAGTAGTTTTCGCGGACTAAATAAAATAGCTTAGACTAGTTAATGTATATGGTTACATACTCTCGTACACATCCACAAACATCTGTTTACGTCCACAATGGCGATACCGGTAGTTTTGTTTAACAAATAGTAGGAAAAATACGTCAGGTGTTAGTGCGTGAAGCCCATAGGATTCAAAAAGAACGGTGGGCGGGATGTATGGTGGTTCCCGTTAGAATAATCGAAAGTGGTTAATCAATCGTATTAGATGTTTAAATAAGCGAAAGTGTAAAGGCCTACATAAACAAAAATTAATTAACCGACAAAAAAGTGTGCGATGTGCTACACTTATAAAGAAAGTATGGAATGGTGCTTTTTAGCGGCCCTACCCGTAAAAAGGGCGTCTGACTTTTCAAGCAACTACAAGAATAGCAGTAGCGCAGAGAAGGGTATGCATGTATTATACAGTTGCTGCAAAATATGTTAGTTTACGCGTAGCTCGGATGTGTAATTGATCACGACTTAAAGATCCCTCGGAGGTTTAAAAATTCTCGGCCCATTGTCGTTTGAAAAATGTTTGTAAATTATCAGAACAGGAGCGGGTCGAAGTATAATGGATTATTGACTGAGTTTTTCTACCTTTACGAGGGAATCGGAAATTGAGAGACATCGAGCATCTAATTCTCTATTCGGACGATATCGAGTACTTACCGGTTCTAGAAATCATTACGTGCGATCGACCGCTATGCGAAAGTGTAAAAGCCTACAGAAGCAAATTTAATTATCATACGAAAAAGCACGCGATGTGCTATAGAAAGTATAAAAAAATTGGTGCTTTGTATCGATCCTAACAGTAAAAAGGAGAGTGACTTTTTCTAGCAATTACAAGAATAGCAGTAGCGCGGCGAAGGGGTATGCATGTATTATACAGCGCATTGTTGCTATAAAATATGTTAGTTTACGAGAAGCTCGAACGTGCACAAATTAAATTTTAATCTATAATTAACGACGGTCGTAAAAATTAGAAATTAATGGTTAATTTAAATACCGCTAACATATACTTTCGCTTGGTGATTCATTTGGAAAATATTCAAGCCTACCATTTCCTAAAGTATGACGTAGAAGTTATTTAAAATTAAATTGGTTTATTAGTAAGTATTCCTGTAGACAAGTTTGGTATTTTCTTAGCAAATGGTTTAAAGTGTTTTTGGTTATAGAAGCACTGCATCTTCTACAGCACGACTTGCACACAATTTGTGTGCGTGTGCTATCACCCTTTGGATTTTTAATATGCACGCATCCGTATAACATGGAAGACGTTTCCGATGTTTTACTAACGGCATTCGCACCATCAACGAAGCGAGCCAGGTGCATGCATTGGCGCTAAATGTATTGGACGAGCAGCAAAGATTATGACATCATTTAGTTCCGCTGAATCCTCAACTTCGTTCGGGTATCTTCGAAACCTTCGGTTTGCATTCTATAGGGTACATAAAGCAGGTACGCTGGAGTAAACTCTTTAGTTATAAGTTAGTTCGCTTACAAGTCAAGTCTTATAGTGCGGATTTTGTTTTGTACTAAAATGGTACCTGCAAACGTTTTTAAATGCGAGCCCTGTGACGTCTACTTTACCAGGAGGATGCTCTCAAACGACACCAGAACAAATGTCGTGGTGTAACATCGTCCAGCGTTGCTTATACATCCGTCAGCAGCAAAGTTCTTTAAACTGTGGGTCTTGCGGTATCGCTTTTACGAGAATGGGCAACTTACAGCGACACAAGGAAAAACAGCACGGTATGTCATTAAGCCGTAAACGTTCAGCTCCGCCAGCTGTTAAAGGATCTTGTACGAAACAACCACGAATTATGTGTAAAGTATGCGACATGGATGGAAAGTCTGCATACCCCAGTCATCTACGGAGCAACAAACATAAAATGCAACAGTTACGCTACTAGCGACGATGGCGTAGAAATGGTTAGCACTGCGTTTAACAACCGATGGCTAGCTATCGCATAAAGAAACCAATGTCGAGATGGAGTGCCCGAGTTTCTTTGGAAGCAGAAAGAGCGATTTATTCGATTAATAAAAAAAGAATACAACATACAGCAATTAAAGTCTATTGCGAACTCTACGGCGTTTATACCAAAATGGAGGAAGAGAAGTCCGATGTGAAACCTTTAACACAAAAAATGTGGTTATAACGTCTTCTAGTAATCTGGAAAATATGTACGAGGTCTTAAGCGAAACCATAAGAACAAAATCAGAGGAATTTGAAACATGCGGGTCCGGTGGTCTTTGGAAAAAGTGCTCTATTTAGAAATAAATATTAATAAGTATAGCCCGATATGAGTTCTAGGTTAAAATAAAAATTGTAAATATGTATTTAGAAATGTGGTTTACAAATTTAAACTGTATTAGTAAAATTGTTTGTAATAAAAGTTTTAAGAATTGTTTTAGATTTTCTTTAGGTATTAGCTGCAGAAAGTTTATAATTTAGAGGGTGTGTAAAATGGTAAGGGTGGTCCTGTTTTAAATCTGTTTCAGATTCGGATTCTACATAAAATTCTAGACTAACAAGATGTGCTACATGTATAAAAATTTATAAGGACGCTACAGGTAAGAAAACTTAAAATGGGGTAGCTCTCTGGGGATGGTGCTATGGAAAATTTAAAGAGATTTTGTAGCTGAGAAAATTCTAATATTGATTGATACCAAACAAGGTAGGTTTATCTCGTGGGTGGAAATGTGGAGAAAGATTTATCTCGCAGAGGGTATATGTAACTTTGCAGGGCGTGGTCCGATTTCAAATCTGTTTACAGATTCGGGATTGCGTAAAATTTAGACTAGCAAGATGTTCATGTATAAAAAAATTTATAAGGACGGTCGGAAATCGCAACGGTAAGAAATCTTAAAATCAGGGTAGCTCTGGGGATGATTCAATCTAAAAATTCTAGAGATTCGGGTAGCTGAGAAAATTCTAATATTAATTGATACCAAACAAGATAGGTTTATCTCGAAAGATGCAATGGCTAGTCGAAGAAAACTATTTGGTTCAGATGGGAGCAAAGAGCAAAATTTAGAGGTTTGAGAGCTTAAAGTATAACTTTGCAGGGCGTGGTTCGATTTCAAATCTGTTTACAGATTCGGGTTGTGGTAAAATTTAGACTAACAAGATGATCGCATGACTAAAAAAATTTTAAGGACGCTCAAAAGTCGCTACAGGTAAAAATCTTAAAATGGGGTAGCTCCTTGGGGATGATGCAATCTGAAAATTCTTAGAAATTTGGGTAGCTGAGAAAATTCTAATGTTAATTAATACCAAACAAGATAGGTTTATCTCGTGGATGGAAATGTGGAGAAAGATTTATCTCGCGGGTGGAAAGAATGGGGTGACGTAATGAAAATGGTTGGGGTAAAAATTCCAAAGGAGGTGATTCATCTCCTCCGGGAGATTCATCTAAATAAGACTTTATAGTGCGAATTTACATGTAAATTTGGTCCAGATGTGTGAGGAAATGTGGGATTCTGGAGGAAATGTGGCGGTATGTTTCTTGAAAATGGTCTACTAATGTCACCGTAGGATCAATTTTTCACTGCCATCAAGCTTTGTGGCATAGTAAGCCTAAGTTGCCCCACGAAATCTGTCTCTCCCCAACCTTTGAAATCTATCAATCAATCCGTTCTTAGATCTACACATACACATACATCCATTTTTGCCTATGCTGGCGACATCGATTCATAGTAATTCCCGCGCATTTCTCGATTCCACCACTGCCCTCTTCCACAGAATCCTACGCGTCCCTAAACGAACAAACCATTTTGCCCTCTAAGACTAAAATGATCATTCTTAAAGACTTTCTGGACTTTCGCCACAGTCCAAAAATTTACATCTTTAAAACACTCATTAGTTTTTCCACAAATAGCCTCATACCTAGGCATAATTCGTGCAAACACTAAAATCATCCTCTATAACCTCCATTACGCACTTCCGATATTTGTTCAATTCTCGAAACCTGACCGTAGACTAGTCATTTACCAAATCATATTACTCATCATCCCATACGCCATTGATTCTTGCTCCCGTTCCTTCCGATAATCCAAACGCTCACTTAACGCCATAACCCGACTTTTGTTTCTATATACCTCAAGAGCATGTATTGAAGATTACAGTTCAGAACTGTGTAGCAGAATGCCCGTATCAGTTAAAATAACGAAGGAATAGGATAGTCGCGATTTACTTCATTATAGTATCTTTATTTATTTATTTTCAACACCTATGACCACTGAAATCAATGAGGATATTGATGTTGAACTATTACTAGAATTTGTAGTGGTTGAAGATATCAAACACATTGAAGATCAGGCAAAATCTTAAAGTTTTGAAGTTGTTGCAATGGTTGAAAATATTCAAAATGTTGACGTTGTTGTAGATATTGAGTAAGTTGGCGTTGTTGAAGATGTTGTGGATGTGGATGCTGAATACATTGTCGATGTTGATGTTAAACTTGATGAAGGTATTGAATACAATAAAGATGTTAAATATGATGAAGATATTGTAAGGGTTGGAGAAGTTGAAGTTATTAAAAGGGTTGATGATCTTCAAGATCCTGAAAGTATTGAAGATTTGAATTGTTAAAAATGCTTGAGATTTTGCAGAAGTCGAAGATGTTGATGTTGCTAGCGCTGTCGGACAAGTTAGAAATTTTTAAAATGTTGAAGATTTTAAAGATGTTGAAGCTATTAGAAACATTGAATTTGTGAAGATGTTAAAGGTGTTAAAGCTGTTCAAACCGTTGAACTTGGTGTAGGTGTTAAAGATATTAAAGTTGTTGAAGTTGTTGAAGTTGTTGAAGTTGTTGAAGTTGTTAAAGTTGTTAAAGCTGTTAAAGTTGTTGAAGTTGTTGAAGTTGTTGATGTTGCTAAAGTTGTTGAAGCTGTTGAAGTTGTTGAAGTTGTTAAAGTTGTTGAAGTTGTTGAAGTTGCTGAAGTTGTTACAGTTGTTGAAGTTGTTGAAGTTGTTGAAGTTGCTGAAGTTGTTGAAATGTTTGAAGTGTTTGAAGTTGTTGAAGTGTTTTAAGTGTTTGAAGTTGTTGAATATGTTGAATATATCAATTGGATTGAAGTTATTGAAGATGTAGATGTTGTATACGTTGTTGGTGTTGAAGACGTAAATACTGAAGATGTTAAAAGTGTCGAAGATGGTGAATGTTGAAGAAGATAAAGGAGTTGAAGTTGATGAAGTTATTGAAGATGCTTAGGGTGTTGGAGTGGTTAAAGTTATAAAAGACTTTGACGATCTTCAAAGTTCTGAAGGTATTGAAAAGGTTGAAGGTGTTGAGGAAGTTGAAGTTACTGATGAAGCTAAAAATTTTGCAAATGTTAAAGATGTAGAAGATATTGTAGGTGCTGAAAATGTTAAAAAGCCTGCAGATGTTGAAGCTGTTAAATAGGTTGTTCATATCGAACATGTCGGAGTTGTTGAAAATAGGGGTTTGAAGGTGCCAAAGATGTTGCAGGTTTTATAGAAGTTGAAAATGTTTAAATATTTATAGAAGTTGATGTTGTTGGCGATATAGATATTAAAAAATTAAAAATGTTGAGAACGATAAAAATGTTGAAAATATTAAAGGCGCTGAAGATGTTGAAGTTATTAAAGGTGTTGAAGCTATTGAAGGCTTCGAAGGTGTTTGAAAAGTTGTAAGTGCTGAAGGTGTTGAAAATGGTGGATGGTTTCTTGAACGTTTTCTTTGTAGAAGAAAATGCTTGTGTGTTTAGCAATGCGATATCGACGTCAAACAAATACAAGGAAGCTGTAGAAATCGTATCACGATTAAATTCTCGTCTCGTGTTTGTTGTTGACATGTTAGTTGGCATGTCAAAGAGGTTTGATAGTGAAATAAGGGTCTCTACTATTAATTTTTCTAGCAACTACTGCGAAATTGAGTGTTTCGCTTCTTTAGCGTATTTCCAATGAATGTAGGCAACTTCACTTACATTCTTTAGGGATTAAATACAACTAAGAAAATATAGCCTCTGGTTCTCGATCATTTTCGTTGCGGAAGTTTAGCGGTACATTATAACATTTTGTGGCTAATAATAAGAGTCCATTTTATCAATTAATTCGCACAAATCAAATATTAAATGTAAAAAAAAGATTTAGAGGATTTCGTTTATCAAGTAGTTAAACATGATGTAGATGAGGAAGGTGATGAATATGTCAAAGACGATAAAAATGTTAAAAATGATGAACATACTAAAAACATTGAAGAGGTTGGAGAAGTTCAAGTTATCAAGATGTTGAAGACCTTGAAAATCCTAAAAATGTTGAAAGTGTTGAAGATGTTAATGGTGTTGCAGATGTTGAAGTTTTTGAAGCTGTTGGACATGTTAGAGATATAGAAGATGTTGAAGACCTTGGAGATGTTGACATTATTGGAAATATTGAATATATTATAGATGCTGATGATGCTGAAGAGGTTGAACATATTGAACATGTTGAAGATGTTGAAGATGTTAAAGATGTTGAAGATGTTGAAGATATTAAAGATGTCGAGGATGTTGAAGATATTGAATATGTTGAGGATGTTGAAAATGTTAAAGATGTTGAAAAAGTTGAAGATGTTGAGGATATTGAGGATGTTGAAGATGTTGAAGATGTTGAAGATGTTGAAGATGTTGAAGATGTTGAAGATGTTGAAGATGTTGAAGATGTTAAAGATGTTGAAGATGTTGAAGATGTTGAAGATGTTGAAGATGTTGAAAATGCAGAAAATGTAGAAGAAACTGAAGTTTTGAATCTGTAGATGTTGTAAACGTTGGTGGTGTAAACGAAACTAGTAAAAATACTGAAGCTATTGAAGATCATGAAGATTAAGGTGTTAAAAGTTGTTAGAAACGTTGACGAACTTCAAGGTACAAAAGGTATTGAAAAGGTTGAGGGTGTTGAAGAAGACGAAGTGATTTATGATGTTTAAGATTTTGCAAATGTTAAAGATAATAAATATCTAAAATATGTACAAGCAGAAAATCTTAGAGGTTATAAATGCTGAAGCTATTGAAAATGTTGTTCATATCGAACATGCAGAAGTTGTTGAAGATGGGGATTTGAAGGTGGCAAGGATGTTGCAGATGTTGAATATGGGGCAAAGATGTTGCAGATATTATGGATATTGATGAAATAAAATGTTCTGAAATCTGTTCGACTTTCCAAATAACCCGCAGACTAATCATTTACCAAATCATAATACCCATCATTTGATACCCCCCCCCCCAGGCAATCACCATCCAAATGCTCAGTTGACACCATAATCAGATTTTTTCTTCTATATTCCGTAAGAGCATACAGAACCACTTCCTAAAAACGTTTCTTTTGCCTTTCCTTTGATTCACACTAGAAATCCTTTTCCACTCAACAAACCAAATCCATAATCTCAAACTCAATCAACCCATAATCCCACAAACCTACATCAGTCAAAACTGAAATCAATTTCCAGATACACTCTTCGCTTTTACGATCCGGGCGACAGAAATGGGCCCTCTCCTTTACAGCCCGTTACAGTTACCGTAACATAACTGCACCATTCGTCTCTCCAGCAGACATATAATCCAATTCCTAATTAGACATGCTAATTTCCGTCAGAAACTTCACCAATCTAACTTTATCCCTTTTTCTTAATAACCTTGCTCCAAGGAATTCCATCTTGAAACTCTAGTGCATTTTACATACTCCTGTCCGTTATCAACTCCACTTCAAACCGACCCTAAAGTAGCCCTACATCTCAAACCATTCTTTATTACAGTCCCGTCAAGGCGGCACAAGCGACACAAAAGACAGTTGGTAACGATAATACATAGTGTGGAAATTAGCGCGCCAATTGTCAATGACGTCACACAATATGCAAATTATTACAATACTTTCTTTTAATATAGAAATTATATAAAAACCCCCCACGGGGTACTTACGTGAGCTGTAAAACTTCCTACAGAATTACTTTATGATGGTCGCTCGTGGCTTCCTTCCGAATTATTTCATGATGGCGGCTGCGGGGCTCCGTGGACTCGTTATTTCTCTCGGGTCGTGGATCTTCTACCAGGTTGCATCCAGATTCGTTGGTCTTCTTCCTATGTATGCAGGGAACGACAGGAACGCGTTTATAAGAAACGATAATCAAAGATAAGAGAAAAAAAGGATCTACATAACAAAAAGATACCATACGATACCAGACCAACCACTCCTATTCACGTTTCAAAGGCAAGTTCCTCCGCGTCTTTTAAATTTATGGCGCGAAATTCCCGCATATTATAACTATATGAATATTTAGTGACAAAATTTTTTGGCACGTAACATCTTCCTCTTCTCAAGCATACATTTTCTGGTAACTGACCATTCACAAGAACTCAATCTGTTCCTAAAAAAAATTACTTACACAAAACCTACATACACAATCCGCAATACTAATACATTCCCACATACACTCAATCACATGTACACTCACAGATACAGACAAATACATTCACACACGCACGCTTTCTAGAGGATTGTAGAATAAAAGATAAATAAGTACATAAAAAATAGATATAGGTAAATCAATAAACAAAATTATGGATAAATAAATAAAAAAGAAAAATATATCGATGTATACATAAATAAACCAATAAACAAAGAAACAACCAAACAAACATATAAAACAAATAAACAAACAAATAACCAAACAAACACAGAAACAAACAAACAAACAAACAAACAAACAGGCAAACAAACAAACAAACTGACAGACAGACAGACAGGCAGGCAGGCAGACAGACAAACAGACAGAGAGACAAACAAAAAAAACAAGACAGACAGACAGACAGGCAGACACAGGCACACAAACAAACAAACCAACAAACACACAAACAAACAAAAACACACAAACAAGCATACTCACAAACTGCACACAAACAAACACACAAACAACTAAGCAAACCAGCAAACAAGTAAACAAGCAAACAAGCAAACAAGCAAACAAGTAAAAGCGGGCAAACAAACAAACAAACATTAAATAAACAAGCAAACAAACAATCCAACAAGCAAACAAACAAACCCACAAACACGCAAACAAATAAATGAATGAATAAAGAATGAATAAATAAATAACTAAATAAACAAATAAACAAATAAACAAATAAACAAATAAACAAAAAATAAACAAATAAACAAATAAACAAATAAACAAGATAAACAAATAAACAGATAAACAAATAAACAAATAAACAATAAACAAATAAACAAATAAAACAAATAACAAAACAAGATAAACAGAATAAACAATAAACAATAAACAAATAAACAATAAACAAATAACAAATAAACAGATACAAAACAGATAAACGAAATAAACAGATAAACAAGATAACAAATAAACAGAATAAACAAATAAAACAGAATAAACAGATAACAGATCAGCAGATAACAATAACAGATAACAGATAACAAATAAACAGATAAACAGATAAACAGATACAGATAACAGATAAGACAGATAACAGATAACAATAAACAATAACAATACATAACAGATAAACAAGATAAACAGATAACAGATAACAGAATACAGACAATAAACAGAACAAATAAACAGATAACAATACAGATAACAGATACAAGACAGATAAACAGATAAACAGATAAACAGATAAACAAATAACAATACAGACATAAACAGATAAACAGATGACAGATACAGATAACAATAAACAAATAACAGATAAACAGATAACAGATACAATACAAATGACAGAATGAAACAGATACAATACAGAATAAACAGATAAACAAATAAATACAGACAGATAAACAATAGATAACAGATCAATACAATAAACACAATAACAGATAACAAATAAACAATAAACAAGATAAACAAATAAACAGAATAAACAAATAAACAAATAAACAAATAAACAGATAAACAAATAAACAAATAAACAAATAAACAAATAAACAAATAAAATACAATAAACAAATACAATACAAAAATAAACAAATAAACAAATAAACAAATAAACAAATAAAAACAAATAAACAAATAAACAAATAAACAAACAAACAAATAAACGAATAAACAAATAAACAAATAAACAAATAAACAAATAAACAAATAAACAAATAAACAAATAAACAAATAAACAAATAAACAAATAAACGAATAAACAAATAAACAAATAAACAAATTAACAAATAAACAAATAAACAAATAAACAAATAAACAAATAAACAAATAAACAAATAAACAAATAAACAAATAAACAAATAAACAAATAAATAAATAAACAAATAAACAAATCAGTAAATAAATAAATAAACAAATAAACAAATAAACAAATCAGTAAATAAATAAATAAATAAAAAATAATAATAAAATAAATAAATAAATAAATGTATAAATTGATAGATAAATATATAAAGAAATGGATAACTAGATATATAAATAGATAAATAAATGAAATAATAAATGAATAAATAAATGAAAACCGTTATCAAATGCGTGTGGGCAAACAATTTATTAAATTAAGTCATCAATGTACATAGTTCTTAATAATTTAATAAACCTTTGTGCGTTTTGATTTGCAAACTATTGTTTCACACTATGCGATTAAAATGTGCAGGATGCAAATACAGCCAGCCAACAACCAACCAGATTTGTCCTGCAATTTAGATTACTAGCTCAATTAAAGAAACGCTTTTCGTACGCGATTCTACACTTATAGTAAGGAAATCTTGAGCAATTGTCTTGGAACTTAAAATATTGCAATATTATCCATGGATCTTATATATCTTGGGGTAGTTTTCTTAACGGGATTTATAGGCGTTTTTTATGTTTATTAAACGTTAGGCTAGAGATTCTTATAGTAGACGATTTAAATTAGTAAATGCTCAAGGCACCAAATAAATCTACCCAAGAATGATCACACCCCAAATCCGCATAATAAAAGCGCATCAACGGTGTGCACACGGCATGCAACCCTCCTAGAATATCCATTTCACGGTTACCTAGCTTCTTTATTTTTCACACAAAAGCTAGCCGCATAATAATCGTAGGCAACCTGAATAATACCGTGTATAATCCCATGTGAGACCACAACATAGACAGGTGGGTGCAGCTAGATACACCATGGGGTGTTATAGATATGTAGTGACTATAGTAAAGATTATACCAAGTCTGAATGGGAAATCAACCAACTGAAAAAATTTGTTTGACACCTCGCAGAATACAGCAGACCACACAAGAAAAAATTTAACGACATTCTTATAATGGTGAATAAATAACGTAAGGATATCAAGCACGTGTCAAAACTCACGCTCGCGTTGTACAAATGATAATGGCGGTCATAAACGCGCAGCATGTAGGGCGTAAAAAGATTGTGTTTCATTTATACTTATGTTCTGATAAAAAAGCTTATACTGATAATACGTTTCTATTGTTCGAGTAGCGCGGTAGATAATCGTACAGTAAGGGATGTACTTCGTAGGGTGCCAGAGACAGCACGGAAATATAGAGGGTTTTGATTTCATTTTCTATCGCAATTTGTATCTAAAAACGCATTTTGAGAAGGTTGTGCGCGGAATTAATGCGACACAGTAAGAAACTTTCCTTCTCCCTTATTTAAATGAAAAACGAAAAAAAAGTTTGAGGTGTAATGGAGGCCTAGGTCCTTGGTGTCCTATATATACAGAACGAATCAAACATACTGTCTAAATAGAATTATAGGGTTTTATCATGCTACACAGGGAATTCTAGAAAATGTAACTATTTTTTTTACAAATTACGTAATCCACCTGATCACTGTCAATAAGAGAAACGCAGCTCCTTCTACAGAAGAGGGTTCGGCTAAATGGTGTTTTAGTTTTTTGAATGTCAAAGCTTTTATACAGAACGAGCCGAAATGTGATTGGACGATTCTTTTAATTCTGTATACGAAAAACCTCTATTTAGTTCTTTTGTTACCTTTTATCTGTTACCTAATCTCTATGTCTAAATTCATTAAAGAGATTCAACTTTGGAACCATTCGTCTAGAACTCAGTAATGGTACAGATCTTTAAAATAGATTCTCCATCGAAGGCTAATGCAAAACGTTTTCTTCAAGATCAAAAGTCAAAACGGCAAATTTTTAATAAGTAACGTTTGTACATTGTGGATTCTCTAGTAGAAAATAAGGAATTTATACAAGAACCGGAACGTCAACAGAATAAAACGATATAGTTCAGACCTGATTAACAGAACGCCCTCCTCAAAAGATACAATTACGAACAAAGAGGATAGTCGCTATTTACATCCTTATAGTACATTCATCCGCTAGTTTTTCAAAACTTGTGAACACTTTAATTCAATGAAGATGTTGATGTTAAACCATTACTAGATTTCGCGTTAGTTAAAAATATTGATCACTTTGAAAACGGACAAAATGTTCAAAATCGTGAATGTAGATGTTGAAGATGTTAAAAATTTTGAAGAAGTTAAAAATGTTGAAAATGGTGACGATATTGAAATTGCTGAGAATGATGAAATTCTTGAAGTTGCTACAAATTTTAAAGACCTTGAAGCGTTGTTAATGTTGTAGATGTAGTAGGAGTTGTAGATGTTGTAGATGTTGTAGGTGCTATAGATGTTGTATATGTTGTAGATGTTGTAGATGTTATAGATGTTGTAGATGTAGATGTTGTAGATGTTGTAGATGTTGTAGATGTTGTAGATGTTGTAGATGTTGTAGAAGTTGTAGATGTTGTAGATGTTGTAGATGTTGTAGATGTTGTACATGTTGTACATGTTGTAGATGTTGTAAATGTTGTAGATGTTGTAAATGTTGTAGATGTTGTAGATGTTGTAGATGTTGTAGATGTTGTAGATGTTGTAGATGTTGTAGATGTTGTAGATGTTGTAGATGTTGTAGATGTTGTAGATGTTGTAGATGTTGTAGATGTTGTACATGTTGTAGATGTTGTAGATGTTGTAGATGTTGTAGATGTTGTAGATGTTGTAGATGTTGCAGACGTTGTAAATGTTGAAGATGTTGAAGATGTTGTAGATGTTGTAAATGTTGTAGATGTTGTAGACGTTGTAGACGTTGTAGATGTTGAAGATGTTGTAGATGTTGTCGATGATGTAGATGTTGTAGATGTTGTAGATGTGGTAGACGTTGTAGATCCTGTAAAAGTTATACATGCTGTAGATGCTGTACATTTTATAGATGCAGTTGGTGTCGATGATCCTGGAAATGCTGAAACTGTAGACTTTAAAGATGTTAATGACTTGGGAAATTCTGAAATAGTTGAAGATAATGAAGATATTAAAAACGCCAGAGATATTGAAATAGTTTGAAAATGTTGATAATATTGAAGACGTTGAAGGTGTTGAATAAGTTGAACGATTTAGAGGTGTGGAATATGTTATAGATGCTGAATATATTAACAATGTTGAAGATGTTGACCATCTTGAATATGTTGAATATATTGAATTTGTTGAATATATTGAATATGTCAAAAATGTCGAATATGTTGAACATGCTAAATAGTTAAATATGTTGAATATGTTGAATATGTTGAATATGTTGAATATGTTGAATATGTTGAATATGTTGAATATGTTGAATATGTTGAATATGTTGAATATGTTGAATATGTTGAATATGTTGAATATGTTGAATATGTTGAATATGTTGAATATGTTGAATATGTTGAATATGTTGAATATGTTGAACATGTTGAAAATATTGAAAATGATGGACATGTCGACTATATCGAACGTGTCGAATATGTTGAACATGTAAAAATCTGTTGAATGCGTTGAATATGTTGAATATGTTGAATATGTTAAATATGTTGAATATGTTGAATATGTTGAATATGTTGAATATGTTGAATATGTTGAATATGTCGAATATGTTGAATATGTTGAATATGTTGAATATGTTGAATATGTTGAATATGTTGAATATGTTGAATATGTTGACTATGTTGACTATGTTGTATATGTTGTATATGTTGAATATGTTGAATATGTTGAATATGTTGAATATGTTGAATATGTTGAATATGTTGAATATGTTGAATATGTTGAATATGTTGAATATGTTGAATATGTTGAATATGTTGAATATGTTGAATATGTTGAATATGTTGAATATGTTGAATATGTTGAATATGTTGAATATGTTGAATATGTTGAATATGTTGAATATGTTGAATATGTTGAATATGTTGAATATGTTGAATATGTTGAATATGTTGAATATGTTGAATATGTTGAATATGTTGAATATGTTGAATATGTTGAATATGTTGAATATGTTGAATATGTTGATTATGTTGAATATGTTGAATATGTTGAATATGTTGAATATGTTGAATATGTTGAATATGTTGAATATGTTGAATATGTTGAATATGTTGAATATGTTGAATATGTTGAATATGTTGAATATGTTGAATATGTTGAATATGTTGAATATGTTGAATATGTTGAATATGTTGAATATGTTGAATATGTTGAATATGTTGAATATGTTGAATATGTTGAATATGTTGAATATGTTGAATATGTTGAATATGTTGACTATGTTGAATATGTTGAATATGTTGAATATGTTAAATATGTTGAATATGTTAAATATGTTAAATATGTTGAATATGTTGAATATGTTGAATATGTTGAATATGTTGAATATGTTGAATATGTTGAACATGTTGAACATGTTGAATATGTTGAATATGTTGAATATGTTGAATATGTTGAATATGTTGAATATGTTGAATATGTTGAATATGCTGAATATGTTAAAAATGTTGAATATGTTAAAAATGTTGAATATGTTAAAGATGTTGAAGATGTTGAAGATGTTGAAGATGTTGAAGAATTTGAAAATGTTGAAGATGTTGAAAATGCTGAAGATGCTGAAGATGTTGAAGATGTTGAAGATGTTGAAGATGTTGAAGATGTTGAAGATGTTGAAGATGTTGAAGATGTTGAAGATGTTGAAGATGTTGAAGTTGTTGAAGATGTTGAAGTTGTTGACGATGTTGAAGATGTTAAAGAATTTAAAGATGTTGAAGATGTTGAAGATGTTGAAGATGA
Source organism: Platerodrilus igneus (assembly GCA_036346225.1). Lineage (NCBI taxonomy): Eukaryota > Metazoa > Arthropoda > Insecta > Coleoptera > Lycidae > Platerodrilus > Platerodrilus igneus. The sequence goes on along the minus strand of JARFIW010000053.1, from coordinate 10,330,995 downwards.
TGAATATGTTGAAGATGATGAATATGTTGAAGATGTTGAAGATGTCGATGACCTTAAAGATGTACAAGTTGTTGAAGATGTTAAAGCAGTTGAAGATGTTAAAGCAGTTAAAGATGTTAAAGCTATTGAAGATGTTGAAAATGTTGAAGTGGTTCAAGATGTTCAAGATGTTGAAAATGTTGATGGTGTTGAAGATGTTGAAGATGTTGAAGATGTTGAAGATGTTGAAGATGTTGAAGATGTTGAAGATGTTGAAGATGTTGAAGATGTTGAAGATGTTGAAGCTGTTGAAGATGTTGTAGATGTTGAAGATGTTGAAGATGTTGAAGATGTTGAAGATGTTGAAGATGTTGAAGATGTTGAAGATGTTGAAGATGTTGAAGATGTTGAAGATGTTGAAGATGTTGAAGATGTTGAAGATGTTGAAGATGTTGAAGATGTTGAAGATGTTGAAGATGTTGAAGATGTTGAAGATGTTGAAGATGTTGAAGATGTTGAAGATGTTGATGTTGAAGATGTTGAAGATGTTGAAGATGTTGAAGATGTTGAAGATGTTGAAGATGTTGAAGACATTGATTATGTTAAAAAAGTTGCAGATGTTGAAGATGTTGATGATTGTGTGAACAAAGATCTTTTGTTTTCATTACCGAATTGCAGAATATTACAATGATTTGGCTTTGCCGTGAGTAAGGTTAGTGTTTGTTTGATAAGGAGAACTGTGCAAAATAAAAATCGACTTGTTTTTTATTGTGCCAATAAATATCTTCTGTTTTCGTAAAAATGCGATTTTTGCCGTGTGAGTGTGTATATGTGTGTGTGTGCGCGCGCGTGCGAGTGCGCGGGTTGTGTATTTTCATCGTCACAATATAGAATTTTTAAAATTGACGTTTCCGAAACTAGTACCATTCTGATAACTAGGACTGTGCAAACGAAGAATTGTCTTACTTCGCATAATGCAAACAGGATCTTCTGTTTTTCATGGTAAAATCTTATAAAAAATATGACATTGGGATGAGTGAATATTAACAAACACTAATGGCTACCATTTTAAAAATTCTTTTGAATAGAAAATAGAGAGAGCAGAACAAGTTTTTACTTACTGAAACACACTACGTAACCTCCACAGTTGACCGCGATCACGTTACAAACAACTGTGCTTCGTAAGTGTTGCGGACAAAGGCAACTTTATTCTTAAGTACCAAGCTTGAATTAAATGCGAAGTTCTGAAATTGAATAGAATTGCTAGAAATCGGGTTTTATATATTGGATCCCAAGAAAAAGCATAATCTTGCCGTGTTTAATTCGCTCATGAAACAACACGAGATCAACACTTGGAAACGTCCGTAAATTAACAAATGAAAAACGAATTTGAAAATCATTCTTGTTGCGTCAGCAGAGAAATAAGATATTATTCGCTACTCGCATTGATCAACCAAATTATGCTTATTAAAAGTATATATGTGAACCTGTCGCTGCTAAGATTGCTACAGAACTACGCCTGCAAAATAGTTTACACGTGGGTAAACGTAAACAGAACGCATGGTACGGGGATTTTTACAACACCATATTATTAGAATTGAAACAGGCGAAGAATTAATTAGAAAGAAACCCAAAGTACGACTGCTTCTATTGTCTGTTACTTAGGGCAGTCAATTTACCGACTAAACCTAAGAGGCGGCGCGTTGCTTTATCGGCATTTTCTAAAAAAGACAACAAGGTTGATATCCAAAGAATGTTTTCGTGGTAAAAAACACACAGACCAGCGAGTGATTGACATGTTTGCAGCCCCTTAGATACATTAGTTAGCCTTATGCGTTGGGAAACATTTAAAAAATTTAAAAGTCCGAGTATAATTAGAATTAAAGGTCTGAAAGGGGGTAAAATGCAAGTTTCTAAACACCTCCGTACATGCCAATAACACGAAGCGTATGAAATTTGATAATCATGGCGCACAGTGAATGTTTTTCTATAGAGGGTTACAAACATCTATAAAACTAAGAAACTTTGCTTTAGAGTTGTTTGAGTTCATCATGAAAGCCCAAAACTATGCAAAGACATCTCTGATTTTGTGCTAAACGTACGAAGTTTTAGATTGTGATTATTCGTTTCGCATGTTCATGTTACCAATAAAAATTGTATGTTATCTACTAACAAAGAACTCCTTGAGCACCACAAAAAATATTCCATTACACGGCAGTCAGTTGCCCCGAGCCTCAAAGCAATAAATTTGTTCTTTTGCAAGCGAGCGCGTTGTAAAGCCCAACACAAAATAAAGAACTTTCGCTCCAGATAAATTAATGATGTGCTAGAAAATAACAGAAGAAAATTAGTAAAGTCATTCCAGGCCTATAAATCTAGAAGGCCGTGGCATTGGCATATGCCCTAATTAAATTGAACTAGAGGAAGATGCACCTTAAGTGGTACTACAGTAAGGGTGAAATTTGTTAAAGTGCATCAAGTGCATGTCATTTTACACTTATTGCACGCGAGGAATGTATGGAAGCTTCTTCCAAATGTTTTTTTTTGTTAATCTTATGGCTTGTTGGTTGTGGCTGAAGATATTTTTGTTCTTTTAGGCGTGTTCTGTATCAGAAGGTTTTTAAATTAAGTAGAAGGTACAGAAACGTATCTTTTTGGCTGATTTTAACTGGTTCCCAACTAACGATAGTGGAAAAGTGAGGTAGCAGGTTAGACAGGACAGAATTGGTGCTTTTTCTTGTTAATAGATCATGTTCCTTGAAGAACCCGGGTTAATAAAAGTTACTGCTGGCTTTTCCAACATCAGCGTAAAGATTTATCATAAGGACAAATAGTGTAAATGGAGTAAAAGCAAGAAATTTAAATATGCGAGGTGTGGGTTTTGATAACTGCAGTAATAATCTCGCAGTCAACAATTCTGCAATAGCAGATAAGCCAAAATTGACCTAAAAACAACGCTTAAGGTACTATCAACACTTAGATTTTCACAGCGGTATTTTTTCATTACCGGTTTGGCCAGACTCACCAATGTCGTTCCAAAAGTCCACCAGTTTTTCTCATTCATCGCCATCGCCCACAGGATCAAAAAAGTCATCTGTGAGTTAAGTTTATTCTGACTCACAGAAAAGTAAACCAGCTAGCGATGACGACGTTATCTGTAGCGCTTCTGACCTGAACGTAACGAAGCGTTTATACACAAAAGATGATTGACGGCCTCCCCGGCAACAAGAGTTTTGTGTTTAAGAGTTATTTAAATTACAAAAGATACATTCAAGAAGGTTATTTGCATAATTCTGGTATGTGATAGAGTAATCTAGAACAATTGAAGTGTATATAAATTTGCGATCATAGATACTGCGGCTTATTTCTGATCGAGTTTTGATCACGATGTCAGTTTTGAAGTTACATTCGAATTAAAGGTTTTACAGTCGTACATACGAATATGTTGAACAAGTTGAAAATGTAGATACTAAAACTATCAAAGGTGTTGTAGATGTTTAAGACGTCAAAGATATTGCAGATGTTAAATACGAAAATATTGAAGACGCTGAAGATTTTGAAAAATCTTTAAGAAGTTGAAAATGTCGAATACGTTGAAAATGTAGGTATTGAAAGTATCAAAGATGTTGCAGTTACTACAGATTTCAAATATAGAGGGTTTTGATTCCATTTTCCAACGTAATTTGTATATGAAAACGTTTTTGGGAAGGTTTGGCGCTGCATTAGCGAGACACAGTAAGAAACTTCACTTTTCCCTTGTTTAATGTAAAGAAAAACGAAATTTTTAAGATGTAATATTGGTCAGAAACACACAGTGTTTCATGTATACAGAGCGAATCAAACATACTGTCTAAATCGAACACGCTGTATATATAGAGTTTTTTTTTATTATCCGAACCCGGAGGAGTGGAAAGTTTTTATAGCCAAAGTGTGGGACTCTCCAAGCGGCATACCCACTAAAACCACTCCCCCTGGCGGGTGCGTATGCCCAACGGCTCCGCCGCACTGCAGCCTAAAAGGCTTATTGTGCTGACCCTGGTTATGTATTACACCCAATCTGCAAAGCCTGCGCCCCGAATCATAGGGTACACGTGCCTTAATGAAAGGGTATCAACTTCCTTCGGGTCTAGTCTGGGTCGTCCGAATAAGCGCTGTCTCGTTCTGTCCAAAGCTTTGCATCTGCATAATACATGCATTGCAGTCTCCGGTTCCTCTAAGCATAGTCTGCATTCGAGATCTCCATTATATTTATGCATCCTCTGGAGGTGAACATTGACAGAAGTATGTTCCCTGCTTAAATAAAACAATTCCTGGATTATGTTTTTGCAAGGTCCTTTCATCAGCGCCTTTCTATGTGTTAGTTCTGGTCTGTTCTGCTAGTCTCTTTGGTGTTCGCTGCAGTTCCATTAGCTAATATAGCTTCGGATGGCAGCCTTGGTGACTCCCAAGGCAGGTTCGGGACCGATAAATGGCCCTTGCGCCCCCCGTCTTGCAAGTTCATCTTCAATTTTATTTCCCTTGAGTCCTTGATAGGCTGGCACCCACTGCAATGTAACAGAGTTCTGTTGTGCCAGTCCATTAAGTGCCAATACATTCCCACACCAGTGTAGATGGCACTTTTTGACTTGTTAGAGCCTTGAGTGCCGCCTGGCTGTCAGACACAATATAGGTATGTCTTTCAATAAAGGCATCACTTTTACTTTCCCGCACACTTTGCAATATGGCGTATATTTCCGTTTAAAAAACGGTAGTGTATGCACCTAAGAGAACGCTTAAGCGTACCTCCGGTCTCTCCCTGAAGAGTCCAGAACCGGACCCGGTCTCGCCCTTAGAGCCATCCGTGTACCAGACCATGCTGCCCGGAGGTAATCTACCCTTCATTTTTTCCTACTCCACATCCTGGGTAACAATCTTGAAGAGTGTATCCGGCGGATGCTGGGAAGTCATTTGGTCTGAACGCATCTCAAACAGATGCCCCCAATTTCTCCCAAGCAATCTCGTACGATCCGTACCTTCAATAATTCTAGACCAAAGGTTCTTAAGTCTGTACAGTCCAAGCCTTGCCTCCCCCACCACTACCAAGTGTAGCGGGTAAGGCCAAGAAGAGTCTCCATAGCAGCAGTGGGCGTGGAACACATCGCCCCTGTAATACTTAGACAAGCCAGTCTCTAGATCTTGCCCAACTTAATTTTGGTGTTCGATTGTTCAGCCTTGGGCCACCATACCAAGGCTGCATATGTTATTGCTGGTCTGACTACCCTAGTGTACAACTTGAATACCATGTTTGATCTTAGCCCCTAGGATTTGTCGCAAGTGTGTCTAACTAATGCTAAAGAAGTTTCTACCATGCGTACAATATTATCGATTTGCAGGTTTCATGTGAGTTTGGAGTCCAGAACTCCCAAGTACACCATTTCGATACCATAAAGGAAGAGGGGTGTAATACCCGCAATCTTCCTTTTCCAGGTCAAAGGAACTAAAGTGGACTTTTGAGACTTAACTCTAAGACCATCCCCTTTTGCGCTCCTCTCTACTATTTTTAAAGCTTCTTGCATTCGGTCCCTGATAATATTATTGTATTTACCCTTCACTAAGACAGCCATATCCTAGCGGGTAAAACCTTCTCTGCTCAGCTCCCACAACAGTCCGTCTATGACTAGGTTTCACAACAGGGGAGACAAGACTCTCCCCTACGGACATCTCCTTGCCACCCGGACCGCCATGGTATCTTTAAGCAGTTCTTTAATTGCCACCCTTCCACTTAACATGCAGCCTATCCACCTGCAGAAAGTTTCCTCCTTCTTAACTGAGCTAGTGACCGTCGAGATGGAGCTGAAGGATGTATTATCAAAGGCTACTTCGATGTCCTAAAAGGCATATAGAAGGATCTCTTTGTTAGCTAGAGTCTTTTCGATCTTAGAAACAAGGTGATTAATAGCTGACTCTGTTGAAAATTCTGCTCTAAAGGCAAACTGGTTCAGGTATAATGGGCTAGTTGCCAAAACACTCTTCTGATATGCTTGTCATCCATTTCATTTTTTGGAAGGTAGTCACCTTCATCGCTACTGCCCAGTCTTCCTGAGATGCCCTCCTTTTCGGGGCCTTAGCTCTTGGACTTGCCACTCAAAAGGTGATTGTTTCAGTTCCATCGAACCAAGAAAGTGAGTTCGGAACAAAAGAGTTGAGCAGACTTACCAATGCCGATCCAAAAGTCCATCAGTTTGTCTCATTTATTGCCATCGCCCACAAGATCAAGAGTCATCTGTGAGTTAAGTGCATTCTTACTCACAGAAAAGTAAACGAGCTAACGATGACGACGGTATCTGTAGCGCCACTGATCTAAATATTTACATTAGAACGAAACGAAGCATTTATACACAAAAGATGATTGATGGCCTCCGCGGCGTTACGCTCTTCGGATGAATTTTGATTGACAACAACAAGGGTTTTGCGTTTAAAAGTTATTTAAATTACAATAGATACATTCTAGACGATTGTTTGCATAATTCTGGTGTGTGTTAGAGTAATCTAGAACAATTGAAGTATATATAAATTTGCGGTCATAAATAAAGCGGGTTAGATCTGATCGAGTTTTGATCACGATGTCAGTTTTGAAGTTACGTTCGAATTAAAGCTTTTAAGGTCGAACTTATAAATGTGTTGAAGAAGTTGAAGATGTTGATACTAAAACTGTTAAAGATGTTGTAGATGTTTAAGATGTCAGCGGTGTTGCAGATGTTAAACACGAAGATATTGAAGATGCTGAAGCGTTAAGCTGCTGAAAATTTTGAAAAGTGTTACGAAGATAAACAACAGAAATAAGTTTGGCTAAATGACTTTTTCGTTTTTTGAATGTTAGAACTTTTATACAGAACGAGTTGAAATTCTGTAAATGGAAAAAATCTGTATTCAGTTCTTTTTCTTCCTTTTACCTGTTAACCATTCTCTATGCCTAAATTCACTAAGCACATTCAACCCAGGAAGCATCGCGTAGAACTCAGTTATGGTACAAACCCTGAAAATAACATTAAAAATAAAATGGCGTCTCTATCGACGACTTAAGCTTAAAACTTTCTCCAAGGTCAAAGGTAAAGAGTCAGGTTTTTTTTGCAAAAGTAATTTGTTCATTATGGATTCTCTACAAAGAAGGTATCTATATTTTTTTTCCCCAAGAATGATCAATTATGAGATTTTGCTATTTCAAAAAATGTCTTCGCTCGTTCCCCCGCCACCTTTGGTTCTACAAGGTGCACGTTTTTATGTGGTTTTGCTATAGGTAAATCCAGTCTATTTTGTTCAAACAAAGGTAGATTTCTATGGATTAAAAAGAATGATCTTGTGGTTAATCATCAAACCAAATCTTTATAAAGATCGTGTTGGAGCTGTTCTTCAAATTTAACTTGTAATCATTTTACAATCCTTCGTTCGCCTCTTCGTCTTCTTCTTTTCTTTCTATTCCACTTCTTCTTCTTCTTCTATTCCTCCGTTTTCGTCTCTCCTTTCGCTTTCCTTTTCTTCTTTTACTTTTCCACCTTGTCCACTCCCCTTCTCAATCTTCTTCTTCTTCTTCATTTTGATATAGAAGCACAAAGATTGAATTTAGCAAAGTTGTGAATGCTTCGTTAGTGTTTCACCATACTTCAAACCTCAATTCAGTATACTTCAAATTTGAGTTGTACTAAGCCTCATAAAAAAGTTAGGTGCTTGTTACAGAAGCGCAAAGATCCGTTTTACCAAAATGGTTAGTGCTTCGCAAGTGGTTTGCTATACTACAAACTTCGTTTCGGTACACTTCGGACTTGGGTTACACTAAACCTCACAGTAGAAGGTTAGGTAACTACAAGGTGTTTGTTACAGAAGCACAAAGATCTGATATATAAAAACGGTTAGTGCTTCGTTAGTGCTTGACCATACTATACTATACCTCAACCCAGTACACTTAAGGCTTGAGTAATGCTGATCCTCACAATAAAAAGTTACGTGATTACAGGGTGATTGTTATAGAAGCACAAAGATCCAATTTACCAAAATAGTCAGTGCTTTGCTAGTGCTTCATCATACTTTTAACTTCGATTCAGTGCACTTCAGGTTTGGGTTATACTAATCTTCACAATAGATAAGGTACCTACAGCGTGTTCGATATAGAAGCACAAAGATCGATTTTAGCAAAGCAGTTAGTGCTTTGCTAATGCTTCACCATACTTCAAACTTCAATTCGGTGAGCTTCGGCTTGGGTTATACTAAGCCTCAGAATAAAAAGTTAGGTGACTACAGCGGGTTTGTTATAGAAGCACAAAGATCTGATTTACCAAAATAGTTAGTGCTTTGCTAGTGGTTTACTATACTACAAACTTCCATTCAGTACACTTCGGGCTTGAGTTATACTAAACCTCACATTAAAAAGTTAGGTAGCTGCAAGCTGTTTGTTACAGAAGCACAAAGATCTGATTTTCCAAAATGGTTAGTGCTTCGGTAGTGCTTCATTATACTTCAAACATGAATTCACTACACTTTGGGTTTGAGTTACACTAAATCTCAAATAAAACGTTAGGTAACTACAAGGTGTTTGTTACAGAAGCACAAAGATCTGATGGTTAGTGTTTTGTTAGTGCTTGACTGTACTCACAACCTCAACTCGTACACTTCCGGTTTGTTTTATTCTGAGCCTCACAAAAAAAAGTTACGTGATTACAGGGGATTGTTGTAAAAGTACAAAGATCTAATTTACCAAAATGGTCACCTCTTGGCTAGTGCTTCACCATACTTTTAACTTCAATTCAATGCACTTTAGGTTTGGGTTGTACTATCTCTCATAATAGAAGGAGTGCATACACCGTGTTTGATATAAAACCACAAAGATCGAATTTAGCAAAGTAGTTAGTGCTTTGCTAGTGCTTCACCACGCTTCAAGCTTTAATTTGGTAGACTTCAGGCTTGGGTTATATTAAGCTTCACAATAAAAAATTAGATGACTACAGCGTGTGTGTTACAGAAGCACAAAGATATGATTTACCAAAATGGTTAGTGCGTCGCTGGGCTTCACTATACTTCAAACTTCATTCCAGTATACTTTAGGCTTGAGTTATACTTTAATTTAGTGCACTTCAGATCGAATTCCGCAAAGTAGTTCGTGCTTTGCTAGTGCTTTAACATACTTCAAACTTTAATTCGGAGGACTTCAGGCTTGGGTTATACTAAGCCTCATATTAAAAAGTTAAATAACCACAAGGTTTTTGTTACAGAAGCACAAAGATCTGCTTTATCACAACAGTTAGTGTTTCGTTAGTGCTTGACTATACTTACAACCTCAACTCAGTATACTTCAAGCTTTGTGTAATTCTGAGCCTTACAATAAACAGTTACGTGAATACAGGGCGATTGTTGTAGAAGCACAAAGATCTAATTTACCAAAATGGTAAGTGCTTTGCTAGTGCTTCACCATTATTTCAGCTTCAATTCAGTGCACTACAGGTTTGGGTTATACTAACCCTCACAATAGAAAAAGTGCCTACAGCGTATTTGATATAGAAGCACAAAGATCGAATTTAGCAAAGTAGTTAGTGCTTTGCTAGTGCTTCACCATACTTCAAAATTCAATTGTTACATGCCGAAAATCGGCTATGTATCATATTTAGTTTAAGTTTAAATATGTGAGTGAATTCCCGCCATTATTTTAAAATAAACTTGTTCGTTTCCGTCATTTCGGACAGTTGCGTCGGCGCAAAAGAATGCGCAGACGCTGAGTGATGGAAAAGTGCGCGGTTTGGACAAAACAGGATAGTATTAGCCAACGAGACGTCGAACGATGACGTTTGTCTATGTCGTTCTTTTATCTTTTCTCTATTAGAATGTAGGTTTTTTCCTTATCTTGCCTTCACCTTTATTTCTTCGCCCTGCCTACGGACGAAGAAGAGGCAAGACGTTAAATCTGGTTTCAACAAAGGCATGACGTAACCCACGCTAAACAACTCCCACAGACGAGATACTCTGAGATTAGCATGGCCCTTGCGCAAGGATGACCCGCAAAATTTTTAAGTGAGCACTTTTTATCTTTTTAAGGTGCAAGTTGTATCATTGTAAACGTATTTGGTACGTGATACAATTTGACACGTAATTATGTCGTAATTATATCTTTGTTGTGCAATAATGTGAACGTGGATAGTACCAGTGTTGCCAACTGTGGTAGTGGCTCTGACCACCCAATTCAGTACACTTAAAACTTGAGTTGTACTAAGCCTCATAATAAAAAGTTAGGCGACTACAACGTGCTTGTTGCAGAAGCGCAAAGATATGATTTACCAAAATGGTTAATGCTTCGCTAGTGCTTCATTATATTTCAAACATCAATTCAGTACAATTCGTGGTTGGATTACACTAAACCTCACAATAAAAAGTTTGGTACCTACAAGGTGTTTATTACAGAAGCACAAAGATCTGTTTTATCAAAACGGTTAGTGTTTCGTTAGTGCTTGACTATACTTACAAACTTAACCCAGTACACTTCAAGATTGTGCTATTGTGAGCCTCACAATAAAAAGTTACGTGATTACAGGGTGATTGTTGTAAAAGGAAAAGGATCTAATTTACCAAAATGGCCAGTGCCTTGCTAGTGCTTCACCATACTTTCAACTTCAATTCATTATACTTCAAACATCAATTCAGTATACTTCGGGCTTGGGTTACACTAAACCTCACAATAAAAAGTTAGGTAATAACAGGGTGTTTGCTACAGAAGCACAAAAATCTGATTATTTAAAACGGTTAGTGTTTCGTAAGTGCTTGACTACACTTAGGACTTCAACTCTGTACACTTGAGGCTTGTGTAATTCTGAGCCTCACAATAAAAAGTTACGTGATTACAGGGTGATTGTTATAGAAGCACAAAGATCTAATTTATTAAAATGGTCATTGCTTCGCTAGTGCTTCACTATACTTTTAACTTCTATTCAGTGCAGTTCAGGTTTGGATTATATAACCCTCACAATAGAAAAGTGCCTACAGCTTGTTTATTATAGAAGAACAAATATCTGATTTACGAAAATGGTTAGTGCTTCGATAGTGCTTCACTATACTTCAAACTTCAATCCAGTGCACTTCAGGTTTAAGTTATACTAAGCCTCACAATAAAAAGTTGGTGACTACAGCTTGTTTGTTATAGAAGCACAAAGATTTGGTTTAGTAAAATGGTTAGTGCTTTGTAAGTGCTTCACTATTTTTAAACTTTAGGCTGGGATTATGTTAATCCTAACAATAAAAAATTAGGTGACTACAGCTTGTTTGTTATAGTAACGCAAGCATCTGATTTATAAAAATGGTCAACGCTTTGTTGGTGCTTCACTAAACTTCAAGTTTTAATTTAGTACAATTTAGGGTTGTGACTACAACGGGTATGCTTTTGCTAGTGCTTTACCATACTTCAAACTTCAATTCGGTGAACTTCAGGCTTGGGTTATACTAAGTCTCACAATAAAAGGTTAGGTGACTACAGGGTGTTTGTTATAGAAATACAAAGATATGATTTACCAAAATGGTTAGTGCTTCGGTAGTGCTTCACTATACTTCAAACTTCCATTTCAAACTTGGGTTATTCTGAACCTCACAATAGAAAGTTATGCGACAAGCGTGTTTGTTATAGAAGAACAAAGATATGTTTTAGCAAAATTGTTAGTGCTTCTCTGCTTCACTTTATTTCAAACATGATTTCAATACACTTCAGCTTTGAGATATACTGTATTATAATAAGAAGTTGGCGACAACAGCGTGTTTTTTATAAAAGCAGTAAGATATGATTTACCAAAATGGTTAGTGCGTCGCTGGTGCTTCACTATACTTCAAACTTCAATCCAGTACACTTCAGGTTTGGGTTATACCTAGCCTCACAACGGAAGGTTAGTTGTCCACAGAGCGTTTGTTGTAGAAGCACAAAGATTTAATTTAACAAAATGGTTAGTGCTTCACTATACTTTAAGCTTCAATTCAGTGCACTTTAGGTTTGGGTTATACTAATCCTCACAATAGAAAAAGTGTCTACAGTGTCTTTGATATAGAAGCACAAGGATCGAATTTAGCAAAGTAGATAGTGATTTGCTAGTGCTTCACCATACTTCCAACTTCAATTCGGTGGACTGATTTACCAAAATGGTTAGTGCATCACTGGTGCTTCATTATACTTCAAACTTCAATCCAGTACACTTCAGGCTTGGGTCATACTAAGCCTCACAATGGAAGGTTAGTTGACCACAGAGTGTTTATTATAGAACTACAAAGACTTGATTTAGCAATATGGTTACTGCTTCGTGAGTGCTCCACTATTCTTAAACTTCAGGCTTGGATTATGTTAAGCTTTGCAATAAAAAGTTTGGTGACTACAGCGTGTTCGTTACAAAAACGCAAACATATGATTTAGAAAAATGGTTAATGCTTTGCTAGTGCTTCACTACACTTCAAGCTTTAAGTTAGTACAATTCAGGGTTGATGACTACAACGGGTTTGTTATAGAAGCAAAAAGATCTGGTTTAGAAAAATTGTTCGTGCTTCACTAGTGTTTCAATATATTTTATGCTTTAATTCAGTACAATTTAGGATTTGGTTTATACTGTCTCACTAGAAAAATTTAGGTTACTACAGAAGCACAAAGAAATGATTTACCAAAATGGTAAGTGCGTCGTTGGTGCGTCACTAAACTTCAAACTTCAATCGAGTACACTTCAGGCTTGGGTTATACTAAGCCGCACAATGCAAGGTTAGTTGACCACAGCGTGTTTGTTATAGAAGCACAAAGATATGATTTAGTAAAATGGTTAGTGCTTCGTAAGTGCTTCACTATTCTTAAACTTTACGCTTGAATTATGTAGGCCTCGCAATAAACAGTTAGGTGACTACAGCGGGTGTGTTACAGAAACGCAAACATCTGATTTAGAAAAATGCTTAATGCTTTGCTAGTTCTTCACTACACTTCAAGCTTCAATTTAGTACAATTCAGGGTTGGTGACTACAGCGGGTTTGTTATAAAAGCACAAAGATCGGGTTTAGTAAAATGATTAGTGCTTCACTAGTGCTTCAATATATTTCATGCTTTAATTCAGTAGAATTTAGGATTTGATTTATACTGTCTCACTAGAAAAATTTAGGTTACTACAGGGTGTTTTTTATAGAAGCACAAAGAAATGATTTACCAGAATGGTTACTGCTTTGCTAGTGCTTCACTATACCTTAAGCTTCAATTCAGTAGACTCCAGGCTTAGGTTATACTAAACCTCATAATAAAAAGTTAGGTGACTACCGCGTGTTTGTTACAGAAGCGCAAAGTCTGATTTACCAAAATGGTTAGTGCTTCGCTAGTGGTTCACCATTCTGCAAACTTCGGGCTTGGGCTACACTAAACCGTACAATAAAAAGTTAGGTATCTACAAGATATTTGTTACAGAAGCATAAAGATTTGATTTATCAAAACGGTTAGTGTTCCGGTATTGCTTGACTATACTAACAACCTCAACTAAATACACTTCAGGCTTGTGTTATTCTGAGCCTTACAATAAAAGTTACGTAATTACATGGGGACTGTTGTAGAAGCACAAACATCTAATTTACCAAAATGGTCAGTGCTTCGCTAGTGCTTCACCATAAATTTTAACTTCAATTCAGTGCACTTCAGGTTTGGGTTATACTAACCTTCACAATAGAAATAGTGCCTGCAGCGTGTTTGATATAAAAGCACAAAGATCGAATTTAGTGTAGTAGTTAGTGCTTTGCTAGTGCTTCACCATACTTCAAATTTCAATTAGGCGGACTTCAAGCTTGGGTTATACTAAGCCTCACAATAAAGGGTTAGGTGATTACAACGTGTGTGTTATAAAAGCACAAAGATATGATTTACCAAAATGGTTAGTGCGTCGGTCGTGCTTCACTATACTTCAAACTCAATTCAGTACACTTCAGACTTGGATTATTCTGAGCCTCACAATAAAAAGTTAGGTGACTATAACGTGTTTGTTATAAAAGCACAAAGATCTGATTTTCCAAAATGATTAGTGCTTCGGTAGTGCTTCACTGTACTTCAAACTTCAATTCAGTACGTTTCAGACTTAGATTATTCTGAGCCAAACAATAAAAAGTTAGGTGACTAGCGTGTTTGTTATAGAAGCACAAAGATCTAATTTACCAAAATGGCTATTGCTTCGGTAGTGCTTCACTGTACTTCAAACTTCAATTCAGTACACTGCAGATTTGGATTATTCTGAACCTCACAATAAAAAGTTAGGTGACTATAGCGTGTTTGTTATAGAAGCACGCAGATCTGGTTTACCAAAACGGTTAGTGCTTCGCTAGTGCTTCACTATACTTCTAACTTCAATTCAGTACACTTCAGACTTGGATTATTCTGAACCTCACAATAAAAAGTTAGGTGACTACAGCGTGTTTGTTATAGAAACATAAAGATCTGATTTACCAAAATGGCTAGTGCTCCGGTAGTGCTTCACTGTACTTCAAACTTCAATTCAGTACTCTTCAGACTTGCATTATTCTGAGCATCACAATAAAAAGTTAGGTGACTAGCGTGTTTGTTATAGAAGCACAAAGATCTAATTTACAGAAATGGCTATTGCTTCGGTAGTGCTTCACTGTACTTCAAACTTCAATTTAGTACACTGCAGATTTGGATTATTCTGAAACTCACAATAAAAGTTAGGTGACTATAGCGTGTTTGTTATAGAAGCGCGCAGATCTGGTTTACCAAAACGGTTAGTGCTTCGCTAGTGCTTCACTATACTTCTAACTTCAATTCAGTACACTTCAGACTTGGATTATTCTGAGCCTCACAATAAAAAGTTAGGTGACTACAGCGTGTTTGTTATAGAAGCACAAAGATCTGATTTACCAAAATGGCTAGTGCTCCGGTAGTGCTTCACTGTACTTCAAACTTCAATTCAGTACTCTTCAAACTTGCATTATTCAGAGCCTCACAATAAAAAGTTAGGTGACTACAGCGTGTTTGTTATAGAAGCACAAAGATCTAATTTACCAAAATGGTTATTGCTTCGGTAGTGCTTTACTGTACTTCAAACTTCAATTTAGTACACTGCAGTTTTGGATTATTCTGAACCTCACAATAAAAGTTAGGTGACTATAGCGTGTTTGTTATAGAAGCGCGAAAATCTGGTTTACCAAAACGGTTAGTGCTTCGCTAGTGCTTCACTATACTTCAACCTTCAATCCAGTACCCTTCAGACATGGGTTATTCTGAGCCTCACAATAAAAAGTTAGGTGACTAGCGTGTTTGTTATAGAAGCACTAAGATGTGATTTAGCAAAATTGTCAGTGTCCGGGTGAAAAATTTCCAAGGCGCTATCTAGCCAAATTCAACAACGAACGCTGAGGTGACTATCCACGAAAGTACAACCTATTGGCCGTGTAGAGGTCTCTATAGTCGTTTTCCAAAGTTGAAATTGAACTGTGTTTGTAATCAATTTCTTTATACAATTTACCAAAAGTTCAACTTATGAATAAAATCCAATAGCGCTTTCATCCTGAAACCTTTGTCCTTTCAGTCTAAAAATGTTTATAATAATTATGCGCTATAATTTGTAAAAAAGAAGACCCTTCAATTACTCAGCAGCTTTATATAATTATCCCATGCGATGGAGCACACATGGTATAATACATAACTTACCGACGATGGGTTGAGAGGTTGGACATTCCATATTTACACCTTGTGGTTTAGACCAATCAGAAGTGCAGGTGTACACGTTTATACCTGATTGCATGGAATTAAGCAAGTCACACAGAGGTTTATCTCAATAGAACGGTAGCTAATAAAATGTTAAATAAAATCTACTAGTATGACGTCACGATAGCTTATGGTAAATTACGCTCAACGGTAGATAAATGTTATGTTTTCGAACGCTAATTTTTTAGTGAGAAATACCTCTATAAATTTCTTTTTAATTAGTTGTGAGGAAGTTGTACGTTACTGTTTATGTCAGAGCTCATTTTCGAACCGCATGGAGAACAGCTGCATCTTCGACGGCGTTTCTTAAGCTCCTATTGTAAATTTTGCGACTACTCAATCCTGGAGAACTTGAAAGGTGTGGATGCTGCGGTCTGGCTAAGCCCACCGGTGATTTTTATCGCTGCTGCTACAGATCGTTATTTCAAAAATATTTTGAGAAGCTTGCGCTTCCGATGTGTTTTGAATCAACGGAGGTTTGATACTGGACACGCAAAAGCTGTCATTTTTTTGATAGTTATCCCAACCCGGTGGAGTGGAAAGCTTTTATAGCCAAAGTGTGGGACTCTCCTAACGGCATGCCCTCTAAAACCCCTCCTGGCGGGTGCGTCAGCCAAAAGGTTCTGCCGCCTCCAGCCTAAAAGGCTTATTGTGCTGACCCTAGTTAAGTATCATACCCAGTCTGCAAAACATGCACCCCGAATTAAAACGTACATGCCCCTCGATGAAAGGGATGTTCCCTGCTTAGACAAAGCAATTCCTGGGTTCTGTTTTTGCTGGTCCTCTTTACCAGCGTTTTGCTGTGTGTTAGTTCTGGTCTGTTCTGCCAGTCTTTTATGTGTTGGTTGCACATCCATTCGCTAATATAGCTACGGATGGCAGCTTTTGTGACTCCCAAGGCTGGTTCTGGACCGATAAATGGTATCTACGCCTCCTGTCTCCTGTTCGTCTGCAATTTCATTTTCCTTGAATCCTTGATAGCCCGGCACCCGGTGTAATGTAACAAAGTTGAGCTGTGTCAGTCCATTAAGTGCATCAATACATTTCCTTACCAGTAGTGATGACATTTTCTGACTTATTAGAGCCTTAAGTGCCGCATGGCTGTCAGACACAATATAGACATGTCTTTAAATAAAAGCACCTTTTATACTTTTTCGCACACTTTGCAATATGGCGTATATTTCCGTTTGAAAACCTGTAGCGTATGTCCCTAGGGAAACGCTTAAACGTACCTCCGGTCTCTCCCTAAAGAGTCCAGATCCGGACCCGGTCTCGCCCTTTGAGCCATCCGTGTACCAGACCATGCTGCCCGGGGGTAATTTATTCTTCATTTATTCCCACTTTACATCCTGGGTAACAGTCTTGAAAAGTGTATTCGGCGGATGTTGGAGTCATTTGCTTTAATCGCATCTCAAACAGATACCCCCAATCTCTCCCAAGCAATCTCGTATGCTCCGTCCCTTCAATAATTTTAGACTGAAGATTCTTAAGTCTGTATAGTAAAAGCCTTGCCTCCCCCACCACCACCCAGTGTAGGAAGTGGGGGAAGGCCAAGAAGAGTCTCTATCGCAGCAGTGGGTGTGGAACACATCGCCCTTGTAGTACTTAGACAGGCCAGTCTCTGGACACTTCCCAACTTTATTTTAGTGTTTGATTGTTCAGCCTTGGGCCACCATCCCAACGCTGCATATGTTATTGCTGCTAGTCTGACCACCTTAGTGTACAACCAGCGTACCATGTTTGGTCTTAGCTCCCAGGATTTGCCGCAAGTGCGTCTAATTACTGCTAAAGAAGTTTCCTCCTTGTGTACGATCTTATCGATCTGCAGGTTCCATGTGAGTTTGGAGTCCAGAGTGACTTCCAAGTATACCACCTCGCCTGACAGGCCGATTTCGTTACCGTTAAGGAATAATGCCTGCAATCTTTCTTCTCCGGGTGAAAGGTACTTTTGGGAGTTGACTCTAAAGCCTTCCCCTGTTGTCCACCTCTCTACTATTTTCAGAGCTTTTTGCATTCGGTCCCTGATAATATTATTGTATTTACCCTACACTAAAACAACCAAATCATCAGCATATTTTAGCGGGGTAAACCACTCTTTGCTCACATCCCACAACAGTCCGTCTATGACTAAGTTCCACAATAGGGGAGAGAAGACTCCCCCCTGCAAACATCTCCTTGCCACTCGGACCGCCATGGTATCTCCAAGCAGTTCTGTGACTGCCACCCTTTCACTTAACATGCAGCAAGTTTCTACCATCCCAACTGATCTGGTGACCGTTAAGATGGTGCTGAAGGATGTATTATCAAATGCTCCCTTGATGTCCAAAAAGGCACATAGAAAGATCTCTTTGTTAGCTAGAGTCTTTTTGACCTTGGAAACCAGGTGATGAATAGCTGACTCTGTTAAGAATCCTGCTCTAAAAGCAAACTGGTTCGGGTATAATGGGCTAATTGCCAAAACACTCCCCCTGATATGCCTGTCAAGTAGTTTTTCTATCGTCTTAAGAAGAAAAGACATAAAACTGATGGGCTTGTAAGATTAAGCCTGTTAGTGGTCTGAACGACCAGGTTTAGCAATAAAGACTACCCTAGTTAACCTCCAACTGAGCGGAATATATTGGAATGCCAAGCTAACCCTCAAAACACGGCAGGTCTAACTTAGCAGAAGGTTTGATCCGTTTTGTGGCATGACTGGGATAATCCCGTCAGTGTTGGGAGATTTATATGGTTTGAAAGTATTTATCGCCCATTTAATTTTTTGGAAGGTGATCACCTTTTTCGCTACTGCCCAGTCCTCCTTTTCGGGGCCTTAGTCCCCTGGACTTGCCACAAAAAAGGTAATTGTTCCAGTTCCGTCCAACCAGGAAAGTGAGTTCGGAACAAAAAAGCCATCGTCTCATTCCCGTTCCTGATAAAAAGACTGTCTACCATGGATAGTGGGCTAATTGATCTCTGGGCATCCTTTGAGAGGATTCTCTGAAGTCTGGCACATTTAGGATATCCTTCGATATCTTCGCAGTATCTCTTCAATGATTCTCTCTTAGCCTTCCTTGGAGCTTTGTTATACTCAGTAAGGGTCCGTTTGTACACCTCCCAATTACCTGATTTTTTTGCTTTATTAAATAAAGTTCTTACCTGTCCCCTCAGTTATCTGGGTTTAGAGTTCTACCACGGAACCTTCCTGGTAGTTCTTCTCTTTAACTGATGGCAGTTTTCGTTATTTGCTGAAGCAACCGAGTTGGTAATATTCTCTGCGGCCATTTCAATATTCTGACCGCTTTTTACTGTGAAAACTTCGCTTGCATGGTACCGATCCAGGTCCAACTTATGGTTACCCCAGTCAGTTTTTCTTAGGTTGCGAAAAAATTTCTTCACTTGATTGATTGATTGATTAAATTGGGAAGCCATGCGCACTTAGGCTTCCTGGTGGGCCCATTGTGCTGCCTTCCTTGCCCTAGGTTGGTCCTTAATAGCTCAGCCACCCGACCTTGCAGGTGAATTTGAGGATGTCGGACCAGGGGGTGTCTCGAATTCCAGCCTTCTCGGGCCAGAAGTTCCCCAGCATGGATCCTCGAAGTCGAGTGAGTGCCAGACAGGTGCACAGAATGTGCTCCTGTTGACAGCCGTGACAGGTGGGGTTGTCTGACAGACCCATCCTGTGCAGGTGCTTCCTTAAAGTGCAATGCCCGGTCAGAATACCTACTAGTAGCCGTAGTTTCTGTCTCGGCAAGCGTATGACAAATTTTTCTATTTTTGTCATGGCAGACCTTATGAACATTTTTGCCTACCGGCAGCTTAATGTACAAGCCCACCTATCCTTGTGACGGCGGTGGGTTATTTGTCTTATCATGGAGAACAGCACCAATGGCACAATAACAACCGATGGCTCAGGGCCGATAAAACCCCGAGCCGCTCCCTGCCTCGCCAAAGAATCGGCTGTTTGTTACCATGTACTCCTCAATACCCTTTGATCCAAACCAGCTCAAGGGCGTTTGTATTAGAAGCGAGCTCAAGAACACGATGGCATTAGTATACCACCCCCGAGAGAAGCTTCTGCTTGTTTAAGCTCAGAAGAGCTGCTCTACTATCGCTCAAGATGCGTATAGCTTTGTTTTGGATTCCACGTTCCAGTATGGCATTAGCGCCATGCATGATAGCTATGACCTCCGCTTGGAAGACAGTTACCAGCCTGCCCAGCGCAACACTCTCATGAAGGTCTAGGTCATCAAAGAAAATGCCTGCCCCGGTACCTTCATTTGTTTTGGAACCATCTGTGTAGATGGAGATCTCTATTAAGGAAGGGTCCTCAGTGTTTAGGCAAACCCCAAAGCGCTTCCTGGAAATTATTATGGGTGCAATCGAATCAACCACTCCTCCCAAGATAGGGGTGTTCTGCACCGCCCCTCTTAGTATGTTGTGGTGTCTACCACCGCCTCCCTTATCCATCCATAGACCTTTGAACCGCAGCCTCATTGCCGCTCTCAAAGCCATTTCCTCCACATGTAGGTCCAGCGGAGTGAGGCCTAGGATGGCTTCTAAGGCTGCAGTGGGTGTAGAACGCATTGCACCTGTAATGTTTAGACAGGCCACTCTTTGGATATGAGTAAGATCTTTGACTGTATGGGCCAGTCTGGTCCTGGGCCACCAGACTACAGCGCCATAGCAGAGCATCGGCCTTACTACCATGATGTATAGCCACAGTACAGCCTTTGGTGGAAGACCCCAAAGTTTGCCTATGGCACGTTTGCATTGCCAGAACACTTGGTTGGCTTTGATAGTTTTCATTTGTAGGTGTTTGGCCCAGTTCAGCTTCTTATCAAGTATAATGCCCAATTACTTGACTTCTTCTGATAAGGGCAGAGAAGTTTGGAAGAGCATTGGCAATTTGGAGTATTACCTTTATTCAAAATGTCTAAGTGATTTACCATTATGAATTGCATTATTGTAACACTTTTAGGATTGGTTCCAGTACTGCCCTAAAGCGTGTGGTGTAGTTCATTCCTTTTAAAACCGTTCACTACAAACCCATCCGACTTGCTTTTAAAACTTCTGATCAGGGAGGGGAATGAACGTCCCCTTACCTTGTATATCGAACCCAATATTCTGTATATCTAATGGATTCTTTTATACAGTGGTCACTACATTTGATTTTCCAATGCTGGCATATAGAGTGGACAGCGTATTCTTCTTACCTTTCCCCGTAATTATCACGTGGTGTCATGAAGATGCACAAGATTATGTGTAGTAGTTCAAGAGGCGCAGGAGAGAACTAAATGTTTAACAACTAACCCAATTGGTCTTCTTGTTACCCTACACTACATCTTACACTTCACCCGACTTCATCCTCGTGGATGGGACCTTGTGGATCTTAAGTATTCCTCTATGCTATACTTTTTCCTGTCATCACGTGGTGCTATGAGAATGCAACAAACTACTTGAAGTGGGGGGTGGGGCAAAACATTTAACAACTAAAGCCGATTGGCCTTTTTGCTGACCCGGACACTCCCTCTTAGTGTTCCCACAACTCCATTCTCCTCGATCTGTTTTCTTCAATCCTGCTGTATTGAAGAATACGTAAATTCACAAGGTGTGGGTTCGGTAGACGTGATATCCCTCCCTAATCAGAGGTTTTTTTGGGAAGTCGGGCGGTTTTGTAGTGAATGAATTAAAGAGGAATGATCAACAGAATGGAATTGTTGAACAGTAAGAGGGAGTATCGGGGTAATCAAAAAACCAATCGGTTTTAGTTGTTAAACGTTTCGTTCCCCTTCTCCTGTAGGATATACTTTACGTACTCTTATGCATCTGCGAGACAGCATGTGGTAATTACAAAGAAAATTAGGATAAAACTACTGCTTAGTAAATGGGGAATGTGAGAGATGCACTAGGTAATGGGTTCGGTACTCTATAGTAAAGAGGCATGATATTTGTTCCTGATCAAAAGTTTGAATGGGAAGTCGGGAGGGTTTCTATAAAAGATCAAGAGTTGTGTAAACTGTAAGCGAAAGGTTCAGTTAGGAAAAAAACTAATCGGCTTTCGTTTCTCTTCCCCTCTGGGGCTACTTTAAGAAATCTTCTGCATGCTTATGGCACACGTGATAATCACAGAGAAAAGTAGGAGAAAACCGCTCCCTACTATATAGAAGAATGCGTTAGATTCACAAGTTGCGTGTTTGGTATCCTAAACAAAGAGGCATGATATCTCTCTTTGATCAGAGGTTTCATTGGTAAGTCGGGCGGTTTTGTAGTGTACGGGTTGAAGAGGAAAGAATTATGTGAACAGTAAGAGGGAGCAACTGGGTTAGCAAAAAGGCCAATCGGCTTTAAGTGTTAAACGTTTTGTTTTCCCTCCCCTCTAGGGTTATTTCAAGTAATCTTTTGCATGCTCCTGGCTTTACGTAATAATCACAGGGAAAAGTAGGAAGAAACCGCTGCCCACTATATGAAAGAATACGTAAGATTCACAAGACTGGGTTTGACATCCTAGACAAAGAGGCATTATATCCCTCCTTGATCAGACGTTTCATTGCGAATTCGCGCGGTTTTGTAGTGTAGGGGTTGAAGAGGAAAGATCAAGGAGAATAGAATTGTATGAACAGTAAAAGGGAGTATCGGGGTTGGAAAAGAGGCCAATCGGTTTTAGTTGTTAAACGTTTTGTTCTCTCCTCCCTTGTAGGATATACTTTACCTACTCATCTGCATCCTCGTGACAGCATGTCATAATTACAGAAAATATTAGGATGAAGCTGTTGCTTAGTAAATGGGAGAATGTGTGAGATGCACTAGGTACTGGGTTCCGTACCCTAGGCGAGGAGTCATGATATCCCTCCCTGCTTAGAATTTTCATTGGGAAGTTGGACGGATTTTTAGAGAAAAGAAGAAAAGGAAAGATCAATGAGAATGGAGTTGTGTGTACAATAAGAGGGAGTATCCCGGTTAACAAAATGGCCAATTGGCTTTAGTTGTTAAACTTTTCGTTCCTTTTTCCTGTAGGACTACATCACGCAGTCTTTTGCATGTTCATGGCACCACGTGATGATGACAGGGAAAAGTTGGAAGAAGCCGCAGCCGACTGCATAGAAAAATACGTAAGATTCACAACGTGCTGGGTTCGGTATCTTAGATATAATATCCTTCCCCGATCAGAACTTTCTTTGGGATGTCGGTCGGTTTTGTAGGGAATGAATTAAAAAGGAAAGATCAAGGAGAATAGAGCTGTTGAATAGTAAGAGGGAGTATCGGGGGTTGCAAAAAGACCAATCGGTTTTACTTGATTAACATTCCGTTCACCCTCTCCTGCAGGATATACTTTACCGTACTTTTCTGCATCTTTGTGACAGCATGTTATAATTACAAAGAAAATAAGGATGAAACTGCTGCTTCCTAAATGGGGAATGTGAGATGCGCAGTGGTATTGGGTTCGGTACCCTATAGCAAAAAAGTTTCATTGGGAATTCGGGCGGGTTTCTAGAAAATAGGTTGAAAAAGAAAAATCAAGGAGAATGAAGTTGTGTAAACAGTAAAAGGGAGGGTCGAGTTAGCAAAAAAGCCGATCGGCTTTAGGTGCGTTTCGTTCTCCCTCTCATCTAGGGCTACTTCAAGTAGTCTTTTGCATTCTCGTGACACCAAGTGATAATCACAGGGAAAAGTAGGATAAAACCATTGCTTATTAAATGGGAGAAGGCGTGAAATGCGCTAGGTACTGGGGTTGGTATTCTAGGCAAAAAAGGCGTTGATATCCCTCTCTGAACAGAGGTTTCTTTATAAAGTCGGGTGGGTTCGCTATGTGAGAGTTAAAGAGGGATGATGTAGGAGAATGGAGTCGAAGTTTAAGAGGTGTGTCGGGGTAAAAAAAAGGCCAGTTGGGTAGTTCACACCTCCCTCTCAAAGGCTACTAGTTTTCTGCGTCCTCATGGCACTATATGGTAATTCAGGGAATTTACATCAAATATTTTGCAGTTAAAAACCAGGTTGTCTTAATAACAGCTACAAATTTATGGATGTTAACACGCATGTTACAATAATGCTTTAATTAAAAACCATTAAAAACAAAAGATAATGATCTTTAACAGTTGCTGCGTTCAACACCAGGGGTCACTCACTCACTTTCACTTACAAATCATTTTAACCCTTCTTTACTTTTGGTTTTAAATCTAACACTTACTTAAGTATTCCATTAACAAACTTAGTCTATCTTATTTATAACGCTCTCGCTTATGTCACTTCATAAATTTCTTCCGGTTAAAATTTACATTTTTATTTAATTTATGGTTTGTTTATTACAGAATATTCAGCCATTTTTATTAATGGATAAGTTGATTTATGTGGGGTATAAGTCAACTACGTGAATCGTTTCTCACTTTGAAGGTTCAATGAGATCTTACTATAATTAGAATTTTTCAATTTAAAAGTAGGCTCGTTGAAATTCAAGCGCCATGTTGTTTTTATCGAGAATAACGCGAAAACGCGTTTTTAGGTTAAAATACTTTATCTGCCGCTTAATCGAGATATTCAAGCTTAATTAAAACGCAGACTTGTTTAATTTTTAAGGGTTTGTTACATAGATTCGGAGAAAATCTGATCGCAGAGACTCACGACATTTCCTTCCCCTTTCCAAAATTCTATAATTCGCAAAATTACCTTTGACTTCGACAGTTATGCTGCTGCTTAATGTAGGGAGAGATAGGAAACGTAATTGTAAAGGGTTGAAGTGATATCGCCATTGAATGCATGTACGTTGTTGGGCGCCACCTAATTTTATTTATTTTGAAATTATTAGAAAACAACGTCGGGTGAAAATGTTGAGAACCAGGACTACTAAGAATCGATAAATATGTCGAATTAAACACTTTTGCCAATAAAAAATGCTTTACTCAGTTTTGCTTAGCAAAATCCTCTTTAAGTCTAGCGCACTCTTTTGTCTAGCGAAGAGAAGTAATTGGTAATAATTATACATTGACGTACGTAGAGTCCGTTAAATGTCGCATTTGTTAAATATTTTTTTAAAATGATGCATCAGCAAACAATTCGTTTCATTCAATGTAATATAAATCTAACCTTGTTTATCTTTTACAAAACTTCCCACAGCAACACGTAAGTTTCGTACAATCTGACGCCGTATTACGCTTGGAAATCTAATATTGTTAAATCAGTTTTCAAAATTTGTAGGTTTAAAGAAATATTAATTAATTAAAAATAGCTTCTGGCTTTTTTTAGCATTTTATATAAACCTACGCTGATGATTTTTAAAATACTTAGGTTTGAAACTTGTATTTAAATCACTAAAACGTTCTTATTTAAAAATCGATTATTTAATTCGGTTATGTACTGTAAAGATATTATAAACTATTAACACCTGCACGTTGAACTTGAAATTGCTTAAGTATGACTACTTTATCTGAATTAATTGTTGGAATTTATTTCCAGTCTTTTATTAACGCATGCTTTAAATTATTGATAGGTAGTTGTTGGATTTTGAGTTGACCAGCGCTTGTTTTATTCATTTGAATGTACTATAAACGGAAATTATTACATAATTACCTTCAATATATATATATATATATATATATATATATATATAAACTTAAGTCGATTATTTCTGAGAGTGTCGAGTTTGATGCTTTGGGGAGCATAAACAGAAGTCGCGCTCTAACCATGACTAAAGCCTACTAACTTTAAATATAGTATGAAGTATAAATATGCTGTTCAAGATACAGTATAATGCATATAGTAAAAGTATAGTGTAATAGAGTATAAATACAATATAAAAGTTGCGTAAATAAAGTGTAGCATAGTATAAATACTGCATAAATATAAACAATATAATATAAATATAGCACAAATATAGTACAAAATAGTATAATATAGTACAAATACAGTATAAAATTAATATACACATAGCGTAAATACAGTATGCAGATAGTATAAAAATAAATAATATATTATAACATAAATATAGTACAAATATTGTACAATGAAGTATTAATTATGGTACAAACTTAGTATAAATATAAAATACAGCATAGTAAGAATATAGTACAAATACAGTTTATTTTAGTATAATACAGATAGCATTAATGTAGTGCTGTATAGTATAAAAACAGCATAAAAGTAAATTTTATAACATAATATAAATATAGTACAAATATAGTGCAATATAGTATAAATATAGAATAAATAGTACATAAATATAACACAATATAATATAAATACAGTACATATACTGTATGAATATAGTATAAATATAGTATATAATTGTATTAATATAGTATAAAACTAAATACTATATTATAATATAAATATAGTACAAATATATTTTCACCTAATGTTCTCAAACCAAATATATCGAACTTCAATAAATCAAAATCACCTTCAATTTATGTCATAAATGCCAAACTTGAAGTTTTTATTATTTTGACAACAATCCTAGGTCATGGATCGAAACGTAAATAAAGATGATTTTAAAAACTATGAGTGGTTTAATTCCCAAAGAAGATTAAGAAAAGCAGAGCGGTATATAAATATAATACGAATATAGTTCAACATAGTATAAACGTAAAATAAATAATGCAGAAATATAGTGCAATATAGTAAAAACCAGTACAATTACAGTATAAATATAGTACAACAATAATATAAATGTAGTATAAATTAAGGATAAAAATAAATAATATATCATAAAATAAACATAGTACAAATTTAGTGTAATTAGGTATTTATATGGTATAAGCGTAGATAAATATAAATAATATTGCATAGTACAAATATAGTTTAATTTAGTATAAACACAATATAAAGATAGCATAAATATTGTGTACTATGGTGTAAATACAACATAAATGAAAATAATGTACCATAACATAAATATAGTACAAATATAATGTAGCATGATATAAATACAGAATAAATATTGCAGAAATATAGTTTAATATAGTATAAATGCAGTATAAATATAATATAAATATAGTATAGAAGGTATAGCTATAGTATAAAAATAAATAATATATCTTAACATGAATATAGTACAAATATAGTATAACAAAGTATTAATATGGTACAGGCTTGAATAAATATAAATAATATAGCATTGTAAAAATATAGTACAAACATAGTTTAATTTAGTATAAATATGGTACAAAGATAACATAAATGTAATGTAGTATAGTATAAAGACATCATAAATATAAATAATACGTAGTACAAATATAGTGTAAATAGTATAAATACAATATAAATAATGCAGAAATATAGTGTAATGTAGTATAAATGCAGTATAGATGTAGTATAAATCTAATATAAATATAGCATAAAAATATTATGAGTATAGTATAAAAGTAAATAATATATCATGATATAAATATAGTACGAATATAGTGTAATAAAGTATTAATATGGTACAAGCATAGTATAAGTATAAATAATATAGCATAGTAAAGATATAGTGTAATATAGTCTAAATAGGTACTGCATAAATACAAATACTAGTTGCATAAAAATAAGTATAGTACACACATAGTTTATATGGTATAAATACAATATAAACATTGTATAAATATAGTGTAGAATAGTATAAATACTGCATAAATATGGATAATATAACATAATATAAATATAATACAAATATAGTAAAACATAGTATAATGCAGAATAAATAATTCATAAATATAGTGTAATATAGTATAAATGCAGTACAAATATAGTATAAATATAATTTAAATGTGGTGTAAATACAGTATAAAAGTAAATAATATATCATAACATAAACATAGGTAAAATATGGCATAATAAAGTTTTAATAGCGAACAAGCTTAGTATAAATATAAATTATATAACATTAACAAATATAGTACAGATACAGTTTAATTTAGTATAAATACAATATAAAGATAGTATAAATTTGGTATAAAAACGGCATAAATATAAATATTGTAACATAATATAAACATAGTACAAATATAGTGTAACATAGTATAGATACAGAATAAATAATACATAAATATAGTGTAATACAATATAAATACAGTACAGATACTGTATAAATATAGTATAAATATAATATAAATATAGTTTAAAAGTAAATAATATATCATAATATAATTATAGTACAAATATTGTACGACAAATTATTGATATGGTACAAGCATAGTATAAGTATAAATAATATAGCAGAATAAAGATATAGTAAAAATATTGTGTAATATAGTCTAAATAGGTACGGTATAAATACAAATAGCTTCGCATAAAATAAATATGATACAAGTATAGTTTAATACAGTATAAATGCAATATTAAGATTGTATAAATGTAGCATAGTACAGTATAAATTCTGCATAAATATAGATAATATAACGTAATATAAATATTTACAAACATAGTGTCATATAGTGTAAATACAGAATAAATATGCATAAAAATAATATATTATAGTATAAATACAGCACAATACAGCATAAATATAATATAAATAAGGTATAAATGTAGTATAAAAATACTATAAAAATAAATAATATATCACAACATATAAATACGGTATAATAAACTAATAATATGGTACCAGCATAGCCTAGCCAAAATATACAAATGTTGTTTATTTAGTACAAATACAATATAAAGATAGCATAAATGTAGTGTAATATAGTGTAAATACTGCATAAATATAAATAATATAATAGTATATTACATAATATAGTACAAATTTAGTGTAACAAGGTATAAATGTATATTAAATAATGCATAAATATAGTGAAATATAATATAAATACAGTACAGATACTGTATAAATATAGTATAACTATAAAATAAATGTTGTATAAAAATAGCTAAAAATAAATTAATTATCGTAAACAAATATGGTATAAAGATGGCACAATATAGTATTAGTATGGTACAAGCACACTATAAACATAAATAATATAGCATAGTCAAAATATAGTACAAATATAGTTTAATTTAGTATAAATACAATACAAAGATAGCATAAATGTAGTGTAGTATAGTATACGAACAGCATAAATATAAATAATATAAATATCGTGCAAGTAGTGTAGTGTAGTATAAGTACAGAATAAATAATGCATAAATATAGTGTAATATAGTTCAAATACAATACAAATACGGTATAAATTTAGTATAAATATAATTAAATGTAGCATAAAAGTAAATAATATATCATAATATTAATATAGTACTGATATAGTGTATCAAAGTATTAATATGATACAAACATAGTATAAATGTAAATAATATAGCATAGTAAGGATATAGTAAAAATGTAGTGCAATAGAGTCGAAACAGGTAAGGTATAAATACAAATAATACAGCGCGAATATAGTGTAACATAGTATAAATATAGTACAAATATGGTGAAAATATAGTATAAATATATATAAATATAGTATAGCTAATGTATAAAGATAGTATAAACGTGAAAACTATATCATAACATAAATATAGTACAAATATAGTGTAATATAATTTTAATATAGTACAAGCACGGTATAAGTATAAATAATATAGCATAGTATAAATATTGTCCATTATAGTGCAGTATAGTATAAATGCAGCACAAATTTAGAATAAATATGTATAATATAGCAACACATAAATATGGTATAAATATAGGGAATATAGTATAAATACATCTAAACGTAGTACACAAGTGAGGTACAGCAGTACTCATAGCTCATTTTCCACGTTTCTTAATTATAAGGCATATAAACTCGAAAGAGATCATTTTTGGTTCACTCACTACATTTATTGACCCGATTGCCCTCATGGCCTCCACGATATCTTTACAACTAGGTTATAGTTTAGGGACTTGGCCTATTGTCCAAACGATGACGTGGGTGATTATCCTGGGCATTCTTGCAGTAAACGCAGTAAGTAGACGTAGAAGTAAGTGATGGAGAAGAAATTGTATTGTCTCTGTGTTGCTTTTTAGTACACCAAAGACGCACGCAGCTGGCACTTGAACACCTTTCTTTGACATCAACCCTGCAGCCTACCCAGTTGAATCTCTTTTGGACTGTCCGATGCAGGAATGGATCAATAAATGTCATAAACAATTTTTTTCCATAATTCGTCTCGTTTAAACCTTCTGATAGCAAAAAGAAGAAATAAAGGATTTTAGCCATTAGAGTATATTTATTTATACTATCTTTTACTATGTTTATATTATAATTATACTATATTTATAAAATATTCATTATTTATTCTATAATTGTATTATATTGTACTATATTTATTATACATTTATCATTTATTCTATAGTTATAGTATATTTGTACGGTGCCAACTCCTTTCTAAAGGTTTGAAAATTCTACTATTTCTTTACTATAGACATCCGTTCTCCGACGGCTTTCAGAACGTTACGCCATTCCATGTTTGTCTCTATTGATTGCTACCATATCCGTTTCTTTTTTCTAGAATACTCTATCTTCTTTGATTGGTACGACACATTGGACCTTCGAGCCGAATAATTTTTTTTATGATTGGTACGATACATTGGGTCTTCAAACCGAACAATTTTTTTTATTATTCCTGTTCCCTTTACTTCTGAAAGGAATTTTCTTGTGTCGTGTTAGTGTACTGCTTGGTCTGTTGCTTCTGCTTCCAACTCTGACTTTTTATTTTCCGGAGGGTGATGATGGGATTTGTTACGTGCAGTTCCTGTACTAAAATATTTCTATTCTTACTTATTAAATTTTTACATCCCCTACTTTATTTGCAGTTATTTGAATATTTATTAAAGATTTCGACGGCCGTTGCGGTTTAAATAGTTGCTATTTTGTTACGTGCCATTGCACTTCAACATGTTTTTTATGTTAAGTTTTCTTAATGTACGGAAGTTTTCCCGCCATAATTTTCAAATACGCGAGACGCGGGAACTTTTTAAATAGACTGGGCGGTGCTTCCGGCACGTCACAATAGTGAGTTTGCGCAAGTGTGCTTATCCCCATAGGGGTAAGGCAATAGTAGACAAAGAGTGGCGGGGAGTTTCGCGGTTCTCGCCCTGAAACGTGGCTTTTCTCGCCGAACTTGGAAGTGAAACAGTCGTGCCGGGTGTGATATCTTATCGTATCTATGTAGATTCCCTTGTCTGAATTATCTTTGTTGTCGTTCCTAATTAACCTGTTCCTGTCTTTTCCCTACATAGGTAGGTAAATTTGCAGCACCTCGAGGCCATTGGAGCAGCCCACGACCCCGATGTCCGAGCCCTACAAACAGCACCAGGAGTCGAGGCTGCCGTAGCGTGACTTCCTGTCGGTTACCGGATTCCTCACGTGAGTAGATTCTCTAATTTTCATTGTTCTAATTTTATGTAACTGCTTCTAATTATGGCGCAATATAAATTGTCGATGACGTCATGGTGATTGGCGCGCGAAACCTGTAAAAGGGGTTTGCGTTCCGGCCGCCAGGGCGTAGCATCGCTTTTAACCATTGCGCTTGCGCGATGTATCTTTTGAACTTTGGTAACTGTATTACAGGCTTTTAAGAGCCATCTATCGCCATTTCAATGTACCACCATCTAAGTGTAATATTTTGTTAACTGTTTTACCGACCGTATAAACATTCAAATCGAGTGTAACAATTTAAATACTTCAAATAATTTAAATACTTAAATTATATCTTATTTTGGAATATTATTTGACTGGGTGGTTTGGAAGGATGTTGAAAGTGATGGAGCTGTAATCGGTAGTATGTGATTTTTTATGAATAATGTTGGACGCTCAATGGGTTGTTAACTTAAGGTTCATGTTTGATTTGTAGGTTCTAGATTTGCAGGAGGGGGTGATGGATGCAGTGTTGACGGTTTTCACAGCGTTAGGCCATTCCATGTTTGTCTTCATTAATTGCTACTATATCCTTTTTTTTGTAGAATACTTTATGTTTTTCGATTGTTACGATACATTGGGTCTTCGAGCCGAATACATTTTTTTTATTATTCCTGTTCCCTTTTGTTTTCTGAAAGGATTTTTTTGTGTCGTGTTAATGTACTGCTTGGTCTGTTGCTTCTGTTTCTTACCCTGGTTTTTTATTTTCTGGAAGGTGGTGGTGGGGGATTGTTACGTGCAGTTCTGCTTTAAAATATTTCCATTGCTACTTAATTAAATTTTTACATCCCCTACTTTATTTGCAGTCATTTGAATATTTATTAAAGATTTCGACGGCCTTTGCGGTTTAAATTGTTGCTATTTAATTACTTCAAATAATTTATATACTTAAATCTATCCTATTTTGGAATATTATTTGACTGGGTGGTTTGGAAGGATGTTGAAAGTGATGGAACTGTAATCGGTAGTATGTGATTTTTTATGAATTATGTTGGACGCTCAATGGGTTGTTAATTTTAGGTTCATGTTTGATTTGTAGGTTCTAGATTTGCAGGAGGGGGTGATGGATGCAGTGTTGACGGCTTTTACAGCGTTAGGCCATTCCATGTTTGTCTTCATTAATTGCTACTATATCCTTTTTTTGTAAAATATTCTATGTTTTTCGATTGTTACGATACATTGGGTCTTCGAGCCGAATAAATTTTTTTTATTATTCCTGTTCCCTTTTGTCTTCTGAAAGGATTTTTTTGTGTCGTGTTAGTGTACTGCTTGGTGTGTCGCTTCTATTTTCTACCCTAAATTTTTATTTTCTGGAAGGTGGTGGTGGGGGTTTGTTACGTGCAGTTCTGCTTTAAAATATTTCCATTGCTACTTAATTAAATTTTTACATCCCCTACTTTATTTGCAGTCATTTGAATATTTATTAAAGATTTCTTCGGCCCTTGCGGTTTAAATAGTTGCTATTTAATTACTTCAAATAATTTATATACTTAAATCTATCCTGTTTTGGAATATTATTTGACTAGGTGGTTTGAAGGATGTTGAAAGTGATGGGACTGTGATCGGTAATATGTGATTTTTTATGAATCATGTTGGACGCTCAATGTGTTGTTAACTTAAGGTTCATGTTTGATTTGTAGGTTCTAGATTTGCAGGAGGGGGTGATGGATGCGGTGTTGACGGCTTTCACAGCGTTAGGCCATTCCATGTTTGTCTTTATTAATTGCTACTATATCCTTTTTTTCTTGTAGAACACTATATGTTTTTCGATTGTTACGATACATTGGGTTTTCGAGCCGAATAAATTTTTTTTATTATTCCTGTTTCCTTTTGTCTTCTGAAAGAATTCTTTTGTGGCGTGTTAGTGTACTGCTTGGTCTGTTGCTTCTGTTTCCTACCCTACTTTTTATTTTCTGGAAGGTGGTGGTGGGGGTTTGTTACGTGCAGTTCTGCTTTAAAATATTTCCATTGCTACTTAATTAAATTTTTTACATCCCCTACTTTATTTGCAGTCATTTGAATATTTATTAAAAATTTCGACGGCCTTTGCGGTTTAAATAGTTGCTATTTAATTACTTCAACTAATTTATATACCTAAATCTATCCTATTTTGGAATATTATTTGACTGGGTGGTTTGGAAGGATGTTGAAAGTGATGGAGCTGTGATCGGTAGTATGTGATTTTTTATGAATCATGTTGGGCGCTCAATGGGTTGTTAACTTAAGGTTCATGTTTGATTTGCAGGTTGTAGATTCTCAGGAGGGGGTGATGGATGCGGTGTTTAGGATATGCAGTTGGTGTTGACGGTTTTCACAACGTTAAGCCATTCCATGTTTGTCTTCATTGATTGCTACCACATCCTTTTTTTAATAAATAATGCTTCACTCTATTTTCCTTAGCAAAATCATCTTTAAGTCTACCCCACTCTTTCGTCTAGTGAAGAGAAGTAATTGGTATGATTATACATTGGCGTACGTAGAGTACGTTAAATGTCGCATTTGTTTACCACTTTTTAAAATAATGCATCAGCAAACAATTTTTTTTATTTAATGTAATATAAATTCTAACATTGTTTATCTTCTACAAACTGCCCACAGCAACATTGCTAAGTTTCGTACAATCTGACGCTGTATTACGCTTGGATATCTAATATTGTTAAATCAATCTCTAAAATTTGTAGGTTTTGATGATATAGACAATATAATATAATATAAATATAGCACAAATATAGTACAGCATAGTATAAATACAGAATAAAGAATGCAAAACTATAGTGTAATATATTACAAATATAGTTCAAATACAGTATAAATATAGTATAAAAATAATATACACAGCGTAAATACAGTATACAGATAGTATAAAAATAAATAATATATTATAACATAAATATAGTAGAAATATTGTATAATAAAGTATTAATTATGATACAAACTTAGTATAAATATAAAATAGAGCATAGCAAGAATATAGTACAAATACAGTTTATTTTAGTATAAATACAATATAAAGATAGAATAAATTTAGTGCAGTATAGTATAAAAACAGCATAAATATAAATTTTATAACATAATATCAATATAGTATAAATATAGTGTAACATAGTATAAATATAGAATAAATAGTACATAAATATAGCACAATATACTATAAATATAGTACAGATACTATACAAATAGTATTAATATAGTATAAAAGTAAGTAATATGTCATAACATAAATATAGTACAAATATGGCAAAACAAAATATTAATATTGTACATAGTATAAATATAAATGGTATCGCATAGTAAAGGTAGTACACATATTAATTAATTATAAATATAATATAAATATAGCATAAATATGGTGTAGTAGAGTATAAATACATCATAAATATAAATAATTCAACGATATATAATTATAGGACAAATATAGTTTAACATAGTATAAATGCAGAATAAATAATGCAGAAATATAGTGCAATATAATAAAAAGCAGTACAACTAAAGCATAAATATAGTATAAATATAATATAAATGTAGTATAAAAATAGTAGAAATATAGTATAAAAATAGATAATATGTCATAATATAAACATAGTACAAATTTAGTGTAATTAGTTATTTATATGGTTCAAGCATAGTATAAATATACTAAAAATATAGTACACATATAGTTTAATTTAGTATAAACACTATATAAAGATAGCATAAATGTAGTGTAGTATAGCGCAAATACAACATAAATAAAAATATTATAACGTAATATAAATATAGTGTAACATAGTATAAATACAGAATAAATAATGCTTTTTGCATATAATTTAATATAGTATAGTACAGTATAGTACAGATGCAGCATAAATATAGTATAAATATATTATAAATATAGTATAAAAATAAATAATATTCCATAACATAAATATAGTACAAATATGGTATAACAAAGTACTAATATGATACAAGCTTGTATAGATATTTAAATAATATAACATAGTAAAAATGTTTGTAACATAGTTTAATTTAATATAAATATGACACAAAGATAACATAAATGTAATGTAGTATAAAGACAACATAAATATAAATAATACGTAGTGCAAATATAATACAAATATAGTGTAATATAGTATAAATACAAAATAAATAATGCAGAATTATAGTGTAATGTAGTATAAATACAGTATAAATATAGTATAAATCTAATATAAATATAGCATAAAAACAGTATGAGTATAGTATAAAAGTAAATAATATATCATGATATAATATAGTACAAATATAGTGTAATAAAGTATTAATATGGTACAAGCATAGTATAAATATGAATAATATATCATAGTAGAGATATAGTAAAAATAGAGTGTAATATAGTCTACATAGGTGCCGTATAAATACAAATACTATTGCATAAAATAAGTATAATATAAACATAGTGTTATATGGTAAAAATACAATATAAAAATTGCACAAATATAGTGTAGTATAGTATAAATACTGCATATATATAGATATATAACATAATATCAATATAATACAAATATAGTGAAACATAGTACAATGCAAAATAAATAATTGATAAATATAGTGTAATATAATATAAATGTACTAGAAACATAGTATAAATATAACTTAAATGTAGTATAAATATAGTATAAAATAAAATATAGTATAAAATTAAATAATATAGCATGACAAAAATAGTAGTATAAATATAAACTATACAACATAAAAATATAGTACAAATACTGTGTAATTTAGTATAAATACAATATAAAGATAGCTTAAATTTTGTGTAGTATAGTATAAAAACGGCATAAATATAAATATTATAACATAATATAAATATAGTACAAATATAGTGTAACATAGTAAAAATATAGAATAAACAATGCATAAATATAATGTAATACAATATAACTACCGTACAGAAACCGTATAAATATAGTATAAATACAATATAAATATTGTATAAAAGTAAATAATATATCATGACAAATATGGTCTGACAAAGTATTGATTTGGTTCAAGCATAGCATAAATATAAATAATATAGCAAAGTAAAGATATAGTAAAAATATTGTGCAATGTAGTCTAAATATGTACGGTATAAATACAAATAACATTGCATATAATAAATATGGTATAAATAAAGTTTAATTTAGTATAAATGCAATATAAAGATTGTATAAATATAGCGTAGTATAGTATAAATACTGCATAAATACAGATAGTATAACATACTAAAAATATAGTGCAAATATAGTATCACATAGTGAAAATACAGAATAAATAGTGCATAAATATAATATATTATAGTATAAACGCAGTACAATACAGTATAAATATAATATAAATCCTTGCAGCCTACCCAGTTGAATCTTTCTTGGACTGTCCGATGCAGGAATTGATCAATAAATGTCATGAACGATTTTTTTATTCTCCAAAAATGGCCTCGTTTTAGCCTTCTGAGGAAAAAAAGAAAGAATAAGTGTTTTTATCCACTAGAGTACATTTTTTTATACCTTATATTATAATTATACTAAATTTATAAACTATTTATTATTTATTCTATATTTGTACGGTGTCAATTCCTTTCTTGAGGTTTGAAAACTTTATTATTTCTTTACTACAGACATCCGTCCTCCAACGGCGGCTTTCACAGCGTTAGGCCATTCCATGTTTGTCTTCATTGATTACTACCTTATCCTTTTCTTTTTCTAGAATACTCCACCTTTTCCGATTGATACGGTATATTGGGTCTTCGAACCGAATAAATTTCTTTTTATTCTTGTTCCCTTTTGTCTTCTGAAAGGAATTTCTGTGTGTCCTGTTAGTGTACTGCTTGGTCTGTTGCTTCTGCTTCCTACCCTAACTTTTTATTTTCCAAAGAGTAATGATGGGATTTGTTACGTGCAGTTCCTGCACTAAAATATTTCTATTTTTACTTAATTAAATTTTTACATCCCCTACTTTATTTGCAGTCATTTGAATATTTATTAAAGATTTCGACGGCCCTTGCGGTTTAAATAGTTGCTATTTAATTACTTCAAATAATTTATATACTTAAATCTATCCTATTTTGGAATATTATTTGACTGGGCGGTATGAAGGATGTTGAAAGTGATGGAACTGTGATCGGTAGTATGTGATTTTTTATGAATCATGTTGGACGCTCAGTGGGTTGTTAACTTAAGGTTCATGTTTGATTTGTAGGTTCTAGATTTGCAGGAGGGGGTGATGGATGCGGTGTTGACGTCTTTCACAGCGTTAGGCCATTCCATGGTTGTCTTCATTGATTGCTACTATATCCTTTTTTTTGTAGAATACTCTATCTTTTCCGATTGGTACGATACATTGGGCCTTCGAGCCGACTAAATTTTTTTATTATTCCTGTTCCCTTTTGTCTTCGGAAAGGAATTTTAGTGTACTGCTTGTTCTGTTGCTTCTGTTTCCTACCTTGACTTTTTATTTTACGTGTAGTTCCTACATTAAAATATTTCCATTCTTACTTAATTAAATTTATATATCCCCTACTTTATTTACAGTCATTTGAATATTTATTGAAGACTTCGACAACCCGTTCGGTTTAAACAGTTGCTATTTAATTACTTCAAATTAATTTAAAAACTTAAATCTATCCTATTTTGAAATATTATTTGACGGGGGGGTTTGAAAGAATGTTGAAAGTGATTGGTCTGTGATCGGTAGTGTGTGACTTTCTATAAATTATGTTAGACGCTCAATGGGTTTCTAACTTAGGGTCCACGTTTGATTTGTAAGTTGTAGATTCCTAGGAGAGGGTGATGGATGCGGCGTTTAGGATATGCATTTGGTGTTGCCGGCTTTCACGGCGTTAAGCCATTCCATGTTTATCTTTATTGATTGCACCCGTATCCTTTTCTTTTTTCTAGAATACGCTACCTTTTCCGATTGGTACGACACATTGGGCCTTCGAGTCGAATAAATTTTTTTTTATTCCTGTTACCTTTTGTCTTCTGAAAGGAATTTTCTTGTGTCCTGTTAGTGTACTGCTTGGCATGTTGCTTTTGTTTCCAACCCTAACTTTTTATTTTCCGGAGGGTGGTAGTGGGGATTTGTTGCGTGCAGTTCCCGCATTAAAATATTTCCGTTCTTACTTAATTAAATTTTTACATCCCCTACTTTGTTTGAAGTCATTTGAATATTTATTAAAGATTTTGACGGCCCTTTCGGTTTCAGCAGTTGCTATTTAATTACTTCAAATTAATTTAAATACTTAAATCTATCCTATTTTGGAATCTCATCTGACGGGGTTGGTTTGGAAAGATGTTGAAGGTGATTGGACCGTGATCGATAGTGTGTATCTTTCTATGAATCATGTTGAAGGCTCAATAGGTTGCTAACTTAAGGTTCATGTTTGATTTGTAGGTTCTAGATTCCCAGGAGGGGGTGAGGGATGCGGTGTTTAGAATATGCAATTGCTGTTAACGGCTTTCACAGCGTTAAGCCATTCCATGTTTGTCTTCATTGATTGCTACCATATCCTTTTCTTTTTTTTTAAATACTTTATCTTTCCGATTGGTACGACACATTGGGCCTTCGAGCCGAATAAATTTCTTTTCATTCCTGTTCCCCTTTGTCTTCTGAAAAGAATTTTTTTGTGCCCTGTTAGTGTACTGCTTGGTATGTTGCTTTTGTTTCCAACCCTAACTTTTTATTTTCAGGAGGGTGATAGTGGAGATTTGTTGCGTGCAGTTCCTGCATTTAAATATTTCCGTTCTTACTTAATTAAACTTTTACATCCCCTACTTTATTTACAGTCAATTGAATATTTATTAAAGATATCGACAACCCTTTCGGTTTAAACAGTTGCTATTTAATTACTTCAAATTAATTTAAATGTTTAAATCTGTCCTATTTTGGAATATTATTTGACAGTGTGGTTTCGAAAAATGTTGAAAGTGATGGGACTGTGATTGGTAGTGTGTGACTTTCTATGAATCGATTATGTTGGACGCCCAATGGATTGTAAATACTCCCTGTATGTTTGTTGTGGTTTGTTCAGCATTCTTCTTAGTCTTCTTTGGGAATTAAACCACTCATAGTTTTTAAAATTATCTTTATTTACGTTTCGATCCATGACCTAGGATCGTTTTTATTATTTTGACAACGATCCTAGGTCATGGATCGAAACATAAATAAAGATAATTTTAAAAACTATGAGCGGTTTAATTCCCAAAGAAGATTAAGAAGAATCCCAATGGGTTGATAACCTAAGGTTAATGTTTGATTTGTAGGTAGTAGATTCCCAGAAAGGGATGATGGATGCGGTGTTTAGGATATGCATTTGGTGTTGCCGGCTTTCACGGCGTTAAGCCATTCCATGTCTGTCTTTATTGATTGCTACCGTATCCTTTTCTTTTTTCTAGAATACGCTACTTTTTTCGATTGGTACCATACATTGGGTCTTCGAGCCGAATAAATTTTTTGATTATTCCTGTTCTCTTTTGTTTTCTGAAAGGATTTTTTTTTGCCCTGTTAGTGTACTGCTTGGTCTGTTGCTTCTGCTTCCTACCCTGCCTTTTTATTTTTCGGAGGGCGGTGGTGGAGATTTGTTACGTACAGTTCTTGCATTAAAATATTGCAGTTCTTACTTAATTAAATGTTTACATCCCCTACTTTATTTACAGTCATTTGAATATTTACTGAAGATTTCGACGGCCCTTTCGGTTTAAATAGTTGCTATGTAATTACTTCAAATTAATTTAAATACTTAAATCTATTCTATTTTGGAATACTATCTAAAGGGGTGGTTTGGAAAGATGTTGAAATTGATGGGAGTGTGATCGATAGTGTCTAACTTTCTATGAATCATGTTGGACGCTCGATTGGTTGCTAACTTAAAGTCAATGTTTGATTTGTAGGTTGTAGATACCCAGGAGGGGGTGATGGCTGCTGTGTTTAAGATATGCAGTTGGTGTTAACGGCTTTCACAACGTTAGGCCATTCCATGTTTATATTCATTGACTGCTATCAAATCCTTTTTTTTTCTAGAATACTTTATCTTTTCGATTGGTACGATACACTGGGCCTTCGAGCCGACTAAATTTTTTATTATTCCTGTTCCCTTTGTCTTCTGAAAGAAATTTTCTTGTGTCCTCTTAGTGTACTGCTTGTTCTGTTGCTTCTGTTTCTTACCTTGACTTTTATTTTCCGGAAGGGGTGGATGGATTTGTTAGTGCAGTTCCTACATTAAAATATTTCCATTCTTACTTAATTAAATTTATATATCCCTACTTTATTTAGAGTCATTTGAATATTTATTGAAGACTTCGACAACCCTTTCGGTTTAAACAGTTGCTATTTAGTTACTTCAAATTAATTTAAAAACTTAAATCTATCCTATTTTGAAATATTTTTTGACGGGGTGGTTTGAAAGAATGTTGAAAGTGATGGGACTGTGATCGGTAGTGTGTGACTTTCTATAAATTATGTTGGACGCTCAATGGGTTTCTAACCTAGGGTCCTCCACGTTTGATTTGTAAGTTGTAGATTTCCAGGCTTTCCCGGCTTTCACGGCGTTAGGCCATTCCATGTTTGTTTTTATTGATTGCTACCGTATCCTATTCTTTTTTCTAGAATACGCCACCTTTTTCGATTGGTACCATGCATTGGGTCTGCGAGCCGAATAATTTTTTTGATTATTCCCGTTCCCTTTTGTTTTCTGAAAGGAATTTTTTTGTGCCCTGTTAGTGTACTGCTAGGTCTGTTGCTTCTGCTTCCTACCCTGCCTTTTTATTTTCGGAGGGCGGTGGTGGAGATTTGTTACGTACAGTTCTTGCATTAAAATATTGCAGTTCTTACTTAATTAAATGTTTACATCCCTACTTTATTTACAGTCATTTGAATATTTACTGAAGATTTCGACGGCCCTTTCGGTTTAAATAGTTGCTATGTAATTACTTCAAATTAATTTAAATACTTAAATCTATTCTATTTTGGAATACTATCTAAAGGGGTGGTTTGGAAAGATGTTGAAATTGATGGGAGTGTGATCGATAGTGTCTAACTTTCTATGAATCATGTTGGACGCTCGATTGGTTGCTAACTTAAAGTCAATGTTTGATTTGTAGGTTGTAGATACCCAGGAGGGGGTGATGGCTGCTGTGTTTAAGATATGCAGTTGGTGTTAACGGCTTTCACAACGTTAGGCCATTCCATGTTTATATTCATTGACTGCTATCAAATCCTTTTTTTTTTTCTAGAATACTTTATCTTTTTCGATTGGTACGATACACTGGGCCTTCGAGCCGACTAAATTTTTTTATTATTCCTGTTCCCTTTTGTCTTCTGAAAGAAATTTTCTTGTGTCCTCTTAGTGTACTGCTTGTTCTGTTGCTTCTGTTTCTTACCTTGACTTTTTATTTTCCGGAAGGGGGTGGATGGATTTGTTAGTGCAGTTCCTACATTAAAATATTTCCATTCTTACTTAATTAAATTTATATATCCCCTACTTTATTTAGAGTCATTTGAATATTTATTGAAGACTTCGACAACCCTTTCGGTTTAAACAGTTGCTATTTAGTTACTTCAAATTAATTTAAAAACTTAAATCTATCCTATTTTGAAATATTTTTTGACGGGGTGGTTTGAAAGAATGTTGAAAGTGATGGGACTGTGATCGGTAGTGTGTGACTTTCTATAAATTATGTTGGACGCTCAATGGGTTTCTAACCTAGGGTCCTCCACGTTTGGTTTGTAAGTTGTAGATTTCCAGGCTTTCCCGGCTTTCACGGCGTTAGGCCATTCCATGTTTGTTTTTATTGATTGCTACCGTAGCCTATTCTTTTTTCTAGAATACGCCACCTTTTTCGATTGGTACCATGCATTGGGTCTGCGAGCCGAATAATTTTTTTGATTATTCCCGTTCCCTTTTGTTTTCTGAAAGGAATTTTTTTGTGCCCTGTTAGTGTACTGCTAGGTCTGTTGCTTCTGCTTCCTACCCTGCCTTTTTATTTTTCGGAGGGCGGTGGTGGAGATTTGTTACGTACAGTTCTTGCATTAAAATATTGCAGTTCTTACTTAATTAAATGTTTACATCCCCTACTTTATTTACAGTCATTTGAATATTTACTGAAGATTTCGACGGCCCTTTCGGTTTAAATAGTTGCTATGTAATTACTTCAAATTAATTTAAATACTTAAATTTATTCTATTTTGGAATACTATCTAAAGGGGTGGTTTGGAAAGATGTTAAAAGTGATGGGACTGTGATCGATAGTGTCTAACTTTCTATGAATCATGTTGGACGCTCGATTGGTTGCTAACTTAAGGTCAATGTTTGATTTGTAGGTTGTAGATACCCAAGAGGGGGTGATGGCTGCTGTGTTTAGAATATGCAGTTGGTGTTAACGGCTTTCACAGCGTTAGGCCATTCCATGTTTATATTCATTGACTGCTATCAAATCCTTTTCTTTTTTCTAGAATACTTTATCTTTTTCGATTGGTACGATACACTGGGCCTTCGAGCCGACTAAATTTTTTTATTATTCCTGTTCCCTTTTGTCTTCTGAAAGAAATTTTCTTGTGTCCTCTTAGTGTACTGCTTGTTCTGTTGCTTCTGTTTCTTACCTTGACTTTTTATTTTCCGGAAGGGGGTGGAGGGATTTGTTAGTGCAGTTCCTACATTAAAATATTTCCATTCTTACTTAATTAAATTTATATATCCCCTACTTTATTTAGAGTCATTTGAATATTTATTGAAGACTTCGACAACCCTTTCGGTTTAAACAGTTGCTATTTAATTACTTCAAATTAATTTAAAAACTTAAATCTATCCTATTTTGAAATATTTTTTGACGGGGTAGTTTGAAAGAATGTTGAAAGTGATGGGACTGTGATCGGTAGTGTGTGACTTTCTATAAATTATGTTGGACGCTCAATGGGTTTCTAACCTAGGGTCCTCCACGTTTGATTTGTAAGTTGTAGATTTCCAGGCTTTCCCGGCTTTCACGGCGTTAGGCCATTCCATGTTTGTCTTTATTGATTGCTACCGTATCCTATTCTTTTTTCTATAATACGCCACCTTTTTCGATTGGTACCATGCATTGGGTCTTCGAGTCGAATAAATTTTTTGATTATTCCCGTTCTCTTTTGTTTTCTGAAAGGAATTTTTTGTGCCCTGTTAGTGTACTACTTGGTCTGTTGTTTCTGCTTCCTACCCTGCCTTTTTATTTTTCGGAAGGCGGTGGTGGAGATTTGTTACGTACAGTTCTTGCACTAAAATATTTCCGTTCTTACTTAATTAAATGTTTACATCTCCTACTTTATTTACAGTCATTTGAATATTTACTGAAGATTTCGACGGCCCTTGCGGTTTAAATAGTTGCTATTTAATTACTTCAAATAATTTATATACTTAAATCTATCTTATTTTGGAATATAATTTGACTGGGTGGTTTGGAAAGATGTTGAAAGTGATGGAGCTGTGATCGGTAGTATGTGATTTTTTATGAATCATGTTGGACGCTCAATGGGTTGTTAACTTAAGGTTCATGTTTGATTTGTAGGTTCTATATTTGCAGGAGGGGGTGATGGATGCGGTGTTGACGGTTTTCACAGCGTTAGGCCATTCCATGTTTGTCTTTATTAATTGCTACCGTATCTTTTTCTTTGTTTTAGAATACTCTATCTTTTTCGATTGGTACGACACATTGGGTCTTCGAGCCGAATACATTTTTTTATTATTCTTCTTCCATTTTGTCTTCTGAAAGGAATTTCCTTGTGTTCTGTTAGTGTACTGCTTGGTCTGTTGCTGCTGCTTCCTACCCACACTTTTTATTTTCCGGAAAGTGGTGGTGGGGATTTGTAACGTGCAGTTTCTGCACTAAAATATTTCCATTCTTACTTAATTAAATTTTTACATCCCCTACTTTATTTAGTCATTTGAATATTTATTAAAGATATCGACTGTCCTTTCGCTTTAAACACTTGCTATTTAATTACTTCAAATTAATTCAAATGCTTAAATCTGTCCTATTTTGGAATATTATCTGACGGGGTGGTTTGGAAAGATGTTGAAAGTGATGGAGCTGTGATCGTAGTGTGTGACTTTCTATGAATCATGTTATACGCTTAATGGGTTACTAACTTAAGATGAATGTTTGATTTGTAGGTTGTAGGTTCCCAGGTGGAGGTGATGGATGCAATGTTTAGGATATACAGTTAGTGTTGACTACTTTTACAGCGTTAGGCCATTCCATGTTTGTCTTCATGAATTGCCACCATATGCCTTTCTTTTTTCTAGAATACTCTATCTTTTCCGATTGGTACGATAAAACCTTCGAGCCGAATAAAATTTTTTATTATTCTTGTTCCCTTTTGTTTTCTGAAAGGAATTTTCTTGTGTCCCG
Organism: Platerodrilus igneus; assembly: GCA_036346225.1. Classification (NCBI taxonomy): domain Eukaryota; kingdom Metazoa; phylum Arthropoda; class Insecta; order Coleoptera; family Lycidae; genus Platerodrilus; species Platerodrilus igneus. The sequence continues at coordinate 10,286,581 of JARFIW010000053.1, read as the reverse complement.
TTAGTGTACTGCTTGGTCTGTTGCTTCTGCTTCTTACCCTGACTTTTTATTTTTCCCGAAGCTGGTGGTGGGGATTTATTACGTGCAGTTCCTGCATTAAAATATTTCCAATCTTACATAATTAAATTTTTACATCTTCTACTTTATTTATAGTCAATAAAATATTTATTAAAAATTTTGACGGCCCTTTCGTTTTAAACAGTTGCTATTTAATTACTTCAAGTTAATTTAAATACTTAAATCTACCCTATTTTGGAATATTATTTAATGGGGTGGTTTGGGGGATGTTAAAAGTGATGGAACTGTGATCGGTAGTGTGTGACTTTCTATGAATCATGTTGGACGCTTAATGGGTAGCCAACTTAAGGTCAATGTTTAATTTGTAGGTTGTAGATTCCCAGGAGGGGATGGTGGATGCGGTGTTTAGGATATGCAGTTGGTGTTAACGGCTTTCACAGCGTTAGGCTATTCCATGTTTGTCTTCATTGATTGCTACCATATCAGTTTTTTTTCTAGAATACTCTATCTTAGTGCGGATTTAAAGTTTGAGCGAGAGGTGGACTGCAGTAAATTTCTGTAGATTAGGTGGTAAGGAGTCTCAGGTGTGGAGTGGTCGCAAAGATAATATAGGTATAGGGTGAGGTTGAAGGAGTAAAGTTAGAATCGAAACTTGCCGTGAGAGGTTAGGAATTGTATCGTTTGTGGGTTGGAGTGGGATACGTGTTGAGGATTTCTAGTAGTTCGGGAACAGGTCGTATGTGTATCTGCCGGATGGGGATTTGGAGCAGAGTTGTTGCCAGGAATGGTTTAACGAAGAACGAATGCGGGTTTTCATGTTGGACTTAGGCAGTGTTCTGTAGTCGTCAGGATTTAGGATGGTGTCGTGGAGCTGAATTGGAAGGTTGCGTTTTAGGTTTCAGATTTGTAAGGCTGCGTTTAGTTGTAATTCTATGAAAGAAATTTGAAGAATGGTATTTAGGGCTAGTGTAGATGTCATTTTGTATGCGCGGGATGTATATAGCAGGAAGGGGCGGATTATTGTGCTTAGTTTCGTTCTAGAAGAAGTTGGGTTAATGTTAACCAGGTATCGGATACGTACTGTATAATAGGGATTATAATTTGGGAAAGAATCAGGCGTCGAGTGTGTGTGGATAGATGTATTGTGAAAGTGATTGGTGGAGGTTTTTTAGTATGATATGTGTTTTTGTTCTTAGTTTGGTTAAGTGCGCGTGTGTGTAGTAGGGTGTCTATATACAGTTCTAAGTATCGTACGTAAGGGGAGAATTCAAGCGGGGTGTTTAGGATTTTGATCTTGAAAAGACGTTGTCGGTTTAGAAAGTCTTTCAGCAGTAGAAGTTTTAATTTGGTTGGGGATAATGGTAGCTTTTTTAAGACGGACCAGGATTCTATGTGGGATGTCAGTGTTAGGGCTGTTTGTTCTATGAAGGATCTGGAGTTACCGTGGGTAAGGGATGTGACATCATCTGAGTATGCGAGGGTGGTGACGTTGGGCATGTTGTGTAAGAATAATGGATTAGGGGCTATGTTCCAGAAGGTGGGGGATAAACAAGAGCCTTGGGGGCATCCTTGGTTATACCGTAATAATTTGAGGTTAGGGATGCTGTTCTTGAGATTAGGAACGAGTTAATTATTTTGCATAGGTTCGAAGGAAAGTGGGATAGTCTTAGTTGATTAAACTGGTTAGGCCACCAGAGGAGGCCAAAAGCGGATTTGAAGTCAAGGAGGAGGGCGAAGGTGTACTTGGATGTGTAATTTTTGACGGAGGGAGATAATGAGACTGATGGTTTTTTCAGCACAGTGGTTGGGTTTAAAGCCGTGCTGAGATGGGGATAGGCTGTTGTGGTCCGTGATATGGGAATTGATTTTGTGAAGGATTGTTTTCTCAAAGAATTTGCCTAATGTAGGGAGAAGTGCAATTCGTCGATATGATTTTGGTTCTTCTGGTGGCTTGTCAGGTTTTAGAATGAGGGTTATTGATGCGGAAGGTTCCTGTGGATAGGCATTTTTTAAAGAAGGTGTGGGTGGGATTTCTAATTATGATTATGAGCCAAGCTTGTTGTAAGATTAGATTTGTGATGAGGTCTGGTCCGAGAGCTCTTTTTAGATTGAGGTTCTTGACTAAATTATTTAGTAGGGTTATGTCGACGTCTTGGACTGGTGCAGTATCTGATGGGGTGAAGGGGGTCTAGTAGCTATAATCGGTTCGGAGTTTTGTTAGGTGTAGGGCTTGTTTGTAAATCGGACAGTCCGGACTAGTGACATCGTGTTCATTTGGCTTGTTGATACGTGTGCAGTTGAGACATTTGGAAATTGTGAGTGCTGGGTTAGGATAGGATATTGTAATGTGCGGGCCGCTGCAGCGACCACACGACAAAGGGAATTAGCACGCTTTGATCGAATGACCAAAGCGTTGTCAATTGTAGCAGCGGGTTACAGATACCAGATCACGGATAGGCATGACTTAAAGCTAATGAAAATGTGGGAATTAGAGGTCAGGATTGTTCGGATTCTTTGGGGAGACGTTGAGGATTACGTTATCAGAATGGGCGGTTTTTGGTTGGCGGATAGCAATGGATATGTTTGGGGTATAAACTGATTCTGAGACTAAGAATTCTAAGGAGTTTTGTGAATAAATGAGTGTAATATCTCTATCGACGTCGAAGATGATTACTTGGAGCATTTTAGGTTTGGGTACGTGTATATTGCATGAGGTTTGTGTTAGAGATTGGATCAGGTTGATGTTAGTTAGTTTAGTAGGATGGCGACGGATGTTTTCGTGGGTCGGATTGACTGGATGTTCATTTTGGATATGTATGGTTGAAGGGTGTTTTTAATTATTTCTAAAAGTTCAGTGGGTGCACTTTCAGAGGTAATAGGTTTAAGTGTAATGGTTTTGGCTGGGGTTCTTGTAAGCGGAGCGTGTTGGGACGTAGGTAATGATGGGAAAAAGGTTATGTTGGCGTACGTAAGAGGGTGTGGTGCTTGAGATGTTTGAGGTGTGTAAGCTGTAAGTGTGAATTGTATAAATCTTCCACATTTAATTAACGTTGAGATAAATTAAAATTATGTGTAGGAAAATGATCTTTAAGTGCTAGAAAAATGCGCCATTAGCAGGGCGGAGTCTCTACACATCCTGATTCTGCATATTCTTTTTTTGAACGAAGTAATTGTTCGTTTTGTTCGAGTGTTTGCTAAATATTTCGCATGATAAAGCCAAAAAATGTACAGAATCGGAAGGGCTTTGCTTTGCGACGTAAAAATAGTTTTTCTTCACTTCACGCGGCATTCTTAAGTTGATCTTTTACAGATGACGCATGTTTTTTTTTACTTAAGGTCCTTTTGGACTGCTGGGCGTAAAAACATCATATAGCCATGCAAAAATTCCATTTGTTTTGAGTTAATGGATTCTCTTTGCACTACCAACCACACCCCTTTGGCCGCCCATTCTTAACCGCATAAGAACTAAGTCACTCGCGATGTCTATTCCGAATTAGCATATTTTCTTAAGTCAATACCTGCGCCGTGTTTCTCCAAGAAAGCCTAAACTAATTTGTTTTCTAGTTCATTTTTCATTAAGAACGACAGACACTTAAAGAAATCCAATAATGTTTTAAATATAATCAAATAACCACAAAAATATTCATAGGGGGCTGCTAATTATAGGTTGGGAAACGAACCGTCTATTATAAAGAAGCAGAGGCGGCACTGGTCCTCTGAAGCTTAGATCTGTTGGGACTGAAATATTAAAACAGAAGAATAAATTAAAATGTTGACCCTTTATGCTGAAGATGAAAAATATAATCCATAGAGATAAATTGTAGGGTAGCTTTTAAAGAACACCAGTGTCTTCGACTCGTCGCGGTGGCTTAACAAAGTTTTGTGGCATACGGCAAAGGATGGTCTTGAGATTAAGGGGGAGAAGGACAGTATTTATTTGAAGTGCGATGAACTAATTAAAATATTCCAAAATAACATTTACAAGAGAGCCACCACGCATATATTTACAAGTTAAAAACTCACAGACGATTAATAATAGACAAGAGCCCAATATTCGCAAAATACGGGCTGGTTTCCCTTCTCGGGAACTTGGTTGCGGTAAAGTTCTGCAGACGTACCAGAAGGTCGCACAGCTCGGTTTCGGTGGGTACGTACGGTTCTGATACTGCTAGCCGATGCGCGACTCGGACTTGGTAGCGTCTAGGACCCCAGAGGATGGTGAGTCTAGAGTTCAATCAACCCTTGGTAGCGTTAATGGGCGTCGTCATCCAAGCAGCGCAATCTCCAGTACGCCGACGGGACTGTGGTACAATAAACGACAGCGGTCTAGGTGAAGGAAAGGAAAGGTCAAAGGAACCTTCGAAAAACGTTACGTTTCTTTTCATGGGTGGTGGTGACGTCGATTTTGGAACGAGTTTTTTTATTTGTCTACTCTTGGTAGCGTTGATGGGCGTCGTCGTCCATGCGGCGCAACCTCCAGTGCGCCGACGACGATGTGGTACAATAAGCGATAGCGGTCTAGGCGAAGGAGAGGAAAGATCGAACGAAACTTCGAAAAGCGTTACGTTCCTTCTTAGGGGTGGTGGCGGCGTCGATCAGGGAACGAGTTCTTTTATTTGTCTACTCTTGGTAGCGTTGATGGGCATCGTCGTCCAAGCAGCGCAATCTCCAGTGTGCCGACGGCGATAATGGTACAACAAGCGACAGCGGTCTAGGTGAAGGAAAAGAAAGGTCAAAGAAACCTTCGAAAAACGTTACGTTTCTTCTTGGGGGTGGTGGTGACGTTGATCCTGGAACGAGTTTTTTTATTTGTCTACCCTTGGTAGCGTTGATAGGCGTCGTCGTCCAAGCAGCGCAATCTCCAGTGCGCCGACGGCAGTGGTGGTACAATGAGCGACAGTGGTCTAGGTGAAGGAGAGGAAAGGTCGAAAAAACGTTCGAAAAACGTTACGTTCCTTTTTACTGGTGGTGGTGGCGTCGATCCGGAACGAGATTTTTTATTTGTCTACCCTTGGTAGCGTTGATAGGCGTCGTCGTTCAAGCAGCGCAATCTCCAGTGCGCCGACGGCGGTGGTGGTACAATAAGCGACAGTGGTCTAGGTGAAGGAGAGGAAAGGTCGAAGGAACCTTCGAAAAACGTTACGTTCCTTTTTAGGAGGGGTGGTGGTGGCGTCGATCCTGGAATGAGTTTTTTTTAATTTGTCTAAAGTTTTGGTTAGTCTGTTATCTAACGTTTAAACAGATTCGTTTTGCCCCTTGTCTAGGGTTTTTATTTCGCACGTACATACCTAGGGCTATCTGTGGCTTAGATTTCGATAACGGTCCTTCGCTTCGTAAAGGCAACACGCTACTATTCATGTTCTATGTACCCCTCCCTGTTCGGTTGTTTGTGTTTTGTTGTGTTTCCTGATGTGTATTTACGTCCAGATGCACCTCGTGTCTCTGTGTGTGCATGTTTGTGTTGTTAGCCTTGTTGTATGTACTCTCCTCTCAATCTCCAACTTTTGGCCCATTGGCAGGTCAAAATATAGAACTGAGAGTTGAGCACAACCGCGTGTGCTCTTGCCATCACCAGCCAGTAAGCAAAGGTTTCACGTCCGGTCAAAGGTGTTTATGTATTATCTTGTGTGTGTGTGCGTGTGTTTGTGTGTTTTTGGTCTTGCTAGGCGTGCTACCTTTTCGTTAACTAAAGACTGACAGTTGAGCAAACCCCCCTCCTCCTACACGTGATTTTCCAATGCTCCATCCGATGGTACTACATTGGCCAGGAAGTGAATTTTTTCTTTACCTGAAAAATTTTGAATTTTGCCGAACCCTTGCTGTACCAAGCAAGGTAGGGATCTTTAACCTGCGTGACAATCCCACACAGGAGACCTCCATTTTACCTCTCATCCGAACGAGCGCGTATTTTTGTGAAAAATACTCGCCAAACATTTTTCAAGCGGACCGTGTCGCGATTCGAACCCGGGATCCTGGGCGTAGTATTCACACACATACCAACTATGCCACGGAGCCGTCAGGTTGAGCACAACCACGCGTACTCTGGCTATTGACAGCCAGAAACCAGAGGGCTTACGCGCGGTCCAAAATTTGTTGTATGTTTTGTTTTGTTTTGGGTGTTTGTGTATTGGGTTTCAAGTATGTTTGTTTGTGCTGCTAGTCTTGCTGGGCGCGTCCCTTTTAGACTAGAAAGTTTAGCACAACCGCGCTTGCTCTGACCATCGGCAACCGGAAACTAGATGGCCCACGCGCGGTCCAAGACGTATTGTATGCCGTGTGTTTTGTTTTGTGTGTGTGTTTTTTTGTGTTTGTTCTTGTGTGTGTGTGTGTGCGTGCGCGCGTGTTTGTGAATTGTGCTGATCTTATTAGGTGTGTTCCCGTCACAGTCTCGGACCATCGGCACAGTTAGAAATTAAGGATTTAATTTCTTAGCAACTCTTTTGAAAAGAACCAAACTTTTTAAATTCGAAACAGGTTCTCCTTATCGATCCTTTCGCGAAGACCAAAGTATCAACTTTCCTATTTCGAAAGAGATAATTTTTAGGCTTTTGCTAAGAGCCAAACTACAAACTTCTTGAATTTCTATGGGATGTTTTTTGCGAAGGATCAAACATTCAACTTTCTTCTAGACAAGGTGACAGTTATCATTATCGAAATGACTTGCAGTGACCCAAGAAAAGGTGTTCTTCACCAAGCACGCTCACATACCCGTGTGCATTCTTATAGAAAAACACGTTTTCGTTCAAGCATTTTGTCGTAGGTAATCTGGTGGTGATTTAAGACTTATTTTTCAAATTCAGCCATTTTTCCTCGAAAAAACTTGACAAACGACGAAGCTATTGTTGCAATTGAGCATTTTGGCGTCTTTATTAAAACGGGCTTAATGCTTGGAGAGCAGTTGAAAAATAAAAAATTGATAAGCTAATTCTGCTGTTTGATTTTAAATCCCAAGGCTTCCTTTTCTCGAACTTCCCAAAGCGTCAAACTCATCGATACAACTCTACAAATGTATCGAGACTTACAAGTCTAAAAAGGAAACAAGTATTCTTTATCCTGTTGGAAAAACTCGAAATCGTTTCAATAAGCTTTCGAAAGGAAGTCTCTCCAGCAACCCCTTAACAACTACGTTTCTGTAAGTTAATCAAATCAAACTCCCTCTTCCAAAACTCTCTAATTTTTCCAATATAAAATCCGAACGAAAGCGTCACTTCCAGATATTTCAGTTGGGCAAAATTGCTATAGGAATCTGAACCTTTTAACTCACAGGAATAAGGAGTTATTTATTAACCACTTCTAATCCCACCCTGTGAGTTGTACTCAAACTCTGAAATTACTTTTTGCAGCTACTTTTAATAACTTTCAAAATCTTAAGTTATCTTCGATTTTATTGACATTTTTTACGACCTATTTTTCCAGCAATAAAAGAGTTTTTAAATCCCTTGGGTTTGGATAAGTTGAATTCGTTAAAATATTTTCCTTTGGGGTTGAGAAGGTTCTGAGTGAGTTCGAGGCGTTGTTGAAAGAAAAACTATACATTCATTATTATACAGCTTACTTTTTTCAGAACTAAGACGAATTAAGACGCTTTGCATCCCTTTCTTATGGTTTGTGATGTTTTAGGGTGTTTATTATTTATGGTACGTAGTTAATAAGCGCTAAGGGAACTTTTTACGTATTAAATTCACTTTGTGTACTTATTGTAAGATATTCATGACTTCTTTAATTTTCTTTTAAGTTCTATGCGTTTTCTTGCGGACGCTTTTGGGGTGGTTTTAGTATCGTTCAACCTTTAAGGTATAATGAATTTAATGTATTGTGAGTTTGACTATTTTGTTTGTTGATTCCCTTGTGCGGTTTGACCAATGTATACGTAGTCGCAATTTCTCTAGACATCTAATATACCGCAGGGGCTTTTAGGTTTTTTGGGTTTTTTGTACTATTTTGTTATTTAGTACTCCCTCAATTTTATTTTTCTTTTGTCTGTCTAAGTTCAAATGGCTTAGTAGAAAGTTTAGAACAAACCTTGACGGTTTCTGACTCCCTGTAATGAATAAAACGGTTTAAATACGTCAATCATTTTAAATCGGCAGGTGTGTTATCATTACCCTGCTGATACCTCAAGCAAACCCTCTTTGTCTTAAAATACTGCGTGGTTATCAGACTCGTTCTGTGGAAATTAAAGGTAGTAACAAACTGCGAATTTTTGTAGTACTTTGGGATATGATTTTAGCAATGGTTCTGTGTGAAAAAAGCGTGTTGCAATGGTTTGATGTCGGAACGAGTAACCATTTGGAAGTCTTCGAAACTTTTTCGCAAAGAACCAAATTATTATCTTTCCGAATTCGCGGGATATACTCCGTATCGACTCTTTCGAGAAGAACCAAAGTATCAGCTTCTCAAATTTGAAGGAGATTCTTCTTAGCAACTTTTTCCCAAAGTGCCTAACTATTAGTTTGTTGAATTCAAAGAAAGTATTTCTTATCGACTTTTTTGCGATGAACTAAATTTTGAGTTTCTCGAATTTGAAGAAGATATTTCCTACCAACTCTTGTACGAAGAGTCAAACTATTAACTTCTCGAATCCGAAGGCGATTCTGTTTATTGATTCCTTTGCGAAGGAGGAAAACTACCAACTTCTCTAATTCGAAGGAGATGCATGCGAGACTTTTCAGCGAATTCAATAAAAAAATATTCCTCAATAAATCTTTTTGAAAGAACTAAACTACCAACTATTCAAATCCGAGGGAAACACTGCTTATTGATTCCTTCGCGGATGACTAATCATAAACTTCCTTAATTCGAAGAAATTATTCATTTGCGAAGAGCACAACTACCAACTTCTCAAATCCGAAGGAAATAGTGCTTATCGATTCCTTTGGGAAAAAGTTAACTATCAACTTCTCTAATTGGAAGGAGATGTTTCTTAGCGAAACTCTTTCGCGAAGAACCATAATTTTCGAATTTGATAGAGATAGTTTTTAGCAACTCTTTTACAAATTGCCAAACTATCAACCTTTCAAATTCGTAGAAAATACAGACATTCATCAATCTGTGATCCGCCAATGCTCCTGATTAACTCCTTCGCGAAGGGTCAAATTATAAACTTGTTTAATTTGAAGGAGATCTTTTGCAGTAAGGTTTTTTTCGCTAAGAACCAAACTGTGAACTTCTTGAATTCGAAGGATTTATGTCTTAGAAACTCTTTTGCAAAAAAGAAAATTATATCGAAAGAAGTACTCTTTTATCGACTTTTTCTTAAAGAACGAATTCGAAAAAGATATTATTAACGACGTATTTGCGAAAAACTAAAGTTCCGACTTCTTGAATTAGATGGGGAAATTTTAACAACTCTTCTGTAATAAGCCAAGCTATCAATTTATGGAATCCGAAGGAGATGTTGCTTATTGATTTCTTCGCAAAGGATTAAACTATCAACTCTCTAATTCGAAGGAGATGCTCCTTAGAGAGACCTTTCGCAAAGAACCAAAGAATCAACTTTTTGAATTCGAAGGAGATATTTGTTAAAACTCCTTTCCGAAGAACCTAACTACCAATCTTTCGAGTCCTAAAGAGATACTGCTTAATAATTCCTTTGCAAAGGGATAAGCTGTCAACTTATCTAATTCGGAGCAGATGTTTCTTAGCGAGACCCTTTCGCGAAGATCCAAACTGCCAACTCCTCGAACTCGAAAAAGATAAGTCTTAACAACTCTTCTGCGAAGACCTAAACTATCAATTTTTCGAATTCGAAGAAAATACTCCTTATTGACTGGTTTGCGAAGAACTAAAGTATCAACTCTTTGAATTCAAAACTTAACAACTTTTTTCTGAAGAACCAAACTACCAACTTCTCGAATCCGAAGAAGATACTGCCTATTGATTCCTTTGCTAATGGTTAACCTATCAACCTTTTTAATTCGAAGGAAATGCATCTTGTTGAGACCCTTTTGCGAAGAACCAAAGTACCAACTTTCCAAATTCGAAGGAAATAAACCTTAACAACTCTTTTTCGAAAAACCAAACTACCAACTTCTCGAATCCGTCAAAGATATTGCTTATTGATTCCTTGGCGAAAAGGTAAAATATCAACTTGTCTAATTCGAAGCTGATGTTTCTTAGCGAGAACTTTTCGCGAAGATCCAAACTGCTAACTCCACCTTTACGAAGAGCTAAACTATAAATTTCTCGAATTTGAAGAAAATACTCCCTATTGACTAGTTTGCAAAGAACTAAAGTATCAACTCTTCGAATTCAAAACTTAACAACTTTTTTGCGAAGAACCAAACTACCAACTTCTCGAATCCGAAAGAAATATTGCCTACTGATTTCTTTGCTAATAGTTAACTTATCAACCTTTTTAATTCAAAAGAGATGCATCTTGTTGAGACCCTTTCGCGAAGAACCAAAGTACCAACTTCTCGAATACGAAGAATTATTTCTTAACAACTCTTTTTTGAAAAACCTCTGAGAGAAGCTTGCTTAGTGACTTCTTCGCAGAAGGTTAAACAATCAACTTCCCTAATACGAAGGAGATGCTCCTCAGCGATACCCTCTCAAATTTGAATATATTTCTTATCGAAACTATTTCGAGAAAAGCAAAACCCTCAACTTCTCAAATCCGAAAGAAGTGCTGTTTATTGATTCTTTGCGAAGGACTAAATTATCAACTTCTCTAATTCGAAAGAGATGTTTCTTAGCGATACTCTCTCGCGAAGAACCAAACTGCCAACTTCTTGAGCTTGAGATATTTCTTAGCAACTCTTTTGCAAAAAGCCAAACTATCCACTCTTCAAATCCGAAAAAATACTGTTCATCGGTTCCTTTGTGAAGAACTAAACTATCAACTTCTCTAATGCGAAGGAGATGTTTCTTAGCGATACTCCTTCGCGAGGAACAAAACTGCCAACTTCTGGAACTTGACGAAGACATTTCTTAACAACTCTTTTGTAAAGAACCAAATTATCAACTTTTCAAATTAGTAGGAAGTACAGACATCCAGCAATTTGTGATCTGCAAATGCTCCTGATTGACTGTTTCGCGAAGTGCTGAATTATCAGCTTCTCGAATTGAAGAAAATGTTTCGTCTCAAGGGTTTTTCTAGAAATGCCACCTGCGAACTTCTGAATTCAAAGAACAATCGTCTTAGCAACTCTTTTGCAAAACGGCAAATTAAATCGAAATAAGTACGCCTTAACGATTTTTTTACAAAGAACTAAAGCATTAACTTCTAGAATTTGAATGAAATATTTTTAACGACCGTTTTGCAAATAGCTAAACTGCCAACTTTTTGATTTAGTAAGAGTTATTTTGGCAACTCTTTTGCGAAGAGCCAAATTACTTATTAATTTCTTCGCGAATGACTAAACTCTAAACCTGTCTAGTTCGAAGGAAGTGCTCTTTAACGAGGCACTTTTGCGGATAACCATGGTACCAACTTTTCGAATTCGAAGGAGATTTTTCTTATCAACTCTTTTGCAAATTATCAAACTTCTCAAATCCCAAAGAGATGCTATTTCTTTGCAAATGGTTAAACTACCATCGTCTCTAATTTAAAAAAGATGCTTCTTAAAGAACCCCTTTTGCGAAGAACTAAAGTATCAACTTCTCGAATTCGAAGCAGGTATTTCTTAACAACTCTTGCGAAGAAATAAACTATCAGATTTTTCTAATTCGATGTAAGTACTTCTTATTGACTCTTTTGCAAAGAATCACAGTATTAACTCTTCAAATCCGAAAAAGATATTTTTTAACAACTCTTTTGCGAAGAGTCAAACTGTCAACTTCTTGCATCCGAAGGAGTTACTGCTTATTGATTCGTCCGCGATGGGCTATAAACTGTTAACTTTCTTAATTCGAAGATGTTTCTTAGCGAACCTCTTTTGCAAAGAGCCGAACTGCCACTTTTTAAATTTTAAGACGATAAGTCTTAGCAACTCTTTCACAAAGAACCAAATTATCAACTTATAACAATTTTATTTTCGCAGTAAAAAATCTATTCATGAAAGGTACAACGAATGTTAAAACACCTTTATTAACTAAAGTAATAATACGTGTAACAATCAAATCCTTACATTAATGCAGTATCTAGAGTCGTTAGTCTATTTGTTTCGGAGTTCGGTGTATTCCACAGCCACTGGCGCGCGCGTGAGAGGTTTGACAACCCCACTCGGGACCCTCCCACGATAGAAGAACGCGGCAAAAGCACTCGTCGATAGGTAAGAGCAGCGACAGCATGCATTTGAAATTAATGGCGAGTGACCTCCGGGTCGCATTATTTATGTGACACACTTCCTGAGTAACGGTTGGTATTGTATATTCGTTATCATAGTACCTAATTTAACAATTTGTTTAGCGCAACGACAACTTAGAATCTACAATTTAGAAACTCTAACTTATAGACTACGCAATGAAAAATTACATTTGTAACTAAAATTAGACAACGGAAGATTACGCTACAAAAGTTATGCAGCCTTGAATCAATGTAAGAAACCCGCTTCGCTTCAACACCTGTATTTAAAGCATGGAAAGCAAGAATAATTAGCTGCAGATTCCGCACGGCGATGTAGTTTCCATTCCAGCCAAGGACAACAGCCCGGGGTTTGGTTCGTAATAGCTTTAAGATTTCCTCAGTGCTTCCTTCTAAAAGCACGTTATTTCGTTTTGTTTTATAGAAGTACAAATTTGTTATTCAGTTTATCTGTAGCTAAGCTGGTTTTCTCCAGTATCAAATTTAATTTCACTTAGTTTCGTAGATATGTGACTACACGTGGCTTCAACATAAATTAACAGCTGCGGTTACGTCACCTGTTTGTTTGAAATATGCCGTCAACAATTGCACAATTGCTAACAGATGTTTAGTATTACATTACTACCACCTTTGATAAAATTAGAGAATATCTTTGTGAATATTTTGACTTCAAATTGATTTTAATACCGTTAACTTAAAGAGAAAATTTTGTATATTAATTTGTAAATGACCTACACAGATCTGATTGGGTTATGAAACCTTAGTATAACCAGTCACACTGGATTGTAATATATTTGAGTAAGGATCAAGTTGATAAACCTTACATTAACTTTGCAAGTATTTCAAGTATTCATTTTATTTTATAGCATTGAATTTTATTTACAGAAACGGAAAAATTCTCTCCAGTAAATTTATAATCCACGCTTAAAGTCTTTTTATTCTGATCTAGTTTGATCAGACCTGATAAACAAAAAGCAATAAGAGTTAAATTTTATGACACCCTTATGTAGAAAATATTCTCTATGCATTTTAGGTATATTTGAGGGACGCAAATTGTGTTCCCATTTTCTATGTGACTTAATTATTATTTTTCCTTACAGGAACAGCGTGTTATTCTGTTAAGACAAGTTTTTGTGTCAGCGAAGGCGATCTTTTTTTCTTTGGGTCTCCACGTCCGCCCTTAGAAATTTGCCATGCCATTAACATAAATCAATCTGGACTTGGTGGCGCCTGTTTGTTTTAGTTTGAGTGTGACCCCCCTACAGATTTCGACTTACCCCCCCATTGCTCATAGCTCTACCCAAGGAATAGACCCCTAGTTACGTCGGAAGACTTTGTTTTGCAGACACCTGACTTGGAGCATGGTGATAATAAAGTAGTGTCGGCCAGAGAAATATAGGAAAACATTTCACTGGCACCCATGTGTGGGATTGGCCAGGAAAATTCGTTACAAACTTCTTGAATTTACGAAACGTACTTCTTAACGACACTTTCGAAAAAACCAAAGTATCAGCTTTTCGAATTTGAAGGAGATTTACTTAGCAACTTTTTCGCTAAGTGCTAAATTATCAGTTGTCGAATTCAAAGGAAGTACACATTATCAACTTTTTTGCGATGAACCAAATTCTGAGTTTGTCGAATTCGAAGAAGATATTTCTTAGCAGCTTTTTGCGAAGCGCCAAACGACCAACTTCTCGAATCCGATGGAGATACTGCTTATTGATTCCTTTTTGAAGGGGTATGCTGTCAACTTCTCTAATTCGAAGGAGATGTTCTTTAGCGTGATCTTTCGCGAAGAATCAAAGTATCAACTTCTTGAATTCGAAGAAGATATTTCTTTACAACTCTTTTGCGAAGAACCAAACTACCAACCTCTCGAATCCGTAAGAGATACTGCTTTGTGATTTCTTTGAAAAGGAGTAAGTTATTAAATTCTCTAGATGATTCTTGGCGAATTTATTTTGCGAAGGATCCAAACTGCTAACTTCTCGAATTCGAAAAAGATACGTTTTAACAACTCTTTTGCGAAGAGCCTTATTATCAATTTCTAGAATTTGAAGAAAGTACTCCTTATTGACGCTTTTGCGAAGAACAAAGGTACCAACTTTTCGAATTCGAAAGAGATATTTCCTAACAACTTGTTTTCGAGTAACCAAACTGGCAACTTTTCAAATCTGCAGAAAATACTGCTTATTGATTCCTTTGCAGAAAGCTATATACTATCAACTTCTCTAATTTGAAAGAGATGCTTTCTAGCGATTCTCTTTTGCGAAGGACTAAACTTTCAACTTCCGGAATTCGATGGAAGCACTCCTTATTGAAGAGAAGTACTAACTTTTCGGATTTGAAAAGATATTTCTTAACAACTCTTTTGCGAAGAGCTAAACTGCCAACTTTTCCCATCCAAAGAAGTTACCGCTTAATGATTCGTTCGCAAAGGGCTTGGAAGTTTTAGAAACTCTTTTGCAAAGAATCAAATTATTAACTTTCCGAATTCGCGGATATACTCTGGATCAACTCTTTCGAGGCGAACCAAGGTATCAGCTTCTCAAAGTTAAAGAAGATTCTTCTTAGCTACTCTTTCGCAAAATGTCTAGCTATCAGCTTGTTGAATTCAAGGAAGTACTCCTTATCGACTTTTTTGCGATGAACTAAATTATGAGTTTTTCGAATTTAAAGGAGATATTTTTTACCAACTCTTGTGCGAAGAGTCATACTGTTAACTTCTCGAGTCCGAGGGAAATACTGTTTATTGATTTCTTTGCGAAAGGGGAACTATCAACTTCGCTAATTCGATGGAGATGCTTCTACGCGAAACCCTTCCGCGAAAAGTCAACTTGTTGAATTCAATAAAAAAATATTCATTAATAGATCTTTTTGAAGAACTAAACTACTAATATTCAAATTCGAGGGAAATACCGTTTATTAATTCCTTCGCGGAGGACTAACCATCAACCTCTCGAATTCGAGAAAGTTATTTCTTAGCGAGACTAACTACCAACTTTTCAAATCCGAAGGAAATAGTGCTTATCGATTCCTTTGTGAAAGACTAAACTATTAACTTCTCCAATTGGAAAGAGATGTTTCTTAGCGAAACTCTTTCGCGAAGAACCATAATTTTCGAATTTGATAGAGATATTTCTTAGCAACTCTTCTATAAATTGCCAAACTATCAACCTTTCAAATTCGTAGGAAATACAGACATTCATCAATCTGTGATCCGCCAATGCTCCTGATTAACTCCTTCGCGAAGGGCCGAATTATAAACTTGTTTAATTTGAAGGAGATCTTGCAGTAAGGTTATTTCGCTAAGAACCAAACTGTGAACTTCTTGAATTTGAAGAATATACGCCTTAGCAGTTCTTTTGCAAAAAAGCAAATTATATCGAAAGAGGTACTCCTTCTCGGCATTTTCGCAAACAACTAAACCATCAACTTCTCGAATTCGAAACAGATATTCTTAGCGGCTCTTTTGCGAAGAACTAAACTACCAACTTCTTGAATTAGTTGGAGTAATTTTTAACAACCCTTCTGCAAAGAGCCAAGCTACCAATTTATGGAATTCGAAGGAGATGCTGCTTATTGATACTTTCGGGAAGAATTAACTTATCAACTCTCTAATTTGAAGGAGATGCTTCTTAGCGAGACTTTTTGCGAAGAACAGATGTATTAAGGAGTTTTTTTAGAACTCTTTTGCGAAGAGCCACACTATCTATTTCTCGAATCCGAAGGAGCTACTGCTTATTGATTCGTTTGCAAAGAGCTATAAATTGTAAACTTCTTTACTCGAACAAGATGTTTTTTAGTGAGCTTCTTTTGCGACAACCCAAACTGCCCACTTATTGAATTTGAAGAAAATAAGTCTTAACATCTCTTTCGCAAAGAACCCCTTTATCAACTTGCTTAATTCGCCAGATATACTCCTTATCGTCTCTTTCAAAAAGAACCAAAGTATGAGCTTCTCAAATTTGAATGGGATTCTTCTTAGAGACTCTTTTTCGAAGTATCAAACTATCAGCTTGTTGAATTCAAAAGAAGTACTCCTTATCGAGTTTTTTGCGATGAATTAAATTATTAGTTTTTCGATCATGAGGAAGATATTCCTCAGCAATATTTCTTCGAAGAACCAAACTACCAACTTCTAGAATACGACAAAGATACTGCTTATTGATTCCTTCGCGAAAAGGTAAAATATCAACTTCTTTAATTCGAAAGAGATCCTTCTTAGAGAAACCTTTCGCAAAGAACCGAAGAATCAAGTTTTTAAATTTAAAGGAGATGTTTCTTAAAACTTGTTTGCGAAGAACCACACTACAAACCTTTCAAATCCGAAAAAGATACTGCTTAATAATTCTTTTGCAAAGGGCTAGGCTATCTCTAATTCGCAGCAGATGTTTCTTAGCAAAACCCTTTTGCGAAGATCCAAACTGCTAATATCTCGAATTTGAAGGAGATATGTCAACAATTTTTTTTATGAAGAGCTAAACTATCGATTTTTTGAATTCGAAGAAAATACTTCTTGTTGACTGTTTCGCGAAGAACTAAAGTATCAACTCGTTGAATTAAAAACTTAACAACTTTTTTGCGAAGAACCAAACTACCAACTTCTCGAATCCGAAGGAAGTACTGCCTACTGATTCCTTTGCTAATGGTTAACCTATCAACCTTTTTAATCCGTAGGAGGTGCATTTTGTTGAGACCCTTTCGCGAAGAACCAAGTATCAACTTTTTGAATTCGAAGTAAATATTTCTTAACAACTTTTTTTCGAAAAACCAAACTACCAACTTCTCAAATCCGTCGAAGATACGGCTTATTGATTTCTTCTTTCTTCTTAGAGAGATCTTTCACAAAGAATCAAATAATCAACTTCTTGAATTCGAAGGAGATATTTCTTAAAACTCCTTTGCGAAGAACCAAACTACCATCCTTTCGAATCCGAAAGAGATACTGCTTAATAGTTCCTTTACAAAGGGCTAAACTATCAATTTCTCTAATTCAAAGCAGATGTTTCTTAGCGAGACCTTTTCGCGAAGATCCAATCTGTTAACTTCTCAAATTTGAAGGAGATATGTCTGGGGATAAACCAAACTATCAATTGCTCGAATTTGAAGAAAATACTCCATATTGACTGTTTCGCGAAATACTAAAGTATCAACTCTTCGAATTCAAAACTTAACAACTTTTTTGCGAAGAACCAAACTACCAACTTCTCAAATCCGAAGGAAATACTAATTACTGATTCCTTTGCTAATGGTTAACCTATCAACCTTTTAATTCAAAGGAGATACATTTTGTTGAGACTTTTTCGCGAAGAACCAAAGTATCAACTTCTCGAATTCGAAAGAAATATTTCGAAACAACTCTTTTTCGAAAACCCTCTGAAAGAGGCTTGCTTAGTGATTTCTTTGCAGAGTGCTAAACTATCAACTTCTCTAATTTGAAGAAGATGCTTTTCGGCGAGATCCTTTTCGTAAACACTCAAATTATCAACTTCTCGAATTCAATAAAATATATTTCTTAATAAATCTTTTGCGAAGAGCCAAACTACCAACTACTCAAATCCGATGAAAATACTGCTTATCGATTTCTTCGCGGAAGACTAACTATTAACCTCTCGAATTCGAAGATATTTCTTGCGAAACTATTTCGGGAAAAGCAAAACTACCAACTTCTCACATCCGAAGGAAGTAATGCTTATGGATTCCTTTGTGAAGGACTAAACTTATCAACTTTTATAATTCGAAGGAGATGTTTCTTAGCGATATTCTTTTGCGAAGGACCAAACTACCAACTTCTCGAATTTGAGATATTTCTTAGCAACTCTTTTGCCAAAAGCCAAACTATCAACTCTTCAAATCCGAAGGAAATACTGCTTATCAGTTCCTTTGTGAAGGACTACACTATCAACTTCTCTAATGCGAAGTAGATGTTTCTTAGCGATACTCTCTCGCAAAGAAGAAAACTGCCAACTTCTGAAACTTGACGGAGATATTTCTTAGCAACTCTTTTGTAAAGAGCCAAACCATCAACTTTTCAGATTAGTAGGAAGTTCACACATCTTTCAATCTGTTCCAGATTGACTCTTTCGCGAAGTGCCGAATTATCACCTTCTCGAATTGAAGGAAATGTTTCGATGATTCGTCTCAAAGTTTTTCAGGAATGCGAACTTCTTGAATTCAAAGAACATCCGTCTTAGCAACTCTTTTGAAAAACTGCAAATTAAATCGAAGGAAGTACGCATTATCGACTTTTTCGCAAAGAACTAACGCACCAACTTCTAGAATTTGAATGAAATATTTTTAGCGACTTTTGCAAAGAGCTAAGCTACCAACTTTTTGAATCAGAAGAAGATATTTTAGCAACTCTTTTGCGAAAAGCCAAATTACCAATTTTTCAAATCCGAAGGAGATAGTGCTTATTAATTTCTTCGCGAATGACTATACTATAAATCTGTCTAATTTGATGGAGATGCTCCTTAGGGAGGCCCTTTCGCGAAGAACCATGGTACCAACTTCTCGAATTCGAAGGAGATATTTCTAATCAACGCTTTTGCGAAGAACCAAATTATTAAACTTCTCAAATTTTAAAGAAAAGCTACTTAATGATTTCTTTGCAAATGGTTAAACTACCATCGTCTCTAATTCAAAGAAGATGCTTCTTAGCAAGCCCCTTTCGCAAAGAACCATAGTATCTATTTCTCGAATTTGAAGAGATATTTTTTACCCCTCTTTTGCGAAGAGGCAAACTAGCAGATTTTTTAATTCGATGAAAGTACTCCTAATTGACTCTTTTGCAAAAAACCAAAGTATCAACTTCTCAAAATCCAAAAAAAATAATTTTTTAACAACTCTTTTGCGAAGAGTCAAACTGTCAACTTCTCGCATCGGAAGGAGTTTCTGCTTATTGATTCCTTCGCGATGGGCTATAAACTGTTCACTTACTTAATTTGGAGATGCTTCTTAGCGAGCATGTTTTGCAAAGAGCCAAACTGCCACTTGTTAAATTCCAAGAAGATAAGTCTTAGCAACTTTTTCACAAAAAACCAAATTATCAACTTCTCGAATTTGCGAGATATACTTGTTAGCTGATACTTCTCGAAATTGAAAGAGATTTTTTTAGCAACTACTTCGCTAAGTGCCAAACTATAAGTTGTCGAATTCAAAGGAAGTACACATTATCAACTTTTTTGAGATGAACCAAATTCTGAGTTTGTCGAATTTGAAGAAGATATTTCTTAGCAACTCTTTTGCGAAGCGCCAAACGACCAACTTCTCGAATCCGATGGGGATACTGCTTTTGATTCCTTTTCGAAGGGGTATGCTGTCAACTTCTCTAATTCGAAGGAGATGTTCCTTAGTGTGATCTTTCGCAAAGAATCAAAGTATCAACTTCTTGAATTCGAAGGAGATATTTATTAACAACTCTTTTGCGAAGAACCAAACTATCAACCTCTCGAATCCGTAAGAGATACTGCTTTGTGATTTTTTTGCAAAGAAGTAAGCTATTATCTTCTTTAATTTGAAGCAGATGATTTTTAGCGAATTCTTTTTGCGAAAAATTTAAACTGCTAACTTCTCGAATTCGAAAGAGATACGTTTTAACAAGTCTTTTGCGAATTTCCTAATTATCAATGTCTCGAATTTGAAGAAAGTACTCCTTATTGACCTTTTCGCGAAGAACAAAGGTACTAATCTTTCGAATTTGAAAAGATATTTCCTAACAACTTGTTTGCGAAGAACCAAACTGGCAACTTCCAGAATCTAAAGAAAGTAATGCTTGTTGATTCCATTGTAAAAAGCTATATACTATCAACTTCTCTAATTTGAAGGAGATGTCTCTTAGCGATACTCTTTTGCGAAGGACTAAACCACTCTTGGAACCACTCTTTATTGAAAAGAATTACTAACTTTTTGGATTTGAAAAAGATATTTCTTAACAACTCTTTTGCGAAGAGCCAAACTGCCAACTTCTCGCATCCAAAGGAGTTACTGCTTATTGATTGGTTCGCGAAAGGTTTGGAAGTTTTAGAAACTCTTTCGCAAAGAACCAAATTATTAACTTCCCGAATTCGCGGGATATACTCAGGATCGACTCTTTCGAGACGCTCCAAAGTATCAGCGTCTTAAATTTGAAGGGGATTCTTCTTAGCAACCTTTCGCAAAGCGTCCAACTATCGGCTTGTTGAATTCAAAGAAAGTCCTCTTTATCGACTTTTTTGCGATGAACTAAATTATGAGTTTCTCGAATTTGAAGAAGATATTTGTACCCACCTCTTGTGCAAATAGTCAAACTATTAACTTCTCGAATACTGCTTAATGATTCTTTTGCGAAGGGGAAGAAACTATCAATTTCCCTAATTCGAAGGAGATGCTTTTCAGCGAGACTTTCCCGCGAAGAGCCGACTTGCCAAATTCTATAAAAAAATATTCCTTAATAAATCTTTATGGAAGAACTAAACTACTAAGTATTCAAATTCGAGTGAAATACCGCTTATTAATTCCTTTGCGAAAGACTAACCATCAACCTCTCGAATTCGAAGAAGTTATTTCTTAGCGAAAAGCAAAACTACCAACTCCTCAAATCCGAAAGAAATAGTGCTTATCGATTCCTTTGTAAAGGACTTAACTATCAACTTCTCTAATTCGAAGAAGATGTTTTTTAGCGAAACTCTTTCGCGAAGAACCAAACTGCCAACTTCTCGAATTTGATAGAGACATTTCTTAGCAACTCTTTTGCAAAGAGCCAAACTATCAACTTCTCAAATTTGAAGGAGGTACTTCTTATCGGCTGTTTCGGGAAGAATCAACGTATCAACTTCTCTAATTCGAAGGATATGTTTCTTAGAGATACTCTTTCGCGAAGGAACAAACTGCCAACTTCTCGACTTAAACGAAGATATTTCTTAGCAACTCGTTTGCAAAGAGCTACACTATCAACTTCTCACATTCGAAGGAAGTGCTCCTTATCAACTCTTTGGAGAAGAATCAAAGTATCAACTTCTCTAATTCGAGGGAGATTATTCTGAGAAACTCTTTTGCTAAGAGCCAAACTACAAACTTCTTGAATTCCTAGGAAATACTTCTTACAGACCTTTTTACGAAGGACCAAACTACCAACTTTTCTTCTAGATAAGGCGATAGCGACGTTTTGCAAGAGATTCAAGTAACTGGACTGTTGCAAAATAAATTTAATTATTACAAAACGGATTGTGTAAGACCTGCCTACCTCTTCTATGGGGTACGTTCTACAAACAAACAAACAAAACGTTAAAACCTCCAATAAATTAAATACCTCACGTGCGTGTCATATACTCATAAACCCAAACCAGAAGCTCTCAAAGATATTGACACCTTCAGCTTTAAATAATAGTGTTTGAAATGGAGTTAAGTGGTGCCTGTCTCTAATAACCACTACCCTCAATCCACTTTAAATTTTTAGGTCGAACAATTCATCGAAACCGTTATTTACAGACTACTGTCTTCAGTGGCTGACGCTACCATTGTACTATTTCTTTAGAGCTTCTCTAGCTGAAAGAAAAGGTCTGCAAGGGTGAACAATGACACGGTTATCTCAGATTCCATTGCTGATATTTTTTGACTTCAGCATACAAAATTTCAATAACTCGTTCAGAGGGTGGAGAAGGTTGCGTTAGTATGCAGAATGCGCCAAGCGGCTTAGGTAAATCCGGATTTAAAATGAATACGTATATGATGATGCTCAACCACAAAGTGAGAGGGTACGTAAAGCTTTAACCCCCTTAACTGATATTATACACCCGTGGAATTTAAATTTTAGAGAAATTTTAGAATGGAGGTAGATTTAATGTTAACTCGGTACGATTCAGCCTGTTTTTCAAACTCATATATTCTATGGGGTTGAAGTCGTTTGTCGGATTGCAACAACGTGGGAGGTCTTCATAAAGAGGACCAACTTGAGGTTAATCTTTGTTTTAGGTACAGCCCAAAAATTGACCGCGACGGAAGCTTTGATAAGTGTTTCAATTGCTACCTGAAAAATCCTCCTGGAAGCCCAAGGAAATTTGAGGAGCATGAAATTCCTACATTTTCTAAAACTTTTGTATTAATCAAGCGCCAGTTAGGCGCCTCTCTGAGATGCGTCAAATTGGCCGCATTTTAAAAATTTTTAAAAATTTTGTGCAATAATTATTCACCAATTAGGCGCAATTTGGCGCCGCTAGAACGAATTTTTGTGTCCTCTTACCAAACAAGTCATTTAAAAAAGCAAAATTTACCCTGTCAAGTTCACACGTCCGCACCTTTTAGGTATTTTCCAAACGGTCATGCAACAATTAGGCGCCATTTTGCGTCGCTTAAACAGAATTTTGCGCCTGCTTGACAAGCAAGTTGTATTAAAAAAATTATGTGTCCGGTCAAGTTTACGCCACCGCCAATTAGGCGCCTATTTTGCGCCGATGAATCAAATTTTGCGCCATTTGTGCAAAGAAGTTGTTTAGAAATTTTACTCAAGGAGCGGAAAATTGGCCGCACTTTTTTAATTTTGCAAAATATTGTTGTGCTATAATTAGGCGCCAATTAGGCGCCATTTTGCATTGCTAGAAAAACCTTTTCGCCCTCTTAGTAAACAAGTTATTTAAAAAATAGGAATTTATCGGCCAACTGCACACAACCCCACTTTTTTGGTATTTCCAAAAAGCTTATGCCATAATTAGGCGCCAATTAGGCGTCATTTTGCGCAGCTAGAAACAAAAGTTTGCGCCAGCATGACAAGCAAGTTATATTAAACCAATATGCGCCCTGCCAAATTTACGCAGCCGCACTTTTTGATAATTTTCCAATTAGGCGCAATTTGGCGCCGTGATCATAAAAGTTTGCGCGTGTTTTGTAAACAAGTTATTTAGGAATTTCTCCCGAGAAGCGTAAAGCTAGCCGCACTTTTGTTGATTGTTCAAAAATATTTGAGCCAATTAGACGTTATTTTGCGCCACTAGAATATAATTTAAAGCCCTCTTTGCAAACAGGTTGTTTAAAATAGAAAAATTTACCCTGCCAAGTTCGCACAGCCGCACCTTTTAGGTATTTTTCAAACGGTCATGCAACAATTAGGTAAACAGAATTTTGCGCCCGCTTGACAAGAGAGCTGTATTAATAAAGTTATGTGTGCGGCCAAGTTCACGGCCCCGCCAATTAGGCGCCTTCTTTGCGCCGATGAAACAAAATTTTGCGACATTTCTGCAAACAAGTTGTTTAGGAATTTTACCCGAAGAGCGTAAAATTGGACACACTTTTTTAATTTTTCAAAGTATTCTTGTGCTATAATTAGACGCCAATAGGCGCCATTTTGCGTTGCTAGAATAAACTTTTGCGCCATCTTAGTAAGCAAGATATTTAAAAAATAGGAATTTACCGGCCAAGTTCACAAAACTGCATCTTTTTGGTATCTTTCAAATGCTTATGCCATAATTAGGCGCCAATTAGGCGTTACCTTGCGCCGCTAAAAACAAAATTTTGCGCCCGCTTGACATGTAAGTTGTATTAAGAAAATTTTGTGTCCGGCCAAGTTTACGCCGCCAATTAGGCACTTTTTTGCGCCGATGAAACAAAATCTTGCGCCATTTCTGCAAACAAGTTATTTAGAAATTTTACCCGAAGGGCGTAAAATTAGACACACTTTTTTAATTTTTCAATCAGGCGCCATTTTGTGCTGCTAGAACAAACCTTTGCGCCCTCTTAGTAAACAAGTTATTTAAAAATAGGAATTTATTTGCCAAGTGCACATAACCGTACTTTTTTGGTAGCTTATGCCATAATTAGGCGCCAATTAAGCGTCATTTTGCGCTGCTATAAACAGAATTTTGAACCAGCTTGACAAGCAAGTTATATTAAAACAATTATGCGCTCCGGCCAAATTTAGGCAGCAGCACTTTTTTGGAATTTTCCAAAAATTTTCGTGCTAAAGTAGACGCCAATTAGGCGCAAATTGGCGCCGCGATAACAAAATTTTGCGCGTGTTTTGTAAACAAGTTATTTAGGAATTTCTCCCGAGAAGCGTGAAGCTGGTCGAACTTTTTTGATTGTTCAAAAATTTTTGTGCTATAATTATTCGTCAATTAGACGCCATTTTGCGCCGCTAGAATGAAATTTTAAGCCCTCTTAGCAAACAAGTTATTTAGAAAAGGACATTTTACCAGACAAGTTTACGCCGCCGCACTTTTTTGGTATTTTTCAAAAATCTTATGCCATAATTAGGCCCCATTTTTCAACGCTAAAACAAAATTTTGCGCCCGCTTGACAAGGGAGTTATATTAAAAAAATTGCGTTGGGCCAAGTTCACACAACAAAAAACTTCGTGTCAAATTAGGCGTCAATAAGCGCAATTTTGCGCCTGTGAAACAAAATTTTGCTCCCTTTTCACAAACAATTTATTTAGAAATTCCTCCCTAGGAACCTGAAGTTGGTCGTTTTTTAATTTTTCAAAAGTTTCTTGTTCTATAATCAGGCGTCAATTAGGCCCCAATTAGGCGCCATTTTACGTCTCTAGAACAAACTTTTTCGCCCTCTTAGCAAACAAATTATTTAAAATATAAAATTTACCGACCAAGTTCTTACAACCGCACTTTTTTGGTGTTTTACAAAATGCTTATGCCATAATTAGGCGCCAATTAGGCACCATTTTTCGCCGCTAAAAACAAAATTTTTTTCCCCGCTTGACAAGCAAGTTGTATTAAAAAATTACGCGTTTGGCCACGTGCACGCAGCCGCACATTTAGGAATTTTACAAATGTTTTCGTGTTAAATTAGGCGCCAATGGGCGTAATTTTGAGCCGCTAAATCAAAATTTTGCGCTCTTTTTGAAAACAAGTTATTTGGAAATTCTTCCGTAGAAGCGTGAACTTGGTTTCCTTTTTATTTTTCAAAAAATGTTTGTTCAATAATTAGGCAGTTATTAGGCCCCAATTAGGCGCCATTTTACGCCACTAGAACAAACTTTTGCGCCCTCTTAGCAAACAAGTTATTTAAAATAAAAGATTTACCGACCAAGTTTATACAACCGCACTTTTTTGGTATTTTCCAAAATGCTTATGCCATAATTAGGCGCCAATTAGGCACCATTTTGCTCCGCTAAAAAACAGAATTTTTCTTTCGTTTGACAAGCAAGTTATATTAAAAGACCTATGCTTCCGATCAAATTCACGCAGCCGCATTTTTTTGGAGTTTTCCAAATATTTTCGAGTTAAATTAGGCGTCAATTAGGCGCCATTTTGCGCCGTTAAAATAAAATTTTGGCCCCTTTTTGAAAACATATTATTTAGAAATTCCTCCCAAAGAGCGTGAAGTTGGCCGCAGTTCTTTAATTTTTCCGAAACTCTTATGCTATAATTATTCGCCAACTAGACGCTCTTTTAAGCCGGTAGAACGAAATTTTGCGCTTTCTTAGCAAACAATTTTTTTAAAAAACAAAAATTTATTAGACAAGTTTACGCAACTGCCATTTATGATGTTTCTCAAAAAATTTAATGCCATACTAGGCGCCACTTTGCGACGCTAAAACAAAATTATGCGCCCGCTTGATAAGCAGTTGTATTAAAAAAATTAGGCGTTTGGCCAAGTTCACACTCGCACTTTATTAGAATTTTACAAAAATGTTTGTGCTAAATTAGGCGCCCATAGACGCCATTTTGCGCAGCTAAAACAAAATTTTGCGCCATTTTTACAAACAAGTTATTTAGAAAGTCTTCCCCAGGAGCGTGAAGTTGGTCGCTTTTTGATTTTCAAGCAATTCTTATTCTATAATTAGGCGTCAATTAGGTCCTAATTAGGCGCCATATTACGCTGCTAGAACAAACTTTTGCGCCTTCTTAGCAAACAAGTTATTTAAAATAGAAAAAAATTTCCGGTCAAGTTCACACAACCGCACCTTTTTGAGATTTTCCAATATGCTTATGACATAATTAGGCGCAAAACAAGCACCATTTTGCGCCGCTAAAACAGTATTTCCGCTTGCTTGAGAAGCAAGTTATTAAAAAAATTATGCCTCCGGTCAAATTCACGTAGTCGCACTTTTTGTTGCTTTCAAAAAAGGTTCGAGCTAAATTAGGCGTTAATTAAGCGCCATTTTGCGCAGATGAAGCAAAATTTGGCGTCCTTTTTTGCAAACAAGTTATTTAGAAATTTTTCCCGAGTAGCGTGAAGTTGGCTGCACTTCTTTGATTTTTCAAACATTCTTGTGCTATAATTATTCGACGACTAGGCGCCATTTTGCGCCGCTAGAACAAAATTTTGCGCCCTATTAGCAAACAAGTTTTTTAAAAAAAAAATTTACCAAACAAGTTTACACAGTCGCACTTTTATGGTATTTTCAAACAATCTTACGCGTAATTAGGCGCTACTTTGCGACGGTAAAATAAAATTTTGCGGCCGCTTGATAAACAAGTTATATTAAAAAAATTAGTCGTTGGACAAAGTTTACGCAGCCGCACCTTTTGGAATTTTACAAAAGTTTTTGTGTTAAATTAAGCGCCATTTAGAGCCGCTAAAACAAAATTTTGCTTCTTTTTGAAAACAAGTTATTTAGAAATTCTTCCTAGGAACGTGAAGTTGGTCGCTTTTTGATTTTTAAACAAATCTTGTTCTATAATTAGGCGTCAATTAGGCCCCAATTAGCGCCATTTTACGCTGCTAGAATAAACTTTTACACCCTCTTAGCAAACAAGTTATTTAAAATAAAAATATTTACCGGCTAAGTTCACACAACCGTTTTTTTTGTAATTTTCAAAATACTTTTGCCTATAATTACGCGCAAATTAGGCGCGACTTTGCGTCGCTAAAAACATAATTTTCAGTCCGCTTGATAAGTTATATTAAACAAATTATGCTTTCATTGAAATTCACGCAGCCGCACTTTTCTGGAATTTTCCAAAAATATTCGTGCTAAATTGGGCGTAAACTTGGCTCCATTTTGCGCTGTTTAAACAACATTTCGACTTTTTTTTAAAAACAAGTTATTTAGAAATTCATCTCGAGGAGCGTGAAGTTGGCCGCACTTTTTGATTTTTCAAAAATTTTTGTGTTAAAATTATTCGCCAATTAGGCACCACTTTACGCCTCTAGAACAAACTTTTGCGCTCTCTTAGCAAACAAGTTATTTAAAATAAAAGAATTTACGCGGCAAGTTCACACAATCGTATTTTCTTAATATTTTCCAAAATGTTTATGCCATAATTAGGCGCCATGAACACACCATTTTGCGCCGCTGAAAACAGAATTCTCCTCCCGCTTGATAAGCAAGTTACATTAAAAAAATATGCCTCGGGTCAAATATTTGTACTAAATTAGGCGCCAATTAGGAATAAAATGTTGTGCCCTTTTTAAACAAGTTATTTAGAAATTCTTCCCGAAGAGCGTGAAGTTGACCACGTACTTTGATTTTTCAAAAATTCTTGTGTTTTAATTATTCGCCAATTAGGCGCCATTTTGCGCCGCTAGAACAAAATTTTGCACCTTTTTAGCAAACAAGTTATTTAAAATAAAAAATTTACCGGTCAAGTTTACACAGTTGCAACTCTGGTATTTTCAAAATGCTTAAGCCATTATTAGGCGCAAATTAGGCACCATGTTGGCGCCGCTAAAAATAGAATTTTCGCCCGTCTGACAAGCAAGTTATATTAAAAATATCATGCCTCCGCTTAAATTCAGACAGCTGCACTTTTTGGAGTTTTTAAAATTCTGCGTTCTTTAGAGAAACAAGTTATTTAGAAATTCCTCCCCAAGAGCGTGAAGTTGGTCGCTCTTTTTAATTTTTCAAAAAATATTTGTTCTATAATTAGGCGCCAGTTAGGTGCTATTAGAAAAAAACTTCTGCGCCCTCATAGCAAACAAGTTGTTTAAAAAAGAAAAATTTACCGGACAAGTTCATACAACCACACTTTTTTGGTATTTTCCGAAAAGTTTATGCCATAATTAGGCGGAAACTAGGCGCCATTTTACGCCAATAAAATAAACTTTTGTGCTGTTTTAGCAAACAAGTTATTTAAAAAAGGAAAATATATCAGAAAAGTTTATCCAGTCGCACTTTTATGATATTTTCGAAAAAATCTTATGCCATAATTAGGCCACATTTTTTAACGCTAAAACAAAATTTTGCGCCTGCTTGGCAAGCAGTTGTATTAAAAATTAAGCGTTCGGCCAAGTTCACGCATTCGCACTTTATTGGAATTTAAAAAAAATGTTTGTGCCAAATTAGGCGCCAATAGGCGTCATTTCGCGCCGCTAAAACAAAATTTTGCGCTCTTTTTGAAAACAAGTTATTTAGAAATTCGTCCCGAGGAGCGTGAAGTTGGTCGCTTTTTTATTTTTAAAAAGTTTTTATTCTATAATTAGGCGCCAATTAGGCGCCAATTTACGCCGCTAGAACAAACTTTTGCGCTCTTTTTGCAAACAAGTTGTTTGGAAATTCTTCCCAGGGAGCGGAAGTTGGCCTCTCTTTTTTGATTTTTTAAATTATTCCTGTGGTATAATTAGGCGCCAATTAGGTGCCATTTTACGCCATAAGAACAAACTTTTGCTCCCTCTTAGCAAACAAGTTATTTAAAAAAGAAAAATTTACCGGTAAATTTCATACAACCGCACTTTTTTCGTATTTTCCAAAAAGTTTATGCCATAATTAGGCGTCAATTACGCACTATTTTGTACCGTTAATAAAAGAATTTTGCGCCCGCTTGACAAGCATGTTATTTTAAAAGTGCGTCCGAACAAATTTATGCAGCCGCACATTTTTGGAGTTTGCCAAAAATTTTCGTGCTAAATTAGGCGCCAATTAGACGTCATTTTGCGCTATAAAACAAAATTTTGCTGCCCTCTTCAAACAAGTATATTAATTAATCTCAGTTGCATTTGACTTTGTAATTCTTTTACTAGTGCCAATTAGGCGCATTTGACGCTGGTAAGAACAAATTTTCGCCCTTTAGCAACAAGTTATTTAAAATTCTCCATAATTGTTAATCGTTCCTTCTTGTTGAAACAGTTCGTTTACGTTCATTAAGACGCTTTAACGCATTTTCTTAACAAATGTGAGCGTTCTTCTTTGAGTGAGTTTGAGAAATTTCCTTCACCTCAAGCTCACACCAAGTGCTTCTAAATCTAACAATACATATTATTTTCTGCCCTAGGCATAACCTTACTCCAACTCTTGAATAAGTTAGCTTCTCAATTAGTGTTGAAATCCTCACGTCATTTTAGTTTACCAGATATCTTATGATTGTAAGGGTAAACCTAGAGCTTACCATTAGCTTCAATGGGACGCCTTTTTGTGAATCGCCGGTAGACCGTGCAGTTTTGAATACTTTGAGCAATTTTCTTGTGCTCTTCTTCGTTGATATTGCTTTTCAGTATCCTTGACCCTTGTGATCTTTTCTAGTGCATGGTTGGATCTTTCGCAATCTGCTGGTAAGCATGGATATTTAGCAGTGTCTGAATTTTACCCTGGCAGCCATCAACTTCCATTATCATCGTTATCGTTTTTTTGCTCGACAGTTCGTTTCGTTTTAAGGCGTTTAACGCTTTTTCTTCCGATGTGTGGTTCTTCTTTGCTGTTTGGCTTCCCTTCACCTCAAAGCTCACCACCAAGTGCTCTAAATCTAACAATACGCGTATTATTTTTCTCCCTGACATACCTTACTCCAATTCGAATAAAAGCTTTCAATAGTTGAAACCCATGTCATTTTGTACCAGATATCTTATGACTGTAATGGTTAACCTAGAGCTTACCATAAGCGTCAATGGCACGCCTTTTTGTGAATCGTCAGTAGACCGTGCAGTTTGGGTATCTTGAGTAATTTACTTGTGCTCTTCTTCGTTAATATTGCTCTTCAGTATCTTTGACCCTTGTGATCTTTTTGAGTGCGTGGTTGGACCTATCGTGATCTGCTGGTAAGCATGGATATTAGGCAGTGTCTGAATTTTACTATGGCAGCCTTCAACTTCTATTTGTATTGTTATCGTTCCTTCTTTGACAGTTTGTTTTGTTGTATGGCGTTTAACGCTTTTTTTCCGATGTGAGGTTCTTCTTGGGTGGGGTTTGGCTTTCCTTCACCTCAAAGCTCACTACCAAATGCTCTAAATTTAACAATACGTGTATTATTTTGCTCCCAGACATACCTTACTCTAACTCGAATAAGAGCTTTCAGTTGAAACCCACGCATTTTGTACCAGATATTGTTAACCTAGAGCTTACCATAAGCTTCAATGGGACGTCCTTTTGTAAATCGTCGGTAGACCGTGCAGTTTTGGGTATCTTGAAAAATTTTCTTGTGCTCTTCTTCGTTGATATTGCTCTTCAGTATCTTTGACTCTGGTAATTTTTTCTGGTGCGTGGTTGGATCTTTCGCGATCTGCTGGTAAGCATGGATATAGCAGTGTCTAAATTTTACCATGGCAACTCTCAACTTCCATTATAAATGTTATCGTTCTTTTGCGTGACAGTTCGTTTCGTTAAAGGCATTTAACGCTTTTTCTTCCGATGTGAAGTTCTTCTTTGGTGGTTTGGCTTCCCTTTACCTCAAAGCTCACCACCAAGTGCTCTAAATTTAACAATACGTGTATTATTTTTCTCCCAGACATACCGTGCTCCAATTCGAATAGGAGCTTTCATCAGTTGAAACCCACGAAATTTTGTATCAGATATCTTATGATTGTAAGGTTAAACCATAAGCTTCAATGGGACGCCTTTTTGTGAATCGTCGGTAGACTGTGCAGTTTTGGGTATCTTGAGGAATTGCCTTGTGCTTTTCATTGTTGATATTGCTTTTCACAATCTTTGACTCTTGTGATCCTTTCTAGTGTGTGGTTGGATCTGTCGTGATCTGCTCGTAAGCATCGATATTTAGCAGTGTCTGAATTTTACCATGGCATCCATCAACCTCGATTATTATCGTTATCGTTCCTTTGCTTGACAGTTCGTTTCGTTTTAAGGCGTTTAAAGCTTTTTCTTCCGATGTGAGGTTCTTTTCTACTGGTTTGGCTTCCCTTCACTTCAAACCTCACCATCAAGTGCTTTAAATTTAACAATACGTGTATTATTTTTCTTCCAGACATACCTTACTCCAACTCGAATAGAAGCTTTCAATAGTTAAAACTCACGTCATTTTATACCAGATATCTTATGATTGTAAGGGTAAACCTAGAGCTCACCATGAGCTTCAATGGGACGCCATTTTGTGAATCGACGGTAGACCGTGCAGTTTTGGGTATCTTGAGAAATTTTCTTGTGCTCTTCTTCGTTGATATTGATCTTCATTGCATTTGACTCTTGCTATCTTTTTTAGTGCGTGGTTGTATCTGTCGTGATCTGCTGGTAAGAATTTTACCATGGCAGCCTTCAACTTCCATTTTTATTGTTATCGTTCCTTCTTTGACAGTTCGTTACGTTTTAAGACGTGTAACGCTTTTTCTTCCAATGTGAGCTTCTTTTTTGGTGGTTTGGCTTCCCTTCACCTCTAAGCTCAGCACCAAGTGCTCTAAATCTAACAATACATGTATTATTTTTCTGCCAGGCATACCTTACTCCAACTCGAATAAGAGCTTTCATTAGTTGAAACCCACGTCATTTTTTTACCACATATCTTATGATTGTAAGGGTAAACCTAGAGCTTACCATAAGCTTCAATAGGACGCCTTTTTGTGAATCGTCGGTAAACCGTGCAGTTTTGGATATATCCAAGAATTTTTTTGAGCTGTTCTTCGTTGATATTGCTTTTTAGTATCTTTGACTCTTGTGGTCTTTTTTAGTGTTTTTCGTGTTCTACTGGTAAGCATGGATATTTAGCAGTGTCTGAATTTTACAATAGCAGCGATCAACTTCCATTATCATCGTTACCGTTCCTTTGGTTGACACGTTTTAAGGCGTTTAACTCGTTTTTTTCCGACGTAAAGTTCTTTATTGCTGATTTGGCTTCCCTTCACCTTAAAGCTCACCACCAAGTGCTCTAAATTTAACAATACGCGTATTATTTTTCTCTCTGACATACCTTACTCCAATTTGAATAGCAGCTTTCAATAGTTGAAACCCACGTCATTTAGTACCAGATATCATTATTGTAAGGGTAAACCTAGAGCTTACCATAAGCGTCAATGGGACGCCTTTTTGTGAATCGTCAGTAGACCGTGCAGTTTTGGGTATCTTGAGGAATTTACTTATGCTCTTTTTCGTTGATATTGCTCTTCAGTATCTGTGACTCTTGTGATCTTTTCGAGTGCGTGGTTGGATCTATCGTGATCTGCTGGTAAACATGGATATTTAGCAGTGTCTGAATTTTACCATGGCAGCCTTCAACTTCCATTTTTATTGTTATCGTTCCTTTATTTGATAGTTTGTTTCGTTTTAAGACGTGTAACGCTTTTTCTCCGATGTGAGGTTTTTTTTTGGTGATTTGGCTTCCCTTCACCTCAAAGCTCACCACCAAGTGTTCTAAATCTAACAATACGCGTATTATTTTTCAGACATACCAGCTTTTATTAGTTGAAACCCACCCCATTTTGTACCAGACATCTTATGATTGTAAGGGTAAACCTAGAGCTTACCATAAGATTCAATGGGACGTTTTTTTGTGAATCGTGGGTAGACCGTGCAGTTTTGGGTATCTTGAGGAATTTTCTTGTGCTCTTCTTGGTTGATATTGCTTTTCAGTATCTTTGACTCTTGTGATTTCTTCTAGTGCGTGATTGGATCTTTCGTAAGCTGCTGGTAAGCCTGGACATTTAGCAGTGTCTGAATTTTACCATGGCAGTCATTAACTTCCAATATCGTTGCTATCGTTCTTTTGCTTGACAGTTCGTTTCGTTTTAAGGCTTTTAATACTTTTTTCCGATGTGAGGTTCTTCTTTGGTGGGGTTTGGCTTTCCTTCATCTCTAAGCTCACCACCAAGTTCTCTAAATTTAACAATACGTGTATTATTTTTCTCCCAGTCATATCTTATTCCAACTCGAATAAGAGTTTTCATTAGTTGAAACTTACGTCATTTTGTACAAGATTTCTTATGATTATAAGGGTAAATCTAGAGCTTACCATAAGCTTCAATGGTATGCTTTTTTGTGAATCGTCGGTAGACCGTGCAGTTTTGGGTATCTTGAGAAATTTACTTTTGCTCTTCTTCGTTGATATTGCTTTTCAGTATCTTTGACCCTTGTGATTTTTCTAGCGCGTGGTTGGATCTTTCGTGATCTGCTGGTAAGCATGGATATAGCAGTGTCTGAATTTTACAATGGCAGCTATCATCTTCCATTATCATCGTTATCGTTCCTTTGCTTGACAGTTCGCTCCGTTTTAAAGGGTTTGACGCTTTCTCTTCCGATGTGAGATTCTTCTTTGGTGGGGTTTGGCTTTTCTTCACCTCAAACCACCACCAATTGCTCTAAATTTAACAATACGTGTATTATTTTTCCCCCAGACATACCTTACACCAACTCGAATAAAAACTTTTATTTGTTGAAACCCACGTCATTTTGTACCAGTTCAATTTTCCATCAATGTTTATGAATTAGAATTAGAAAGACACATTAAAACAATGTTTTCCAAATATTTTCCATTGCCCTTCAGGTTTTTATATACAAATTATTTTTTGATCTAAATATAAAAGGTCTGAAACCAGCAACCTAAAAGAATTAGTATACTTGGCTGGAAAATTCAGGAAAAGCTTTCACGACAGCTCCTATAAAAATACCACCACAAAATAATAGTCAACTTTTTTTCTTGTAATCCTAAAGAAAACATTTCCTTTTCCAGCTTTTCTTTCAATTCCTAAAATACTCCCCCAAATGCTTTTATATTCACAAACTAAGAGATCGAAGGCGAGCATATGATCAGGGATTTTTCAGGATATCTGATGCTTCGTTCGTGTTTTTCTCTTGCGTCTGTGACGTCACTAAAATCAATTTTCCTTGAGAGTTTTCCTCCAATCAGATACCGATGTTAAGGAAATAACAGTTGGCAATGGCCGTGTTTCTTTCACAGTAGTAGCGATGTTTTTCATTTCAGATTAGTATTCCGATTCAAGTGTTGTACGATATTTTTTGTAAGGGGTGGGGGAAGCGTTCCAGTAATAGGATTTTGCTTATGACAGAATGTTTTGTTTTCCATAAAAGTTGCAGTTCTCGTTCCAAAAGACAAAGAAAAATGCGTCTAAAGTGCGACTGATGTAAATCGTTTGAAAAATGAACAACCCCGCGCTAGACAATCTATGAATTCATTTAACATCTTCAATTAATAATGGCAAAACTAATTTTTGATAACGATAAATCAGCTGAAAAGAATAACCGTTTTAAGATAAACAGGGTGTCCTCCCAGAGGAATTTGAATCCATTTGTTTCTTGTTGTAAATGAAAAATGTTGACTATAAGAATCCTAATGAATGATTTTGTCTGGTATTGGAAAGTAATTCAAGCATAATGAACAAAAATTAATATAAATTGTTGGTTATTTTGCAAAGAAAAAGGTAATGATCCGGTTTCGCTATTGACGCAGCTCGCCAGACTGGCGCATTTCTCTTGCAAAATAACCAACCAAGTTCTTGAATTATACACAACTCATGGTGTATTAATAAGCGCAAATGTTTTTCATGCGCCCTCTATACTCGGATATAAGCAACTAACTATGGGTGACTTTCTTATTAAAGATCCTGTAAAACGTATTCTTCTCGGTTGACTAGAAGAATATCCTCACAGCGGTATTACTGAATTCAGCTCAAGGTATCCCAAATGACAGCCAATTACAAAGCGCACTTGAAAAATTACTTAAAAGATTTAAGACTACAGAGAGTATTGCAGATACCCCACGATCAAGACGCTCAAGCACATCACCGACGGTGAGCGAAGTAAGCCCGATAAAATCAACCCGGAGTTGGATGTACCCCGGATTAGAATCCAGAACATATCGAGAAGGTACACGTTTCGTATGTATAAAGGTCTGAATGCATAAAGTTTCTGCGACTTAAAGTTCAGAAAGCCTAAAAGCTTAAATGCCTAAAAGCTTGAAGGCTCGGGGTTCTAAGACTTAAAGGCTGAAATGTTTAGAATTTGGGAGATTAGAAGCTGAAATTCTTAAAGGTTTATAGGTTCTAACGCCTCAAAAGCTAAACAGGTTGAAGACTCAACAATCCAAAGGCTTAAAGACGCAGCTTAAAGCTTTAAGGTTCCAAAACGTAAAGCTGAAAAGTCAAGGGTTCAGAAGCTTAAAAGCTTAGAGACTTAAACGCACAAACGGTTAAGGTTCCAAGTGCTTAAAGTCGCAAAAACTCAAAAGTTTGTAGGTTTAAAGGCTTTAAGACTTAAAGTCTCGAACGTTTTTAGGTTCAAATGCTTAAATGCTAAATTATTTAAAGGTTTGCCAGGTTAAACGCTTGAATATATAACGGTTTGGAGGCTCAAAGTCTTAACAATCAAAAGCATAAGATACAAAGGGTCGATATTTTATAGGTATAAAAGCTTACGCTTTTAAGTTTAAGTGCTTTAAGGTTAACTACTAGAAGGTTTGAAGGTATAAGACCTAAAAGACTCAAAAACTAAAGGGCTTCGTCATCAAAAACTAAAGGCTACGAAACTGAAAGATTTAAAGTTCAGAGATTTATTGGCTTAAAGGCCCTCGAGCGCTTTAAAGTTCGGATATCTCAAGGCTAAAATGCTTAAAGTTCATAAGGTTAAAGTTCAAAGACTTAAAAGCACAAAAACTTAAAGTTTTAAATGTTTAAAGTCGCAAAAGCCCAAACTTTCATAGGCTTATAGTCTTTATGACTTAAAATCTAGACGCTTCAAAGTTGGAAAGCTTAAATGCTAAAATCTGTAAAAGCTTGGAGACCTAAACCTCAATGGCTTAACGATCAAGGTCTCAAAAGCGCAAAGTCTCAAAGGTTTAAAGGTTTAAAATCTTCAAAACATAAAGTCTCAAACATTTTATAGTTCAAGTGCGTAAAGGATAAAAGCTAGAAGAATCGAAGGCTTAAGACCGATTTAAAGGCATAAAAGCTTCAAGTCTCAAATTTTTAAAATCACAAAGGCTCAAAGGTTCATATATTTAAAGGCTTAAGACTTAATGCTTCAAACGTTTTAAGGTTTGAATGCTTAAATGCTAAAAATTCAAAGACTCGAAAGCTATAAGTGTTAAATGGTTTAAAGCTCAAGACAACGCTCAAGGGCTTAATGGTTCAAATGCTTAAGGATGTAAAAGCTCATAGATCTACAGATTTAAAAGAACAAAGTCTCGAACGCTTCAATATTCAAGTGCTTAAAGGTTAAAATGTTAAAAATTTAAAGACGTAAGGCCTCAAAGACTTAAAGGCTGAAGGACTTAACTCTCAAAGGCATAAAGGCTACAAAACTTAACGCCTATGAGCCTTAAAGTGTCGACGTTAAAAGATTTATGTGCATTAGAGCTTGACGGCTTAAAGTCTCGTGTTTTTTAAAGTTCCTAACCTTAAAGGATAAGATGCTTAAAGTTTCAGAAGCTTAAAGTCTCAAAGAATTAAAGGCACTAAAAGCGTGAGGTATTAAATGCTTGAAGTATACAAAAGCTTGAAAGGGCTTAAGACCTAAAGCTTTGAACTTTTTAAAGTTCAAATGCTTAAATGATGAATTTTTAAAGGTTTGTAGGCTCAAACGCCGAAAAAGTTAACGCTCAAGAGCTTAAAGACGCAAAAGACTAAAGATTCATAAATTTAAAGGTACGAACGCATAAAGTTGTAAAGTTTTAGAGGTTTATAGGTTTCAAATTCGAACACTAAGATTTTAGAGCTTAAAAATTAGAAAGCTTAAAGTGTCGTATGCTTTAAAGTTCAAGGGTTTAAGAGCTAGAGAATCATAAGGTTTAAGGGCTTTCAAGTTCAAGTGTTTAAAGGCTAAAATGCTAAAAGATTCGAAGGCTTAAAGGGTACAAGTCTCAACAACTGCTTAAAGTCACAAAGGCTACAGGTCTCGACTGCCTTAAAGTCGCAAAAGCTCGAAGGTTGATAAATTTAATGGCTTTAAAACCTAATGCCTCGAAGCTTTTAATGTAAGAATGCTTAAATGGTAAAAAACTTAAATGCTCCTGGGCTATAAGACCCAAATGCGTTAAATCTCAAGACTTAACGCTCAAGGGCTTAATGGTTCAAATGGTTAAGAATGTAAAAGCTCATGTATACAGGTTTGAAGAAATAAAGTCTCGAATGTATTAAGATTTGAATGCTTAAATGCTGGAAAATTTTAAAGATTTAGAGATCTAAAGATTCAAAGGCTTAACTTTCAAAAGCTTAAATCGCAAAATCTCAAAGGTATACAGGTTTCGAGGCTCGAAAACTTAAAGTCTCAAATGCTTTAAAGTCCAAGCACTTAACGGCTAAAATGCTACATGGTTTGAAAAATTATAGGCTCGGATTTAAAGACAGGAAGGCTTCAATTGTTAACTGTTTAAAGTCGCAAAAGTTTGTAGGTTCTACTTTTAAAGGCTTTAAAACGTAATGCCTCAAACGTATCGAGGTTAGAATGCTTAGAAATATTTAAAGGCTTGAAGGCTTAAACGCTCAAAGACTTTAAAGTTCAAGATTTAATGCTCTAGGGCTTGAAGGTTCAATCTTTATATGTTTAAAGACTCACCGACCTAAAGTCTCGAGCTCTTTAAAATTCGGATGTTTTAAGGTTAAGATGGATAAAAGTTCAGAAGCTAAAGGTCACAGCCTTAAAGGACCCAAATGCTTAAAGTCTCAAGACTTAAGCTCAAGGCTTAAATGTTCAAATGCGTTAAGAAGCTCAATAAAGTTCATTTAACGGTTTTAAGAAATAAAGTTTCGAACTATTAAGGTTTTAATGCTTAAATGTCTGGAAAATTTTAAAGATTTAGAGACCTAAAGACCTCAAAGGCTTAACTTTCAAGGGCTTAAAGACGCAAAGTCTCAAAGATTCATTGGATTAAAAGAGCGAACACTTAAATCCTCAAATGCTTTAAAGTGCATAACGTGCTAAAAGGTTTGAAAGATTAAACGCTCGGATTTAAGGGCAAGAAGATTTCAACTGTTAATTGTTTAAAGTAGCAAAAGCTCGAAAGTTCTAGGTTTAAAAGCGTTTTAAAGACCCTTTAAATCGGATGCTTAAGGTTTATGATGCTTAAAGTTCCAGTAGCTAAAATTTTGCAGACTTAAAGGCACATATGTTTAAAGTCTCAAAAGCTTCGAGGCTCAAACGTTTGAGAATTTAACGGTGCAAAGGCTAAAAGATTTACAGGTCTAAATGCTCGAAAGTTTAAAGACTAGAAGTTTTAAAGTTTTAAACTCTTTAAAGTTCGAGTGCTTAAAGGCTAGAACGTTTGAAGGTTTAAAGGCTGAAACACTTAACGCTTAAAAGCATATATGCTGTAAGGCTTAAAGGTTAAAAGATTTAAAATTGCTAAGCTCAGAGGTTTATAGGTTTAAAGACTCAACGCCTTAAGTCTCGGATGCTTTAAAGTCTAGAGGCTTAAAAGCTAAAATGCTTAACGGTTCAGAAGCTTAATGGCTCAAAGACTTAATGACACAAAGTCTTAAAGTCTCAAATACACAAGTCGTAAAAGCTTAAAGTTTAAAAAGTTTAAAGGTTAAAGGTTCAAAGACTTAAAGGCACAAAAACTTAAAGTCTCTAATGCTTAAAGTAACAAAAACTCAAAATTTTTAAGGCTTAGAGCCTTTAAGGTTTAAAACCTACAACGTTTTAACGTTAGAATGCTTAAATGCTAAAATATGCAAAAGTTTGGAGACCTAAAACTTAAAGGCTTAACTAACAAGGGCTAAAAACCGCAAAGCCTTAAAGGTTTAGGGGTTTAAAAGCTACAAGGCTCAAAGTTTCAAACATTTTAAAATTCAAGTGCTTAGAGGCTAAAAAGCTAGAAGGTTCGAACGCTTAAAGACCAACTTGAACACATAAAAGTTTTAAATCTTAATTTTTTAAAATCGCAAAAGCTCATGAGTTCATATGTTTAAAAGTTTTAAGACAATACTTCGAACGTTTTAAGATTCGAATGCCTAAATGCCGAAAAATTTAAAGGTTTGAAGGCTATAAAGCTCAAATGCTTTAAAGCTCAAGACAACGGTCAAGGGCTTAAAAGTTCAAATGCTTAAGGGTGTAAAGGCTCGTGGGTTTAGAGGTTTCAAGAGATTAAGCCTTGAACACTTTAAATGTCAAATGCTTAAAGTTTAAAATGCTAGAAAATTCAAAGACCTAGAGTCTCAACTTAAAGTTTCAAATGTTTTAAAGTCTAAGCGCCTAACGGCTAAAATGCTAGGAGGTATGAAGGATTAAAGGCTCGGATTTAAAGGCACGAAGGCTTCAACTGTTAACTGTTTAAAGTCGCAAAAGCTCGATGGTTCTAGAATAAAGGTTAGAAAATTTGAAGATTTAAAAGCTTAAAAGGCTCAGCGTCGTAAGTCTCGGATGCGTTAATATCTAGAGGCTTAAAGGTTCAGAAGCTTAACGGCCCAAAAACTTAACGATACAAGGTCCCCAGGTCTCAAACACATCAAGCTGTACAAGCTTAAAGGTTTTGAGTCTTAAAATGGAATGTCTTAAAGTTCGAATATTTAAATGCTGAAATGTTTAAAGTTTTCGAGACTTAATGCTTTTTTAGTTAAAAACTCAGGGCTTAACACAAAAAGGTTTAAGACACAAAGGCTCAAAGGTTCAAAGACTTATACGCTTGAATGCTTTAAAGATCAAGGGGTTACAGTCTAATATTCTTTATAACTCTACGTTGTTCCACAAGTAGAACACAAAGCCTTCCAAAGAGTCCTGAAGATAGCCGAAGGCGTCTGGACCTCTTCAAACTATAAATACTTTCTAACTACCGTTATTGAAGTTCTTACTCAGCCTCACAAGTAAATCCCGAGGCCTTCCGAAGAGTTCCGAAGCCAACCGAAGCTTCTGAACCCCTTAATATTGTATATGTGTTCAATGTATAGTTCTAATGTTTATATCATAATTCTTTATAACTCCACGTTATCTCACAAGTAGAACACGAAGCCCTCCGAATAGTTCCGAAGACCACCGAAGACGTCTGGACCTCTTCAAACTGCAAATACTTTCTAATTATAGTTATTCAAGCGCTTACTCAGCCTCACAAGTAAATCCCGAGGCCTTCCGAAAACTTCAGAAGACTTCTAAACTCCTTAATATTGTATATATATTCAATGTCTAGCTCTTAGGTTCAGATCATAATTCTTTATACCTCCACGTTGCCCCACAAGTAGAACACGAAGTCTTCCGAAGAGTCCCGAAGACCGTCTAAGACGTCTGGACCTCTTCAAACTGCAAATACTTTCAAATTAATGTTATTCAAGCTCTTACTCAGCCTCACAAGTAAATCCCGAGGCCTTCCGAAGAGTTCCAAAGACTTCTGAACCTCTTAATATTGTATATATATTCAATGTATAGTTCTTATGTTCATATCATAATTTTTTGTAACTCCACGTTGTCCCACAAGTAGAACACGAAGTCTTCCGAAGAGTCCCGAAGACCGCCGAAGACGTCTGGACCTCTTCAAACTATAAATACTTTCTAACTACCGTTATTCAAGCTCTTTCTCAGCCTCACAAGTAAACCCAAAGCCTTTCGAAAAGTTCCGAAGACTTCTGAACCTCTTAATATTGTATATCTATTCAATGTATAGTTCTTATGTTCATATCATAATTCTTTATAACTCCACGTTGTCCCACAAGTAGAACACGAAGCCTTCCGAAGAGTCCCAAAGACCGCCGCAGACCTGGACCTCTTCAAACTGTAGATACTTTTTAACTACCATTATTCAAGTTCTTACTCTGCCTTACAAGTAAACCCCGATGCTTTCCGAAGAGTTCCGAAGACTTCCGAAGACTTCTGAACCCCTTAATATTGTATATCTATTCAATGTATAGTTCTTATGTTCATATCATAATTCTTTATAACTCCACGTTCCGAGTTCCGAACACCACCGAAGACGGATGTACTTCTTCAAACTGTAAATACTTTCTAACTATCGTTATTAAAGCTTTCACTCAGCCTTACTAAAATCTCGAGGCCCTCCGAAGTGTTCTGAAGACTACCAAAGACTTTTTGACCTCTTCGAACTGTGTATATATTCGTTTACTTAGTAATTAAGTTCCTACTTGGTCCCACGAGCAATCACGAATATTCTGATATTCTCGCTGAACATCTTTATCATAAATAATTTTATTTTGAACAAAGCTTTCAATAATTCAATCAGAAGTCCTTTAGTCGCTTACATTTCTCATGCAAACCCTTAGCTGCAAGGGTCCTTGGTCCTGTACATTATCGGTCCAACAAAATAAAAACAAGTTTTGCTTTTATCATAAATTTATAATATAACGCGGAACGGAAAGGTGCTGAAACTGTCCAAGCCAACCACGAATCCTTTTAAATCCAGGATTATGAACTGTCATCGAGCTCAACCCTTGCAATATACACTGGAAACACGAGCTTTTGGACAAGTACGTACAATTTCAGACCCAAAAACTTTTAGTAAATTCGTTTTCAGGCTAGTTCTCACAGAGAATTTAGTGCGCGATGAGAATATTAATAACAGCGGAGCTGAAAAACCATTCATTATCCAAAACGTTCTTCTCCTGAGCTACAAGAACGCGTAGGCCATATTGTCGATAATTTGTAGTTTGATGGATGATTGATGGCTTATTATATCCACTTGTTGTACCCCATCAAACTACCTATAAAAAAACCTGAAAGAAGACGTTGTGTGACAGTTGTACGGGGAACTGCCGAACATATTTTAGAAAATTTAGAGCCAGTCCAGTCCGGCCAATCTATAAATCAATTTTATACGCGCTAACGTCGCTATATTTTCTCCTCGATGGCTTACGGCTATGAATACGTGAACAGAACCGACGCTTCTCTACAATAAATCCATTGCCACTGAAAACATGAAGCAATAAAGTGTTTACAAGAACTTTATCCAATCAACGAAACGCTTCAAAAGGAGATTGTAATTATCGAATAGAAAAATTTTTGCTACCGTTGAATTTTAGGATCTTCGACTAGGATAAAGCAGTTGATTTATGGGGATGTCACTGCGAGGAAAAAGCAAGGTAATTAAAACCCAATTAAATTGTAAATTGGAATGTGGGTAACAATTTATCTAAAAATGGCTCAAAAAAGTTAATAAGTTGGGTCCTCGCAAAGGTTCATCATTCATATATTTCTTGTAGATGGGACACGCCCACTATTCTCTTTTGAGCTCATCTGGTTCTTAATGTAATCTCGAGGATGAGCAATTAGTGCTACGACTACAGACACAGAAATCAGGTAGAACGTGAATGCTGCTGTCAGGCAGCCGGTACTCGAGCCATGATACGGGATTTGAAATTTTTACTTTGATAGACAAATCAATTTTGAGTTGGGCTATACCCAGACATTTGGCCCTTCCTAGCCGTATATGTTAAACTGGTTAATATTGAAAAACAACTTCTTTGAATTCGACAACTGATGGTTTCGCACTTCGCAAAAGAGTTGCAAATTCGAAAAGCCGATACTTTGGTTTTCTCGAAAGTGTCGTTAAGAAGTATATTTCGCGAATTAGAGAAAATAATTTTGTTCTTTGTGAAAGAGTTGCTAAGACTTATCTCCTCGGAATTTAACAAGTGGCAGTTTGGCTCTTTGCAAAGGAGGCTCGCTAAGAAACAACTTCGAATTAAACAAGTTGACAGTATATAGCACACCGCGAACGAATCAATAGGCAGGAACTCCTTCGGATGCGAAAAGTTGACAGTTTGACTCTTCGCAAAAGAGTTGTTAAAAATATCTTTTTCGATTTTGAGAAGTTGATAAGTAGGAGGAATATAGCAATTCTGCCGCATCATTTCCACCCAAATCCCTCATTTCCACACAGATTTACATTAAATTCCCATAAGGTGGAAATGAGGAGAATCCCTCATTTCCACACACATTTACATGTAAATTTCCATAAGGCGGGAATGAGGAGAATCCCTCATTTCCACACACATCTGGACCAAATAGTTTTCTTCGACTATATGTAAATCCCATAAGGAGGGAAATGCGGAGATGAATCTTAGCATCCACATTTCCACACACAATCCACATTTGCTCCCACATCTGGCGACAGTAATAAATAACATTACCATCTTAAATTTTGCACAATAGTTTTCTTCGAGTAGACATCGCATCTTTCGAGATAACCCTATCTTGTTTGGTATCAATTAATATTAGATTTTTCTCAGCTAGCTGAATTTTTTAGAATTTTTTAGATTGCACCATCCCCCAGAGAGCTACCCCAATTTTAATATTTTCTGTATGCAGCGATTTTTTGACCGTTCGTATGAATTTTTTAGCCATCTGACACATCTTGCGAGTTTAGAATCTTACGCCCAATCCAAATATGCAAACAGATTTAAAATCGGTTCACCCTTTACAAAGTTACTCCTTTAAAGTCCTAAACCTCTTTATTTTGCTCTTTGCTCCCACATCTGAACCAAATAGTTTTCTTCGACTAGCCATTGAATCTTTCGAGATAACCCTATCTTGTTTGGTATCAATTAATATTAGATTTTTCTCAGCTACCCGAATCTCTAGGAATGTCTTAGATTGCATCATCCCCCAGAGAGCTACCCCAATTTTAAGATTTTCTGCATGCAGCAATTTTCTG
The DNA here is from genome assembly GCA_036346225.1 of Platerodrilus igneus. NCBI lineage: Eukaryota > Metazoa > Arthropoda > Insecta > Coleoptera > Lycidae > Platerodrilus > Platerodrilus igneus. The sequence continues at coordinate 10,242,679 of JARFIW010000053.1, read as the reverse complement.
ACCGTCCGCATAAATTTTTTAGCTATATGACACATTAAACTAATCTAAAATTTTACACAAAATCTGAATCTGCAAACAGATTTAAAATCGGGCCATCCCTTACAAAGTTACTCCTTTAAAGTCCTGAACGTCTAAATTTCTCGCATGCTTTAAACAACCATTATTTGAGAATATCTAAAACTGTGGGAATTTTAGAAATGAGTTCTTTATAAGCCAAAAGTTGTTACGTGCAATTTGCACTTAAACAGTGTTTTTAGGTTAAGTTTTGATGTATGGAAGTTTCGCGCCATAATTTCAAAAGGCGCGGTGCGCGGGAATTTTAAATAGACTAGGCAGTACTTCCGTACGTCATAGTAGTGCATTTGCGCAGTGTGCGTGTCCCTAGAGGGGTAGACAAATACTAGACAAAGAGTGGGGAAAAGTGGTGAGAGTTTTCTTTTTCTCGAGAACGTGGCCTTTTGCCTTTGTTCTTGGAGTGGAGTGGTCGTTTTGTGGTGACGTATCGTAGCTTTACCTATGTAGATTTCCTTTGCTTGATTATCTTTTGTTGTCGTACCTTATACCTTTTTTCCGTCATTCACTGCATAGGTAGATGATGAATCTGCAACCTTAGGCAAAACTGGACTCCACGACCCTGATGTCCATGCCCCGCTAGCAGTTCCGGAGGAATCACCATCTTTAATCCCTCCGGGATGTAGCCGGATGGACTTCAATAGAGGCCTACCCTAGCGCAACTTGTGCGAATGCCGGATTTTTGATGTAAGTAGATCATTAGCTAATTTGTTTGCTTTATCGTGTTTAATTATGTAAATTTCCGATTATTGCGCAATATACCTTTTGTATCGGTGACGTTATGGTAGTTGGCCACGCGAAACCTGTAAAGGGGTTCGCGCTGCCCTCCGCTAGAGGCGTCACTCGCTTTTCTTATTGCGCTTGCGCGATGTATCTTATGAACTTTGGTAACTGTATTACCGACTTTTAGGAACTATCACCATATAAATGTATCACCATCTAAAGTGTAATACTTTGCAAACTGTTTTATCGACCATATAAATGTATCACCAATAGAAGTGTAATAAAGTGTATAATATTTAAAACCATTTTTTCAAACAGTAATGTGCTGTTTTCAGAATATCGCAAAAACCCATGACTTTTAAAATTTTTCTGGTTTTAACATTGTTAATTACTAAGTCACAAACATAATTACATGCACAATGCTAAATAGTTGGAAAATACGTAGACGAGGACAAACTAATTTTTTGTCGAAGTACAAGTGAAAGCTGTGTAAACCTTTCTTTTTTATTAATTAGCGGCTATATAATTTGAGAAATACAATAGCTATGCTCAATGCCATCCATTAGAATCATCGCATCATTGCTGGAGGGATTATTAATCATACAATGAGCGCTCTAGTTTGGCCTCGATTGGGGAAAATACAAACTTCATTTAGTAATATAGATCAATTAACGGTAATTATTTCAAACCGTATATAACGCGGTCTGATTAGTAAAAATCTATTCCTTGTGCGTGTAAAAGTACATCGATATTTTAAACAATCGTTTTTGTGCAGTGACTTTTAGTGAAAAGTTTTTTGAAGATTTAAGGTAGGTCTACATTTATTTGCAAACACCAATTATTGTTTCTGATTGTATTTTAAAACATCTAAGGCTCGTATAGATTTACATTAACCGGTATTAATTTTCCAAAGTAATGAACTATTTTACATATATATTTTTTTCAAATTTTTAAGATAGTCTTTTAGCTAAGATAAATAAAAACAATTTCCACAAATATTTTTATTAAAAGTTAAATACATTAACAAAAGGCAGTAACATTAAAACATTCTCGGTACCTGCTTTATGTACCCTATAGATTGCAAACCGAAGGTTTCCGAAGACGGCCGAACGAAGTTGAGAGTTCAGCAGGAAACTAAATGACGTCAGCTTTTGCCAATCCTTGCTGCTCGTCCAGTACATTTAGCACCAATGCATGCACTAATGCATGCACCCAGTTCGCATCGTCGATGCTGCGAATGCAGTTAGTAGAAACATCAAAACGTCTTCCATGTTATACAGATCTATAATCGCATCGCATGCATATTAAAAAATCCAAAAGGGTGGTGCCACACGCACACAAATTGGCTGCAAGTCGTGCGGTAGAAGATGCAGTGCTACTATAAACAAAAACTTAATAAAACACTTTAAACCTTTACTAAGGGAATACCAAACTTGTTGTCTACAGAATACTTACTAATAAAACAATTTAATTTTAAAAAACTTCTACGTCATATTTTCGGAAATGCCAGGCTTGAATAGGTTTTTACTAATCAGACCGCGTTATATACGGTTTGAAATAATTACCGTTAATTGATCTATATTACGAAATGACGTTTGTATTTTCCCCAATCGAGGCCAAACTAGAGCGCTCATTGTATGATTAATAATCTCTCCAGCAATGATGCGATGATACTAATGGATGGCATTGAGCATAGCTATTGTATTTCTCAAATTATATAGCCGCTAATTAATGAAAAAGAAAGGTTTACACAGCTTTCACTTTTTCAACTATTTAGCATTGTGCATGTAATTGTGTTTGTGACGTAGTAATTAACAATGTTAAAACCAGAAAAAGTCATGGGTTTTTGCAATATTCTGAAAACAGCACATTACTGTTTGAAAAAATGGTTTTAAATATTATACACTTATGGCTTATAAAGAACTCATTTCTAAAATCTCCACAGTTTTAGATTTTCTCGATTAATGGTTGTTTAAGGCATGCGAGAAATTTAGAGGTTCAGGACTTTAAAGGAGTAACTTTGTAAGGGATGGCCCGATTTTAAATCTGTTTGCAGATTTAAATTCTGCGTAAAATTTTAGATTAGTTTAATGTGTTATATAGCTAAAAAATGTATGCGGACGGTCAGAAAATCGCGGCATGCAGAAAATCTTAAAATTGGGGTAGATCTCTGGGGGATGATACAATCTAAGAAATTCCTAGAGATTCGGGTAGCTGAGAAAAATCTAATATTAACTGATACCAAACAAGATAGGGTTATCTCGAGAGATTCAATGGCTAGTCGAAGAAAACTATTTGGTTCAGATGTGGGAGCAAAGAGCAAAATTTAGAGGTTTAGGACTTTAAAGGAGTAACTTTGTAAGGGGTGAACCGATTTTAAATCTGTTTGCATATTTGGATTGGGCGTAAAATTCTAGACTAGCAAGATGTGTCAGATGGCTAAAAAATTTATAAGAACGGTCCAAAAATCGCTGTATACAGGAAATCTTAAAATGGGGGTAGCTCTCTGGGGGATGATGCAATCTAAAAAATTCTAAGAAATTCGGGTAGCTGAGAAAAAACTAATATTAATTGATACCAAACAAGATAGGGTTATCTCGAAAGATGCGATGGCTACCCGAAGAAAACTATTGTGCAAAATTTAAGATGGTAATGTTATTTATTACTGTCGCCAGATGTGGGAGCAAATGTGGATTGTGTGTGGAAATGTGGATGCTAAGATTCATCTCCGCATTTCCCTCCTTGTGGAATTTACATATAGTCGAAGAAAACTATTTGGTCAAGATGAGTGTGGAAATGAGGGATTCTGCTCATTCCCGCCTTATGGGAATTTACATGTAAATGTGTGTGGAAATGAAAGATTCTCCTCATTCCCGCCTTATGGAAATTTACATGTAAATGTGTGTGGAAATGAGGGATTTTCCTTATTTCCACCTTATGGGAATTTACATGTAAATCTGTGTAGAAATTAGGGATTTGGGTGGAAATGAGGCGGCAGAATTGCTATATTTCTCCTACTTAGATACTTTGGTTCTTCGCAAAAGAGTCAATAGGGAGTAGTTCCATCGAATTAGAAAGTCTGACCATTTGTCTCTTCGCAAAAGAGTTCTTAAAAAATATCTTTTTCGAATTCGAGAAATAGAAGTTGATTCTTCGCAAAAGGGATTCGCTAGGAAGCATCTTTTTAGAATTAGAGACGATGGTAGTTTAACCATTTGCAAAGAATCTTTTAGTAGCATCTCTTTGTGATTCGAGAAGTTTGATAATTTGGTTCTTTGCAAAAGAGTTGATAAGAAGATATCTCCTTTGAATTCCGGAAGTTGGTACTATGGTTCTTCGGGAAAGGGCCTCGCTAAGGAGCATCTCTTTCGAATTGGTTTAGTCATTAGCAAAGGAATTAATAAGCAATATCTTTTTCGAATTTGAAAAATTGGTAATTTGGCTCTTAGAAAAAAGTTGCTAAAATATCTCCTTCTAATTAAAAAAGTGGGTAGTTTAGCTCTTTGCAAAAGGGTCGTTAAAAATATCTCATTCAAATTCTAGAAGTTGATGCTTCAGTTCTTTGCAAACAAGTCGATAAGGCGTACTTCTTTCGATTTAATTTGCCGTTTTGCAAAAGAGTTGCTAAGACGGATGTCCTTCGAATTGGCTCTTCCTGAAAAAACCTTGCTACGAAACATCTTCTTTAATTCGATAAGTTGATAATTCGGCCTTTCGTAAAAGAGTCAATCACAGATTGATGGATGTCTGTACTTCCTACTAATTTGAAAAATAGTTTGGCTCTTTACAAAGGAGTTGCTAAGGAATGTCTCCATCAAGTTCGAGAAGTTGACAGTTTTGTTCTTCGCAAAGGTTTCGCTAAGAAACATTTCCTTCGAATTAGAGAAGTTGATAGTTTAGTCCTTCACAAAGGAATCGATAAGCACTATTTCCTTCGGATTTGAGAAGTTGGTAGTTTTGCTCTTTGCAAAATAATCTCGCTAAAAAATATTTCGAATTCAAGAGGTTGATGGTTAGTCCTCCGCGAAGGAATCAATTAGCGGTATTTCCCCCAAATTGAAGTATTTGGTAGTTTGACTCTGCGCAAAAGATTTATTACGCAATATTTTGTATTGAATTCGACAAGTTCATAGTTTGACTCTTGGCGAATGGGTTTCCTTCAAATTAAAGAAGTGGATAGTTTAGCCCTTTGCAAAGAAATCACTAAGCAAGTCCCTTTCAGATTCAAGAAGTTAGTAGTTTGTTCTTCGCAAAAGAGTTGTTATGAAATTTTTCCCTCGAATTCAAGAAGTTGATACTTCGGTTCTTCGCGAAAGGGTCTCACTAAGACGCATCTCCTTCGAATTAAAGAAGTTAGCAGTTAGACTTTTCGCATCTCCTTCGAATTAGAGAGGTAATAGTTTAACCATTAGCAAATGAATGAATTTGCAGTATCTTTATCAGATTCGAGAAGTTGGTAGTTTGGTTCTTCGCAAAAGAGTTGTTACGAAATCTTTTCTTCGAATTCGAGATGTTAATACTTCGGTTCTTCGCGAAAGACGCATCTCCTTCGAATTAAAGAAGATAGCAGTTAGACTTTTTGCATCTCCTTCGAATTAGAAAAGGTGATAGTTTAACCATTAGCAGGAATCATTTGGCAGTATCTGCTTCGGAGTCGGTAAGTTTGTAATTCAGCTCTTCGCAAAAATGTTGATAGTTTGACTCTTTCTAAAGGTGTTACTAGTACGTATCTCTTTCAAATGGCAGTTTGACCCTTCACAAAAGGTTTTCGCTAAGAAACAGCTCCTTCGATTTAGGGAAGTTGACAGTTTAGTTATTTGCAAAGCAATTAATAAGCAGTATCACCTTCGAATTCGAGAAGTTGGTAGCTGGCTCTCTGTAAAAGAGTTGTTAAGAAATTTCTCCTTCAAATTCGTAAATTTGATACCTTGGTACTTGGCGAAAGACTAGATAAGGGATACTTCTTTCGAATTCGACAAGTTGATAATTTGGCACTTCGTGAAAGAGTTGCTAGGAAGTATATCCTTCAAATTTGAGAAGGCAACAGTTTGGCTATTTGAGAAAGAGTTAATAATGAGTATTACTTATGAATTCTATAAGTTTATAATCCGGCTCTTTGCCAAAGACTTGCCAAAAGGTATCTACTTCAAATACGGAGAGTTAAAACTTGGGTTCTTTGCAAAAGAATCCATAAGGAGTACTTCCTCAAGTTCGACAAGTTTCGGAATTTGGCTCTTCCCAAAGATATCTTTGCTAAGAAACATATTCGAATTAAATAAGTTAATAGTTTACCCCTTTGCAAAGTAATTGATAAACAGTATCTCCTTCGGATTCGAGAAGTTAGCAGTTTGGCTCTTCTCAAACGTTTCGAAATCGAAAATTTGATGCTTTAGTTCTTCGCGTACGAGTCAATAAGGAGTATCTCCTACGAATTCAAAAAGCTGATACTTTAGTTCTTTGCAACGGGTCTCGTTAAGGAACATCTCCGAATCAGAAAAGTTGATGGTTTATAGCTTTTTCCAAAGGATTCGGGAACTTGGTAGTTGTTTAGTCTTGAATTCGAAAAGTTGATACTTTGGTTCTTTGCGAAAGAGTCAATATGAAGTAGTTTCTTCGAATTCGAAAAATTGATAGTTTGGCTTTACGCAAAAGGGTTGTCAAGACGTATTTCCTTCGAGTTCGAGAAATTAACAGTTTTGATCTTCGCGAAAGAGTTTCTCTAAGAAATATCTGCCTCAAATTAGAGAAGTTGGTAGCTTAGCCCTTTGCAAAGAAATCATTAAGCAGTATCTCGTTCGGATTCGAAAGGTTGATAGTTTGGTTTCGCACAAGGGTTTTTAAGAATTATTTCCTTCTAATTCGAAAGGCTGATACTTTGGTCCTTTGCGAAAGGCCACTAAAAAGCATGTCCTTCGAGTTAAAGAAGTTAATAGTTTAGTTCTTCGCGCAGGAATCAATAAGCAACATCTTCTTCGGATTTGATACGTCTCATTCTAATTTAATAAGTTTGTAGTTTAGGACTTCGCAAAAGAGTCGTCAAGAAATATTTATTTCAAACTCCAGAACTTGATGCTTTAGATCTTTGCGAAAAAGTCGATAAGGGGTACTTTAATCGATATAATTTGCTTTTTTTGTAATAGAGTTGCGAAGACATCTCCTTCAAATTTAAGAAGTTTGCAGTTTTGTTTGCGTGAAAATATCGCTCAGACTATTAGTTGTCGATGGCCGGGGACTAGGGAAAAGCACTCCCAAGGAGACCAACACAACATAAAAACACTCATACATACACGGGCACGCGTACATACACACACACAAACGTCCAAAGGAAAAACACAGCACACAACAAATCTTGGACTGCGCGTGAGATCTCTGGTTTCCGGCTGTCAAAGGTTAGAGCATGCGCTTTTGTGCTCATCTCTCAATCCCGGATTTTTGGCTGATGATGGTCGGGGACTGAGAGTCAGCGCACCTTATAAGACTAACACAATACAAACACACACACACGCACACATAAGACACAATACACAATCGCCCAAAACAAAACACACGACACACAACACGTCTTGGACTGCGCGTGGGCTCGCTGGTATCCAACTGCCGATGGGCAGAGCTCGCCCGGTGTGCACAACTCGTTGTCCCGGATTTCCAGACTGAGAAAAGATCATGCCCAACAAGACTAACACAATATAATCAAACACATACACACACAAACTACCAACTGATAGTACAACTCTGCTTAACAACGCGTATTTACAATGGAATTTGCTAAAAGCTCTCAGAATTTCCGAATTACTCGCTAACAGCACAAATAACTTCTTCAGCTACGATGTCATCATCTTAATTACTTATTACTGAAGCACCACAATCAACTATTCAACCACTAATTATTAATTTATATAACCACTACAGTACTTCAAATGACAGAGTAATTTATATAGACAGTAATTTAAATCACATCATTTAAACTAGAACATATTGTAATAGCTTTAATTAGAACTGGACTGCAGAACTCCTTAACGACAATTGTTCTAAATTATTCTAAAACATACCAGAATTTGTAAAAAATATTTTCTAGGTATCCTATTGCACCCTAAATAACTCTTAAATACAAAACCTTGTACCTATATATCAATTCTATTTAAATGTCACGCCGTAGCGACTCACTAGTTATCTTTTGTGAGCAGGTGCTTCGTTTACGTTCTCTCTCAAAGCTGTTCTATGCTCCAGATGTTGGATGTTCCTGTGGCGGTATCGACAGTCAAAATCAATTTTGCAGTTTCCATGTTGATAGAAGTAGCAATCAACACTTTTCATAGTATGCGCCGTACCATTTGGATTGTAACCACACAACAAAATCTAGACCCCGGTTTTCTGGAACAGTAAACATATTTCGTACCACCCTCCAGTCCAATTCATTGAGTCCATGATTGATCTCGTCTCCAAATTTGATCATCTGACAGTTGAGGTCCACTAACGCCTTCCAAAGATACTTGTCAAATGGTGCTACTTAATCATCAATTAGTGGATACCCCAATATCGATCACTTAACCGTATGGTATTTCCAACCTTTGGTTGTTGTCGACGCTTCTCTACAATAAACCCATTGCCACTGAGAACATGAAGCAATAAAGTGTTTACAAGAACTTTATCCAATCAACGTAACGCTTCAAAAGGAGATTGTAATTATCGAATAGAAAAATTTTTGCTACCGTTGAATTTTAGGATCTTCGAGTAGGATAAAGCAGTTGATTTATGGGGATGTCACTGCGAGCAAAAAGCAAGGTAATTAAAACTCAATTAAATTGTCAATTGGAATGTGGGTAACAATTTATCTAAAAATGGCTCAAAAAAGTTAATAAGTTGGGTCCTCGCAAAGGTTCATCATTTATATATTTTTTGTAGATGGGGCACGCCCACTATTCTCTTTCGGGCTTATCTGGTTCTTAATGTAATCTCGAGAATGACCAATTAGTGCTACGACTACAGACACAGAAATCAGGTAGAACGTGAACGCTGCTGTCAGGTAGACGGTACTCGAGCCATGATACGCGGATTTGGAATTTTTACTTTGATAGACAAATCAATATTGAGTTGGGTTATACCCAGACCTTTGGCCCTTCCTAGCCGTATATGTTAAACTGGATAATATTGTAAAACAAATTCTTTGAATTCGACAACTGATAGTTTTGCACTTCGCGAAAAGCCACCGAACTTTAAAGAGCTCTTAAAGCGCCTTTAAACCTAGAACCTTTGAGCTTTTGCGGATAGCTTTGGTGTGCCAATAACCACCACATGCTACGTACAACGCACAGGTATTGTACTAGAGAATCCGTCGGATGCAAGAAGATGTCAAAGGAAAATAAAACCTCTTTCTGCCTCACACCTGCATTGATTTTCACGGCAGGATGGATTTTGAAGTTCTTTTAGGAATGATTTTGGACTATAGCCAGGGTCAACGCTGTTAGTGCATAACCTACTACGCGGATGGTCTTAGTGCGCTACTGGCTTCCACATGTTACATACACCGCACAAGTATTTTCCCTTATATGCCATCGGTTACAAAAAGGCTACAAGGGAAATAAAACCACTTTCTGCGTCGAGGCAGCATTGATTTGCACATTATTTTTTAGGAAATAGTTTTGAACTTTAGCCAGGGTCAACTCGGTTGATACATAGCCTACTACGCGGATGGTGTTAGCGCGCCAATAACCTCCACATGCTACATGCAAAGCACAAGAATTTTACAGAATATGTCATCAGTTACAAAAAGGTGTCAAAGGAAAATAAAACCTTCTGTCTCACGGTAGCATTGATTTGCACGTTGCCTTTTAGACAATGGTTTTCAACTTTAGTTAAGATCAACGCTGTTTGTACGTAGTCTACTACGCAGTTGGTCGTAGGATGCCGATAACCCTCACATCCTACATACAAAACGCACGTATTTTCTATGAGATGCCGTTGATTATAAGAAGGCTACAGAAGAAAATTAAACCTCTTTCTACCTCACGGCAGCATTGATTTGCAAGTTGTCTTTTAGGAAATGGCATTGAATGTTAATCAAGATTAACGCTGTTGGTACATAGTTTACTACGCGGATTGTTGTAGCGCTCCGATAACTCCCACATACTACATACAAAATACACAATTATTCACCATGAAAGGTGTTGGTACAACAAGGCTAGAGAGGAAAATAAATCTTTTTTTGCATCACTGCAGCATGGATTTGCACGTTGTCTTTTAGTATATGGTTTTGAACTTTAGCCAAGATCAACACTGTTGGTACATACTCTACTAGGCTAGGTTACAAACAACATACACAAATAGTTTCCAAGAGATGCCATTGGTTACAAGAAGGCTACAGATGAAAATAGAACAACTCTGCGTCGAGGCAGCATTGATTTGCACGTTGTTTTTTAGTTAATAGTTTTGAACTCTAGCCAAGATCAACACTGTTGGTACATAATCTACTAGGTGGATGGTCTTACAGCGCCGATAACTCCCCCATGTTACAAACAACATACACAAATAGTTTCCATGAGATGCCATTGGTTACAAGAAGGCTACAGAGGAAAATAAAACAACTTTACGTCGAGGCAGCAATGATTTGCACATTGATTTTTAGTTAATAGTTTTGAACTCTACACAAGATCAACACTGTTGGTACATAATCTACTAGACGGATGGCCCTACAGCGCCGATAACTCTCCTATGTTACAAACAACATACACAAATAGTTTCTATGAGATGCCATTGGTTACAAGAAGGCTACAGAGGAAAATAAAACCTTTCTTTGCGTCGAGGCAGCATTGATTTGCACATTATTTTTTAGCAAATAGTTTTGAACTTTAGCCAGGGTCAACTCTGTTGATACATAGCCTACTACGCGGATGGTGTAAGCGTGCCAATAACCTCCGCATGCTACATACAAAACACAAGAATTTTCCAGTTACAAAAAGGTGTCAAAGGAAAATAAAACCTCCTTCTGTCTCACGGTAGCATTGATTTGCACGTTGTCTTTTAGACAATGGTTTCCGACTACAGTTAAGATCAACGCTGTTTGTACATAGTCTACTACGCAGATAGTCGTAGTGCGCCAATAAACCTCACATCCTACACACAATACGCACGTATTTTCCATGGATGCCGTTGGTTATAAGAAGGCTACAAAGGAAAATAAAACCTCTTTCTACCTCACGGCAGCATTGATTTGCAAGTTGTCTTTTAGGAAATGGTATTGAACGTTAATCAAGATTAACGCTGTTGGTACATAGTTTACTACGCGGATTGTTGTAGCGCTCCGATAACTCCCACATACTACATACAAAATACACAATTATTCACCATGAAGGGCGTTGGTACAACAAGGCTAGAGAGGAAAATAAATCTTTTTCTGCATCACTGCAGCATTGATTTGCACGTTGTCTTTTAGTATATGGTTTTGAACTTTAGCCAAGATCAACACTGTTGGTACATAATCTACTAGGCGGATGGTCCTAGAGCGCCGATAACTCCCCCATGTTACAAACAACATACACAAATAGTTTTCCGGGTGATATCGTCGGTTACAGAAAGGTTACAAAGGAAAATAAAACCCTTTTCTTCCACAAGGCAGCATTGATTTGCACGTTGTCTTTTAGGAAATGGTTTTGACTTTTACCCAATATTAACGCTTTTGATACATGGCCTACTACGCGCATGGTTTTAGCGCCGATAACAACCACATGCCACATGCAAAGCACAAGTATTTTCCAGGTGATACCGTTGGTTACAAAAAGGCTACAAAGGAAAATAAAACGCTTTTCTGCCTCACGGCACTATTGCTTTGCACGTTGTCTTTTAGAAAATGGTTTTGCACTATAGCTAAAATCAACGCTGTTGGCATATAGTCTACTACGCGAATGGAAGGGTTATTGGCGATAACCCTCACATACTATATACAACCACAAGTATTTTCGAGGTGATGCCGTCGGTTACAAGAAGGCTACAAAGGAAAATAAAACCTCTTTCTGTCTCACGGCACCATTGCTTTGCACGTAGTCTTTTAGGTAATGGTCAGCCAAGATCAGCGCTCTTGGTACATAGCCCAATCCATGGAAGCACAAGTATTTCCAGGACATATCGTCGGTTACAAGAAAACTACAGAGGAAGATAAAATCCGTTTTTGCATTAGTGCAGCATTGACTTACACGTTGTCTTTCAGGGCATGGTTTTGACTTTTACCCAAAATGAACGCTGTTGGTACATACCCTCGAACTGCATCAAACAAGAAAGAACAGCAGCTATGTTTAAAGACAACTAACATAGATACAAGAAGAAAACTGTTCAAAGCAGAGTGTGGAGCACAGCACAGTACATATATGAAAAAGGGGCAGTAGAAAAAATTAGATAGATAGAGATAGAAGCTTTCTGGAATGTTGTGCTCCAGACGTATGAAGATGGTAGCATGGATAGACAACGTTAATAACAAATAGGTTATAGAAATACTAGGGGAATAAAGATATTTGTCGAAAATGTAAACAATAGGAGTAATAGAAGGACAGAATACGTTCTAAGGCATTTCTGGGGAATAATACGGGATATATTACTAGCAGAGATAGGAAAAGTGAGGTAGAGGCAGACGAGATCAGACTTTACCACACAGATAGTGATAGATGCAGACTCTTCAAATTTCAGAGAAATGTGTGGGTTGGTTTAGACTAGGAAACAATGAGGACACGCGTCTAACCAGTTCTAGGACCGAAGACCTAAGGATGATGATGGTACATACCCTACTACGCGGATGGTTTTAGCGACGATAACCCCCACATGCTGCATACAACGCACAAGTATTTCCAAGTGATGCCGTCTACAAAAAGACTACAAAGGAAAATAAAACCTTTTCTGCCACACGGCGGCATTGATTTGCACCTTGTCTTGTAGGAAATAGTTTTAAACTTTAGCCGTAACTATCAGCATCTTATGGAAAATATGTTGTATGTAGCTTTTTTATAACCAACAGCATTTCATGGAAAATGCGTGTGCGTTGTATGTAGCGTGTGAGGATTATCGGGATGCTAAGACCATCCGCGTAGTAGACTATGTACAAACAAGGTTGATCTTGGCTAAAGTTGAAAACCATTTCCTAAAAAACAACATGCAAATCAATGCTGTCTCGACTCAGAAAGAGGTTTTATTTTCCTCTGTAGCCTTCTTGTAACCAACGGCATCTCCTGTAAAATACTTTGCGTTGTATGTAGTATGTGGTAGTTATCGGGCTAAGATCATCCGCGTAGAAATCTTTGTACCAACAGCGTTGATCTTGGCTAAAGTTCAAACCATTTCTTACAAAGAACCGTGTAGATCAATGCTGCTGCGAGACAAAAAAAGGTTCTATTTTTTTCTGTAGGGTTCTTGTAACAAACAGCATTTCATGGAACAACTTGTTGTATATAGCATGTGAGGGTTATCGGCGCTAAGACCATCCGCTATGTACCAACAGCGTTGATTTTGGCTAAAGTTCAAAACCATTTCCTAAAAGACAACGTGCAAATCAATGCCGCTTTGTGGCAGAAAAAGGTTTAATTTTCCTTTGTAGCTGTCTTGTAACTTATGGCAACACTTGGAAAGTACATGTGCGTTGTATGGAGCATGTGGGGGTTATCGGCGCTAAGACCACCCACATATTAGTCTATGTACCATCAGCGTTGATCTTGGCTAAAATTCAAACCATTTATTAAAAGACAACGCGCAAATCAATGCTGCAGTGAGGCAGAAGGAGGGTTATATCTTCCTTTGTAGCCTTCTTGTAACCGACAGCGTCTCATGGAAATACTTGTGCATCCACGTAATGGGCTATGTGCCAAAAGGGCTGATCTTGGCTGAAGTTTAAAACCATTTCCTAAAAGACAACGTGCAAAACAATAGTGCCGTGAGGCAGAAAGAAGTTTTATTTTCCTTTGTAGCGTTTTTGTAACTAACGGCATCATCTCGAAAATACTTGTGCGTTGTACATAGCATGTGGGGGTTATCGGCGCTAAGACCATTCGCGTAGTAGGCTATGTGCCAACAGCGTTGATGTCGGCTAAAGTTTAAAACTATTTCCTAAAAGACAATGCGCAAATCAATGCCGCCGTGTGGCAGAAAAGGGTTTTATTTTCCTTTGTAGCCTTTTTGTAGACGGCATGACCTGGAAATACTTGTGCGTTGTATGTAGCGTGTTATCGGCGCTAAAACCATCCGCGTAGTAGGGTATGTACCATCATCATCATTAGGTCTTCAGTTCTAGAACTGGTTGGACCCGTACCCTCATTGTTTCCTAGTCTGAACCAACCTACACATTTCCCTGAAATTTGCACAGTCTGCATTTATCACTATCTGTGCACCAAAGTCTGATCTCGTCAGCCTCTACCTCTCTTTTTCTTTTTCTGCTTGCAGTATATCTCGTACTATTCCCCAGAAATGCTGTAGAACGTATCCTGTCCTTCTATTTCTCCTATTTTTCATTTTCGACAGATATCTTTATTCCTTTACTATTTCTACAACTTATTCGTTATTAGTTTTGTCTGTCCATGCTACCATCTTCATACATCTAGAGCACAACATTCCAGAAAACTTCTATCTCTATCTGTCTATTTTTCCTACTGCTCCTTTGTTATAGATGTACTGTGCTGTGCTCCACACTCTGCTTGGAACAGTTTTCTTCTTGTATCTGTGTTCGTTGTCTTTAAACATAGCTGCTGTTCTTTCTGGTTTGATGCAGTTCAGGGTATGTACCAACAGCGTTAATTTTGGGTAAAGGTCAAAACCATGCCCTGAAAGACAACGTGTAAGTCAATGCTGCCCTAAGGCAAAAACGGATTTTATCTTGCTCTGTAGTCTTCTTGTAACCGACGATATGTCCTGGAAATACTTGTGCTCCCAAGCAGTGGGCTATGTACCAAAAGCGCTGATCTTGGGTGACCATTTCCTAAAAGACTACATGCAAAGCAATGGCGCCGTGAGACAGAAAGAGGTTCTATTTTCCTTTGCAGCCTTCTTGTAACCCACGGCATCACCTCGAAAATACTTGTGGTTGTATATAGTATGTGAGGGTTATCGCCGATAACCCTTCCATTCGCGTAGTAGGCTATGTGCCAACAGCGTTGATTTTTGCTAAAGTTCGAAACCATTTTCTAAAAGACAACGTGCAAAGCAATGGTGCCGCGAGGCAGAAAAGCGTTTTAATTTCCTTTGTAGCCTTTTTGTAACCAACGGCATCACCTGGAAAATACTTGTGTTTTGCATGTAGCATGTGGTTGTTATCGGCGCTAAAACCATGCGCGTAGTAGGCCATGTACCAAAAGCGTTAATCTTGGGTCAAAACCATTTCCTAAAAGACAACGTGCAAATCAATGCCGCCTTGTGGAAGAAAAGGGTTTTATTTTTCTTTGTAACCTTTTTGTAACCGACGACATCACCTTGAAAATACTTGTGCGTTGTATGTAGCATGTGAGGGTTATCGGCGCTAAAATCCTCCGCGTAGTAAGCTATGTACCAACAGTGTTAGTCTTGGGTAAAGGTCAAAACCATTTCCTAAAAGACAACGTGCAAATTAATGCTGCCTTGAGGCAGAAACGGGTTTTATCTTGCTTTGTAGTCTTCTTGTAACCGACGGTATCTCTTGGAAATACTTGTGCATCCACGTAGTGGGCTATGTACCAAAAGCGCTGATTTTGGCTGAAGTTCGAAACCATTTCCTAAAAGACAACGTGCAAAGTAATGGTGCCGTGAGGCAGAAAGATGTGTTATTTTCTTTTGTAGCCTTCTTGTAACCGACGGCATCACCTCTAAAACACGTGTGCGTTGTATATAGTATGTGGGGGTTATCGGCGCCAAGACCGTTCGCGTAGTAAGCTATGTGGCAACAGCGTTGATTTTGGCTAAGGTTTAACACCATTTTCTAAAAGACAAGGTGCGAATCATTACCACCGTGTGGCAGAAAAGGGTTTTATTGTCCTTTATAACTTTTTTTGTAACCAACGGCATCACCTGGAAAATACTTGTGCTTTGTATGTAGCATGTGAGGGTTATCGGCGCTAAAATCATCCGCGTAGTGAGCTATGTCCCAACAGCGTTATTCCTGGGTAAAACTCAAAACCATTTCCTTAAAAGCAACTTGCAAATCAATGCTGTCTTGAGGCAGAAACTTGTTTTATCTTCTTTTGTAGCCTTCTTGTAACCGACGGCGTCTCCTGGAAATACTTGTGCACCCACGTAGTGGGCTATGTACTAAAAGCGCTGATCTTGGTTAAAGTTCGAAACCATTTCCTGAAAGCAAACGTGCAAAGCGACGGTGCCGTTAGGCAGAAAAAGATTTCATTTTCCTTTGTGGTCTCCTTGTAACCAACGGCGTCACCTCGAAAATCCTCGTGCGTTGTATATAGCTTGTAAGGGTTATCAGCGCAAAGACCATTCGCGTAGTAGGCTATGTGCGAAAAACGTTGATTTTGGCTAAAGTTCAAAACCATGTCCTAAAAGACAATATGCAAATCAATGCCTCCGTGTGGCGGAAAAGGGTTTTATTTTCCTTTGTAGCCTTTTTGTAACCGACGGCATCACCTGGAAAATACTTGTGCGTTGTATGTAGCATGTGGGGGTTATTGGCGCTGAAATCATCCGCATAGTTGGCTATGTACCAACAGCGTTAATCTTGGTTAAAGGTCAAAACCATTCTCTTAAAGACAAGGTGCAAATCAATGCTGCCTTAAGGCAGAAAGTCGTTTTATCTTTTTTGTAGCCTTCTTGTAACCAACGGCATCAGCTCGAAATTATTCGTGCGTTGTATGTAGCATGTGGGGGTTATCAGCGCGCTAAGACCATCCGCGTAGTAGGCTATCTTAGGTTATCTTAAAAACAATGTGCAAATCAATGCCGCCGTGTGGCAGAAAAGGGTTTTATTTTCCTTTGCAGCTTTCTTGTAACTGACGGCATTTCCTGGAAATTTTTGTGCATCTACGTAGTGGGCTGTGTAGCAAAAGCGCTGATCTTGGTTGAAGTTTGAACTATTTCCTAAAAGACATCGTGCAAATCAATGCCGCCGTGAGGCAGAAAAGGGTTTTATTTTTCTCTGTAGCTTTTTTGTAACAAACGCCATCCTTTAAAAATACTTGTGCATCCACGTAGTGGGCTATGTACCTAAAGCGCTGATCTTGGCTAAAGTTTGAAACCACTTCCTAAAAGATAACGTGCTTAGCAATGGTGCCTTGAGGTAGGAATAGGTTTTATTTTCCTTTGTAGCCTTCTTGTAACCAAAGGCTTCACCTCGAAAATACTTGTGTGTTATATATAGCATGTGGGGGTTTTCGTCGCTAAGACCATTTGCGTAGTAGGCTATGTGCCAACAGCGTTGATTTTGGTTAAAGTTCGAAACTATTTCTTAAAAGACAACGTGCAGAGCAATGGTGCCGTGAGGCAGAGAGAGGTTTTATTTTTCTTTGTAACCTTCTTGTAACCAACAGCATCACCTCAAAATTACTTATGAGTTGTATATAGCATGTGAGGGTTATCGGCGCTAAGAGTATTCGAGTAATAGGCTATGTACCAAGAGCGTTAATTTTGGCTAAAGTGCAAAATCATTTCCTAAAAGACAATGTGCAAATCAACGCCGCTGTTTGGCAGAAAAGGTTTTTATTTTTCTTTGTAGCCTTTTGTAGCCGACGGCATCACCTGGAAAATACCTGTGCGTTGTATGTAGCATGTGGGGATTATTGGCGCTAAAACCATCCGTGTAGTAGGCTATGTACCAACAGCGTTAATCTTGGGTAAAGGTCAAAACCATTTCTTAAAAAACTACGTGGAAATCAATGCTACCTTGAGGCAAAAACGGCTTTTATCTTCCTTTGTAGTCTTCTTGTAACCGATGGCGTCTCCTAGAAATACTTGAGCATTCACGTAGTGAGCAATGTACGAAAAGCGTTGAAGTTCGAAACCATTTCCTAATAGACAACGCGCAAAGCAATGGTGCCGTGAGGCAGAAAGAAATTTTATTTTCCTTTGTAGACTTCTTATAAACAACGGCATCACATCGAAAATATTTGTGCGTTGTATGTAGCATGTGGGGGTTATCGGCGTGCTAAGATTATCCGCGTAGTAGGCTATGTGCCAACAGCGTTGATTATGGCTAAAGTTTACAACCATTTCCTAAAAGACAATGTGCAAATAATGCCGCGGTATTGCAAGAAAGCGTTCAATTTTTCTTTGTAGCTTTTTTTGTAACCAACGGCATCACTTCGAAAATACTTGTGCCTTGTATGTAGCATGTGTGGGTTATCGGCGCGCTAAGACCATGCGTGTAGTAGGCTATGTACCAACAGTGTTGATTTTGGCTGAAGTTCAAAACCGTTTTCTAAAAGACAACTTACAAATCAATGCTTCTGTGAGGCAGAAATGTGTTTTATCTTTCTTTGCAGCCTTTTTGTAACCGACTGCATCTTTTGGAAATGCTTGTGCATTGCGTAGTGGGCTATGCACTAAAAGCGTTGATCCTGGCTGAAGTTCGAATCTATTTCCTAACAGACAACGTGCAAATCAATGCTGCCGTGAGTTAGAGAGTGGTTTTATTGTCCTTTGTTGCCTCCTGTAACCGACGTCATGGGCTGGAAAATACTTGTGCGTTGTATTTAGCTTGTGCAATGTAGTAGATGTACCCGTGACGTTTATTCCAGCTAAGTCCAAACTCAATTCTTAATGTTAAACTGAAGGATTAGTTGTAAGTTTCTATTACTATGGGGAAGATGGGGTGGCTTCTTTTTGTAGCCCATTGCAGCCGACGAGCATCACCATGTTGTATGCAGCATGTGGGGGTGTCGAAGCACTAAGGCTATCGGAGTAGTCGACGTTGCACCAACAACGTTGGCCCTGGGTAAAGTTGAAAACTATTTCCTAAAAGACAATGTGAAAATCAATATTGCCTTGAGACAATAAAAGTCACCTTCTTGTAGCCGACGGCATCTCTAGTACAACACCCGTGCGTTGTATGTAGCATGGGGGTTTATCGGCACGCTAAGGCTATCGGTTATGTACCAGCGGTGTTAGTCCAAACTCATTTCTTAACGTTAAACTAAAAGATAAATGTAAGTTTTGTTACCATGAGGAGGATGAGGTAGCTTTCTGCTGTAGTCCATTGCAACCGTACCATGTAGAGGTGTCGAAGCACTAAGGCTATCGACGTAGTCGGTTTAGCAGCAACAGCGTTAACTCAAAGCCATTTTTTAATGTAATACTAAAAGACAAAAAGTAAGCCTGTATTAGCTTGAGGAAGAAGAAGAGGTTTTTTGTATCCACTTGCAATCAAGGAAATCATCAAGAAAATCTTTGTGCTTTTGAATAGAAACTTTAAGCTTTTGCTAAAATAAAGGCCAATTGTAATAAACGGGTTTTTCTTATTTCCCCAAAATCCCAAAAAGGAACATCTCCTTTGTGCAGGAATGTACTGAGTTGGTATCAAACTTTGGGGTCTTTGTGGTGGTGCCAACTTTATATCTATGATTTTGTTGTAACCTTGAAGTTTTGAGGTTAAGTAAGTATTTTTGTAATGGTCTTGTAAATGGATTTCCAGCTGCTTGTCATTGAGTGACGTCATTCACCTGGAGGAGGTTATATAACTTGACAGGTTAGTGATCGGTTTGTATTTTATTCATCAATTTCTCAATATTGACTTTCAATTTTTTTTTGGGCTGCTCCAAATCTCATTCTTGTGGAAGTTCTCAGAGACTTACACCTATTATAAATCACTAAATTGATAAGTACTTTGATAAACAGTTAGCTGAGTTAAAAAGGAGCAAAGAACTCAGTAGGCTCTGACGACTTTTTACCAGCAGGGTGCAGCCAATCTTAGCACTTCTGACATATAACAAATCGACGGGCATCACTCATCATGATATGAATTATGGCCGACAATCAAAACGTGGTGAGATACTCTAGAATTTATGAATACTCATATCTTACAAAACGAAAAATGCTTCTATGCCCAAAATAATATTTGTTAAACAATTATGGGTTTATGAAAGGGTCTTCAACAAAAGAAAAGCGAGTCATAGTACAAGCGGTGTAACGCAAGGTGTCGGTAAAAAGAGTCTATGCACATGCTGTGCTACTTTTCAGCTGCTTGTAATTAATCTTTAATAAAGTTTCTTCAACGTAAAGGTCTTTGTTGGGCTGCTGGACGTGGAATTAATTTATAATTAAAGTCTGGATGGAAATGCCAAAGCGCATACTGCGCTAGAATTGCAGAAAACTAGGTTAGGGTATCGACGTAAGCAATTAAAACCCAGCAATGTTATTTCAAGAATTGACGAGAAGACGCCTATTAAAGAGAAGCGCCATCCAGGAGTCAAAAACCTTGAACATCTCAAGAAATTTAAAATTCAAGAGTGGCGTACGTTGGAGACTGTTTCTAGGTTATCCCGAAAATCAGGCGTATTCAAGGTAGAAACTCCCTGCTCTCGAAATTAATTATCAACTCAGAATCATTGTCAAAGTACAAAAAACAGGTACTTAAAGTGCTAAATGGTGCGGCCATATCTAGTAAAAGTATCTAAAATTTTAGTGGCCAATGTAGTACCTTCGGGTGGAGCATTGGAAAATCACATGTAAGGTATTTAATGTACTTTGAAAGTACTCAGAATACAATAAACGCTTCAAGTAATCAATATGTACTTGGAGTACTTTGGTTAAAGAACTCTGGTTGCGTTTCAGTACTTCATGTACTTAATGTACTCCAAGTACTAAAAAGTACTTAAAGGAATTTATGTTATTGATATCGATGCTTGATTTCCTGTGTCCGCAAAAGGTACTTTAATTATCAAGTACAAATATTTAAAAAGTATATAAAGCTTTAAATACTTGATACAAGTACTTTAAATACTTGGAGTTCCGTAAATACTTTACGTAACCAAAGTGTACTTGGAGTACTCTGGTTAAAGTATACTGGTTACGTTTCAATACTCCATGCACTCATTGCACTTAAATCACTGAAAAGTACTTGTCGGAATTTAGTTTAATGACATTGATGCTTGATTTCTCTTCCAAAATTTAGTATACCAATAAAAAATACTTAAATTATCAAACACCAAAATTATAGAACTATTTGAAGTGTTAAGTACTTGAAGCAAGTACTTTAAATACTTGGGGAACAGAAAATACTTTAAGTAACCAATGTGTACTTGGAATACTCGGGTTAAGGACTCTGGCTGCGTTTCAATACTCTATGCACTTTATGTACTTCGAGTACTGAAAAATACTTGTAGGAATTTATTTTATCGATATCGATGCTTGATTTTTCTTCCGAAATTTTGTGCACCTGTAAAAAGTACTTTATTTATAAAGCACCAAGCTTTTAGAAGCATTTGAGGTGTTAAGTACTCTTGCAAGTACTTTACTTTACTTTAAAGTGCCGTAAATACTTCAAGTAACCAGTGCGTACTTGGAGTACTCTGGTTAAATGACTCTGGCTGTGTTTCAATACTTCATGCACGCAATGTACTTCAAGCACTTAAAAATACCTGCATGAATCTATTTTAATGATATCGGTGTTTGATTTGTTTTCTAAAATTTCATGTACCTGAAGAAAGTACTTTAATTATCAAACACCAAAATTTTAAAAGTATTTGAAGTCTTAAGTACTTGAGGCAAGTACTTTAAATACTTAGGGTACCGTAAATACTTCTAGCAACTAATGTGTACTTGGAGTACTCTGGTTAAAAAACTCTGGCTGCGTTTCAATACTCCATGCAGTTAATGTACTTTAAGCACTGAAAAACACTTGTAGGAATTTATTTTATTGATATCGATGCTTGATTTCACTTCCAAAATTTCGAGTATCTGTAAAAAGTATCTGTAAAAAGTACTTTAATTATCAGGAACCAAAATTTTAGAAATATTTGAAGTCTTAAGTACTTGAAGCAAGTACTTTAAATACTTAGGGTACCGTAAATACTTCAAGAAATCAATATGTACATGGAGTACTCTGGTTAAAAAACTCTGGCTGCAGTTAAAAACTCCATACACTCAATGTACTTCAAGCACTGAAAAATACTCGTAGGAATTTATTTAATAAATATCGATGCATGATTTCTCTTCCAAAATTTTGTGTACCTGTTAAAAGTACTTTAATTATCAAGCACCAAAATTTTAGAAGTATTCGAAGTGGTAAGTACTTGAAGCAAGTACTTTAAATACTTAGGATACTGTAAATACTTTAAGTGACTAATGTGTACGTAGAGTACTCTGGTTAAAGAACTCTGGCTGCGTTTCGATACTCCATGCACTCAATGTACTTCAAGTACTGAAAAATACTTCTAGGAATTTCGTGTACCTGTAAAAAGTACATTAATTATCAGGCATCAAAATTTTAGAAGTAATTGAAATATTAAGTGCTTGATGCAGGTACTTTAAATACTTAGAGTGCCGTAAAACTTTAAGTAATCAATATGTACTTGGAGTACTTTGGTGTAAGATCTCTGGTTGCGTTTCAATACTTCATATACGTAATGTACTCCAAGCACTGAAAAGTACTTAAAGAAATTTTAATTGATATCGATGCGTGATTTCTCAAGTGATAGCTATCTCTTCCGACATTTCCTGTGTCCGCAAAAGGTACTTTCATTATCAAGTACCAATATTTAAAAAATATATAGAGTTTTAAGTACTTGATACAAGTACTTTAAATACTTGGTGTTCCGTAAATACTTTAAATAACCAATAAGTACTTGGAGTACTCTGGTTAAAGTACTCTGACTGTGTTTCAATACTCCATGCACTTAATGTACTTCAGGCACTGTAAACTACTTGTAGGAATATATTTTAATGATGCTTGATTTCTCTTCCAAAATTTTGTCTATCTGTAAAAAGTACTTTAATTATCAAGCACCAAAATTTTAGAAGTGTTTGAAGTGTTAAGTACTTGAGGCAAGTACTTTAAATACTTAGGGTACCGTAAATGCTTTAAGTAACCAATGTGTACTTGGACTACTCTGTTTAAAGGACTCTGGCTGCGTTTCAATACTCCATTCACATTATGTACTTCAAGTACTGAAAAATACTTGTAGGGATTTATTTAAACGATATCGGAGCTTGATTTTTCTTCCTAACTTCGTGTTCCTGTAAAAAGTACTTTAATTATTAAACACCAAAATTATAGAAGTATTTGAAGTGTTAAGTACTTGATGCAAATACTTTAAATACTTAGAGTACCGTAAATACTTTAAGTTTCCAATATGGACTTGGAGTACTCTGGTTGAAAGACCCTGGCCGCGTTTCAATACTCCATTCACTTAATGTACTTCAAGTGAAAAATACCTGTAGGAGTTTATTTTATCGATATCGATGCTTTATTTCCCTTCCGGTACCTGTAAAAAGTACTATAGTTATCGTTCACCAAAATTCTAGAAGTATTTGAAGTGTTAAGTACTTGAGGCAAATACTTTAAATACTTAAGGTACCGTAAATGCTTTAAGTAACCAATGTGTACTTGGACTACTCTGGTTAAAGGACTCTGGCTGCGTTTCAATACTCCATTCACATAATGTACTTCAAGTACTGACAAATACTTGTAGGGATTTATTTAAACGATATCGATGCTTAATTTTTTTTTAAAAAATTTCGTGTGCCTGTAAAAAGTACTTTAATTATCAAGCACCAAAATTTTAGAAGTATTTGAAATGTTAAGTACTAGAGGCAAGTACTTTAAATACTTTAAGTAACCAATATGTACTTGGAGTACTTTGGTTAAAGGACTCTGGCTGCGTTTCAATACTCCATTCACATAATGTACTTCAAGTACTGAAAAATACTTGTAGGGATTTGTTTAAACGATATCGATGCTTGATGTTTCTTTTGAAATTTTGTGTGCCTGTAAAAAGTACTTTAATTATCAAGCACCAAAATTTTAGAAGTATATGAAATGTTAAGTACTAGAGGCAAGTACTTTAAATACTTTAAGTAACCAATATGTACTTGGAGTACTTTGGTTAGAGGACTCTGGCTGCGTTTCAACTCCATGCACTTATTGTACTTCAAGCACTGTAAATACTTGTAGGAATTTATTTAATCGATACCGTTGCTTGATTTTTTTTTTTTGAAATATCATGTATCTGTAAAAAGTACTTTATTTATCAAGCGCCAAAATTATAAAAGTATTTGAAGTGTTAAGTACTTGAAGCAAGTACTTTAATTACTTAGGGTACTGTAAATACTTTAAGTAATCAATGTGTACTTAGAGTACTCTGGTTAAAGGATTCTACTTGCGTTTCAATACTCCATGCAGTTAATGTACTTCAAGCCCTGAAAAATACTTGTAGGTATGATTTGAACGATATCAATGTTTAATTTTTCTTACAAAATTTTGTGTACCTGTTAAAAGTACTTTAATTATCAAGCACCATAGTTTTAGACGTATTTAAAGTGATAAGTACTTGAAGCAAGTGCTTTAAATACTTAGGATACCGTAAATACTTTAAGTAACCAATGTGTACTTGAAGTATTCTGGTTAAAGATTTTGGCTGCGTTTCAATACTCCATTCACTTAATGTTCTTCAAGTACTGAAAAATACTTGTAGAAATTCATTTTATCGATATCGATGCTTGATATCTCTTCCAAAATTTAAAGTATCTGTAAAAAGTACTTTAATTATCAAGTACTAAAGTTTTAGAAGTATTTAAAGTGTTAAGTACTTGATGCAGATACTTTAAATACTTAGGGTACCGTAAATACTTTAGGTTTCCAATATGGACTTGGAGTACTCTGGTTGAAGGACTCTGGCTGCGTTTCAATACTTCATTCACTTAATGTACTTCAAGTACTGAAAAATACTTGTAGGAATTTATTTAATAAATATAGATGCTTGATTTCTCTTCCAAAATTTTGTGTACCTGTTAAAAGTACTTTATTTATCAAGCACCGAAGTTTTAGAAGTATTTAAATTGTTAAGTACTTGAAGCAAGTACTTTAAATACTTGAGATACCGTAAATACTTTAAGTAACTAATGTGTACTTGGAGTACTCTGGTTGAAGGAGTCTGGCAGCATTTCAATACTCCATTCACTTAATGTACTTCAAGTCCTGAAAAATACTTGTAGGAATTTATTTTATCGATATCAATGCTTGATTTCTTCCAAAATTTCGTGAACCTGTACAAAGTACTTTAATTATTAAGCAACACAATTATAGAGGTATCTGAAGTTTTAAGTACTTGATGCAAGTACTTGAAGTACTTGGAGTTCCGTAAATATTTCTAGTAACTAGGGTGTACTTGGAGTACTCTGGCTGCGTTTCAATACTCCGTGCACTTGATGTACTTCAAGCACCGAAAAATACTTGTAAAAATTTATTTTATCGATATCGATGCTTGATTTCTCTTCCATAAGCATATTTTTGCCCGTTTCTACAGCGAGATCGTGTACTCGATGGAGTTGTATCGATATTTGCCTGCAGTGTACGGGCTCTATTAAAAACGCTGAATCAGTATCACGGGACCAAGGTTTTTTCTGGGAGCCCACGGTCCCAAAAGATATATTCGCCATTTTTGGGGTCTTGAAAGCTTGAGAGTATTCCCCAAAATGTGGGTGTGTTTTCCTATAGGATGCGAGGCGTTTTCCCAAAATTTTCAGAGCTGGTTTTACCAAAAAGCAACGGTAATTTCGCCAGTATCACGGGACCAAGATATTTTTTGAGATCCCACGTTCCCAAAAAATATATTCGCCCTTTTTGGAATCTTGGAAGCTTGAAAGTATTCTCCAAAACATGGGTGTGTTTTCCTAAGAGATGCGAGGCGTTTTCCCGAAATTTCCAGAGTTGCGTGAGATTTTCCCTTCAAAACCAAGCTTTTCAGAATATCCCCGCAGGGAATGTTTCCTGAAATGCGTGAGATACCCCTAGCGGCTTAGGAGTTTCACAGGACAGAAAATTTCTTCATGGTTTAGAAAATTTTCCAAGGTAGCGCAGAATTATTTCTATGTTGTGAGATTGCAAGGATTTTTTTAAGTCGGGGACCAAGGCATATAATCAGGTATTAAGTTTTTTGAAGTCGCAGGGATTTCTCCAAAATCGCCGTGTTCCTGGAGTGCAGAAGATTTTCTGACTGAATCGCAAAGATATTTCCGGAGAGAGCGGGAGAGGAAAGATCGATAGCGAAAGCGAGAGCGAGAGCGGGCGCTCGAGAGAGAGAAGAGATATGAAGTGGGATGATAGGGGGAAAGAGGTGGGGGAGGAAGAGGTGAATTGAGTGTGTGCGAGGGAGGGCGAGGATGACACAGAAGGTTGGAAGGAAAGGGGAAAAGGTAGATGGAAGAAAAGAGGGGGAGATACGGCGAAAGAAAGAGGGCGTGAGGGAGAAAATGTGACAGATTGAGGAGAGACGAATGGGGAGGATGAAAGGAGTTTGAGGAAAGCGTACGGGAAGGGGAGCTAGTTGTTTCTTGAGTGCAATGAGATGCTACTGGGATCGTTAGAGTACAACGTAGACGAAGGACTTCACCGGGACGTAAATGATTCTACGTTGGAACTAAGAGCTTGTTTGTGAGAGGATTCTGCAGTTTTCACCATAGCACCTGCGTTTTTTTGTTTTGACAGTTTTGCAAACAAAGAGTGTCTTCTCCGAGTGGTAGCTTTTCCTAAAAGTACTACCAACAGCCGGGGTGATGACGTCAAACCCATCAATATAACAAAATAGTTGTTATCTTTGTTGGAAATTTGCAACTAATTGAGTTTGCTTTATTTGCAGTTTCTCGTATTAGTCAATAGATCCATAAACATGTCTTTGCCGGTTTCTACATCGAGCGCGTGAGCTCAATAGAGCTGTATAGATATTTTCCTGAAGCGTAAGTGTTCTACCAGAGGCGCTGGAGTTTTCCCGAAGTCATAGAGATCTCTCCGGAAGCGCGAGATTCCTCTTGTGACACGTAAATTTCCACGGAGCTTAGGTTGGGTGATGGTTTTTGGGGTGAGCGGAGAATTTTCTTGGGGTAGTTGGTTTTACCAAGACACGACGGTAGTTTCACCGATATCGCGAACGAAGGTTTTTTCTGGGGTTTTGGAAGCTTGAGGGTATTTTCTAAAATGTAGGTGTGTTTTCCTAAAGGATGCGAGGTGCTTGCCCAAAGTCTCCAAAGTACGTGAGAAATCTCTCGTAAACCTTTTTCAAAATACCCCCACCCCTCCTAAAATGCGTGGAATATCCCGGCAGCTTAAGAGTTTGCCGAGGCAAAATATTTTCAGGTGGTTTACAGAGCTTTTCTGAAGCGGGTAAAATTAGCTTTAAATCGCGGGGTTGCAAAGATGTTTCTCTTCAAGAGTGATAACCTTTCCGATGCCGCAAACATTTCTTCAAATCGTGGTGATTCTTCCTGAAACGCAAAAGATTTTGCTTGTAGAATTGCTATGCTATTTCCAGAAACGTGGACGTTAAGACAGAATTGCGATGATTTTTCTGACGCAACCCCGGTGATGTTTACAGGAACGCTGGAGATTTTTCGGTGACATGGGTTAATTTTGGAGACGCCGTATTTTTTTTGGGATTGTGAGATGCTTCCCCGTGTAGATTTGCACGAAACTTGGGTTAGGTGATGGTTCTCGTGATAAGTGGAAAATTTTCTTGAGATAGGTTGCCTTACCAAGAGGCGATTGCGTTTTTATCTGGGATCCCACGTTCCCAAAATACACGTTTGCCCTTTTTGGAGTCTTGGAAGCTTGAGAGTATTTTCCAAAATGTAGGTGTGTTTTTCTAAAGGATGCGAGACGTTTTCCCGAAATTTCCAGAGTTGCGTGAGAATTTACCTTCAACACCAAGTGTTTTTCAGAATATCCCCACAGGGAGTGTTTCCTGAAATGCGTCGGATACCCCTGGCGGGTTAGGAGTTTCACAGGACAGAAGATTTCTACATGGTTTCGGAAGTTTTCCTGGGGGGGGGGGGGGCGCAAAATTATTTCTAAGTCGTGGGGTTGTAAGGTTTTTTTTAAGTCGGAGACCGGGGCATTTAATGAGGTATTAAATTTTTCGATGTCGCAAGGATTTCTCCAAAATCGCAGTGATTTTTCCTGGAGAGTAGAAGATTTTTCTGACTGAATCGCAATGATATTTCCAGGGGTGCGGACATTGATGATATTTCTGGAGCACGGATGGTTTTTCTGACACAATCTCGGCGACATTTCTACGAACGCTGGAGATTTTTTGGCGACGTGAATTTTTTCAGGACGATGTAGCTTTCTTCGGATTGCGAGATGCTTCCTCGGGTTGCAATGCTCCTTGGGGTTGCGGAATGTATACTTAGTGCAAAGCGAAGCTATTGAGGGTGTTGGAGCGAAACGTGGCCTGAATCTTTTACCGGGGTTCGTAGGGTCCAGGGGTTTTATCCTGTGGGTTTGTTTTCTTCTCATCGTGGTTTTTCGAAATATTCTTTAAACAGTGTCTTCCTTGGTGCGCGGTAGGTTTTCTTGGGTCGCCGAGGTTTTTTCTAAGTATAGCTTTTCCTCGGTGGGCAACATTTTTATGATTCCAAGACTTTCTTGGGACACCAATCTGACGAATTGCAAAAGCAACGGGACCTGTGATTGGTGTTTATATGCACAAACCGCCAAGAAGTAAAGAATTTTTACAAGGGGGAATGCGCAGTCGTTGTATCTTCCGCACATTCTAAACCATGAGACGAAGAGGAATTGTAGAGGTGAATTCGGGGATGCTGAAGCTGGCCTCTTAGATTAGGTCAAATTTTTGACGTTTCAAAATGCAGCAGATTTTAAAAATGCGCCATGTCACGTAGTACGCACCTCGAGTGATGCTAATTTAAGTTGACAACGAGCAACGAACTTGGTTGACCTAGGCCCTCTCAGGGTGCGTGTTGTAATCAGCGTAAACCTTGTGGTTTTTACTATCTTTTGTGTATCGCTATTTATCGTGCGTATCTTCTAGCTGTTTGTTTTCCCACCTGGTCTGTGTCGTCTGTACATGTGGTTGATAGGGTGAGTAGCTTTCCGGAACTTCTTCTTAGTTGCTCTCCAGATATACGATATCCAAATCCTGGATCCTCCGGTCTGTGGTTTTCGACCGACAGGATGGCTATTTGCCGCAAGCCGCTCTATCGTCAGGTAGCTCGTCGAAGAGGACTGACGGATGTGTGTCCCCAACGATTTCGCTTGGCACCCCGAATAGCTGGAACTCTTCCTCCACTTGTCACCGTTCCGCTGCTCACTTTGTTTCACCCGGAGGCGAAGGTAGGTAGATGTTGATTCCGCAAGCCTGCTGTTGGAATGCACAACGAGCAGATTCTGATTCAACTTATGCGCTTGAGTTTGTCAGATGTTCTGCTATGACCTCCACTCCAACCCCTCGCGTAAGTAACAGCGACGTTCTTCTCGTACTTTGTATAACAACAGCGGGATTATTTTAACAGAAAAAGCCACACGCAGCTTCGGTTCTTCAGACATAGCGACACGTGACATCTCGAAACTCATTAAATTCAAGATTAAGGAAGCGAAATAAGCGCATTGACTTTAACATTTTTTAATGGGCGGTTTGAAGTCTACCCTTTTTGATTGTTAGTGTCCGACACATTTTCGCATCAAAGTAATGCGCTCATGAATACATTGATTAGCATTTAAAACGACGCTAAAGCCGCGCTACAATAATTTTGAAATTTATAGCTGTAAACATATTTTTTAAGTACCACTCGACTAAACAATTCACACTACAACCCCTGCAAAACAACAAAAATCTTGTAGGTATCTAACTCGATTGTCCACCTGCTGCGTTCTTATGTTTCGGCGAGGGCGCCGACATAGGGGGCGCCATTAGCACCACGGGGGTTCCCATATACAACAGAAGTGCCCCGCCTTGTCTACTATTCACTAAATGGATGAAAAGTCAAGGGTACTTACATACTATCAGCCGCAATTTTATTTATTGTGTTTGGAATAAGAAGATGCAAAGGTAAGTGAACGTTTTTCCGCCGAAGTAATAAAGAACAACAACAAGTTAATATACAAATTTTAAGTTTTCTCTATGGCAAGCTGATTAATGGTTCGATCGTGAAACAGCGCTTTGGTTAGTTCGAGCTGGATATTTTTTGTTCTTGAAATTTTAATTGCAATTGGTGGTCAAGACGGTTACTTGTACTTCTATTATGCACCTTGGAGAAAAAGCTTCTTGTTAACGTTTAATAACTCGTGCTGTTTTTACTGAATTCTTTCTATGCTATAGATTTGTTACTCTGATTACATTTTTTGTCTTAAACTAATTAATATTGAAGAAATCTGAGGGTATGTAAGCGCACACGTGCCACACCTAGTACCGAGATACCAAAAATTATTTGGATCAAGGGTGTTTATTGCTAACTTTTGTAACTTAAAACGTCATAATTGTTGCGAAAATGACTAAATGTTAGTCCTTTGAACCGAATGCATTTTTAAGGTTGTCAGTGAAATTAAAATTGACGCACTCGCTTCAATGTCAACGTGTCAAATTTGTCGTCACTTGCGCTGAAGCCAAATGCCGTAATACCAAAGAGAACCGATGACGTACAAAATACACCGATCACGATCAAATGAAAGCAATTCAACGAAAAACTAATATCTTAACGAAACATTCCGCCCACTGTAAAACCTAGTCTTTACCCAAAATAAAAAATAAATAAAAACAAAACTATATATATATATATATATATATATATATATATATATATATATATTATATATATATATATATATATATATATATATATATATATGCGATAAAGAAATCACGAGAAGTCATTCAACACCAAAATTCTATGATAAAAAACACAAAAAAGAGAAGAAAACGGAAAAAATTTAAATTTTCCAAAATTTAATTTTTCTACCCTGTATCACTATATGCATATTTCGTTACCATTAAAATACAAAGCCATTTATTTCACTCGCGTCATTACAACACCTAAACAGAGCCCGCATTAATTATTAAATCTCATGCACTGCATTTATTATAGAGTGTGAAAAAGTGTGCGAAACTAAATCCCTACCCTGTTACGATGCAAACCAATTACTAAGAACTAGCTTTAATTAATTTTCTGTGAATAATATATTCGCTAGAACATATTAAATTGCCGTTCAGACAAATTTTATTGCACTTAAAAAGCATAAAATAGTTTAACGCATCTTTAAGGCAAAGATAAATTGCGTTTTAAAAATATTCATTCTCCTTAAAAATACCACTTTATACTTTGTAATAAAAGAAAAATAACTTTCTTTCAAACTGGTCCATTTCGGGTTAATTCTAGAACAAACCTTATAGCATTTATAAAACAAAATTCTGTAAACTGAAAAATCAACTTCCAAACAATACATTTTAATTCTGAAATCTTTAAATACGTATTAGAAATGTTTTTAAAAGTCATTAAAAAAGTTGACTATTTGTATCAATGAATAAACGCAACAATTCAATGATTCGTGACTATAACCCCTTAAAAGATAAGATTAGAACGCGGTTTAGTGGCTTTACGTATTACTGAGAATGAGACCGCGAACATTAACGTCGTGTATTAGAAAAGGAAAAGAACGCGCTTTACACTAATTAAATCATTAAACACCGACATTTCGTAAATATTACATCACCCAGGGTGACTAATCCTTCAAAATAAATCAGGAAAACTTTCGATTAAGTTAAATTTTGTATATAAACAGGAACTGAATTAGAACGGGTAATTCAGAATTCATTCATTTTACGAGATCGACCATGTAAGTTTGAGATTCAGAATTCGGCGTTTTATTTTTTATTTTTTCTTAAGTAAATCAAACATTTAAGATTTAAAGCAGAGATGCATGCTTTAAATTACTTAACGACATAAAACAAATACATTTCGAATTTCATCGGCGATCCACCAGCAAAATAAAAGTTATCAGACAAGATCACAATTCATGATTTTAATCAATTAATAATAAAGATCCACCTTGCAAACTGATGTTCTAACGTCAAGTGAAAATTTAAGATAGAACCAGGAAGTAGTTAATGCCGTTAACTACGATTTGGATAAGTGCTCTTTGACAAGAAATATAGCAAGTATAAAATTTGGATTTTTCTTTATTTGTAGCTGATAAGAATATTTAAATACTTGTAATATAAGCTAGAATAAGCTCTTAATCTGAAATTATTTTTTGAAGAGAATAGTTTCCAACAAAATTTTGAGGTCTTAGTTCGAAACATTTTGAACTTTACCCAATTATCTGTGTAGCCCACGAACGGGGTAATAAGAGATAGGCATAGGCATAGGATTATCCACACATAAATTAAACAGGATTTTGTACCTGTTAACAAAGATTACATAAGAATTATTTTAATATTTTTACGTAACGTTTAAGAATAATTTTCTGTATGAACTAAAGCTGTAAATTACTTTTTCTACCCATGTAAGGAAAAATTGATTTTCTGTTCCAAAGATACTCAGGCGTTTCTTATGATGCAAATCAAACCCTAAAATGATTTTGAAGATTGCCCTTACCTTCCGGATGTAACCAGGGTCTCCTGTAATCTAGCTCCTTTCCCTAAAATGTCTTTGAAAATCGGTTTTCTGTATAAGGAGTCTCAGCTGCCTCGTACGGTCTAAATTAAACCCCAAATTCTTTTGAAAATTGGTCCTACGCTCCGGAGGCAATCGGAATCTATTATGATTTAGTTTCATCCCCAAAATATCTTTGAAATTTGGATTTCTGTTTCAAAGATGTTTAGGTGCTTCCCATCATCTAAACCAAACCCAAAAATGTTTTTGAAGTTTGTCCTTACGTTCTGGAGGTAACCGGAATCTTCTATGACCCAGATCCATTCCTAAATATCTTTTGAAAATTGATCTTCTGCTCCAAAGATAGTCAAATGCCTCCTATGATATAAATGAAGCCCCAAACCGTTTTTGAAGATTTCCTCAGCGTTTCAGATACTACCTAGATCCATCCCAAAAATATCTTTGAAAATTGTTCTTTTGTTCCAAAGATAATCAGATGTTTACTATAACCTACAGCAAACCCTAAAATGTTGTTGAAGATGTCTCCTACACTCAAGATATAACTGTGGTCTCTAATGATCTAGATTCTTAAATATCTTTGAAAATTGTTTTCTGTTTCAAAGATATTCAGGTGCTTTTGTGATCTAGATCAAACCCATGTTTTTGAAGATTGTAATTACGTAATGCAGGTAACCGGGGTCTCCGTATGATCTAGATCCATTTTCAAAATATCTTTGAAAATTGGTTTTCTGTTCTAAAGATAGTCAAGTACCTCCTATGATATAAATCAAACCTTAAAGTATTGTTGAAGATGGTTTCAAGTTTCAGAGATAACCAGGGTCTCCTATGATCTAAATCCATCCCCAAAATATATTCTGTTCCAAAGATAATCAAATGTTTCCTATGGCTTAAAACAAACCCTAAATTGTTGTTGAAGATGGCCTCGACACTCCAGAGATAACTGTTGTCTCCTGTGATGTAGATATTCCCCAAAATATCTGTGAAATATACAAATTTTAAGTTTTCTGTATAGCGAGCCGATTAATGGTTCGATCGTGAAACAGCGCTTTGGTTATTTCGAGCTGGATATTTTTTGTTCTTGAAATTTTAATTGCAATTGGTGGTCAAGACTGTTACTTGTACTTTTATTATGCACCTTGGAGAAAAGCTTCTTGTTAACGTTAAATAACTCATGCTGTTTTTACTGAATTCTTCGTACGCTACAGATTTGTCACTCTGATTACATTTTTTTGTCGTAAACTAATTAATATTGAAGAAATCTGAGGGTATGTAAGCGCACACGTGCCACACTTGGTACCAAAATACCAAAAATTCTTTAGATCAGGGTGTTGATTGCTAACTTTTGTAGCTTAAAACGTCATAATTGTTGCGAAATTGACTAAATGTTAGTCTTCGATCCGAATACATTTTTAAGGTTATTAGCGAAATTAAAGTTGGCGTACTCGCTTCAATGCCATGGATATGATCGCCTCAACAACGCGTCAAATTTGGCGTCGTCTGCACTTGCTCAATCTACGAAGCCAAACGTTTTAATACCATAGAAAATCGATGACGTACAAAATACACCGATCACCCTAAAATGAAAGAAATTGAACGAAAAACTAATTTCTTAACGGAACAGTTCGCCCACTGTAAAACCTAGTTTTTACCCAAAATAAAAAAATAAACAAAAACAAAACTATCATTAAAATACAAAGCCATTCATTTCACTCGCGTCATTACAACACCTCAGCAGAAGCCCTCATTAATTATTAAATCCTGTGTACTGCATTTATTACAGAGTGTGAAAAGATGAGAGAAACTGAAATCCCTACTCTGTTACGATGCAAATCAATTATTATAAACAAGCTTAATAATTTGCCGTAAATAAATATTCGCTAGAACATTAAATTGCGGTTCAGACAAATAATTTTATTGCGCTTGCAAAGCAACGCATCTTTAAGGCAAAGATAAATTTCGTATGCAGAGATATATCATTTTAAAAATATTCATTCTCGTTGAAAATACCACTTTATACTTTGTAATAAAAATAGCTTCTTTTTAAAGAGGTTCATTTCGAATTAATGCTAGAACAAATTTTATTACATTTGTAAAACAAAATTCTGTAGACTGAATATCAAGTTACAAACAAAATATTTTAATTCTAGAATGTTTAAATACGTGTGTAGAGATGTATCATTTTAAAAATATTCATTCTCGTT
Organism: Platerodrilus igneus; assembly: GCA_036346225.1. NCBI lineage: Eukaryota > Metazoa > Arthropoda > Insecta > Coleoptera > Lycidae > Platerodrilus > Platerodrilus igneus. The sequence goes on along the minus strand of JARFIW010000053.1, from coordinate 10,208,186 downwards.
AAAAAAATCACTTTATACTTTGTAATAAAGAAAAATAGCTTTCTTTCAAAACGTCCATTTCGAGTTAATTCTAGAACAAATCTTATTGCATTTATACAACAAAATTCTGTAGACTGAAAATCAAGTTTCAAACAAAAAATTTTAATTCTAAAATCTTTAAATACTTATTAGAAATGTTTTTAAAAGTCATTGAAGAAGTTGATTATTCGTATCAATGAATAAATGCAACAATTCAAGGAACCAAAGAAAACCGATGACGTACAAAATACACCGACCACAATAAAATGAAGGAAAGTGAACGAAAAATTTCTTAATGAAACATTTCGCCCACCGTAAAACCTAGTCTTTACTCAAAATAAAAGGTTACGAGAGGTCATTCAACACCCATATTCTAAGGAAAAAGCCACCCAAAAGAGAAGAAAACGGAAAAAAATAAAATTTTCCAATATTTAATTGTTCTACCCTGTATAACTATAAGCATATTTCATTACCATTAAAATACAAAACCATTCATTTCACTCGCATCATTACAACACCTGAACAGAAGCCCTCATTAATTATTAAATTCCGCGTACTGCATTTATTACAGAGTGTGAAAAGATGAGCGAAACTAAAATCCCTACCCTGTTACGATGCAAATCAATTATTAAGAACGAGCTTTAATTAATTTGCCGTGAATAGTATGTTCGCTAGAACATATTAAATTGCCGTTCTAACAAATCTTATTGCACTTCCGAAGCATAGAATAGTTTAACGCACCTTTAAGGCAAAGATAAATTCTGTGTGTAGAGAAACACCATTTTAAAAATATTCATTCTCGTTAAAAATACCACTTTATACTTTGTAATAAAGAAAAATAGCTTCCTTTTGAGTTAATTCTAGAGCAAATCTTATTGCATTTTAAATCAAAATTCTGTAAACTGAAAATTAAGTTTCAAACAAAACATTTTAATTCTAGAATCTTCAAATACGTATTAAAAATGTTTTTAAAAGTTATTGAAAAAGTTAATTATTTGTATCAATGAATAAATGCAACAATTCCAGGAACCCGCGACTATAAAACCATTAAATATAAGAACGCAGTTTGGCAGCCTTACGTATTACTGAGAATGAGACCGCGAACACTAGCGTTGTGTATTAGAAAAGGAAAAGAAAGCGCTTTACGATTAACATAATCATAATAGCCGTGACAACTTTACACTAATTAAATCATTAATCACCGACATTTTCGTGAATATTACATCACCCAAGGTGACTAATCAGTCGAAATAAATCGGGAAAGTTCTCGAATATGACGTATTAAGTTAAATTTTGTATATAAACAGGAACTGGATTAGAACGGGTAATTCAGAATTTATTAATTTTACGAAATCGACCATGTAAGTTTGAATAAAGATTAATTCAAAATTCAGTATTCAGCGATTCATTTTTGATTTTTTCTTAAGTAAATCGACCATTTAAGATTGAAAGCAAAGATGCATGCTTTAAACGACATAAAACAAATACATTTCGAATAATTTGTAATCAATCTCATCGGCGATCTACAAGCAAAATAAAAGTTATCAGACAAGATCACAATTTATAATTATAATCAATTAACAATAAAGATGCACCTTGCAAACTGATGTTCTAACGTCAATTGGAAATTTAAGATAGAACCAGGAAGTATTTAATGCCGTTAATTACGTGTTGGATACGTGCTCTGTGACTGGAAATATAGCAAGTATAAAATTTGAATTGTTCTTTATTTGTAACTGATAAGAATACTTAAATACTTGTAATAGAAGCTGGAATAAGCTCTTAATCTGATTAAAATTATTTTTTGAAGAGAATAGTTTCCAACAAAATTTTGAGGTGAGAGTTTGAAGCATTTTGAACTTTACTAAATTATCTGTGTAACCCACGAACGGGGTAATAAAAGAGGATTTTGTATTTGTTAACAAAGATTAGTTAAGGATTATTTTAATATATTTAAGTAACGTTTAAGGATAATTTTCTGTATGAACTAAAACTGTAAATTGTTTTTCTACCCAGGTTAGAAAAATTTGTTTTTCTGTTCCAAAGATACTCAGGCGTTTCTTATGATGCAAATCAAACCCTAAAATAATTTTGGAGATTGACCTTACTTTCCGAAGGTAACCACGGTTTCTGTGATCTAGCTCCTTCCCCTAGAATGTTTTTGAAAATTGGTCTTTTGTATCAAAAACTCTCAGATACCTGCTACGGTCTATATCAAACCCAAAAATTTATAAAGATTGGTTCTACGCTCCGGAGACAATCGGAGTCTACTATGATTTAGATTCATCCCCAAAATATCTATGAAATTTGGTTTTCTGTTTCAAGGATGCTTAGGCGCTTTCCATCATCTAAACTAAACCTTAAAATATTTTTGAAGTTCGTCCTTACGTTCTGGAGGTAACTGGGGTCTCCTATGATCCAGATCCATTCTCAAAATATCTTTTGAAAATTGATCTTCTGCTCCAAAGATAGTCAAGTGTCTCCTATGATATAAATCAAACCCCAAACCGTTTTTGAAGATTTCTTCAGCGTTGCAGATATAATCGGGGTCTCTGATTGTCTAGATCCATCCAAAAAATATCTTTGAAAATTGTTCTTCTGTTCCAAGGATAATCAGATGTTTACTATGACCTAAATCAAGCCCTAAAATGTTGTTGAAGATGTCTCCCACACTCAAGAGATAACTGGGGTCTTTAGTGGTCTAGATTTTTAAATATCTTTAAAAATGGTTTTTTATTTCAAAGATATTCAGGTGCCTTTTGTGATTTAAATCAAAACCATGTTTTTGAGGATTGCCCTTACGTAATGGAGATAACCGTGGTCTCTTTATAATATAGATCCATCTTCAAAATATCTTTAAAAGTTGTTTTTTTGTTCTAAAGATAGTTAGGAGCCTCCTATGAAATAAATCAAACCTTAAAGTGTTGTTGAAGAAAATGGTTTCAGGTTTCAGAGATAACCAGGGTCTCCTATGATCTAGATCCATTCCCAAAATATCTTTGAAAATTGTTCTTCTGTTTCAAAGATAATAAAATTCTCCCTATGGCTTAAATCAAACCCTAAATTGTTGTTGAACGTGGCCTCTACACTCCATAAATAACTGCGGTTTCCTATGATGTAAATTCTTCCCTAAAATATCTTTGAAAATTGATCTTTTGTTTGAAAGATCTTCAGGTGCCTCCTGTGATCTATATCACACCCTGAAGTGTTGCTTTTACGTACTACAGGTAACCGGGGTCTCCTTTTGGTCTAGTTCCATTCTCAAAATATCTTTACAAATTGGTCTTCTACTCCAAAGATATTTAGGTGCCTCCTATGATATAAACCAGACCTTAAAGTGTTGTTAAAGATGACTCCACGTTCCAGAGATAACCAGGGTCTCCTATGATCTAGATCCTTACCCAAAACATCTTTGAAAATTTGATCTTTTTTCCAAAGATATTCAGATTATTACTATGATCTAAATCAAACCCTAAAATGTTTCTGAAGATCGCCCTTATGTTCCGAATTTAACTGGGGTGACCGATATACCTTTGCCATGTTTTAGGTGGTTATTCGACTGGTAGTAATATATGGGGCTAAGTTAATACCAGCAGATACATGAGGAAAAATTTTAAATAGTGCAACGTAGATACCATTGCCTAAGACGTTAAACTTTAAACTGCTATGTCTTTGTTTCTTTGTTGTCTTTTGGGTGTTATTCAAGGAAATGGAAGTACTATGCTAGTCCTAGCACCTATATACACCTTCCTATTTGAGTTGTTATATTTTTATCATTTTGTATCTGTCAGCTACTCGTACGTGGTGGTATGCGGTGCATTGTTAGTACTAGCATATGCAAGAGAAAAAATTAAAAAGGTGCATCGAGAGACTTGCATCGCCTAAGGTTCTAAACTTAGAACCACGATATCTTTGCCATTTTTTTTTGTGCTAGCTATTGGAATGGCGGTGTTGCTATGTCAGTACTAGCGGATGCAAGAAACAAAATTTAAAACAAATGTAGAAAGGGACTGGCGCCAGTATATGCCTCTTCATTACAACCATTATATCTTTGCCATTTTATAGGTGCTATCCTGTGCTATGTTCGTACCAACATATGCAAGAGAAAAAATTAAAAAGTAGGGCTGGCACTGCCTAAGGTTCTAAATTTTAAAGTGCTATTGTTGCCATTTTTTGGGTGCTAAGAATGGGAATGTTGGTGGTATGTGGTGTTATATTAGTACTTGTAGATGCACGAGAAAAGTTTTAGAAAAGTATATTGAGGGTAAGGGAACAGCATCTCTAAGAGTTCTAAACCTTGAAGTGCTATATCTGCATTATTTTATTGGTTCTAGCCAAAGAAGTGATGGTGCTATCTGGTGCTATGTTAGTACCAGCAGGTAAAAGAGACATCATTAAAATCAAATGTAATGAGAGACTGATACCACTGTAGCTCTCTTTATTTGAATCGTTCTATCTTTGCCTTTCTATAAGTGCTATCTATCCGACAGGTGATACTATGCGGTACTGCGTTTGAACAAGCAGGTACAAAAAAAATTAAAAAAGTTTACTTTGGGGGCTGGCATCGCCTAAGGTTCTAAACTTTGACCCGCTATATCCTTGTGATTTTGTCGATGATGCCTATGGGTATGATGGTGATATGTGGGGCCATGTTATTACTACCAGGTGCGAGAGATAAATTTTAGAAAAGTGTATTTGGGCACTAAACTTTGAACTGATATATCTTCGCTATTTCTAACTGGTTCATAGAATTGTGGTGATACGTATTACTATATTAGTACTAGCAAGTGCAAAAGAAAAATTTTTAAGAAATGTATTGAGAGGGGTGGCGTCGTCTATGGCTCTAAACTTTGAACTACTATACTTTCGCCATTTTTTGGGTGCTAGTCGCGGGAATGGTAGTGCTATGTGGTGTTATGTTAGTACTAGCAGGTGCAAGAGAAATTTTTTCAAAAGTGAATTTGAGGAGAGGGTTGGATTCGCCTAAGGCTATATACTTTGTACTGCTATATCTTAGACATCTTGTGGGTACTAGTTATGAGAATTGTGGTACTATGTTGTGCTATGTTAGTTCTAGCAGGTGCAAGAGACAAAAATACAAACAAGAGGGGCTCGTATCACTATATCCTTCCCCACGTAAACCTTTATATCTTTGCTATTTTATAGACGCTACTTAATCGACCCGTTAGTGGTGCTACGCGGTGCTAGGTTAGTGCTAACAAGTGCAAAAGAAAAAATTAAAAAAATTGCAGCAAGAGGGCATCGCCTAAGGCCATAAACTTTGAACTGCTATATCTTCGTTATTTTTCTGGTGCTAGCTATCGGAATAGTGGTGCTATGCGGTGCTATGTTAGTGCTAGCAGGTGCAAGAGAACAGATTAAAAAAGTGCAGGAGAGGCATCATCTAAGACCCTAACCTTTGAACTGCTATAATTTCGACATTTTTTAGGTGGCAGCCGCGGGAATGGTGGTGCTATGTTAGTACTAGCAGGTGCAGGAGAAAAATTTAAAAGAAGTGGTTAGAGTGAGGCGGCATGCATCGCCTGTGACCCTAGACTTTGAACTGTTTCATTTTTGTTATATTTCGGGCGCCAGCTGCGGGATGGTGGTGCTGTGTGATGCTGTATTACTGCTAACAGGTGCAAAAGAAAAATTGGAAAAAAGTGTATTGGGGGAGGACTGACATCGTCTAAGCAAAAATTAAGAAAAGTGCAGGAGGGGATATCGCCTAGGGCCCTAAACTTAGAACTGCTATATCTTTGTTATTTTTCTGGTGCTAGCTATCGGAGTAGTGGTGCTATGTGGTGCAATGTTTTGCACTAGAAGACGCAACGGAAAAAATTATGAAAAATGCAGGAGGCATTGCCTAAGATCATAAACTTTGAACTGCTGTATCTTTTTTTTTGTGGTGCTAACTATCGGAATGGTGGTGCTATGCGGTACTAGGTGCAAAAAAAAGATTTAAAAAGTGCAGAGGAGGCATCCTCTAAAGTCCTAAACTTTGAACTACTATATCTTCGTTATTTTTGTGGTGCTAACTATCGAGATGGTGGTACTATGTGGGCTATGTTAGTGCTAGCAGGTGCAACAGAAAAGATTTAAAAAAGTGCTGGAAAGGCATCATCTAAAGCTCTAAACTTTGAACTGCTATATCTTCGTTAATTTTTGGTCCTAACTATCGAGATGGTGGTGCTATGTGGTGCTATGTTAGTGATTAGCGGGTGCAAGAGAAAAGATTAAAAAAAGTGCAGAAGAGGCATCATCTAAAACCCTAAACTTTGAACTGCTATATCTTTGTTATTTTTGTGGTGCTAACTATCGAGATGGTGGTGCAATGTTGTGCTATGTTAGTGCTAGCAGGTGCAAGAGAAAAGTTTAAAAAAAGTGCAGCGGAGGCATCATCTAAGACTCTAAACTTTGAACTGCTATAATTTTGGCAATTATTATGGGGCAGCCGCGGGAATAGTGGTGCTATGTTAGTACTAGCAGGTGCAGGAGAAAATTTGAAAAAGTGGATAGGGAGAGGCGTCATGCATCGCCTTTGACCCTAGACTGAACTGTTTTACCTTTGTTATATTTTGGGTGTCAGCTGCGGGATGGTGATGCTGTGTGATGCTGTATTAGTACTAATAGGTGCAAAAGAAAAATTTGAAAAAAGTGTATTGGGGAAGGACTGACATCGTCTAAGCAAAAATTAAGAAAAGTGCAGGAGGGGGGCATCGCCTAGGGCCCTAAACTTTGAACTTCTATATCTTTGTTATTTTTTTGGTGCAAACTATCGGAGTAGTGGTGATATGTGGTGCAATGTTTGTACTAGAAGGAGCAAGGGAAAAAATTATGAAAAATGCAGGAAGCATTGCCTAAGGTCATAAACTTTGAACTGCTGTATCTTCGTTATTTTTGTTGTGTTAACTATTGGAATGGCGGTGCTATGTTAGTGCCATCAGGTGCAAGAGAAAAGATCAAAAAAGTGCAGGGGAGGCATCATATAAGGCCCTAAACTTTGAACTGCTATAATTTCGACATTTTTTAGGGGGCAGCCGCGGGAGCGGTGGTGCTATGTTAGTACAAGCAGGTGCAGGAGAAAAATTTAAAAAAGTGGCTAAGGGAAGGCGGCATGCGTCGCCTTTGACCCTAGACTTTGAACTGTTTCATCCTTGTCATAATTCGGGGTGATATAAGGTGCAATGTTTGTACTGGAAGGTGCAAAAGAAAAAATTATGTGAAGTGCAGGAGCCATTGCCTAAGATCATAAACTTTGAACAGCTGTATCTTTGTTATTTTTGTGGTGCTAACTATCGGAAAGGTGGTGCTATGCGGTAGTAGGTGCAAAAGAAAAGATTAAAAAAGTGCAGGGGAGGCATCATCTAAATCCCTAAACTTTGAACTGATATATCTTCGTTATTTTTGTGGTGCTTACTATCGAGATGGTGTTGCTATGTGGTGCTATGTTAGTGCTGACAGGTTCAAGAGAAAAGATTAAAAAAAGTGCAGGGGAGGCATCATCTAAAGCCCTAAACATTGAACTGCTATATCTTTGTTATTTTTGTGGTGCTAACTATCGGAATGGTAGTGCTATGTTAGTACTAGCAGAGGCACGAGACAAAATTAGAAACAAATGTAATGTAGTATATTCCTCTCCATTTAAACCGTTATATCTCTGCTATTTTGTAGGTATTAGCTATTCGACTGGTGGTGGTATGCGGTGCTATGTTGGTCTAGCAGATACAACAGCAAAATTTAAAAAAAAAATGCAATGAGGGGCTGGCATTGCCAAAAGTCCTAACTTTGAACTTTATATCTTTGTGACTTTTTGGGTGCTAGGCGCGAGAATGGCGGTGCTATGTGATGACATGTTTGCACTACCAGGTGTAGGAGGAATAATGAGAAAAAGTTTATTGAGAGACTAATCCCCATCCCCACCCCTTGAACTGTAATAACTTCTTTGATATTTGGGTGCTAGGTACCAAGCTGGTGGTGCCGTGTAGTGTAATTTTGGTGCAATTTAAAATTTTTTTAAAAATTATAGTGGAGGTAGGGCGAGGTGTTCTTGTCCAGACTGTCGCGCTTGTAACTACCGGAGGAGCAGCTGCTTTCCTTTCGGGAACTGTTTGTTTCGCTGATACCCTTCCGGTATAGTTAAACCTTCTCTATGACGCGCAAGCCTCCCTACCTCGTCAAGGTTCATGGCTCTCAGAGGAGAAAGGTTTTGAAACCTTCACTTAGTCGAGCCTGGAACTCTCGGATCCATCTTTCTCTTACAGCATTAATCTTGACGATTCTGGCTGTCCCGTTGGTATCTGTTGTTTTGCGTTTGCAATTCCACTGATGTTTTTGCAGGTGGTTGATAGAGTGAGTAGTTTCCTGGATCTTCTTCGTGGTTGCTTTTCAACTATATCATATCCAAATCCTGGATTTCCTGGTGGCTATTCGCCACAAGCCGCTCCATCGTTAGGTAACTCGTCGAAGAGGACTGACGGATGTGCATCCCCAACGATTTCGCTTGAGTCACTATTCCGTAGCACCCCGCATAGCTGGAAAACTCCCTCGAAATGTTACCGTTCCACTACTCACCTTGTTCCACCAGGAGACGAAGGTAGGTAGCTGTTGATTCCGCGAGATATGCTGCTGGAATGCCCGGTTTTGAAAGTAGTAAAATAAGGAGAATTTATTTAAATTTTATTTTGTAGAAACAATAAACATTTCGTTTATTTTTCAAGAAGACTTCTTCGGGATTTGAGCGGCTATGTCCAAAACGTCTGGAAGTCGCTCCTTTATCAAACATATTCCCTATGGCGGTATACATTTTTTTAGGCTCCGTATGACATTTACTACTGGCTTACCTGTCTGGAAGAAATAATACAAGGGTAAAAGCATCTAAAAGGCTTTACCTTACACAGACGGGGTGTTTGTTCAACTTGCACGTTCCAAGAACGTGGGTAAATTACAAGAAAAAACCAAGTGGCTAACAATATAATCTGAGTCCTTCAGGCACCAATTTTTCTACATCCCACGGCGTAGTTCATTGTTAAAGTTCTATTGGCGCCAGGAATATTTGGAGGGTCTGTAGTTTACCCTTCAAAATAATTTTTAGAGATACAATTTTTCAAAGTTTGAATGAAAGAAAAAGCTGCAAGTTAATCTACGCTGGTCAAACAACGCAATCCGCTACCTCTGAAACCCTTACATAAATGTGCTTTTAACCCAACAAAAGAATATCTTATTTAGGCTAAACCGCAAACCCGATAATTCTGTCATTTTCAATTTATACAAGTTCCGTTACCTGTCAATCACAAATATCTTAGGGTTCGATAGCGGATAACGCGGGAACTTCTCTTTCCGTGGGCTTAGGGCATCTTTCGTAAGTCTCCACGAAATAAAATTTATTGTCATTATCAGGTTATTAGTTACAATTACAATAACAGCATAAAAAAAGGTCAAAAATAAAAAGAAAAACAAATCAATCTATCAGCGTCTCAGCAGGAGCGCTAAAGTTACCTGGTCAAAGCCGACAAAAGCAATGCTGGGGTATTTTAATGTAGTGTGGGGCCTTCTCATCATCAGGCTGTTGTTCCGCTGTGTTATGTCTTTTCTTGTAAAAAATTAGATGACCTAACATTTGTTTGAATTAAGTTCTAACGCGATACGGTTTGATGTAAGATTTTCTGTTTAGGTTCCAGTAATTTTAGATTTCAAAGGACCTGCTTTGTGTTAAAGAAAGGGCACTATGAGCGGAACAAACGTTATAGCTGCAGATTTTTCCCATTTAATTATTAACCGAAAGAAAATTTCGTAAACTTCAAAAAGTTTAAAAAATGGAGCTACTTCATCTCGAAAAATTGTGAATTGTGGAATTTCTGGCGTCGATATTACAACATACGGCGTAAGCTACAGTAGCGGATATAACCTCAAATGTGCCCTAATACGTCTTAAAACAAGTCAAGTTGACTGATGTCACTCACCGACCCCAAACTTTTTTTACTAAAGTAGGAATTTCGTCGGGAATTTGGGCAGAACAAACAAGTTTATAAAATTTATACAAGAAATAAAGTACGACACGTTTATTCCAATTTAATTATAGGGGTGAAAAAAGAAGTTATTGTAACCAAAACTATTTGCACAAACGACAGTTCTGCTTATAGAGATCTCTTCAGTACCTTATAGTTACAATAAAATTTTCAGAAATTCTCCCAACGATTTATTTTCAGAGCTTTCACTAACCGTGCAGATATTTCCTATTTAACACTAGAAAGCAATATCTAAGCACTAAAATTAACTATTATTAGTTTATATAATCACTACAATAATATATATCAACAATAATTTATATCGAGAGTACACAGAAATTTATATCACATATTTCAAAACTTTAAACTTAAACATATCGTAATCAAAGCTTAATCAGAACAATACCGAACAAACTAACGCCTATCACGGCATATTTTATATTTTATCCAATCGTTCGGGAACATACGCGAGTATGCGCTTTAAATTTCCTATTATAATCTTTTAAGTACAGTCTCGTATCTGTCAATCAAGATATCTTGCGCCGCAGTTTAAAAAGTCATCTCAAAAATTGGGAAGGTTTGAAGTTCCCAGCATTGATACCACAATTAAGATTCAAAAACGTTTGTACCAGTTATAATTTGAAAATAATCTCTAATACGTCATAAAACAAAATTAAGTTGATTGGTGTCAACCTCGTACAACCTACACTTTTTTTTTAAACCAGGAATTTTTTCGGGAATTTGAACGAAACAAACAAACTATTTATACAAGGAATTAAAGTACGATACCTTAATTCCAAGCGAACAAAGAAGTTAAGTTGTCAAAATTTCAGGAATATTTGGATCCGATAGATTTAAGTTAAAACTGCCAATATTTTAAAAATGTAAGTTAAACAAGTGGTCTTTAATATTGGGAAAGTTTGGAAATCCCGGTTTTGATACTACAAGATAAAGTTCAAACGTTTGTACCAGTTATAACCTCAAAAAGTGCCTTAACGTGTCTTGAAACGAATTAAGTTGACTAGCCTCGAACTCGTTCAACTTAAACTATTTTTTATTAAAATAAAAATTTTTTAGGGAATTTGGACGGAACAAACAAACACAAGGAATTAATGTACGACACGATTATTTCAACGCAACAATCATGTGAAAAAAGAAGTCAATTTTGGGAATTTTTGAACTTCCAGAAAATCTAAGTTCACGCTGCAAATATAACAGATTAGAAGTTAGAAAAGTCATCGCAAAAATTGGGAAGTTTGGAATTTCCCGGCATTGAAAACACAACATAAGGCTCAAACTTTAGTACCAGATATAGCCGTAAAAAGTGCCCAAAAATGTCTTGAAACAAATTAAGTGTGTTACTGTCAAGCTCGCCCACCCTTAAGTATATTTGTTAAAATATGAATTTGTTCGGGAATTTGGACGGAACAAACAAATTTATAAAATTTGTACAGAGAATTAAAGTACGACACGTCTATTCCAATTTAACTATTTAGTGAAAAAGAAAATTAGGTTGTCAAAATTTTGGGAATTTTTGGACCCAACTGGAAATATTTTAAAAAATAGGAATTATAAAGCCACCTTAAAAATTTGCTAAGTTATAATTCCCGTCGTTTGTACCACAACTTAACGCTCAAACTTTAGTACCAGTTACAACTTCAAAATATACCCTCATACGTCTTGAAACAGATTATGTTGTTTGCTGTTAAGCTCGCCACCCTAAACTGTTTTTGTTAAACTAAAAATTTGTTCGGGAATTTGGGAGGAACAAACAAACTTATAAAATTTGTACAAGGAATTAAAGTACGACACGTCTATTCCAATTTAACTATTTAGTGGAAAAAAAATTAAGTTTTTAAAGTTTTGGGAATTTTGGACCCAACTGGAAATATTTTAAAAATAGACGTTATAAAGCCATCTCAAAAATTTGTTAAGTTATAATTCCCGGTGTTGGTACTACAACTTAAGGCTCAAACGCTTGTACCAGTTACAACCTCAAAATGTACTCTCATACGTCTTGAAACATAAAGTTGATTGCTGTTAAGCTCGCCCACCCTAAACTGTTTTTATTAAACTAGAAATTTGTTCGGGAATTTGGTAGGAACAAACGAACTTATAAAATTTGTACAGGTAATTAAAGTACGATACGTCTATTCCAATTTTACTATTTAGTGAAAAAAGAAGTTAAGTTGTCAAAATTTTGGGAATTCTTGAACCAGTAAATCTAAGTTCAAACTACAAATATTTTTTAAAATAAAGATTAAAAGGAGTTTGGAATTCCCCGCATTGATACTAGAACATAAGTCTCAAACGTTTGTACAGTTATAACCTTAAAAAGTACCCTAATGCTTCTTGAAAGAAATTAAGTCGATTGCTGTCAAGCTTGCCCTTCTTAAACTTTTTTTTGTTAAACCAGGAATCTTTTCGGGAATTTAGATGGAACAAACCAACTTATAAAATTTATACAAGGAATTAAAGTAAGTCATTTTAACTTCAATTTAACTATTAAGCGAAAAAAAGGAGTGAAATTTTTAAATTTTCTAGAATCTATCAGTCCAGTAGGTCTAAATTTAAACTGCAAATCTTTTAAAAATGGAAATTAAACAAGTGATCTCAAAAATTAGGACTCTTTGAAATTTCCGGCTTTGACAATACAATATAAAACTCAAACGTTTGTATCAATTATAACCTCAAAATGTACCCTAATGCGTCTTGAAGCAAATCAAATACATTGCTGTCGACCTCGACACCCTGAACTTTTTTTGTTAAACTAGGAATTTCTTCGAGAATTTGAACGGAACAAATAAACTTATAAAACTTATACGAGGAATTAAGTACGGCACGTATATTCCAATACAGCTTTTAGGTAAAAGAGGAAGTTACGTTGGAAAATTTTGGTAATTTTTGGATACAGTAGATACTAGTTCAAACTGCAGGTAGTTTAAAAAATAAAAGTTTACAAAGCTATTTAAAAAATTGTGAAAGTTTGGAATTCCCCGCATTGATACCACAACATAAGTCTCAAACGCTTGTACCAGTTATAACCTCAAAAAGTGCCCTAATGCGTCTTGAAACAAATTAAGCTGATTGCTGCCAAACTCGGCCACCCTACACTTTTTTGTTAAACTAGGAATTTGTTCGGGAATTTGAACGGAACAAACAAATTTATAAAACTTATACAAGGGCTTAAGCACGACACGTTTAAATAAGTCAACTTTTCAGTGAAAAAAGGAAGATACGTTGTCAAAATTTTAGGAATTTTTGGATCCAGTAGATACTAGTTCAATCTGCAGGTATTTTAGAAAATAGAAACTTATAAAGCTATTTCAAAAATTGTGAAAGTTTGGAATTCCCCGCATTGATACTACAACATTAGTCTCAAACGTTTGTACCAGTTATAACTCAAAAAGTGCTCTAATGCGTCTTGAAACAAATTAAGTTGGTTGCTGTCAAACTCGCCTCCCCTTAACTTTCTTGTTGAACTAGTAATTTGTTCGAGAATTTAAACGGAACAAATAAACTTATAAAACTTATACAAGGAATTAAGTACGACACGTTTAATCCAATTCAATCTTTAGTGAAAAAGGAAGATACGTAGTCAACATTTTAGGAATTTTTGGACCCAAACTAAATTTATTTTAAAAAATATAAGTTTAAAAAGCTATTTAAAAAATTGTGAATGTTTGGAATTCCCCTCGTTGATACTACAACATAGGGATCAAACGTTTGTACCAGTTATAACCTCAGAAAGTACACTAATGCGTCTTTAACAAATTAAGTTGATTGCTGTCAAGCTCGCCCATCCTAAACTTTTTTGTTAAACTAGGAATTTGTTCGGGAATTTGAACGGAACAAATAAACTTATAAAAGTTATGCAAGGAATTAAGTTCTACACGTTTAACCCAATTCCACTTTTAAGCGAAAAAGGAAGTAACGTGTACAAATTTTTGATCACTGAAGGTATCTTCAAAAATTGAAGTTTAAAAAACTATCTAAAAAATTGTGAAAGTTTGGAATTCCCGGCATTGACAATACAACATAAGACTCGGACGCTTGTACCAGTTATAACCTCAAAATGTACCCTAATGCGTCTTGAAACAAATTAAGTTGATTAATGTAAAGCTCGTTCAACCTAAACCATTTTTTTTTAGAAAAATAAGAATTTCTTCGGGAATTTGCGTGGAACAAACAAACTTATAAAATTTATACAAGAAATTAGAATACATGTTTATTTCAATCCAACTATCGAGTGAAAAAAGGTCAGGTTGTGAATTTTTGTGAATTTTTGGATCCAGTGGATTTAAGTTCAAACTCCAAATATTTTAAAAAATAGAATGTAGAAGTCATCTTACAAATAGGGAAAGTTTGAAATTCCCAGCAATAATACTACAACATGAGTCTTAGACGTTTGTACCAATTATAACCTCAAAATGTACCCTAAAGCGTCTTGACACAAATTAAGTTGATCGCTGCCAAACTCGCCCATCTTATTTCTTCGGGAATTTGAGCGGAACAAACAAACTTATAAAATCTATTCAGGGAATTAAAGTACGACACGTTTATTCTAATTCAACTATTAAGTGAAAATAGAAGTTAAGTTAAAAATTTCGGAAATTTTGGAACCAGTAGATCAAAGTTTAAACTGCAAATAATTAAAAAGTTTCCTCAAAAATTGGGAAGGTTTGGAATTCTCGACATTGATAATATAACATAAAGCTGTTGGTATTACTTATAGCCTGAAAATGTGCCCAAATACGTCTTGAAACAAATTAAGTTTATTGCTGTCAAACTCGCCTACCCTGAACTTTTTTTTGTTAAACTAGGAATTTCTTCGGGAATTTGGGCGGAACAAACAAACTTATAAAATTTATACAAAGAATTAAAATTTGAAACAATTTATTCCAATTTAACCATTAAGAGAAAAAGAAGTTAAGTTGTCAAAATTTAAAGAATTTTTGTAACCAGTGGATTTAAGTTCAAACTGCAAATATTTTAGAAAAATAAAAGTTAAAAGTCACCTCAAAAATTGGGAAAGTTTGGAATTCCCAGCATTGATACTATAACATGAAGCTCAAACGTTTGTATAAGTTATAACCTCAAAATGTGCCCTTATACGTTTTAAAACAATTTGAGCTTATTGCTGTAAAGCTTGCCCACCTAGAATAGTAATTTGTTCGGGAATTTGGGAGGAACGAACAAACTTATAAAATTTGTACAAGAAACTAAAATACGACACGTTAATTATAATTTAACTATTTAGAGAAGTAGGAAGAATTTTGGAATCTGTGGATCTAAGTTCTAACTGCAAATATTTAGCAAAATAAAAGTTAAAAAAGCAATATCAAAAATTATGAAAGTTTGGAATTCCCGGCTTTGATACAACAACATAAGGCTCAAACGTTTGTACCAGTTATAACCTCAAAATGTACCCTAATACGTATTGAAACAAATTAAGTTGATTGATTTCAAGCTCGCCCACCCTAAACTTTTTCTGTCGAACTATGAATTTCTTCAGAAATTTGGGCGGAACAAACAAACTTATAAAATTTATACAAGGAAGCAAGGTACTACACGATAACTACAATTTAATTATTAAGTGAAAAAACTTAAACAATTTATACAAAGAATTAAAATTCATAACAATTTATTCGAATTTAACTAGCATGAGAAAAAGCGTTAAGTTGTCAAAATCTTGGGAATTTTTGAATCCAGTAGATCTAAGTTCAAACTGCAATTTTGTAATAAACAGAAGTCTAAAAGTCATCTCAAAAATTGGGACTCTTTATTTACTCTTTAGCACCATTTATAGCCCCAAGTTGGTGCCCAAATACGTTTTGAAATAAATGTTCATTGGTGTCAAACTCGCCACATTACACTTTTTGATTAAGCTAGGAATTTCTTCGGGAATTTGGGCGGAACAAACAAACTTATAAAATTTATACAAAGAATTAAATTCCGAATTTAGTTACTCCAATTTAACTATTAAGAGAAAAACATTTCGGGAGTTTAAGGAACGAGTAGATCTAAGTTCAAAATGCAAATACTTAAAAATCCGCCTTAAAAATTGGGAAAGTTTGGAATTCCCGCGTTAGTACTAAAACATTAGGTTCATACTTTAGTCTCACTTTTAGTCCTAAAATGTGCCCTAATACGTCTTGAAGCAAGTTAAGTTGATTGGTTTTAAACCCGTCCACTACAAACTTTTTTTTATTAAACTAGGAAATTTTTCGAGAATTTTGGCGGAACAAACAAACTTACAAAATTTATACAAGGAATTATGGTACTACACGTTAACTACAATTTAACTAATAAGTGAAAAAAATGTTAAGTTGAAAATTTGGAAATTTTTGGATCTAGTTGATCTAAGTTCAAACTACAAATATTTTAAAAAATAGGGCTTTAAAAACATCTCAGAAATTGGGATAGTTTGCAATTTCTGGCATTAACACTACAACATAAGGCTCAAACGTTTGTACCAGTTATAATCTCAAAATGTACACTAACACGTTTTGAAACAAATTAAGTTGATTGCTGTCAAACTTCCCCACCTTAAACTTTTTTTGTTAAACTAGGAATTTCTTAGGGAATTTGATGGAACAAACAAACTTATAAAATTTATACAAGGAACTAAAGTATGACACGTTAACTACAATTTAATTATTTAGGGAATAGGCAGAATTTTTGGAATTTTTGGATCTTATGGATCAAAATTCTAACTGCAAGTAGTTTGCATAATAGATGTTAAATGGTCATCTCAAAAATTGAGAAGGTTTGATACTACAACATATTGGTCATATGTTTGTACCAGTTATAAGTTCAAAATTTATCCTAATGCGTCTTGAAACAAATTAAGTGATCGGTGTTTTACTGCTCCACCTTAAACTTTCTTTTTGTTAAACTAGGAATTTTTTCAGGAATTTGGGTGGAACAAACAAACTTAAAATTTATACAAAAAAATAAAGTACGACACCTTAATTACAATTTAGCTATTTAGTGAAATAGGACGAATTTTGGGAATGTTTGGATCCTGTGGATCTAAGCTCTAACTGCAAATATTTAGCAAAATACAAGTTAAAGAGTCATCTTAATAATTGGAAAAGTTTGGAATTCCCGACATTAATACTACAACATAAAGCTCAAACGTTTGTACCAGTAATAAGTTCAAAATGTACCCTAATACGTTCTGGAAAAAATTAAGTTGATTGCTGAAAAGTCCCCCCCCCCCTAGACTTTTTTTATACTAGGAATTTCTTCGGGAATTTGGGTGAAACAAACAATCTTCACCTTAATTACAATTTAACTATTTAGTAAACTAGGCAGAATTTTGGGAATTTTTGGATCATATGGATCAAAGTTCTAACTGCAAATATTTAGCAAAATACAAGTTAAAGAGTCATCTCAATAATTGGGAAGTTTGGAATTCCCGGCATTAATACTACAACATAAAGCTCAAACGTTTGTACTAGTTATAAGTTCAAAATGTACCCTAATACGTCCTGGAACAAATTAAGTTGATTGCTGTCAAGTCCCCCCTCCCTTAGACTTTCTTTTATACTAGGAATTTCTTTGGGAATTTGAGTAAAACAAACAATCTTCACTTTAATTACAATTTAACTATTTAGTAAAATAGGCAGAATTTTGGGGATTTTTGAATCTTATAGATCAAAGTTCTAACTGCAAATATTTTGCAAAGTAGATGTTAAGGTCATCTTAAAAATTGGGAATGTTTAGAATTTCCGGCATTGATACTATAACATAAGGCTCAAACGTTTGTACCAGTTATAACCTCAAAATATACCTTAATACATCTTGAAATAGATTAGGTTGATTGTTGTCTAGCTTCCTCGCCTTTAACTTTTTTTTGTTAAACTAGAAATTTCTTCGGGAATTTGGACGGAACAAACAAACTTATAAAATGTATACAGGAATTTAAAGTACGACAATTTAATTACAATTTAACTATTTAGTGACATAGTAAGAATTTTGGAAATTTTTGGATCATGTGGATCTAAGTTGTAACTGCAAATATTTTGCAAAATAAATGTTAAAGGGTCATCTCAATAATCGGAAAGGTTTGTAATTCCCGGCATTAAAACTACAACATAAAGCTCAAACGTTTGTACCAGTTATAAGTTCAAAATGTACCCTAATACGTCCTGGAACAAATTAAGTTGAGCGCTGTCAAAACTCCCCCAACTTAAACCTCTTTTTTGTGCAACTAGGAATTTCTTCGGAAATTTTTGTGGTACAAACAAACTTATAAAATTTATACAAGAAACTAAAGTTCGACATTTTAATTACAATTTAACTATTTAGTGAAATACGCAGAATTTTGCGAATTTTTGTATCCTATAGATCTAAGTTTTAACTGCAAATATTTTGCAAAATAAATGTTGAAGGTCATCTCAAGAATTGGAAAGGTTTGGAATTCCCGGCATTAATACTACAACATAAAGCTCAAACGTTTGTACCAGTTATAAGTTCAAAATGTACCCTAATACGTCCTGGAACAAATTAAGTTGAGCGCTGTCAAACTCCCCCAACTTAAACCTCTTTTTTGTGCAACTAGGAATTTCTTCGGAAATTTTTGTGGTACAAACAAACTTATAAAATTTATACAAGAAACTAAAGTACGACACCTTAATGACAATTTAACTATTTAGTGAAATACGCAGAATTTTGCGAATTTTTGTATCCTATAGATCTAAGTTTTAACTGCAAATATTTTGCAAAATAAATGTTGAAGGTCATCTCAAGAATTGGAAAGGTTTGGAATTCCCGGCATTAATACTACAACATAAAGCTCAAACGTTTGTACCAGTTATAAGTTCAAAAAGTACCCTAATACGTCCTGGAACAAATTAAGTTGAGCGCTGTCAAACTCCCCCACCTTAAACCTTTTTTTTGTTAAAATAGAAATTTCTTCGGGAATTTTTGTGGTACAAACAAACTTATAAAATTTATACAAGAAACTAAAGTTCGACATTTTAATTACAATTTAACTATTTAGTGAAATAGGCAGAATTTTGCGAATTTTTGTATCCTATAGATCTAAGGTTTACCTGCAAATATTTTGCAAAATACAAGTTGAAGAGTCATCTCAATAATTGGGAAAGTTTGGAATTCCCGGCATTAATACTGGTACATAAAGCGCAAACGTTTATTATTAGTTATAAGTTCAAAATGTATCTTAATACGTTCTGAAACAAATAAGTTGATCGTTGTTAAGCTCGCCTACCGTAAACTTTTCTTTGTTAAACTGTTACATGCCAAAATTGGCATTGTAGGTTTCTAAATTTGTAAGTGAATTTGCGCCAAAATTTTAAAAGATTTGTGCGTGCATTTCCGTCACTTTAGATAGTTGCGTCGGCGCCCGAGTATGCGCAGACGCGGAGTGGGGAAGGAAGTGGTGATTTCCGTCACGTCAAGGACTAGTCAACGAAACGTCGAACAGGGTGGTTATCTGTGGTGTGCCTTTTATCTTGTCTTCTCTTTTAGATATGTGGGTTTTCTCTGCCGTATCTATTATCGTTCCTCACCTTATTCCTGTTGTTCCGCTACAAAAAACAAGAGAGAATACAAATTAATTTAACTTCGATGAGGGGTGAAGGCCGAACCACGCCCTACAACGCCTAACAACGTTTAACCAACGCCGAGAGCCTGAGGCCAGAATAGCTGCAATGCCGTGACAAGTTCTACATTTTACGCAAGTACCTTTTATCTTTTTTCTTTGTATGTGATAATAATTTGTGGCGTAATAATGACGTAACACCTTATTGCGCAATATTAGTCAAATGTTTATTATGTTGCCAACTGTCGTAGTGGCTCTTATAAATTACGCGCGGAACTTTAAAGAGTATACCTTTGAATGGACAGTTAGAGTATAATAGGGATTTCTTCGGGAATATGGGCGGAACAAACAAACTTAAAAAATTTATACTAGGAACTGAAGTACGACACCTTAATTACAATTTAACTATTGAGTAAAGTAGGCAGAATTTTGGGGATTTTTAGATCCTATGGATCTAAGCTGTAATCACAAATATTTTGCAAAATAGATGTTAAAGGGTTATCTCAAAAATTCGAAAAGTTTGGAATTCCCGGCATTAATACTACAATATAAAACTCAAACGTTTGTACCAGTTATAAGTTTAAAATGTACCCTAACACGTCCTGAAATCAATTAAGTTGATTGCTGTCATGCTCACTTACTTTTGGGAATTTTTGGATCCTGTGGATCTAAATTCTAACTGTAAATATTTTGCAGAATAGATGTTAAAGGGTCATCTCAAAAATTGGGAAGGTTTGGAATTCCCGGCATTAAGACTGCAACATAAGTCTCAAACGTTTGTACCAGTTGTAACCTCAAAATATACCCTAATACATCTTGAAACAAATTAAGTTGATTGTTGTCAAGCTCTCCCACCTTTACCTTTTTTTTTGTTTTACTTCGTATGTTTTCGGAAATTTGGGTGGAACAAACAAAGTTATAAAATTTGAACAAGAAACTAGAATACGACATCTTAATTACAATTTAACTATTTAGTGAAATAGTAAGAATTTTTGAAATTTTTAGATCCTGTGGATCTATGTTCTAACTGCAAATATTTAGCAAAATCCAAGTTAAAGATTCATCTCAATAATTAGGAAAACTTGGAATTCCTGGCACTGATACTACAACATAAAGCTCAAACGTTTGTACCAGTTATAATTTCAAAATGTGCCCTATTAGATCTTGAAAAAACTAAGTTGATTGCTGTCAAACTAGCCCACCCGAAACTTTTTTTCTAAACTAGGAATTTCTTTGGGAATTTAGTGGAACAAACAAACTTATAAAATACATACAAGGAACTAAAGTACGACACGTTAACTACAATTTAACTATTTAGTGAAATAGTCAGAATTTTGGGAATTTTTGGATCTTATGGATCTAAGTTCTAACTACAAATATTTCGCAAAATAGATGTTAAAGGGTCATCTCAAAAATTGGAAAGGTTTGGAATTCCCGACATTGATACTACAACATAAGGCTCAAACGTTTGTACCAGTTATAACCTCAAAATGTACCCTAATACATCTTGAAACAAATTAATTAATATAGAGGATCAAAAGAACCGGATCCATAAAACAGGGAATTACTTTACTTTTATATATATAAACTAATATACTCATTAAATATAAGAAATTGAAACTGGTTATCCAATAATTGAAGAAGGCATGTTTTAGTTAATTCACTGCACAAGTTTCAAATAATTGGAGTCATCTAAGAAAATGGACAGTTTGGAACACTCTGAAGTTGATACTACAGCACAAGACGTAAACTTTAATACCGCTACCCAAAATTAAACGATCCAAAATCAAAATTCAGCAGGCTGGTGCCATATTCACGCTCTATCCAAACTAGATACGTGTGAAGTTAAACATACTTTTCGTTTTTTGAATATATGTTTATTGTGCCACATTATGCTCAGTTTGTGCGGTTTTGTAGTACAGATCGCAACTCGGTAACTCAAATTGTATCGAAGATAAAGAAAAATTCTTTAAGGTTCACCATCCTTTTTTTAATTTTGGGCTCTATTAATTTGTGCCATGTTGAATTATAACAAAACTGTTTTATGCTGAAAATACAGGAAGAATGAAGAAACTAAATAATGTAACAAAAACTTTATTTGAACAAACAACAGTTTTTTATTTTCAAACTGATCATACAAGCCTTTTTAAGAACTCGTAGTTACAATGGAATTTGCTAAAATCTCTCGCAATGCTTGACTTTTAGCTGATCACTAACATGACAAGTACTTAAACTACCACGCTATCTTTTAAATAAGTTACTAACGAAGCACTATAATTAAATATCCAAGGACTAAGTAATTCATATCACATCGAGTCATTATATCACTTCTTCCAAAACTTTAAACTAGAACATATTATAATCAAGGTTTCAACCAGAATTGAACTGCTAAACTCCTTCGGCAATTTATACGTTATCCAATTAATTTAAAATAGACCAGAATTTGCAAATAATATTCTCAAAACATCCTATTGTAGTCTAAATAATATTTAAATTCAAAACCCTTGTTCCTGTCAATCAACTTCATTTGAAGATGTCACCCTGTGGGGTGCCCACCAATTACTTTTGTGTAGAGATGCTTCCTTTACGTTCTAATCTAATTATGCAAATCAGAAGCGGACCTATCCGCTCTACAATAAGAATATAACTAAACTAACATAGAAAAACTACCATTTATTTAGGTTTGTGTGGAGTCGTTCTTAACCTTTGGGTAGTAAGCAAGGTGAACCATACGTCATCTAGTTCAAAATGTGGAAGTTACTAGAAGAACACGCTGTGGAACTGTTACATCATACTCAAAACCGTAATTCATACGGAGTCATAATCCTTTATTATCAAACTATTTTTTCTATTTAAGAGTTGTCGCTGAAAATAAGTCCCTAGTTACTTTCATGAGAAAATTTAAAACATCTTTTTAGTTTGTAGCTTCGTGTCACAACACGCCTGCAAATTGTAAATTAACACGTCGCGCCGCCACACACTTGGCTTGTTAATTATAAAACAAATGAAATGTCTACGTAACGTGGTGTCCTGATTAGTCTTTATATAAGAGTTGGAGTACACAACCTACTAGTGTTGGTACAACTAGCTTTTCCACCCCACAGTGGTATACAATTGCTTTGTATCCGCACACAACTTTACTATTTTATTTAATCTGTTGATTTTCTATTGCCCATAGACAGCAGTTTTCTACAACTACACTCTAGGAAAAACTTCCCTCTTTCTCCTCATGAAGCTTGTTGCTAATCTAACCGAAATGAAAACGAAAAAACCCTGGTGTACAATACTCAAGGGTAGCAAACACTAAGGGTGGGCATTCGATCGCGAAATAGAGTTTGGGGGAATTAGCTGCAGGGTGACACAGGTTGATGATGATGACTACGATTATAAGCACCCTTATTTTTCATAAACTTTGTATCATTTATCATTGTAAATCTAGAAGAGCGCCTTAATGTACTAATCTGTACGAAAGGCGTCCAAGTTGATTAAAAATGAGGTAGATGTCATTTCAAAATTGCAGTAGACGGTCAGGTGAGTTCCTGGAGCGTTACTCTGTCAGGAGGGGATGTGGAATCTAGAATTGCATACTTTCATACATATACTTTCTAAAATAAGGCATTCACTTATGATCAATTTTATAAGGAACGCTTGATATTTATTTGTAGAAATGCAGTAGAAGGTTTAACTTTAATCATTTCGTAGAAACACAACTTCCCCGACTGGCCGGAAACAGTTCAGATGTCGTATAAACATTCAGTCTGGGAACGTCGCTACCATGACGAGGTGAGATTAATCCGTTCTACATCTAGTCACCAGCGCCTCTAGTTCCCTTAAGGACGGAAGGTTAGGGGAGTCCAAGGAAAGATAGGCCGATCCGAGTATAATCTCCTTTGGCCCACCTCCGCCTAGTCCCACCCTGATCGCCACAAGGTGATAACAGAATTCTGTAAGCTGCACCACTTGAGGTTGTTGTTGATTAGTATACAAGTCCTGGGTCTATCTGTGGATCTACTATATACAAGTGTCCATCGATTGAACCCAGTCCTAACACCTTTCCCTTGCAAATCCAAGGTTTCTGGATAAGGGCTATATCGCAGTCCCCCATCAGCTTACATAGGACTGCTGATGCTGCCCTACTGTGCTGCAGGTTCACTTGGACCGCCCCTAACATCAGTCAATTGCCCTTGATAGGCTTGAACAATGCCGTTCTCAGCCCGTAATAGGTCTTGAACTTGGCTTGCTCAAGTACCTCAAAAGACCTCGGATCGACTGAAAACGCCAGGATAGTTTCTTCCTCATCAGCTTTCGGGGAAAGCGTATGGCAGCCACCCGTTTGCAGACTGAATTCTGCTTCTGCAATTGGATCTTGGCAACTTTCTCTGTCGGGGATCCATACTAGAACCTTGGGTCTCTTCGGGAGGTCCGCTGCGTCTACTGCTGTTAGACACGCGCCCTCCCAAAGATTTTCGTTGGTCTCTACATTGTGTTTAACCTACCCCTTAGTCTCTAGGTTTGCACAGATCAGCCAAAGAACACCGTCGACAAACCTAGCGCCCTCAAACTGAGGTGAGATAGAGCTTCCTGAGAGGATGTCGAATACAGCATTCAGAAGCATGTTTTGAACGCTCATCGACTGCCCCTCAGTCAAAACTGAGTTCTGGTGGCGTCTGTTAATTACCGCCACTTGTAATCCCCTAGCAGCAGCACTATACGACCCAATCTGCTTATGGCTCTTGGGGCGTTCAGTTTGTTGCTGGGATGTAGATGGTGTCGGTTTGGAAGTCTCTAAACGGGGTCTTTTACTGCCCCCGCTCTTCTTCTGTACCGACACCTTCTTTGTTGACGGGTTTGACTCCGTCCAAGTTCCAGATTCGACTTTCTTGGCTTTTCTCAGCTACGCTGAGCTCCCGAAAGCGTCTTTGCTTGCAGTCTAGTACCTGCAAGTTTCTTTATAGTTTTCTCCGTGTCTAGTGTATCAGATACCGGTCTTGCAAGCAGACTTCAATCCCGGGTTTGCTCCACCTTCATGGATACATTTTGGTTACCCGAGGGGTTCCCCATTGCTGGTTCCGCCTCTTCAGGTTCAGTTTTACTAATGGTACCAATATTATTCATGATTGTTCCCACGAGTATGGGGGTGTAAATGATCGCCATGGCAGTTGCCCCCTGTTGGCATAGAGGGAGTGAATAAAACGGGGTGTCGTTTTTGGATCAGGTAAAGATTGAAGCTCCCATTCATCAGCCTGCGCAATAAGAATCGTCCCTCTCGCCGATCCTCTATTCGCTGTTCATCTGCGACGTATTGAAGAGTAAAGATGCCTATCTCTCCGTCTACACCAATAACACCTCAGTAACCAACAGGTCGCTAGCCTCCCAACCAAAACAAAGAGACTAAAGCTACCAGCGACCTAGAAAAATGGTTCCAGTGATGGCTGACAATGTCAACTCAGAAAAGAGTTGTGCATTCTTAACGAACAGGCCCCAACGGCCAGTAACGACTCCGAAAACATCTTATGGAAAACCAAGATCAAGTACCTGGAAATGACAGCAAATTCACTCATCAACAACTTTACCGCCCGAGCGAGGACCGCGACATCAAGTCCATCATCGGAACATTACATTTGATTTTTCCAATGCTTCACCCGAAGGTACTACATTGGCCAGGAAGCGAGTTTTTTAACCTGGCGATTTTAAATTTTGACCGAACCCTTGCTGTTCCAAGCAAGGTAAGGATCTTTAATGGGCGTGACAACATTCACATGCGGAGCCTATATTTCACCTCTTATCCGAACAAGGGCGTATTTTTGTGAAAGATGCTCGTCTAACATTTTTCAAGTGGATCGTGTCGGGATTCAAACTTGGAACCTTGGATTTGGTAGTCACCCATACCAACTGAGCCACGGAGCTGTCCAACAACAAGACAACGGTCATTGACAATGAAGATACGCAATGAAGTACCCAAGAACAAAGATGTTAGGTCAAGCTTGCATTTCGAGTATTTAAGTGAGCTGTCATAAGGACACCACCACACTCTTGTCTCTTTTACAGCTGATTTAGTAAACAAACATCGTAAGAACTTTGTCATTACCACTTATATTAAGGGTAGAAATTGTTACGTTATGTCAGAGTCTAAGATCCTCTACCCCGGAGAACAAGTTTGGGGAAGATTCAGTAGGCTCAATTTTCTTGCTTGATGACACACTGACTTCCCAGTGCTCAACCTGAATGTACTAAATTGGCGAAGAAGTGAGTTTTTTTTACCTGGAAAATATAGTCGACTCCTTGCCGTTCCAAGTACCTTACGAACGGACAACTCTTACACGCGCGACCTACATTTTAACTCTCATTAGGAAAAATGCGCATCTGGCATTTCTCAATCTCCCTATCGAGAATAGAACCTGTAACCTTAGGATCGGAGTTATACGCGAACCTGTCTGATCCACGCAGTCGCCATTTTCTTGCTTGACTGCCAGATCGCAAGGTAATTAAACGCTGAGTGGTTTGTACAGGCCCACCGTTGCTCTGCAAATTAAAGGAAGCGGCTTTAAGGACTACCTGGTCAGCTCCAAAAACTACCTGGAGATCTGAGACGCTCAGGAACGAATGGTTGGACCATCCTACTTCTAGCGGAACTGAATGACGTGGTGGTTTACACTTTCAACTACAAACCCATCCCTTAGTGCTTGAACCCTTAGCTTCCAGGATAATCGTTCTTTCATTTCGACGTCAGATCCCGACGTTATCAAAGTGGTTTGTCAGATTCTAGGATCCACGACAGAAGTTGATCTTGGAACACAATTCACAAGCATGCGCCATTTTGTTTTTGACATTTATCGTAAGTTTTTATTTTCCTTTCACGTCTACATATTGTAAATAAACAGAACAGGTTTTCGCACATTGTATATTTAGGCCAATTTGGCGCGTCTTTTCTAGAAACCGTTTGATTTTGCGCGAACTAAAGCTAGACGTTTGATGCGTATGACGGGTTGCTTAAGTTAAAATCGTAACGTTTCCCGTGTGGTTGGTGGTTATCCATCGGGCGCATCTCCAGGTGGCGGATAGGGGAGGCCCAGTGTCACGCACGAGCAAACGTTCGCTGTCATAAGGCTTTGTGAAGGAATAAGTGTAGCACTCGTGGTGATCCAGGGCGTTGAGTGGCCTAAAAACCACAACATATGGGGGAGCGAGTGTACGTCAGTGCGACCTAAACCCTGCACGATGATGGTTAGGCTAATCCCATATCGCGAACCAAACCACCAAACACCCCTACTGCTACAGGACCTGTAGCGGTTTGCACAGGGGCAGGCCACTTCGTGTTTGTGCCGTGCGAGACGCCCCATGTCAGTTGGATAAAGGGATCCTGGTGGTTGAGCCTCACCTGGGGCGGGATTAGTTCCCTGGAGTCTGACAACACCACTTTGGCCTGGATTTCACCTAGACGGAAGATCAGGACTAATCCATCCCGATCAATCGGCTATGTCGTCGGGTCAGACCACCGACTGGATGATCTCTGCGGTACTGCGGGTGAGTGGCACATTCTACATGTGTTCTACTACAAAGCGGTATTTAGGCTCGTAGGCAACCTACTCTTGAAGGGCTATTGCCTCCTGATAGTCCTGGTGTCGAATTTGGCATCCCTTAGTTTGGACTTCGTAGTGAGTGGGGAGCCGAGAAGATGAATTTTTATTATCTAACATGGATGAAAAGGTTAATGTAGCTAATCTGGAGGGTACTTCCACGGACACTGCTCAATCTATGTTGCAGACTCCACTAGAGCAGCAACAACTGCAGCAAACACAACAGCAACAGCCTCCACATAGCCGACAGCAACCCAGTCAGATGAATGGCAACAACAGCGTCCACAGAAGAAGTGGATCAGTGGGGATGAACAGAAGAAGAGGAAAGCACGTCTGGCAGTACGAACGGCTGCCACGGATAAGATTGGGCCGTTGGCTAACCAATCCAAAGAGCAGCCTCCCGACCGTCAGGCACTCTCCACCCTCAAAACTTCTACCTCCTCCCCAAGGCCGTCAGAAGCCAAATTGGGTAAGAGCAAGAAAATGGTGCGATCTGACGGCACTCCATCGCAAAATAAACCACCGAAAAGGGAGTGCAAGGGCGTTACCACTTGCTCTGCCGGTGGCAGCTATGGGGAGACAGCTTCCAAGCACATCCATGTATCTGTGATCGACAGGTGCAACCCTTGGGGAAAAATAATTAAGCCTCAGGCTGAAGTAGTACAAGCAGCTATCAAGAAGGTGTTGGGCGAGTATTTGTTCTCGCTTTCCGATAACACTACTCCACCAACCTTTAGGGGATGGGCGTACTCGGGCGAGATCTTTTGGATCTGGTACGAGGGTGACTACTCTCTGAAGTGGATAACAGTGGCGGTTGGCAACCTCCATCACCTGTGGCAGGCCGCATGCCTAGTGGTCGTCCAAGTGGGATTGCTACCCAGACTCCTGAAGGCGGTACTGTGGATTCCGGGATACATAAATGTTGTTCAAAGACGTCTGCGAGCGCAAAACCCTTGGACAGACATATCTAAGTGGTGTGTCTTCCACACAGCTACGAGGGACCAGTCTCAAGGGAAGCTGGTCATTTTTGGCGTTGGGGAAGAGGTTAGGGAGCTATAGCCAGTAAGGGCTTACCTCCTTACATTAAAATTCAAAAAAATCAAACTGTTGCAGAGGCGATCCAGAAATTGGCAACTATGCAACAGCAGCAACCAACTGCATCAATGAAGCAGCAACAGCCATCTCTCCATCTACAGCAACAGCAAGAGCCGGAAGTAGAAACTCAACCATTGACAGCGTCAGGCAGTCAAATGGATACGATGGATCTGATTCCTTTAGTGTAGTGGCTGACTGAAGAGTGTAAGAAAGCGTCGTTAATCAGGGATGCCTAAGAGTAAATGGCGGGACTAAACATCATACAATTAAACTTGCAGCACTACCAGCGGCTGCAGGTACCTTATGCAGACACCTGAGCATAAAGCAGGACATTGCTCTCATCCAGAAACCTTGGGTAGTAAGCTTAAGGATCTCTGGTTTGAGCAGCCTCAATGGCACTATCTTCACAGGTAATAGCCAATCTAAGCCTAGAGTTTGTATTTACATACCTAGGCATATTAACGCTCTCTTATTGCCTCAGCTTGAATGCAATATTGGAGCGAAAAGTAATTTAATCTTGGTTTCAGCATACTTCGCAATAGGAAATGACCCTCCTCCTCGTGAGCTGATGGAAATCATTGACTACTGCAAAAGGAACAAAAGCATCTCATTATTGGATGTCGTTCTAACGTCCACCATACGATCTGGGGCAGCGCTAATATCAACCCACGAGGTAAAGCACTTCTTGAATATATTACAAGTAGGAATTTAGAAAACATAAACCGGGGGGTGCAAGCCGACGTTTGTTACATTCCGTAGTCAGACGGTTATCGACCTCACCTTGGTCTCTATTGATATTTCTAATCAGATATCGAACTGTCAGCTGCTGCTTACAGCAGCCCTTTCAGATCATAGAATGTTTAGCTTTATGATAAGAGGAATAGCAAATATTATTTGTATAAGATACAGGAACCCTACCTTAGAGCGCCCGATAGAGCGGTTTATGTAAACTGCCTTAAAGGACGGCTTTACACACTGCAACACATGACCAACCTAACCACCATAGAGGAGTTATAAGGAGGCATTGAGTTACTTCAAATGTCCATTGTAGTCCTTTAAGCAGGCATGCCCAGTTCGAATAGCTTCTACTCGTTCCAACACCCCATGGTGGTGCAGGGAGCTACAGTAGCTGAAGAAAACGGTGAACCGACTGTTCAATAGGGGGCAAAAAATAGCAAACCACCAAAAACTATACAAAGCTTCAATAGGAAAACGATAAAGAGACTCACGGAAGACCTTCTGTAACTCAGTTGAGTCTGCCAAAGAGACGTCTCAAATAAATAGCAACCAATGTGCGGATGGCTCGTTTACTAACACTTTTCCTTTACCCTTATCGTCTATCACTAGGAGGATGCTCCCAGGCCAGCCCCAGATGAGGCAGACTGGGAGGTAGCCAACCGAGTGATTGAAGAAGAACGATTAAAACGGGCAATCTTAACCTTTTAACCTTTTAAGTCCCCAGGATTGGATGGCATTTTGACAGCCCTACTACAGTGGGGTCTGGAGAGGCTGCTTCCTCACCTGGTGAGGCTGTTCAGAGGCTGTATTCCGTTCAGATATATCCTTAGAAGCTGGAGAAAGATCAGGGTGGTTTTCATTCCTAAACCGGGACGGAAGGACTACTCGTTGACCAAATCCTATCGCCCAATCAGTCTAACGTCCTTTTTGTTAAAGACGCTGGAAAGATTGTGCGACATTGATATCAGGGAAGAAATTGGGCAGTACCATCCTCTTTACCCAAACCAATATGCCTATATACCAGGGAGGTCTACAGAGGCTGCCCTACACGCTGTGGTACGGCGGATCGAGAAATGCCTCAAGAACAATATGTCAATTTTAGGCGTATTCATAGATATTGAATGCGCGTTTAGCGGAACCACTTTGATAAAGTTATGAAAGAACACGAAGTGGACAACACTCTCAGGCAGATAGTCCAACTGCACCTACCCTGCCGAGAAGTACATGTCTGTGTGGGAACTACTTTTCTACGCAGAGCGGTAACTAAGGGCTGTCCTCAGGGTGGCGTATTGTCACCACTACTATGGAACCTAGTAGTTGACAAACTGCTACATCGTCTTAATAGGGCCGGCTTCTACACGGTGAGGTATGCTGATAACCTGGCTACTGTAGCAGTTGGCAAATATGTGCAAGTGCTGTGCAATTTAATGCAAACAGCATTAAAGCTAATTGAACGATAGTGCGTGGAAAACTCCTTGACCATCAATCCAAACAAGACCTCGCTAGTCTTGTTTACCAGCAAAGGAAAATTAACGGTAGCTAGATTACCATCACTTTTTCAAACATCTCTAACTCTCTCAGAGGAAGTCAAGTAACTGAAATGGGCTAAACACTTACAAGTAAAAGTTACAAAAGCTAGCACAGTGTATTGGCAATGCAGACGTGCCATAGGCAAACTTGGGGTCTTTACCAAAGGCTGTCCTATGGCTATATACTGCAGTAGTACGTCCTATGCTATGCTATGCAGCTGTTGTTTGGTGGCCCCGATCCAGTCGCACATACAAAGACTAGCCTGTCTCAGTACCCAGGCGCAATAAAATCCACACCAACTGCGGCCTTAGAAGCCATCTTGAGTCTCCCACTCTATACCTGCATGTGGAGGAGGTGGCTCTAAGAGCGGCAATAAGTTAAGGGAAACGGTAAGACACCAGGATATCTTAAAGTAGCCGCAGCTAACAATGCCACTCTTACATGTCATGGTCGACTCAATTACACCCAAACTAATATTCAAGAAGCAGTACAAGGTCTGTGTGGGCCCTGAAGACGTGATTGCATCAGATACATTCATCTTCACAGATGAATAAAAAACGAAGGAAGGTACAGGGGCAGGCATCTTGTCAGTTGGCCTAGACCTTCACGAAAGCATAGCGTTAGGAACGCAGGCAACTGTTTTCCAAGCAGAAGTCATTGCGATCACGCGAGGTGCCAGTTTTATTCAAAATAAAATATGCGTATATCTACAGATAGCAGGGCAGCGTTATTGACCCTAAATAGGCAGAAGATCCTTTTAAAGGCGGTTCTTCAGTGCCACCTCACTCTTGAACGGGGTTCTTACTCTAATATCTTCGAGCTGGCCTGGATCAAGAGTCATTCAGGCAAATACGGTAATGAGCAGGCTGAGACCTTGGCGAAACAAGGATCGACCTAGAGTTTTGTCGAACCTGAACCATCGGTCTCTCTTTCGCCAACTGTGAGAATTACCATGATAAAACAGAAAACCTACCATCGCCATTGCAAGAGGTGGGCAAAGGAAACATTTTGCCGACAGGCAAAAATGTTCGTTAAGTCTCCTTCGTCAAAAAATGGGGCTTGCCGAGACAAAAACTACGACTCTTAGTAGTTGTTTTGACTGGGCACTGCAAGGTAAAAAAGCACATGCACAGATTGGGTTTTTCAAAGAACCCAACCTGTCGCAGTTGCCAACGGGACGAGACAGCAGAGCACATCCTGTGCATTTGCCCGGCACTTGCCAACCTCCGAGGATCCATGTTAGGTGACTTTTGGCCAGACACCGCTAGAATTAGCAAACGCCCTGGATGGATATCCTCAGATTTGTCTGTAAAATCGGATGGCTGAGTGAGTGAGGACCAGGTATAAGAAGGTATCACAATGGGCCCATATTGAGGCCTAAGTGCGAGTGGCCTTGTCACCCTTCCAATAAAATCAATCAATCAATCAACATACGTTATGTCAGGGTTAAAGATGCTCTACTCTGGACAACCAGTTTGGGGAAGGTCCGGCAGGTTCAATTTCCTTGTATTTGACTTACCAGTGCTCAACCCGGAGGTACTACATTGGCGACGACGCGAGCTTTTTACGTGAAAAACTTTAAATTTTGCCGAACCCTTGCTGTTCCAAGCAAGGTAGGTATCTTTAACGTGCATGATCGGCGTTTTTTTTTGTGAAAAATGCTCACATGGCATTTTGCAATCAAACCTGGAAACTTGGGCTCGCAGCTTTACGCTAACCTGTCTGATCTACCGAATCGCCATTTCCTTGCTTGACTATCAGATCGCAAGGGAATTACACGCTGAGTAGTTTGTACGGGCCCACCGTTGCTCTGCAAATTAAAAAAAGCGGTTTTGAGGACTACCTGTTTAGCTCCAAGAACTACCTAGAGATATGAGTCGCTCAGAAACGAATAGTTGGACCAACCTATTTCCAGCGGAACCGGATGACGCGTGGCTTACGCTTCCAACTACAAAGCCATCCCCAAGTGTTTAAACCCTTAGCTCCTTTTACTTCGACGTCAGACCCTGACGTCATCAAATTGGTCAGCTTCTAAGATCCACGATAAGAGTTGATCTTAAAAGACAATTCACACGCACGCGTTGTTTTGTTTTTCATATTTATCTTAAGTTTTTATTTTCCTTACACGTCTGCGTATTGTAAATAAACATAATACGTCTGTCGCGAACTAAAGCTAGACGTTTGATGTGTATGAAGGGTTGCCTAACTTACAATCACAACGTTTTCTATGAATAGCTAACCATTTTACCGACTTAAAATTGGAAAACAAATAAAAACTAATCTCAAAGTATACTTTGAACTTTTGTGTCTATCATACAACACGTAGCAAGGCTGTGTAAACTAAGAATTAGCTCAAAATCACAGAACAAAGCAATTGTTAGAGTCGGTGCAATCACAACAAAAAACACATGTCGCGTATGTACATTTAAGTATATATTTTCAATTGCAAATCGTATAATAGTGTTAAACACAAGCCTCTACTTGGTTAGCGTCACTAATAGGCTCCCCTGTGGCGCTCCCTAGGACTTTACAAGCAAGGACACATGGGGCACGTTGTAGAATCTACTTCGCCACATGTCACCCTGGAACAAAATACACAACCAACCAAAACCCATTCCAATTTGACGTTGCGAAAATTGTAAACAAATACAGTTATAAACTTGATGATATTCAATTTAGATTCGGCGGAAATCGTTGTACTGATGCGATTAGGAGGGATTGTGCTTGCCGTGACATGCTTTCAGCGTTTCCAAGGGCAATGATACACTAATCGAAACTTCATTACAATCCAATTCCGTGGAAATCAAATTACGAAATTGGATTTGGTGCGGAGCTGTCGAATTCGTCTAGCGTGTAATCGTATGGATCAATCTCTGTTGATTCTTTTCCCTTGAATTTCTTGAAGCGCGACTAAATGTAAATTAAGTACTGGAATTTGCAGTATAATACACAGTTTAAGAAACAATTTTTTTTTGTATTTAATCTAGCTGTAAATTTACAATCTTACTCTCTACAATAGGTAGTAATATGCAAATCACTTCTTAAATGCCATTGAATGATTGCAGTAACTACATAACCTAGTTTTGGCGTTTAGAAGGTCAAACGCCACTGCATCTGCAATTTTAGTAGAAGTATCGAATTGGGAGTGGTTCTTATTCTTTTGATTAATTTGTAGTGATCCGTAGTGTTTCTAAGTCGATTTCTCATTGGTTGATAATCATTGCAAATATTATTTCAAGGTATTTTTTAGAATAGCTCGGTAACCACTTGCAGGTTTCCGAACGCATTCCGTGCCGTCAGAACTTACATTATAAGGGGCGCATGTGTAGGGACGATTGATCGAGTCAACAAGGCAGGTTAAAAGATCTCACTTTTCGGTTTTTTATTAGGTAATGTTTTATGTTGATAATATAGTTACTATTTAAAGTAATCTGATTACATCGGGTAATTCCAGCTTTGTCTTGAATGTGATGCTGGTATTTAGTGTAAAACCATTAGTTATTTAACCACTGAAGGAAATATTTATGTGTTACATGTTGCTTTTAGCTTAGAATTTGATGTCGGTTGTTTTATTTGTGATGTTCAATATTTAATTATAGGTGAATTTACGATTTTCTTAAACGTTTTATGTATAAATAAGTGTGGTTTGGTTTAACAGCCGAAAACTAATATTTATTTATCTGAATTGTTTATTTAGTATCTAAACCAGAATAAAAATAATATTTATTTATTTGAAATAATGCTTATTTAGTATTTAGTACAGAGTTGTAGCTGCAGCTGCACTACACCTATTACAGAATCAATAGTAAATATACCCTTATTTTGATTTTACGAGCAATTAGTACCAACTTTATCCCTTAGATATATTGAATCAAATTATTAGGCAAGTGTGAATACGAACAGTATTATATTTCAACGTTATATTTGTTTTGTTTTTATTAAATTAACCACAAAGTTGTTGTGTATATTTTTTGTTTGTAATTTGTAATACCACGATGTGTTTAATTTTTAAAAAACACGTTTTAACCGCTGCAATCATAATGAATAATTTTTAATATTTGCTTACTAGATTTAATATATTTAACTGGTTAAGTTTTTCTATAAAGCTTTTTTGTGATTTTATTAAATTTTTAGCCAAGCTTTTGGCAACGCTTGACATGAACTACTTTAAGAAAGAACGAACTTTACTGTCCGCTCCTGTTTTTTTACTACGAGTGATAGATATGCAAACAGAAATCGTTCAAGTCTTTAGTCTTACTGCCTGACACCAGTGCAACGAAAATTCTATTTCTACAAACAACACTTCCTTATTGTCAAACTGATTATACCAGCGTTTTCAACAAATTATAGCTACAATGAAATTTGGCAAAAACTCACAATTTAGTTTCGAACGAATCGCTAACAGTACAAGTAACATCTTTTAAGCCGCGCTGCTATTTTCTTAATTAATTATTATTGAAGCAATATAATTAATTATTCAAGCACTAATTATTTGTTTATATTATCACTACAGTCATTTACATGTCATCTTTACGAAACTAGAACATATTGTAATCAAAGCTTAAGTCAGAACTCATATCAAAGCTTCAATTAGAACTCATATCGTAGTTAAAACTGCGACTAGAAGAGATTTTCAAACCCCTTCAGCTGCTAATACGTATTAAATTGTACTAGTTATTTCGAGAACATTCCCGAAATTATGCAAATAACATTCTTAAGCTTTCATATTTTAATAGATAATTCTTAAATGCAAAGCTCTTGTACCTGCCAATCAACTCTATCTGAAAATATCGCGGATGTAAAAATTTTTTGTTTACGTTCTAGTGTAATTATTTTGGTGGGAGGTAGACGATTCAGCGCTAAAAATTTTAAAACGTAAAGAAATCGAAGGGTAAACTCCACTACACCGTATTTCAAGTTAAGGTAGTCACTTTTAGAATGAATCATGGCGGCTCGTTTTTTCTAATTTATAAACTCACCTGTTTGTATGTAGCGCGTTCTAATTGCTTTAGAAAACAACATGCTCGTTTCACGGCCGTGAGAAGCGTCCACGCCATAAACTTACGCAATAATAAGGACTGTTCTCCATAAACATTGCCATTGGTGAAACTAGACCAGATTTATATGACGCGTAAGAACCTATTTTTAAAACTACATTGCACAAATGTGCGTAACATCCCTAAATAATTATACAAAAATTCTCTAAAAATAATAATCTTTTGTGAGTCATTTTTTAACGCGCGTACGCACGCACGTATCCTTACACGCACGCACGCACGCAAGCACGTAAGCACGCAAGCACGCACGCACGGACGCAGTCTCACACACACACACACACCAGACCTACACTTACCTCGCATCCGAACTAAGGCGCATTTTTGTGAAAAATGCTCAAGTAACATTGTTCAAGCGGTTTGTGTCGAGATTCGAACACGGGATCTTGGGCTTAGTAGTCACACGCGAACCAATTAAGCCATAGAACAGTCTTTAATTTCTATAAGCCGCCCGAGGTTTTGGTTCCAGCTTTTCCGCGGTTTTTATAGAGATTCCTCTTTTAATTGTTCAACCACTCTTGCAGTTTTCGCAGCTTCCTGTACCAACTCCTCTCTTAAGTAACCGTAGTTTTCTTGTAGATTAATGGCGGTCTCGTTCAGCTTTTTTAGCGAGACTTTTCTTGTAATGTTTCTGTAAACCCCATGTAGTTACTTCTATTTTTGTTATCAAGCTCGCAGAGCTACGTGTTATTGTAATTTTTCTGTAAAATGTACGTTACTCTCTTTTAACTTCACTAACAGGTTTGCAGTGTTTTGATTTTATATTTCCGCGTATTCTTATAATTTTCTTTTAAAGCTCATGTTACTTTCGCTGAGAGACATGCGGCGTTTTTGTCCGGTTTTTCAGCATTTTCATATAAATTGGTGGTGGTCTGGTTAAGTTTTTCTGTAAAGCTTTTTTGTGGTTTTACAAAATTTTTAGCCAATCTCTCGGCAACGCTTAACATGAACTCCTTCAGATAAGAAAGAACTTCACTGTCCATTTCTGTTTTTTACGAGTGACAGACATGAAACAGAGATCGTTCAAGTCTTTAGTTCTACTACTTGACACCAGTGCAACAAAAATTCTATTTGTACAAGCAACAGTTCTTTATTATCATACTGATTATAACAGCCTTTTCAACAATTCGTAGCTACAATGAAATTTGGCAAAAGCTCTCAATTTATATTCGAACTAATCACTAACAGTACAAGTATTATCTATTTAAACTGCGTTGATATCTTCTTAATTAATTATTATGGAAGCAATATAATTACCTATTCAAGCACTAATTATTTGTTTATATAATCAATACAGTCATTTACATCTCGTTTTTGAGAAACTAGAACATATTATAATCAAAACTTAAGTCAGAACTCATATCAAAGCTTGAATTAGAACTCATATTGTGGTCAAAGCTGCGACTAGAACAGATCTTCGAAACCCTTTAACGTCTATTTATACCTATTAAACAAACTGTACTAGTTATTTTGAGCACATTCCAGAAATTATTCAAATAACATTCTTAACTTTTCCTATTGTAATATGAATAATTCTTAAATTCAAAACTCTTGTACTTGTCATTGAACTCTATATTAAGATGTCACGGATATACGGATGCACGGAAACTTTATTTTTACTGTACTTTAGATAAATTGAAAGGCAATAAAGAACTTAATTTATCTAAACCTTTTCTGTGCTTTTATCTAAAGTAGTGGTTGATCGTGCGCTGTTTTCTATAAAGTGAACACGTACAAGACCTATACCACCACAATCCTCTATTTAAATCAAATATTGCCACCAAATATCATATAGTTCGAGGATGACCGAATGTTTTAAAAGGATGATCTGAAAAGATAGTAAAAGTTAATTTCCAGTACGCCTAAGATTACATCGATGTAGTAATGAAAGCAACTGAACATGGGTTAATTATTTTTCTTTAGCCCATGCATAAATGGAGTCAAATTTCTAAACCTCAGACGATTCATAAAAGAAATGTTTGAATACAGAGCAACCAAAAAATATTTATTACAAATTTTCTAAAAACGGTACCAGTTTGTTTATCGTCAGAAAATGATTGAACTCGAAGCATTGTGGAATTATTTCAGAAACTCAGAAAACCTAATCAATTCTAGATTTTCGTAAAAAAATGCTTGAACATAAAGCGTCTAACGATCATTTGAAATATTAAAGAAAATCGAACCAATTCTTTATCTTCATCAGAAAACTTTAAACACAGAGTTGAATAAGCATTTCAAATCCTCAAAAGACCGAACCATTTCTTCAATTTTGTCAGAAAATGTTTGAACACAAAGCATTGAAGAACTATTTCAAATTCTCAGAAATTCGAATAAATCCTTTATTTTAGTCAGAAAAATGTTTGGACACAAAGGATTGGAGTTATTCCAAAACCTCAGAAGTTCGACCCAATTCTTTATTTTCAGCAGAAAATCTATGAACACAAAGCGTTAAAAAATCATTTCAAATTTTCAGAAGACTGAACCAATTCTTCATTTTCATCAGAGAATTTTTGAACACAAAGCATTGAGGAATTATTTCAAATTCTAAGAACATCGTACCAATTCTTCATTTTCCAATGAAATTGTTTGAACACTAAGCATCGAAAAATCATTTCAAATCTTCAGTATACCAAACTGATTCTTCATATTTGTCAGAAAATGTATGAACACAAGGCATTGAAAGATTATTCCAAATCCAGTGAATCAAATGAATCCTTTATTTTTGTCAGAAAGATGTTTAACACAAAAGATCGGAGACTCATTTCCAATCCTCAGACGATCGAATCAGTTTTTCATATCTAGCAGAAAACAAAGGGTCAAAGAATCATTTCAAATCTCTAAAAGATTAAAACAATTATTCATTTTTGTCAGAGAATGTCTGAACACAAAGTATTAAAAAATTATTTCAAATTCTCAGAACACGGAACCAATTCTTCATTTTTCCATTGAAATTGTTTGAACATTAGGCTTCGAAAAATCATTTCAAATCATCAGAAGACCGAACCAATTCTTTATATTTGTCAGAAAATACTTAAACGCAAAGCATTTCCAAACCTCAGAAGACTAAACCACTTCTTGATCTTAGTCAGAAAATATTGGAACACAAAGCAACAAAGATTCATTCTAAATTTTCAGAAAAATAAACCAATTATTCAAATTTGTCAGAAAATGTTTGAACACAAAGCTTCGAAGAAGTATTTTAAATCCTAAGTAGACTCAGCTAATACATTTTCGTTAAAAAGTGTTTGAGCACAAGCATCGAAAAATTATTTTAATTTCTCAGAAGACAGAACTAAATCCTTATTTTCGTCAGAGAATGTTTGAACACAAAGCATTAAGGAATTATTTCAAAACCTCAGAAGACCAAACATATTCTTCATTTTTGTCAGAAAATGCTTGAGCACAAAGCATCGAAGAATCATTTCAGATCTTAAGAAGGCCAAACCAATCGCTTATTTTCGTCAGATCTAACCAATTCTTTAATTTCGTCATAAAATTTTTGAACATAATACATTGAAGAATCATTTCAAATTCTCTGAACGACCAAATCAATTCTTCATTTTTGTTAGAAAATGTTAGAACAGAAGGCATCGACCAATTATTTCTAAATCTCAGAACACCGAACAAATTCTTCATTTTTATAAAAAATTTTTAAACACAAAGCAACAAAGAATTATTTATTGTAAATTCTCAAAAAACCGTACTAGATCTTCAGTATCGTCAGAATATGGTTTAACACTAATTTCAGAAACTCAGAAAACTTAATCAGTTTTAGGTTTTTGTAAGAAAATGCTTGAACACGAAGCGTTGAAGAATCATTTCAAGTATTAAGAAAACCGAATCAATTCTATATTTCTGTCAGAAAATTTTGAACACACGCATTGAAGTAGCATTTCAAATCTTTAAAAGACTGAACTCAAGCTTCATTTTCGTCAGAAAATGTTTGATCACAAAGCATAGAAAGAATTTATTAAATTACTTAAAAATTCGATAGAATTTCATCACACTTGTCAGAAAATGCTTGAATGCAAAGGATTGAAAAATCATTTCAAATCCTCAGAAGATCAAATTAATCATTCATTTTTGTCAGAAAAATGTTTGAACACAAAAGACTGGAGAGACATTCCAAAACCTCAGAAGTTTGACCCAATTCTTTATTTTCAGCAGAAAATGTTTGAACAGAAAACGTCGAAAAACCATTACAAATATCCAGAAGACTGAACCAATTCTTCATTTTCGTCAGAGAATTTTTGAACACAGAGCATGGAGGAATTATCTCAAATTCTAAAAACACCGTACCAATTCTTCATTTTCCAATGAAGTAGTTTGAACACTAAGCATGGAAAAATCATTTCAAACCCTCAGATGACCAAGCCAATTCTTCATATTTGTCAAAAATGCTTCAACGCAAAGCATTGAAAAATCATTTCAAATTCTCAGAAGACGAAACCACTTTTTACCTTGGTCAGAAAATGTTTCAACGCAAAGCAACAAAGTTTCATTCCAAATCTTCAGAATAATAAAACATTTATTCAAATTCATCAGACAATGTTTGAACGTAAAGCATCGACGAACTATTTCAAATTCCAGGACGATCGAACAAATTCTTCAATTTCGTCAGAAAATTTTTGAGCGCTATGTATCGAATAATTATTTCCAATCCTCAGAAGACCCAACCAATTCATTTTCGTTAGAAAATGTTTGAACACAAGCATCGAAAAATTATTTTAAGTTCTCAGAAGACTGAACTAATTCCTTATTTTCGTCAGAGAATATTTGAACACATCGAAGAATTATTACATAGTCTCAAAAGACCGAACAAATCTTTCATTTTGTCAGAAAATGTTTGAACACGAGGTATCGGAGAACCATTTCAAATCCTCTGAAGACCGAATAAATTCTTCATATTTGTCAAAAAATGTTTAAGCATCGAAAAATCATTTTAAACCCTCAGATGACGGATCTAAGTCTTCAACTTCGTCGGTGTATGTTTGAACATAAAGCATCGAAGAAATATTCAAATCCTCAAAAGACCAAACTAATTCTGTATTCTCTTCAGAAAATGTTTGAACACAAAACATTGAAGAATCATTTTAAATTTTCGTTAGAAATTGTTTGAACATAAAGGTTCGAAAAATCATTTCAAATGTACAGAAGTCCGAATTAATTTTTCATTTTTGTCAGAAAATGTTTGAACACAAAGCATTGAGGAATTATTTCAAATCCTCAGAAGATCGAACTAATTCTTCATTTTCAATTAAAATAGTTTGAGTACTAAGCGTCGAAGGATTATTGGAAATCCTCAGAAGATCAAAAGCATGTTTTATTTTCGTTCGAAAATGTTTGAACACAAAGCATTCAGGAACAACCTTGAATTTTAAATCTTCAGAAGACAGAACCAAATCTTCATTTTCGGCATAAAATGTTTGAATGCAAAGCTTCGGAAAA
Source organism: Platerodrilus igneus (assembly GCA_036346225.1). Classification (NCBI taxonomy): domain Eukaryota; kingdom Metazoa; phylum Arthropoda; class Insecta; order Coleoptera; family Lycidae; genus Platerodrilus; species Platerodrilus igneus. The sequence goes on along the minus strand of JARFIW010000053.1, from coordinate 10,167,148 downwards.
TCATTTCAAATCTCCAGAAGGCCGAATTAATTTTTCATATACGTCAGTAAATGTTTGAACACAAAACATTGAAGAATCACTTTAACTTCTCAGAAAACCGAAGAAATTTTTCATCTTTATCAGAAAATGTACGTATACAAGACGTCGACGAATCTTTTCAAATTATCAGAAGACCGAACCAATTCATTTTCGTTAAAAAGTGTTTAAATACAGGCCATCTAAGAAATATTTCAAATCCTCAGAAGACCGAATTTATTCTTTATTTTTGACAGAAAATATTTGAACAAATAGCATTGAAGATTTATTTCTAAATCTCATAAGGCCAAAGAAATTTTACATTTTCATCAAAAAATATTTGAACGCAGCAACAAAGATTTATTTTAATTCTTCAAAAAACCGAACCAATTCTTCATTATCCTCAGAAGCTCAATAAAACCTAATCAATTCTGCATTTTTGTAAGAAAATGCTTGAACACAAAGCATTGAAGAATTATTTCAAATCCTCAGAAGACCGAACCAATTCCTCATTTGATTAGAAACTATTTGAACACTAAGCATTGAAGAATAATTTCAAATCCTTAGAAGACTTAGCCAAATCTTCATTTACTGCAGAAAATATTTGAACACAAACCACCAAAGAATTATTTCAAATTCTTGAAGCACCAAGTCAATTCTTTATATTTGTTAGAACATAAATTATCGGAAAATCATTTCGAACCCTCTGAATATCAAACTCATCTTTATTTCTGGCAGAAAGTGTTTGAACATTAAGTATTAAAAAATAATTTTAAATCTTCAGAAGACTAAACTAGTTTATTTTATTCAGTGAATGTTTGAACACAACGCATTGAAGAATTTTATTTGATATCTTCAGAAGACCGAACCAATTCTTCATTTTCAATAGAAATTATTCGAACACTAAGCATTGAACAATTATTTCAAATTCTTAGAAGACTGAGCCAATTCTTCATTTACTTCAGAAAATATTTAAACACAAACCATCGAAGAATTATTTCAAACACTTAGAGTGCCAAACAATTCTTCATATTTGTCAGAAAATTTTTGAACATAAAAGATCGGAGAATCATTTTAAACCCTCTGAAGATCAAACGAATTCTTCACTTTTGCGAGAAAGTGTTTGAACATATAGCATAAAAAGCATCACAAACTTGCAGAAGAAGCAGTTCTTTATTTTCGTTAGTGAATGTTTGAACACAAAACATTGTAGAGTAATCCGTTCTTCCATCTCAATGCCCTTTCTTACATTTTGTGCCCTTTTTAAAAAATTTGTTTTTAGTTGTTGTGAGTTGTTCATCAACTGCGCTTCCAATTTTTGTAAGAACTGCATTTGATTTTTTAATGCTCTTCCTGAAGGTGCTACATTGGCCAGAAAGCGGGATTTTACCTGGAAATTTTGAATTTTGCAGAAACCAAGTGTGATACACACATACGCAGGCACGGACTCATGCACGCACGCACGCACGCACGCACGCACGCACGCAAGAAGAAAAGAACTTTACTGTTCACTTTGTTTTTACTACGAGTGACAGGCGTGCAAATAGAAATCGTTTAAGACTTTACTCCTACTAATTGACACCAGTGTAACGAAAACTCTGTTTGTCCAACCAACTTCTTTTTTATCAAACTGATTGTACAAGCCTTTTTCAACAATTCGTAGCTATAATGAAATTAGGTAAAAGCTCTCACAATTTTCGAACTCAGAAGACCCCTACCAAATTCTTCGTTTTCAATAGAAATTGTTTGAACACTAAGCATTGAAGAATTATTTAAAATCCTTAGAAGATTGAGCTAATTCTTCATTTACTTCAGAAAATATTTAAACACAAACCACTGAAGAATTATTTCAAACCCTTATAGTACTAAACAATTCTTCAGTGGCTTAGTTGATTGGCGTGTAACTACTAAACCCAACGTTCCGGGTTCGAATCACGACATAAACCGCTTAAAAAATAGCAGCATTTTTCACAAAAATACACCCTCGTTCGGATGAGAGGTAAATGTAGGTCCTGGTGTGTGTGTGTGTGTGCTAACGCGCCCGTGTGTGCGTTTACATGCGTGTGCGCGTACGTGATTGTGTGCGTGCGTGCGTGCGTGGGTACGTGCGTGCGTACGCGCGTTAAAAAACGATTCACAAAAGATCAATATGTTTAGAGATTTTTTGTATTATTATTTAGGGATGTTACTCACATTTAAGCAATGTAGTTTTTTGTTTTTACCATTATATAAATCAGTCTAGTTTTTCCAATGGCAATGTTTATGGAGAACAGTCCTTATTATTGCGTAATTTTATGTTGTGTACGCTTCTCACGGTCGTGAAACGAACATGTTGTTTTCTTAAGCAATTAGAACGCGCTACGTGCAAACAGATGAGTTTATAAATTAGGAAAAATGAGCCGCCATAATTCATTCTGAAAGTGACTACCTTACCTTGAAGTACGGAGTGGTGGAGTTTACCTTTCGATTTTCTTACCTAATTTCTTTATCGGATCATATGATATCTGTGCTGCCTATTTCATGTTTCAGGAAGTAGCAACGAATTCTGTTAATACAATCTGGTTTAAAAAGGATAAACAACCCAAGCATAAGACAACACCGAGAAGAGAAACAATAATAATTAGTTATCCCGCTTGGCAAACGCAGTAATTTAAAGAATTCAGTAGTTGACTTTATCTTGGAAAGTAAACATTTAGATGGTAAGTAGAGTTATAATTAATGGTCAATTTGTAAAGCGAATTAAAAAGTTCGTTTGTAATATCTGTGAAATAAATTCTTCGTTCTTCATTTTTGTTAAAAAATGTTTAAATACAAAGCATCGAAGAATTATTTCTAAACTTAAGGGCGCCGAAGAAATTCCTCATTTTCATAAAAAATGTTTGATAACAGAACAACGATAACTTATTTCGATTCTTCAGAAGCTATTTGAACATGAAGGATCGGAAAATCATTTCACACCCTCTAAAGATCAAACCAATTCTTCATTTAGGGAGAAAGTGTTTGAACATAGAGCATTAGAAAATCATTATAAACCTCCAGAAAAAGCAGTTGCATATTTTCCTCAGTGAATGTTTGAACATAAAGCATTGAAGAGTAAGCCGTTCTTCCATTTTAGAGCCTTTTCTTATATTTTACACCCTTTTTAACAAATTTGCTTTTGGTTGTTGTGAGTTGTTCATTATCTGCCCTTTCAACATTTGTAAGAACTGCATTTGATTTTCTAATGCTCTTCATGAAGGTACTACATTGGCCAGTAAGCGAGTTTTTACCTGGAAAATTTAAATTTGGTAGAATCCTTGCTTTTCCAAGCACTCACGCACGCATGCACGCATGCACGCACGCAAGCAAGAAAAAAGAACCTCACTGTCCACTTTGTTCTTACTACGAATGACAGGCGTGCAAATACAAATTGTTCAAGTCTTTAGTCCTACTTTTTTATCGAATTGATTATACAAGCCTTTTACAACTCGTAGCTACAATGAAACTTGTTAAAAGCTCTCACAATTTCCAAACTAATTGCTTACAGTTCAAGTATTATGTTCTTAAACTACGTTGACATCTTCTTAACCACTCATTATCCAAACTTAGTTTATATTATCACTGCAATAATTTATATCACATCTTTCAGAAACTAGAACATGTAGTAATGTCAGCTTCAGCCAGAATTCAAATAAAGCTTCAAATGGAACTTATATCGTAGTCAAAGCTGCAACTAGAACAGATCATCAAAATCCACTTGCACTTATTTAATTGTACTAGTTTTTTCGAGAAAATTTCGGAAATTATTCAAATAACATTCTCAAGATTTACGATTATCATTCTCTTATATGTAAAATTCTTTCACGGGTCAATCAACTCCGTCTGAAGGTGTCACACCACAAAGTCCACACTTTTTTTTGTGAACGGATTTTTTATTTGGGTTCTAATGTAATTATTCTGGTGGGAGCAGACCAATCGGGTGTACAACATTTTGAAAGCTTTATTTTTACTGTAATTTAGAAAAAGTGAAAGGCGATAAAGAAACTAAATTACCTAAACCTTTTATTCAAAGGAGTAGTTGAACGTGCGCTGTTTTCTCTAGAGTAAACCCGTCCAAGAGTTTCTTAACCATTCATTATCGAAACACTATAATTAACTATTAGTCTATATTATCACGTCAATAATTTATATCACATCTTTCAGAAACTAGAACATATTGTAATCACAACTTCAGTCAGAATTCATATAAAGCTTCAATTAGAATCATTACATGGTCAAGACGGCGACCAGAACAGATATTCAAAACTGCTAACGGCTATTTATACTTATTAACTTGTATTAATTATTTCAAGAACATTCCAGAAATTATGCAAATAACATTTTTAAGTTTTCCTATTGTAATATGAAAAATTCCTAAATGCAAAGCTCATATACCTGACAATCAACTCTATCTGAAGATGTCACGGATGTACGGATGTACAAATTTTTTGTTTACGTTCTAGTATAATTATTCTGGTGGGAGGTAGACGAATCAACGCTACGCCATTTTAAAAGGTAAGGAAATTGAAGAGTAAACTCCACCATACAGTACTTCAAGGTATGGTCGTGATTTTCAGAATGAATCATGACGGCTTGTTTTTTCTAATTTATAAACTCGTCTATTTGTACGTAGCGCGTTCTAATTGCTTAAGAAAACAACATGTTCGTTTTACGACCGTGAGAAGCGTCCACACCATAAAATTACTCAAAAATAAAGCCTGTTCTCCATAAACATTGCCACTGGAGAAACTAAACCAGATTTATATGATGAGTAAAAACCTACTTCTAAAACCACATTGCATAAATGTGTAACATCACTAAATAATTATATAAAAAATTTCTAAACATAATAATCTTTTGTGAGTCGTTTTTTAACGCGCGTACGCACGCACGTACCCACACACGCACGCACGCAAACACAAACGCAAGGACGTACGCGCACACGCATGTACACGCACACACGGGCGCGCAAGTACACACACACATACACACACGAGGACCTACGTTTACCTCTTATCCGAACGAGGATGTATATTTGTGAAAAATGCTCGCCTAACATTTTTCAAGCGGTCCATGTCGTGATTCGAACCCGGAACGTTGGGTTTAGTAGTCACACGCAAACCAACTAAGCCACGACGCTGTCTACAATTTCTGTAAGCCGTCTGAGGATTTGGCTTCCAGCTCTTCCGCGGTTTTATAGACTCCTCTTTTAACTGTTCAACCACTTTTGCGGTTTTCTTGTAGACTTACGGCGGTCTTGTCTGGCATTTTCTGTAAACTTCGTGTTAGTTTCTTCTAGTTTCGCTGTCTGATTCGCAGAGTTTTCATCTTGTTTCTATGTTCTTGAAATTTTTCTGTAAATTGTGCGTTACTATCTTTTAACTTTGCCGACAGGTTTGTAAAGTCTTGCTGTTGTCTTTCCGCGTGTTCTTGTAATTTTTCTTCTAATTCTGCGGACAGCATGGAGCGTTTTCGTCCTGTTTTTCGGCATTTTTATGTAAATTGGTGACAATCTGATTCAATATTTCTGTAAAGCTTTTCTGCGGTTTTATGGAATTTTTAATTAAACTCTCTGCAACCCATGGCTTGAGCTCCTTCAAGAACAAAAGAACTACATTGTTTAATTTTTATTTTAAACTATGAGTGACAGGCGTACAAATAGAAATCGTTCAAGTCTTTAGTCCTACTAATTGACACCAGTGTAACGAAAACTCTATTTGTACAAACATAAATTCTTTTCTATCAAACTGATTAAACAAGCCTTTTACAACTTGTAACTACAATGTAACTTGGTTTAAGCTCTCACAATTTACGAACTACTTGCTTACAGTTCAAGTATTGTGTACTTAAACCACGCTGTCACCTTCTTAACCACTCATTACCCAAACACTATAATTAACTATCAGTTTGTTTTATCACTTCAATAATTTATATCACATCTTTTAGAAACTAGAACATATTGTGAGAGCGATAAAAAACTTAATTTACCTAAACCTTTTCTGTACTTTTACCCAAAGAAGTAGTTGATCGCCCGCTGTTTTCTCTAGAGTAAACACATCCAAGACCTATACCACCACAATCCTTTATTTAAATCAAACTATTGCCGCCAAATATCATATAGTTCGAGGATGACCGAATATTTTAAAAGGATGGTCTGAATAGATAGTAAAAGTTAATTTCCGGTACGCTTAAGATTACATCGATGTAGTAATGGAAGCAACTGAACAGGGGTTAATTTTTTTCTTTAGCCCATGCATGAATGGAGTCAAAGCTGCTTATTAAACCTTACACGTATGGGTGGAACGGTGTGTGTATCTAATACCGTAATTTATAATAATAGTAATTAACCTTGTAATTTATTATTATTGCTTTTCACTATAAAACGAAAAAAAATTTATTTTGATAATGTGAAACCGGCTTTAATAAAACCAGTAAAAAAAAATCAACTTCAACAACAATTTGAAGGATCATCGAGCGCCCTATTATCGTCTCTTATTCCAAATGGTTCCAATAAACTATTACTGATCCCCAGACCATTACAATTCAGCTGTCGTGTATACGATCAAAAATTATAAGTTTGATGTTATTTATTGCTTTCGTCTAAGTGAGGATAAATGTTTAATATTGGTGTAAGCGTTTCCGGAACAGTTATTTTTGCTAAATTGCGGGTATATTATCGAAATTACCTACAGGTAAAGTAGGGTTAAAACAATTTGGAACTAATAGGACTGCAATTAGCAAGTGAAAGACTAAGTAATTTCGTGGGAGATGATGTATTTGAAATATTCGACTTTTCTCCGTTAATTACCGTTAATGGTAATGCTTTCTTGCATTCTTAAGTATGACCTCAGGTTAAATCAGAAGCTGCAAGTTTGCTTTACATGTCTGTAATTATGCTTGACAAGTTGAGAGATATATTGAAGGGTAACTGATGATTAGTGCCTCTTTCCTCCAGGTGAAATCTATACTGAAATTATTATGTACTTGATCAATTTAAATAATGCCAGATGAGTAAACAAGTCTTGATTTAAATATGCGTTTTGGAGTCCGTGGGTGTGCAGTACAAATTATCGGAGTATTCCATGGTGAAAATTTAGATAACAATTAAAAAATTACCATAAAGAGCTGAACAGTTGAAATTTAATAACGTAAATACTTCCTCTGTGCTTTTGTTATGGTAATACGTGCGAATTAGACAGAAAAAGTAAAATAAGCAAAACAAATGAACAGTAAGTACAAATCTGTCAAGGGTATTGCAAGAAAAACGAATCCAATGGTCCCATGATTTTTTCGATTTTACTTCCTTGTTTCACTAAACATTAGGTAGAACTTTATCAATGTTTGATAAAGGAACAGAATAAGGTAAAAATAAAGCCACAATAGCATTTGCTTCCACAGCAACAGCAGATATGGGATCAAAATCAGGCAAATTTTCATCATCGTTAGATTAAGAAACAGAATCAGATAGAACTTCATCAACATTAGACGAAGGATCAGAATTAGGTAAAACTTCAGCCACAATAGAATTTGCTTTTTCGACAACAGTAAAAAATGAACAGAATTAGGTAGAGCTTTATAAACGTTAGATAAAGGAGCAGAATCGGGTAGAACTTCATCAACATTAGATAATGGAACAGAATCAGGTAGAACGTCATCAACATTAAACAAAGGAACTGAAACAGGTAAAACTTAAGCCACAATAGAATGTGCTTCTACAACAACAGCAGATAAACGAACAGAATCAGATAAATCTTTATCAAAGTTAGATGAAAAAACAGAATCAGGTAGAACTTCATCAACATTAGATAAAGGAACAGAATCAGGTAGAACGTCATCAACATTAAATAAAGAAACTGAAACAGGTAAAACTTAAGCCACATTAGGATTTGCTTCCACAGCAAAAGCAAATAATGAAACAGAATTAGGTAAAACTTCATCAACGTTAGATTAAGAAACAGAATCAGATAGAACTTCATTAACATTAGATGAGGGAACAGAATCAGGTAAAATTTAAGCCACAACAGGATTTGCTACCTCGACAACAGCAGATAAGAGAACAAAATCAAGTAAAACGTCATCAACGTTAAATAAAGAACAGAATCAGATAGAACTTCATCAACATTAGATGACGGAGCAGAATTAGGTAAAACTTCAGGCACAATAGGATTTGCTTTTTCGACAACAGCAAAAAATGAACAGAATTAGGTAGAGCTTTATAAACGTTAGATAAAGGAGCAGAATCGGGTAAAACTTCATTAACATTAGATGAAGGAACAGAATCAGGTAGAACGTCATCAACATTAAATGAAGGAACTGAAACAGGTAAAGCTTAAGCCACAATAGGATGTGCTTCTACAACAACAGCAGATAAACGAACAGAATCAGATAAATCTCTATCAAAGTTAGATGAAAAAACAGAATCAGGTAGAACTTCATCAACATTAGATAAAGGAACAGAATCAGGTAGAACGTCATCAACATTAAATGAAGGAATTAAAACAGGTAAAACTTAAGCCACAATAGGATGTGCTTCCACAACAAAAGCAGATAATGGAATAGAATTAGGTAAAACTTCATCAACGTTAGATTAAGAAACAGAATCAGATAGGATGTTACGTGCAAACCGAATTTGCACTTTAACATTTTAGGCTAGGTTTAGTTTTCTTGATGTACGGAAGTTTCCCGCCATATTTTCAAATATGCAAGACGCGGGAACATTTTTAAATAGACTGGGCGGGGCTTCCGGTACGTCACAATAGTGAGTTGCGCAAGGGTTTTTATCCCCATAGGGGTAAGGCAATAGTAGAAAAGAGTGGGGTCGTGTTTCCGTGACGCCCTAGAATCGAGGCTGTCTGCCTGGTGATGTGAAGTGAAACGGACCTTTCTTTTGGGTGTCGTACCGTAACGTATGCTATGTAGAATCCTTTTTTCTAATTACCTTTGTGTTGTCTACCTTTACCTTTTCCCGTCAGACCCTTACATAGGTACAATTTGCGCCACCGAAGGACCTACCGACTTCCACACCTGTAGATGGAGAGCTCCATGCCAACCAACCGCCGCTAGCCGAGGTGTCCCTTAAGAATTTGGTAGCGTCGACGCCATCGTTACGCCAGAAGGAGCTGGATGCGTGGTTACAGGCCTACTGAAGGAAAAATACCTGATGTGAGTACCTTTAATTAACTTGCATGCATTATTTTTGGGCTAGAGTTTGTTTGAATTTGCGTATTATTACGCAATATCTGACACGTATCAATAATTGGCCGCGCCCTAAATCTGTATAAGAGTTCGCGTTGCCAACCGTTGATAGTGTCTATTATATCACATTCACGTGAAATAAATATCGAACTTTAAATTGTAATTACCGTTTTATCTTAACGTTTATCTTATAAGAAGGACTTCATCAACATTAGATGAAGGAGCAGAATTAGGTAAAACTTCAGTCACTATAGAATTTGCTTCCTCGATAACAGCAGATAAAGAAACAGAATCAGGTAAAACTTCACCAACGTTAGATAATTTAACAAAAGCAGGTAGAACTTCATTAACATTAGATGAGAGAACAGAATCAGGTAAAATTTAAGCCACAATAGGATTTTCTACCTCGACAACAGCAGATAAGAGAACAAAATCAAGTAAAACGTCATCAACGTTAGATAAAGAAACAGAATCAGATAGAACTTCATCAACATTAGATGAAAGATCAGAATTAGGTAAAACTTCAAGCACAATAGGATTTGCTTTTTCGACAACAGCAAAAACTGAACAGAATTAGGTAGAGCTTCATAAACGTTAGATAAAGGAGCAGAATCGGGTAGAACTTCATCAACATTAGATAAAAGAACAGAATCAGGTAGAACGTCATCAACATTAAATGAAGGAACTGAAACAGGTAAAACTTAAGCCACAATAGCATGTGCTTCTACAACAACAGCAGATAAACGAACAGAATCAGATAAATCTCCATCAAAGTTAGATGAAAAAACAGAATCAGGTAGAACTTCATCAACATTAGATAAAAGAACAGAATCAGGTAGAACGTTATCAACATTAAATGAAGGAACTGAAACAGGTAAAACTTAAGCCACAATAGGATTTGCTTCCACAACAAAAGCAGATAATGGAACAGAATCAGGTAAAACTTTATCAACGTTAGATTAAGAAACAGAATCAGATAGAACTTCATTAACATTAGATAAAGGAGCAGAATTAGGTAAAACTTCAGTCACTATAGGATTTGCTTCCTCGATAACAGCAGATAAAGAAACAGAATCAGGTAAAACTTCACCAACGTTACATAATTTAACAAAAGTAGGTAGAACTTCATTACCATTAAATGAGGGAACAGAATCACGTAAAATTTAAGCCACAATAGGATTTGCTAGCTCGACAACAGCAGATAAGAGAACAAAATCAAGTAAAACTTCATCAACGTTAGATAAAAAAACAGAATCAGATAGAACTTCATCAACATTAGATGAAGGAGCAGAATTAGGTAAAACTTCAGGCACAATAGGATTTGCTTTTTCGACAACAGCAAAAAAAACGAACAGAATTAAGTAGAGCTTCATAAGCGTTAGATAAAGGAGCAGAATCAGGTAGAACGTCATCAACATTAAATGAAGGAACTGAAACAGGTAAAACTTAAGCCACAATAGGATCTGCTAATTGAACAACAGCAGATAAACGAACAGAATCAGATAAATCTTCATCAAAGTTAGATAAAAAAACAGAATCAGCTAGAACTTCATCAACATTAGATCGAGGTATTAGAATAAGGTAAAATTTCAAACACAATAGGATTTGCTTCCTGGAAAACAGCAGCTAACGGAACCGATCAGTTATAGGTTCATCAACGCTAGATATACGAACAGAAATAGCTAGAATTTCATCAACATTAGATGAAGGAACAGAATCAGGTAAAACTGCAGCCACAATAGGATTTAATTAGTTTACAACAGCAGATAAAGGAACATAATCAGATAATATTTCAGACACAATAGGATTTGCTTCCTGGAAAACAGCAGCTCACGGAACTGAATCAGGTAGAATTTTATCAATATTATATGAAAGAACAGGATCAAGTCGCAATGGGATTTGCACCATCGACAACAGCAGATAAACGAAGAAGATTAAGTAAAACTTTATCAACATTAGAGGAAGGTACAGAATCAGGTAGAGCTTAAGCCACAATAGGATTTGCATTGTCGACAACAGTAGATAAAGGAACAGGATTAGGTAAAACTTTATCAACGCTAGATAAAAAACAGAATCAAATAGAACTTCATTAACATTAGATGAAGAAGCAGAATTAAGTAAAACTTGAGTAACAATAAGATTTGCTTCTTTGACAACAGCAGATAAAGGAACAGAATCAGGTAAATCTTTATCAACGTTAGATAAAAGAGCAGAATCAAATAAATCTTCATTGACGTTAGATAAAAAAAACAGAATCAGGTAGAACTTCATCAACATTAGAATAAGGAACAGAATCAGGTAAAATCTCAGACAATAGGATTTGCTTTCTGGGAAACAGCAGCTATCGGAACTGAATCAGTTAAAACTTCATCAACGTTAGATAAAGGAACAGAATCAGATAAAACTTCATCAATACTAGACGAAAGAACAAAATCAGGTAAAACATAAGCCACAATAAGATTTGCTTTCTAAACAACAGCAGATAAAAGAACAGAATCAGGTAAAATTTCATCAACGTTGGATAAAGAAACAGAATCAGTAGAACTTTATCAACATTAGATGAAGAAACAGAATCAAGTAAAACTTCAGTCACTATAGAATTTGCCTCCTCTATAACAGCAGATAAAGGAACAGAATCAAGTAGAGCTTCATCAACAGTAGATGAAGGAGCAGAATCAGATAAAACTTAAGCCACAATAGGATTTCCTTCCTCGACAACAGCATATAAAATAACAGAATCAGGTAAAACTTCACCAATGTTAGATAAAGTAACAGAATCACGTAGACCTTCATCAATATTATATGAAGGAACAGAACCATGTAAAACTTAAGTCACAATAGGATTTGTTTCCTGAACCAAAGCCGATAAAAGAACAATCAGGTAAAATTACACCTACGTTAGATAACGTAACAGAATCAAGTAGAACTTTCACTAACATTAGATGAAGAAACAGAATTAGTAAAACTTACGCCACAATAGAGATTTGTTTCCTCAGACAACATCAGATAAAGGAACAGAATCAGGTAAATACTTCATCAACATTAGATGAAAGGAACAGAATTCAGATAAAGCTTAATGCCACATTTGAAAAAGATTGTGAACTTCATCAACATTAGAATAAGGAACAGAATCAGGTAAAACTTAACAATAGGATTTGCTTCGGAAACAGCAGATCGGAACGAATCAAGTTAAATTTCATCAACGTTAGATAAAGAACAGAATCAGATAAAACTTCATCAATTAGACGAAAGAACAGAATCAGGTAAAACATAAGCCACAATAAGATTTTCATCCAAACAACAGCAGATAAAGGAACAGAATCAGGTAAAATTTCATCAACGTTAGATAAAGAACAGAATCAAGTAGAACTTTATCAACATTAGATGAAGAAACAGAATCATGTAAAACTTAGCACATAGAATTTGCTTCCTCATAACAGCAGATAAAGGAACAGAATCAAGGTAAAACTTCATCAACATTAGATGAAGGAACAGAATCAGAAAAACTTAAGCCACAATAAGAATTTCCTTCCTCGACAACAGCAGATAAAAAACAGAATCAGGTAAAACTTCATCAACGTTAGATAAAGAACAGAATCAGATAGAACTTCATCAATATTATATGAAGAACAGAATCATGTAAAACTTAAGTCACAATAGAGATTTGCTTTCTGAACAACAGCAGATAAAAGAACAATCAGGTAAAATTACACCTACGTTAGATAACGTAACAGAATCAAGTAGAATTTCACCTAAATTAGATAAAGAAACAAGATTATGTAAAACTTACGCCACAATAGAATTTGTTTCCTCAACAACATCAGATAAAGGAACAGAATCAGGCAAAACTTCATCAACATTAGATGAAGGAACAAATTCAGATAAAGCTTAAGCCACATTTGGATTTGATTCCTGAACAATAGCAGATAACGGAACAGAATCAGGTAAAACTATAACAATGTTAGATAAAGAGATAGAATCAAGTAGAATTTCATCAACATTAGATGAAAGAACAGAATCAGATAAAACTTCATCAATTTTAGGTAAATGAACAGAATCAGGTAAAACTTAAGCCACAATAAGATTTTCATCCACAACAACAGCAGATAAAGGAACAGTTTCAGGTAAAACTTTATCAACGTTAGATGAAGGAACAAAATCAAGTAGAACTTTATCAACATTAGATGAAAGAGCAGAATCATGTAAAACTTTAGCCACAATAGGATTTGCATTCCTCGACAACAGCAGATTAAGAGAACAGAATCAGGTAAAACTTCATCAACGTTAGATAGAACAGAATCAGATAGAACTTCATCAATATTAGAGGTAGGAACAAAATCAGGTAAAACAAACCACACTAGGATTTATTTCTTATACAACAGCAGATAAAGGAACAGAATCAGGTAAAGTTTCATCAACGTTAGATATAAAAACAGAATCAGGTAGAACTTCATCAACATTACATATAGGAACAAAATCAGGTAAAACTTAAGCCACAATAGAATTTGCTTCAGGAACAACAGCAGATAAGGCAACAGAGTCAGGTAAAACTAAATCAACGTTAGATAAAGGAGCAGAATGAACATTCGATAAAGGAATAGAATCAAGCAAAACTTTAGTCGCTATAGGATTTGCTTCTTCTATAACAGCAGATAAAAGAACAGAATCAAGTAGAACTTTATCAAGATTAGATAAAGGAACAGAATCAGGTAGAACATTATCAACTTAGATAAAGCAACAGAATCAGGTAAAACTTCAGCCACAATAGAATTTGTTTCCTCTACAAAAGCAGATAAAGGAACATGATCAGGTAAAACTTTATCAACGTTAGATAAAGGAACACAATCAGGTACAACTTTATCGACATTAGATATACGAACATAATCAGGTAAAACTTTAGCAACAGTAAAATTTGCTTCAGGGACAACAGCAAATAAAGGAACAGAGTCAGGTTAATCTTCATCAATCTTAGATAAAAGAGCAGTATCAGGTAGACTTTCACCAACATTCAATGAAGGAACAGAATCAAGTAAAACTTCAGTCACTATAGGATTTGCTTCCCCAACAGATAAAAGAACAGAATCAGGTAAAATTTTACCAACGTTAGATAATGGAACAGAATCAAGTAGAACTGCATTAGCATTAGATGAGGGAACAGAATCAGATAAAATTTAAGCCGCAATAGAATTTGCTTCTTCGACAACAACAGATAAGTGAACAGATACAGGTAAAACTTCATCAACGTTAGATAAAGGAACAGAATCAGGTAAAATATCAGACACAATAGGATTTGCTTTCTGGAAAACAGCAGCTAAAGGAACTGAATCAGTTAAAACTTTATCAACGTTAGATAAAGGAACAGAAGTTTGTAGAATTTCATCAACATTATATGAACAAACAGAATCAAGTAAAACTTAAGCCACAATAGGATTTGCACCATCGATAACAGCAGATGAAGTAACAGGATCAGGTAAAACATCATCAACATTAGATGAAGGAACAGAATCATTTAGAACTTTATTAACTTAGGTAAATGAACAGAATCAGGTAAAAGCCACAATAGGATTTGCTTCCTCGATAAAGTAATAGAATCAGGTAAAACTTTATCAACATTAGATAAAGAAATAGAACCGGATAAAACTTTATCAACATTAGATCTGATAGAACTTCATCTACATTAGATGAAGGAACAGAACCGGGTAGAAATTTAGTCACAATAGGATTTGCTTCTTGTACAACAGCAACTAACAGAACAGAATCAGGTAAAACTTCTTCAACCAAACGAAACTATTTTCAGCACTCGAAGAATTAGGTCAACGTCTTCTCGGAAAAACCGATTGTAGCTACGGACGACGCGTAAGGAGGGTTGCCTACCTTTTTGCATAAAATTATATAAAGGGTAACATCACAACTAATAATGCCGTGTAGAGTAAGCAAAGTGCAAAGTTTTCAATATATACTCTAATAACCGTAAAAAGATAGTTAGATATGTAAGATTTAATCAAGTAAGAACAAAAATAATCACGTGCAGGTACTGCAGATAACAAATCCCCCGTAGCAAAAGTAAAAGGTATGAATAAGAAGCAGAAGCAACGGACCAAACAACACACTAGTAGGACACTACAAGAAAATTCGTTTCAGAAAACAAAAAAGAAACTCAAGAGAGAAGCTTTCATTCGGCTTGAAGAATCAAGCGGAAGACGTAGAGGGTTATAGAATAAAGGAGAATATGGTAGCAATCAACCAGGACAATGGAGGAATGATTTAGCACTGCAAAAGTCGTCGGTAGACAGATATTCAACTTCAAGAAAAAATTGGTTTCTTGCAAAAAAACCAACAAAAAAACGAGGTAGAAAACAACAGCAAAAGCTAGATCGAGATAATGCCTGTCAACTCTCAAAGTATGTTAAGAAACATGAAGGAGCCGTATAGGGAAAATTGAATTACTTTAAGCTGTGGTAACAAGGAATTGTATCAAACAAACAACCTAAGAAATGAATGGTTAAATAGGCCGAAAAGTCGACTAAGTCGTGATTTCTGAAAAAAGGAAAAAAAATCTAAACAGCACATACCTTACATGGGAGTTTCCAAAACTCCAGGAACATAATCAGGTGGAAGTACATTATCAATAAATAGATAAACAAAATCAGTTAAAACTTCAATAATGTTAGATAAAAGAACAGAATCAGGTAAAACTTAAATCACAAGAGGATTTGCTTCCACAACAACGGCAGATAAAAAACGTAATCAGGTAAAACTTTATCAACGTTAGATAAAGAAACAGAAGCAGGTAAAACTTCATCAACATTAGATAACTGAACATAATTAGGCAGAATTTTAGTCAAAATAGGATTTGCTTCCTCAACAACAGCAGATAAAGGAACAAAATCAGGCAAAACTTTATCAGAGTTAGATAAAGAAACATAAGCAGGTAGAGCTAAATCAACATTAGATGGAGGAACAAATTCAGGTAAAACTTCAACCACAATAAAATTTACTTCTTCAAAAACAGCAGATAACGGAACAGAATCAGGTAAACTTCATCAACGTTAAATAAAGAAACAGAATCAGGTTAAACCTTATCAACGTTAAATAAAGGAACAGAATCAGGCAGAAATTCATCAACCCTAGACAAAGGAACTTAAGTAGGTTGTTTCTCATCAACATTAGATGAAGGAATGGGATTAGGTAGAACTTCAGCTACAATAGGATTTGCTTTCTCGACATCAGCAGATATAGGAACAGAATCAGGTAGAACTTCATCAACATTAGGTAAAACGACAGAATCAGTTATAACTTTAACAATGTTAGATAAAAGAACAGAATCAAGTGAAACTTAAACCACAATAGAATTTGCTTCCACAACAACAGCAGATAATGAAACGTAATCAGGTAGTACTTCATTAACAATCAACGTTAGATAAAGGAACAGAAGTAGACAAAACTTTATCAACATTAGATAAAGGAACATAATCAGGCAGAACTTCGGTCACAATAGGATTTGCTTCCACAACAACAGCAGATAAAGGAACAGAATCAGATAGAACGTCCTTAACATTAAATAAAGAGACAGAATCGGTTAAAACTCTAGCAGTTAGATAAAGAACAGAATCAGGTAAAACTTAAATCACAATAGAAGTTGCTTCCACAACAACGGCAGATAAAAAAATTAGGTATAACATCAACCACAATACGATTTGCTTTTTCAACAACAGCAGATAACGGAACAAAATCAGGTAAAACTTTATCAACTTTAGATAAAGGAACAGAATCAGGAAGAACTTCATCAACGTTAGATAAAGAAACAGAAGCAGGTAGAACTTCATCAACATCAGATGAAGGAACAGAATCAGGTAAAACTTCAACCACAATAGAATTTGTTTCTGCCATAACAGCAGATAAAAAAACATAAGTAGGTAAAACTTTTTTAACGTTAGATTAAGGCACAGAATCAGATAAAACTTCAGCTACAACGAGATCGGCTATAGCAAAAGCAGCAACAGGTATTATACTTACGAGTTCACTAACTTCGACAAGACTTTCAGAGTCCTCAGGTTTATTAGTTATCGTCGCCTCAAGTGTACATGTTCTTGCAGACACCACAGGAATTTCTCTGGCAGCATCGTTTAAGGCAGTATAATGTAAGTAAATGCCGCTACACATGCGGTCACGTCCCCAATGCTCCACCCGAAGACACTACATTGATCATTTAAGGCAGTATAATGTAAATAAGGGCTACAAAAAATGCGACCACGTCCCCAATGCTCCACTCGAAAGTACTACATTGAGTTTAAACGCGAAAATAAACGTGCTTCTAATAAATTTGAATTCAAAATTAATCCATCATAAATAAAATGTACAATTATAAACTACAACTAAAGTTGGGGTTTGAATAATAGTATTCCTAGCGTTGACTTTGGAGTGTGCCTGATCAATAAAACACCAGCAAAAAGTAGAAGGCCATTCAGATTCCAGATTAAATTTCAAGCTGTCTTACCACTGCGAGTCATTTCCATATCTACCCTTTTCAGTGTTTTTATTCCTGTAGTGATATTTTGTCGAGTTTCATTCTATCGTGTTGCAATACATGACTGTGACATCACAAGCTTACTTGTTTGTGAGAGTAGGTCATTAATTGTCCGGGTCAGCTTTCAAGCTGTCTTGCTACTGCGAGTCATGCTAATTTCCATTATCTCCAGTGTCTTTATTCCTGAACTAATTTCTTGTGGTATAGGCCACCTGGTTGACTGACCTCACTGTACGTTTTACGAGAATAGGTCATCAAAGTTTCGAATCAGGTTTCAAGTTACACTTTTGTTGTGAGTCATTCCCATATCCACCCTCAACAGTGTTTTATCCATGTAGTTTTGAGCAAAGTTTCGTCACACTGCAAGAGTGTATAGGTCATTTGCATGACTGTGACCTAACTGGTTCCCCTTTTTTGTGGGAAAGGTAATTAAGGTTCCGGATCAGGTTCTAAGTTATCTTGCTATTGCAAGGCAGGTTACATGGTTGACTATAACCTCACTAGCTTGCTTCTTTTGCAAGGGACGTTCAATAGGCGTCCAGATCTGGTTTCAAGCTACCTAGCTGCTGCGTCAAGCTCATATCTAACCTCTTTAGTATTTTTATACATGTAGTTCTCTGTCGATGGAGTTTCATACTGTCGTTTTGAAATGACGTACAGATCATATTGTTGACTGTGACGTCACAAGCTTTTTCTGTGAGGGATGGACCAGGTTTGAAGCCATTTTGCTGCTCTGAGTCATGCCAATTTCTATCACTTGTAGTGTTTCTATTCCTGTAATAACCTTTTGGCGTGTTGTAAGAGTGTATATACCCCTTAATTAGCTGTAACTTCACTGCTTCATTTGAATCCCCCTCGCGTTAGAGGGACAATGACTAGCAGGTCTAACATCCCCTTTCTAGCAAGCTTTATGTTTAATATATTGTTGCTCTACATTGTTTTGTTTTGTTCTGGAATTTGGCAAGAATTAAATTGTTGGATTTGATGTTTGGTGACAAAATTGCCCTACTTCAAAAATACATGAGGTGAAGCGTCAATTTTGGTTACGAGGTGATACAATCGATGTAGCTCCTTTAATTGTTTGGTAAAAGTTTCATGTTTTAGATAAAATATTTAAATCTTCAAGAATCATCTTCCTTTGTCATGGTTATTCCTGGCCCTCGTCTCTAAGACCTATAAAAGGTTCAATAACTGATAGGCAATTCAATGACGTCAACTCCAACAATACTCTAAGCGAAAGCACGTTTTGGTTTCCCCATAAAATACTTTAAATTTAAATACTTTCAAACGATGTCTAAGTGCCCCAGTTCTAAAAAAATAGACGACCTCTTCGTATCCTACCTACACCGCATTGTTTGAAGACTTGACAGTCATTATTTATGACTGGGCGTCAAACCTACAATTAGGCGGCTACTCACATCATCTCAAACTGATTTTAAAAATTAAATAATTTAGTTCAATAATGCCCAAATTAGATTAATTTTCCTCTTGCTAAAACCAAACCAAAGGGAGTTTGATGCAATTTGGCGCTAATTTTAATGCTTTCTGGTAAAATATGTAAAGTATGCCTGGAGATGGGCAAGGAAAAATGTTGACATAGTATTTACAACGAAGCAGGCGAAACCCTTGCAGAAGTCTGCAAACATAAACACAGTAATTTTTGTGATGGTAGTAGAACGTTGTTCTGGGCTATTATTAAAGTGAAGCTTGTCCGTATAATTACAATGAGTATGGACTCGCCATGAAGACGTGCTTCTGAAGACGTGACACGATGTAGGTGGATCATCTTCTTTTTGTTTAAGCGTTTTTACGCGAAGGAGTTTTTAAGTTAGAAAAGGCGTGTTATAAATTGACATCGTCAAAAAATGTTTTAACAGAGAGCATCGACAGATAATTGCAAATCTTCAGAAGATCAAATCAAATCTTCACCATCCTCAGTAAATATTCGAACACCTAGTAGTGAAGATTTATTTCAAATTTTCGGAAACCAAACTTATTCTTAATTTTCGTCAGAAAATGTTTGAACATAAAGCATCGAAGAATTATTTCTAAACTTTAGAAGACCAAACAAATTCTTTATTTTTGTCAGAAAATGTTTGAACATAATGCATTGAGGAATTATTTTTAAACCTCAGAAGACCGAACAAATTCTTCATTTTCATCGAAAGATGTTTGAACATCGAGCTACGAAGAATTATTTCAAATCCTCATTTTCAACAGTAAATGTTTGAACACAAAGCATCGAAAAATCATTTCAAATACTCAGAAGAATAAACCAATTCTTCATTTTCGTCAAAAAATGTTTGAACACAGAACATCGAAGAATCATTTCAATTTATCAGAAGACAGATCCGATTCCTCATTTTCGTCAGGAGAAGTTTCAACACAAAGTATTGAAAATTGTTTGAAATCCTCAGAACACAGAACCAATTCCCCATTTTCGTCAGGAGATGTTTGAACACAAACTATCAAAAAATCATTTCAAATCCTCAGAAGAGAAAACCAATCCTTTATTTTTGTCAGAAAATGTTTGAACACAAGCATCGAAGAATCATTTCAAACACTCAAAGGCCAAAATCAATTTTTCATTTTCGTCAGGAGATGTTTGAACACAAGCTATGGAGAAATGATTTCAAATCCTCACAAGACATGAGATGTTTGAACAAAAAGCATCAAAGAATCGTTTCAAATCTTCAGAAGAACGGACCACTTCTTCATTTTCGTTAAAAAATGTTTTAACACAAAGCATCAAAGCAGAATCATTTCAAATCCTCAGAAGGCAGAACCAATTCCTCATTTTTGTCAGGAGATATTTGAACACAAACCTTTGAAAATTATTTCAAATCCTCAAAAGACAACCAATCTTCCGTTTCAGTCTCGAGATGTTTGAACAATAAGCATCAAAGAATCATTTCAAATCTTCAGAAGACCGGGCCACTTTTTCATTTTTGTTAAAAATGTTTGAAGCAAAGAGTTAAAGAATCATTTCAATTCCTCAGAAAACCAAACGAAATCTTCATTTTCGACAGAAACCGTTTGAACAAAAAGCATCAAAGAGTCACTTCAAATTCTCAGAAGATCAAAACTGTTCTTCGGTTTCTTCAGAAGCTGCCAGAACATAAAACATCGAAAAGCATTTCAAATCTTCAGAAGACGGAACCGTTTTTTAATTTTCGTTAATAATTGTGTGAACTAACGTTTTGAAGACTAATTTCAAACCTTCAGAAGAACCATTTCATTATTTTCGCCAAAAAAAATGTTTGTACGCAGAGCAACGAAATATCATTTCAAATGCTCAGAAGGCAGAACTAATTCCTCATTTTTGTGAGGAGATGTTTGAACACAAAATATCAAAAAATCATTTCAAATCCTCAGAAGAGTAAACCAATCCTTCATTTTTGTCAGAAAATGTTTGAACACAAAGCATCGAAGAATCATTTCAAACCCTCAAAATATAAAACCAATTTTACATTTTTATCAAAAAACGTTTAATCAGAGACCAATGAAGAATTATTTTAAGTCTTCAGAAGACCAAACCAATTACTCATTTTCCTCAGTAAATGTTTGAACACACGGCAACGAAGAATCATATCAAATTCTCAGAAATCCGAACAAATTCTCAATTTTCGTCAGAACATGTTTGAACACAAAGCATCGAAGATGTATTGCAAATTTTCAAAAGACCGAACCAATTCTTTACTTTCGACAGAAGCCGTTTGAACGCAAAGCATCAAAAAATTATTTTAAATTCTCAGAAGATCGAACCAATTCTTCAGTTTCTTCAGGAGATGCCAGAACATAAAACATCTAAAATCATTTCAAATCTTCAGAAGACCAAACCGTTTCTTAATTTACGTCAATAATTGTTTGAACCAAAGTTTTGAAGACTAATTTCAAATCTTCAGAAAAATTATTACTTTGTTTTCGTCAAAAAATGTTTGAACGCACAGCAAGGAAGAATCATTTCAAATCTTCAGAAGGCAGAACGAATTTCACGTTTTTGTCCGGAGATGTTTGAACACAAACTACCGAAAAACCATTTTAAATCTTCAAAAGAGTAAACCAATCCTTCATTTTCCTCAGAAAATGTTTGAACACAAAGCATCGTAGAATCATTTTAACTCCTGAGAGGGCAAAATCAATTCCTCATTTTCGTCAGGAGTTGTTTGAACCCAAACTATGGACAAACAAATTCAAATCTTCAGAAGACCTAAACAACTTTTCGTTTTAGTCACGAGATGTTTGAACAAAAAGCATCAAAAAATCATTTCAACTCTTCAGAAGACCGGACCACTTTTACATTTTTGGTTAAAAAATGTTTGAACCAAAACATTGAAGAATCATTTCAATTCTTTAGAAAACCAAACCAATCTTCATTTTCGACAGAAACCGTTTGAACATAAAGCATCAAAGAATCACTTCAAATTCTCAGAAGATCGAAACCAATTTTTCAGTTTCTTCAGGAGATGACAGAACATAAAACATCTAAAATCATTTCAAATTTTCAGAAAACTGAATCGTTTCTTAATTTTCGTCAATAAGTGTTTAAACCAAAGTTTTCAAGACTAATTTCAAACCTATAGCAGAACCATTGCTTTATTTTTGTCAAAAAATGTTTTAACACAGAGCAATTAAAAATCATGTCAAATCCTCAGTAGGCAGAACCAATTCTTCGTTTTTGTCACGAGATGTTTGAACACAAACTATCAAAAAATCATTTCAAATTCTCAGAAAAGTTAACCAATCCTTTATTTTCGTCAGAAATCATCGAAGAATCATTTCAAATCCTCAGAAGGCAGAACCAATTCCTCATTTTTTGTCGGGAGATATTTGAAAATCATCAAAAAATATTTTCAAATTCTCACAAGACAACCAATTCTTCGCTTTAGTCATAAGATGTTTGATCTAAAAGCATCAAAAAATCATTTTAAATTTTCCATAGACCCAGCCACATTTTCGTCAAAAAACGTTTAAACCAAAATATTAAAGAATCACTTCAAATCCTCAAAAAACTAAACCAATCCCTCATTTTCGACAGAAACCGTTTGAACACGAAACATCGAAAAATCATTTCAAATTTTCAGAAGATCGAATAAATTCTTCAGTTTCTTCAGAAGATGCTAAATTCTTTTCAAATCTTCAGAAAACCGACCCGTTCCTTAATTTTCGTCAATAATTGTTTGAATCAACGTTTTGAAGACTAATTTCACACCCTCAGAAGAACCATTGCATCATTTTCGTCAAAAAATGTTTGAACGAAGAGCAGCGAAGAAACATTTCAAATCCTTAGAAGGCAAAACCAATTCCTCATTCTTGTCAAGAGATGTTTGAGCACAAACTATCGAAAAATCATTTCATATCCTCAGAAGAGTAAACCAATCTTTCATTTTCGTCAGAAAGCATCGAAGAATTATTTCAAATCCTCAGAAGGCAAAACCAATTCCTCATTTTCGCCTGGAGATATTTGAACGCACACCATCGAAAAATTATTTCAAATCTTCATAAGACAAACAATTCTTCGTTTCAGTCATGAGATATTTGAACAAAAAACATCAAAAAATCATTTCAAATCTCCAGGAGACCGAACCAATCATTCATTTTCATTAAAGAATTTTGAACTCAAAGCGTTGAAGAGTTATTTAAAATTCTCAGAAGCCAAACCAACTCTTCATTTTCGATTAAAGTGCTTTGAACATAAGCATCGAAAATTATTTGAAATCCTTAGAAAACCGAAACAATTCTTCATTGTCTTCAGAAAATGTTTGAAGACAAACCACTGAATTATTTCAAATCTTCAGATGACTAGGTCATTTCTGTCAGAAAATATTTGAAGGCAAAGCATCAAAGAATTATTTCAAATCTGCAGGAGACCGAACCAATTCTTCATTTTCATCAAAGAAATTTGAATACAAAGCATTGAAGAATTATTTCAAATCCTTAGAAAGCCGAATCAATTTTTTACTTTCTTCAGACAATGCGTGAACACAAACCGCACAAGAATTATTTCAAATTCTCAAAAGACCAAGTCCACTTTTTATTTTTGTCAGAAAATGTTTGAAGGTAAAGCACAGAATAATCATTTCAAATTCTAGGACACCGAACCAATTCTTCATTTTCATCAAAGAATTTTGAACTCAAAGCATTGAAGAATAATTTCAAATCCTTATACGATCAAACCAATTTTGATTAAAGTTGTTTGAACACTAAGCATCTAAAATTATTTGAAATCCTTAGAAAACCGAATCAATTTTTAATTGTCTTCAGAAAATTTTTCAACAGAAACCACCGAAGAATTATCTCAAATCCTCAGAGGACCAGGTCAATTCTTCATTTTTGTCAGAAAATGTTTGAACGCAGAGCATCAAAGAGCCGTTTCAAATCTCTAGGAGACCGAATCAATTCATCATTTTCATCAAAGAATTTTGAATACAAAACATTGAATTATTTCGAATCTTTAAAAAACCGAACCAATTCCTCATTTTCTTCAGAAAGTACGTGAACAGAAACCGTCGAAGAATTATTTCAGATCCTCAGAAGACCAGGTCAACTCTTTATTTTTGTTAGAATATATTTGAACGCAAAGTATGAAAGAATCATTTCAAATTTTCAGGAGACCAAACCAATTCTTCATTTTCATCAAAGAATTTTGAACTCAAAGCGCTGAAGAGTTATTTCAAATCCTCAGACGACCAAATCAATTCTTTATTTTTGATTAAAGTTGTTTGAACACTAAGCATCGAAAAATTATTTAAAATCGTTAGAAAACCGAATCAATTCTTCATTTTCTTCAGAAAATGTTTGAACACAAACCACCAAAAAATTATTTCAAATCCTCAAAAGACCAAATCAATTCTTCATGTTTGTCAGAAAATGTATTAACTTAAAGCATCAAAGAATCATTTCAAATCTCCAGGAGACCGAACCAATTTTTTATTTTCATCAAAGAATTTTGAATACAAAGCATTGAAAAATTATTTCGAATCCTTAGAAAACCGAACCGATTTTTTATTTTCTTCAGAAAATGCGTGAACACAAACCGCCGAAGAATTGTTTCAAATCCTCAGAAGACCAAGTCAACTCTTCATTCTTGTCAGAAAATGTTTGAACGTAAAGCATCTTAGAATAATTTCATATCACCAGGGACAGAACCAATTCTTGATTTTTATCAAAAAAATTTGAAATTTATAGTTGCTTGAACATTAGGCATCAAAGAATTATTTGAAATCCTTAGAAAACCGAATCAGTTCTTCATTTTCTTCAGAAAATATTTGAACCCAAACCACCGAAGAATTACTTTAAATCCTCAGAAGACCAGGTCAACTCCTCATTTGTGTCAAAAAAACGTTTGAACGCAAAGCATCAAAGAATTATTTCAAATTTCCAGGACATTGAACCAATTCTCTATTTTCATCAAAAAATTTTGAAGTCAAAGTGTTGAAGAATTATTTCAAATCCTCAGACGACCAAATCAGTCCATCACTTTTAATTACAGTTGTTTGAACATTATGAATCAAAGAATTATTTGAAATTTATAGAAAACCGAATCAATTCTTCGTTTTCTTCAGAAAATGTTTGAACACAAACCACCTAAGAATTACTTCAAATCCATAGAAGAACAAATCAAGTCTTCATTTTTGTCAGAAAATGTTTGAACGCAAAGCATCAAAGAATCATTTCAGATCTGCAGGAGACCAAACCAATTCTTCATTTTCGTCAAAGAATTTTGAACACGAAGCTTTGAAGAATTATTTCAAATCTTTAGAAACCGAACCAACTTTTTAATTTTCTTCAGAAAATGTTAGAACACAAACCACCTTAGAATTAGTTCAAATCTTCAGAAGACGGAACCAATTCTTCATTACCGTCAGAAAATGTTTGAACACAAAGCATCAAAGAATCATTTCAAATCCTCAGAAAATTGAACCAATTTGTCATTTTCGACAAAAAATGTTTAAATAAAAAGTTTCGAGAAATTATTTCAAATCTT
The DNA here is from genome assembly GCA_036346225.1 of Platerodrilus igneus. Classification (NCBI taxonomy): domain Eukaryota; kingdom Metazoa; phylum Arthropoda; class Insecta; order Coleoptera; family Lycidae; genus Platerodrilus; species Platerodrilus igneus. The sequence goes on along the minus strand of JARFIW010000053.1, from coordinate 10,141,406 downwards.
CAGAAGACCGAATAAATACTTCATTTTCGTCAGAAAGTGTTTGAACATAAAGGATAGTAGAATCATTTCAGATTTTAAGCAAATCGAATCATATTCGGCAGAGAAAACGTGAACACAAACTTCCTAACAATTATTTCAAATTGTCAGAACCTCATGTCAACTATTCATTTTTGTCAGGAAATGTTTGAACGCAAAACATCAAAAATCTTTTCAAATCTGCAGGTTACTGAACCAACTCTTCATTTTCGACAAAAAATTTTGAACACGAAACTTTGACGAATTATATCAAATCCTCAGAAAACCGAACCAATTCTTCATTTTCGAATAAAGTTGTTTGAAAACTAAGCATCGAAGAATTATTTGACATCCTTATAAAAACCGAATCAATTCTTCATTTTCTACAGAAAATGTGTGAACACAAACCGCCGAAAAATTGTTTCAAATCCTCAGAATACCAAGTCAATTCTTCATTTTTGTCAGAAAATGTATGAACGTAAAGCATCAAAGAATCATTTCAAATTTGCAGGAGACCGAACCAATTCTTCGTTTTCATCAAAAAATTTTGAACACAAAGCATTGAAGAATTATTTCAAATCCTTGGAAACCGAACCAATTTTTCATTTTCTTCAGATAATGTTCGAACACAAACAACCGAGGAATTAACTCACATCATCAGAAGACCGAACCGATTCTTCATTGCCGTCAGAAAATCTTTGAACCCAAGTATCGAAGAATCATTGCAAATCCTCAGAAGATTAAACTAATTCGTCATTTTCGGTAAAAAGATGTTTAATTGTAAAGCATCGAGGGATCATTTCAAATCCTCAGGAGACCGAACAAATACTTCATTTTTGTCAGAAAGTGTTTGAACATAAAGGATAGTAGAATCACTTCAATTTTTAGGATGATCAAATCAATCCTTCATACTTGGCAGAAAATGCGTCAACACAAACTTCCTAAAAATTATTTCAAATTCTCAGAAAACCAAGTCAACTCTACATTTTTAACAGAAAATATGTGAACGCAAAGCATCAAAAAATCATTTCAAATCTCCAGGAGACTGAACAAACTCTTCATTTTCATCATTTTTTACACAAAGCATTGAAGAATTATGTCAAATCTTCAGAAGGCCGAACCAATTCTTCATTTTCGACTAAAGTTGTTTGAACGCTAAGCATCGAAGAATTATTTAAAATGCTTAGAAAACCGAATCAATTTTTCATTTTCTGCAGTAAATGTTTGAACACAAACCACCGAAGATTATTTTAAATCCTCAGAAGACCAGATCAACATTTTATTTTTGTCAGGAAATGTTTGAACGCAAAGCATCAAAAAATTATTTCAAATTTCCAGCAGACCGAACTAACTTCATTTTCATCAAAGAATTTTGAACACTAAGCGTTGAAGAATTATTTCAAATCCTCAGACGACCAAACCAATTTTTCATTTTCGATTGAAGTTGTTTGAATACTTGGCATCGAAGAATTATTTGAAATCGTTAGTACACCGAATCAATTCATCAATTTTTTCAGAAAATGGTTGAACACAAACCACCCAAAAATTATTTCATGTTCTCAGAAGACCAAATCAAAATGTTTGAACGCAGAGCATCAAAGAATCATATCAAATCTCCAGGAGACCGAATCAATTCATCATTTTCATTAATGAATTTTGAATACAAAGCATTGAAGAATTATTTCGAATCCTTAGAAAACCTAACCAATTCTTCATTTTCTTTAGAAAGTACATAAACACAAACCGTCGAAGAATTATTTCAGATCCTCAGAAGACCAAGTTAACTCTAAATTTTTATCAGTAAATGTTTGAACGTAAAACATCAAAGAGTCATTTCAATTCTCCAGGAAACTGAACTAATTCTTCATTTTCATCAAAGAATTTTGAACACAAAGCGTTGAAGAATTATTTCAAATCCGCAGAAGACCGAATCAATTCTTCATTTTCGACTAAAGTTGTTTGAACACAAACCACCGAAGAACTATTTTAAATCCTCAGAAATCGAACCAATTCTTCATTTTCGACTAAAGTTGTTTGAACATTAAGCTTCGAAGAATTATTTGAAAGTTTTGGAAAACCGATTCAATTCTTTATTTTCTGCAAAAATTTTGAACACATACCGCCGAAGAATTGTTTCAAATCCTCAGAAAACCAAGGAAACTCTTTATTTCTGTCAGAAAATGTTTGAACGCAAAGCATCAAAGAGTCATTTCAAATCTCTAGGAGGCCGAACCAATCGTTCATTTTCATCAAAGAATTTTGAATACAAAACACTAAAGAATTATTTTGAATAATTAGAAAACCGAACCAATTCTTCATTTTTTTCAGAAAATGCGTGAACACAAATCGCCGAAGAATTGTTTGAAGTCCTTAGAAGACCAAGGCAACTCTTCATTTTTGTCAAAAAATGTTTGAACGCAAAGCATTAAAGAATCATTTTAGATTTACAGAAGACCGAACCAATTCTTTATTTTCATCAAAGAATTTTGAACACAAACCACCGAAGAACTATTTCAAATCCTCAGAAAACGGAACCAATTCTTCATTTTCGACTAAAGTTGTTTGAACATTAAGCTTCGAAGAATTATTTGAAATTTTTGGAAAACCGAATCAATTCTTCATTTTTTGCTGAAAATGTTTGAACACAAACCGCCGAAGAATTGTTTCAATTCCTCAGAAAACCAAGCCAACTCTTCATTTCTGTCAGAAAATATTTAAACGCAAAGCATCAAAGAGTCATTTCAAATCTCCAGGAGACCGAAGCAATTCTTCAGTTTCATCAAAGAATTTTGAACACAAAGCGTTGAAGAATTATTTCAAATCCGTAGAAAATCGAACCAATTCTTCATTTTCGACTAAAGTTGTTTGAACACTATGCATCGAAGAATTATTTGAAATTCTTAGAAAACCGCATCAATTCTTCATTATCTTCAGTTAATGTTTGAACACAAACCAACGAAGACCTCAGAAGATCAGGTCAACTCTCCATTTTTGTCAAAAAAAGCTTGAACGCTAAGCATTAAAAAATCATTTCAAATCTCCAGGAAATCAAACTAATTCTTCATTTTCACTAAAGAATTTTGAACACAAAGCATTGAAGAAGTATATCAAATTTTCAGAAGACCGAACCAATTCTACATTTTCTACTAAAGTTGTTTTAAACTAAGCATAAAAGAATTATTTGAAATCCTTACAAAACGGAATGAATTCTTCATTTTCTGCAGAAAATGTGTGAACACAAAGCACCGAAGAATTGTTTCAAATCCTCAGGTGACCAAGTCAACTCTTTATTTTTGTCAGAAAATGTTTGAACGCAAAGCATCAAAAAATCATTTCAAATCTGCACGAGACTGAACCAACTCTTCATTTTCATCAAAGAATTTTGAACTCAAAGCACTGAAGAATTATTTCAAATCCTCAGACGACCAAATCAATTCTTCATTTTTGATTAAAGTTGTTTACACACTATGCATCGAAAAATTATTTGAAACCAATAAAAACCCGAATCAGTTCTTCATGTTCTTCAGAAAATGTTTGAACACAAACAACCAAAGAATTATTTCAAATCCTCAGAAGACCAAGTCAATTCTTAATTTTGGTCAGAAAATTTTGGAACACAATGCATCGAAGAATCTTTTTAGATCCTCAGAAAACCTAACCTATCCTACATTTCTCTCCAAAAACTAAGTACCATTGCTCTTGTATAAGATAAAATGTCCTTATTTCCAGAAATATCTGCAATTTATTGCAACCGAAAGGTCTCCAATAATCAGTTGTGGTCCCTCGGTTTGACTTAGTCGATCTTGCTCCTATATTTCTGTTAACATGTCTGAAGTGTAACAAAACGCCTTTAAGCAAAATCGGCTAATTATGTCTTATTAGTAAGTTTAATTGCTACGGAAGGTACCAGAGCAACAAATTAGAGTTAATCATACCAATTTTACAACACAAGGGGTTAATTAAAATGTTCTGCAGTCTAATATTAAACTGTGCTCTATAAATTTTCTTAAATTATTTTTTATAATCGTGAAGAGTTTCACTTGATGTTATAATTCTGGGTTTTGGTTGCAACATGATTGAGACGTCGTGTGGAGTTAGTTGAATAAAATTAATAAATGGGTTAAGAGAAGGGTCTATTTGCACAAGCTTGTTTATGCTTTTTCTGTAAATTTCAAGATTATTGTACCTTACATACAGTTTCGATCCAGAAACCCGTCCAAATTCTAGTAATCCGGAGAAGACAGTTGACTAGGTAGTAAACAAGAGTATCCTATGAGAAGAAATTACAGCGCTGTTACGACATTTCAAACCTTTCGACCTATTTTTCTCTGTACCCCTTTTGAAGTTTAAAACATAATTACACTTTGACGAATTCTTAGGAAGTCGTCAAGCAACTTTAGGAAATGGTTGGGGCTAACTCCAAGCGAATGGTGGGAGAATGTGCTTCTTACCCTAGTTTCAGAAAGATGTTTCATGTTGCAAGTCTCTTCTTTTAATTTTTTTCCCAATTACAAATACTATTTGTATTTATTTGTATGTACCGGATGCTGATGCGTATTCTCAATTGCAGTAGTTTCTTGAACTGACTTGGAGGTGTGTTTATTTCATATTAAAACAATTTTACTGCCTCATTACGTTAAGAACCAATCAGTTGCTACATCTCTCTAATTTCAACCCGCGTACATAGGCAACCAACTTCACTCGTCCTTTATTTAATTCAAGGTCTACAGGTTTTTGTATATATTCTGTTTCCTTATCTACATGTGGGTACCTTGGAAGTAGATATCACTTGTGATTGTTAGAAGTTTTGTTGAGCATTATAGAGTTCGTGTATTTTAGTAAAAGTTGTCGTTTACTTTCTAAAACAAAAGTTTTAAGCTTATTTTTATCTTATGCAATACCGGCAATTTTAGCGATATTTCCATAAACAAGTGTTTGTTTGCTGTTTTGAACAAAAAAACAACTTTAAGTGAGATATAACCTGTGTTACCAAGGAGTATCACTCCTACAATAACAAACTGAACAGAAAATTCACAAGGCACGATTTGATGCTGGGGAAGTCCATCCGACTACCGAGCAGCAGCAGCTACAACCACAACCTTCAGTTCAGCTGCAGGCAGATTTCTTTCCGGCTGCAACCCCTAGAAACTGACGCAGGTCAACCATCTGCAACCACAGCTATTGCAATAAAAACCACAGACTCCGACTATATTTTAGTAGAGTGGCTGGCAGAGGAGTGCAGCAGGGCGTCACTGGGCAGTTCAGCCAGTGGCGTTTAAAAGGTAAGCTTTCGCAAATTAATGGCGAAACTTGAAATTCTACAGGCAAACCTGCAACATTGCAGGGCGACTGCTAGCACTTTATGCAGACACCTGGGCAGCAAGCAGGGTATTGCTCTTATCCAGGAACCTTAGATGGCTCACACTGGGGTTTCTGGACTGGGCAGCCTCAATGGATCTACCTTTGCTAAAGAAATCAACCCAAGCCTAGAGCATGTATTTACAATCCCAGGCACATAAACGTTGTCTTTCTGCCACAACTGAGTGGTCTTGATACACGCCCGTTCAGATTAGTTGCAAGATGGGCGCAATCACTGAGATCATTCTAGTTTCGACATACATTCTGATTGTGTTAGACCCTCCTCCTTTGGAAATGATGGCGCTTATCGACCATTGGGAAAGTCAAAGGAAACACCTCATTATAGGATGCGACTCTACTGCACACCACACGGTATGGGGTAGTTTTGACATAAGCCCCCGTGGAAGGGTGTTAATAGAATACATCCTGAGTAAAAACTTGGAGAATTTTAAATTGGGGCAAACAACATCTCGCTGCCAGACAGTAATCGACATCACGCTTGCTTCGGTTGGCATATCTAAAGATATCGTGAACTGGCAGGCGTCGCCATAGGCGACCCTGTCCGATCATAGATGGTTGAACTTCAAAATAAAGACAACGAAAGTTATTTGCAAAGAATACAGGAATCCAAAACCACTAAAAAATCGGTGTTTGTGGATCGACTGGCTGAGCGGCTTTTGACACAGCAACGCTTTATTAACCTTACGACTATAGAGGAGCTGCAAAGAAACTCTAATTTTCTACAAACTTCTATCACAGAATCTTTTGAGCAAGCATGCCAGGTAATGACAGCTTCTACTCGATCTCCGACGTCATAGTAGTGCGATGATTTTCAGAGACTTCTGGAAGCCCTTCTGTAATTCAGTAGAGTTTGCCAAGAAAACTTCCCGAATCAACAGAATTCTGTCTAAAGATCCTCGCCACCTACCATGCTGTCTGAAACGCCCAGACAGCAGGTACACGGGTCGCGAGAAGGAAGCTGCTAAACTACTGGGAGTGTACCTCTTGTCCCCATTTCCGCAGTAGGCTTACCTACGTCTGCCCCGACTGGGTGGTTTCGAACCGGGTAGTGGACAAAGCGCAAGTAAAATGGACAATTTTAATCCTCCAACCGTTCAAGTCCCCTGATCTGGACGGCGTTTTCTGTGCACATCTACAGTGAGGCCTGAAAGGACTGCTTCAATTCCAGGTGGCACTATTCAAGGGTTGTGTTGCCTTTAAAAATAACCCCAGCGGCAGGAGAGAAGTCGGGGTGGTGTATATTTCAAACCTGATCGGGCTGACTAATCCCAAGCGAAATCGTGCAATCAGTCTAACATCATTTCTACTAAATACAATAGAAAGATTTTGCGACATTTATATGAAAGAGACTTTTCCTCTTTATCCAAATCAGCATGCTAATATACCAGAGAGATCGAAGGAATTTGCCCTTCACGCAGTTGTAGGTCGGATTGAGAAATCCCTCAACAATAAAGTGTCAGCCTTATGTGTTTTTATCGATGTCTAAGGGCATTCAGTGAGCGACCTTCGCAAGCATCTACAAAGCGCTGACGAACCGCGAGGCTGAGAACACTTTTAGGCAACTAATCCTACGGTGGGGAAAGGCTGTCTTCAGGGCGGCGTCTTGTCACCACTACTATGGGATATGGTAATAGACAGCCATTGCCGACGTTTTAACGAGGCGGGTTTTTGCACGATAGAATATGCAGACGACATAGCCCTAGTGGCAGTCGGCAAATTCGAACGAGTGCTGTGCAAATTGGTACAAACAGTTCTTAAGCTAACAGAACGATGGTGCGTCGAATATTTCCTGACCGCCAACTCCAACAAAACGTGGCTGGTGCTCTTCACCAGCAAAAGGAAGGTAATGATAACGAAATTGTTACTACTCTTGCAAACCGCTTTAACACTTTCGGATAAGGTCAAATATATTGGTATCATATTTGACAAGAAGTTAAATTGGTCCAAACACCTCCAAACCAAAAATGCAAAAGCCAGCATGGTCTTCTGGCAATGCGGACGAGCAATTGATAAACCTTGGGGTCTTTCCACGAAGGCTGTTCTGTGGTTGTTCTCCACTGTCCACGTCAATTAGAACAATGCTTTGCTATGATGTTGTAGTCTGGTGGCCCAAGACCAGACGGGCGCGCGCAGTAAAGAATCAACATGCTAAATCAACATGGGCTCAATGAGATCTATACCCTCTGCAGCCTTGTTAGTCTTCTCGACCTCACTCCGCTTGATCTTCATGTCGAGGAGATCGCTTCGAAGGCGACAATAAAGTTGCGGGGTCAAAGGGTTGTTGATTGACAAGGGTCGTGGATGTAGATACCACAGCATTTTAAAAGAGGCAGTGAGCCCGATGCCACCTTTGGTGGAGTGGTGGACTCGATCGCACCCAAAAACACTTCAGAGAAGGACGCGTCTTCACCAGACATCTCCAACTTCACGGATGGATCCATAACAAAGGAGGGTTGAGGTTTAAGCATTGTATGATCTTGAGCTTCACACTAGCGTAACACTGGACGCGAAAGCTACTGTCCTTCAAGCAGAGGTAGTTGCTATCATGCACGGTGGATCTGTCGTTTTGGAATATGGAATACAAAATAAACAATACATACTTCGTGCGACAGTACGGCAGCCCTAATGGCCCTAAAAAAGCAGAACCTCCTTTCTGGGATGGTAGTACGATGCCGCCCCACGTTAAAGCTTGCTACCTACACTTATGTCCACAAGTTAGTCTGGATCAAAGGACACTCGGGAACGCATGGCATGGAGCAGGTGGATGATCTGGCAAAAAGAGCTCCACACAGTTTTAATGACCTTGAGCCGTTTGTATATCGTCCTCTGCAGTGGCTTCGATACTAAAACTAGCAACTCTCCACCGTCATACGGACTGGCATAACAAGCTGCGGACCTGCAAAATTATGTATCACCTATGCAACCAAACTGGAAAATATTGCAATAACCTGTCAAGATAAAGACTGCGATTACTCGTGGGAATCCTAACTTGGTATGATCATTTTTAAAAACACCTACGCAGAATGAGCCTGTCTGGTCACCTAATCTGCCGCGGGTGACGTTAAGATGACGAGACGGCGGCACACATTGTGTGCTCCTGCCCGTCACTCCCCAGACTTAGAGGTTTTAAGCTAGGAGACTTCTATTCCAACACGGCAAAAATTAGTAGCACACCCTGGTCCGATATCCATAAGTTCCCTTGCAAAGACGGGCTAGTGTAAAGAAGGCAGCACAACCAGCCCACTTTGTGGCCTAAGTGCGTGAGTCGCAGAACTCCCTTCCAAATTCAAATATAGAAATTAAGTTAAGCATTCAGTTGCTACACTTTTTTTGTTTTCAAAAACGTAGATAGGCAACAAACTTTACTCGTCCTTTATTTAATTCAGGGTTTGCAAGTTTATGTTTATATTTTCTGGTAGCATATCTATACCAGGATACCCTGAAAGTTCGGTTTTCTAAAAATTGAAAGTGATTATTTGATACTTTATGTTCAAACATCGCTAGACAAAAATGAAGAATTGGTTTGCTCTTCTGAGGTTTTAAAATATTTCATTGATGGTCTGTGTTCAAACGTTTTTTGACGAAAATGAAGAATTTCTTCGGTCTTCTGGAGACTTGAAATGATCCTCATATGGTTTGTCTTCAAACATTTTCTGACGAGAATGATTGATTGATTTGATCTTCTGAAGATTTGAAATAGAGAAACATGCATTCTGATCACCTTAGACGTAGAAAATGCGTTCAGTTCAGCTGCCTCACGCCGCTTGATCTTCTGATCTTCATGTGGAAGAGATAGCTTTGAGGGCGGCAATAAGACTGCGGGTGAAAGGGTTGTGGATCGACAAGGATTACGGAGGTAAACACCACAGCATCTTAGGAGAAGCGGCAGCTTGCACGATGCCGATTTTGGACGGAGTGGTGGACTCGATCGCACCCAAAATAATATTCAGGAAGCACGTCAGTGTCTTCATCAACCCCGAGGACGCATCTCCACTAGATATCTCTTTCCTCACGGATGGATTCTAATAAAGGAAGGTTTAGGGTTGGGCATTATTTGGATGAACTTGACCTTTACATCGGCGTGACACTGGGCTCGATGGCTACTGTTTTTCAAGTAGAGGTGTTGCCATCATGCACAGTACATATGCCATTTTGGAACGTAGACTCCAAAATAAAACAATGCGCATTTTGTGCGACATTGAGCAACCCTAACGGCTTTGAACAAGCAGAAGCACCTCTCAGGAATGGTACTGCAGTGCCACCATACATTAGAGCCTACTTCCTGCACCAATGCTCTCGAGCAAGTGGATGATATGGCAAAACAAGGTTCGGTTCAAAGCTTTATCAGCCCTGAGGCGTCTGTTTCCATATCGCCGTCTGCATTGGCTTCAATGTAAAAACTAGCACCCCCCTGCCGTCATACGGACAGGTGGGCCAGCATGACAAGCTGTCGACAGCCAAAATTATTGCACTAACCTGCAGAGACCGAAATTGCCGTTACTCGTAAGAATTCTGACAGGGCATGGTAATTTAAGGAAATATCTGTCTGGCGAGCCTGCCTGCAACGAGTGTCAACAACTTGACGAGACGGCGGCACATATTTGTGTTCATATTCGGCAATCGACAGACGTCGAGGTTTCATGCTTGTAGGCTTCTGATCCGGCATGGCCAGAATTAGTAGCACACGCTGGTCCTATATCTTCAAGTTCGCCTGCAAAGTCAGGTGGCTGAGCGGGGGAAGACCAGACTAGTGTAAGGAGTGGTACAAGTCACATGTGGGATTCCACAGGGTTCGGTCCTTGGACCGACTCTGTGGAACATTACGTACAATAAAAGTCAACAGCTAGAACTGGTGAAAGATGTGGTTTTGGTAGTATCCGCGGACGATTTAGCAATTATCGTAATAGCGAGAGACCTAGAAACTCTGTAAAATAGGTCAAATATGGCTGTGGCGTAAATAGTAAATTGGCCTAAAAAAATGAAGTAAAAAATCATACCTCGAAAAACAGAAGTTGTTATTTTAGCCGGCAGAAAAAAATAAAGGAAATAGCGGGAAGAGAGGGACGGGTTTAGTCGGTGGGCCTGAATAGTAGGGAGAACCCGACAGTACCTCCGAGATAGAACATCCAGTCGAGGCGTGTATGCAACATATTCCTAATCCTCTATTTAAAAAAACAAGATCGTAAAAGCTAGGATGATCCAAATGCCTAACAATATGCATAGTAACGACAGGTAAAACTCCACTACATAGTATATAATGCACTACTTCCGTACAAACAATTAAAAGTAAGATACTCGCAACAGGGTTGAATACCGCGAGAGGCTTTTCTAACTGTAAATCCACAATTCTTTGTTCATGGTCCGTATTGGTCGAGAAGGCGACTGATATCTATTATGAAGTGTGAAAACCGTCTCTACTACCTAACCCAGACGTTCACGGGGCACGATAGCTTCGGTAACTACCTATATAGTATAAAAAAGCGGGATAATCCTAACTGCAGGTACTATGGGGAAGACGATACTCTCCAACACACGATTTTTGTTTGTCTAAGATGGTATTTGTAAAGAAACGAAATGCACCTTGAATGTGGGACACAAATTAGTAAACATAATATATCGGAAATCATGCTAAGAGACAGGGAAAGTTGGAATGCCATCACGATAACAATAAGAACTATTATGAAGAATAAAATAGATGAAGAATTTAAATTACAAACAACTGACGACCAATAAAGATCTGCAAAGGTGAAGATAACGTAGAGTAACCGCACTCACAGAATGGAATTAGAATTTAGAGCAGTTGTTTCTCCGCAAGCGTCCTGAAGAAATGCTCTTTGGTGGTACCGAGATGTTTTATCACAATTGGAAAGAGAGGGAAGGGTTTAGTCGGTGGACCTAAATAGTAGGGAAAACCAGGCACCACCCCACATCCAGTCGGGGCGTGTATGCAACATATTCCTAATCCTCTATTTTAAAATGCCTTAGTATAGCTGACAATACGTATAGAAACGACAGATAGAACTCCACTACATAGTCTATAATGCACTACTATACAAACAATTAAAGATAAGATACTCGCAACAGATTTGAATACCGCGAGTGGCTTTTCTTCGTTCATGGTCCGTATTGGTCGAGAAGGCGACTGATATCTATTATGAAGTGTGAAAAGCGTCTCTACCATAAAATTGCGCAATAATAAGGGTTGTTCCTTCTAAAACATTGCCGGAGAAAACCAAGAGCACATTAATTATGCGTAGTACCCTAAATAATATTAAATAAGTATCTCCTAAAATCAATTATTTACTAAAAGAATGCAGCACGTTGTTCCTGCAGCGAACCAAAGCCATCTCGGGTTAAATTCTTAACTACTAGAAGTAAATGCTCATTGTACCTCTTATCCAACATCAGAATAACGTTTGTTTTTAATGATATAACCCGAAGAATAAAATCGCCAGTGCACTGAGGGTGTAAGTGCCCACTCGGGGCTGTAATAGCTGCAATTTGTGTCCACCATTATCATAATAACGTAATATCGGAGCTGAGCTTGCGACTAATAACAGAGAACGTCTAACAACCCGTTACAATAATACCCTCAGTTATAAAAAAATTATTTTGATCCCTGCGAATTTTATAGTCACAGGCGTTGCAAAATAACCTTCGGTTCATTTTTGGGTCTTTTTGGGATTTATTGTTGTGGATATTCAGCTTTATTTGCGACTACTGAGCTCAAGGTCAAGTACCGCTACCGAAGGCGAATAGCAATCACGTAAATTAGCTGCGCAACATCATACTTCGGGCAATCCTCTCATTACGTTGATCGCATACTCTTAACAACCGTTAGTATTTATAAAAATGAACTGGTGAAAGACATAACGTAGGGCACAAATCAACACTCTTATAATTAAACTAACATTAACATCCACTTCGATTAGGGTAACGCATCCCAATTACGTCACAAATCCGGGGTCATATAATTTACGGTGTAAACAGGAGCACGTGCTACCATTTCCTACTTTAGAAGGAAAAATTACAAAGGACATCTCGATGTGAGATCCCTAATTAAATTTAATTGTAAGGGCACATGTTTATTTACCCAAAATTATTGTGATATCTGATTGTGATCATGATCAATCGCGTGCGATGTTGATGGCATTTGCGTGTTTTTACAAGGTAGTTGCATGCTTAATGAAGACACCTGTCCCTTGGTAATTGACAAGAAAATTTGTCTGGTATTAAGTTGGCGGTAATTTGTTCTGCGTTGGGGGTTGTAGTGGTTAGTTTGACGTTAGGGATATTTATTCAAATCATGCACTATTTAACTTCGGGAAAATATTAAGGTGCTTATTGTGACTAAAAAGCAGCTACAACTGTGAAAATCGCCCTCCCTTACCTTTCACTCCTTAAAGACAAATTCTATACTGAAAGCGTCGTTAGTCGCCATTTCTGAGATTGGCACTGCGTCTTTGGGCGCTCAACTTCTACGACTAATACACCTCTAGTTGTTATTATTTCTTCCAGCCGCTTAAATATCCGATGCCATTAAAAATCTTACGAAAACCAATTTATAAAAATGCTATTTCAACACAATGTAGATTTAAAAAAATCCCGTCCATAGTTATAAACAGCTTAACTAAAATCAAAATCACTTAAAGAACTGCTATTTATAGTTTGAAATATCGACGTCACACACAAGCGCTTTCTTTTTTAGTGTTCTAGATTCACAGAATCCTACGCCAATAAGAATCCAAGGAACTAACACATACCTCTAGGATAGTTTTGAACACGTGCTTTTAATTCAAATTCAACGTTTAAAAATCAGTTCCAAACACGAGCATTTGAATTACTGTTTCTTCGAATTCATCCTCATTAAATTTTTTCTAGAAACGCTTAAATATAGTGTTTTTAATTCCCACAGCTTATAATCTTGAACATGTGAAACGTCCCAATTAAGTTATTCTAGAGGAGCTGTTTTTCAAGTCGATTGATTTTATTAATGATCCTAAGCTTTTTTTTCTAGGTTGAATTGCTATGAATTTAGAAGTATGTTTTAGGGAAGCTCGTTGACGTTAGCCATTTATAAAGAAATAAAATGTTGTTAGAGCGGCCTTTATTTAGTACTGGCGATGTGTTGTGCTAGTTTTCATGTAGCATTTCTTGATTCAGCTGACTTGCAGGCAGTATAGCAATATATAAGAACGTGGAATTGTTCAAAATGCTTTTCAACCAAATTTCACAACAAATTCTATATATGTCTTTACCAGAAAGTGTTACCAACAACTGTGATAATGGCCCTGTGGTCGATTTTAAACCAAATAATCAATCAATTAAAAAAGCAATTTGTAAAAAAAATCAATGGTCGGTTCGGTGTATTTAAACTCATCAGACTAGCAAATTGCAGAAAACTTTAGAACATGCTCTAGTCAAATTCGGTAGAAGCATTATGTCAATTAGCTCGAACTCGAAGCGCGACCATATAGTTGTTTTCAAACCAAATACCAATCAATATATTAAAATATTAATTGTAATGTTGACATTTTGCAAAAAAAGAAAAAGAGAGAAAGAGAAAGGAGGAAGAAAACGAGAAAGCCAGAAAACGAGAAAGAAAGGGAGAGAAAGAGAGAGATAAAGGGAGAAAGAGAGAGAAAAGAAGAGAGATAAAGGGAGAAAGAGAGAGAAAAGAAGAGAGAGAAAGAGAGAGAAAAAGAGAGAAAGAGGGAGAAAAGAGCGAAAGAAAGAAAGAAAGGAGAGAAAATAGAGAAAAAAAGAGAGGAAAGACAAAAAGAGAGAAAGAAAGAAAGACAAAGAGAGCGAAAGAGAGAGAAAGAGATAGAAAGAGAAAAAGAGAGAAAGAGTAAAAGGAGAGAGCAAGAAAAAAGCGGAGAGAAAGAAAGAGAGGAAGAGAGAAAAAGAGAGAAAGAAGAGAAAGAAAAAGAAAGAGAAAGAGAGAGAAAGGTAGAGAAAGAGAGAGAAAAGGAAAAAAGGGAGCGAACGAGAAAAAAGAAAGAGGACAAGAGAGAAAGAGAGAGAACGTGAGAGAAAAAGAGAGAAAGAGAGAGAAAGATAGAGAAAGAAAAAGAACCCGAGAAAAAGAGAAAGAAAGAGAGAAAAAGAGCGAGAAAGACAGAGAAAGAAAGAGAAAGAGAAAAAAGGAAAAAAAGAGATAGAGAGAGAAAGAGAGAGAAGGAGAGCGAAAGAGTGAGAAGGAAAGAAAAAGCTAGAAAGAGAAAGAGAGAGAAAGAGTGATAAAATGAGAGAACGTGAAAGGACGGGAGAGAAAGAGAGAAAAAGGAGAGAAGGAGAGAAAGAGAAAGAGAAAAACAAAGAAAGAGAGAGAGAGATAAAGAAGGAGAAGGAGACAAAAAGAAAAAAAAAGAAACAGAAAAAGAGAAAAATAGAGAAAGAGAAAGAAAAATAGAAAGAGAGAAAAAGAGAGAAGAAGAGAGAAAAAGAGACAGAAAGAAAGAAAAAAAGAGCGAAATAGAGAGAAAGAGAGAGAAAGAAAGATAAAAAGAGAGAAAGAGATGGAAAGAGAGAGAAAGAGTGAGAAATTGAGAGAAAGAGAGAGAAAGAGAGAGAAAAGGGGAGAAAGAGAAAGAAAGGAAGAGAAAAAGAGAAAAAGAAAGAAAGATAGAGAAAGAGAGAAAGAGAGAAAAAGAGAGAGAGAGCGAGAGAAAGAGAGAGAAAGAGAGAGAAAGAGAAAGCAAAGAAAGAGATACAAAAAGAGAGAAAGATAAAGAAAGAAGAAAAAGAGAGAAAGAAAGAGAAAGAGATAGAAAGAGAGAGAAAAAAGAGAAAGAGAGAGAAAAACGGAGAAAAAAAATAAAAAAGAAAGAGAAAAACAGAGAGGAAAAGGGAGAAATGAAAGAAAGATAAAGAAGCGGGAGAAAGAGAGAAAGAAATAGAAAGAAAGGGAAAGAGAGAGAGAGAGAGAAATAGAAAAAGTGATAAAGAGAGAGAAATATAGAGAAAGAGAGAGAAAGGGAGAGAAAGAGAGAGAGAGAAAGAGAAAGAGCGAGAAAGAGAGAAAGAGAGAGAAAGAGAAAAAAAGAGAGAGAAAAAGAGAGAAAGAGAGAGAGAAAGAGAGAAAAAGAGAGAGAGAAAGAGAGAGAAAGAGAGTGAAAGAAAGTGAGAAAGAAAAAGAGAAAAAGAGAAAGAGAGAAAAGGAGAGAGGAAGAGAGAGGAGACAGAAACAGAGAGAAAAGGAGAGAAAGAGAGATAAAGAAAAAGAGAAAAAAAGAGAGAGAAAGAAAGAGAACGAGAGAGAAAGAGAGAGAAAGAGAGAGAAAAAGAGAGAAAGATAAAGAAAGAGGGAGAAAGAGAGAAAAGGAAGAAAAAGAGAAAGCGAGAAAGAGATAGAAAGAGAGAGAAAGAGAGAGAGAGAAAGAGAGAGAAAGAGAAAGAGAGAGGAAAAGAGAAAGATATAAAATGAAAAGGAAAGCGAGAGGGAGAAAGGGAGAAAAGGAGAGTGCGTGCGAGAAAAAAAGAAAAAGGGAGAGAACGTACCTGTTAGTAAAGTATCATTTATAGCGTTGTTAAATTTCGTTATAGAGCGTTATTCCTTTGAAAACGATCCACCTAAAACCAAAACAAAAAAATCCAAAAACATCTGGAGACCATACTTTGGCCAATAGATAATATAAATAATTTTTGCCTCCGCCTCCTTAAAATTCGAAAATACGAAAATACGCAAAAAGGGAAATACGAAAATACAAAAATACGAAAATACGAAAATACGAAAATACGAAAATACGAAAATACGAAAATACGACAATATGAAAATACGAAAATACGAAAGTAAAAAAATACGAAAATGCGAAAATGACGTACAATTAAGAAAAAAACAAAAATTCAAAAATGTGAAAATATAAAAATGGGGAACTACGAAAATATGAAAACTCTGCGAAAATTTGAAAATAGGCAAATAGAAAATTACAGAAATGTTAGAACGAAAAATGCGAAAATAAAAATGTGGAAATACCAAAGCACTAGAATACGAAGTTTCGTATTTTTGTATTTTCGTAGTTACAAAAATACAAAAATAAGCCAAGTATTAAATTACGAAAAAAGATACGAAAATACGACCATACGAAACTTATAAAATGTAAATTGCAAAAACCAAATTCCGAAAATATAATAGTAAGAAAGAAATGGCGAAGATAGTAAAACACAAAAATTAATAAACAAAAATACTAAAATACGAACATATGGAAATCCACAAATAAAAATTTACGTAAATACCCAAAATACGAAATTAGGGAAGTAAAATAACAAAAATAAGAACGTACAAAGATACCAAACTAATGACGTGCAATTATGCAAAAAAACAAAATGTAAAAATATAAAAATGGAGACCTGCGAAAATACGAAACTACGAAAACTCTTCGAAAATTTAAAAATACGAAAATATGTTAATAGAAAAATATGGAAATACCAAACCAGGAAGATACGAAATTACGAAAATACAAAAATTCAAAGAAATGCAAAGTATAAATTGCGAAAAGAAAAATAATCAAACTACGAAGATACAAACAAACGCAATTCAGAAAATGTAAATATTTAAAAACGCGAAAACACAAAAATGTAAAATATAAGAAAACGAATCAAAAATGGACAGAAAATAAAAATACCAGAATATGAAAATATTAATGTACGAAGGTACTAGAATACGAAACTATCGAAATTCATAGATACGAATATACGCGTTGATTGATGGTGATTAAGGAGGTTGATATAAATGTGTGATAAAAATATGCAAATTATAATGAAGGACCAATTGCTTTTATAGCAATAACGATAATGGTGGAGCGGTTATGTAATAACAAACAAAAAAACTACATCAAACTACTTAGTAAAAGGGTATAAATACCTTAAGTCCTGCGCCGCTGGGGGCAATAGACACTTTCACGCACAAAGCTTTGTCCTGCGCCGCTGGGGGCAATAGACACTTTCACGCACAAAAGCTTTTACGGAGAACCAGTAACACGCTCGACCGGGTGTCGGTCTCGCTTTGAAAGCTCTAATACGACCGTCCCTTTCAAGGGTTCGAAGGCGACTTGCTTCTCTAAAGGCTCGAGTACGACTGTCACTTTATGCACTGTTATTGCCGGTATATAAAATGTTTCACTCAAACTGTAGGATGCACGCACAAAGTATTTATTGTCACAAAATACCGAATTGTTCGATGACGACGTAACATACCGCCCACCAAATTCATAGAATTTTGAAAAGGAGGGAAGTAGGTTGGGTGAAGGAAATCACATGGGATTTGACCTTGCTAGGAAAGGAGGTAACGAAAGATAGGGTGGTGCACTACAGCGAGCGATATTACCAACTATGCAAAGAATAAAAATATATATGTAAATAAGCAAATATGTAAAATAATATACTACTATACATGTAAAAATGTGTATATACATCTAAACATAAAAATAAAATTAAAATACCGGTAGCGGCGCTAGTTTGACCAAAGGTCGTTTTAGTGTGCCATGTGCCGTTTTGACTTCAGCGACACGTATAATACCGTCCGCACCGGGAAAAGTATTAATAATACGACCAAACTTCCATTGAAGTGGAGAAAGCTGGTCGTCCTTGACGAGGACAATAGTGTCCTTTTCCACTTGTCGGACACCTACCTTAGAGTGCCATTTAACTTTCTGGTTCAGAGTATGGAGTACTCATGGCTCCAGCGAGCCCAAAAATCTTGGTGGAGTTTTTGCAGGAGTTTCCACCTGCTTTTAATGGTACAACGTTGGTTAAATGGTCCTCATCTGGTGGTGCAGAAAGAGGCTCCATAGTTAGGAAATGACCTGGTGTTAGGCAACGCAAGTCATTTGGATCCGAACTCAAAGCGCAGAGTGGCCTTGAATTTAGCACAGATTCAATTTGTGTAAGAACTGTGTACAGTTCCTCAAAGGTAAGTTTTGTTCGCCGATTACGCGAGATAGGTGTGTCTTTACCGACTTAACACCGCTTTCCCACAAGCCACCGAAGTGAGGGGCGCTAGGTGGATTAAACGACCACTTTATCCTTTCTGAGGTTACTGCACTATGCAGATAACTCGTAAGCTGACGATAGGCACCTACAAAATTAGTACCGCAATCGCTAAATATTTGAGAACAGCGTCCTCGACGTGCTATAAATCGTCGCAAAGCGGCAAGAAACGCGTCTGCCGACAAATCCGAAACAAGTTCAATATGTGCTGCCTTAGTGGCAAAACAAACAAAAATACAAATATAGGCCTTAAGAGTTTTAGAGCCTCGCAGGCGGTTAGCCTTTATTAAAAGAGGGCCAGCAAAATCAACACCAACAATACTGAACGGTTTGATTTGGGTAATACGTGCTGCCGGTAGGTCTCCCATAGGAGGAGTTACCAGGACCGGTTTGGTACGAAAACATCTATGACAGGATGATAAATAATTTCTGATTGAATGTTTAATAGAAAGGATCCAGAAATTCTGTTGGATAAGATACGCTGTGGTATTAACACCGGGATGGCAATACCTTTCATGAGTTGACAGAATGATAAGTTCGGTTAATCGGTGCCGCTGAGGCAATAACGCAGGAAACTTTTCGGAATAGGAAAGCGAAGAATGTGTCAAGCGCCCACCTACTCTTAAGATGTTTTGTGGATCAACAAATGGAGAAAGTTTTCGCAAGCTTTTAGGTAACTTACGGTTTGCCTTGATCGAAGCTATTTCCTTTGAAAATGTAACATTTTGTACATGCCGAACGATAATCATGAGAGCATTGTGTAGTTCAATGTCTGTTAAGGGACCCGTATGACGTTGAGCCATGAGTTTAGAAAATCTATAAATGTAAGCCACGATGCCTTGGATTTTATATAACGATGAAAAGCGGCTTAGTAAAATGTCAATGACGTTTGGATCTGTTTGAGCGACAAATGTTAGGATCTTCTTTTCCGTAGTTACCTCAGCAATTGAGGTTGACAATGTTGGTTGAGGCGGCCACGAGTCACTAGGGTAGTGAAGCCATTCAGGCCCCGCCCACCATAGCGAACATGAAATAACCGCGCTTGGCATTAATCCCGAGATGCAGGATCAGCCGGATTATGCGAAGATTTAATATAAAACCATCGGCTAGGTGCAATGATTTCTTGAATGTGGCTAACACGGTTTGCCACAAAAGTTTTCCAACGAAAAGGTGGAGAACGTATCCAATTGAGAGCGACCGTAGAATCACTCCACGCTGAAACATCGGAGATGTCAATCAAGCCTTGATAAGACCGAATGGTAAAAGAAAGTAAATCGGTTAATAAAACGGCGGCACATAATTCCAAACGTGGAATTGAAATGCGCTTAATTGGAGCTACTTTTGTTTTAGCGGTTACAAATTGTACAGTTATTTCTCCAGTAGTTTGATTTATGAACTGAAAATACACTACCGCTGCATACCCTACCTCGCTAGCATCGCAAAACCCATGCAAATGACAAGTAAAAGGATCCGAAGGGGGTAAACAACGTGGTAACTTTAATGACGATAATAACGGCAACTCTTCTTGATACTGCTGCCATTGAGACGAAATGTCTGCTGGTGGGATGTCATCCCAATTTAAAACTAACATCCACAGATGCTGGATTAGGCGTTTTGCAAAAAGTGTTAGTGGGGCTAAAAATCCTAATGGATCATATATTCTGGCAACTTGTGAAAGTATGTTGCGCTTTGTACATATTTGGTTTAATGGTTTAACCCGAAACGAGAAAATATCTTCTGTAGGTGACCATTGAAGACCTAATATTTTTATTGATTCGTCAGAATCGAAATCGAGAGAAGTATATTGGCAAAAATCTGACGGAATGCCTCCAAAATAGAAACTGAATTAGAACTCCATTTTCGAAGTTCAAAACCAGCCAAATGTAAAAGTCGGATAAGTTGATCTTTAATTTCGCGGGCCGATTGTATAGAATCTCCACCGGCGACGAAATCATCAATATATAGATTTGACCGTATAGCCTCAGCGGCTAACGGAAACCTTTTGCCTTCGTCAATGGCTAATTGCTGAAGAGTCTTTAATGCTAGATAAGGCGATGACTTAATACCATAGGTCACTGTATTAAGCTGATATGTCTGGATGGGTTCTTCTGCGGAGAACCGCCAAACAATTAATTGAAACTTTCGATGTTCTTCGGTAACCAAAATTTGTCGATACATTTGGCGAACATCACAAGTAAAAACGAAACGATGAGTACGAAATTTCAGTAAGATTGACGAAATGTCGTTTTGGAGACTAGGTCCAGCCAATTGAGTGTCATTAAGTGACACGTTGTTTTAGCCTTTGCAGAGGCGTCAAAACCACACGAATTTTAGAAGTATGACCTTCTTCTTTAAACACAGGGTGATGGGGTAAAAGTAATTATCGTTCCCAACGGGCGGAGAATCGAGTAATGCCATATGACCCGCATCAAGATAGTCCTGCATGAAATTGTTGTATTGGGCGCGTAGCTCCGGTTGAGCATGTAATTTGCGCTCCAACGAAAATAGTCTTTTTAGCCATCTCAAAGCAATTATCAAAAACGGGCAAAGTATCGTTGAACGGTAACGCAACAATAAAACGACCGCTAGGGTCACGAGAAAACGTGTTTTCAAAATCAAATCTGCCTTTTCTTCTTCTGGAGAAGTATAAGGCGTGGATGGCAACTCTTCTATCTCCCAAAACCGCCTTAGGGTCTGGTCGATAGGATCTTCTACAGACGTAAAAATGCTTGGACAGTATCAGACTGCAAGCTTTTGTGGGACCAATAATAGTCCAACCAAAGATTGTATTTATGGCGGCAGGCTGAAGAAACTTGCCATGTATAACACCGCCATTGATGATGAACGGATAAACATCTGCTCCTAGGAGCATGTCAATGGTTCCTGGAGAGTTCCAGGTCGGGTCTGCAAAGTGCAGGCCGCATAAGTGTTCCCAATTATTAGGAACTTCAACGCTAGGTAATTTGCCAGATATTGACGAAAGCACAAAAGTTGTGACTTCTAGAGATTTTTCAGAGTCTAACATAGAGCGAATGGTGCAGCTGACGGCACCCCTATTGACTGCTGAAGTTGTCTGCCCAAGTCCATAAATCGGAACTTGAGAACGTATGCGTGGAAGCCAAAGTTTGCTCACGCAATCGTCTCGAATAAAGCTAGCTTGGGAACCAGGATCTAAGAGTACCCTGATCGGTTTGTATCTACCAGAACGATCTTGAACTTCCACAACAGCAGTGGAGAGTAAGACAGTAACCCCAAGATTTGAATTCGTCTGTGAAGACAAAACATTTGCCGGAATAGGAGAGGCTGACTGCGTCCTATTGGCATTTTTATGCATGTGTGTAGCGGTCGGTTCAGCTGAACGGCTAGAAGCAGGTTGCGATTCAAAATGTAGCAAGGTATGATGCGGCTTGGCGCAAGTTCGACAGGAATTATAAGATTTGCATTGCATGGACGCATGGTCTGTTCGTAAGCAATTTAAACAAAGGCGTAAGCGTTTGACAATGTCGAAACGTTCTGTCGGAGTTTTCTTTAGAAACGATTGACATCTGTAAATTAAGTGATTGCCTTTGCAGGAAGGACAATGGTGCGAAAATAAATTATTTGAGTCACTGGAGCTACTTGGTGTGTCCAGTGAAACTACGTTAGAAGAAACTCTTGGTTTAAACTGAAACGCTGAGGATTTCTTAGGCACCGATGTGTGCGATGTATGGACAGTCGTCGAATAAGAAACAGGTGCGGTTGAAGAAAAGGTTTCCAACGCTGCACATTGTTGAGTTAAAAATATCTCAAATCCTCGAAATTAGGTATTTGCTTCGGATCCGATTGGAGTTCGAAGCGTTTTCTAGTGAACGGATCAAGTTTTCTAAAAGCAAATCGACCAGAATAAAGTTCCAATGTTCAGTGGGAAACTTTAAGTTAGTTAGAACAGCAAGGTTCTCCGAAAAACAATCAATAAGTGCCCTAAGTTTCTTAGGGTCTTCTGATTTTAAAGGTAGAAAGTCTTTCATTGCTTTCCAATGCAAAGTTGCCAATAAACGCGGATTGCTAAATCTCTCACGCAAGGCGTTATAGGAAATAATAAAATTATCCCCGAAATGGGTACAGATTTAACGATTCTTAAAGACTCCCCGGTACAACAACTGATAAGATAATTTAATTTTTCGATATTGGACAGCGACGCGTTATTATAGACCAGGCTGTCAAATAAATCGATGAAAGATGAAAATTCAGTTACCTCATTATTAAAAATTTGGAGCTTTAACGGTAACAATTTTGATACCGTGCTGCTTGGAGCATTTTCGATGATTTGTGGTGCTTTCATTTCTTGCATCGTATCGAGATGCAGCAGTATGAAAAATAAGCGGAATCTACTTCCTTCCGTACAGCGTTGTAAGTTAATGAGTCTACCTCGTCACATGAGGCCAAGACAGCGACTAAAATTGTATTGAAATTTGCATAAAGGTCATGTATTCCCCTTGTTTGAATAAGGAACAATGCCTTTAAACTTGGGTCACTTTGTATAGAATTACAAAGCTCAAATATTTCTAAAATCCGTGTTTTCAGTAATTGAGTTCTACCACATGTGCTTTCTTTGGAGCCATTCTCAAAGATTCTGAAAGGACTACAATAAACTGTTGTAAAACGGTAAAGCTAAATGTGCACTGAGAAATATTAAAATATTATGAGTTGTTCAAAGCACGAAAAATGTAAAATAGGGTATAACCAATAAATCACGTTTTATGACTAACGGTTCGTCAAACAAAAGCGTGAATATAAGATGTACCGCTTAACAACCCGAGCGGCTTACCATCAAAAGCTCACAGAAACGTTTAAAACATGTGGCTTAACATATTTGCCGAAAGATGCAACTTTACAACCTTATTCCTCTGCAGATATTTTCAATATTGTAATACAAAACGTGCAATAGCTTTTAAATACAAAGCAAATCCCTTTACCTTTCTTGTTTAAGAAGTATAAAGCGATTTATAGTTTTCAGGTTGCTTTCTGTTTTATGCCGCTAAAATGAATTTAAAACTGAAAACTGACAAATTTTATATTATGAATTTCTTTGTAATTAAAACGCTTGCTGGTTTCAATTACGGCGAAATCGCTTAATTTAATCTAAAGACAGTATAAATAATGTTTACACATTTTAACCCGCTAAATATGGGCTTTAAGCACAAATTTAAAACTGAAATATTAATTAATTAAAACTCGCTGAAATGCACAATAATATTTAATTTAGGACATGTGTAACCACAGGACTAATGAATCCGGATCGACTTATAGGGCCAATGATTGATGGTGATTAAGGAGGTTGATATAAATGTGTGATAAAAATATGCAAATTATAATGAAGGACCAATTGCTTTTATAGCAATAACGATAATGGTGGAGCGGTTATGTAATAACAAACAAAAAAAACTACATCAAACTACTTAGTAAAAGGGTATAAATACCTTAAGTCCTGCGCCGCTGGGGGCAATAGACACTTTCACGCACAAAGCTTTGTCCTGCGCCGCTGGGGGCAATAGACACTTTCACGCACAAAAGCTTTTACGGAGAACCAGTAACACGCTCGACCGGGTGTCGGTCTCGCTTTGAAAGCTCTAATACGACCGTCCCTTTCAAGGGTTCGAAGGCGACTTGCTTCTCTAAAGGCTCGAGTACGACTGTCACTTTATGCACTGTTATTGCCGGTATATAAAATGTTTCACTCAAACTGTAGGATGCACGCACAAAGTATTTATTGTCACAAAATACCGAATTGTTCGATGACGACGTAACACGCGTATTAACAAATTACGAGAACACAACAACCAAATATACGAATCAACCAAATTAAGAAAATGCAAATATGTATACTACCGATAATCAAAAAATGAGCAAATACGAGCATGAGAAAATACGAAACAACAAAAATATGAATATCCAAAGGATACGAAAATGGGCAACATATGAAAATACAAAATCACAAAAATATGTAAATACAACTATACGAAAATTCGAAAATATAAAAATACGAAAATACGAAAATACAAAAAAAGGGAAAATACGAAAATACGAAAATACTAAAATACGAGAAAACGAAAATACGGAAATACGAAAATACCAAAAAAAAGGAAAATACAAAAATACGAAAATACGAACATACGAAAATGCAAAAATGCGAAAATACGAAAATACAAAAATATATAATAGTGAGACAAAATGTGAAAATATGAGCATACGAAAGAACGAATATGAGAAAATACAGCAATACTAAAATACGTAAGCACAGAAATTCAAAAATATAAATAGGAAAAGAACAGGATAGCCAAAATATAGAAATACGAATCTATGAAATTAATGAAAAACAAATATTCAAAAATGCAAAAAATAAAAATTAGAAATTACGAAACGTGAAAATACGCAAGTTCGTAGATACAAAAATAAAGAAATACTTAAATATCTAGATGCGAAAGTAAGAAATTCGTAAATAGGTAAATAGCAAAACGCGAAAGTGCAGCAATGAGAAAATGTAAAAATTCAAACATACGAAATTAGGAAAAAACGTAGATACTCAAAATACAAATTACAAAAAAAAACAAAATAGGAACATACGAAATTTTGGAAAAATAAATTGAGATCCAGAAATTTGGAGTAACTATTTGGACGATTGAAGAATTATTAATTCCAGAATCTAATAAAAACCATACGCATCCAGTAAACGAATCCAAGGATAAAGAAAGACGTGAACAAATGGGTTGCAAGGGTGATACACACATAAGGGTAGCAAGTGTCGCGTGTTTGGTGTTGTGAATCACATTATAACCATAGAGGGAGGCGTTCCCCAAGGGACTTAAAAGGGTCCGTTACTATTGAAGTAGCTTCAAACAGATGAACTTGTAGCATCCCGTGAGACACGGATTTTACTATCTCCTAATCCGAATTAAATCTGTAACATTCATTTAAAATGATTGCGTTGTAACCGAAAGTGAAACGAAATATTCAAGTCATTCCAACAACTTCCGCAAACAAACAAGAAATCTGTCAACACCAGCACACATTTGTTTCTATTTGTCATCTAATAAATTAACAGTAATTTTTCTATGCGGTAATTAGATTCGTCTTTGACGAGCCGTGACTTTAACACATGTTTTTTCTAGGTATGTAAATTAAAGGAATGTTTGAGCTATATACCGTGAAATGTGCTACGTTCTTGACGTTTTTTGCTGAAGCTGAAAAAAGCCTTGAAAGTTGGACGGTTAATGTGAAAAGGTACGTTGTGGTACGTTCAAGGTAAAAATTGCCGCATGAAAAACAGTTAGATTTAAAATCATTTAAGATATCCTTGTTTAAAGTGAGATTGTGGGTAGAACTGGATACTGAAACGAAAATGCGACCGCGGCTTGGAAGATAAAAGATATGATGTGAGTCGTCCTACCACGAACTTCTTTAGTCAGTTTAAACCGAAAACTAATCAATATATTAAAATATTAGTTACGAAAGGTAGAATACTCATTGAAGGCCCACTTTGACCAAAAATGCTAGACGGGGTGTTCGCACTAGTCTAAGAGCTTCCTAAAACCACCTTGTTTCTTCTACCACTCAATTTTCTCCACGTGATTTGTTACTAGTACAAAAAAGTACGGTAACTTCTCGTGTGCTTGCACAGAGGGCGTACTAGGTTCCATAGAATTTACAAAAAAATAAGATAATTTAAGTTTCAAAGCAAATTAATAAGTCTGCTTGCCTTCTAAATTAACATAATTGTTTTTTATTTTAGGGTTGTACGACCATGCAAATTGCCAGTTCTAGTCCATATTTTGTAAAGAATTTATTACAATACCTAAAATGTAAACAGTAACACGCAATAGTATACGGGGAGGAATTAGTATCGGAAACGACAGGTAAAACTTCGCTACATTGTCTATAATGCACAACTCTCGCACAAGAGGAGGTAGTCATGTCGAGCATGAACCATGGCAGCTGCTTTTCAATTAGTAAGACCACCACTTTTCTCTGTTCGCAGTCCTGATTGATCGAAAAGGCGACGTATGCCTATTACAAAGCGTGTGAAATTACACCTAATGTTTCCTCGCACGGTATTAGACGATAATAAAGCTATTTCTACAAACTTTCAAAGATAATTCATACGAGACCTTATTTTCTAATTATATTACACAAACACTTGTAATTCACCTAAATAGTGCTTCAATCGACCAAACATCTACTCCTGATTTTTGGTATAATGATTTATGCTTCCTATATTTTGTGTTTGTATTTTCGCGAACTTGTTTTTCTCATAATATGAATCTTGAGTATCTTCGTGTTCTTGTATTTTCTTAAATTTGCATTTTTGAATTTTCGCGTTTTCTTATTCATGCATTTTCGTGTTTTTTTATTTGCGAATTTTTATTTTAATACCTTTGTGCTCTTGCATTTTCATACTTAAGTATTTTCCTATTTTTCTATTTTTGCATCTACGAACTTGCGTATTTTCGCTTTTTCGTATTTGCGTATCTTAGTATTTTTAAACTTTCATACGTAATTTCTCATTTTTGTATTTTTGCTCTTTGCATATTTGTACTTAATTTGGTAAAGTCGTATCTTCATATTTTGGTTATTTTGTTCTTCGTAATTTTGTAACACGCGTGATTTTGAATTTTGCATTTTCTGAATGTCGTATGTTTGTAACTTCCAATTTTGATGATTTTTTTTTGTCTTTTTAGCATATCTACGTTTTCTGTATTTCGTTTGTTCATATCTTCCTATTTTGATTATTATGTTTTGTGTAATTTGTATTTTATATATCTTTGTATTTTTCTATTTTTGTATTTTCGTAATTTCGTATGTTTTTGGTGTTGCCGCATTTTGTTTTACACATTCTCCATTCTATCATACTTGTATTTCTGCATTTTCGTATTTTTGTATTTTTACACTTTCGTATTTTTGAAGTTTCGTAAGTTCGTATTTTCGTAGTTCCTTATTTTTATATTTTCACATTTCTGCATCTTGGTTAATTGCATAATTGTACGTCATAAATTTCGTTTATTACTACCTTCGCATTTTGGTTATCTTATTTATTCGTTATTTCGTATTTTCGGTATTAACGCAAGTGACGGCTTTCAAATTTGCGTTCTTTCGTATTTTAGCATTATTGTATTTTGTTATTTTTGTGTTTAAGTATTTGTGTATTGTCGTTTACTGTCCTATTCTTATATGTTTGCATTCTTGTATTTTCACATATTTGCTATTTCGTGTTTTACGACTACGTATTTTTGTTTCCGTATGTTCGTATCCTCGTATTTTCGTATCTTCTTATTTTCGTATTATCGTTTATTTGTATTTTCGTATTTTCGTATTTACGTATTTTCGTACTTTCGTATTTTCCTATTTTCGTATTTTAGTACTTTCGTATTTTCGTATTTTCGTATTTTCGTATTTTCGTATTTTCGTATTTTCGTATTTTCGTATTTTCGTATTTTCGTACTTTCGTATTTTCTTATTTTCGTATTTTCGTATTTTCGTATTTTCGTATTTTCGTATTTTCGTATTTTCGTATTTTCGTATTTTTGTATTTTCGTATTTTCGTGTTTTCGTATTTTCCTATTTTCGTATTTTCGTATTTCCGTACTTTCGTATTTTCGTATTTTCGTATTTTCGTATTTTCGTATTTTCGTATTTTCGTATTTTCGTATTTTCGTATTTTCGTATTTTCGTATTTTCGTATTTTCGTATTTTCGTCTTTTTGTATTTTCGTATTTTCGTATTTTCGTATTTTCGTATTTTCGTATTTTCGTATTTTCGTATTGTCGTATTTTCGGATTTTCGTATTTTTGTATTTTCGTATTTTTGTATTTTCGTATTTTTGTA
The DNA here is from genome assembly GCA_036346225.1 of Platerodrilus igneus. Lineage (NCBI taxonomy): Eukaryota > Metazoa > Arthropoda > Insecta > Coleoptera > Lycidae > Platerodrilus > Platerodrilus igneus. The sequence continues at coordinate 10,113,164 of JARFIW010000053.1, read as the reverse complement.
TTATCGTAGTTTCGTGTTTTCCTATTTTCCTATCTTCCTATTTTCTTATTTTCGTATTTTCGTATTTTCTATTTCGTATTTCGTATTTCGTATTTCGTATTTCGTATTTCGTATTTTCGTATTTTGGTATTTTCATATTTTCGTATTTTCGTATATTTGTATTTTCTTATTTTCGTATATTTGTATTTTCTTATTTTCGTATTTTTGTATTTTCGTATTTTCGTGTTTTCGTATTTTCCTATTTTCGTATTTTCGTATTTTCGTACTTTCGTATTTTCGTATTTTCGAATTTTCGTATTTTCGTATTTTCGTATTTTCGTATTTTCGTCTTTTTGTATTTTCGTATTTTCGTATTTTCGTATTTTCGTATTTTCGTATTTTCGTATTTTCGTATTGTCGTATTTTCGGATTTTCGTATTTTTGTATTTTCGTATTTTTGTATTTTCGTATTTTTGTATTTTCGTATTTTTGTATTATCGTAGTTTCGTGTTTTCCTATTTTCCTATCTTCCTATTTTCTTATTTTCGTATTTTCGTATTTTCGTATTTCGTATTTCGTATTTCGTATTTCGTATTTTCGTATTTTGGTATTTTCATATTTTCGTATTTTCGTATATTTGTATTTTCTTATTTTCGTATATTTGTATTTTCTTATTTTCGTATTTTTGTATTTTCGTATTTTCGTATTTTCGAATTTTCGTATTTTCGTAATTTCATAATTTCGTATTTTCTTATTTTTCTATTTTCGTATATTCGTAATTTTCTATTTTCGTAATTTCGTATTTTCGCATTTTCTTGTTTTCGCGATCTCGCGTTTTTCCGTTTTCGAATTTCCTTGTTTTTGTGTATTTGCGTTTTAATTTTTTTGTTTTCCTGTTTTTGTGTTTTCGTATTTACGTATTTTCGTGTTTTCTCGTTTTGCGTTTTCGGGTTTTCACCTTTTCGCGTTTTAAAGTTTTGCGTTTTCGCGTATTCGCGTTTTGCCGTTTTCGCGTTTACGCCTTCCCGCGTTTCGTGTTTTGGTGTTTACGTGTTTTTCCGCTATCCCGTTCTTGCGATTTCGCGCTTTCATGATTACGCGTTTTCGCGTTTCTGACTATTCGCGTTTTCGCGTTTCGTGTTTTCGTGATTTCGTGTTTTTGCGTTTACGCGATTTCGAGCTTCCGCGGTTTTGCGTTTTTTATGTTTTTTGCGTTTCTGCGATTCCGCGTTTTCGTGTTTTGGTTTTTTGTTTTTTCGTGTTTTAAGTGTGCTTGTGTTATCGTGTATTCGCGTTTTCGTGTTTTTGCATTTTCGCATTCCGCGCTTTGCGTTTTCGGTTTTTTGCGATTTTCGCATTTCCGCGGAGTTTCCGCATTTTCGTTTTTTTTTCGTGTTTTAGGTGTGTCTGGGGGTTATTTTTTGTGTTTTCGTGTTTTTGCGTATTCTTCTTCTCCTGTTTTCGCGGTTTCGCGATTCCAAGTTTTCGCGTTTTTGCGGTTCGATTTTTCGAGTTATCGCGTTTTAGAGTTTTGCGATTTCGCGTATTCCCGTTTTGCCGTTTCTTGTTCTTTTATTTTCGTATTTTGTATTTTCTTTGTTTCTGTGTTTTCGAATTTTCGGTTTTTCGCGGTTTCTCGTGTTTGCGTTTTCGCGTTTTAGCGTTTACGGTTTTTCGCGCTTTTGTGTTTCCGCGTTTTCGTGTTTTCGCGTTTTCGTGTTTTTGTGCTTTCGTGTTTTTGTGTTTTTGTATTTTCGAATTTTTGTATTTCGTATTTTGTGTTTTCGAGTTTTCGTGTTTTCTTGTTTTGTTTTCGGGTTTTCGTGCTTTCGTGCTTTCGAACTTTTGGGTTTTAGGGCTTTTGGTTTTTCGCGTATCCGCGTTTTCGTGTTTTCGTGTTTTTGTGTTTTCGTGTTTTGGTGTTTCGCGTTTTCGTGTTTTCGTGTTTTCGTATTTTCGTGTATCCTGTTTATGTTTTTTGTGTTTTCGTGTTTTTATGTTTTCGTGTTTTGTGTTTTGTGTTTTTGTGTTTTCGTGTTTTAGTGTTTTCGTACTTTTGTCCTTTCGTACTTTCGTACTTTTGAGTTTTCGGGCTTTCGTGTTTTCGTGTATCGCGTTTTCGTATTTTAGTGATATCGTGTTTTCCTGTATTCTTGTTTTCTTGTTTTCGGGTTTTCGTGCTTTCGTACTTCCGTACTTTTGGATTTTTGGGCTATTGTATTTTCGTGTTTTCGTCTTTTCATGTTTTCGTGTTTTTTGTTTCGTATTTGTTTTTCGTGTTTTCGTATTTTCATTTTTTCGTGTTTTCGTGCTTTTGTGTTTTCGGTCGAAAAATGTCAGGCAAGCAATTTTTACAAAAAACACGCAATCGTTCGGGTGAAAGGTATAATGTAGGTATTGCGCGCGTGTGTGTGTGTGTTGTTACGCACGTTAGAGATCACTACCTTACTTGGAACAGCAAGGGTTACACAAAATTCAAAATTTCACTTTAAAAAGACTCGCTTTCTGTCGAATGTAGTACCTTCGGATAGGACACTGAATAGTCAAATGCACGGTATCCACTAACAACTCACTATTCGCCGAAGTCCATAATCTGTTCGTTACCACGCTACGCCACAAGAGCCTCAGAGCAACCTCCACCATCGCACACGACACCATTCTCAAAATCCCGCCTCTAGAAATCTTAATAAACGCCATGCTACAGCGTAGCAAACTGAAACATACCGTCTCAACCATCTCGACGTATTACAAGTGACAGTTACTACAATGACAGGCAAAAATCGGTAGTAAAATGCGTGTCCGTACCAAGGACGTAATAATATTGCACTCATTTTACAATACAAAATGTGCAAGTACATGACTTAAACGATGCTTACTTTTTGTTCATCTAAATAATTAATAAATCCTTATTTGACGATATTTGCTATGCTGAAGTACTACGACGAATGCTCGGGTCGTAGGTCCGAAACCTCTTCTGTAACAGCTCTGCAGTTGAGTTCGTTAATACATCTTACTACATACTGGATCAAACAGGTATTATAGGTAAATAGAAAAGCGAGGACTACACAGGTAAACCTTATGCATAAAGCAGTATTCTACACTTCTGCGGGTAGTTACGTGTAGACTGATCGTAGCGGTTGAATTTTCCACTTGTCTAAATTTCCAAACTCTTTGATACGCGCGAGGATTGATCGAAACAATGACCCAAATCGTTATAAAACGTTTACAACGCAAAATACATAATAATAAAAATTAATTCTTAAAGCCTGGGAACTCAAAACCGCATTTATATAAGAATAATACTCTACTTAATTATACCAAAATGTCTCCTACGTTTAATTATTAAATTAAATCGTTGTGAAGCTAAATGAAACGTACCACACGACCGTACCATAGAGCACCAAGTTTATCGCGCGACAACAACCACAAAAATTAAATCCATTATCCAAAACTCACACATTTCTGACAGGAGCTCTGGACCAGTTCTCCATCTGGCGAACACAACTACGACATATTTTCAATCATTTCAAACATACCGAACCACGTCCCTTTCTCTAACCGATCCACTTTCCAATTCTTCACCGGTCACGGTAAATTGAGACAAAAACTACACTCCTTGATCTAATCCCCTCCCTACTATGCCTGTACTCTACTCAAGACTCCTTTGAAACTCCCCACAATCATATATTCACATACCCAAATTTAACAGCCCTCCAATCTGACATGAAACGTTCAATAAACCTCGACCCATTCTCCACACCTCCCATGCATTCGTTCGTGGCCACTCATCATACCAGTCATTTCGACAAATTTCTGAAGAATATCCTATTTACCACACCCTCCATTACCTAAACTATACTACACACTCCAAAATCATCCCACTTCCGACAGCACAACCAACCTTACACCACACAATTTACTCTCCAAGTGAAACCTTAATCAGCGGCGGCTAAGACGGCGAAATCCAACACCAGTGCACATCAGCTTTCTAGAACCTGTAAATTCGTACTAGGGTAAGCCGCTGGCCTTGGTGTTGAATCACAACTATTTAATAAAAGAACAATGCGCGTTCGCAAAAGTAAAACTAACCTCACTTCTTCAAATTAGAAAATTTACCCAATCTTAAACTTTTCTCTCGCTGTGTTTAATTCACATATCACGAGATCCTGAAACCATTTTCTGAATTCTTTTGCTGGAACATATTTCAGACGTAGAAATAATTAACGAAGGTTGCTTCGATCGACCCATGTGTTGGGTAGTAAACAAAAAGCTGTAAACGTCAGTGGAAGGTATAAAGCAAAAGAGCATCAATCAGAGCATGCGGTATGTTACGGCTTATGGACGGATTCCTGTGGTTGTTGTAAAGCCGCTGCCGGCAGCTAAACTTTTATATCTCACCCTTAACCTTGCATTATTTAACATTAAGTCTTCGCAATGGATCTCTTTGTCTATTGTTATTTGTTTCTTTTTGTATTAAAAAGACATGAATAGTGCAGTGCACGTCAGCTGTTAGGAATTTCTAATAAAAGCAGAAAATAATCTTCCTGTTCGTGGAAAACTTTATACACGGTGTATTGTAATTAATCGGTTACCTAGAAGTTCTGGAAATATTAAACAAAAGTCGTACATTACCTCTCTGGTAAGCATACATTTTATTGATAATGAATCATTGTGGATCCCTTAGTCTGTAGACGTTTATGGTAGTACGAGCATCTCCAATTTTTAAAATCATCAGAAATTCCAATTCGCATAATCTCCTGTTTACAAAATTTTAAATTCTCAATGTTTAGAATTCTCGAAATTTTCAAATCATAGAATAACCAATCACAAAGCTTCCAAATATCAAAATTTTTATTTATCATAATTTTTAATTATAAAAAATTTTAATTTTCAAAAATTTTAATCTTAGAAATTACAAATTTCAAGATTTGGAATTCTCAAAATTCACAACTCTTAAAAATTTTAAATCCCAAAATCTCCAATTCTCAAATTTTCAAATCTCAAATATGAAAATTTTTCTTCAATTTCGAATTCAAAAAATTCTATTCTCAAATTACTAAATTTTTAAAATTTAGAAATCTCTAAATTTAAACAGGTAAACTTTATAATTCCAAAAATCTCCAATCTTTACGGTTTCTAATTGTCAAAATTTCTATTTATTAAATTTTCCAATGCTTCAATTTTCCAATTCTTAAAAATTTTAAATCTCTTAAGTATTATGATTTTTAAAATTCCTAATTGTATAAACTTGCAACTCACAATTCCAAGTTTTAAAATTTTCAATTCTTAGAAATTAGAATTTTCAAAATCTCTAATTCACGAAATTTTTAATTTGCAAAATTTTCTATTCTGAAGAGGCCAAACATCAAAAACACGAAATTTTCAATTGCCAAAACTTTCAATTATCCAATTTGTTATCACAACACTTCCTATTATCAAAATTTCAATATCCTAAGGTTTAAATTATCAAAATTTCCAGTTTAAAATTTCTAATTACTTAAATTTTAATTCTACAAGTCTACAAGTGTCGTAATATCGATATTTTCAATTCTTAAAATTACGATTCTCAATACTTCTAATTCTTAAAATTTCTAATTCTCAAGCTATCCAATTCTGAAAATCTTAATTTATCAAAATTTCCAATTATTAAAACCTCCAATTCGCAAAATTTCCATTTCTTAAAATTTATAGTTGTTAAAATTTTTAAATTTAAATTTTCCAATTCCTACAGCTTTCAAAACTTCCTATTCTCAAAAGTTCCAATTAGTAAAATTTCTAATTTTCAAAAACCTCTATTTAAAAATTTCAAATCAAATGTTACCAATTTTTAAGATTTCAATTCGCAAATCGCTCAAGTTTCAAAACCTCAAATTCTTTCCAAAACTCCCAATTATTAGAATTTCTATTTATCAAGGTTCGTATTCGTCAAAATTTACAATTCTCAAATATTCCAAATCACGTACTCTCCTATTCTTAAAATTTTTAATTCTCAAAGGTTCTACTTCAAGAACTTTCATTTTCCAAAATTTCCCTTTGCCTAAATCCAAAAACCAAAAATTTTGAATCTTAGAAATTTTAATTCTAAAGATTCTCAATTCTCAAAACTTCAACATTTCAAAATTTCCAAATCATAGAAATTCAGATTGGCAGAATCCACAATTTCCAAAATTTTTTAGTCTCAAAATAGTAGATTCTTAAAATTAAAAATTCCTCAATTGTCTATTGCCAACACTTACAATTATCAAAATTCCTATTTATCAAAAATTCGCAAAAATTTCATAATTTAAAAATTTCTGTACTAAGGATTTTTAACTTCTAAAGTTTTCAAATTTCAAAGTATCTAAACTCCAGTTATTGGTACTCCTAATATTTTGAAATCTCAAAATCTTCTATCTTAAAGTTTCAAAATTTCAAAATTTTTAAATCACAAAATTTGGAATTACAAAAATTTTTAAATTATAAACATTCCAATTTTCAAAATTTGCAATTCTCACAATTCCAAGTCTTAAAGTTTCATATTCTTAGAAATTCCAATTTGCAAATTCTCCAAATAACGAAATTCCTAGTTTGCAAAATCTCCTATTACCAATGTTCCAAACCAATTTTTGAAATATTTAAATCTCAAAACATTAAATTTTTAAAATTCGAAATTCTCTCGATTTACAATTCTTAAAGCTACCAATTATCAACATTCCTACTTATGAAGCTTCGTATTCGTCACGCTTTCAAATTCTCGTAACTTCCAAACCATGTATCCAATTTTCAGAATTTTCAATTCGTAAAGGTTCTAAAATTTCCAGTTTTCAAAGTCTTCCTTTCTCTGAATTTCAAATACCCAAAGATTTTAGATTTTAGGACTTCAGTTCTCTAGATTTGTAATTTCCAAAACTTCAAAAGTTTAAAATATATAAATCTTTTGCAGTGTCGCCAGTTTTTAAAATTTCTAAGTCTTAAAGTATTCTATTTTTTAAAATTTAAATTCTTTCACTTTCCAATTCCCAAAAATTCTAATTAACAAAATTCTTATTTATGAAGCTTCGTATTCATCATGTTTTCAAATTTCGTAACTTTCAACCCACATATCTTCCAAGTTTCAGAATTTTTAATTTTCAAAGGTTCTAATTTTAAAATTTTCCAACTTTCAAGGTTTTACTTTCTTTGAATTTCAGATACCCAAAAATTTTAAATTTTAAGAACTTCGGTTCTCTAGATTTTTAATTCCCACAACTTCACAAGTTTAAAAACTATTAATCTTAGAATTTCAAATTTGCAAAGTCGCCAATTTTCGAAATTTCTGTCTTAAAATATTCATTCTCAAATTTGCATTCTCTCAATTTAAAATTTCGCAAAGCGTCCAATTATCAAAATTCCTATTTATGAAGCTTAGTATTTGTCAGGCTGTTAAATTCCCGTAAATTCTAAACCACGAACTTTCGAATTCTTAACATTTTTACTTATGAAAGGTTTTAATTCTAAAATTTCAATTTCAATTCTAAATTTTAAATATCCAAAAAATTTTAATTTTGAGAACTTCAGCTCTTAGATTTGTCATTCCCAAAACGTTAAAAGTTTAAAATTCCTTAATCTTGTTAATTCAAATTCGCAGAATTCCCAATTCCCGAAATTTCTATATCTCAAAATATTCAAATTTAAAAATCGAATTTCTTTCATTTTCCAATCCCCAAAGCTCGCAATTAACAAAATTCTTATTTATGAAGCTTCGTATACTTCACGCTTTCAAATTCTCGTAACTTCCAAACCACGTACTTTCCAATTCTCACAATTTTTATTTTTCTAAAGTTCTATTTCTAAAACCTTACACCTTCCAAAGCTACCCTTTCTCTAACTTCTCGCAACTTCAAACCACCGATTCTCAGATTTTTCAACTCGCAAAGTTTATATTTCCAAAAACTTCCAATTTCCAAAATTACCCTTTCTTTAAATTTTAAATACCTAAATTCGTAGAACCCCAATTTTGGAAATTTCGAATTCTCAAAATATTCAATTTTCAAAATTCGATATTCTCTCACTTTCTAATTTCCAAAACTTCTAATTACCAGAATTTCTATTTATGAAGCTTTGTGTTCGTTAAGCTATTAAATTCTCGTACCTTCCAATTCTCAGAATTTTCAATTCTCAAAAGTCCTATGTGTAAAAATATTCAGCTTCCAATAGTTTAAAATATGTAAATCTTAAAAATTCAAGTTTGCAGAATTCTCAGTTTTTGAAATTTTTAAGTCTTTTGTTCACGCGCGGGGTGTCTTATAAATTTATACCTCGACTTACCTCCGCGGTGTTTTGTTTTTCTAAGCTGCAGTTCCTATTCTTTCAACCAAGTGGACTGTATGCGAATTGAGTCTATGTTAGGTTACACTTGCACTGAGGTTTTTAGGGTTTAACAACGAAAGTCTGCGGCACTTGACTAACTTACGGTACTGAACGAAGAAACCGACGACCGTTCTGCTTCAATATCCATAAGAAAGTGTTTGTTCACTACTCTGTCCACCTTATTCACAAATGCACAAGGAATTTTTATGGCAGGATATAAGGGAACAAGGGATGACAGTTTTACTACTAGATTTACGACTACAAATTTAAATAACTTAAAATTAACCACGCGAACTATTCGGGGAAACGACCTTTCCCGTTAAAACCCAACCAAAGGTTGTTTTAATAGCAACTGGCTCGTTAACGACACCCCAACGAGACTCGTTCAACAGAACCTGAGCAAAGATTTCCGCTCCGAGTAGCATGTCAATTTTACCAGGAACATTAAAATTAGGATCAGCTAAGGCCAAACCTCGAGTATGCGACCATTCCTTGACCCCTATCGACGACGAAGGTAATTGATTACAAATGTTCGGTAAAATATAACAATCAATTCCATATGCTGGAGACCGTGCTCCCGAGGGGCTGACTACACACGATAGTGCACCAGACACCAACGACGAATTCAAGCCAAGTCCTTGAACAGTGACATTGGCTCTCCGTTTCTTAAACCTAATTTCTGACGGCACCTTTCAGTCATAAAACTTTCCATGGATCCGTTATCTAATATTACACGAACAGATTGCAATGTTCCTGTATAATCAAGCACCGACACCATTGCCGTAGCTAACAGCGTGGTTGTGTGTTCTAATGATGTCGAAATCAACGAGCTAGTGGCAGGTTGTTCATGCACAACCGACGACGACAGATTGTCTTCACTAGGTCTACTAGGAGAAGTACGTCTAGGCGCCGCTCTCCGAGGAGACGCTGACCTTTGACGATGGGTTTGTCGGCGTGGCGACACCGATTTTTGTTTATCGAAGTGAAGCAACGAATTGTGCGACTGATGACATTTTCTACACGACCAATCTAACGTACAATTTTTCATCGAATGTGAAGGATTTAAACATTTAATGCAAAGATTTTTAAGCTTTACCACCTGAAATCTTTCTTGAGGGGTTTTATCGAGAAACTGCTTACATCTATAAATAGGATGCACAGCTTGACAGAAACTACAATTTTTAACATCATTATTGGTACCAACTAAAGAAGTTTTAGCCGAAGTGCTAACAAACCTTCTTTTTTCTCTTTCTTTAACGGAATCTCGAGCTTTTAAGCATGTTCCTGAAGCAATGTCATTGATTTCCAACACTTTACATTGTTTTTCAATGTACGACCTTAAATCTTTAAACGAAGGAATTTCGTCATTATTTCCTAATTCGAAACGCTTTAAAATGTTTGTATCTAATTTTTTCGATAACAGATTAAACAACATAAAATCTAATAAATCTATTTCCATCTGCCTTAACGCGAATATATTTTCATCAAAACAACTAATTAATTGCCGGAGTTCCGCATGCGAGTCTGAGGGACTGACCTTAGGGCATTTTTCGAGAGCATTAAAATATGTTGAAAGTAATAACCTCTTGGACTGAAAACGATTAGTAATGATTTTATAGGCTTCCACGTATGCATAATCATTTAATGGCAAGTGTTTTATTAAGCCACGCGACGACTCATCTAATGTATCAACGAGATGGCAAAATTTTTCAACGGGTGACAAACTGACATTATCATGAATCAACCGCTTATAAATTGCATTGTAACTCTCAAAATCTGAAATTCGTCCGGAGAAGCGGGGGACTGAAAGATGTTTCAGGCGAATTGCACAGTTTGACGAAAAGGAATTATTCATATTTTCCACCTTTGGCTTATTTTCTACCCGATCTAATTCGCATTGTTCAGCGATAATACGAATATCTAATAGATAATCATCGATTTTCACCCTAAGAGCCGAAAATTCATCCAATTGTTCACTTTCTTCATCAAAGAAAATGTCCTTGCAAAAGGATTTGAAGAGCGTTTCAATCTGTTCGACACTTTTAATCGACGCTCTAATTAAAGCAATCGATACGTCTTCCGGTTGGTTGATCTTACTGTAAATGTGATCCAACCTTTTAACTACAAATTTAGCTTCAAGAATAGCTTTATCAATTGATATAACCATATTTGATTAATGATTAATGAACGACAATAAAATTAATATGAAAACAATGCGTAACTCGAATACCCTAAATTACTAATTCATCTACGAAATTAAATTATTAATAGAAAAATGCACCTAACTACAGTGCTTTCCCGACAAAGCTTTTAAGGTTTCAAATAAATACCAATAACCCCTTTGTTATACAAGTTGCATGAACCCAAATGGTTGCTCCAACTTGAAGTGACAAATAAGGTAAAGATCTAGGATACAATAACCCTCATAAATAGTTTACATAAAAGGATACCGACGACGACCCTAATCTTTGCCACAAAGGATAAGAAATGTATTGTAAAATCTACAGTAAATGTGTAAGCAAGATGTTCTTTTCTGTGTAACACGTTTAACCATAATAAAAACTACGACAATTTTATAAATTTAAGTATAAGGAGCTTAAAGGATAGGAACTAATTATTTAATTAAAGATCCGGCTCGAAGGACCAATTTTGTACACGCGCGGGGGGTCTTATAAATTTATACATCGACTTACCTCCGCGGTGTTTTGTTTTTCTAAGCTGCAGTTCCTATTCTTTTAACCAAGTGGACTGTATTCGAATTGAGTCTATGTTAGGTTACACTTGCACTGAGGTTTTAGGGTTTAACAACGAAAGTCTGCGGCACTTGACTAACTTACGGTACTGAACGAAGAAACCGACGACCGTTCTGCTTCAATATCCATAAGAAAGTGTTTGTTCACTACTCTGTCCATCTTATTCACAAATGCACAAGGAATTTTTATGGCAGGATATAAGGGAACAAGGGATAACAGTTTTACTACTAGATTTACGACTACAAATTTAAATAACTTAAAATTAACCACGCGAACGTGCGACAAAGAGACCGAACATCTTTAAATATTCAATATTCAAAATTCGAATTTCTCTCAATTTCCAATTCCTAAAAATTCCAATTATCAAAATTCCAATTATGAAGCTTCATATTCGTCACACTTTCAAGTTTTCGTAACTTTCAAACTACAAACCTCTGAATTCACAAAATTTTCAATTCCGAAGGTATTAATACTAAAAGCTTCCAATTCTCAAAATTTCTCCTTTTCTAAATTTCAAATATTAAAAAATTTTTAATATTAAGAATTTTAGTTCCCCAGATTTTCAGTTTCTAAAACTTCAAAAGTTTAAAATCCCCTAATCTTAGTAATTCAAAATTGTAAAGTCTATAATTTTCAAAATTTCTAAGTTTCTAAATGGTTAAATCTTAAGTTCGAATTCTCTCAATTTCCACTTTGCAAAGCTTCCAATTATCAAATATCCTATTCATAAAGCTTCGAATTCGTCAAGCTTTCAAATTCTGATAACATCTAAACTACGTACCTTCAAATTCTCAGAATTTTCAAAGGTCTTATTACTAACTGAATTTCAAGTACCCAAAGATTTTAAATTTTAAAAATGGTTTTCTTGATTTTTAATTCCCAAAAGTTTAAAATATCTAAATTTTAAAAATTCAAGTTAGCAGAATCTTCAGTTGTCGAATTTTCTGTTTCATAATATTCAGTTTTCAAAATTCGAAATTCTCTCAATTTCTAATTCCAAAACTATCAATTATCAAAATTTCTATTTATAGAGATTCGTATTTGTCATGCTTTCAAATTCTCGTAACTTCCAGATCAGTACCTTCCAGTTCTCAAAATTTTCAATTCTCAAAAGTTCTATTTCTAAAAATTTCCATTTTTTTAAAATTTTCCTTTCTCTGAATTTCAGATAGCCAAAGATGGTAAATTTTAAGAACTTCAGTTCCCTAGATTTTTAATTCCCGAAACTTCAAAAGTTTAAAATATCTAAATCTTAGAAATTCAAGTTTGCAGTGACCTCAGTTTTCGAAATTTCTAATTCTCAAAATATTCAATTTTTAAAATTCGAAATTCTCTTATTTTCAATTCCTAAAGCTTCCAATTATCAAATTTTCTATTTATGAAGCTTCGTATTCGTCGCGCTTTCAAATTCTCGTAACTTTCAAACCACGTACCTTCCAATTTTCAGAATTTTCTATTCTCGAAGGCTCTATTTCTAAAAATTTCCAACTTTCGAAGTTTTTCTTTCTCTAAATTTCAGATACCGAAAGATTTTAAATTTTAAGAACATCGGTTTTCTAGATTTTTAATTCCCAAAACTTCGAAAGTTTAAAAAATCTAAATCATAGAAATTCAAGCTTGCAGTGTCACTGGTTTTCTAAATTTCTAGGTCTCTAAATATTCAATTTTTAGAATTCGAAATTCTCTCACTTTTCAATTCCCAAAACTTCTAATTATCAAAATTCCTACTTATAAAGTTTCGTATTCATCACGCTTTCAAATTCTGGTAACTTCCAAACCCGTACCTTCCAATTCTCAGAATTTTCAATTTTTAAAAGTTATATTTCTAAAAACTTCCAACTTTCAAAATTTTCCTTTCTCTGAATTTCAGATACCCAAAGATTTTAAATTTTAGGAATATTGGTTCTCTAGATTTTTAATTCCCGAAAATTCAAAAGTTTAAAATATCTAAATCTTAGAAATTCAAGTTTGCAGTGTTACCAGTTTTCAAAATTTCTAAGTCTCAAAATATTCAACTTTTAATTTTCGAAATTTTCTCACTTTCCAATTCCCAAAACTTCCTATTTAAGAAGCTTTGTATTCATCAAACTTTCAAATTCTCGCAACTTCCAAATTACAAACCTTCCAATTATCAAAATTTTCAATAAATATTGAAATTTTAAATTCGAATTCTCTCAATTTCCAATTTCCAATGATTCCAATTATCAAAATTCCTATTCATAAATTCGAAAATAAAGCTTCGAATTCGTCAAGCTTTCAAAATCTGGTAACATCCAAACCACGTATCTTTTCAAATTCTCAGAACTTTCAATTCTCAAAGGTTCTATTTTTAAAAATTCAGTTTCCAAAGTTTTTCTTTCTTTAAATTTCAAATACCCAAAGATTTTAAATTTTAAGAACTACAGTTTTCTAAATTTTGAGTTCCCAAAACTTCAAAAGTTTAAAATGTTTAAATCTTAGTAATTTAAGTTTGCAAAATCCTCAGTTTTCGATTTTTCTGTCTCAAAATATTCAATATTCAAAATTCGAAATTCTCTGAATTCCAATTCCTAAAACTTCAATTATCAAAGTTCCTATTTATGAAGCTTCGTATTCGGGAAGTTTTCAAATCCTTGTAACTTCCAAACCACGAACTTTTCAATTCTCAAAATTTTTAATTCTGAAAGGTTCTAATTTTAAAAACTTCCAATTCCTAAAATTTTCCTATCTCTAAATTTCAAATACGCAAAAAATTTTTATTTTAAGTACTTCAGTTCACGAGATTTTCAGTTCCCAAAACTTCTAAAGTGTAAAATCTCCTAACTCAAAAAATTCAAAATTGTAAAATCCCCAAATTTCAAAATTTCTAAGTCTCTAAATATTTAAATCTCAAATTCGAATTCGCTCAATTTGCAATTTCCAAAGCTTACAATTATCAAAATTCCTAGTTATGAAGTTTCGTATTCGTCAAGCTTTAAAATTCTTGTAACTTTCAAACCACGAACTTTTCAATTCGCAAAATTTTTAATTCTGAAAGGTTCTAATTTTAAAAACTTCCAATTCCTAAAATTTCCCTATCTCTAAATTTCAAATACGCGAAAATTTTTAATTTTAGGCACTTCAGTTTACGAGGTTTTTAATTCCCTAAACTTCTAAAGTGTAAAATCTCCTAACCCAAGAAATTCAAAATCGTAAAATCCCCAAATTTCAAAATTTCTAAGTCTCTAAATATTGAAATCTCAAATTCGAATTCTTTCAATTTCTAATTTCCAAAGCTTACAATGATCAAAATTCCTAGTTATGAAGTTTCGTACTCGTCATGCTTTCAAATTTTTGTAACTTCCAAACCACAAACTTTTCAATTCGCAAAATTTTTAATTCTGAAAGGTGCTAATTTTAAAAACTTCCAATTCCTAAAATTTCCCTATCTCTAAATTTCAAATACGCGAAAATTTTTTGTTTTAAGTACTTCAGTTCACGAGATTCTCAGTTCCCAAAACTTTTAAAGTGTAAAATCTGCTAACCCAAGAAATTCAAAATTGTAAAATCCCCAACTTTCGAAATTTCTAAGTTTCTAAATATTTAAATCTCAAATTCAAAATCGTTCAATTTCCAATTTCCAAACCACAAATTTTTCAATTTTCAAAATTTTTAATTTTGAATATTTCTAATTCTAAAAACTTCCAATTCCTAAAATTTCGCTTTCTCTAAATTTTAAATACTCGAAAATTTTTAATTTTAAGTACTTAAATTCACGAGATTTTCAGTTCCCAAAACTTCTAAAGTATAAATTCTTTTAACCCAAGAAATTCAAAATTGTAAAATCCCCAACTTTCAAAATTTCTAAGACTCTAATTTTTAAATCTCAAATTCGAATTCGCTCAATTTCCAATTTCCAAAGATTTCCGTTATCAAAGTTCCTTCCAAACCACAAATTTTTCAATTTTCAAAATTTTTAATTTTGAATATTTCTAATTCTAAAAACTTCCAATTTCTAAAATTTCGCTTTCTCTAAATTTTGAATACTCGAAAATTTTTAATTTTAAGTACATAAATTCACGATTTTCAGTTCCCAAAACTTCTAAAGTATAAAATCTCCTAACCCAAGAAATTCAAAATTGTAAAATCCCCAACTTTCGAAATTTCTAAGGCTCTAAATATTTAAATCTCAAATTCGAATTCGCTCAATTTTCAATTTCCAAAGCTTTCCGTTATCAAAGTTCCTTGCAAACCACAAATTTTTCAATTTTTAGAATTTTTAATTTTGAATATTTCTAATTCTAAAAACTTCCAATTCCTAAAATTTCCCTTCCTCTAAATTTTAAATACTCAAAAATTTTTCATTTTAAGTACTTAAATTCACGAGATTTTCAGTTCCCAAAACTTCTAAAGTATAAAATCTCCTAACCTAAGAAATTCAAAATTGTAAAATCCACAACTTTCGAAATTTCTAAGACTCTAAATATTCAAATCTCAAATTCGAATTTCCTCAATTTCCAATTTCCAAAGCTTCCAACTACCAAAATTCTTATTTATAAAGTTTCGTATTTGTCAAGCTTCCAAATTCTTGCAACTTCCAAGACAGGAACATTTCAATCTCCAAATTTTCAATTCTGGATGTTTCTAATTTCAAAATCTTTCAATTCCCAAAATTGTCCCTTCTTTAAATTTCAAATACACAAAGCATTTTAATTTTAAAAACCTCATTTCTCCAGACTATCAGTTCCCAAAACATCGCAGGTTTAAAATATCCCAATCTTAGAAATTTAAATTTGCAAATTCACGAATTTTCGAAATTTCTAGGTCTTTAAATATTAAATTTTTAAATTCGAATTCTTTCACTTTCCAATTCCCAAAACTTTCGATTATCAAAATTGCTATTTATGAAGTTTCGTATTCGTTAAGCTTTGAAATTCTCGAAACTTCCAAACTGGGAACCTACCAATTCCCAAAATTTTCATTTGTTACTGGTTCTAATTCTAAAAGCTATCAATTTCAAAAATCTCCCCTTCTCTAAATTTTAAAATTTACAAATTTTTAATTTTAAGATCAGTTTTCTAGATTTTCAATTCCCAAAACTTTAAAAGTTTAAAATTTCCAAATCTAAATTCAAATTCGTAGCATCCCAAGCGTTCGAAATTTCTAAGTCTCAAAATATTCAATTCCAATATATGAAATTTTCTCAATTTGTAAATAACAAAATTCCCATTTATGAAAAATTAATTTTATAATTTAAAAATTTTTATTCACAAGATTATTAACTCCCAACTCTTAATTTTCAAAATGTCATCCTCAGAAATGACAATTCATTATATTTCCAATTCTCGAAAGTACTAATTCCCAAAATGTATTCTCTACATTTGCCATTCTCTAAACTTTCGTATTCAAAATTTACAATTCCAATTTTCAAAAGTTCCAATTCTCAAAAGCTCCAAAATCTAAAACTTTAAATCTCAAGATTTTCAAAGGCCACAGCCTTAAAGTTTTATAAATAAAATTTTCAAGATTTATAATTCTCAAAAATTCCAACTACTAATGGGGACAGTGCTTGCGCATTCTTAATATGTAGCTTACTTCGGGATGGTTTAAAACTATATTTTCGTGGAGATTTTGGTGTGTTCTATAACTGACAAAGCTAAAGAACATGTGTACATAAAATACGTCAAAAATTTCCTAGAGGTTAATTTAATCATCCCCAAGACGAGGTTATATTTTTGTACCTTTTGACACAGCCTTTGGAGCTGTTGGTGTTGAGGCCATCTCCCATGTAATATACACCGTCACGTTCTCTCTTAGCTTATATTATTTCCATCCGGCTCAATTTAATCATTAAGACGCTTTGATTTATACATCGTTTTCTTAATGAATGAGTAATTCTTAGTTTTAGCCTTTTCGCATCCTTGTTAAAGAAGTGTCGACAGGTTCTAACAGCAGGAATTCGATGAACTACAAGACACATGCTGTGTAAATCGTGGCCGGTACTGAATTTCTATGTAAACTCTTCAGATGTAAACCACAAGAACCATCAGAATTTTATTTGCGCTTTGATTAAAGACGCTTCTTGTTCTCTGAACAAGATAATCTAAACATAACTCGCAGTTAATGACCGTATACGATATAAAAATTTAAAAAAATGAACAGTTCTTACATTAAGAATAAGACGAAGAGTTTTTTAGTACGAGGAAGATCCTGTCATAATAAATTTGTTTTGCCATAATTTTGCAAGATTGATGTTCGTTGTGAATAGTTGAGCATATGAAGAAGTTCGATTGTCCTTAAGCGAGAGGGAGAGAAGTTGTCTTGGTGAATTTAACATGTGCCTTGCCTTGATTTGAACTAATTATGTGTTAATTATAAGACGGGATGTTGTAATGATGCGTGGAGAAATATTTTGCTTGAGGATCTTGTACCGCACTTACTCGAAAAATCGTAGTTTAAAGACGCTTTGCTTTATAAAGAATAGAAAAAAGCAATTGGAAATTGATTAAACGGTTTTCCAGCTCCTCAAATTGGACCAGTTTTTCTTCACAAAAGGTTATTGAAAGCCCTGAAATCATAAAACGGTCCAAATATGTACACGAAGTTGAAAAACGAAGACGTTATATCTGGTCTTGCTTTGTCTGTACTGCTGTACAGACATGGACCAATCACAGCTCGGTCCAGACCGTGTTCATCATCAAGAGCATAACTGTTGTTCGTTTCACTGCTTGCCGTACTTTGGCATTACCGCCATCGTCACTATCGTAGGGTTGCTGGTTACCCATCGGGCGCGTCCCCAGGTGGCGGATAGGGGAGGCCCATTGTCACCGCACGAGCCATGGGACTTTATGATGGGATAAACCTAGCACTGGAGATGATCCAGGGCGTTGAATGGCCGAAAAACCACAACATACGGGAGAGCGAGTGTACGTCAGTGCGACTTATACCCTGTACGACGATAGTTAGGCTAATCCCATATCGCAGACCAAACCATCAAAAACCCCTACTGCTATTGGGTCGATAGTGGTTTGCACAAGGGTAGGCCACCTTGTGTTTGTGCCGTGCGAGGTGACCCTTGTCGGTTGGATGAAGGGGTCCTGGTGGTTGAGCCACGCCTGGGGCGGGATTAGTTCCCTGGAGTCTGGCAACACACCACTTTGGCCTAGATTTTACCTGGACGGGAGGTCGGGGCTAACCCATCCTGATCAATCGGGTTAGGTTAGACGGCCGACTGGGTGAGCTCTTAGAGTGGGGAGCGTGCAGTCGGCACTGCGGGTGAGTGGCACATTCTATATATGTGCTACAACAAAGCGGTATTTAGGCTCGTAGGTAACCTACCTTTGGGGGGCCATATCTTCCTGGTAGTCCTGATGTGGAATTTGGCATCTCAGTTAGGACTCCGTGGTGGATGAGTAGCCGGGAAGATGAATTTTTATTATCTAACATGAATGAAAACGTCAATGTAGCTAATCTAGAGGGTGCGTCTTCGGACACCCCTTAATCTATGTCGCAGACTCCATGAGAGCAGCAACTACAACAACAGCAACCTCAACATAGCAGGCAGCAATACCAACCAGATGACTAGCAACAACAGCGTCCACAGAGAAAGAGGATCAGTGGGGCTGAATAGAAGAGAAAGAGGAAGACACGCCTGGCAGTATGGACGGCTGCCACGGATAAGCCTGCCCCGTCGGCTAACCAATCCAAGGAGCAGCCTCCTAACCGTCAGGCACCCTCCACCTTGAAACATTCCACCTCCACCCCAAGGCTGTCAGAAGCCAAATCGGGTAAGAGCAAGAAAAGGGTGCGATCTGACGACACTCCACCGCAAGCTAAACCTTCGAAAAGGAAGTGCAGGATCGACACCGCTCGCTCTGTTAGTAGCAGCTATGGGGAGGCAGCTTCCAAGCACCTCCAAGTAGCTCTTATCCTTGGGGAAAAACCTTAGGCTAAATTAGTACAAACAGCTATCGAGAAGGCGTTGGACGAGTATCTGTTTGTTACGTACCGAAAATCGGCCGTAAACATTTCCAATTTTAGTTTTAATTTGTAAGTGATTTCGCGCCAATAATTTTAAAAAAGTTGTGCGCGTATTTCCGTCACTTCAGACAGTGCGTTTGCGCAAAGGATTACGCAGACGCGGAGTGGGGACAAGGGTGGTAATTTCCGATACGTCAGGACTGGTCAGCCAGACGTTGTGCCTAGTGATTTATCTTTGTGCCGTTTCTGTTCTCCTTTTTCAGGCAATGTAGGTTTCCTCCCATTTTCTACCTGATATCGTTCATCCTTACCTGTATTCCTGTGTTCCGCTACAGAAGAAGAAGACAAATTTGAATTTGGATTCGACCAGGGGGCCCAACGGATTACCCACGCCCGAAATGCTCCCCGACGCCAGCTGCCGTTATAATAGCGTAATGCTGTAAGGAGTTCTACAGTTACCTGAGTACCCTTCTCGTTTTTTTGCATGTGATATAGTAATTTAAAACATTTATATGACGTGATATCTTATTGCGCATCATTTTGCGATTATTTATTTGTAGTACCAACTGACGTAGTGGCTCTCGTGCATTACCGCCGGGAGTATAATATGTTCTCTCTTCTCGATAACACAACTCCACCAACCTTCAGGAGATGGGCGTACTCGGGCGAGATCTTTCGGATCTGGTGCGAGGATGACTACTCCCTGAAGTGAATAACAGAGGCGGTTGGCAACCCCTCTTAGTTGTGAGAGGCTGCACGCCTAGTGATCGTCTAAGTGGGATTACTACCCAGAATTCTGAAAGCGGCATTTTTGATTCCGGGACTTCTGGAAGACATAGATGTTGTTCAAAGACGTCTGCGGGCGCAAAACCCTTAGACAGACATATTCAAGTGGCGGGTCTTCCACAACGCTACGAGGCACCAGCCTCAAGGGAGGCTAGTCGTTTTGGAGTTGGGGAGGATGTTAGGGACGCTATAGCGAGTAGGGGAGGGGGAAATAAATTTCTATTAAACTAGACAATATTTCTTTTTTTTGCCTTACACTTTTATAAATCTTCGGGTTTAACTTCAAAATGATATGATATTTCTTATGTATCTTATACAAATCACATTTAGTCTTCGATGCTTTGGAAGAAATTTGAGGGTTTAAAAACTGTTCATGCGTCTTAAGGTAAATATTTCTAGGTATCGTAACACGAGGTAAAGATGTCAAAACATTGCTACAGGAATTTTTTAAAGAGTGCATGCAAATAGCATTTAAACTTGGATGCTTTGGAGGAAGGTCTGAGTCTGAATTTTATAAAGTCCCTTCAGACATTTTAAGGTCCTATTTTTTTGGGTATTTAATAAAGTAGAAATGGACTTCAAAATACTCGAATTTCTCGTATCAGTAAGTAAAGAAATGAAAAAAGTTACTACAGAATTCTGTGTTTATTGAAATAAAAATTGAGTTGAGAGGAGATGCTGGGGCACTTGAGGCACTTCTCTAACACTCGTTTCCATAAGACTTGAAAATAATTTAGTTCTTTGTAAGTCCAAAACGATGTTTTTCATATGCTGCATTTGTAAGGCAACTACTTTTAGATGCTTTGAAAAAGGTTATCAGTTTTATAAAGGCTTCTCAAGTATTTCAAAGCCAAATTCTTCTGGCTATATTAAAACACATAAATGGACCTCAAACTGCCGAAACTCCTCCTATCACGAGGGTGCTTTACAATGAATACAGCAGGGATTCTGGGTTTGTAAAACTGAAAAAAGAAAGGAAGATGGGAAGTATGGAGGAAGTTCTCTAACACTGAATTTTATAAAACCACGTTTTGTTATTTCAGCTCTAACATTTCGTGATTGTTTGTGTTAAAGTCAGCAAAATGATGTTTCCTTATGTAATCTATGTAAATAGCACTGACTTTTGGATGCTTTGGAAAAACTTATACGATTTTAGAAAGACCCCTAGCACGAGGTTGTGGAAAAAATTACTGCAGCAAGTGTTCTACATTTGTACAGCATTTAAAGGTGTTGCGGGGAAGGGATTGAGTTTTATAAAACTTGAAAATAATTGTTTTTAGCTCTATCTTACATAATTCTACGAGTTTACTACCAAAATGATAAGATTTTTTTGTAAGTAGATCACATTTACTCTTGAGTGCTTTGGAAAAAGTTTGAGGCTTTTATAAAAACTTTTCAGTCGCTTTAGGATAATATTTCTCTGGGAATTTAATAAAATATACATAGACGTCGTGCTGCTCAAACTTATCGGAGGTAAAGATGTGGAAAAATGCATACCATTTTTTTTTATATGACATGCAAATCGTATTACTCGTGAATGCTTTGGAAAAAGCTTAAGGGCTTTATAAAGACTTTTCAGACGTTTTAGGGTAATATTTCTCTAGGCATTTAATAAAATATACATGGACATCGTACTGCTCGAACGTATGACGAGGTGAAGATGTGTAAAAAATTACTACCTGATTTTTTTATGTGTCGGAAGCAAATCGTTTTTACTCTTTAATGCTTTGGAAAAAGCTTGATGGTTTTATAAAGACTTTTCAGACGCTTTAGGGTAATATTCCTCTGGGTATTTAATAAAATATACATAGACGTCGTGCTGCTCAAACTTATCGGAGGTAAAGATGTGGAAAAAATTCCTACCATAATTTTTTTAATGACATGCAAATCGTATTACTCCTGAATGCTTTGGAAAAAGCTTAAGGACTTTATAAAGACTTTTCAGACGTTTTAGGGTAATATTTCTCTAGGCATTTAATAAAATATACATGGACATCGTACTGCTCGAACGTATGACGAGGTGAAGATGTGTAAAAAATTACTACCTGAATTTTTTATGTGTCGGAAGCAAATCGTTTTTACTCTTTAGTGCTTTGGAAAAAGCTTGATGGTTTTATAGAGACTTTTCAGACGCTTTAGGGTAATATTCCTCTGGGTATTTAATAAAATATACATAGACGTCGTGCTGCTCAAACTTATCGGAGGTAAAGATGTGGAAAAAATTCCTACCATAATTTTTTTAATGACATGCAAATCGTATTACTCCTGAATGCTTTGGAAAAAGCTTAAAAACTTTATAAAGACTTTTCAGACGTTTTAGGGTAATATTTCTCTAGGCATTTAATAAAATATACATGGACATCGTACTGCTCGAACGTATGACGAGGTGAAGATGTGTAAAAAATTACTACCTGAATTTTTTATGTGTCGGAAGCAAATCGTTTTTACTCTTTAATGCTTTGGAAAAAGCTTGATGGTTTTATAAAGACTTTTCAGACGCTTTAGGGTAATATTCCTCTGGGTATTTAATAAAATATACATAGACGTCGTGCTGCTCAAACTTATCGGAGGTAAAGATGTGGAAAAAATGCCTACCATAATTTTTTTAATGACATGCAAATCGTATTACTCCTGAATGCTTTGGAAAAAGCTTAAGGACTTTATAAAGACTTTTCAGACGTTTTAGGGTAATATTTCTCTGGTTGTTTAATAAAATATACAAGGACTTCGTGCTGTTCGAACGTATCACGAGGTGAAGATGCAAAAAAATTAGTACCTCAATTTTTTATGTGGTGGAAGCAAATCGTATTTACCCTTCAATGCTTTGGAATAAGTTTGAGGGATTTATAAAACTTTTCAAACACTTTAGGGAAATATTCCTCTGGGTATTTAATAAAATATACATAGACTTCGTGCTGCTCGAACTTATCAGGAGGTGAAGATGTGGAAAAAATTCTTACCATAATTTTTTGTATGACATAAGCAAATTGTATTTACTCTTAAATGCTTTGGAAAAAGCTTGAGGGTTTTATAAATATTTTTCAGACGTTTCAGGGTAATATTTCTCTGGGTATTTAATGAAGTATAAATGGACTTCAAACTGCTCAAACTTATCACGAAGTGAAGATGTGTAACAAACTACTACCTGAAATTCTTATGTGGTGAAAGCAAATCGTATTTACCCTTCAATGCTTTGGAAAAAGTTTGAGGGCTTTATAAAGACTTTTCAGACGTTTTAGAGTAATATTTCTATGGGTATTTAATAAAATATACATGGACTTCGTGCTGCTCGAACGCATTACGAGGTGAAGATGTATAAAAAATTAGTACCTGAATTTTTTATGTGGTGGAAGCAAATCGTATTTACCCTTCAAAGCTTTGGAAAAAGTTTGAGGGCTTTATAAAGACTTTCCAAATGTTTTAATATCAATTATTTTGAGCATTTATTAAAATATAAACGGCCTTTAAAATGTTTGAACAAGTGCAAGTGTATAAAAAAATTGCTGTATATATTCTGTGTTTGTTGAAATAAAAATTGAATTAAGAGGAGAGGTTGGAAAAGGGGAAAGACACTTCACCACCGCTTAAAAACAATTCAGTTCTAATATTCCATAATTCTTTGGGTTTATACCCAACATGATGTTCTTTTTATATACTGCACCTCTATGGCATATATTTTTGAATGCTTTAGAAAAGGTTTAAAAGTTTTATAAAGGCACTTCATATTTTTTTAAGGCCAAATTCTGGTGTCCACCGTAAATTGATTTCAAACTACGCAAACTTCTCCTATCACAAGTTGACGATGTTGTAAGAAAATTATAACTGAGATTTTGTGATAATGAAACAAAAAAAATTGGAAGGGGTGGGGAAGGGTGAAGGCAGTTCTCTAACCATAATTTATAAAACAACATTTTGTTATTTTAGCTCTAACATTTTACAATTGTTCGGTTAAAGCCCATAATAATGTTCCTTTATGTAATCTATGTTGATAGCATTAAAGTTTGGATGCTTTGGAAAAAATTAGAGGATTACAGAAAGTCTTTTTCAGCTATTTCACGGCAAAATTTTTCTGGGTATTTAATATAGTATTAAATGGACTTATTCTCTACCACAAGGTTGGGAAAAATTACTACAGGGATTCTGCGTTTGTACAATTAAAAATTGAATTTAGAGAAGGGGTGGGCAGGCAGCGAAGATGTGGAAAAAATTCCTACCTTAATTTTTTTTATGACAATTGCAAATCGTATTTACTTTTGAATGCTTTGGAAAAAGCTTGAGGGTTTTATAAAGACTTTCAGACGTTTTAGGGTAATATTTCTCTGGGTGAAGATGTGGAAAAAACTCCCATCATAATTTTTTATATGACATATGCAAATCGTATTTACTCCTTAATGCTCTAGAAAAAGCTTGAGGGTTTTATAAAAACTTTCCAGACGTTTTAGGGTAATATTTTTCCGGGTATTTAATAAAGTATAAATGGACTTCGAGCTGCTTGAACTTATCACGAGGTGAAGATGTGGAAAAAATTACTGCCTGAATTTTTTTATGTGGCGGAATGAAATCGTATTTACATTTTAATGCTTTGGAAAAAGCTTAAGGGTTTTGTTAAGACTTATCAGACGCTTTAGATTAGAGTAATATTTCTCTGGGTGTTTAATAAAATATACATGGACTTAGAAAGTGCTCGAACTTATCAGGCAGTAAAGATGTGGAAAAAATTCCTACCCTAATTTTTTATATGACAATTGCAAATCGTATTTACTCTTGAATGCTTTGGAAAAAACTTAAGGGTTTTGTAAATACTTATCAGACGCTTTAGGGTAATATTTTTCTGGGTGTTTAATAAAATATACATGAACTTAGAAAGTGCTCGAACTTAACAGGCAGTAAAGATGTAGAAAAAATTCCTACCCTAATTTTTTATATGACAATTGCAAATCGCATTTACTCTTGAATGCTCTAGAAAAAGCTTGAGGGTTTTATAAAAACTTTCCAGACGTTTTAGGGTAATATTTATCCGGGTATTTAATAAAGTATAAATGGACTTCGAGCTGCTTAAACTAATCACGAGGTGAAGATGTGGAAAAAATTACTGCCTGAATTTTTTATGTGGCGGAATGAAATCGTATTTACATTTTAATGCTTTGGAAAAAGCTTAAGGGTTTTGTAAAGACTTATCAGACGCTTTAGAGCAATATTTCTCTGGGTGTTTAATAAAATATACATGGACTTAGAAAGTGCTCGAACTTATCAGGCAGTAAAGATGTGGAAAAATTCCTACCCTAATTTTTTATATGACAATTGCAAATCGTATTTACTCTTGAATGCTTTGGAAAAAGCTTGAGGATTTTATAAAGACTTTTCAGATGTTTTAAGGTACTATTTTCTGGGTATTTAATAAAGTATAAACGGACTTCGAACTGCTCAAACTTATCACGAAGTGAAGATGTGTAAAAAAATACTACCTGGTTTTTTTATGTGGCGGAAGGAAATCGTATTTATCCTTCAATGCTTTGGAAAAAGTTTGAGGATTTTATAAAGACCTTTCAGACACTTTAGGGCAATATTGCTCTAGGTGTTCAATAAAATATACATGGACTTAGAAAGTGCTCGAACTTATCAGGCAGTAAAGATATGGACAAAATTCCAACCCTAATTTTTTATATGACAATTGCAAATCGTATTTACTTTCGAATGCTTTGGAAAAAGCTTGAGGATTTTATAAAAACCTTTTAGACACTTTAGGGCAATATTGCTCTAGGTGTTTAATAAAATATACATGGACTTCGTGCTGCTCGAACTAATCAGGAGGTGAAGATGTGAAAAAAATTCCTACCATAATTTTTTATATGACAATTGCAAATCGTATTTACTCTTGAATGCTTTGGAAAAAGCATGAAGGTTTTATAGACACCTTTTAGACGTTTTAGGGTATTATTTTTCCGGGTACTTAATAAAGTATAAATGGATTTCGAGCTGCTCGAAGGTATCACGAGGTAAAGATGTGTAAAAAATTACTATCTGAGTTTTTATGTAGCGGAGACAAATCATATTTACCCTTCAATGCTTTGGAAAAAGTTTGAGGGTTTTATGAAATCTTTTCAGACACCTTAGGGTAATATTTCTCTGGGTATTTAATAACACATACATGGACTTCGTGCTGCTCGAACTTAACTGAAGGTGAAGATGTGGAAAAAATTCTTACAATAATTTTGTATATAACAATTGCAAATCCTATTTACTCTTGAATGCTTTGGAAAAAGCTTGAAGGCTTTATAAACACTTCTCAGACGTTCTAGGGTAATATTTTTTTTGGGTATTTAATAAAGTATAAATGGATTTTGAGCTGCTTGAACGTATCACGAAGTGAAGATGTGTAAAAAAATACTACCTGAATTTTTTATGTGGCGGAAGGAAATCGTATTTATCCTTCAATGCTTTGGAAAAAGTTTGAGGATTTTATAAAGACCTTTCAGACACTTTAGGGTAATATTGCTCTAGGTGTTTAATAAAATATACATGGACTTCGTGCTGCTCGAACTAATCAGGAGGTGAAGATGTAAAAAAAATTCCTACCCTAATTTTTTATATGACAATTGCAAATCGTATTTACTCTTGAATGCTTTGGAAAAAGCATGAAGGTTTTATAGAGACTTTTTAGACGTTTTAGGGTATTATTTTTCCGAGTACTTAATAAAGTATAAATGGATTTCGAGCTGCTCGAAGGTATCACGAGGTAAAGATGTGTAAAAAATTACTATCTGAGTTTTTATGTAGCGGAGGCAAATCGTATTTACCCTTCATTGCTTTGGAAAAACTTTGAGGGTTTTATAAAGTCTTTTCAGACGCTTTAGGGTAATATTTCTCTGGGTATTTAATAACACATACATGGACTTCGTGCTGCTCGAACTTAACTGAAGGTGAAGATGTGGAAAAAATTCTTACAATAATTTTTTATATGACAATTGCAAATCGTATTTACTCTTGAATGCTTTGGAAAAATCTTGAAGGTTTTATAAAGACTTTGCAGACGTTTTAGGGTAATATTTTTCCGGGTATTTAATAAAGTATAAATGGACTTCAAATTGCTGAAACTTCTTCTATCACGAGGTAAAAATGTGGAAACAATTTTTTATATGGCGTAGGCAACTCGAATTTACTCTCGGTTGCTTTAAAAAAAGTTTGAGTGTTTTATAAAGACCTTTCGTGCATTTTTAGGTTATATTTTTCTTTGATAATTAATAAACTATAGATGAACTTCGAACTGCTCAAACTTCTCCTAACACGAGTTAAGGATATGGAAAAGATCGCTAAAAGAATATTTTATATGGCGTATGCAAGAAACATTTACTCTCTCGGTTGCTTTGAAAAGTTTGAGTTTTATATGGCATAAGCAAGTCGCATTTAATTTCTGTTACTTTCAAAAAAAGTTAGAGGGTTTTATAAAGACTTTTCATGCGTTTTAAGGTTATATTTATATGTGGTATTTAGTAAAGTATAAATAGACCTCGAACTACTCAAACTTCTCTAAGCACGAGGTAAAGATGTGAAAAAAATTGCTAGCGGAATTTTTATATGCCGTATGCAAATCACATTTACTGTTGAATGCTTTAGAAGAGGTTTGAGGATTTTATAAAGACTCTTCGTGCGTTTTAGGGTTATATTTTCCTGTGGTATTTAGTAAAGTATAAATGCACTTTGAATTGCTCAAACTTCTCCTAGCACGAGATAAATACGTGGAAAAAGTTGCCACTGGAAATTTTGATATGGCGTTGGCAAATCGCATTTACTCTCGGTTACTTTGAAAAAAGTTTGAGGGTTTTATAAAGACTTTACATGCGTTTTAAGGTTATATTTTTCTTTGTGTTTAATAAAATATAAATAGACTTCGAACTGCTCAAATATCTCGTATCACGAGGTAAAGGTCCAGAGAACAATACTACGGAAATTGTGTGTTCAGTGAAATAAAAATTGAATTGAGTAAAGGGGGTGGGGAGGAGTAGGGTGCCACTGAAATTTCTTAGATGGCGTGTGTAAATCTCTTTTACTCTTGAAAGTTTTGGAAAAGGTTTGAGTGTTTTATAAAGTCCCTTCAGATATTTTAAGGTCATATTGCTTTGGAAATTTAATAAAGTAGAAATGGTCTTCAAACTGCTCAAACTTCTCCTATCATAAAGCAAAAGAAGCCGAAAAAATTGCCACTGGAATTTTTTATATTGCATATGCAAATTTCATTTACTCTTGAATGTTTTGGAAAAGATTGGAGGGTTTTATAAAGACCCTTTGGATGTTTTAAGTCATATTGCTTTGGCAATTTAATAAAGTTGAAATGGACTTTAAACCGCTCGAACTTCTACTATCACAAAGCAAAAAAGGCGAAAAAATTGCCACTGGAATTTTTTATATGGCGTATTCAAATCTCATTTACTCTTGAAAGTTTTGGAAAAGATTGGAGTGTTTTATAAACACCCTTCGGATATTTTAAGGTCATATTGCTTTGGAAATTTAATAAAGTTGAAATAGACTTTAAACTGCTCGAACTTCTCCTATCACAAAGCAAAAAAAGTAGGAAAAATTGCCACTGGAATTTTTTATATGCCGTATGCAAATCTCATTTACTCTTGAAAGTTTTAGAAAAGGTCATATTACGTTGGAAATTTAATAAACTAGAAATGGTCTTCAAACTGCTCCAACTTCTACCACAAGGCAAAAAAATGTCGAAAAAATCCATTTAATCTTTGTAAATCACAGTGACTTTTGATGCTTTGAAAAAAGACTTTAGATATTTCAAGGTTAAATTTTTCTGGGTATTTGATATGGTATATAAATGAACTTGAAATTGCCCGATCTTCTCCTAATAGGGGGTAAAGATATTAAAGAAAAAATTACTAGAGGGAGCTTTTTTTAAAAAAAATTACTGATTTGAAGGAAGGGTTGGGAAATGGATTAAATTTAATTGGACGTTTCTTCATTTCAGTTTTATGGTTTCATGATGTTTTGTAGCTTTCTGATATTCCCCTAAAACAAGTTCTAGGAGGTGAAAAAAAATTACAACACATCCATTTTTAAAAATAAAAATTGAAGGAAGGTTGGGGAGGGAGCTAAATTTTTTGAACCTTTCTTTATTTTAGCTTTATGATTTCATGAAGCTTTGTACCTACCCGAAATTCTCCCAGCACGAGGTAAAGATGTTGGAAAAAGTTACAAGACAGACTCATTTTTAAAAGTAAAAAAAATTAAAAGGAGGGTTGGGGAGGGAGCTAAATTTTTTGAACTTTTCTTTATTTCAGCTTTATGATTTCATGATACTTTGTAGCTGCTCGAAATTCTCCTAACTCGAGGTAAAGATGTTGGGAAAAATTACAAGGCAGATCCATTTTTAAAAATAGAAAAAATTGAAAGGGTGATAGGGAGGGAGCTAAATTTATAGAACGTTTCTATGTTTCAGCTCCCAAAATTCTTCTAACTAGAGGTAAAAATGTTAGAAAAAAATTACTTGATATATCAATTTTTAAAAATAAAAAGAATCAAAAGTAGGGTTGAGGAAGTAACTAAATTTTATAGAACGCTTCCTTATTTCAGCTTTATGACTTCACGATGGTTTGTAGCTCCGCGAAATTCTCCTAGCAGGAGGTAAGGATGTTGGGAAAAAATTACTAGATAGATCCGTTTTTAAAAATAAAAAGAATTAAAAGGAAGGTTGAGGAAAAAGTTAAATTTATAGAACTTTCTTTTATTTCAGCTTTGTCATTTTATGATGCCTTATAGTTCCCCGGAATTCTCATAACACGAGGTAAATATGTTGGGGAAAAAATTACTATAAAGATCCGTTCTTAAAAATAAAACTGATTTGAAAGAAGGGTTGGGGAAGGGGAAAAATTTTTTGAAAAATTGTTTTATGATTTCATGTAGCTCCCCAAAATTCTTCTTACACGAGGTTGGAAAAAAATTACTGGACAAATCCATTTTTAAAAATAAAAAGAATTGAAAAAAGGGTTGGAGAAAGAGCCAAATTTTTAGAACGTTTCTTTATTTCAGCTTTATAATTTTATGATGCTTTGTAACTGCCTAAATTTCTTCTAGCACGAAGTAGAGATATTGGAAAGAAATTACTAAAGAGATCCTTTTTTAAAAAGGAAAACTAGATTGAAGGGAGGGTTGGGGAATAGGCTAAATTGTATACAACGTTTCTTTATTTTAACTTTATGATTTCATTAATCTTTGAAGCTCTAGCATGAGGAAAATATAATGGAGAAAAAGCTATTACAGAGATCCGTTTTTAAAAATAAAAACTGATTTGAAAGGAGGGTTGAGGAAGGAGCTAAATTTTATAGAACGTTTTTTTATTTTAGCTTTATAATTTCACGATGCTTTGTAGCTCGCCTAAATTTTCCCAACACGAGGTTGGAAGGTTGAAACAAAATACTAGACTGATCCATTTTTAAAAATAAAAAGAACTAAAAGGATGGTTGGGGAGGGAGCTAAATTTATAGAACGTTTTTTTTATTTCAGCTTCATGATTCCATGATGCCTTGTGGCTCCCTGAAATTCTTCTAACGCGGGGTAAAGATGTCGGGAAAAAATTACTAGATAGATCCGTTTTTAAAAATAAAAAGATTGAGAGGAGGGTTGGATGAGTTCAATTTTATAGAACGTTTCTTTATTTCAACTTTATGATTTCGTGAAGCTTTGTGGCTCCCTGAAATTCCCCTAACTCGAAGCAAAAGTGTTAGAAAAAATTACTAGACAAATCCATGTTTAAAATTAGAAAAAAATTTTAAAAAATGTTGGACATTGAGCTAAATTCATAGAACGTTTCTATATTTCAGCTTTATGTTTTCATGATGCTTTGTAACTCCCCAAAATTCCCCTAACTCAAGGCAAAAGTGTTAGAAAAAAATTACTAGACATATTCATTTTTAAAAATAAAAAGAATTGAAAGGAGGGTTGAGGAAGTAGCTAAATTTATAAAATGTTCCTTTATTTCAGCTTTATGTTTTCACGATGCTTTGTAGCTTCCCAAAATTCTCCTAGCACAAGGTAAATATGTTGGGGAAAAATTACTATAGAGATCCGCTTTTAAAAATAAAAACTGATTTGAAAGGAGGGTTGGAGAAGGAGCTAAATTGTAAAGAACGTTTCTTTATTTCAGCTTTATGATTTCATGATACTTTGTAGCTTCCCAAAATTCTCCTTACACGAAGTAGAGGTGTTGCAAAAAATTTCTAGACACCTCCATTTTTAAAAATAGACAGAATTGAAAAGAGGGTTGGGGAGGGAGCTAAATTTATAGAACGTTTCGTTATATCAGCTTTATGATTTCATGATGCTTTGTAACTGCCCAAATTTTTTCTAGCACGAAGTAGAGATGTTGGAAAAAATTTCTAGAGAGATCCTTCTTTAAAAATGAAAACTGAATTGAGAGGAGGGTTGGGGAAGGGGCTAAATTTTACACAACTTACCTTTATTTTAGTTTTATGATTTTATAATGCTTTGTAGCTGTCCGAAAACCTCCTAGCACGAGGTAAATATGTTGGGGAAAAAGGTATTATAGAAATCCGTTTTTAAAAATAAAAACTAATTTGAAAGGAGGGTTGGGAAAGGGGCTAAATTTTATAGAACGTTTCTTTATTTCAGCTTTGTGATTTCATGATGATTTGTAGCCCCCGGAATTTTCCTAACACGAAGTAAATATGTTGGGCAACAAATTACTATAGAGATCCGTTTTTAAAAGTAAAAACTGACTTTAAAGGAGGATTGGGGAAGGGGGAAAGGGTTAAATTTTATAGAACGTTTCTTTATTTCAACTTTATGATTTCATTATGCTTTGTAGCTCTTCGAAACTCTCCTTACAAAAGGTAGAGGTGTTGGAAAAAAATTACCAAACATCCGTTTTTAAAAATAAAAAGAATTGAAAGGAGGGTTGGGGTAGGAGCTAAATTTATAAAACGTTTCTTTATTTCGGCTTTATGATTTGTACGTTTCAGCTTTATGATATCATGACACTTTGCAGCTCTCCGAAATTCCCCTAACTCGAGGTGAAAGTGTTAGGAAAAAATTACCAGACATATCCATTTTTAAAATTAAAAAGAATTAAAAGGAGAGCTGGAGAAGGAGCTAAATTTTATAGAACGCTTTCTTATTTCAGCTTTATGACTTCACAATGGTTTGTAGCTCCCCGAAATTCTCCTAACACGAGGTTGGGAAAAAATTACTAGATAGATCCGTTTCTAAAAATAAAACGAATTGAAAGGAGGGTTGAGAAAGGAGTTAAATTTATAGAACGCTTCTTTATTTCAGCTTGATTTCACGATGCTTTGTAGCTCCCCGGAATTCTTTTAACGCGAGGTAAGGATTTTGGGAAAAAATTACTAAATAGATACGTTTTTAAAAATAAAAAGAATTGAAAGAAATGTTCGGGAAAAAGCTCAATTTTTTAAAACGTTCCTCTATTTCAGCTTTATGATTTCACAATGCTTTGGAACTATCTGGAATTCTCCTAACACGAGATAAAAATGTTGGGGAACAAATTACTATAGAAATCCATTTTTAAAAATAAAAACTGATTTGAAAGGAGGGTTGGTGAAGAAGCTAAATTTTATAGAACATTTGTTTATTCCAGCTTTTGATTTCATGATGCTTGGTGGCTCTCTGAAATTCTCCTAACGCAAGGTAAAGATGTTGGGAAAAAATTACAAGGTAGATCCGTTTTTAAAAATAAAAAGAATTAAAAGGAGGGTTGTGAAAGAAGCTAAATTTATATAACGTTCCTTTATTTCAACTTTATGTTTTCACGATACTTTGTAGCTCTCCGGAATTCTCCTAACACGAGGTAAATATGTTGCGGAAAAAATTACTATAGAGATTCGTTTTTATAAATAAAAATGGTTTGAAAGGATGCTTGCTGCAGGAGCTAAATTTCATAGAACGTTTCTTTATTTTAGTTTTTGATTTCATGATGCTTGATGAGTGTCTGAAATTCTCCTAACGCGAGGTAAGGATGTTGGGAAAAGTTACTAGATAGATCCGTTTTTAAAAATAAAAAGAATTAAAAGAAGAGTTGAGGAAGGAGCTAAATTTATAGAACGTTCCTTTATTTCAGATTGATTTCACGATGCTTGTAGCTCCCCGGAATGCTCCCAACACGAGGTAAATATGTTTGGGAAAAAATTACTATAGAGATCTGTTTTTAAGAATAAAAACTGATATGAAGGAAGGGTGTGGAAAGGAGCAAAATTTATAGAACGTTTCTTTATTTCAGCTTTATAGTTTCAGGATGCTTGGTGGCTCTCTGTAATTCTCCTAACGCGAGGTATCCTTACCTTCAAGATGCTTTGTAGCTTACCGGAATTCTCCTAACAGGAGGTAAATATTTTGGGGAAAAAATTACTATAAAGATTTGAAAGGAGGGTTGGTGAAAAAGCTAAATTTTTTAGAGCGCTTCTTTATTTTAGTTTATGACTTCACAATGGTTTGTAGCTCCCCGAAATTCTCCTAACACAAGGTAAGGATGTTGGAAAATATCCATTTTTAAAGATAAAAGGAATTGAAAGGAAGGGAATGTATAGAAACTGTATAGAACGTTTCTTTATTTCAGCTTTATGATTTCACGATGCTTTGTAGCTCTCCGGAATTCTCCTAACACTAGGTAAATATGTTGGGGAAAAATTGCTATAGAGAACTGTTTTTAAAAATAAAAGCTGATTTGAAAGGAGGGTGTGGGGAAGAAGCTAAATATATAAAACGTTTCTGTATTTCAGCTTTATGGTTTCATTATGCTTGGTGGCTCTCTGAAATTCTCCTAACACGAGGTATGGATGTTGGGAAAAAATTAATAGATACATCTGTTTTTAAAAATAAAAATATTTGAAAGCAGGGTTGAAGAAGGAACTAAATTTATAGAACGTTCCTTCATGATTTCAAGATTATTTGTAGCTTACCGAAATTCTTCTAACAGGAGGTAAATATTTTGGAGAAAAAATTATTATATAGATCCGTTTTTAAAAATTAAAAACTGATTTGAAAGGAGGGTTGGTGAAGAAGCTAAATTTTATAGAACGTTTTTTTATTTCAGCTTTTGATTTCATGATGCTTGGTGGCTTTCTGAAATTCTCCTAAAGCGAGGTAAGGATGTTGGGTAAAAATTACTAGATACATCCGTTTTTAAAAATAAAAAGAATCAAAAGGAGGGTTGGGGAAGAAGCTAAATTTATAGATCGTTTCTTTATTTCAACTTTATGATTTCACGATGCTTTGTAGCTCCCCGGAATTCTCCAAACACGAGGTAAATATGTTGGGAAAAAAATTGCTATAGAGATCTGTTTTTTAAAATAAAAGCTGATTTAAGAGGAGGGTGTGGAAAAGGAGCTAAATTTATAGAACGTTTCTTTATTTCAGCTTTATGGTTTCAGGATCCTTGGTGGCTCTCTGAAATTCTCCTAACGCGAGGTATCCTTACCTTCAAGATGCTTTGTAGCTTACCGGAATTCTCCTAACAGGAGGTAAATATTTTGAGAAAAAAATTACTATAAAGTTTCGTTTTTAAAAATAAAAATGATTTGAAAGGAGGGTTGGTGAAGAAGCTAAATTTTATAGAACGCTTCTTTATTTCAGTTTTATGACTTCACAATGGTTTGTAGCTCCCCGAAATTCTCCTAACACAAGGTAAGGATGTTGGAAAAAAATTACTCTTTAAAATAAAAGAATTGAAAGGAGGGTTGGGGAAGGAGCTAAATTTTATAGAACGTTTCCTTATTTCAGCTTTATGATTTCACGATACTTTGTAGCTCCTCAGAATTCTCCTAACACGAGGTAAATATTTTGGGGAAAATTACTACAAAGATACGTTTGTGAAAATAAAAACTGATTCGAAAAGCGGGTTGGGGAAGGGGCTAAATTTTATAAAACTTATTTCAGCTTTATGATTTGATGATGCTTTGTAGCTCCCCTAGATTCTCCTTACACGAGGTAGAGGTGTTGGAAAAAATATCTAGACACATCCATTTTTAAAAATAAAAAAATTGAGAGGAGGGTTGGAGAAGGAGCTAAATTTTATAGAACGTTCCTTTATTTCAGCTTTATGATTTCATGATGCTTGGTGACTCTCTGAAATTCTCCTAACGCGATGTAAGGGTGTTGGGAAAAAATTACTAAATAGATCAGTTTTATAAATAAAAGGAATTGAAACGAGGGTTGAGAAAAAAGCTAAATTTATAAAACGTTCCTTTATTTCAGCTTTAGGATTTCATGATGCTTTGTAACTTGCAGAATTTCTCCTAACACAAGGTAAAGACGTTGGAAGAAAATTACTAGACAGATCCATTTTTAAAAGTGGAAAAAATTGAAAGAAGGGTTGGGGATGGTGTTAAATTTATAAAACGTTTCTGTATTTCAGCTTTATAATTTCATGATGCTTTGTATCTGCCCAAATTTCTTCTAGTACGAGGTAAAGATGTTGGGGAAAAACTACTAGAGAAATTCTTTTTAAAAATAAAAACTGAATTGTAAGGAGGGTTGGAGAAGGGGCTAATTTTTTACGTTTCATTATTTTAGCTTTATAATTTCATGATGCTTTGTAGCCCGCAGAAATTATCCTAACACGAGGTAAAGAAGTTGGAAGAAAATTACTAGACAGATGTATTTTTAAAAGTAGAAAAAATTGAAAGGAGGGTTGGAGATGGTGCTAAATTTATAGAACGTTTCTGTATTTCAGCTTTATAATTTCATGATGCTTTGTACCTGCCCAAATTTCTTCTAACACGAGGTAAAGATGTTGGGGAAAAATTATTAAAGAGATCCTTTTTAAAAATAAAAACTGAATTGAAAGGAGGGTTGGAGAAGGGGCTAATTTTTTTACGTTTCTTTATTTTGGCTTTATGATTTCATGATGCTTTGTAGCTGCCCAAATTTTTTTATCACAAGGTAAAGGTATTTGGGAAAAAATTACAAGAGAGACCTGCTTTAAAAATAAAAACTGATTTGAAAGGAGGGTTGAAGAAAGGGTTTAATTTTATAAAACGTTTCTTTATTTCAGCTTTATGCTTTTATGATACTTTGGGGTTAAATTTAAAACCCAAACTTTCTGATTTTATGGCAATGCTTACACTTTACAAAACCCTGATTTTTCGTGTCCCAACGTAAAGATGTAGCTGAAACAATAACTACAGGAATTATCTGTTTATTCGAATAAAAACTAGATTTAGTGGGGGGAGAGGGCTGAATTCGATATAACTTGAATACAATTTTTTGTTTCAGTTCTAACATTTCATAATTTTTTTGGGTAAAAGCCCAAAATGATACAATCTATTAAGTAATGTATGTAAATTGCACCATGTTTGTATGTTTCAGAAAAAGTTTGAGGGTTTTATAGGGTTCTTCAGGCGTTCTGGATATTTCATATTCTGTATAAATCGAATTCAAAATACCCGAACTTCTCCTGTCGTGAGGTACATGCGTGGAAAAAATAATCACAAGGACTCTGCAAAGTTGAATCGCGGAAAGAGGTGAGAAGGAACTTGAAAATATTTTTTCCAGCTCTATCTTTCATAATTCTTCAGTTTTATCCCCAAAATGATACAATTTTTTATGTATTGTAGGTAAATTGCATCATGTTTGGATGTTCCAGACAAAGTTTGAGGGTTTTATAGGTTTTTTCAGGCGTTCTGGATATTTCATATTATGCATAAATCGACTTTAAATTACCCGAACTTCCCCTGTACTGAGGTACATGTGTGGAAAAAATTATCACAAGGACTCTCTCTGTAAAGGTGAATCGTGGGAAGAGGTGAAAAGGGAACTTGAAAATATTTTTTTGCAGCTCTATTCTTTCATAATTCTTCAGGTTTATCCCCAAAATGATACAATTTTTTAGTAATGTATGTAAATTGCAGCATGTTTGGATTTTCAGAAAAAGTTTGAAGGTTTTACAGGGTTCTTCAGGCGTTCAGGATATTTCATATTATCTATAAATCGACTTCAAAATACCCTAACTTCCCCTGTCGTGAGGTACATGTGTGGAAAAAATAATCACAAGGACTCTGCAAAGGTGAATCGTGGGAAGAGGTGAGAAAGGAACTTGAAAATATTTTTTTTCAGCTCTATTCTTTCATAATTCTTCAGGTTTATCCCCAAATTGATACAATTTTTTAAGTAATGTATGTAAACTGCATCATGTTTGGATGTTTCAGAAAAAGTTTGAGGGTTTTTTAGGCTTTTTTAGGCGTTTTGGATATTTCATATTATGCATGAATCGACTTCAAAATACCCGAACTTCCCCTGTCGTGAGATACATGTGTGGAAAAAATTATCACAAGGATTCTGCAAAGTTGAATCGTGGGTAGAGGTGAGAAGGGAACTTGAAAATATTTTTTTCCAACTCTATTTCATAATTTGTTACGTGACAATCAAATTGGCCCTTAAACATTGTTTTTAGGTTAATTTTGATGTGCGGAAGTTTCGCGCCACAATTTCAAAAGACTCGGGGCGCGTATTTCCGTTACGTCACAGTGCGTTGTGCCAGATCGTGCGACGCGAGTGGAGTGGGGACAAAGTGGTGAGAGGTTTCCGTTAGACGCTTGAACGTGGCTGTTTGCCTTTGATCTTCAAGGAGTGTGGTCGTG
Organism: Platerodrilus igneus; assembly: GCA_036346225.1. Taxonomy (NCBI): domain Eukaryota; kingdom Metazoa; phylum Arthropoda; class Insecta; order Coleoptera; family Lycidae; genus Platerodrilus; species Platerodrilus igneus. The sequence goes on along the minus strand of JARFIW010000053.1, from coordinate 10,075,762 downwards.
TCAGGTATCGTATCGTGCCTTATCTTTACCTATGTAGATTTCCTTGCCTGATTGTCTTTGTTTGTCGACCTTTACCATGTTCCCGTCTTTCCCTGCATAGGTAGGTAATCTGCAGCCTTGGCGAACCGTACTCCACGACCCTAGACGAGCCGGATGTCCATGTTCCGCCGACAGCACCGGAGCAGTACCATCTTTAACTGCCTAAAAAGGGCCAGCACACCGCCCTTATGGACGTGCTGACGCCGTCTTAACCTATCCTGAAAGACGATTGGCGTATTTCGTGGGAATCTGGACCTATTATGTGAGTACTTCATAGTTTAATTTGTTCGCGGATATAATCAATTGTCTTTAAAGTTCTATGTTTTCCGATTATTGCGTCTTAATTTTGTGCATTGGTGACGTCATTGGCAGATGGCCGAGCTAAAGCCTGTGTAAGCTTGGAGCTACCACCTGCCGTGGCATCGCTTTGTCATCGCGCTTGCGCGATGTATTTATGAACTTTTTAACTGTATTTATCGACGTTTTTTAACTGTAAGAATCAGCTTTAAAGCGTAAGAAAATGACGTGGTTTAAAGTGTAAGAAATTCTTCAGGTTTATCCCCAAATTGATACAATTCTTTAAGTAATGTACGTGTTCGGTCTCTTTGTCGCACGTTCTCGTGGTTAATTTTAAGTCATTTTAAATTTGTAGTTGTAAATCAAATAGTAAAACTGCCATCCCTTGTTCCCTTATATCCTGTCGTAAAAATTGCTTGTGCATGTGTAAATAAGTTGAAGAAGGGGTAGTGAAAAAACACTCTCTCATCGATATCGATGCAGTGCAGTCGGTTTTTCGTTCGGTAAAGCGAGTTTGTCAATAGTGCCGCCGACTTTATCGATAAACCCTTAAAAAACTCAGTGAAAGTGCCAAGTAACACTTACTATAATCTCGAATACAGTCCACTTAGCTGAAGAGTAAGGAACTACATCTTAGAGCAACAAAAAACCGCGGAGGTAAGTCGATATACAAGTTTATAAGACCCCCTGCGCTGAACAGTATGTAAATTGCATCGTGTTTGGATGTTTCAGAAAAAGTTTGAGGTGAGAAGGAAACTTGAAAATATTTTTCTCCAGCTCTACTCTTTCATAATTCTTCAGGTTTAACCCCAAAATGATACAATTTTTTATGTAATGTACTTATGTAAATTGCATCATGTTTGGATGTTTCAGAAAAAGTTTTAGGGTTTTACAGGGTTTTTCAGGCGTTCTATGGTATTTCGTATTATGTATAAATCGACTTCAAAATACCTGAACTTCCCCTGTCGTGAGGTACATGCGTGGACAAAATTATCACAAGGACTCTGCAAAGTTGAATCGTGAGAAGAGGTGAGAAGGGAACTTGAAAATAATTTCTTCCAGCTCTACTCTTTCATAATTCTTCTGGTTTATCCCCAAATTGATACAATTATTTATGCAATGTATGTAAATTGCATCATGTTTGGATGTTTCAGAAAAAGTTTGAGGGTTTTATAGCGTTCTTCAGGCGTTCAGGATATTTCATATTATGTATAAATCAAATTCAAAATACCCGAACTTCCCCTGTCGTGAGGTACATGTGCGGAAAAAATTATCACAAGAACTGCAAAGTTGAATCGTGGGAAGTTTTTCAGGTTTGTCCCCAAAATGATACATTTTTTACGTATTGTATGTAAATTGCATCATGTTTGGATGTTCCAGACAAAGTTTGAGGGTTTTATAGGTTTTTCAGGCGTTCTGAATATTTCATATTATGCATAAATCGACTTCAAAATACCCGAACTTCCCTTGTAGTGAGGTACATGTGTGGAAAAAATTATCACAAGGACTCTGCAAAGTTGAATCGTGGCTAGAGGTGAGAAGGGAACTTGAAAATATTTTTTTCCAACTCTACTCTTTCATAATTTTTCACGTTTAACCCCAAAATGATGTTTTTTTAAATGACGTATGCGAATCACATTTACACTTGGAAGGTTTGGAAAAAAGTGCGAGGGTTTTATAGCGTCTTTTCAGATGATTTAATCTCAATTTTTCTGGATATTTAATAAAGTATAAATAGCTTTTGAACTGCACGAACTACCCTTAAATGCTTTGGAAATAGGTTGGTGTTTAAAAAAAATGCTTTAAGCTAAAATTTCTTTAGTATTCAAAATGACAGAGCTTCCCCTATCACGAGGTAAAAATGTACAAGAAATTACTAGAAGAATTCTCTCTCTCAATAACTTTCAGATCTATTTCTCATATGGTTCAGCGGAATTGTTTAATTTTTCAGTGCATGATGACGCAATAATGGACGTAATTTATGCTACATTTAAACCATTTCATCCACCCGAAAAAATGATTTACAACATCTCGTTTACATACAAAAGTATTGATTTTCACCTTAAAATATTCAGTGCATTTTGCTCTCGCAATAAACCATACTTTACTGCAAAAAAATTTAAATACCACCTTCAGGGAATAATAATATATAAATAACCTGAAAACATTAAAATTCTCTTCTTTATACATCCAAGTATCACCTCAAAGATATAAAAATGCAAAAACGGTAGCAAAGGCTATAGAAAGAAAAAAACACCACGACAAGGGAAAAACCGCTTTCAGTATTCATTCCATAAGCACTCTTACCGTCCTGAAAGCCGCGATAAGCAACACAAGCTGATGGCTACCAGAAGGAGGAACATTCATTTTAGGGCGTAGAGAACACACCACATTGGTTCATCGATTAAATCGTAGGAAGAGGGGACGAATCAATGGAAAAGTAGGGGGTCGCGCCACCACTGGAATGGGTTGTCAGTTGGTTGCCATCCACGGACGTGAATGATCGTAAGCGAGATAACTGAAAAACAGTCTGAATTTACGAAAATTTAACGCGGTTTTAAATTCGCTGAAATTTCGCGGTGTTTGTGAGCTTTACGCGCGTGTTTCGTTCTTGAAAGAAACAGGGACGTATCAGTGAAGGTTGTTTTTGTGGGTGATAGTGTATTTATCAGGCTCCAGGCTGGCTGCGTATCTAGACGGAGGGCCCGCCTGTACTTCCGTAGGGGCCCTAACGTTAAGGGCCGGCCTGACCCATGTACCCCTTGGGCCGAATTCGTCGTTTATACATCATACCCAACATAATATAGGTTAGTTATATTTTTTATCAATAATTAAAGATATGGGTAATTCTTTCGTTTCTTTAAGCCATAATTACAAAGAGTGTCCTATAACGCGGTGTTTCGAATTGTTCAGACTGGCCAATGTATGATTATACGCAGCTATTTTGATACAGTAGTTTTGAGGGGTTTCTGTGCGGAACTCGTGGCTTAGGGGCGTATGATGCTTAGAAACGTTGTAACAATAAAACAATAAGCCCGTAAACGGGTAGATAATCACAAAAAATCCCACTTCAAGAATCCATGGCCGTATTTAGTACATAATAAAGTCGTTATTTCTGCAGAGACCAAAGATAAATAATTGTAGGCTATAACAAGTCTTATAAAATATAAATACAGCAGCCATTTTTCCAGACAATAATACAGTACTCTATATATATATATATATATATATATATATTTATATATCTGTAAAAAAATTAAATTTAATGAGTCTTATATTAATACAGCGCAATTAGTCAAAATAAACATTCTGTAGACGCGTTTCGCCCTAATTGGGGCTCATCAGGACAGGAGTAGCCAACTTTAATAACCTGTACTCATGAGTCCTAATTAGGGCGAAACGCGTCGACAGGATGCTTATTTTAAATCCATTAAATGTATATATATATATACACACGCGCGCGCTCACACACACACACACACACACACACACACGTACATCTTAGTACATTTTGTAAAATCCCTTTAAGAAAATACACATCTTTATGCCCATTGCAAAAACTTCTACATAGGAATACGTTTCTCTGGTATAAACTATAAATGCAGAAACGTTATATACGGCGGATACATTCAAAATTTTCCAGTGGGTTTTACAATAATTTAGAAACATCTCCTTTAGTTGCACCATCTTGCATTCTTCTTCTACTAGATGATTACACTGCTGCTTTAATGCGATGATCTTTGCCTGGCACCCTTTCTTCTTCTTAAATCTACTTCTTTCAAGTCAGTTTTTTTTTAATTGTAGGTAAATAAATAACCAAAACAGGCCCTGTGTTGTACACTGTTGCGTGTATTGGTTCTTGTAAAACCTTGAATGATACATTACTTGTAGCAATCAGTTTCGTCGATGTTTACATTTTCTGGAACTGTCGAGAAGGGTAGTCTAGGGTTTGTAAAAAGGCGCCTTTGGTTTTAGCATACAGTTCGACGTAATTTGTACGCCATCTTTGTTAGATCCATCTTTCACAACTTCTATGTAATTAATCGGTAAACAGTTAAACCAGAATGCGTCTATTGTATAATTTCTTATCTTGACTAGTAATTTAAACTGTAATCTAATCAGTTTTTTGTATTACTGTTTTCCCACGTGCAGCAGAAAGTTATAAAATACAAGACAACAACTGTTTTGAAGATTTTCTGTCTCTTTCGCATATTTGCAATCAATGCACCGTGTGTTTCGCAAGTATAATTTCCTATCTTCCAATAAAGTTAGATAATGGATTATACACACGATCAATTATATAACAATTTCCAACCTTGTGGTTTTTAGTCGCAATACCATATTCTTTATACATAGTAAATATAAATGACGTCCTTAATCGAACATCATCCGGACTGTTGATAAAGTCCATTATGATTCCTAATGAGCTTGCTAATGCCTAGACTGGTTACTTGGGATATAAATTTGTTATATATTTTAACGCAGCTTTTGGAATTTACTCACGTTAAATAGTCTTTGGCAGCTGTGTTATCGTATTTTATGTTCTTCATGGCAGTCAAAATCAAAATTAGTCGCTAAGCATTGACAGAATATTTCTAAATATCATATGCTATCATGTGATTAGCCTATCCGGCAGTAGATGTTAAATTAACAAACAGTTCGGTATCTACCTACATAGAATGCTTGCTGCGCTCCTTGTTCGGGACAGTCTGTACCATCCACAAACTCTAAATTATAAAACAGCGGTTGGGTGATATTGATGTGGACAACTTGCCATAATAGCTACCTTCTGCTTAAGCATTCAAGCATTCGATGTCTACCCAAACACAATGCTCGCTGTGGTGCACACTCTTAGCAGGCTAAAACATCTACAAAAGATAATTAAGGTAATTGAAAGACGGTAGAGGAATTCAAACGTAAAGTTCATTGCGTACTTCACGTAAAAAAAACATACACGTCGATACGGTAGAGTAGTTGAAGATGAAGTCCTCAAGAATGCGCGCGCTTTTTCATTTAACTTGCCGTTGTTTCCAGCGTTTTTAATGGTTAGGGCGATAACCACACATTCTTCCAGGCGTGTGAAAATTAATGTTTGACGGAATACATACAATAAAAATATAGGTTATTCGCCTACAGTGCGTAAGAACTGAGAAACCGCAATATTATGCGTGATAACCCTAAATTAATGATGGGAAAGAGTACTCACAAATTCAGATTAAAAATCTCCTATTCCGAATATTGAAATAAAATTTTGAGAAGTCCAAACGGCGTATCATAATTTGGAATATGCAGCTGGGCCTGTTTGTCCAAAATCTACACCGCTGACAGCATTTTTTATATGTAGAACTTTGTTGGTTTAACATATAAAACTAAGCACAAACTAGCACAAACTATTTAATGACTAAAAAAGAAAACTAACACATTCCACGTACATGATTCTATTATTTGGAATTAGTAAAGCGTTTGGTCTGTCCAGACACTGCCCCATAGCAGGTATTTTGTTAGATACCCAGTAACAAAAGTTGCGGGTTGAAGAGAATAAATTGAGCACAAAATAACATAAAATATATAAAGATATTACATAAATTCAAATAAAAAAAAAATGCGAGATCTGCACTATCCCAAGAGGTAACTTTACAATTTAGGTTTCGTAGAGTATGCACTACAGACAGCATTTGGTTAGGTAGATTTTAAGAAAATTTTAGAAATTGTAGCATAAAATAGTGAAAGGTTATTATATCAATTACAATAACTAGAAAGATCTAACCACGAATAACGAAACCCGTTCGCGCAATCTAAATAAGTGGCTTTACAATTTGCACATTGTAGAGTGTACACCACAGACAACATTTTATTAGGTAGATTTTGAGAAATTTTAGAAATTGTAACGTAAAATATTGAAAGGTTATTATATTAATTACAATATCTAGAAAGATCAAACCACGAATAACGGAACCCGATCGCGCAATCCAAATAAGTGGCTTTACAATTTGTACATTGTAGAGTGTACACCACGGACAACATTTGGTTAGATAGATTTTGAGAAAATTTTAGAAATTGTAGCGTAAAACATTGAAAGGTTATTATATTAATTACAATATCTGGAAAGATCAAACCACGAATAACGAAACCCGGTCGCGCAATTTAAATAAGAGGCTTCAGAATTTGTACATTGTAAAGTGTACACCACAGAAAATATTTGGTTAGGTAGATTTTGAGAAATTTTAGAAATTGTAGCGTAAAATATTGAAAGGTTATATGAATTACAAGAAAGATCAAACGACGAATAACGAAACCCTGTCGCGCAATCCAAATACGTGGCTTTACAATTTGTACATTGTAGAGTGTACACCATGGACAACGTTTGGTTAGATAGATTTTTAGAAAATTTTAGAAATTGCAGCGTAAAACATTGAAAGGTTATTATATTAATTACAATATCTAGAAAGATCAAACCACGAATAACGAAACCAAGTCGCGCAACCCAAATAAGTGGCTTTACAATTTGTACATTGTAAAGTGTACACCATGGACAACGTTTGGTTAGATAGATTTTAGAAAATTTTAGAAATTGCAGCGTAAAACATTGAAAGGTTATTATATTAATTACAATATCTAGAAAGATCAAACCACGAATAACGAAACCCGGTCGCGCAACTCAAATAAGTGGCTTCACAATTTGTACATTGTACAGTGTACACCACAGACAACATTTGGTTAGGTAGATTTTGAGAACATTTTAGAAATTGTAGCGTAAAATATTGAAAGGTTATTATATTAATTACAATATCTGGAAAGATCAAACCACGAATAACGAAACCCGGTCGCGCAATTTAAATAAGAGGCTTCAGAATTTGTACATTGTAAAGTGTACACCACAGAAAATATTTGGTTAGGTAGATTTTGAGAAATTTTAAAATTGTAGCGTAAAATATTGAAAGGTTATTATATTAATTACAATATCTGGAAAGATCAAACCACGAATAACGAAACCCGGTCGCGCAATTTAAATAAGAGGCTTCAGAATTTGTACATTGTAAAGTGTACACCACAGAAAATATTTGGTTAGGTAGATTTTGAGAAATTTTAGAAATTGTAGCGTAAAATATTGAAAGGTTATATGAATTACAAGAAAGATCAAACGACGAATAACGAAACCCTGTCGCGCAATCCAAATACGTGGCTTTACAATTTGTACATTGTAGAGTGTACACCATGGACAACGTTTGGTTAGATAGATTTTAGAAAATTTTAGAAATTGCAGCGTAAAACATTGAAAGGTTATTATATTAATTACAATATCTAGAAAGATCAAACCACGAATAACGAAACCCTGTCGCGCAATCCAAATACGTGGCTTTACAATTTGTACATTGTAGAGTGTACACCATGGACAACGTTTGGTTAGATAGATTTTTAGAAAATTTTAGAAATTGCAGCGTAAAACATTGAAAGGTTATTATATTAATTACAATATCTAGAAAGATCAAACCACGAATAACGAAACCCGGTCGCGCAACCCTAATAAGTGGCTTCACAATTTGTACATTGTACAGTGTACACCACAGACCACATTTTGTTAGGTAGATTTTGAGAACATTTTAGAAATTGTAGCGTAAAATATTGAAAGGTTATTATATTAATTACAATATCTAGAAAGATCAAACCACGAATAACGAAACCCGGTCGCGCAATTTAAATAAGAGCTTCAGAATTTGTACATTGTAAAGTGTACACCACAGAAAATATTTGGTTAGGTAGATTTTGAGAAATTTTAAAAATTGTAGCGTAAAATATTGAAAGGTTATTATATTAATTACAATATCTGGAAAGATCAAACCACGAATAACGAAACCCGGTCGCGCAATTTAAATAAGAGGCTTCAGAATTTGTACATTGTAAAGTGTACACCACAGAAAATATTTGGTTAGGTAGATTTTGAGAAATTTTAGAAATTGTAGCGTAAAATATTGAAAGGTTATATGAATTACAAGAAAGATCAAACGACGAATAACGAAACCCTGTCGCGCAATCCAAATACGTGGCTTTACAATTTGTACATTGTAGAGTGTACACCATGGACAACGTTTGGTTAGATAGATTTTTAGAAAATTTTAGAAATTGCAGCGTAAAACATTGAAAGGTTATTATATTAATTACAATATCTAGAAAGATCAAACCACGAATAACGAAACCCTGTCGCGCAATTCAAATACGTGGCTTTACAATTTGTACATTGTGGAGTGTACACCATGGACAACGTTTGGTTAGATAGATTTTTAGAAAATTTTAGAAATTGCAGCGTAAAGCATTGAAAGGTTATTATATTAATTACAATATCTAGAAAGATCAAACCACGAATAACGAAACCCGGTCGCGCAACCCTAATAAGTGGCTTCACAATTTGTACATTGTAAAGTGTACACCACAGACCACATTTTGTTAGGTAGATTTTGAGAAAATTTTAGAAATTGTAGCGTAAAATATTGAAAGGTTATTATATCAATTACAATAACTAGAAAGATCAAACCACGAATAACGAAACCCGGTCGCGCAATCCAAATAAGTGGCTTTACAATTTGTACATTGTAGAATGTTCACCACAGACAACATTTTGTATATGCAGATTTGTATATTCAACATGTCGAGGAGCATGTTTGAATGAGCTAAGTACAAAATAGAACTGCCATCTAAATACGTAACTTTGTAGAACATTTAGTCTATCTAGATTATACACCACAGACAGCATTTTCTTCACATAGACAACTAGAATATTGCTAGTTTAGAATCGGTCGCAATCTTTGCCGGATTGGGTTAAGCAAAAAATTGCACAATGTGGTTAAAGTTATTGTAGCAAAAGCAATAACTAAAATAATACTAAGAAAACATGTCGCTTTACAAGGTAGACCTTATAGAGATGCACCACAGCAAGCATTTTGTTTTCAACAGATATGGAGGTCTTTGTTATTTAAACATCTGTCGCAGAATTTGCTTGAATATTTAAAGACAATTCATCAATAATAATAATTAAAAAAACAATTTAACAATATAAACCCAACCCAAACAGGAGACTACAATTTGGACTTTGTAGATTTTTTAGTTTTCTCAGTAAGCATTTTTTACGAAGATTTTGAGAAATTTATAGCACAAAATATTGTAAGGTGTTATATCAATTCCGTTAGCTAAATATATCAGACAAGGAACAACGGTACCTTCGCAATCCAAGAATTAGCTTTGCGATTTGTACATTGTACATTTGTACAATTAGATAGATTTTGACGAAATTCTATAGCTTTATAGCACAAAATACTACAAGGTAATAAATCAACTCCAAAACTAAAAATATCAGACAACGAACAACGATACCTACGCAATCCAAGAACTAGCTTTGCGATTTGTACATTGTAGAGTGTGCACTGCAGAGAGCATTTTGTTTAGGTAGATATTTGAGAAATTGTAAAGTTTTATAGCACAAAATACTGCAAGGTAATAAATCAACTCAAAACCAAAAATATCAACAAGCAACTGTACCTTAGCAATCCAAATAATTAGCTTTGCGATTTGTACATTGTAAAGTGTGCACCACAGAAAGCATTTCAATTAGATAGGTTTTGAGGAAATTGTATAGTTTTATAGCACAAAATACTACAAGGTAATAAATCAACTCCAAAACTAAAAATATCAGACAACGAACAACGATACCTACGCAATCCAAGAGCTAGTTTTGCGATTTGTACATTGTAGAGTGTGCACTGCAGAGAGCATTTTGTTTAGGTAGATATTTGCAAAATTGTGTAGTTTTGTAGCACAGAATACTGCAAGGTGATAAATCAACTCCAAAACCAAAAATATCAGATAACGAACAACGGTACCTACGCAATCCAAATAATTGGCTATGCGATTTGTATACTATAGAGTATGCACCACAGAAAGCATTCTCTTTAAGTAGATTTTGAGAAATTTGTATAAATTTGTAGCACAATATGTTACAGGGTATTATATAAGTCCAATAACTAAAAATTTCAGATAACGAATAACAGTATCTTCGCAACCCAAATAATTGGCTTTGCGATTTGCACATTGTAGAATATGTACAGCAGAAAGTATTTTGTTTAAATAGGTTAAAAAGTTTGCATAGTTTTTTAGCAAAAAATATTGCTAGATATTATATCAACTTCATAACTAAAAATATCAGACAATGAACAACGATACCTGCGCAATCCAAACATTGGTTTTACAATGTCTACATTGTAGAGTTTGCACAGCAGACAGCATTTTGTTTACGTAGATTTTGGAAAATTCGTAGCACAAAATATTGCAAGGTGTTATACCAATTCCAAAAACTAAAAATATCAAACAACGAATAACGATTTCTGTGCAATCCAAATAAATGGTTTTACAATTTGTATATTTTGGAATGTGCATCACAGAAAGCATTTTGCGAAATTGGTATAAATTTGTAACACAAAATAGTGCATGGTATTATATCAATTCCAATAACTAAAAATATCAGATAACGGGTAATGGTACCTTAGCGATCCAGGTAATGGGCCTTGCGATTTCTACATTGTAGAGTATGCACAGCAAAAAACAATTTGTTTAAAGAGATATTGTGAAATTTATATAATTTTGTAGAACAGAATATTTCAGAGTACTATATCAATTCCATTAACCTAAGATATCAGACAATGAATATTAGTATCTTCTAAATACAAATAATTGACTTTGCGATTTGTACATTGTAGAGTGCGCACCACAGAAAGCATTTTCTTAGGTCATTTTAAGAAATTTGTAGCACAAAATTTTGCAAGGTATTATATCAATTCCATTAACCAAAAATTTCAGACAACGAACATCGGTACCATCGCAATCTAAATAATTGGCTTTCCGATTTGTACATTGTAGAGTGTGCACCACAAAAAAACAATATCAGACAGTGAACATCTTCGCAATCTAAATAAATTCGGTTTGCGATTTGTACATTGTTAAGTGTGCGCCACAAAAAACATTTTGCTTAAGCAGATTTTGCGAAACTTGCATAAATTTGTAGCACAAAATATTGCAAGGTATTATATCAATTCTAATAACCAAAATTATTAGACAACGAACAACAGTAACTTTGCAATCTAAATAAATGTCTTTGTGATGTGTACATTGTAGTCTGCACCACACATTTTGTTTAGATAAATTTTGCGAAATTTGTATAAATTTGTAGCACAAAATATTGCAAGGTATTAATATCAATTCCAATAATTAAAAATATTAGACAAAGAGTAATTGTACCTTCGCAATCCAAGTAATGAGCTTTGCGATTTATACATTGTAGAACATGCGTTGCAGAAGGAATTTTTTTAAAATAAATTTGGTGAAACTTGTGTAATTTTGTAGAAAAATATTTCAAGGTATTGTATCAATGCCAATAACTAAAAATATTAGACAACAAACAGCGGTATTTTTGCAGTTCAAATAAATGACGCTGCGATTTGTACATTGTGGAGTTACGCACTGTAGAAAGAATTTTGTTTAAGTAGATTCTGAGAAATTTGTATAAATTTGAGGCATAAAATAATGCAATGTGTTACATTAACTCCAATAATAACTAATAAAATTAGATAACGAACAACGATACTTTCGCTTTGCGATTTGTACATTGTAGAATATGCACCACAGAAACAAATTGTTTAGGTAAATTTAGCGAAATATGTATAAATTTGTAGCACAAAATATTGCAAGGTATCATATCAATTCTAATAAACAAAAATATTAGATAACGAACAACGATACCTTCGCAATTCAAATAATTGGCTTTGCGATTTGTACATTGTAGAGTGTGCACAACAGAAAGCATTTTTTAGGTAGATTTTGAGAAATTTGTACAAATTTGTAACACAAAACATTGAAAGGTATCATATCAGTTCTGTTATCCAAAAATATCAAACAACGAACAATGATACCTGCACAATTCAAATAATTGCCTTTACAATTTGTATACTATAGAGTGTGCAAAACAAAAAACATTCTGTTTCGGCAGATTTGCGAAATTTGTATAAATTTGTAGCCCAAAATATTGCAAGGTATTATATCAATTCCGGTAAACAAAAATATCAGACAACGAACATCGGTACCTTCGCAATATAAATAATTGACTTTGCGATTTGTACATTGTAGAGTGTGCACCACAAAGAATTTTTTGCTTAGTCAAATTTTGCAAAATTTGTATTAATTTGTAGCATAAAATATTGCACGATATTATATTAATACCAATAACTCAAAATATCAGACAACTCACAATGATATCTACGCAATCCAAATACATTGGCTTTGCGATTTGTACATTGTAGTGTACACCCCAAAAAACATTTTGTTTAGGAAGATTTTGCGAAATTTGAATAAATTTGTAGCACAAAATATTGCAAGGTACTTTATCAATTCTAATAAACAAAAATACCAGACAACGAACATCGGTTAGCTTTGCGATTTGTAGATTGTAGAGTTGCACCACAAAGAACTTTTTGCTTGGGCAAATTTTGCAAAATTTGAATAAATCTGTTGTACAAAATTTTGCAAGTTATATCAATTCCATTAACCAAAAATATTAGACAACAAACATCGGTACCATCACAATCTCAATAACTGCCTTGGCGATTTGTACATTGTAGAGCGTGCACCACAGAAAACAGTTTTTTAGGTAGATTTTGAGAAATTGGTAGAAATCTGTAACACGAAATATTGCAAAGGTATTACATCAATTCCATTAACCAAAAATATCAGACAACAAACATCAGTACCATCGCAATCTAAATAATTGGCTTTGCGATTTGTACATTGTTGAGTTACGCACTACAGAAAAAATTTTGTTTAGGTAGATTCTGAGAAATTTGTATAAATTGAGGCATAAAATAATGCAATGTATTATATCAATTCCAATAATAACTAAAAAAATCATACAACGAACAACGATACTTTCGCTTTGCGATTTGTACATTGTAGAATATGCACCACAGAACAAATTGTTTAGGTAAATTTTGCGAAATCTGTATAAATTTGTAGCACAAAATCTTACAAGGTATTATGTCAATTCCAATAACAAAAAATATCAGACAACGAATTACGACACCTTCGCAATCCAAATAATTGGCTTTGTGATTTGTACATTGCAGAATGGGCACCACAGAAAGCATTTTTTTAGGCAGATTATGTGATATTTGTACAAATTTGTAATACAAAACATTGAAAGGTATCATATCAATTCTGTTATTAAAAATATCAAACAACGAACAACGATACCTGCACAATCCAAATAATTTGTATATTGTAGAGTGTGCACCGTAGAAAGCATTTTGATTAGGTAGATTTTGGGAAATTTGCATAAATTTGTATAGATATATAGCACAAAATATTGCAAAATGTTATATCAATTTCAATAACTAAAAATATCAGATAAAGAAGAACGTTACCTGAGCAATCCAATCATTGGCCTTACAATTTGTATATTGTTAAGTGTGCACCACATATAGCATTTTGTTCCTGTACTTTTGAGAAATTTGTATAAATTTGTAGCACAAAATATTGCAAGGTATTATATCAATTCGAACAACTAAAAATATCAAACAACGAACAATCGCGTCTTTGCAATTTAAATAAATTGGCTTTGCGATTTGTACATTGTAGAATGTGCACCATACAGAACATTTTGCTTAGGCAGATTTTACGAAATTTGTATTAATATGTAGCACTAAATATGGCAAAGTATTATATCAATTCCAATAAACAAAAAATATCAGACAACGAACTTCGGTACCTTCCCAATCTAACTAATTGGCTTTGCGACTTATACATTACAGAGTGTGCACTACAAAAACATTTTGTTTAGGCGGATTTTGCGAAGTTTACATAAATTTGTAGCAAAAAATATTGCAAGGTATTATATCAATTCCAGTAACCCAAAATATCAAACAATGAACAATGGTATCTTCCCAGTCTAAATAAATTGGCTTTGCGATTTGTACATTGTAGAGTGTGCACCACAAAAGCATTTTGTTTAGGCAGATTTTGCGAAATTTGTAGCACAAAATATTACAAGGTATAATATCAATTCCATTAACCATAAATATCAGACAACGAACAACGATATCTGCGCAATCCAAATATTTGGTTTTACAATTTGTACATTATATAGTGTGCACCACAGGTAGCATACTGTTTATGTATACTTTGAGAAATTCGTTTAAATTTGTAGCACATAATATTGCAAGGTATTATACCAATTGCAATAACCAATATTAGGTAACGGACAACGGTGCCTTGGCAACCTAAATAATTGGCTTTGCGATTTGTACACTGTAGTGTGTGCACCATAAAGAACATTTCGCTTAGGCAGATTTTGCGAAATTTGTATAAATTTGTAGCACAAAATATTGCCTCGATTCTATCAATTCCAATAACACAAAATTTTAGACAATAAACAGCGGTAATTTACCAATCTCAATAATTGGCTTTGCGATTTGTACATTGTTGAGTGTGCACCACAAAGTTAATTTTGTTTAGGCAGATTTTACGAAATTTTTATATATTTGTAACACAAAATTTTGCAAGGTATTATATCAATTCCATTAACCAAAAATATCAGACAACGAACATCGGTATCTTCGCATTCTAAATAATTGGTTTTGCGATTTGTACATTGTAGAATGTGCACCACAGAAAGCACGTATTTAGGTAGATTTGGAGAAATTTGTAGCACAAAATGTTGCCAAAGTATGATATCAATTCCAATAACCAAAAATATCAGAAAACGAGCAACGGTACCTTCGCAAACTGAATAATTGCCTTGGAGATTTGTACATTGTATATTGTGCACCACAGAAAGTATTTCGTTTAGGTAGGTTTTAAAAAAAGTGTATAAATCTGTGGCAAAAAATATTGGAAGGTACTATATCAATTCCATTAACCAAAAACATCAGACAACGAATATCGATTCCACCGCAATCTAAATAATTGGCATTGCAATTTGTACAAAATAGAGTGTACACCACAGAAAGCATTTTTAAGGTAGATTTTGAGAAATTTGTATAAATCTGTAACAGGAAATATTGCAAGGTATTATATCAATTCCATTAGCCAAAAATATCAGACAACGAACATTGGTATCTTTGAAATCTATATAATTGGCTTTGCGATTTGTACATCGTAGAGTGTGCACCGTAAAGAACATTTTGCTTAGGCAGAATTTGCGAAATTTGTATAAATTTATAGCACAAAATATTGCAAAAATTATATGATTTCAAAAAACCCAAAATATCCGACAACGAACAACGGTATCTTCGCAATCTATATAATTGGCTCTACACTTTGTACATTTTAAAGTGTGCACAACAGAAAGCATTTCGTTTAGGTAGATTTTAAAAAATATATATAAATTCTATAGTATAAATTATTGCAAAGTATTACATCAATTCCAATAACCAAAAATTTCAAAAACGAACGTCAGTACACCAGTAATCTAAAAAATTAGCTTCTTGATTTGTGCATTGTAGAATGTGCACCACAGAAAGCATTTTTATTGTAAATTTTGGGAAATTTGTATAAATTTGAAGCAGAAAATGTTGCAAAGGTATTACATCAATTCCAATAACCAAAAAAATTTCAGACAACGAGCAAAGGTGCCTTTGTAACCTAAATAATTGGATTTGCAGTTTGTATATTGTAGAGTGTGCACACAGAAAATATCTTTTAGATAGATTTTGAAAAATTTATAAAAATCTGTAGCACAAAATATTGCACAGTATTATATCAATTCCATTAACCAAAAATATCAGACAACAAACATCAGTACCTTCGCAATCTAATTAATTGACGTTGGAATTTGTGCATTGTAGAGTGTGCACCACAGAAAGCATTTTTTTAGGTAGATTTTGAGAAATTTGTATAAATTTGTAACATAAAATATTGCAAGGTATTATATCAATTCCATTAACCAAAAATATTAGACAACGAACATCCGTATCTTCGCAATCTAAATACTTGACTTTGCGAATTGTACATTGTAGAGTGTGCATCATAAAGAAATTTTTGTTTAGGCACATTTTACGAAATTTTAATAAATTGGTAGCACAAAGTATTTTTTTATCGTTAAATATCAGACAAAGAACATCAGTATCTTCAAATCTAAATAATTGGGTTTGCGATATGTACATTGTAGAGTGTGCACCACAGAATGAAGCATTTTTTAGGTAGATTTAAAGAAATTTGTATAAATTTGTTGCACAAAATATTGCATGTTACCATATTAATTCAAATAAGCAAACATATCAGACAACGAACAAGGGTACCTTCGCAATCTAAATAATTGCTTTGGAGATTTGTACATTGTAAAGAGTGCATCACAGAAAGCGTTTTTTAGGTAGATTTTGAGAAATTTGTATAAATTTGTGGCAAAAAAGATTGCCAGGTATAATATCAATTCCTTTAACCAAAAATATCAGACAACGAACATTAGTACCTTTGTAATCTAAATAATTAGCTTTGCGATTTGTACATTGTAGTGTGCACCACAGAAAGCATTTCGTTTAGGTTAGTTTAAAAAATGTATAAATCTGTAGCACAAAATATTGTAAGTTTTTATATCAATTCCAATAACCAAAAATATCAGACAACGAGCATGGGTACCTTCGCAATCTAAATGATTGCCTTGGAAATTTGTACATTGTAGAGTGTACACCACAGAAAGCATTTTTTACGTGGATTTTGTGAAATTTGTATAAATCTGTGGCACAAAGTGTTGCAAGGTATTATATCATTTCCAGTAACCAAGAATATGAAAACGAACATTAGAACCTTCGCAATCTAAATAATTGGCTTTGCGATTTGTACATTGTAGAGTGTGCACAACAGATAGCATTTTTTGGGTAGAATATAGTAATTTGTATACATTTGTAGCACAAAATATTGCAAGTATTATATCAATTCCAATAACTCCAAACATCAGACAACGAACAACGGTATCTTCGCAGTCTAAATAAATTAGCTTTGCGATTTGTACATTGTAGGTTACGTACCACAAAAAACATTTTTTTAGGTAGATTTTGCGAAATTTCTATAAATTTGTAGCACAAAATATTGTAACGAATATATCAATTCGAATAACCCAAAACATCAGACAACGAACAACGGGATCTTCGCAATCTAAATAAATTGGCTTTGCCTTTTGTACATTGTAGAGTGTGCACCACAAAAGACATTTTGTTTAGACAGATTTTGCAAAATTTGTAGCACAAAATATCGCAAGGTATTATATCAATTCCAGTAACCAAGAATATCAGAAAACGAACATTAGTACTTTTGCAATCTAAATAATTGGCTTTGCGATTTGTGCATTGTAGAGTGTGCACCACAGAAAGCATTTTTTAGGTAGATTTTGAGAAATTTGTATAAATCTGTGACACAAAATATTGCAAGGTATTATATCAATTCCAATAATCAAAAATATTAGACAACGAGCAACGGTGCTTGAATCCTAAAGAATTGGCTTTGTGATTTGTATATTGCAGAGTGTGCACACAGAAAGCATCTTTTAGGTAGATTTTGTGAAATTTGTAAAAATCTGTCGCACAAAATATTGCAAGGTATTATATCAATTCCATTAACCAAAAATGTCAGACAACGAACATCCGTATCATCGCAATCTAAATAATTGGCTTTGCGATTTGTACATTGTAGAATGTTCACTACAAAGAATATTTTTCTTTGACAGGTTTCCCGAAATTTGTATAAATTTGTAGCATAAAATAGTGCAAGGACTTATATCAATTCCAATAAGCCAAAATATCAAACAACGAACAATGGTATCTTCGCAATCTATATAAATTGGCTTTGCGATTTGTACATTTTAAAGTGTGCGCCACAAACAACATTTTGTTTAGGCAGATTTTGCGAAATTCGAATAAATTCTTAGCACAAAATATTGCACGCTATTATGTTACTTTCAATAACCAAAAATATCAGATAGCGAACAACAGTACCTTTGCAATCTAAATAATGGGCTTTGCGATTTGTGTATTGTTGAGTGTGCACCACAAATAACATTTTGCGGCAAATTTTGCAAAATTTCCATAAATTTTCAGCACAAAATATTGCGAAGTATTATATCAATTTCGATAACCAAAAATATCTGACAGCGAAGAAGGGTACCTGTAATACAAATAATTGGCTTTGTGATTTGTGCATTGTAGAATGGTGGGCACCACAGAATGCATTTTTTTATGCAGATTTTGAGAAATTTGTACAAATTTGTAACACAAAACATTACAAGGTATCATATCAATTCTGTGATCTAAAAATATCAAACAACAGACAACGATACCTGCACAATCCAAATAATTGGCTTTATAATTTGTATATTGTGGAGTGTGCACCGTAGAAAGCATTTTATTTAAATGGTTTTGCGAAATTTGTTTAATTTTGTAGCACAAAATATTTCAAGGTATTATATCAATGCTAATAACTAAAAATATCAGACAATGAACAACGATAGCTGCGCAATCCACATAATTGGTTTTACAATTTGTACATTGTAGAGTATGCATGGCAGACAGTATTTAGTTTAGGTAGATTTTAAAAAATTTGTTTGATTATGTAGCACAAAATATTTCATGGTATTATATCAATGCTAATAACTGAAAATATCAGACAACGAACAGCAGTACTTTTGCAGTTCAAATAATTGACATTGCGATTTGTACATTGTGGAGTTATGCACTGCAGAAAGAATTTTGTTTAGGTAGTTTTTGAGAAATGTGTTTGAGCCATAAAATAATGCAATGTATGATATCAATTCCAATAATAACTAAAAAAATCAGACAACGAACAACTGTATCTTCGCAAAGCAAATAATTGGCTTTGTAATTTGTACATTGTAGAGTGTGCACCACAAAGAACATTTTGCTAAGGCAGTTTTTGTGAAATTTGTATCAATTTGTAGCATAAAATATTGCACGGTATTATATCAATTCCATTAACCAAAAATATTAGACAACGAACAACGATGCCTTCGCAGCCTAAATAATTGGCTTTGTGTTTTCTATATTGTAGAGTGTGCCCCACAGAAAGCATTTTTTTAGGTAGATTTTGAGAAATTTGTATAAATTTGTAGCACACAATATTGCAACAATATTATATCAATTTCAATAACCAAAAATATCAGACAAGAAACAACGGTACCTTCGCAATCTAAATAATTGGCTTTGTGATTTGTACATTGTAGAGTGGGCACTACAGAAAGCATTTTGTTTAGGCAGATTTTGCGAAATTTGTACAAATTTGTAGCACAAAATATTGCACGGTATTATATCATGAACACGAAAACGCAGAAAACGCTACTGTGCTGCATACTCTGCTTAGATTTTTGAGCGTCAAAATTGCGGTGGTACCTTTTGACGTATTTGAAAATTTAATAAATATTTCATACTATTTTGTTCTTCTTCCATTCAAGCAAACTCCAGAACATTTTAAACTGAGAGTCATTCCAGTCTAACAAAAGAAAATGCTTTGCTGTGGCGACTACTCTTGGACAAAAGTTTCTCGTCCAAATTACGTTGTTATCCTTGACACCTTATAGAGTTAAGAAATATTTTGTGCTATTTAGTTCTTAGTTCATTCAAACAAACTCCGGATATTTTGAACTGAAAGTCCTTGAACTCAATCAACAGAAAATGCTTACTGTGCTGCATACTCTGGACAGATTCTTCTGCGACCAAATTATGTTGATATCCCGTAACCTCTTTAAAAGTTCAATAAATATTTTATACTATTTTATTCTTAGATCATTCGATCAAACTCCGAGACACTTTGAACTGAAAGGCCTTGAAGTCAATCGACAGAAAATGCTTACTGTGTTGCATACTCTGGACAGATTCTTCTGCGCCCAAATTATGTTGATATCCCGTAACCTCTTTGAAAGTTCAATAAATATTTTATAATATTTTATTCTTAGATCGTTCGATCAAACTCCGAGACACTTTGAACTGAAAGGCCTTGAAGTCAATCGACAGAAAGTGCTTACAGTGCTGCATACTTTGGACGGATTCTTCAACGTCCATACTGTGCTGGTATCACTTGGTGTTTTTGAGAGCTTAATAATTATTTGATACAATTTTGTTCTTAGTTCATTCAAACAAACTCCGATACATTTTAAACTGAAACTCTTTGAACTCTATTAACAGAAACTGCTTACTGTGCTGCATACTTTGGACGGATTCTTCAACGTCCAAACAATATTGGCTTCCTTTGAATTCTTTGAGAGTTTAGAGCATATTTTATATATTTTTTGTTCTTAATTTATTTAAACTCCGCGATATTTTGCACTGAATGTACTTGAAGCATATCTACAAAAAATACTTACTATGCTGCATACTTTGGCCAGATTCTTCTGCGCCCAAATTATGTTGTATCCTGTGACCTCTTTGAGAGTTCAATAAATATTTTATAGTATTTTGTTCTTAGTTTATTCACACATACTCCGAGACACTTTGACCTGAAATTCCTTGAAGTCTATTAACAGAAAATGCTTACTGTGCTGCATATTCTGGATAGATCCTTCAACGTCCGTATTGTGATAGTATAATTTGACGTCTTCGAAAGTTTAATATATATTTGATATTATTTTGGCCTTAGTTCATTTAAATAAATTCTGGGAGATTTTATACTGTAAACTCTATCAACAGAAAATACTTACTATGTTGTACACTCTGGACAGATCCTTCAACGACCAAATTATGTTGGTATACTTTGACGTCTTTGTGAGTTCAATAAATATTTCACACCAATTTGTGCTTACGTCATTCAAATATATCCCGAGACCTATTGAACTAAAAGTCCTTGAAGTCTATCAACAGAAATGCTTACTGTGCAGCATATTCTGGACAGATTCTTCAACGATCGTATTGTGTTGGTATAACTTGACGTCTTCGAGAGTTTAATAAATATTTGATATTATTTTGTTATTAGTTCATTTAAACAAACTCTGGGAAATTTTAAACTGTAAACTCTATCAACAGAAAATACTTACTATGCTGTAAATTCTGGACAGATTTTACAACGTTTAAATTATGTTCGTATACCTTGACGTCTATGAGAGTTCAATAAAAATTTCATACTATTTTGTGCTTACTCCATTCAAACATATTCCGAGACATATTGAATTAAAAGTCCTTGAAGTCTATCAACAGAAATGCTAACTGTGCTGCATACTCTGAACAGATTCTTCAACGTCCATATTGTGTTAATATAACTTGATTGATATTTGATATTATTCTGTTCTTTGTTCATTTAAATAAACTCTGAGACATTTTAAACTGTAAACTCTATCAACAGAAAATGCCTACTATGCTGCACAGTTTGAACAGATTCTTCAACGTACAAATTATGTAGGTATACCTTGAAGTCTTTGATATTTCAATAAATATTCCATGCCATTTTTTGTGCTTTCTCCATTCAAACAGTTTCCGAAACATTATGAACTAAAAATTCTTGAAGTCTATCAACAGAAAATGTTTACTGTGTTGCTTACTCTGGACAGATTCTTCAACGTCTGTATCGTGTTGGTATAACTTGACGTCTTTGAAAGCTTAATAAATATTTGATATTATTGTGTTCTTAGTTCATTTAAACAAACTCTAGAACATTTTAAACTGTAAACTTTATCAACAGAAAATACTTACTATGCTGCACACTCTGGACAGATTCTTCAACGTTCAAATTATGTTCGTATACCTTGACGTCTTTGAGAGTTCAATAAATATTTTATACTAATTTTTGTGTTTTCTCCATTCAAACATATTCCAAGACATTTTGAACTAAAGGCTCTTAAAGTCTATCAACAGAAATGCTTACTGTGCTGCATACTCTAGACAGATTTTTTAATGTCTGTACTGTGTTGGTATAACTTGACGTCTTCGAGAGTTTAATAAATATTTGGTATTATTGTGTTCTTAGTTCATTCAAATATACTCTGGGATTTTTCAGCTGTAAACTCTATCAACAGAAAATGCTTACTATGCTGCGCACTCTGGACAGATTCTACAACGTTCAAATTATGTTCGTATACCTTGACGTCTTTTAGAGTTCAATAAATATTTCATACCAATTTCTGCTTACTTCACTCATAGATATTCCGAAACATATTGAACTAAAAGTCGTGAAAGTCTATCAACAAAAATGCTTGCTGTGCAGCATATTCTGGACAGATTCTTCAACGTTCGTATTGTGTTGGTATAACTTGACGTCTTCGAGAGTTTAATAAATATTTGATATTATTCTGTTCTTAGTTTATTCAAATAAACTCTTGGACATTTTAAACTGTAAACTCTATCAACAGAAAATGCCTACTATGCTGTACACTCTGGACAGATTTTTCAACGTCCAAATTATGTAAGTATACCTTGACGTCTTTGAGAATTCAATAAAAATTTCATACCATTTTGTGCTTACTCCATTCAAACATATTCCGAGACATATTGAACTAAAAGTCCTTGAAGTCTATCAACAGAAATGCTTACTGTGCTGCATACTCTGGACAGATTCTTCAACGTCCGTATCGTGTTGGTATAACTTGACGTCGTCGACAGTTTAATAAATATTTGATATTATTCTGTTCTTAGTTCATTCAAATAAACTCTGGGACATTTTAAACTGTAAACTCTTTCAACAGAAAATACTTACTATGCTGCACACTCTGGACACATCCTTCAACGATTAAATTATGTTGGAATACCTTGACGTGTTTGAGAGTTCAATAAATATTCCATACCATTTTTGTGTTTTCTCCATTCAAACATATTCCGAGACATTTTGAACTAAAAATGCTTAAAGTCTATCAACAGAAATGCTTACTGTGCTGCATACTCTGAACAGATTCTTCAATGTCCGTACTGTGTTGGTATAACTTGACGTATTCAAGAGTTTAATAAATATTTGATGTTATCCTGTTCTTAGTTTATTCAGATAAACTCTGGAGCATTTTAAACTGTAAACTCTATTAACAGAAAATATTTACTATGCTGCAAACTCTGGACAGATTCTTCAACATCCAAACTATGTTGGTATACCTTGATGTCTTTGAGAGTTCAATAAATATTCCATACCATTTTTGTGTTTTCTCTATTCAAACATGTTCTGAGACATTTTGAACTAAAAGTCCTTGAAGTCTATCAACAGAAATGCTTTCTGTGCTGCATACTCTGGACAGATTCTTCAATGCCCGTATCGTGTTGGTATAACTTGACGCCTTCGAGAGTTTAATAAATATTTGATATTACTCTGTTCTTAGTTTATTCAAATAAACTCTGGGACATTTTAAACTAAAAACTCTATCAAGAAAAAATGCTTACTATTCTGCTCACTCTGGACAGCTTCTTCAAAGTCCAAATTATATTGGTATATCTTGACGTCTTTGAGAGTTCAATAAATATTTCATACCATTTTGTGCTTAAGTACTCCATTCAACCATTGTCCGAGGCATTCCTTTCTGAAGAATATCTATTTTCCTGTGGAATAGAAATAAAGGAATGCCTATTTTATTTTTAGGAAAATGACAGATTTCTCTAGAAAAAATAAAAATACAATCAGATCCAAAAAGTTTCCATATTGTTCTTCCAAAGAGTGTCTACTTTTGGAAGTAGATAAAGACGTTGACTAATTTCCTTTTACGAAAGAATTTGCATTTGCTTCTTCCAGAAATGCCTATCTCTCTTCGGAATAGGGAAACAACCAATTTTTTCTTCCAAAAAAATTGGTATTTCTTCTCTTGGAATAACAATTTAAAAAATGTCTAATTCATTCGTTCAAAGCAACTCTTAAATTTTCAAAGAAATAACACTTTGTTTCGGAATAGAAAAACACCACCAATTTTCTTGATCTAAAATTCATATTTTCTTCTTCCAAATCATGTGTACTTTTTGGAATAGAGAAGACGTTGACTATTTTCTCAATCTTACTTGCTTCTTCCATAACGCGAGTTTCTTTTCAGTGTCACGCACACTTAACACCAGTGTAGCGTATTTTCTAGTTATTCTTTGGCCATTATTTCCAATAACTAAAGTCTAACAATTATTCTTTGCAATCACAAGTATTTACACTAGCTTAATCACTGTTTGTAAGAACTAATTTAATATTCTAAATACGACTAGTGTTACCTTATCTTATTGATAACTTTTCTAACACATTTATCCTTACATAAGTTTATGTATATCAAACGTTTATTAGGACGGAATTCAAACTAATACTGATTTATTGTAACGGGGCTCGCGCTTATATACAATAATCTTTTATTCTAGTAAAATGGACAGAATACCTAGAATGCGCGTCATCTAACCTATTGTATTACCATACCTATTAATTATTCTTCTTATCGTAAGACAGATATGATTGTATTACGATACCTGTCACCTATTCTTGTCGCTAAACAAATACGAGGCCGCGTTAGTTAAAAAGCCAAATAAGCGTAATTTGCAGAGTGTTCCAAACACTTCCTAATTACTATTACACTACCTTTCTCTTACTGAATTTAGAGTAAATGGATATAACGATAACTAAGCGTTAATGTTCAACAAAATATGGAAATTTGTAAAAGTTCCCAAATATTGCTTTAAACCAATAGCGGTCTAGAGTCGGCCAGCCGTCGCCTCTAATAGCTTCGTTCAATTAAAGATGCCAACAGAAAAAAGTCCATAAAACTAACAGAACCAGAATATCGCAAGATTGTTTAAATATAAGCAAGTGGTTTAAATATTGTTAATAATATTACAGAATGCAGCGATGGACATTTGATAGGTCTACTTTTAGTCGGTTCTTTTGATGTTGACTAATTCGATCAATTTACAAAGGAGAAAGATCATATTTGCTTATAAACTATAAATAACTTTTTCAAACTGCCAAGTCCGCATCTGCTAGGTCCATTTAATATGATTTAACTTCAATTTATGTTGAACGCTTATTAAATGAGTAATATAGTTGTTTCTACGTTTTTAATTGCAAGAAAAGGCAATAACTTTTAAATATTATTTGTGTTGCTTCTGAGAACTGTTTTTTTGCAGCTATTTTATATAGGTTATGGCTTTTATATAAACCTGGCTAAATATTTTAATTGAATATAATTAATAAACAAAAGAAGAGTTACAAACTAGCCCTTACTAAAAAAAAACCATTATCTGTTTATAAAAATCATAAACTATTTGTTCATATATGCAGTAAAATAAAATTTGTGATGTTGGTTGTCTGGGGTTGTTGGGGATTTATAGAATTGTAGTTGCTAATGATGCGCGTGACGCAATCACGCATATTCCATTTTTATATTTGTTATGCATTGGTCCTTCGCTGTTCCGGGTTGCTTGTTCTAAGGGCAACTTTTTTTAGCTTCACCTTGAAACCATAAGACTAAATATGCAGCGTTCATTTATAATTTTGCTTGTAAATATGTTCTAGTTCATCAATCAATAAATGCTTAAGTACACTACGTATTCTTTGTCCTATCAAGGAATTTTGTCTGAGGTTGTTTGGTATTTATAGATTTTAAAAATGTCAAAGAAAAGTATTCAAAATTACAGAGGATTATTAAAAGTTTGTAACGGTATTCTGTGCAGACAAAAAAATAGTAAAGTAAGTAAAGAAAATGGTCCACATCGAATACCGCAACAAAACAGAAGGGTAAAATAGAAATCCAAATGTATTGTGCAACCAGGAGTAAGAAAATTGATACGCGTACGTGGTTAACAATCAGTCTCAGAAGTCTATATTTTCCACAGCAACCTCAAGAAAATAAAGCAGAATAAATGTACCTTAAAACAAGCTATCTCGCTCTGGTACCATCGTAAAAGATTTGTAAGACGGAGTAAATACTGGACTGTAACACTAAGTACAACAAAGCATCTTAGCACTGCGACTTATAACGTTTTCTTTTGATAAACGGACGTTGTATAGAACAGAATTTTTCAAAAGCTCAGGCTGTATTTATAAGAAACGTGTTTTTGTTTTTAAAACAATTCTCAGTGATAATGTGTGAAGTATTCTGCGAATTTCACCTGCTAAATATTTTCCAACCAGCAGCTGCAAAATATTCCTAGAACAATAGCCAATTGACGCAAGCAAAACGGTCTGGATATACTATAGTGATTTCCACTGAATTTTATTATACACATAAGAAAGCGACATCTGTTCAAATAGTCAGGCAAGTTTGCAACTTTCTTTACAGTTTTATGGTGCGAAATGTACAACAGGTTGTCTAACTGTGCGATTTGTATTATATCGACTTACAATACCGAGAATGGAATTAATCGAGGCGACCGTTTATTGTTCGTTAACTTGAGCGAGCCACACACCTGCACGTTAACGAATTACCACGTTGATAATTCCCTAGTAAGACGGTAGATAATCAACCCATTAAAAGTTTTCTAACGATGCGAGAAGTTTTAATTTTTTAAAGAAAACCATAAAGCATTTGCTGAAGACGTTACAACGTATTCCAATAAATTGATCAAGCAGAGCCTCCAAACCTCTAAAGAACCTATTATAAGTAGTTTAACGATAAACAAATGCTACTTCTTTCAGCGAATAAAGCGAAGCTTCTTAATCTTTGCAAGTCAAAGTGAACTACAAAATAAATTCCTTGAATTTATTGTCGTAATAAAAATTTAAGGAAATTTTTATAGGACGGTTTTAATTTGTATTTATTTCAATTAAACTTAAATGATAGTGCGTATGATTTCAAATAGCATAGAAAGTGTAAAGTCGTGTAGATCAGAATTTTTAGCAGTCGCTTCTTAATACGAAGTGAAATAAAGTAATTAGGAAATTAAAATATTTATGAAGAATGCAGAAATAAATCAATTGCAGGGATTTAACGTAACAAGTTGCTAATGATCCGCGCCACGCACTCAAGCCTATTTTTATATTGGTTTTGCATTGACACATCGCTTGTTGCAGGGTGCTTGATGTAAGCGCAACGTTTCCTAGTTTCATCCTGAAACCATAAGACTAAACATTTAGTGTTCATTTGTAATTTTAATTGTAAATTTGTTGAGGTTCACCTACCAATAAATGTTTCAGTATATTACTTATTTTTTGTCTTATCAAGGGATGATGTCTGGGGTTGTTGGTGATTTATAGAATTTAGAACTGTCAAAGGAGAGTGCGTTTAAATTGCATAAAATTATTAAAAGTTGCTTATGATGCACCCGACGCATTCACACACGATCCATTTTTATGTTCATTTCGCATTGACACTTCGCTGTTCCAAGGTGCTTGATGTAAGCACAGCGTTTCTTAGTTTTATCTTGAAACAATAGGGCTAAATATGTAATGTATATTTGAAAGTTTACTTGAAAATTTGTTCAAGGTCAATAAATGTTACAGTACTCTACTTGTACTTCAATTTATGTTTTATTCCATCTTATACAAGTCGAAATATTCGCAAATATTCAAGGAATAGTAAAGACTATGTTGCACGCCTAAAAGCGCTTCACGAAAAGTTTTGGAAAATAATGAATTGTAGGAGATTTTTTTGTATAATTAATTTAGAAGTATTACACATATTTGTGTAATATAGTTAGAAAATAGGTCGTGTGAATTTTCTTGGGAGTTTTTAGAGATAACTTCGTTATCGTGTAATATCATGGGAATAGACGTTTGGATATAGTTTGCCACGGTTTGCAATAGACATATGCCTCCTTCCCGACTAATCGGAAGTTGTTGGAAGAGGTCATCATAATTCATTCTTGTCTTGACTACCTTACCTTTAACTGCTTGTGCTGGAGTAGTACATTATAAACTATAAAGTGAAGTATTTATCTGTTGTTTTGTTACCTATCCGGAGTTAATACCGTATCTTGTATTTTCCTGTTTGCACTTTAGGTAAACCAATAAACTCCTGCACAAAATACGGACTAAAGTGGCAATCCGCATCCACGACGTACAACCCTGAAATAAAAGAACACTTATTTGTTACCCAGCTTGTTAATATGCGTTAATTTAAAGGGTAAGCTTGGAACGTGAATTATGTTATCTTATTTGTAAATCCAGTGAAACCTACAACGCCCTTTATGCAAGCATGCGGGTAACTATCGTACCTTAACCGCTTATAATAACTGGGTACGGTTCGATAAGGTGAAGCGTGCAAGGGACAAACGAAGCCGAAAGCAACCGAGAAAACAGCAAAAAAGATTGCAAGGTTAAGTTTGTAAAGCTAAGTTTGTAAAGTTGAGTGTAAAGTTAAGTTAGGATGAGCTTGTAAAGTTGAGTTTGTAAAGCTGAGTTTGTAAAGTTGAGTTTATAGGTTGAGTTTGTAAAGCTAAGTTTATAAAGCTAACTTTGTCAAGCTATGTTTGTAAAGTTATGTTTGTCAACATATATTTAAAGTTAAGTTTCTAAAATTTGTAAAGTTGAGTTTGTAAAGTTAAGTTTGTAAAGCTAAGTTTGTCCAGTTACGTTTGTCAAGTTATGTTTATCAAGTTAAGTTTGTAAAGTTGAGTTTGTAGATTTTAGTTTGTAAAGTTAAGTATGGAAAGTCAAGTGTGCAAAGTTAAGTGCGCAAAGTTAAGTACGTAAAGTATAGTGCGCAAGGTAATGTGTGCAAAGTTAAGTGTGCAAAGTTAAGTGAACAAAGTTGAGTGCGCAAAGTTAAGTGCGCAAAACACAGTGCGCAAGGTTAAGTGTGTAAAATTAAGTGAACAAACTTGAGTGCAAAAGTTAACTGTGTAAAGTTGAGTGTAAGTGCGGAAAGTTAAGTGTGTAAAGTTGAGTATGCAAAATTAAGTTTGTAAGTCAAGTTTTACGTAGGGAAGTTTGTTAAGCCCCTTAAGTTCGTTAAGTTGAATTCATTAAGTTCGTTAATCCGTTAACCTGTTAAGTCCGGTGAGTTAAATTCGTTGAGATAAGGTCGTTGAGATAAGTCCGTTGAGTTAAGTTTACTGGGTTAAGTTCGTGGAGCTAAGTTTGTTGAGCAGAGTTCGTCGAGCTAAGTTTGCAAAGCTAAGTTGAGTCAAATTCTTCGGTTTAACATCGTCAAGTTAAGTTGGTCGAGTCAAGTTCGTCGAATCAAGTTCGTCGAGTCAAGTTCGTCGAGTCAAGTTTGTCGAGTCAAGTACGCGTATCTTATTTTTAGGGACCGGATACGAATTTTGGAAACCAACTCGATCTGTCTTCCCTCTCGCGCCAACGCGATTCACATGTTGTCGGCTCTCTCGTACACCGCGCTCCACTCCTTTGTTCGCGAAAATTTGCTTGATTTATACCTTTACGACGCGTTAAACGCTAGCGCACGCGCAACAAATCCAGCAAAAGTCCTATTTCTCGCCGAATTTGCGTTCCTGAACCAAAGAAACCCGCCTAAACATTGTAACTCGGTATTCCGCAACATTTGGAGTTTTATACACCACAAATCGTAGGTTAATGTCCTGAAATGCGTGAGAACTTAATATTCGTGGGACTTACACGTAATAGCTTAAATTAAAAATGATAAAGAAAAACTTTCCTATGCGAGTTTAAAAATCCCTTGAACTTAAATAGTATAATAGAACATGAACCCTTTTATAAAAAAGGCGCAACCATCTGATGAATCGTCATTGAAAACAATTCCTTAGTCTCTTCGTCTGTGAGAATCGGGAGGGCATGCAAGCGTGCGTGCGTTTCAGCTTGTGAGCGTGCGCGAGCATGCGTGCGTGCGAGTGCGTATGTGCCTTTGTGTGTGATTGTGGGTAGTCCTCTACAATTAATTATTAACTAGGTAACTTTTGAAGTTGCAGGTTGAAGAAGTGGAAATTTTGTTGTTTTTTTAGCAGTTATTTAAGTGTTAGAATGCAGAAACGTATCTGGTTATTACGCTAAAGCACTTCAGTATCTGTTAATTTGTCCTACCTTGCTGCACTCACATAATCATTAGAACCCGAAATATTTATAGATACTACGGTAGAAGGCTAATAGTGGTAATTTGGACGCTCGTTGCTGCAAATACACCGAAATGAAAGATGTTGAACTGTTAACCATGCGATACGAAAACTTTAAACAATCCTAGTTTTTCAACAAGCGCCCAAACGTCTTTAACAATTTGCATTTCTAGATTTCGAAACTGATCTTTATTTGTTGGTGACGGTCACGCATTTTACATCGCTATGGGGAAATTCTTGTGCTTAAATTATGGTGGTACGTTTAATAAAGCGCTTAATAAATTTAAAGAAAAATGCTATAAATTTAGAGAGAATCATTGGACAACTTGGGGCCTAACAACTGCTTTGAAAGAGCTCAGAAGGCGCTGTGTGGAGGAGTCGTGCTTACCCTACCCAAAGCATTTTCTTTCCTAAATGTAGTAAAATCTAACCGCGTCTACGTAACTTTTATTATTCACGGCCGTGACGGCTATATGATTTTTATGACAACACTTAAACACTTGTAATGATCATGAATAATTTGTATAAATGCGTCGACAGAAAGGCGTATCGTATAAATTCCGTCGTACATAACTTATAGATAGAACGTAGTATCTAATGAATGTACACTTCATTGTTCCTATGGATCGTGTTGAGTATATTTCATAATAATAGTTTCATTTGTCTTTGTGGTACATCGTGCTTGGACCTGTTTCTTAAAACTCGAGCGCCTGCTGTTTGTTGGTTCGTAATGAGTAGCCCTGTAGTGTAATCACATTTTCCTATGGGATCTATATTTAAGTAATGTAATTGTGTAACCAGAACCCGTACCAAAAATGCAAATTTTGTAGTGCTCCAATGCTCATTCTGCATAAAAAGTAAGAAAAAGATAAGTATAATTTATTTAATTGGTTAAAAATCGCTTAAGATTATAGTTATTAATAAAAAAAGAAAACGCCTTTTGAAGCTTAACTACAAATTTAAATATTACATTTTGAGTTTTACCAATCTTATCTTGATAGAATATCTCCTGGAAACTTGATAATTTATGTTTGTGTCATTCAAATCGTAGTTCTAACCTTCTAAAGTATCATGTCTAGAGTTGAACCGAGACGCTGGGTCACTTTGTGCCGGGTGTCCGGGTCAGCGGATCAGGTAGGTGTCCCAGATTTGACCCAATGACCCATTTTAACCCGACGTGCCTCCAACGCACTATTTTGTTTATAATTTCAAACAGTACATCATGATTTCAATTACAAATCCGTATCTTTTTTAAGGAATGCAATTTTAATACGTATTTTACATGACGCGGTGTCTCAAGTATATTCAAGCATTACAAATATTATCATATCGTTTAGATTCCTAAGACTATACATTATTAACGTTGGATCAGTTTGAATCCTCGTATCATTTTGAGTCATTGGGTTAGTTCGATTCACTGTGTGTGCGTCACAGGTACAGTTCTGGTCAGCGAGTTATGCCGGTTAACCGGTTAAGTTTGGGTCAGTTCAAGTCATCGGGTCAGTTTAAGTCTTCGGTCATCAGATCATGAACCAGCCAGTTATGGGTAACAAGGTCGGGTGGGTGACCTGGTGATTATATTTTGGCAAGGTGACCCAATTTGACACCGTATCGCAAAAGCGCTATTACATATATCATAGTAAATTTACAGGACGGTATACAAATAAATACAAAATATAACATACAACATTCAACATGCAACATACAGCGTACTACATGCAACATGCATCATACAGCATACAACAGGCAACATACAGCACCTATCATACAACACGCAACATATAACACTCAACATGCAACACGCAACATACAACACACAACATCCAACACGTAGCATTCAACACGTAACATACAACACGCAACATGCAAAACGTAATACGCTACACATAGCGTGCCACATGCAGCACGCAACATACAATATTCAACATGCAACACGCAGAGTGCAAAGCAAAACGGAGAACGTGCAACACGCAACTTACAACATGCAACATACAACCCACAACGTGCAACATGCAACTTACAACATGCAACATCCAACACGCAACACGATACACACAGCATGCCACACGCAGCACGCATCATACAACATGCAACATGCAACACGCAAAGAGCAACGGGCAACGTGCAACATGCGACATGCAACCCACAAGAAGCAACGTGCAACACGCAACTTACAACATGCAACACACTACTTGCAACACGCAAATTGCAAAATGCAACTTGCAAGATACAACACAACTTACAACACAGATCACACAATGCACGACACTCAGCACACAACACTCAACACTCAGCACTCAGCATTTAACATACAACACTCAACATACGACATACAACACACAACATACAACATACAACATTCAAAGCTCAACATACAACATACAACTTTCAACGTATAACACGCAACATACAAAATGTAACATACAACATACAAAATGTAACATACAACATACAAAATGTAACATACAACATACACAATGCGACATGCAACATACCAAATACAACATACAAAATGTAACATACAACATACAAAATGTAACATACAACATACACAATGTGACATGCAACATACCAAATACAACATACAAAATGCAACATACAACATACAAAATGTAACATACAACATACAAAAAACAACATATAAAATGTAATCTACAACATACAAAATGTAACATACAATCTGCAAAATGTAACATCCAACATAGAAAATGTACATACAAGTTTTAACATAGAGCATGTGGCATACATAATGGGACATGTAACATACAAACTGTAGCATTCAACACATAACACACAAAGTGTCAAGTACAACATACAAAATGTAACGTACAACATACAAATTGCAACATACAACATACAAAATGTAACAACAACATACAACGTACAAAGTGTGTCATACAAAATACAAAATGTATCAACACCATACAACATTTAAAGTGTCATACAACATACAAAATGTAATATACAACGTACAAAATGTAACATACAACATACAAAATGTAACGGCAACATACGAAATGTAACATACATCATACAAAATGCAACATACAAAATGTAACATACAACTTGCAAAATGTATCATACAACATACAAATGTAACATACAACAATGTAACATACAACATAGAAAATTTAGCATACAACATACAAAATGTATCATGCAACATACAAAATGTAACATACCACATACAAATTGTAACACACAACATACAACATACAAAATGTAGCTTGCAACGAACCACATGCAATATACAAAGTGTTTTACAACATACGAAATGTAATACAACAATCAAAATGTAACATATAACATACAACATACCCAATGTAACATACAACATACAAATACCAAATGTAACATACAACATACAAAGTGTGCCATACAACATACAAAATGTAATATGCAACATACAAAATGTAACGGCAACATACGAAATGTAACATACAACATACAAAATGTAACATACAACAAACAAAATGTAACGGCTGACATACTACATACAAAATGGAACATACAACATACAAAATGGAACATACAACATGCAAAAAGTAACATGCAACATGCAACATACAAAATGTAACATGCAACACACGAAATGTAACATTCAACATACGGCATACAAAATGTAACTTACCACATACAAGATACAAAATGTAAGTTACCACATGCAACATACAAAATGTAATATACAACATACGAAATTTAACATACAGCATGCAACATACAAAATGTAACATTCAACATACAACATACAAAATGCAACATACAACATACAAAATGTAGCATACAACATACAAAATGTAACAACTAACATACGGCATACAAAATGGAATATACAAAATGTAAAATACAACATACAAAATGTAACAACCAACATACGATATACAAAATGCAACATACAACATACAAAATGCAATATACAACATGCAAAATATAACATACAAAATGTAACATACAACAAACAAAATGTAACACACAACATACAAAGTGTAACATACAACATACAGAATGTAATGTGCAACATGCAAAATGTAACATACAATAGGCAAAATGTAACATACAATGTACAAAATGTAACATACAATAGACCTAATGTAACATACAACATACAAATGTAACATTTAACATACAAAACGTTTCATACAACATAAGACATTCAAAATGTAACATGTAACTTACAACATACAAAATGTAACATACAACATACAAGATGTAACATACAACACACAAAATGCAACATACAAAATACAAAATGTAATATACAACATACCAAATGTAACGCATATCATACAAAATACAAAATGTAACATAGAACATACAAAATGTAACACAACATACAATATGTAACATACAACATACAAAATGTAACATACAACACACAAAATAAAACGTACAACGTACAAAATGTAACATAAGAAATATATTAAAATTGTTTATCCACATCGATTCACAGATTCATTTTGAATCTCAGTATCAATTTTGGTTACGGGGTTAGTTGAGGTTACTTGGTCGGTCCGTGTCATTGCATTAGTTTGAGTTCAGAATCACCTCATCTCGGGTCAGTCTCTTTCAGGTAACCGGGTTACTGATTCAGGAAAGTGACCGGTGACCTGGTTTTAATTCGGTGACCCTATTGTACCCCATGCTTTCAATACTCTACTTTGTAAATCCCAGTAAATTAACTGGACAGTGTTTAAATTAAATGCATACAAGGATAAACGAAATATATTCCAACAGTGAGCAGTTACACACTCAAGGCCGAAATGTTTATTTATCAATCACTTAGCAACCCTTGCTAAATTTTGCTTTTAGTATCATACTGTACATAATAATCTTTAGTTGCCGTATCATATCCTTTATATTTTTATAAGAAATACAATTTTAATACGTGTGCAAAATGGTGACGCAAATATATTCAAATATTGGAAATCCCAGCACACTTTTACATTCCATCATAAAACCAATAATTATTATTATTGGATCTGTTTGAATCATCGTATTATTTTAGGCCAGTTTGATTCACTGGGTCATACTAAATCTCAGGGTCAATTCGGGTGACCGGGTTAGTTGGGGTCACAGGGTCGGTCCGGGCCTGAGGGTTGGTTTGAGACCAAACTTTCCGGTTCTCGGGTCAAACTGTTTCAAGTAACCGGGTTACTAGGTCAGTGACCCGTTGACCCGGGTTTAACCCGGTGACCCGTCTTGCCCCGGTGACCTGATTGTACCTCGTGCTTTTAAAACACTAGTTTGTAAATCCCAGTAAATTAACAAGACTAAGACTGTGTTCAAATAAACACATAAAAAGTAACAAAATATATCTCAAGAGTGAGCAGTTAGGCACACAAGACAGACATGTTTATTTGTCAATCAATTAGCAACCACTGCTAAATTTTGCTTTTAGTTTCATGCTGTATATAATAATTTTCGTTGCCATATCATATCTCTTATATTTTTATGAACAGGGTGTCTCAAGTATGTTCAAACACTACAAATCCCAACATACTTTCTACATTCCATCGTAAAACACTAAATTATTATTGTTGGATCGATAGGAATGATCTTATTATTTTGGGTCACTGGGCCATTTTAATTAACTGGGTCATTTGGCGTTATAAGGTTAGTTTGGATCACCGGGTTAGTTTGGGTCAACGGGCCAGTTCGAGCCATCAGATGTCATTGGATTCCGAGTCTGCCTGTTGCAGGTCACCGGGTTATCGGGTCAAGTAGAATCTGTTGAATCAAGCTTGATTTATCGTATTGGTTTGAATCATTAAGTTAGTTTGACCGGGGCATTTTAGGCCGGTGCGGGTCCCTGGGTTAGTTTGGGTCATCGTAATAGTCCGGTTTAGTTTGGTTCATCGGGTTGATTGAGTCCCAGACCAGCTTGTTTCGGGTCACTGGCTCATCGGGCAAGCTAGATAATCCAGAGACCCGGGTTTGACCCGTTGATCCTATTTAAACCGCTGACTCGGTTTTGACACCGTGATTCCTATGCTCTAACACGCAAATACCAGTAAATTAACGGGAGTGTATAAATAAACACATACGAAAAGTAACAAAAATATTATTAAATTGTTTAACCAAATTCAACAGTGAGCAGTAGCCACGCAGCACAGGAACGCTTATTTGTTCATCACTCAAATCCCAACACTTCTTTTACATACCATCATAAAAGGTAATAGTCATTATTATTGGATCTGTTTGAATTATGGTATCATTTTAAGCCAGTTTCATTCGCCGGGTCACCGGGTTAGTTTGACTCACCGGGTCCGTCCAGGTCAGTCCGGGTCATTGGGGTAGAGTTCAAGGTCACCGTGTGTTGGGTCGGTTTGTATCGTATTATTTTGGGTCACTGCACCAGCTTTATTTACTGGGTTATTTTGATTTACAGGGTCAGTTCGGGTTACTAAGAAAATTTGGATAACCTGGTCAGATAGCGTCAGTTTGAGTACCTTTGCCACAAGGTCCCGAATCAGTCTGTTTCGGGTTATTGGGTTAAGTAACTGACTTAGTGACCCTGTGGCCCGGTTTTACCCAGTGCCTCCAATGCTCTTAATATGTAATTTGCAGTAAATTAACGGGTCACATAAATTCGCATTTTATCGTATAAGACTATAAACATCATTATTGTTGGATCGGTTTTAATTGTCGTATTATTTTGGACCGCAAAGTCAGTTAAATTCAGTGGGTTATTTCGAGTCCCAGGGTGACATAAAATAAGATAAAAGCTTAATTATTTATATACTTACTTGCATAAAAAAAATAATGGGGTTAGATAATTTCCTAAAGGTCATATTTGAATCCGAAAATAAACCCATCACTTACAACAACACAATTGAAGTTAACAAACAGATCACACATTCTAAATTTAGAAAAACATTATATTAAAACACATTTTAAAAACGACAGTTATATTTTCAAAATGGCGGTATTCACTTTTCAATTGCCATAGCAACTAAATTTTTTGACAATTAAAAAAATGAGGCATGTTCCAAAATGCGGGTATAAAACTCAAGGTTATAGATATTCGGTAATTGGCTTTAAGTGAAAAAACTATTTTTTAAATAACATTGAAAATACATTAAATGTTTATAAAAAACAAAGGAAAATTCCCCGGTTCGTAACCTCCACAATTAAAGGCGCCATTGTTATTCCACTATTATTGGTGAAAGTTTGTAATTCCACTATACTTGGTGATAGTTTATATGGTCGATAAAACAGTTGCAACGTATTACACTTTGATGGTGGTACATTTATATGGCGATAGATGGTTCTTAAAAGCCTGTAATACAGTTACCAAAGTTCATAAGATACATCGCGCAAGTGCAATAAATAAAGCGAGTGACGCCTCTAGCGGAGGAAAGCGCAAACCTTTTACAGATTTTGGCGCGGCCATCCACCATGACGTCACCGATACAAAAGGTATATTGCGCAATAATTAGCAATATAAAAATTAAACACGATAAAGGCAAACAATTTAGCAAAAAATCCGGTATCCGGCAGAAAATCGCGCTACGGTAGGCCTCTGCTCCGGTGCTGTTGGCTGAGCATGGACATCGGGGTCGCCTAGGGTCCATTGCCGAAGGTTGCTATAAATTTACCTACGCAGGGAATGACGGAAAAATAGGTAGAAGGTACAACAACAAAAGATAATTAACAAGGGAAATCTACATAGGTAAAAGCTACGATACGATACCTCCGAGGTGACCACTTCACTCCTTGAAAATTCCGGGCAAACAGCCGCGATTTAGAGCGTCACGGAAACACTTCTCCCCACTCTTTGTCTAGTATTGCTCTACCCCTCTAGGGATAAGCACACTGCGCTAATGCACTACTCTGATGTACGGAAGTACCGCTTAGTCCATTTAATAATTCCCGCGTCCCGCGTATTTGAAAATATGGCGCGAACTCCCGTATATAAAAACTTAACCTAAAAACACTGTTTAAGTGCAAATTGCACGTAACAGAGTTCGGGTCAGTGGGTTAGTTTGGATTACCGG
This sequence comes from Platerodrilus igneus, assembly GCA_036346225.1. Taxonomy (NCBI): domain Eukaryota; kingdom Metazoa; phylum Arthropoda; class Insecta; order Coleoptera; family Lycidae; genus Platerodrilus; species Platerodrilus igneus. The sequence continues at coordinate 10,037,499 of JARFIW010000053.1, read as the reverse complement.
GTCAGTTTGAGTCTCTAGTCACTGGTATCCTGAGCAGCACGTTTCAGGTCACAGGTCTGGTAGGTGACCCGATAACCCATTTTGACTAGGTGACCTTGTTTTACCCCGTACCTCCAAAGCTCTAATACGTAAATCCCAATAAATTAACAGGACTGTATAGAAATAAATATACGAGTATACAAAATGGAATATAGAAAATTTTAAAATTGTTTAAACAAAGTCAACAGTGAAGACAGACACGTTTATTTGTTCATCACCTAACCAGCACTTTTTTGCAGTCCATCATAGAGGTCTATAGATTATCATTGTTAGATCAGTTTGAGTCATCGGATTATTTTGGGCCATTTCGTGTCACAGTCAGTTTCAATGACTGGGTTAATTTGAATGACCGGGTCAGTCGTGTCAGTTCAGTTAGTTGAATCCCGAGTGTAAAGTAAGAAGGTACAGAGTCAGCCTACTTCATACCACCGGGTTACCGGGTTAAATAGGTGACCCGGGGACCCGTTTTGACCTAGTGACCCAGTTTAGACCCCGTGTCTTCAATGGTTTAATACGTAAATCTCAGTAAATTAACGGAACTGTATGCAAATAAATACATATATGGGGACCACAAAAATATTTTAAAATTGTTTAACCATTCTCAAAAGTGCGCTGTTTAGGTCAGAGTGTCAGTTCTAGTTACCCGGTTAGTACGGGTCACAGGGGTTAGTTTGAGTAATCGGGTCAGTTGAGTTCCGGGTCACCGGGTTCTGGGTCAGCTTAGCAACCACGCTAAATTTTGCTTTTAAGTTCATACTTTGCATAATTATTTTCTGCTGCCGTATCATATCTATTATTTTTTATTGGAAATACGTATTTAACAGGTTGTCTCAATTATATTCAGATATTACAAATTCCAGCACGTCTTTAACATTTTATCATAAAGGACTGTAAATTATTATTGTTGGATCGGTTTGAATCATCGTCTTGTTTTGGGTCATTTCGGGTCACAGGGTCAATTCGTTCAATTGTTCAGTTTGAGTCCCAGGATCCGGGTCACCGGTTTATTGGGTTAAGTAGGTAACCCGATAAGCTAGTTTTAATCTGGTGACCCGTTTTCAAGAGGTGGCTTGGTTTGTCCGGTGACCCGATTTTAACCCCGTGCCTCGGATGCTCTAAAGAATTCAATTTTAATACGTATTTAAGAGTGTCTCAAATATACTCAAAAGTTACAAATCCCAGCAGAAGGCTACAAATTATTGCTGTTGGATCGGTTTGAATCGTCGTATTATTTTGGGTCCCTGCTACAGTTTGATTCGTCCGGTCATTTTGGGTCACAGCGTTAGTTCCGGTTTTCGGATTAGTTTGGGTCACCGGGTCAGTTTGAGTAATTTGGCCAATTTGAAATTCAGGTCGGTTTAATGTCACCGGGTTAGGTAGGTGACTCAGTTTTTGACCCGGTGACCCGCTGACCCAGTTGCTCTAATACGCAATTCCCAGTAAATTAACGAGACTGCATACAAATAAATACATACAAAAAAGAACAACATTTCAAAATTGTTTAACCAACCTCAACAGCGGGGAATTAGACTCGCAAGACAGAAGCGTCAATTTGGTCATCACTTAGCAACCGTTGCCAATTTTATTTTTAATTTCATACTGTACATACTAATTTTCAGTTCCCATATCATATCGCTTACTTTTATAAGAACTGCAATTTTAATACGTATTTAACTGAGGGACTCAAATATACTCAAACGTTATGAATCCCATCCCATGGACTATAAATTATTATTGTTGGATCGCTTGGAATCGTCGGATTATTTAGGGTAACTGGCACAATTGGATTCACCTGGGCAGTTTGAGGTACATGGTCAGTTTCGGTACCAACTTTGTTTTGGTCACCGGGTCACTTTGGGTCACAGGGTTAGTTCCGGTCTCCGGGTTAGTTCCGGTCTCCGGGTCACTCGGTAGTTCGGGTTATTTGGTCAATTTAAAACTCGGGTTACCAGGTCTCCAGTCAACCGGTTTCATATTACTGGGTCAGGTACGTGACTCAGTTTTAACCCAGCGACCCGTTTTGATCGGTTGACGCTGTTTGACCTCGTACCTCCGATGCTCTAATAATTAAACCCAATAAATTAACAGGACTGTATACAAATAAATACATAAAAAAAAACCTGTTGCAAAATGTACCAAAATTTCCAAGAATGTAAGTGGAAGATGGGACATTCGATGAATACAATAGTTTGGTTTTCAAAGCTTCTCCCTTTTAGACCATGGGGGTAACAGTCTTTTGGGATTTGACTTGGCACAACCTAGGATACGGTTTGATCAATTTGATCGAACTTAGTGAGATACTATGGTCACAAGATGTGTCGAATCTTATTGCGAGCCACAACAGCCAATCTGCGCGCAAATGGTACCTGGTGCAGCTTTTGGACCGTTTAAGACTAGAGACGAGCAATTATCAAATTGGCCTCTTCTGGAAGAAAACCTGGAATTTAAAACTGAAAGAAATCGGATTGCTTTATGGAAACTATTCCAAAATTGACCAAAATTTTGGGAAACGTTAGCGGAGATGGGACATTTGATGAATGTAATGTCTGAATTATCAAACTTTTCTCTTTAGACCATAGTGGTGAAACTTTCTGGGGTTTAACCTGCTGTACGGTTTAAGCAATGTTGTTGGAAATAGGCGAGATCACATGAAATAAGGAATCTTATTGCAAGTCAGGTCGGCCAACTTGCGTGCAGACTCTGATTCAGCTATTTGATCATTTGAGACTAGACGCGAGCATTTATTAAATCGGCTTCTTCTAAAAGATAAGTAGGACTTTAAAATTGGAACGGATTGGATTCTTTCATAGAACCTCTTACAAAATTGACCATAATTTCCGGAAACGTAACTGGAAAATGGGACATTAGATGGATGCAACAGCTTGGTTCTCAATCCCTCCTCTTTGGACATCGGAATAACGTCTCTTCGGAATTCCAGTTGGTACAAACTATCCACAGTTCGGTTTAATCGAACCTTCTGGGTTATGTTTTATAGAACCTGTTCTAAAATTGAGCAAAAGTAATTGAAAAATAAGACATTCGACAAGTACATTGGCTTGGTTCTAAAACCCGCTTCTTTGTACCATCGTGGTTACAACTTTCCGGGATTCAATCTGACACAAGTATCTGCTGTACGGTTTAATCAATCTTGATGGAAACTGGCTAGATCACATGAAATAAGGAATCTTATTGCGAGTCAGATCGGCCAACTTGCGTGCAGACTCTGATGCTGCTTTTCGATCATTTGAGACTAGAAGCCAGCATTTATCAAATCGGCTTATTCTTAAAGAAAAGTAAGATTTTAAAGTTGGAAAGGATTGGATTATGTTTTTAGAACCTGTTACAAAATTGACTAAAATTTCCGGAAACGTAAGTGGAAGATGGGGCATTTGATGGATGCTTTAGCTTGGTCCTCAATCCCTCCTCTTTGGACATCCGGGTAACAGCTCTTCGGAATTTCAGTTGGTACAAACTATCTACAGTTTGGTTTAATCAAACCTGGTTAGATTTTGTGATCACAGAATTGCCGAATCTTCTTGCGAGTCAGTTTGATCCATCTGCGCATAGTTGGTACCTAGTATAGTTTTTTGTCCATTTGGCAATAAAAACAAGCATTTAGAAAGTTGGTATCTTCTGGAAAAGCTTGGGTTTTACATGGGAAGAAACTGGGTTGTGTTGTATAGAAACTGTTCCAAAATTGATCAAAATTTTAGGTAACGTAATGGAAGATGAGATATTTAATGAATGTAATTATCGGCTCTCAAAACCTCCTCCTTAGACCATCGGAGTAACAGCCCTTCGACCTTTTGTTTGACACAAACTATATAGAACAGGTTTTATCAATTTTGATCCAACCTTGTGAGATACTTGAAGCGCGAGCTCCTAATGCGAGTCAATTTGACCAACCTGAGCGCAAAAAGCATCTGGTACAGCTTTTTGTGCTTAAGACTAGATATGTGCATTTATAGAAACGGCTTCTTGTGGAGGAGAACTTGAATTTAAAAGTGGAAGTAATTGCGTTTTGTTATTTAGAACCTGTTCCAAAATTTACAAAAATTTTGGTAAACGTAAATGGAACATGGAACCCATGACGAATGTAAGGACTTGGTAAACACGTTTTTTGGACCATTGGAGTGGCAGGTTTTCAACATTTTGTTTCACACAAACTATTTACCGAACGGTTTGATCAATTTTTATGGAGCCTGGTGAGATACTATATGGCACCATGAAATACGACACCTCATTGCGAGTCAAATTGGCCATTCTGTGCACAAAAAGTACCTCGTGCAACTTTTTGACCGGACTCTCATATAGGAAACGGGTTCTAAAATTGGAAGGAATCGGGTTATATTCTTTGGAACTTGTTCCAAAATTTCCTGAAACGTTATTGGAAAATAGGACATTTGATAAATACGGTAACTTGGTTCTCAAACCCTCGCCTGTAGACCATAGGGGTAGCAGCTTTCCGCGATTTAAAGTGAAACAAACTATCCACAGTACGGCTTAATCAATTTTGATCGAATCTGGTGAGATACTATGGCCACAAGAAATGCCGAATCTTATTGCGAGTCAGAGCGGTCAACGTGCACGCAAATGGTACCTGGTGCAACTTTTTGACCATTTGAAACTAGAAACCAGCATTTATCAAATTGGCCTCTCCTGGGGGGAAAATTTAATATTGGGTTATGTTTTATAGAACCTGTTACTAAACTGGCCAAATTTTACGGAAATGTAAGTGGTAGAAGTGACATCTGAAGAATGCAATGGATTGTATGTCAATCCCGCCTCTTTACAACACTAGGTGACAGCTTTCCAGCATTTTGCTTGACACTGTAAACTACAGCTCGGTTTATCCAGTTTTGATGGAATCGTGTGAAATACTAAGATCACTTGATTCGTGCGGGATCCTATTGCGAGCCAGACCAGCCAACCTGCGTGAAAAAGGTACCTATTGCACTTCTTAATCATTTGAGACTACAAACGAGCATTTATCATATTGACTTCTTCTGAAAGGAAACATGAATTATAAAATTGAAAAAAATTGATTTGTTTTATAGAACCGGTTTGGCCAACTTTACAAAATACGTAAGTGGAAAGTGTAAGATACAATGACTTGCTGCTTAAAGCCTCCTCCCGTCAAAACCTTTTCGGCATTTGACTTGGTACAAGCTATCTACGGGGCAGTCTAATCAATTTTGATCGTATCCGGTGAGATACTATGGTCACAAGGAATGCCAGATCTTATTGAGAGTAAGAACGGTCAACCTGCTTGCAAATGGTACCTGGTGCAGATTTTTACCATTTGATATTAGAAACAAGCATCTATCAAACCGGCTTCTCCTGGAAAAGACCTTGAATTTTAAAATTTGTTTGAAATTAGGTTATACTTTATAGAACATGTTCCAAAATTGACCAAGTTTTGTAAAACTTAAGTGGAAGATGTGAAATTTGAAGAATGCAATAGATTTGTTCCCGATTCCCTTTCTTTAGACCTTCGGGGTGGCAGCTTTCTGAGGTTCTACTTGACGCAAGCTATCTACAGAGCGGTTTAATTATGTTGATGGAATCTTGTAAGATTCAAGTCGCTTAAAATGCGGAACCAGGGCCAACCTGCGCGCAAAAGGTACTTGGTGTAGCTTTTTGACCATTTGCTATCTACGGTGGGGTTTAATCAATTTTGATGTACCCTGGTAAGCTACTATGGTCACATAAAATGCGGAACTTTATTGCGCGTCGGATCGGCCAACCTGCCCGCAAACGCTACCCGGTACAGCTTTTAATCATTGAAGAATAGAATCAAGCGTTTATAAAATCGTCTTCCCTTTGGAAGAAGGCTGGGATTATAAAATTAGAAGAAATTGGCTTATATTTTATAGAACCTGTTTCAAAATTGACCATCATCTGTGGAAACGTAAGTTGAAGATTGGACATTTCATAAATACAATGGTTTGGTTCTCAAACCTTCATCTGTGGAGCATCGAAGTATAGGTTTTTTTGGATTTGACTTGACTTCAGCTATCTACAGCACGATTTAATCAATTTTGATGGAACCTGGTGAAATTCGCGATTCCATTGCAAATCAGATCGGCACATCTGTGCGCAAAAAGTACCTCGTTTAGTTTTTTGACCATTTATGACTAGGAACGAGTGTATATCAAGGAAGCTTCCATTGGAATAATATTTATATTTTAAAATGGGAAGAAATTGTGTAATATTTCATAGAACCTGTTCCAAAATTGACCAAAATTTCCAGAAACGTAAATGGAAGATGGGACATTTATGAATGCAACAGCTTGGTTTGCAAACCCTCCTCTTAAGGGCATCGGGGTAACGGCTTTCCGGGTTTTTGCTTGACGCCGTGCGATTTAATCAATTACGATGTCACATGGTAAAATCATAGTATCACGGTCTCATAAAATGACAAATCTTATTTTAAGCCAAATAGGCCAACCAGCACTAAAGGTACCCGTTGCAGATTTTTGTTCTTATGACTAGAAAGAGGGTTATCAAATCGGTTTCCTCTGGAAGAAAACTTAGATTATATAATTGGAAGAAAATTGTGTTATGTTTTATAGAATCTATTCCAAAGTTGACCAAAATTTCTAGAAACGTCAGTGGAAGATGGGATACTTGATGAATGCCACAGCTTCGGTGTCAAATCCCGCATTTTAAAAACATTAGGTGACAGCCTTCCAACATTTTGCTTGCAACAAACTACCCACAGCACCGTTTGATCAATTTTGATTGGACATGGTGAGTTGTGAAATCCCATTACGTATCAGATCAGTCAACCTACGCGCAAAAGGTACCTGGTGCATCTGTTTGATCATTTAAAACCAGAAACTAGCGTTTATCAAATCGTCTTCCCGTGGAAGAAAACATGGTTTATACAAATGGAAGAAATTGGGTTTTGCTTTAAAGAACCTGTTTCAAAATTGACCAAAACTTTTTGAAACGTGAGTGAATGCATGGCTTGTTTCTTAACTCCGTCTCTTTAAACCATCGGGTAACACCTTTCGGGTTTTTATTTGACCCAAACCATCTACAGCACGTTGAATCAATTTTGATGGAACCTGGTGAAATACTAAGGCTCTTGAAATGTGGGATCCTATTGCCAGTTCGATCGGCCAACCTGTGCACAAAAGGTACTTTATGCAGCTTTTTGACCATTTGATACTAGAAACGAGCTTTATAAAGTCGGCCTCTTCTAGAAGAAAACTTGGACTTTGAAATGGGAAGAAATTGTCTTTGCTTTGTAGAATTTGTTCCGAAATTGATCAAATTATCAGGGAGCGTAAGTGGAAAATTGGACATAGACAAGAACTATCTACAGCAGGGTTTAATCAATTTTGATCAAAGCTGGTAAGAGGCTATAATAATAAAGCCAAGACTTATTGCGAATCAATTACCAACCTCCGCGCAAAAGGTATCTTGTGCAGCTTTTAGACGATTTGCGGCTAGAAACCAGCATTTATAAAACCGGAAACAAATAGACTATAAAATTGAAAGAAATTCGGTTATATTTTATAGAACCTGTTACGAAATTGACCAAGATTTACCGAAACGTAAGTAGAAGATGTGACATTTGATGAATAAAATGGCTTGGTTCCTAAATTATTCCATTTTAGCCTATTGGGGTAACAGTTTCCGACATTTTACTAGACTCAAACTATATGCAGCGTGGTTTAATCAATTTTGATGGAACCAGGGGGTTATATCACCCGTGTTCCAAAGTTACCCAAAACTTCCAGAAACTTAAGTGGAAGGTGGTGCGTTTGATGAATACAGTGGCTTAGTTTTCAAACCCGCCTCTGTAGACCATTGGGGTGACAGCTTTCCGATACTTTGCTTGACACAAACTGTCTACAACACAGTTTACCAATTTTGATGAAACCTGGTGAGATGTTAGTCACGTGTGAAGACAAAACGTATTATGGAAAGTCAAATGGGGCAATTAGCCTCTCATAGGTGCCTTAATTGTTGATTTGGGCAATTTGGAAGGTAAACTAGGTTTATGAAAAAAGTCTGAGACGCTTTAATGAATGAATTTTCCAGCACTTTTTTGACTTTACTTGCTCCACCCGTAGGTACTACATTGGCCAGGAAACGAGTTTTTTTTACCTGAAAAATTTGGAATTTTGCCGAACCCTTGCTGTTCAAAGCAAGATAGGGATCTTTATCGTGCGTGACAACACTCACACACGTTACCTCCATTTTACCTCTCATCCGAACAAGGGTGTATTTTTGTAAAAAATGCTCGCCTAACATTTTTCAAGCGGACCGTGTCGGAATTTGAACCCGGGACCTTGGGCGTATTGCACTTTTTTGACTGTCAAAATTCTTGTTGGTATACTCAACGTTTGCCAACTCTTGACTCGCTCCTTTTTAATCCAAAATTTTGTTTCAGGTCGAATAGAGCCAGCCGCCGGAATGCTTATAGCTTGCGCCGGCTGTGAAAAACCAATCCTGGATAAGTTCCTACTAAATGTTCTGGAAAGGACGTGGCATGCTGACTGTGTGAGGTGTTTTGACTGTCACGCACCGCTAACAGATAAATGTTTCTCTAGAGAAAGCAAATTATTTTGTAGGAACGATTTCTTTCGGTAAGTACGTTATTGTTTTATTTATAGGTTATGTTTTCTCAATTCAAATTGTAAGCAGTAGATAAACCACGTTCATACGATGTCACAAAATCGTATTTTTGTATAGGAAAATCTAAGATTCATTTTGCAAATTTTTATACCCTTCTAGGTCATTCATTCGAGAATCGTGTAACGTCATGCTGACTAACTTTTCACTTTTCAAGGTTACGTGATCCTCGAATGTGACTTTAAATCGTTGAGAAATTTGCAATGTCAAACTTATATTTTTCCATAAAAAAATACAGTAAAAACCGGTTTAGTACCCTTCAAGTGGTTAAATCGAGAATTACTTAACGTCACCATGACACCTTAAAGTTTTCAAGGTCATGCGATCATCGAATCAATGATCTGTTAAAAAATACATGTAAAAGCGGTTTTGTGGTCTTGTACGAGCATAACTTTTATATTGTTCTGAGATCAAGACAAACAAACGAATACCTAACCGTTGTCAACTTGTACAGGTTTCACGTCTGCAACTCGTAGCATATTTACCGCAAAGCTTATCACGTGCCAAACTATTTCCCGCACGTTTAAAATAATATAAAATGTTTATTCTGTGACAATTTTTGAGTCATTCACAATCGTTTGTGTGCAGATTGTGCCATTCGAAGTCTTCACAAGTAACTCTTAAAACTTTGCGTAACACACACTTCCACTCCACAGCTAAAAAAAATTATAAAAGTATCTAGAGCTAGCAATATCTGTCTGTGTTCAGAGAGAGCAAAAACATTCTAACAGCGAAGAGCTGTATAGCTTCTAATGCGTCATTTAGTGCTGGTGTTTCACGAGTCAAAGGACGAGTATCGGTGGATATAACAAACCAAGGTATCTTAGGTCGGCATGATCAGATTTCTAGACCCAACAAGGCCAAAAACAGATTTTTCTTTTGTCTGATGAACTACCGTTAAGTTTTTAGTAAGCCCTTAGTGCATGTACTTCATGAGTCAAAAACAAAACGTACTGTTGTCACTAGTCAACTAGAAGAACGAGTTCTGAGGCCAGCAACATCAGATATCCATATCCAGCATTAGGAAAAATAGATATTCTCTTCTTGTTAACAACGACGAGGTTTAAAGTTTTTAGTGCGTCTTCTAAAACGCACTCTGGTAAATGTGTCTGGCGAATCAAAGACGCCTCAAACTCATACCGCAAGGTAGCTGCTACCAGCAGCATTAGACTTAAGTGCCTAGCAAGGGCAAACGACAAGTCAAAAATGAAACGTGCTCTCACTAGTCAGCTAAAAATAAAAAAAATCTGAGATCAACAGCATCAGACTTCTGCGCCCCGCAAGGACAAAATCCGATATTCTATATTTCCTTTTAACAACCAGCTGTGCGATTTTTAGTGCTTCGTGTTTCACGAGTCAACGACGAAGCGTACTCTCACTAGTCAGCTAGAAATCAAAAATATCTGTTACCAACAACATCTGACTTCTGCGCCCAACAAGAACAAAATCCGATGTTCTGTCTATTCTTTCAGCAAACAACTGTAGAATTTTTAGCACCTCGTGTTTGACAAGTCAAAGACGAAGCGTGCCTTCACTACTCGGCTAAAAATAAAAAATATTTGAGGCCAACAACTTCAGACTTCTGCGCCCAGTAGGAACAAAATCTGATGTTCTGCCTTTTTTTTCATCACACAGCTGTAAAATTTTCAGGGCTTCATGTTTGATGAGTCAACAACGTAGTGTGCTCTTACTAGTCAGCCAAAAATTAAAAACATCTGCAGCCTGCAACATCATACTTCTGTGCCCAAGATAGGACACAATTAGATGTTCTATCTTTTCTGTCAACAAACAGCTGTAACACTTTTAGCACTTCGTGTTTGACAAGTCTAAGAGGAAGCGTGCTCTCACTAATCAGCTAAAAATCCAAAATATCTGAGAACATCAACATCAGACTTCTGCCCCTAGCAAGAATAAAATTAGATGTTCTGTGTATTGTTTCAACAAACAGCTGTAAAATTTTTAGCGTTTCGCGTTTGATGAGTCAAGGACGAAGCGTGTTCTCACTAGTCAGCTAAGAATCAAAAACATCTGCGGCCAACAACATCATATTTCTGTGCCCAGCAAGGGCAAAGCCAGATGTTCTATTTTTCTATCAACAAACAGATGTAAAATTTTTAGCGCTTCGTGAGTCAAAGACGAAACGTGCTCTCACTAGTCGGCTAAAAATCAAAAATATCTGCAGCCAGCAAAGTCATACCTCTGTGCCGAGCAAGGGCAAAATCAGATGTTCCATCTTTTCTGTCAAGAAACAGCTGTAAAATTTTTAGCGCTTCGTGTTTGACAAGTCAAAGATGAAACGTGCTATCACTAGTCAGCTAAAAATCAAAAAAATCTGAGAACAACATCAGATTTCTTCTCACAGCAAAGAAAAAATCTGATATCCTATCGTTTTTTTTAACAACCAGCTGTGCAATTTTTAGCGCTTCGTGTTTGACATGTCACAAACGAAACTTTCTCTTACTAGTCGGCTAAAAATCAAAAATTTTTGAGACCAACAACATCACACTTCTGTGCCCATCAAGGACAAAATCCGATTATCTATTCTTTTAACAAACAGGTGTAAAATTGTATATTGTGTATTTTGTAAAATTGTCGCACAGTCTCTCCAAGGTCTTTAGCAAAAAAGACGTAAGACTGATCGGTCTGTAAGGATTTAGCCTGGGAGTAATCCCTCCGGCCTGGTTTAGGAATGAAGACAACTCTCACCTCTCTTCAACTGCTGGGAATGTATCTAAAAGTGATACAGTCCCTAGAAAGTACCGCGAAGAGTGGTGCCAACCTCTCCACGCCCCACTGTAGTAGGGCGGAGAAGACGCCATCCATTCCAGGGGACTTAAATAGTTTGAGAGTTGAGATGGCCCATTTAATTTTTTTTTCATCCGCTACCCGGTTTGAGACCTCCCAGTTGGCCCTATTAGGAGACGAGCTGGGTTGATCCACCCCGTATGAGGAAAGTTGTGATACAGTACCTGGAAAGTACCTATCTCGTTGGTGGTGTACGTATCATCCACACGTTTGAGATAGCATAGTTGATGGCGGGGATCTTTGGATAGAATCCTGTTAATGCGAGAGATTGCATTGTCAGACTCGAGTGCGTTACAGAAGATCTTCCAAAAGTCTCTCTGTCATCTTCTAATTACCGTTTTGTATAGTTGCTGGTGGTTTTTATAAGCCTCCCAGTCAGCCATACTTTTGGTGTTTTTTACCTTGTTGAACAGTTTGCCTAAAGGTCTTTTTTAGCTTTTGTAGCTCCTCGCCCAACCATGGGCGGGAAGAATCTGTCCTGACCGGGCATGCCTGTTCGAAAGACTCTACGATGGAGTTCTGAAGAGAAACCGAGTAACTCTGTAGCTTTTCTATTGTTTTTGGATTGTCACTGCCTTGGAATGCCAAGAGTCGTTCCTCCAAGCTGTCTAAATAGACAGACCTGTTGGTCGCTTTTGGGTTCCTACATTCTTTACAGACAGGTTTTGCTGTCTCTATTTTAAAACTTAACAATCTGTGATCTGATAGTGTTGCTTTAGGCGTCACCTGCCAGTTCAAAATATGTGTTGATATGCCTTCCAATGCCAGGGTTAAGTCGATAACTGTCTGAAAACGAGATGTCACAAACGTGCGTTCACTGCCCCAGTTAAGAATCTCCAGGTTTTTGCTCGATATGTATTCGAGTAGTACTTTTACACGAGGGTTTGTGTCAGCGTTACCCCATATCATATGGTGTGCGTTGGAGTCGCACCCGATAATAAAATGCTTTTGTGCCTATCGCAATGATCAATGACTGCCGTCAACTCCAAAGGAGGTGGGTCTTGGTCAATTAGAAAATAGACTGAAAGTAAGATTATGTCAGTAATTCCTCCCATTCTGCAACTGATCTGAACGGCTGAGACGTCCCGGCCATTCAGTTGTGGCAGGAAGATGGCATTGATGTGCCTGGGTATGTAGATGCATGCTCTAGGCTTAGGTTGGTTACTGGCCGCAAAGATAGTACCATTTAGGCTTCCCAGTTTTGAGATTCCTGAGCTTACCACTTAGGGTTCTTGGATAAGGCTAATGATCTGCGTATTGCTAAGGTGTCTGCATAACAGTGCTGCAGCCGCCCGGCAATGTTGTAGGTGTACCTGTATTACATTTAGTCCCGCCATTGGACTACGATGGATTAGACTTGCGTTTTAAGCCTCACTGGGCGGACTATCCAGTGACGCTTTCCTATACTTCTCCGCCAGCCACTCCACTAGCAACGGGTCAGAGTCTGCTGTGTCGATCTGACTGCTTGACGCTGTCGATGGTTCGCCTACCTCAGCCTGAGGTTGCTGCAGAAGCGGAGCTCGTTTTGGCTGCGTGACAGCCGGTTGGGCTGTCTCCGAATCAGGTTGAGACTTTTGTATTTTAAGGTTCAGGGTGGTGAGCTTGTAGTGCAATCCCCCACTGTTGATAGTCTCCTTCGCGTCTTCCCTAACGCCAAAGACTATCAGCCTCACTTGGGGTTGATCTCTTGTGGCGGTGTGGAAGACGCACCATTTAGACGTGTTAGTCCAGGGGTTCTGCACTCGCAGACGCCTTTGAACGACATCCATGTCTTCTGGGGGCGGAATCCATAGCGCCGCCTTGAGGAGTCTAGTTAGCAGTCCCACCTGGACGACTGTAAGGCGTGCAGCCTCCCACAGTACAAGGTTGCCAATCGCCTCCGTAATCCTTGCTAGGGGATGGTTGTCCTAGCACCAGAACTAGAAGATCTCGCCCGAGTACGCCCACCTCCTAAAGGTTGGAGGAGCACTAACGTTGGGAAGGGAAAACAGGTGGTCGTCCAATACCTTCTCAATGGCTAGTTGCAAGGATTCCGCTTGAGCTTTGGTAATATTTTCCCAGAGGCTATTCTTGTCGATGACAGCCACGTGGAGGTACCTAGCGGCGGCCTCTCCGTAGCTGCCAGGGACGGGATGATTTGTACCAGTCTGACAGTCCCTCTTCCGCGGTGTACTTTGCGGAAGGGTGCCCTTATATCTGGCCCTTTTCATGCTCCGCGCCTTGGCCTCCGCAAGCCTGAGGGCGAAGGTAGATGGTTTCGAGGTAAAAGGTGTTTGGCTGGTTCCAGCCTGTGTCGTTGATAGGCTAGCCACAGGGCCAGCCTTTTCCACCACACCCTCCTGCGCCGCCAAACTAGCCTTCCTCCTTCATTTCTGTTCAGTGGGCGCTGTTGTTGCCATTCCTCTGGCTTAACCTTCTCCTCAACTTGGGGCTGCTGTTGTTGTTTCTGTTGTTGCATTTCTCGTGGAACCTTGAAAAGTGTCTGAGGACGCACTCTCCGTATTAGCTATATTACGTATAGAATCCATGTTAAATAAAAGAGATTCATCCTCCCAGCTCCCCACCCACCACGGAGCCCAAGTTGGGGTGTGTAGAACAACACCAGGGCTACCAGGAAGATATAGCTCCCCGAAGGTGACTGACGCACGAGTCCGCATACAGCTTTGTAGCAGCATACATGTAGCATGTGCTGCTCCCCCACCGTACCGGCTGCACGCCCTCCACCTCCAAGAGCTCACCCAGTCGGCGGTCTGACACAACGACACAGCCGATTGATCGAAATGGGTTAGTTTCGACCCCCTGCTAAGTGAAATCTGGGCCAAAGTTGCGTGTTGCCAGACACTGAGGAAGTAAATCCGCCTCAGGTGTGGCTCAACCACCAGGATTCCATAATCCAACCGACACGGGTCGCCTGGCACGGCACAAACACGAGGTGGCCTGACCGCTACCGGCGCATGTAGCAGTAGGGGTTTGGTGGTTTGGTCCGCGGTGTGATTAAACTAACCATCATCGTGCGGGGTTTAGACCGCATTGACGTACACTCGCTCCCCGTAATGTGTTGGGTTTTATGCCGTTCAACGTTGTGGATTACTACGAGTGCTAGGCTTATTCTGTCACAAAACCCAATGGCAGCGAACGAATACTCTTACGGTAACACTGGGTCCCTCCCTATCCGCCACCTGGCGACGCGCCCGATGGGTAACCACCAACCACACGAGTTTCACTTGCAGTATTTATCACGTTAGCAATTTCCTCTCATGGAAAGGGTTCTTTTGATGGGGTACGCACACGGTTGCAGTTGCAGTAGTGCTTCTGTCACCAAAAGGACACCGTCAAACTCCAGCGGCTCTAGTCTCTTACTTATCTTGTAGATTCAACGGTTCCAACGACGTAGACACCCTTCTGCCAGCACTTTCCATTGCAGAGACCCATCGATGCTCTTTCGAAGGAAGAAATCCAAAGTTTCTGCAACTCTGACACCACGCGCCGTGACGTCGGCTTCTTACCATCAAATCTACTTTGCTCTCCGCTTGCGACGTATATGTTGAAGCAGTGTCGTCCTCTAGATATCCATTTTTACAGATCGAAAGGAATAGGACCGTCGCCTTCAGGTAATTTAATAGCCAGTCAGGGTTGAAGAATTAGAATCAGGGTTGAAAGTAAGAGAGTAGTAAGTTGTCTCGTAGTGTCTCCGCTCAAAAATTGGTATAAGAGAATACCTGGAGAAAGAAAAAAAGCCCTCCTCTTTAGTCTAAGATTGGGACCGACTGTATCAAGAAGTGCATGCTTCCTACCTCTCTTCAGGCGGAGCTGGAGGACAAGAACCTATTTAATTTCACATGTAGAGATGATTTGGTATAACAGAATACCTGGAGAAAGAGAAAAGGACCCTCCTCTTTAGTCTTGGGACCGACTGTATCAAGACATGCATGCTTCCATCTCTCTCCAGGCGGAGTTGGAGGACAATGACCTAGTTAGTTTCACATGTGGAGATGATTTGGTATAACAGAATACCTGGAGAAAGATAAAAAGTCCCTGCTCCTTAGTCTAAGCTTGGGACCGACTGTATTAAGACATCCATGCTTCCTACCTCTCACCAGGCGGAGTTGAAGGACAACAACCTTGTTAATTTCACATGAGGGGATGATTTGGTATAACAGAATACCTGGAGAAAGATCAAAAAGACCCTGCTCCTTAGTCTAAGCTTGGGACCGACTGTAGTAGACATCCATGCTTCCTACCTCTCTCCAGGCGGAGTTGGAGGACAATAACCTAGTTCATTTCACATGTAGAGAAGACCACTGCAATAAAGTTGGCTGCACTGTTTCGTGGCTACTGAACAAACAACCTTAAGAAGTAATCGTAAATTGTACCACATTTCCTAGAATTTATACGACAGTTTATTTAAGGAGTAATAAAGAAAGGCTCGAAGGTTTACATCACGCTCACGTGTCTTTTGCCTCTACTTCAAATCCATCATTACTTTATACTTCTGCGGTTAAATAACCAACTTGATGTGTTCATCAAACCTGTCATTATACCTGCAAACGCGTATCTATTTCGATGCGTTCCGCAAACCACGTTTTCTAGCGGCAATCAATAAATTATTCTTCCCTAAAGTGTATATAAAGCGTTCTATGCCACTGCATCCCAACTCAACCCCTGTTTAAAATTAGATAAGCTTTAAATGGTGGTCCCAGTCGACTTTGATGTGGCCTGTTCGCGAAGATAAGTACACTCTCATTTATTTATGGTAATTGCAAGAGGGAACGCACCCCGGTTAACCTCTTGATATTCGTTTAAAATATTTTTCTACGCTTTGTGAATAAGTTTCGCGTGCGCAATAATTGTTACAATGGATTTTTAATGAGTTAATGAAGCAGAGAGCGGTTTTTTCTTAGGTTACGTTCGGTAGTAAAAACATCCATAAATGGTTTTAGTTTTGTTTTTCGACGATAATAAAGGTTATGTCGAACACAGCCGTCTGAATAGTTGATTCGTTATGGTGCAAGGTTACAAATTTATTGCCGTGGCCGGTCTAAAAATTATTACAGGAGGTCTTTTGTGCCTTCTTGTTAGGTTTAAAACAAGTCAGTTAAAAATTTAGCGACTTTTATTGTTGTTAAAGGTGTAATTTGATTTGAATTGGTTTGATTTGATTCGGGTATTAAAGGAATAAACGACTTTGCGCTCTGAGGGTGGCCTTTATGAATGGTGTTGCTGGTGGGAACAAAATTTGAGTGGAAATTAAGAATATTAATTGTGGAGGATAACAGTAGTTGTAGAATTTGATATTGTGAGGTTAGGTGTCTTAATCAATCACTTTGATATTGTGAGGTTAGAAGACTTAATGGTCTTTGGCTAATTTAATGCTTGTATTTGTTAGTTCGCTTGCACTAACGTTGTTTATCTAAAAAAATTTTCGCTCTCCGTTTTCCTTTGTACTTTTTCAAGCATTTCCTTCGGTTCTGTTAAAAGTCCATCGTTTTTAGCTCGCTCTCCCGTAAATAAATTGGTGAAACTGCGAATGAGGAAGTTAAAAGACCAAATTATCGTTTAAATTTATCGCTTCCCATTTTTTTTTATCACATTATCAATCGAAATCTTGAGCCCTATTAAAAGTGCCTGATTTCAGCTCGTTCTCTGAAAAATATATTTGTGAATCTCAGACGCAAAAATGGTCGTTTTATGGTTCAATTCGTTCTACTCGTTAGTTCGCTAGCACCAACTTTGTTTAGCTATAACTTATGTCGTCCTTTTACCAAGTATTCCCTCGAGTCTTTGAAAGTTCATTGCTCTTAGTCGTTCTCTTGAATCTGTGAATTAAGAAACTGAAGAAACAAAAATTGTCCTTTAAGTTAATCGCATTAACGTTTATACTTTATCAATTATCATTATATCAAAATAACGTTGTATCGTTGTGTCGTCGAATCGTCGTTTCGTTATTTCGTTATTTCGTTATTTCGTTATTTCGTTATTTCGTTATTTCGTTATTTCGTTATATCGTTATATCGTTATTTCGTTATATCGTTATATCGTTATAAAGTTACATCGTTATATCGTTATACCGTTGTGTCGTCGTATCGTCGTATAGTGGAATCGTCGTATCGTTATACCAGTATATCGTTGTAGCGTTGTTTCGTTGTTTTGTTGTAGCGTTGTTCCGTTGTAGCGTTGTATCATTCTATCGTTGTATCGTCGTATTGTCATATGGTCGTATCGTGTATCGGCGTGTCGCTGTATCGTTGTATCGTTTTGTCCTGGTGTCGTTGTGTGCAGTTGTGTCGTAGTGTGGTTATATCGTGTGTCATTGTGTTGTTCCGTTGAAGCGTAGTAGCATTGTATCGTTGTATCTTTGTATCGTTTTATCGTAGTGCCGTTCTATCGTCGTATCGTTGTATTGTTGTATCGTTATGTCCTTGTGCCGTTGTGTTGTGTTATGTACAGTAAGTTGTGTCGTTGTGTGGTTGTCGTTGTGTCATTGTGTCGTTCCGATGTAGCGTAGTAGCGTAGTAAGGTTGTATCATTGCATCGTTGGACCGTTGTATCGTAATATCTTTATATCGTTGTATCTTTGTACCGTTGTGTCGTCTTATCTTTGTATCGTTATATCGTTATATCGTTATATCGTTATATCGTTATATCGTTATATCGTTATATCGTTATATCGTTATATCGTTATATCGTTATATCGTTATATCGTTATATCGTTATATCGTTATATCGTTATATCGTTGTATCGTTGTATCGTTGTATCGTTGCATCGTTGCATCGTTATACCGTTATATCGTTATATCGTTGTATCGTTATATCGTTGTATCGTTATATCGCTATATTGTTATATCGTTATACCGTTATAACGTTATATCGTTGTATCGTTGTATCGTTGTATCGTTGTATCGTTGTATCGTTGTATCGTTGTATCGTTGTATCGTTGTATCGTTGTATCGTTGTATCGTTGTATCGTTGTATCGTTGTATCGTTGTATCGTTATATCGTCATATCGTCATATCGTCATATCGTCATATCGTCATATCGTCATATCGTCATATCGTCATATCGTCATATCGTCATATCGTCATATCGTCATATCGTCATATCGCTATACCGTCATACCGTCATATCGTCATATCGTCATATCGTCATATCGTCATATCGTCATATCGTGGTGTCATGATATTGTCATATCGTCATATCGTCAGAGCGTCATTCCGTCATGTCGTGATATCGTCATATCGTCGTATTGTCGTATTGTCGTATCGTCGTATCGTCGTAGCGTCATATCGTTATAACGTTATAGTCATATTTTTATATGTCATATCGTCAATTTGTAATCTCGTTATCTCGTCAATTCGACATATTGGCATATCGTCATATTGTCCATTCGTCATCCGAGATAAAAAGATATCATCATATCGTGATATCGTCATATCGTCATCTGGGTATCTCATCAATTCGTCAATCGTGATATCGTCATATCCTCATATCGTGATATCGTCATATTGTCATATACTCATTTTGTCAAATCGTCAATTCGTCAATTCGTCATATCGTTATGTCCTTAATTCGTCATTTCGTCATATCGTCATATTTTTATATATTCATATCGTCATTCGTAATATCGGCAACCCTCATATCGCCATACCGTCATATCGTCATACCGTCATATCGTCATATAATTATATAGTCATATAGTCATATAGTCATATAGTCATATAGTCATATAGTCATATAGTCATATAGTCATATAGTCATATAGTCATATAGACATATAGTCATATAGTTAAATAGTCATATAGTCATATCGTAATATCGTCAATTCGTAATCTCGTTATCGTAATATCGTCCGTCATATCATCATATCGTCATATCCTTATCTCGCTATATCGTAATATCGTCATATCGTTATATCGTCATAACGTCATATCGTCATTTCGTCATTTAGGTATCCCGTCAATTCCTCATTTCGTGATATCGTCATATTCTCATATCGTGATAGCGTTATATCGTTATAACTTCATATCGTCATAACGCTATAGTCATATCTTCATATGTCATATCGTCAATTGATATTCTCGTTATCTCGTCAATTCGTCGAATTCGCATAATGTCATATTGTCAATTCGTCATCCGAGATAACGAGATGTCATCATATCGTGATATCGTCATATCGTTATATCGTCATAACTTCATATCGTCAATTCGTCATATAGGTATCCCGTCAATTCCTCATTTCGTGATATCGTCATTCTCATATCGTGATATCGTTATATCATTATAACTTCATATCGTCATGGCGTTTTACTCATATCTTCATATGTCATATCGTCAATTTATAATCTCGTTATCTCGTCAATTCGTCGAATTGGCATATCGTCGTACTGTCAATTCGTCATCCGAGATAACGAGATGTCATCATATCGTGATACCGTCATATCGTTACATCGTCATAACGTCATATCGCCACATCGTCAATTCGTCATTTTGGTATCTCCTCAATTCGTCTTATCGTCATATCGCGATATCGTGATATCGTGATATTGTGATATCGTGATATCGTCATATTCTCATATCGTCATATCGTCATATCGTCATATCGTCATATCGTCATATCGTCATATCGTCATATCGTCATATCGTCATATCATCATATCGTCATATCGTCATATCGTCATATCGTCATATCGTCATATCGTCATATCGTCATATCGTCAGAGCGTCATTCCGTCATGTCGTGATATCGTCATATCGTCGTATTGTCGTATTGTCGTATCGTCGTATCGTCGTAGCGTCATATCGTAAAATCGTTATATCGTCATATCGTCTTATTGTCTTGTCGTCTTCTGCATGGAAGAAGCTGTGGTCCAAGGCTGTAGCTGAAAGGGTATTCGAACCCGAAGTGTCAGTGGTAGAGGAGATTGTTTCTCTGGGAAAATCCATGGGTCTGGAGGTGGATGAGAGGGATGTGAACGATCTAGTCGAGGAACAGTCTCAGAAGCTGACAAACGAGGAGTTACACGATCTACATTCGCAGCAGCATACGGTGGTTCAACGAAAAATTAGTTTTGAAGAGAAGGCAAAGATGGAGGAGGTTATCTCTACGAGAGATATAAGAGAGATCTTGGGAATGTGGGAAAAAGTTGTAGAGTTCGTGGATAAAAATCACCCTGAAAAAGTTGCAACTGGTCGTGCATCGGAGTTGTTCAACAAAACTTGCCTAACTCATTTCCGCAATATCCTGAAAGGTAGGAAGAAACTAACCTCCTTGGACAGTTTTTTTAAACGATCTGCAGGCGAAAATGAGTAAAGCGTGACGAAAAAGGGAAGACCAGTGACGAAAATTAAACGCTTCCGTAAGCACTTCACTTTTTTTTTTAATTATGTATGTTTTTATAGAATATGTATTTGTTATTTATAAATACATAAATGTTTCCTCTCGTAACTACATTTTTCTTATTCAAAAACACTTCACAAAAACAACTGTGGTGGTTTTTTGGGAGCTGGAACGGATCAATGGCATTTCAATTAAATTCAATGGGAAAAATTGGTTTTGAGATACGAGGAATTCGACATACGAGCAAGGTTGCGGAACGTACTAAACTCGTATGTCGAGGTATCACTGTATTTTGTTTGAATATTTTTTCCTACTACTTCTGGTAAAAGAAAACAATGCCATAGATTCGTGTTCGCCCCAATTCCAAAGTTTTTCTTCAATAAATCGATTCGTCATTGATCGGTTTTTTGGTTCGTTTTTTTTAGCATTGTAATTGCTTTAAATAAATAATAATCGGCCATGTTTCTTAATTGTTCTTGAAGAATTGCAAGACAGTTTAGTCTCGTATAAAGTTTTTTTTCGACTTTTTTTTGTTGCTATTTACTATTCTTTTGTTGTTTCAAATTATTTTTTATGTGTCTTAGCCTCTTTCGTTTTACTTGTCTGTTGTATTTTTAATAGTGGTCGGTTTTGTACAGATTTTCTATGTTGTACGGTATATGAGAATACCCTGTATATATTATATATACACTGGGGTTAAGTTACTATTAAAAATTTCTTTTTATAACGTCTATTTTAACAATAGGTGTCGGCCTAGAACAAACCTTAGATTTCCTTATGGGGTTCTACATGTACACAGCTGGGTCTGGTCCAGTTGTTTCCTTAAGTACCTACTAATGAGGGTTTTCTATTCCCGTCTCTAAAGGGTGAGAAACCTAGTACCAAACCTACACCAAAATCCTGTTCCAGTAAACTTATTTCAAATCATTTCTTTACGTTATTGTTATTGTTATGGATGAATGGCGAGCAACAATGAGCAGTTCTTCCTTGAAATTTAAGAACTGCTGGGTCAAGACGAGTTACCAATGCGTGACCAGTCCATTACAATCACGATCCGCTTCTCCCTTTTCTAAAGATAATAAATCTAATTATTTCTATAAATAAATTAAAGGAGTAATTAAAGTATGTTTATTACAGAGTGGAGCGAAAAAAATTGCCACTTGCACAGTGCATTCTTTGCCTGATTTTATGACCGTGCTGTAAATCAAATAACCCACTCACAAACAACACCATCATGTTCCTAGCGCTAATGATGGTGTAGAAGACAATTCGTTTTGCTTCATTATTGTTTCTTTTAACCACAAAAGCCATCAGGAAGTGAGTTTTAAGGCAGTTGTGTTTTTTGTTACAGAAGGTATGGTACAAAATGTGGTGGCTGCGGTCAAGGAATATCACCGAGTGACCTGGTAAGAAAAGCGAGAGACAAAGTGTTCCATCTGAATTGCTTCACCTGCCTCGTCTGCAGAAAACAACTTTCTACGGGTGAAGAACTTTATGTGCTTGATGATAATAAATTTATATGTAAAGACGATTATTTAGCTGGTAATAAGATTTCAATTCCTGGACCACATCACGGTAAGTTTTTTTCTTTTTTGTATTATTGCCTTTTTGCGCAATTATAGGGGTGGATGAGTTGTTTAGGGTATGCGCTGGGCTGTAGGCACAGAATGACTTTAACAGAAATAATTTGTAACTTTGAACTTTATTAAGCAAAATTTAATTTAAGATTAAATATTTCTGGCAAACTGATCATGGGGTTATTACTACCCCCTTTAACCATTTTGCCGTTGTTATTTACCAGAAGATCTGCAATCGCTTAAGAGCCTAGGAAAAAGTGATTTACCACTTACAAATTTTGTAGTTAAAAATTTATTTTAAGGTTGAATTTCATAGATTTTAAGGTTAGCTTTCTCCTTCTTTATGATTAAATTCAAATGGCTTTAAGATCGAACTTTGATGACTAGGGGATGCTTGTTCGCATGATTACGGGGGACCTTATTATCACCTTTCAATCACCTTATTGTTGGCTTTACTTTACAATCGGTTAAAAACCTAGAAAAAAAATTATTGACGGTTTTCAACTTTTAGATCTGAAAATTAACTTTAATCTTTAATTTTATTGTGGTTATTATATTCCCCCTTTAACCACTTTGCCGTTGTTATTTACTACAAAATCTGCAATCGCTTAAGAGCCTAGGAAAAAGTGATTTAGAACTTTCAGCTATTTATAATAATTGCAATTTTTTTAAATTTTTTTCCTCTTCCAATTTTTTTGTCTATTTTATGTTATTCTTCATTTCTAGCCCGTTTTATTGTTATATTTTAACAAATACTAATTTATATTTTACAAGTTCGTATCTTAAACTATAGTTACACCCTTTTATAACGAGAGCTTTTACAAAAATTAGAAACTCATATTCATTCTGTTGTTAATATTTTTTAACTATTTTGATAACCACCATCATCCAGTAGAATCAGAGTACGTTAACTAAGATTTAAAAAACTAAAACCTATTTTACAATATTATAAGACTGTATACATTAAAATTATTTTGCTTTAGCCTATATTCCCATTTTTCAACAATTTATAATTGCACACCCTTACAAGGAGAGATTTTTACAAAACTCTTAAGGGCATACTCCATCTGTTATTTATTTCCTTTAACTATTTTGATAACCAGCATAGTTCAGTTGAACCAGCCTATGTTAACCAAAATTTAAAACTATAACCTATTTTATAAAATCGTATTACCCCGTCTGTCAGTGTAATTGATCAACAATCCTGAATAGAATTTTCTAAAAGTCAAAATGCTTCGAATACTGACCTCAAAATTGCTGGAATAAATTATCGATTGACAAATAATTTTTATATGCAAAATAAAAATTTATTCTAGCTTAATCTACTTAACAGTAGTTAAATATCCTTTTAGGTTACAAAAACATAATTATACTTGAAGTTCGAATCGCTAAATTTTTCTTTATGACTACCTGTCTTCGCTTATAAAATCAGCGTTTCCATTGGAATTAGTAGCATTGAAAAATTCTTTGTTCTAAATTTTTAGAGCT
The DNA here is from genome assembly GCA_036346225.1 of Platerodrilus igneus. Classification (NCBI taxonomy): domain Eukaryota; kingdom Metazoa; phylum Arthropoda; class Insecta; order Coleoptera; family Lycidae; genus Platerodrilus; species Platerodrilus igneus. Next base: position 10,013,607 of record JARFIW010000053.1, on the reverse strand, counting down.
CCATTAATTTTCTATCAATCGAAGTATACGTCTTTAAAAGAACATTTATTTTTAATAGATTAAAATTTGCGTTTGACCTTGTACTAATATTCTTTAAATTAAACCAATAAAATCGTCAATGTACTCTATGCAATAATTATGCCTCATTACCTACGTTCAAACTTCTATGTTACACGTGGAACGCCGACAGAATCGATGACCAATATTGAACGAATTTACATGTTACATACTGAAGGAATGAATGGCCCGATTCTAATTCATTTCCGTCTTATATAACAAATAATCTTAATGCCTCATCGTTCTATTACCTTCTCGAAACATTTGTCACCCACATGATGGAATATTTACCCATAATTTCGCGTTCTGTTATCTATAATGAGCTGTCAGTTTTAAAATTTATAGCTAGTAAAAGTCTTTCATTCTTTACTAGAAAATTAAACCAATCTCTGATATTCCTCTCTCACGACTTTGGTAATATAATTAGAGCTATTAAACCAGTTATCTTATCGGTTTTACAGCCTTTTCTGAAGTAGCGCGTTCTTCAGATTGGGCCGTTTATTCATACAAGTTAATTAATTTGTAAATTTAATAGCTTTGAGTGCACTTCTCGGCGGAATTAATTTGTTTATTTTGTTAACGTAAATTAATTCGAAAATTTTGAAATATTTGTCTTTCAATAAATGCAGCATCTTACGTTTAGAATAAATAACGTTCTAAAGATTGAATTTCCATTTTAGTAAAGTACGGATTGAAAATTCATTTGGTATTTTAAAGTGAATGATACCCGTTTTAGGGCCTTTATAAATGACATAAAACTTATTTAAAAAGGTATTTTTCAAAAGAATTAATATTTACACACGGATTTGATCAATGCATGCTTGAGCTTCATTTTTAAACAGATGTGTTCTTAAAGCACGCGGTTTTACATGGGAATCTTATTTCATGTGTCAAGAGAATAAACTTCTATGTTTATACAGAGTAAAAATTAAATAATTAAATATTAAATAATAAAGACTTAGTAAGAGAGACATCAATTTTGACACCTGGGTCTCTCTTACACTATGCTTTTTCTTGGCCTCTGGATTTTCCTTTTTCACTTCTTCTACATAAACGCTTTCCTGAGAACCAATTTCCACTTCCTCAGCTCTCAAACCTTCACGAACTTCTTTCATCCTATCACTCATACTGGAAACCAATCAGATATTAAAAAGAGAAAACTTCCACAATATCTTACGAGACAAGACACTCTAATTTTCAAACGACTTATTCTAGCCCTAGGTTGGGTAGTTGCTAAAAGAATGCTGCGTTAAAGCTCCACGTTGGGCACCACTAAAAGAGTGCTGTGACAACGGCCCCACATTTGAACGCCGCTAAAAAAAGTGATATGGCAACGCCTCGCATTGGGCGTCGCTAAAAGAGTGCTGCGACACGTCCGCACGTTGGAGTGTCGCTAAAGGAATGTTGTGATAACGGTACAGCAAATTGCAAATTTGAAATTATTACCTTCCTTTTATTATCTTTGCCGGGTTAGTTCAATGGAAATTTTTACACCAAATAAAATAAAACAGCAATCTCAAGAAACAACTATACATTCAAAAATTTTTCTTTCATACAAAATAGTTTAGAAAACAAGGTTCAGTTTCAGTTCATTCAGAAAATAATTCCTATAAGTTACTTAATTATTAAAATATTCTTTGGTTAATTATTGTTGAAAGGTACAAATCCTTCTTAGTTAATACGTGGATAATTCACTTATCTTCTATTACCACATTCGTAAATGTGATTGGCCAATAACTGTTAATTAAAGGTCGAGATTCTACAAATTTTGACCTCAAAATTTTCCGGTAATTATCCGCTCATAAAAATTATAGGATTAAGCACTTAGTAATATATACATATTTTTATCAGTTTGAAATAAATAACTTTAATATTTGTACCTGCAAAATCAAATAGCGTTTATCCAACTCGTAATTAACGATATTAGAAGCTTCTGATTCCATTTCATATTGACATTAAAATCTCAGCTTACAAGATAGTCCATATTATTTCAAATCTCCATTTAGAACATTCGCTAGCAAAAGTCCATCTTCTTTTATTTTTAATTAATTAATTTCAGAGTAGCTCTTGTTTCAGGATTATCTACGTCGAAGATTGTTCGATTCTCGTAGTGCTTTATAAAATAACTATCTTCCATATTTATGCAAAGTTACGTTTGTATGCATTCGCATATTTGGTAAATGACTTTCCTCAAAGAAACATGGTCAATGAATTTTACATATTTCTTGGTGACGAAGCGCGAATTAAAGCTAATGCTAATAAAGTTCTACCTTATATATAAAACTTTTAACTAAGTCACTTTTTTCCAGAGTTTTCGCAATTTAATTCGAATTTTAGTCACCTACGTGATGCAACATTTTCGCGAATTCTATGGTTTTAATACAAAACAAATAATGTAAGCTGCGTAAGTAAGAATAACTATTTTTAAGATACCTTAAAATGCATCGAATGCGAAGGAAATCGATCACTCTAATAAAAATGCCCTTTTCGTGTATAAAAATAAATAATTTTGAGTAATTAAAATCCCAATTTTAATCTTAATTTTGTGTATTAAAACACGTTTTACCGTGAAAGCAAATATTTTCTATAAAAATTCACATCGTTTGCAGTATAAAGCTTTAAATTAATCATATAAATTTACTTTTGTATGTTCTCAAATCTGCAATTTTTTTAAATTTTTTTCCTCTTGTAAACAAGCCGCTCCAGCTTGTCAAAAAAAAACAACTTTAAAGTTATGGAAAACAACCCCAGCGATTAATTTCGAGTACAACAGTTAGAAAATGCCAATCATTTTCTCTTAGAATCTTTAATCGATTTTGAATTTTGTAGTGAATGGCAACAATAAACTAATTGGAATAATAAAAGCAAGTTTTTGCAGCTTGTCAACGAAATTCAACCTTAAAGTCAAAGCAACCTGACCTTAAAGCAAATGAAATTCAACCTTATAATAAAATTGTGGCTGCAAAAGTTTCAAACTGTAGATCTTTTTTCCTTGTGATTGAAAGATGATAATAAAGTCTTTAAGCTTTTCCAGCTTGCTTAAGAATTTGCCCTAAAGACAAGGAATCTCGAATTTAAAGCCAATGAAATGCAACTTATTTTACAAAATTGGAAGGTTGTATACCTTAAAGTTAGTTTGCTTTTATTTGTTTTTACGATGTTTGGTTATTTATGTAGTCGTAATAATAAGGTCCCTCATGATCACGTAAACACGCTTTTCCAGCTTTTCTTCTCAAAGAAGTTTAACCTTAAAGACAAAAATTTGAACCTTAAAGCCAACGAAATTCTACCTTAAAATAAAATTTCAGCTACAAAAATTAGAAGCTGTAAAATATTTTTCCCTGATTCTTAAGCGATTGCAAATTTTGTAGTAAATCACAAAAATAAATTGATAAAGTGATAATAAGGTTCTCTATGATCATGTAAATAAGCTTTTGCTACAATAGCGTAACTGATAGGTGTCAATAAGACCTCTATGAACATATAAATAAGCGTTTCTAGCATGCCAAAGAAATTTAACCTAAAAGTCAAAAAAGTTCAACCTTAAAGCCTTAAAATAAATTTTGGGCTACCAAAATTGGAAGCACTTTACCTAGGCTCTTAAATGATTGTAAATTTTGTAGAAAATCGTAACTGTAAAGTGATTGAAATGTGATAATATGGTCCGTAATGAGCATATAAATAAGTTTTTCTAACTTGCCATAGAAAGTCACTCTAAAGGCAAAGAAGGTCAACCTAAAAACCAACAAAAGTAACCCTTAAAATAAATTTTCTGTTACAAAAATTAGAAGATGTACATAATTTTTCCTAGCTTCTTAAACGATTGTAGATTTTGTAGTTAAAAGGAACATAAAAGTGATTGAAAGGTGATATTAAGGTTCCTTGATCATGTAAACGGGTTTTTCAGCTTGCTAAAAAAATTCAACCCTAAAGACAAATAAGTTCAGCCTTAAAATCAATGGAATTCGGTCTTAATTACAAAAGGGTCAAGCTTAAAATGTATGAGACCAACCTTAAAATAAATTTTTGGCTACAAAAATGGAAAGCAGTGAATAATTTTTTTCCAAGGCCTTTAAACGATTGTAAATTTTATAATAAGTTCAACAATAAGGTGATTGAAAGTTGATAATAAGGCTCGTATGATCATGCAAACAAGCTTTTTCAGCGCACCAGAAAAATTCAATCTAAAAGACAAAGAAGTTCGACCTTAAAGTCAATAGAATTCAACTTTAAAGACAAAGAAAATCAACCTTAAAGTTTATGAAACCTAACCTAAAATAAATTTTGGGCTACAAAAATTTGAAGCTATAAATAATTTTTCCGCTGTTCTTAAGCGATTGCAAATTTTGTAATAAATAGCAACAATAAAGTGATCAAAAGGTGATATTAAGGTCCCCTGACATCATGTAAACAAACTTCCAGCTTTCCAAAGAAATTCGCCCTTAAAGTCAAAGAAGCTAAACATTATAGCCAAAGAAATTGAAGCTTAAAATAAATTTTTGGCTACAAAATTGGAAGCTGCAAATCATTTTTCGTTTGCTCTTAAGCGATTGTAAATTTTGAAGTTTATCGCAAGAATAAAGTAATTGGAATGTGATAACAAAGTTTCCCAAGATAATGTAAGCTTTCAAAAAATTCAACCTAAAAGTCAAAAGAACTCAACATTAAAGACATGAAATTCAACCTTAAAATAAATTTTCTGCTACAAAAATTAGAAGGTGTAAGTCATTTTTTCCTAGGTCTTAAGCGATTGTAAATTTTGTAGTAAATCCAACAATAAAGTGATTGATAGGTGATAATAAGGGCTTCCTATAATCATGCGAACAAACTTTTCCATATTGTCAGAGAAATTCTATCTTAAAGACAAAGAAGTTTGATTTTAAAGCAAATGAAATTCAACCTTAAAGAAAAAGAAGGTCAACCTTAAAGCCTATTAAATTCAACCTTACGATTAATTTTCAAGTGCAAAGTTGGAAGTTATAAATCATTTTTTATAGGTTTTTGAGCGATTGTAAATTTTTTAGTAAATCGCAACAAAAGGGGGATTAAGGTGTCCAATGATCATGTAAACAAGGTTTTTCATAATTCTAAGAAATTCAACCTTAAACTCAACAAAGCTCAGCTTTTAAATAAAAATTCGGCTACAAAAATCGGAAGCTGTAAATCATTCTTTCCTAGATGTACACTAAAGCAAAATAATTTTAAGGTATGTGACCTTACAATTTCGTAAAATAGGTTATATTTTTTTTAAATTTTCTTAACACGGGTTGAATCGACTGGATGAATGTGGTTTTCAAAGGAGTTTTATTTTCGTGTTTACGTGATTCCATTCCAAACAATACACGCTTATCTGACATAATTTCTGGGAATTTCTCATTCGCGTTCAACTTGTCGCGTTTTATAACTTAGTTATCGCGTTCCACTTATTAGTGACGTGCGTTGCTCGTCTTTATTTAACACCCAAGGTTATTCTGGCGTCGCATACTAATCCAGTAATTGCGAAAGGTATAGTAGAATTTATTTAGGAAGAATCTGTACGCCATTTGATATATGCGCATTCCTTGAAAGTCAGTGGCAGAGCGGATTTAATAATTTTTGGAGTTCCCATAGAATAAATATTCTAAAATCAAGTTTTATTTTGTTGGTGGTTTAAATTTACATGGCGAATACGCGAATTAGAAATGCATAAAACACAAAGAAACAAAGAAAACTATGAAAGCGTAAAAAATAAATATAGAATGTCAAAGTCACAAATGTCAATTGACATTTAACGGTAAATTATCTACGCCACTGAAATGCTGAACAAACACGCCTATTTATAAACAATGAGGACGTACAGGCTTTTCTTAAATAAATTCTACTCTAATAAATCTTTACCAATTTTTGTTACATTTTAGGGTTTTTTTTTATTGTTCGGGACACTTCGTAGAATAAACATTTATTTATTAATGAGTTCAACGAAGTGATAGTTATAAATAGGAGAGTGATTGTGAGCTAAAGATTATTGTAAAAATATCCGTTGTATGATGGAATGGAAGTAACCATTGTTTTAGTTACCTACTTTGCCAAACTATTTCAATGAAAGAATCTAAATATAAAGAATGACTTGAGAAAAAGAAAAAATTGAAAAAGAAATAAAAGAGAAAATGATTCCTAGACAAAGCAAAATAATTTTAAGGTATGCAACCCTATAATTTTCTAAAATAGGTTATAGGTAGGTTATAGGTCATAGATGATTGGTTATAGGTTACATGTTACAGGTTATATGTTGCTGTATACATGTTATGGGTTATGGTTTGTGGGTTACGGGATACAAGTTACAGGTTATAGGTTACAGGTTATACGTTACAGGTTATAGGTTACGGGTTATAGGTTACAGGTTACAGGTTATAGGTTACAGGTTATAGGTTACAGGTTATAGGTTACAGGTTATAGGTTACAGGTTATAGGTTACAGGTTATAGGTTATAGGTTACAGGTTATAGGTTACAGGTTATAGGTTAAGGTTATAGGTTACATGTTACAGGTTACAGGTTATAGGTTACAGGTTACAGGTTATCGGTTACAGGTTATAGGTTATAGGTTACCGGTTATAGATTATAGGTTACAGGTTACAGGTTATAGGTTACAGGTTATAGGTTACAGGTTATAGGTTACAGGTTATAGGTTACAGGTTATAGGTTACAGGTTATAGGTTACAGGTTATAGGTTACAGGTTATATGTTATAGAATATAGGTTATATGTTATAAAGTATAATTTTGTAAAATAGGTTATAGTTGATTGGTTAATGGTTATAGGTTACATGTTGCAGATTACATGTTACTGCTTACATGTTGTCGGTTATAAGTTACGGGTTAGGGTTTGTGGGTTACGGGATACAAGTTACAGGTTGTAGGTTACAGGTTATGGGTTTCAGGTTACAGGTTATTTGTTATAGGGTATATGTTATAAATTATAGGTTATAGGTTGGAGTCTAGAAGCTAGAGGTTATAGGTTATAGGTTGGAGGCTAAAGGTTATATGTTATACTTTATAGGTTATAGGTTGAAGGTTATAGATTGAAGCTTATAGGTTATCTGTTATAGGTTATAGGTTATACGTTATAGGTTATACGTTATAGGTATTAGGTTATAGGTTATGGGTTATAGGTTATACGTCATAGGTTGGAAGCTAAAGGTTATGTTATAGGTAATAGGTTATAGACCATATGTCATAGTTCATAGGTTATAGGTTGAAGGTTATAGATTGGAGCTTATAGGTTAAACGTTATAGGTTGTCTGTTATGAGTTATAAATTATAGATTATACGTTACAGGTTATAGGTTATAGGTTATACGTTATAGATTATACGTTACAGATTATACGTTATTGGTTATACGTTATAGGTTATACGTTATAGGTTATACGTTATAGGTTATACGTTATAGGTTATACGTTATAGGTTATAGGTTATAGGTTATACGTTATACGTTATTCGTTATACGTTATACGTTATAGGTTATGCGTTATAGGTAATATTCTATAGATTATGGGTTATAGGTAATACGTTATAGTTTGGAAGCTAAAGGTTATATGTTATAGGTAATAGGGTATGGGTCATAAGTCATAGTTAATAGGTTATAGATTGAACGTTATAGGTTGGAGCTTATAGATTAAACGTTATAGGTTATCTGTTATGGGTTATAGATTATAGATTATACGTTACAGGTTATAGGTTATAGGTTTTACGTTATAGATTATACGTTACAGGTTATACGTTATTGGTTATACGTTATAGGTTATACGTTATAGGTTATACGTTATAGGTTATACGTTATAGGTTATACGTTATAGGTTATACGTTATAGGTTATAGGTTATACGTTATACGTTATACGTTATAGGTTATGCGTTATAGGTAATATTCTATAGATTATGGGTTATAGGTAATACGTTATAGGTTGGAAGCTAAAGGTTATATGTTATAGGTAATAGGTTATAGGCCATACGTCATAGTTCATAAGTTATAAGTTGAAGGTAATAGGTTGGAGCTTATAGGTTAAACTTGATAGGTTATCTGTTATGGATTATAGATTATAGATTATACGATACAGATTATAGGTTATAGGTTATACGTAATAGGTTATGGGTTGTAGGTTGTATGTTGTAGCTTATATGGTACAGGTTATAGGTTATAGGTTATAGGTTGTAAGTTATAGGTTATAGGTTATACGTTATAGGTGGTAGATTGTAGGTTGTAGGTTGTAGGATATAGGTTGTAGATAATGGTTTAAATTTTGCTTAACACGCTAATTTGATTGTATGATAATGATTATCAAAATAGTCAAAAGATCTTAATAACAGAGTGAATATGAGCTTACAATTTTTGTAAAAGCTTTTGTTATAAGATGGTGTAACTATAGTTTAAGCTACAAACTTGTAAATATAAAATAACATTTGTAAAAGTATAAAAATAAAATAAGATAAAAATAAAAAGTTACCTTAAAATAGACGAAAAAATTGAAAGAGGGAAAAGAAGTTAAAAAAAAAGAATTTATTATAAATAGCTAAAGATAGTAAAATAAAGCTAGACCAAAACAACTTCAAGGTATGCGACCTTATAATTTTGTAAGATAGGTTACAGTTTCTCTAAATTCTAGTTAACACAGGTCGAATCAACTGTATAAATGTGGCTTTCAAGAGAGGTGAAAGTTATAAATAAGAGAATAATTGAAGATTATTGTAAAGATATTCAGTGTATGGTGGGGGTAACTATAGTTTTAGTTATCTACTTGTGAATATAAAATATCCCTTCCAAGACTATTTTAATAAAACGGATGACTTGAAAAAAGCGAAAAAATCGCAAAACTGATCTCAAGCTAAAGCAAAATAATTTTAAGGTATAAGGAGTTGAAAGGTGTAAACAAAAGAATGATGGTGACGGTGAGCTCATGATTTTTGTATAAATGCCCCGTTGTAAGGGGGATGTAGCTGTAGTTTAAAATTTCGAACTGTTTCTCCACAGCTGCTGAGCACAAACTATATTTGTACTCCCTTAATAATATTGTTGTTCGACGTCGTTACAATGTCCGCGTCATGAATTTTCTCATTTTTTAATCTGATTACGCGCTAATAAAAATCTAAGTACCGCTTAATTGTAAAAGTATTTTAAATCCAACAAAATATCAATTAAATACCAACCAGCAGAAAACAAATGTTCGAAATACTTTTTAACACCTAACCTCAAACCGAATTTATCAGTTTTATAGGGCACGGCACGTCTCCCAACGTATACAAACATAAAATCCCTTAAATCAGCGTATGATCCAAATCGCATCTCGTTTCAATTTCACTACGTAAACAAAACGCAAGCTTTCGACAAAGCCCTGGGCTTGAGACAACATATCATCTGTCGAATGCATATGGAATATACGAAACAAGTGAGGGTTTAAAACCAGACGCATCCAGCATCCAGCATCCAGCATTCGCCCCTCTTTTGCTTTGTTTACTAAATTGAAGGGAATTAAAAGCTGCTGTTTTAATTTTTAAACGAATGTGAGGTTAGAATAGAGCAAATTTCCAGTGGAACTTTTTTAAAAAACATGGAAACCTAGAAACTTCTAAGACCGAAATTCAATTTCACACCAGTTAGCCCCTCTTACTTTCTTGTGCAATCGACTCGCTATCTCTCTTCGTACAAGCACATAGCCGTGCGAGTATCTACCTATCTTTGTCGAACACGTACGTACTTACGCCGAAGACAACGTAAAGAATAATCATAACTACAAGGGGTTTGGCGCATCGTTTGCGTTCGATTGGATGAGGTTGTATAGGAGGAGCGACACTACATCACGCGACGGCGCGTTTATGTCATTGAAATGAGGCCCAGATTAGACTGATTCATTTCATTTCTACCTTGTTTGGGTTGTAGTACTCAGCTGGTTTTAATATTTTAAGGTTAGGAGTGTATGAGAGTGACGGACTCTTTGATTTACAGTGGCGTGAGTTTAATAGGTAGATATTCAGTTTATTAGCTATTTATAGGTATTTAAAAGCTATTTAAATATTATTTAATAAATTAAAATTGGATTTTATGACGTCATCTGCAGGAGCATTTTATAAGAAGTGGCTCTTCTAAAACTAGATGCAATCACAGAAGAGTAAAAATTTTGTAATAGATACCATTCGCGTAGTTACGTAGCGCTTATAAATTTATTAATTACTACGCATTTATTTATTAATTTAATAATAATTAATTAAACAAATAAATATTATTTTAATTTAAAAAAACAAAGATTATTTGATTTGTTTTATAAAGCCTGTGGGAATGAGGGGTAGTTTTCATAAGAGCAAGCGTCTCTGTTTAGTTCTAATTCCATAAAATGACCACCATTTTTTCGTCGTATTACGTCATTTTAATTTAAAGTGGCTACAGGAAATGAAAGGAGAGTCAGAAATTCCAGTGGGATTAAAACTGACAGATTTAATAACAAAATTGGCGTAGCACTTAGTTATAAGTTTATTATTCAATTGTTTACCGCGTAGCTATAGATCTATCAGTTAGCAATCGTTATTTATTAAAAAATAATTACTACACTTCGTGAATAATCGGAAAGGGGTGAAAAGGCTACGCAACTCAACGGGATTGTTTGTTTTCTGTTCTAATGAACAAGTTGTAGGCAAGGAGGATTTAACCAACACAATTGATGTAGCTATTTTATTTTGTAATTATTTATAGCACAGCTATAAATTTACCATTAGTAAATAAACGAAGGGGGAAATATGGCTCGGTGGCGCAATGGAGTATGCATACGAGCTCCTTCGTAAATTCAATTCTTTATTTATGGAAAGTCGTAGCTGCAACAAACACTTGTGCAACTATGCGTAGCTATAAATCAATAGGATTTAACAAACACTATTGAAATAGCTATAAATATTATTAGGTAATATTTATAACGCAGCTATAAATTAATTAATTATATTTTAATTATAAATAACTACTGACTATTAATAAATAAACAGAAGGGGAAAACGGAATCCCACGCGTAGATTTAAAACTTTATTTATGAAAACTCGTAGCTGCAACAATCGCTATTATATAATTATTTATGACGCAATTATAAATGAGTTGATTATTTTTTAATAATAAATAAATACTGACTGTTAGTAAATAAACTGAAGGGGGAAAGGCGGCTTCGAGGCGTAGATTCAAAACTTCATTTATGAAATGTCGTAGCTGCAACAAACAGTATATGTAATTATTAATGACGTAGCTATGTAGATCAATTATTGTTTAAGATTAAATAACTACTGATGGCCAATAAATAGAAGAGGGAAAAGAGGCTCCGTGGCCTAGATTAAAAACTATATTTATGAAAAGTCGTAGCTGCAATGAAAACTATTATGTAATTATATATGACATAGCTATCAATCAATTAATACTATTTAATTTATTTTTATTATTTAATTATTTATAGCGCAGCTTTAAATTAATTAATTACTCTTTAATAATAATTAACTACTGACCATTAATAAATAAGTAGAAAGGGTAAAGGAGGCTGTGTGGCGTAAATTCAAAGTTTATTTATGAATAGTCGTAGCTGCAACAACACTATTATTTAATTATTTATGGCGCAGCAATAAATCAATTAATTATTTTTTGATAACAAATAAGTGCTGACTGAGTAAATAAACAAAAAGGGAAAAGGGAGCACTGTGATGAAGACTCACAACTTTAATTACGGTATTATGTAATTATGTATGGCATAGCTATAAATCAATTTACATAGCTATAAATTTTATTATTTAATTATTTATAGTGCAGCTCTAAATTAATTAATTATTCTTCAATAATAAATAACTTCTGACTATTAGTAAATAATTGGAAGGGGTTAAAGGGGGCTCTGTGGCGTAGATTCAAAACTTTATTTATGAAGCCGTAGCCGCAACAACACTTTATGTAGTTATTTATGGCGCAGCATATATCATTTAATTATTTTTTAATAACAAATAAGTGCTGACTTAGTAAATAAACAGAAGGAAAATGGGGCGCAGTTGCGTAGCTTCCACTTCAATTACGAAAAGTCGTAGCTGTAACAAACGTAATTATGTAACTATAATTATGGAGTAGCCATGAATCAATTGACAGGATTTAGGAAACACCATTTACGTAGCTATAAATTTTATTATTCAATTATTTATAGCGCAGCTTTAAATTAATTAATTAATTATTCATAATAAATAATTTCTGGCTATTAGTAAATAATTGGAAGGGGTAAAGGGGCTCTGTGGTGTTAATTCAAAACTTTATTTATGAAGTCGTAGCTTCATCAACACTATTATGTAGTTATTTATGGCGCACCTATAAATCAATTAATTATTTTTTGATAACAAATAGGTGGTGAATTAGTAAATAAACAGAAGGGAAAAAGGGAAACCGTGGCGTAAACTCGCAACTTCAATTACGAAAAGTTGTAGCTGAAACAAAAGCTATTATGTAATTATATTTATGGCGTAGCTATAAATCAATTAATATTATTTAAGAAACGCCATTTACGTAGCTATGAATTTTATTATTTAATTGTTTATAGCGCAGCTCTAAATTAATTAATTGTTCTTTAATACTAAATAACTTCTGACTATTAGCAAATAATTGGAAGGGGTAAAGTGTGCTCGATGGCGTAGATTCGAAACTTTATTTATGAAGTCGTAGCAACAACACTATATGTAGTTATTTATGGCGCAGCTATAAATCAATTAATTATTTTTTGTAACCAATAAGTGATGACAGAGTAACTAAACAGAAGGAAAAAATGGGGGGTAGTGACATAGCTCGCAACTTCAATTACGAAAAGTTGTAGATGTAGCAAACTCTATTATGTATTATGTATGACGTAGCTATAAATCAATTAATAGATTTTAACAAACACCATTAACGTAGCTATAAATTTTATTATGTAATTATTTATAGCGCAGCTCTAAATTAATTAATTATTCTTCAATAATAAATAACTTCTGACAATTAGTAAATAATTAGAAGGGGTAAAGGGGGCTCAGTGGCGTCGATTCAAAACTTTATTTATGAAGTCGTAGCCGCAATAACACTTTATGTAATTATTTATGGCACAGCTATAAATCAATTAATTATTTTTTGACAACTATAATATATACTGACTATTAATAAATAAACAGAAAGGAAAAGAAGGCGCCGTGGACTAAACTCAAAACTGCACGCCTTCGCGGACTTTGACGCACAGCAAAGAATGACGAATATATTTCCAGGAATTTCCAGCGTACGATATTTAACCAACGCCTCCCTAAAAGACCTAACACCTCCCTAACGGACTTTCATAATTAGTTGACGAGCATTGGGCAACCGCTTTCAATCAACCGCACAATTCCGAACAGGAAGTCACTTAAACGTTCAGTAAAAGATGCTTAATTTGGTGGGCATCAACATGATACGTAACCAAAGAAGTTTTTGTTTTCCTTATTTGCTACTTCTATTTTTCTGTTTGGAAGATTATTTCGGCAATGACCTCTTGCAACTAATACGTTACTCAATTTTCTAATTGCTTATGCCCTTTCCTTTCAGGGATTAGGTAAACTTTGCTATTTCTCAAGCCTCCGTTATGTACTTATTTAACTATAGGCCACTTACACTTAGGCAGTTCTTCGCGGACTTTTCCAAGTATGAAGAATAGATTTGGGCAACTCTTTCTTCTCGATTTTTTCTATTGGATCCTCACTTTGGTTTTTGACTGTATTAGAGCGACATTTCCAAGTCTCACCATGTAATTAGACGACTTCTACTCCTTTTCATTTCAATACTGACACCATTTTTAAACCTTTACAATTCTGGTTCATTCCCTGCCCCACGTTGATCGGCTTTGCGCGATGGTCTATTTTTTATCAATTTTCAATCTATTTCTTCATGGGCTAATCTTGAAATTTTTTGAAAGAAACAATTGCCAATCCGCTTTTCAATTTTTCCTTAGCGTTTTTTTCACTTTTAAATCACTGACGTTTACAAGTCTTACAATACAATCAAACGATTAGGCTTCTTCGTACAAATACCAAATTGCTCATAATTTCTATAGTTTACTACCTTATTCCCTACATGAATAGGCTTTTGAGAATAGCCTACTCCGAAGATTTCGTTTCTTCATCGCATAGTTACGCACTTTTTTAATTCTGGCCTACTTTATATGTTATTCATAGACTTACCACGAAGTTTTGCCCGTTCCTTTGTCAGTTTTTCAATCGCTGGTTTTCCAGCATTTTTTTTGGGTCTTTTTGAGGTTCCAAGTCTCATCATAATATCACTCGCTCTTTTTTATTTCATACGGATACTGACACTGATTTTGCAATCCTTCATCATTTGCATCGTCCTTATTACGTTTTCCCAAGCGAATCGGCTTTTCGATGTGGTCCATTTTGAATTTTTCTGTTTTTTTATTATTTGGATATGTCGCTCTTTCATCGTGGACTTCTCAGAGTTCCTCATGGACTTGTCCTTCAGCTATTCAAAAAATTTATTGAGACAACCCCTTATTCGCCTTCGTTCAAGTGCTTTCCTATGTATTGTTCTTCATGTTACACCTTTTGTAACACTTCTTAATATTTATTACGCTTATCTGCTTATAACCGTTTCTATGCCGACATTTTGGTTATTTCTTTTGGAACCTATGCTTTTCTGTCATTATCATTAATTTTTATTCCTAATTTTCATTTGTTTTGTTGCTTTATTTGAAATCTTTAACCATGTGTATTCTTAAGCATTTTTTTTCAAAAAATTACGGCGGTAATGTGAGTGTGGAACAACGGGCAACGCCGCCATATTAAAAAAAGTAGAGCGTTCTAATTTTATACAATTTACTCCAAGACTTGATAAAACAATAAGGATTTGTTAGCTTAGGAAGGGCAAAGCTAATTAATAGTCGAGAGGCTCATACTTACTGAAGCAACTTAAGGAGCAGAAATAGCTCCAGTTCTCTTACTGTTGCCCTACTTTAAAAATGCAGCAAAACTAGAATTTGCGTTTCCCTCTAAATGGAATAGTTATACTTCGTTTTAACCAAATTTTCCAATCTTACTAAGAATTGCTAACGTGATTTTAAATTAACAATGTTGCTTTATTAAATGTGAGTAGATAAGCTATAGGTGTGCGGCGCCAAATTGCTCATTTTTACACTTATTTCCTATAGAAGTCCGCTTTTCGTAATCGAGATAATTTTAGTAGTCGTATTTGTAGAAGGTATCAAAATTGTGGATGAATTATCCCAGTCGTCGTTATTATAATCGTCCCAGTCGTATCATAAAGATTGCGTGCTGAATTGTGGAAGAAAAGGGGGGCTCGCGGGACTCTTCAAACAGGACGAGCGGCAGCGGGTTGTGTAGGTACGTGATTCTTGAGCAAATAGCTTTGAAAGTTGCAAAAGTGTACGTTAAACCTTGGACCTTGTAAGTATGGATTTTCCCTGAAATTACTCCAGCAACTCTTGTCGGTTTTTATAGAAAACTAATGACAGTTTGGTGACATTAGCAGCTCATCAGATTGGCGAACCTCTCTTTTCACAAAACCGGTCAAAAATTTTGATTAATCTGGCTCTAGCACCTTCAAATATTTGGTAGATATATGAGAAAGCAGCTTTAGGAGTATATATAGTTTTTGGGATGAACAACTAAGACCTCAATGATCTTCAAATATCTGTTAGAATATTGAACACGGCCAGTTTCGGAGCATCTACTACGTCTGGGATGCTCCTAAAAGCTCTAAAGCTTCAAGTATTGGTAAGAATAATAAACAATGCAAGTTTCTGAGCATCCACCATTCTGGGATGAGTAATGAGGAAAAGCTCTTCTAATATTTGGCAGAGCAGTATACAAGGTATCTACTGCTTCTGTAAATACTAAAAGCTCCATAACATTCAAATATTTGATAGATATATAAGAAAGCAGCTTAGGGAGTGTCTATAATTTTTGAGATAAGCTTCTAAGAGCTCTATGATCTTCAAATAATTGTTAAAATATTAAGCAGAGCAAGTTTCGAGGTATCTACTGCTTCTGGGAAGCTCTCTAGGGGGTCTAAAATATTCAGGTATTTGTAAGAATATTAAACTAAGCTGGTTTCTAAGCGGCTACCACTTATGGGATGTTACAAAAAGCAATCGCTCCTACCGATGTTTGGTAGAGCAGCATTCAAGGTGCTTACTGCTTCTGAAAAAAATTAGGAGTTGTAAGACCTTCAAACATTTGGAAGAATATATAAAAGAGCAACTCAGTAAGTGTTTGGTGTTTTGGGAAAAACTTTCAAGAGTTCTGATCTTTAAATATTTGGTAAAATATTAAATAGAACACGTTTTGGAGTATCTACTGCTTCTGGCATGCGCTCAAAAGCTCTAAAATCTTCAAATATGTGTAATAATAATGAGCAAAGCAGGTTTCTAGGCATCTAACATTTCTAGGATAAGCTACGAAAAACTCTTAAGTCTTCCAATAATTGGTAGAGCTTCGTACAAGGTGCCTACCGGCTTCTGAAAGGAACTAAGACCTCTAAAACATTCAAATATTTTGTAGATATATGAGAGCAGCTTAGGGAGTGTCTATAGTTTTTGGGATATCTTCTAAGAGCTCTATGATCAAATAATTGTTAAAATATTTAACAGAGTACATTTCGGAGTATCTCTAAAATCTTCGGTAAATTGTAAGAATATTAAACAGGGTAAGTTTATAAGCGGCTAAAATTTCTGAGATGTTACGAAAAGCTTTAGGAGCTTCCACTATTTGGTAGAGCAGCGTACAGGGTGTCTACTGCTTCTGGAAAAATAAAGAGCTCTAAGACCTCCAATATTTGAAAGTGTTACGTCGTCATCGAACAATTCGGTATTTTGTGACAATAAATACTTTGTGCGTGCATCCTACAGTTTGAGTGAAACATTTTATATACCGGCACTAACAGTGCATAAAGTGACAGTCGTACTCGAGCCTTTAGAGAAGCAAGTCGCCTTCGAACCCTTGAAAGGGACGGTCGTATTAGAGCTTTCAAAGCGAGACCGACACCCGGTCGAGCGTGTTACTGGTTCTCCGTAAAAGCTTTTGTGCGTGAAAGTGTCTATTGCCCCAGCGGCGCAGGACAAAGCTTTGTGCGTGAAAGTGTCTATTGCCCCAGCGGCGCAAGACTTAAGGTATTCATACCCTTCCTTAATTAGTTGGTAGTTGTCTTTTTTTGTTATTACATAACCGCTCCACCATTATCGTTATTGCTATAAAAGCAATTGGTCCTTCATTGTAATTTGCATATTTATATTTATACACACATTTATATCAACCTCCTTAATCCCCAATTAATCATATGGTCCTTCGAGCCGGATTCATTAGTCCTGTGGTTACACATGTCCTAAATTAAATATTATTGTGCATTTCAGCGAGCTTTTAATTAAGTAAATATTTTAGCTTTTTAAAGTTGTGTTCAAACTCCATATTTAGCGAGTTAAAATGTGTAAATATTATTTATACTGTCTTTAGATTAAATTAAGCGATTTCGCCGTAATTAAAACCAGCAAGCGTTTTAATTACAAACAAATCCTTAACATAAAATTTGTTAGTTTTCAGTTTAAATTTATCTTAGCGGTATATAAAGCATAAAGCAACCTGAAAACTATAAATCGCTTTATACTTCTTAAACGAGAAACGAAAGGGTTTGCTTTGTATTTAAAAGCTATTGTACGTTTTAGTATCAATACAAACCTTTTCAGGCGGTTTACGGTAAAATATTGAACATCTGCAGAGGAATAAGGTTGTAAAGTTGCATCTTTCGGCAAATATGTTAAGCCACATGTTTTAAACGTTTCTGTGAGCTTTTGATGGTAAGCCGCTCGGGTTGTTAAGCGGTACATCTTATATTCACGCTTTTGTTTGACGAACCGTTAGTCATAAAACGTGATTTATTGGTTATACCCTATTTTACATTTTCGTGCTTTGAACAACTCATAATATTTTAATATTTCTCAGTGCACATTTAGCTTTACCGTTTTACAACAGTTTATTGTAGTCCTTTCAGAATCTTTGAGAATGGCTCCAAAGAAAGCACATGTGGTAGAACTCAATTGCTGAAAACACGTATTATAGAAATGTTTGAGCTTTCTATACAAAGTGACCCAACTTTAAAGGCATTGTTCCTTATTCAAACAAGGGGAATACATGACCTTTATACAAATTTTAGCAAAATTTTAATTGCGGTTTTGGCCTCCTGTGACGAGGCAGAATCATTAACTTACAACGCTGTACGGAAGGAAGTAGACTCCGCTTATTACTGCATACTGCTGCATCTCGAAACGATGCAAGAAACGCGGGCACAAATCACCGAAAATGCTCCAAGCAGCACGGGATCAAAATTGGTACCGTTAAAGCTCACACCCTTTTCTTCAACCGCACCTGTTTCTTATTCGACGACTGTCCATACTTCGCACACATCAGTGCCTAAGAAATCCTCAGCGTTTCAATTTAAACCAAAGGTTTCTTCTAACGTAGTTTCACTGGATACACCAAGTAGCTCCAGTGACTCAAAGAATTCATTTTCGCACCATTGTCCTTCCTGCAAAAGCAATCACTTAATTTATAGATGTCAATCGTTTCTAAAGAAAACTCCGACGGAACGTTTCGACATTGTCAAACGCTTACGCCTTTGTTTAAATTGCTTACGAACAGACCATGCGTCCATGCAATGCAAATCTTATAATTCCTGTCGAACTTGCGCCAAGCCGCATCATACCTTGCTACATTTTGAATCGCAACCTGCTTCTAGCCGTTCAGCTGAACCGACCGCTACACACATGCATAAAATGCCAATAGGACGCAGTCAGCCTCTCCTATTCCGGCAAATGTTTTGTCTTCACAGACGAATTCAAATCTTGGGGTTACTGTCTTACTCTCCACTGCTGTTGTGGAAGTTCAAGATCGTTCTGGTAGATACAAACCGATCAGGGTACTCTTAGATCCTGGTTCCTGCTAGCTTTATTCGAGACGATTGCGTGAGCAAACTTTGGCTTCCACGCATACGTTCTCAAGTTCCGATTTATGGACTTGGGCAGACAACTTCAGCAGTCAATAGAGGTGCCGTCAGCTGCACTATTCGCTCTATGTTAGACTCTGAAAAATCTCTAGAAGTCACAACTTTTGTGCTTTCGTCAATATCTGGCAAATTACCTAGCGTTGAAGTTCCTAATAATTGGGAACACTTATGCGGCCTGCACTTTGCAGACCCGACCTGGAACTCTCCAGGAACTATTGACATGCTCCTTGGAGCAGATGTTTATCCGTTCATCATCAATGGCGGTGTTATACATGGCAAATTTCTTCAGCCTGCCGCCATAAATACAATTTTGGTTGGACTATTATTGGTCCCACAAAAAGCTTGCAGTCTGATACTGTCCAAGCATTTTTACTTCTGTAGAAGATCCTATCGACCAGACCCTAAGGCGGTTTTGGGAGATAGAAGAATTACCATCCAAGCCTTATACTTCTCCAGAAGAAGAAAAGGCAGATTTGATTTTGAAAACACGTTTTCTCGTGACCCTAGCGGTCGTTTTATTGTTGCGTTACCGTTCAACGATACTTTGCCCGTTTTGATAATTGCTTTGAGATGGCTAAAAAGACTATTTTCGTTGGAGCGCAAATTGCATGCTCAACCGGAGCTACGCGCCCAATACAACAATTTCATGCAGGACTATCTTGATGCGGGTCATATGGCATTACTCGATTCTCCGCCCGTTGGGAACGATAATTATTTTTACCCCATCACCCTGTGTTTAAAGAAGAAGGTCATACTTCTAAAATTCGTGTGCTTTTGACGCCTCTGCAAAGGCTAAAACAACGTGTCACTTAATGACACTCAACTGGCTGGACCTAGTCTCCAAAACGACATTTCGTCAATCTTACTGAAATTTCGTACTCATCGTTTCGTTTTTACTTGTGATGTTCGCCAAATGTATCGACAAATTTTGGTTACCGAAGAACATCGAAAGTTTCAATTAATTGTTTGGCGGTTCTCCGCAGAAGAACCCATCCAGACATATCAGCTTAATACAGTGACCTACGGTATTAAGTCATCGCCTTATCTAGCATTAAAACTCTTCAGCAATTAGCCATTGACGAAGGCAAAGGTTTCCGTTAGCCGCTGACGCTATACGGTCAAATCTATATATTGATGATTTCGTCGCCGGTGGAGATTCTATACAATCGGCCCGCGAAATTAAAGATCAACTTATTCGACTTTTACATTTGGCTGGTTTTGAACTTCGAAAATGGAGTTCTAATTCAGTTTCTATTTTGGAAGGCATTCCGTCAGATTTTTGCCAATATACTTCTCTCGATTTCGATTCGGACGAATCAATAAAAATATTAGGTCTTCAATGGTCACCTACAGAAGATATTTTCTCGTTTCGGGTTAAACCATTAAACCAAATATGTACAAAGCGCAACATACTTTCACAAGTTGCCAGAATATATGATCCATTAGGATTTTAGCCCCACTAACACTTTTTGCAAAACGCCTAATCCAGCATCTGTGGATGTTAGGTTTGAATTGGGATGACATCCCACCAGCAGACATTTCGTCTCAATGGCAGCAGTATCAAGAAGAGTTGCCGTTATTATCGTCATTAAAGTTACCACGTTGTTTACCCCCTTCGGATCCTTTTACTTGTCATTTGCATGGGTTTTGCGATGCTAGCGAGGTAGGGTATGCAGCGGTAGTGTATTTCAGTTCATAAATCAAACTACTGGAGAAATAACTGTACAATTTGTAACCGCTAAAACCAAAGTAGCTCCAATTAAGCGCATTTCAATTCCACGTTTGGAATTATGTGCCGCCGTTTTATTAACCGATTTACTTTCTTTTACCATTCGGTCTTATCAAGGCTTGATTGACATCTCCGATGTTTCAGCGTGGAGTGATTCTACGGTCGCTCTCACTTGGATACGTTCTCCACCTTTTCGTTGGAAAACTTTGTGGCAAACCGTGTTAGCCACATTCAAGAAATCATTGCACCCAGCCGATGGTTTTATATTAAATCTTCGCATAATCCGGCTGATCCTGCATCTCGGGGATTAATGCCAAGCGCGGTTATTTCATGTTCGCTATGGTGGGCGGGGCCTGAATGGCTTCACTACCCTAGTGACTCGTGGCCGCCTCAACCAACATTGTCAACCTCAATTGCTGAGGTAACTACGGAAAAGAAGATCCTAACATTTGTCGCTCAAACAGATCCAAACGTCATTGACATTTTACTAAGTCGCTTTTCATCGTTATATAAAATCCAAGGCATCGTGGCTTACATTTATAGATTTTCTAAACCCATGGCTCAACGTCATACGGGTCCCTTAACAGACATTGAACTACACAATGCTCTCATGATTATCGTTCGGCATGTACAAAATGTTACATTTTAAAGGAAATAGCTTCGATTAAGGCAAACCGTAAATTACCTAAAAGCTTGCGAAAACTTTCGCCATTTGTTGATCCACAAAACATCTTAAGAGTAGGTGGGCGCTTGACACATTCTTCGCTTTCCTATTCCGAAAAGTTTCCTGCGTTATTGCCTCAGCGGCACCGATTAACCGAACTTATCATTCTGTCAACTCATGAAAGGTATTGCCATCCCGGTGTTAATACCACAGCGTATCTTATCCAACAGAATTTCTGGATCCTTTCTATTAAACATTCAATCAGAAATTATTTATCATCCTGTCATAGATGTTTTCGTACCAAACCGGTCCTGGTAACTCCTCCTATGGAGACCTACCGGCAGCACGTATTACCCAAATCAAACCGTTCAGTATTGTTGGTGTTGATTTTGCTGGCCCTCTTTAATAAAGGCTAACCGCCTGCGAGGCTCTAAAACTCTTAAGGCCTATATTTGTATTTTTGTTTGTTTTGCCACTAAGGCAGCACATATTGAACTTGTTTCGGATTTGTCGGCAGACGCGTTTCTTGCCGCTTTGCGACGATTTATAGCACGTCGAGGACGCTGTTCTCAAATATTTAGCGATTGCGGTACTAATTTTGTAGGTGCCTATCGTCAGCTTACGAGTTATCTGCATAGTGCAGTAACCTCAGAAAGTATAAAGTGGTCGTTTAATCCACCTAGCGCCCCTCACTTCGGTGGCTTGTGGGAAAGCGGTGTTAAGTCGGTAAAGACACACCTATCTCGCGTAATCGGCGAACAAAAACTTACCTTTGAGGAACTGTACACAGTTCTTACACAAATTGAATCTGTGCTAAATTCAAGGCCACTCTGCGCTTTGAGTTCGGATCCAAATGACTTGCGTTGCCTAACACCAGGTCATTTCCTAACTATGGAGCCTCTTTCTGCACCACCAGATGAGGACCATTTAACCAACGTTGTACCATTAAAAGCAGGTGGAAACTCCTGCAAAAACTCCACCAAGATTTTTGGGCTCGCTGGAGCCATGAGTACTACATACTCTGAACCAGAAGGTTAAATGGCACTCTAAGGTAGGTGTCCGACAAGTGGAAAAGGACACTATTGTTCTCGTCAAGGACGACCAGCTTTCTCCACTTCAATGGAAGTTTGGTCGTATTATTAATACTTTTCCCGGTGCGGACGGTATTATACGTGTCGCTGAAGTCAAAACGGCACATGGCACACTAAAACGACCTTTGGTCAAACTAGCGCCGCTACCGGTATTTTAATTTTATTTTATGTTTAGATGTATATACACATTTTTACATGTATAGTAGTATATTATTTTTACATATTTGCTTATTTACATATATATTTTATTTTTGCATAGTTGGTAATATCGCTCGCTGTAGTGCACCACCCTATCTTTCGTTACCTCCTTTCCTAGCAAGGTCAAATCCCATGTGATTTCCTTCACCCAACCTACTTCCTCCTTTTCAAAATTCTATGAATTTGGTGGGCGGTATGTTACGTCGTCATCGAACAATTCGGTATTTTGTGACAATAAATACTTTGTGCGTGCATCCTACAGTTTGAGTGAAACATTTTATATACCGGCACTAACAGTGCATAAAGTGACAGTCGTACTCGAGCCTTTAGAGAAGCAAGTCGCCTTCGAACCCTTGAAAGGGACGGTCGTATTAGAGCTTTCAAAGCGAGACCGACACCCGGTCGAGCGTGTTACTGGTTCTCCGTAAAAGCTTTTGTGCGTGAAAGTGTCTATTGCCCCCAGCGGCGCAGGACAAAGCTTTGTGCGTGAAAGTGTCTATTGCCCCCAGCGGCGCAAGACTTAAGGTATTCATACCCTTCCTTAATTAGTTGGTAGTTGTCTTTTTTTGTTATTACATAACCGCTCCACCATTATCGTTATTGCTATAAAAGCAATTGGTCCTTCATTGTAATTTGCATATTTATATTTATACACACATTTATATCAACCTCCTTAATCCCCAATTAATCAGAAAGAATATATAAAAGAGCAACTCAGTGAGTGTTTGTTGTTTTTGGGATAAATTTCCAGAAGCCTTATAATCTTCAAATATTTGGTAAAATATTAAATAGAGCAAGTTTTGGAGTATCTACTGCTTCTGGGATGCGCTCGAAAGCTCTAAAATCTTTAAATATTTGTAAGAATAATAAGCAAAGCCGGTTTCTAAGCATCTAACATTTCTGGGAAGAGTTACGAAAAGCTCTTAAGTCTTGCAATAATTGGTAGAGCTTCGTACCAGGTGCCTACTGGTTTCTAAAAGGAACTAAGAGCTCTAAGACCTTCAAATATTTTGTAGATACATGAGAACAGCTAAAGGAATGTCTATAGTTTTTGGGATAAACTTCTAACAGCTCTATGATCTTCAAATTATTGTTAAAATATTAAACTGAGCAAATTTCAGAGTATCTACTGCTCCCTAGGTCTCTAAAATCTTCAGGAATTCGTAGGAATATTAAACAGGGCAAGTTTTTTAGCGGCTGCCATTTCTGGGACAAGCTACGAAAAGCTTTAGGATCTTCCAATATTTGATAGGCCAGCATACAAGGTGTCTACTGATTCTGAAAAACTAAGAGCTCAAAGACCTTCAAATATTTGGAAGAATATTTAAAAGAGCAACTCAGTGAGTGTTTGTTGTTTTTTGGGATAAACTTCCAAGAGCTCTATGATCTTCAAATATTTGTTAAAATATTAATAGAACAAGTTTTGGAGTATCTACTGCTTCTGGGATACTTTCAATAGCTCTAAAATCTTCAAATATTTGTAAGAATAATAAGCAAAGAAGGTTTCTAAGCATCTAACATTTCTGGGATGAGCTATGAAAAGCTCTTAAGTCTTCTAATAATTGGTAGAGCTTTGTACAAGGTGCCTACCGGCTTCTGAAAAGAACTACAGGCGCTAAGGTCTTCAAATATTTTGTAATATGAGAACAGCTTAAGGAGTGTCTGTAATTTTTGGGATATCTTCTAAGAGCTATATGATTTTCAAATAATTGTTAAAATATTAAACAGAGTAAATTTCGGAGTATCTACTGCTTCCTAGATCTCTAAAATTTTCAGGAATTTGTAAGAATATTAAATAGGGCAAGTTTCTAAGCATCTACCATTTCTGGGATGAGCTACGAAAAGCTCTAGGATCTTCCAATATTTGGTAGAGCAGCATACGAGGTGTCCACTGCTTCTGTGAAGAACTACAAATATTTGGTAGAATATATAAAAGAGCAACTTAGGGAGTACCTTTTGTTTTTGGGTTACAAAAGCTCTATGATCTTCAAATATTTGGTAAAATATTAGAGCAAAGCGGGCTACAAAATGTTAGCTTTTTCCTGAATATTTGGTAGAATATTAAACAGAGCAAGGTTCAAGTATCCACTGTTTTTGGGATAGTCTCCCAAGACCGCCATGGTGTGTGTATATTTACAGATTAGTCGCAACGACTGAAAGATCCTTGCCTAGAGTTTATAACCAAACCTCCATAATTGCCATAGTCTCTCCACGTAGTAATACCCAACCTAATCGGCTATTTGCTAATGGAAGGTATCCTGGGCTGGTTTTGATTAGCTTTTATTATTTTTCTTTGCAAGACCACTGGATAAACTGCTTCCCATAGATGAAAACTCCCGTTGAAGCGAAACTATGCTGCCATGAAAAACTATTCTTTGAAGTAGTACAAATTTACCCATTGATTTTCAAATTATAGATATCTAACAATAAAGGTAGGGAGGTAATTAAATTTGCTTCTACTTACACTAACCTCGACATCTTCACAATAATGTGGCGGTTTGAAATCGGCAGATTTTTCCCTGCAGAAGAGACCCAGGTAGAAGGTAATTGGACAGAACGAAAGTAGAGGATACTGCACGCTTTCACGGACTTTTGACGCATAGCAAAAAATGAACAATTTATTCCCAGGAATTTCCAGCGGACGATATTAAACCAACACCTCCCTAAAAGACCCAACACCTCCCTAAAGGACTTTCATAATTGGTTGACAAGCTTTAGGCAACCGCTAGCAATCAACCGCGCAAATCCGAACAAGAAGACTCGTAAACTATCAGAAAATGATACTCAAAATGATACGTAACAAAAGATGTTTCTTTTTCGTATTTACTACTTACATTTTTCTGTTTGGAAAATTATTTCCGCAATGCCCTCTTGCAACTACTACGTTGCTCAGTTTTAATTGCTTACGCCCATTCCTTCCCACGCATTAGGGACCTTTGTCATTTCTCAAGCCTCTGTTGTGTACTTCTTTAACTCTGGGCCACTCATGCAGTTCTTTATTGACTTTTGTAAGTATGAAACCTCTTCTCGATTTTTTCCCATTGGTTCCTCTACTTTGATTTTTCAGTGTATTATTGCTGCATTTCGAAGTCTCACCATGTAATTAAACGACTTCTACTCCTTTTCACGCCAATACTAACACCATTTTTGAACTTATAAAATTTCGATTCATTCCCTGCCCTACGTTGATCGGCTTTACTCGATGGTCTACTTTATATTAATTTTCATTCTATTTTTCCATGGGCTCATCTTCAAATTTTTTGAAAGAAACAATTGCCAAACCCCTCTCAATTTTTTCCTTAGCGGTTTCTTCACTTTTAAGTCACTGACATTTACAAGTCACAATACGATCAAGTGATTACTTTTCTTTGTACAAATACCAAATTGCTCGTAATTTGCATATGCCACTCCTTGATTCCCTACGTGAATAGGCTTTGAAGATAGTCTACTCTGAAGATTTCGTTTCTTTATCGTATAGTTATGTACTTTTTCAATTTTGGCCTACTTCATAAACAACACAAAGTTGTGCCCGTTCCTTTGTCAGTTGTTCAATCGCTGGTTTTCTAAGTGTTTTTCTTTTTTGTTTTTTTGAGGTGCCAAGTCTTATATTACCACACGCTCTTTTCTTTTTCGTACGAATACCGACACCGATTTTGCAATCTTTCATCATTTGCATCGTCCTTTTTACGTTTTCCCAGGCGAATCGGCTTTTCGATGTGGTCCATTTTGTATTTTTCCGTTCTTTTATTATTTAGATATGTCGCTCTTCCATCCTGTACTTCTCAGAGTTCCTCATAGACTTGTTCCTCAGCTATTCAAAAAAATTATTGAAACAACCTCTTATTAATCTTCGTTTCAGTGCTTTCCTATGTATTGTTTTTCATGTTACACCTTTTGTAACACTTCTTAATATTTATTACGCTTATTTGCTTATAACCGTTTCTATGCCGACATTTTGGTTATTTCTTTTGAACCTATGCTTTTCTGTCATTATCATTAATTTTTTATTCCTAATTTTCATTTGTTTTGTTGCTTTATTTGAAATCTTTAGCCCCGTGTATTCTTGAGCATGTTTTTTGCAAAACAATTACGGCGGTAATGTGTGTGGAACAACGGGCAACGCCGTCATATTTAAAAAAGTGGAGCGTTCTAATTTTATACAATTCACTCCAAGACTTGATAAAACAATAAGGATTTGTTACCTTAGGAAGGGCAAGGTTAATTAATGGTCAAATATCTATGAGGCTCATACTTACTGAAGCAACTTCTCATTCGTACAAATATAAATTCAATAAGGAGCAAAAATAGCTCCAGTTCTCTTACTGTTGCCCTACTTTGAAAAAGCAGCGAAACTAAAATTTGTGTTTTCCTCTAAATGGAACAGTTATACTTGGTTTTAACAGATTTTTCAATCTTATCAAGAATTGCCAACCTGATTTTAAATTAACAATAATGTTTTATTAAATGTGAGTAGATAAGCTATAGGTGTGCGGCGCCAAATCGTTCATTTTTACACATATTTCCTATAAAAGTCCGTTCATTGTAATTGTCATAATTTTAGTAGTCGCAATCGTAGGAGGTATCAAAATTGTGGATCAATCATCCCAGTCGTCGTTATTATAATCGCCCCTGTCGTATCATAAAGATTGCGTGCTGAATTGTGGCGGGGATCGCCTGACTCTTTAAACAGGACGAGGGACAGCGGGTTGTGTAGGTACGTGATTCTTGAGCGAATGGGTTTGAAAGTTGCAAAAGTGTACATGAAACCTTGAACCTTGTAGGCATGGATTTTTCCCAAAATTACTCCAGCAACTCTTGTCTGCTTTTATAGAAAACTAATGACAGTTTGGTGACATTAGCAGCTCATCAGATTGGCGAACTTCTCTTTCCACAAAACCCGTCAAAAATTTTGATTAATCTGTATAAAAATATTAGCTTCATCTAGTGTTTAAATAACGAAAGAGTGTGCTACTTTACTAAAAGTATGCACATCAGCCACGTATGGCTCTGCAGTCGGTTTTTAGTCGATAATCAATCAATACATTAGAATTCAGCAAATTGGCTTTATGGGATGATCTATTTTAAATTTCTACGTTCCTTCGCCCTTTGGAACCATTTTGCTTAAATCTAAACTTACTTAAATAAACCTCAAACTTTAAAAAGTACATCTCGTCGACCCCCTTTCTTCGCTTCTCCGGATAGTTTTACTTAATATTTTTAAGTGTATTATTCCAAGCTTCTCCACACGATCAAATAAGCTCCACCTCTCTTCATAGGAATTCCAGCACGGATTTTGCTTGCTTTTATGTTTTGGTGCCGCATGATCATGCGTCATATGCGCGGCTTTGTGTAATGGTCCATTTTGAACCTTTCTGTTGGTTTATTTTCTTGATCCGTGCTTGCTACGTCCTGCCATAGTCGACGCATTTTCATGTAGTTATTCCTGCTTTTTAAAAAATTAATCGGGCAAGCTTAAGTTCTTCTCAATTTCCCCCTCGCTGATTCACCCATTTCTATTATTCTGTGGAGTCACAGCGATGTTTTCAAGTCTTCTCACACGATGATGTGATCTCTATTTCTTATTGGAATACCAATCTCGTTTTTAACATTCTTTATATTTTGGTATCGACCATATTTTTTACCACGAGTGATGGCGGTTGACTCATATTGAGCGTTTCTCAAAGAAACTGTCCTTCTTTCTCTCAGTGGTTCTTCTAATTATATTTTTCTTTGTATCATTCTGACATTTTCAAGTTTCACCATACGTTCAAACAATTTTCTCCATTTTTTCGTACACACACCAACACCAATTTCGAGTACTTTACACCGATCACTCCTTCCTTACCATAACATTTTGAATCTGGCCATGAAAGAAAAAAACCTGGAGATTACAAGGCATTTACTGCTTCTGAAAGAAAATCAGAGGTTTAAGACCTTCAAATATTTGGTAGAATATATTAGAGAGCAGCTTAGGAAGTATCTACTGATGTTGGGATAAACTTCTAGGAGCTCTATCATCTTCAAATATTTTAGAGACGGCGAGTCTCGGAGTATCTACTGCTTCAGGGATGCTTCCCAGAGCTCTAAAATCTTCAAACATTAGTAAGAATGTTAAACAGAACAAGGGTCTAAACATCTACCATTTCTGGGGTAAGCTACGAAAAGTTCTAGAATCTTCCAATATTTGGCAAAGCAGCATACAAGGTGTCTATTGCTAGTGGAAAAAAACCTAAGAGCTCTAGGACCTTCAAATATTTGGTTAGATATATGAGAGAGCAACTTTGAGAGTATCTATAGTTTTTGGGATGAACATCTAAGAGCTCTATGATCTTCAAATATTTGTTAGAATATTAAACTGAACCAGTTTCGGTGTATCTACTGCTTCTGGGATGCTTTCAAAAGCTCTAAAATCTTCAAATATTGGTAAAAATAATAAAGAATGTAAGTTTCTAAGCATCTACCATTTCTGGGATGAGTATGGAAAAACTCTAAGATCTTCTATTATTTGGCAGAGCAGTATACAAGGTGTCTACTAAATACTAAAAGCTTCAGAACCTTCAAATATTTGATAGATATATAAGAAAGCAGCTTAGAGAGTGCCTATAATTTTTGGGATAAGCTTCTAAGAGCTCTATGATCTGCAAATAATTGTTAAAATATTAAGCACAGCAAGTTTCGAGGTATCTACTGCTTCTGGGAAGCTCCCTAGGGGGTCTAAAATATTCAGGTATTTGTAAGAATATTAAACTAAGCCGGTTTCTAAGCGGTTACCACTTATGGGATGTTACAAAAAGCAATCGCTCTTACCGATGTTTGGTAGAGCAGCATTCAAGGTGTCTACTGCTTCTGAAAAAAATTAGGAGCTGTAAGACCTTCAAACATTTGGAAAAATATATAAAAGAGCAACTCAGTAAGTGTTTGGTGTTTTGGGAAAAACTTTCAAGAGCTCTGATCTTTAAATATTTGGTAAAATATTAAATAGAACACGTTTTGGAGTATCTACTGCTTCTGGCATGCGCTCAAAAGCTCTAAAATCTTCAAATATGTGTAATAATAATGAGCAAAGCAGGTTTCTAGGCATCTAACATTTTTGGGATGAGCTACGAAAAACTCTTAAGACTTCCAATAATTGTTAGAGCTTCGTACAAGGTGTCTACCGGCTTCTGAAAGGAACTAAGCGCTCTAAAACATTCAAATATTTTGTAGATATATGAGAGCAGCTTAGGGAGGGTCTATAGTTTTTGGGATATCTTCTAAGAGCTCTATGATCTTCAAATAATTGTTAAAATATTTAACAGAGTAAATTTCGGAGTATCTCTAAAATCTTCAGGAAATTGTAAGAATATTAAACAGGGTAAGTTTATAAGCGGCTACCATTTCTGGGATGTTACGAAAAGCTTTAGGAGCTTCCACTATTTGGTAGAGCAGCATACAAGGTGTCTACTGCTTCTGGAAAAATAAAGAGCTCTAAGACCTCCAATATTTGAAAGAATATATAAAAGAGCAACTCAGTTTTTGGTATAAACTTCCAGAAGCCCTATAATCTTCAAATATTTGTAAAATATTAAATAGACCAAGTTTTGGAGTATCTACTGCTTCTGGGATGCGCTCGAAAGCTCTAAAATCTTCAAATATTTGTAAAAATAATAAGCAAAGAAGGTTTCTAGACATCTAACATTTCTGGGATGAGCTACGAAAAGCTCTTGTCTTCCAATAATTGGTAAAGCATCGTAGAAGGTCCCTACCGGCTTCTGAAAGGAACTAAGGGCTCTAAGACCTTCAAATATTTTGTAGATACATGAGAACAGCTAAAGGAATGTCTATAGTTTTTGGGATAAACTTCTAACAGCTCTATGATCTTCAAATTATTGTTAAAATATTAAACTGAGCAAATTTCAGAGTATCTACTGCTCCCTAGGTCTCTAAAATCTTCAGGAATTCGTAGGAATATTAAACAGGGCAAGTTTTTTAGCGGCTGCCATTTCTGGGACAAGCTACGAAAAGCTTTAGGATCTTCCAATATTTGATAGGCCAGCATACAAGGTGTCTACTGATTCTGAAAAAAACTAAGAGCTCAAAGACCTTCAAATATTTGGAAGAATATTTAAAAGAGCAACTCAGTGAGTGTTTGTTGTTTTTTGGGATAAACTTCCAAGAGCTCTATGATCTTCAAATATTTGTTAAAATATTAATAGAACAAGTTTTGGAGTATCTACTGCTTCTGGGATACTTTCAATAGCTCTAAAATCTTCAAATATTTGTAAGAATAATAAGCAAAGAAGGTTTCTAAGCATCTAACATTTCTGGGATGAGCTATGAAAAGCTCTTAAGTCTTCTAATAATTGGTAGAGCTTTGTACAAGGTGCCTACCGGCTTCTGAAAAGAACTACAGGCGCTAAGGTCTTCAAATATTTTGTAATATGAGAACAGCTTAAGGAGTGTCTGTAATTTTGGGATATCTTCTAAGAGCTATATGATTTTCAAATAATTGTTAAAATATTAAACAGAGTAAATTTCGGAGTATCTACTGCTTCCTAGATCTCTAAAATTTTCAGGAATTTGTAAGAATATTAAATAGGGCAAGTTTCTAAGCATCTACCATTTCTGGGATGAGCTACGAAAAGCTCTAGGATCTTCCAATATTTGGTAGAGCAGCATACGAGGTGTCCACTGCTTCTGTGAAGAACTACAAATATTTGGTAGAATATATAAAGAGCAACTTAGGGAGTACCTTTTGTTTTGGGTTACAAAAGCTCTATGATCTTCAAATATTTGGTAAAATATTAGAGCAAAGCGGCTACAAAATGTTAGCTTTTTCCTGAATATTTGGTAGAATATTAAACAGAGCAAGGTTCAAGTATCCACTGTTTTGGGATAGTCTCCCAAGACCGCCATGGTGTGTGTATATTTACAGATTAGTCGCAACGACTGAAAGATCCTTGCCTAGAGTTTATAACCAAACCTCCATAATTGCCATAGTCTCTCCACGTAGTAATACCCAACCTAATCGGCTATTTGCTAATGGAAGGTATCCTGGGCTGGTTTTGATTAGCTTTTATTATTTTTCTTTGCAAGACCACTGGATAAACTGCTTCCCATAGATGAAAACTCCCGTTGAAGCGAAACTATGCTGCCATGAAAAACTATTCTTTGAAGTAGTACAAATTTACCCATTGATTTTCAAATTATAGATATCTAACAATAAAGGTAGGGAGGTAATTAAATTTGCTTCTACTTACACTAACCTCGACATCTTCACAATAATGTGGCGGTTTGAAATCGGCAGATTTTTCCCTGCAGAAGAGACCCAGGTAGAAGGTAATTGGACAGAACGAAAGTAGAGGATACTGCACGCTTTCACGGACTTTTGACGCATAGCAAAAAATGAACAATTTATTCCCAGGAATTTCCAGCGGAGTATCTACTGCTTCTGGGATGCGCTCGAAAGCTCTAAAATCTTCAAATATTTGTAAAAATAATAAGCAAAGAAGGTTTCTAGACATCTAACATTTCTGGGATGAGCTACGAAAAGCTCTTGTCTTCCAATAATTGGTAAAGCATCGTAGAAGGTCCCTACCGGCTTCTGAAAGGAACTAAGGGCTCTAAGACCTTCAAATATTTTGTAATATGAGAGAAGCTTAGGGAGTGTCTATAGTTTTTGGGATACCTTCTAAGAGCTCTTTAATCTTCCAATATTTGGTAGAGCAGCATACAAGGTGTCTACTTCTTCTGTGAAGGACTAAGAGCTCTAAAAACTCCAAATATTTGGTAGAATATATATAAGAGCAACTTAGGGAATACATTTTGTTTTTTGGTTACAAAAGCTTTATGATCTTCAAATATTTGGTAAACTATTCGAGCAAAGCAGGTTATAAATGTTAGTTTTTTCCGGAATATTTCCTAGAATATTAAACAGAGCAAGTTTCGGAATTTCTACTGTTTCTAGAATGCTCGCACGAGGTCTAAAATCGTCAGTATTTGTAAGAAAACTAAGCAGAGCAAGTATCTAAGCATCTACCATTTCTGGGATAAGCGACGAAAAGCTCTAGGATCTTCCAATATTTGGTAGAGCAGCATACGAGGTGTCCACTGCTTCCTTGAAGAACTAAAAGCTCTAACAACTCCAAATATTTGGTAGAACATATAAAAATGCAACTTAGGGAATACCTTTTGTTTTTTGGTTACAAAAGCTCTATGATCTTCAAATATTTGGTAAAATATTGGAGGAAAGCGGGCTACAAATGTTAGCTTTTTCCGGAATATTTCCTAGAATATTAAACAGAGCAAGTTTCGGAATTTCTACTGTTTCTGGAATGCTCGCAAGAGGTCAAAAATCTTTAGTATTTGTAAGAAAATTAAGCAGATCAAGTATCTAAGCATCTACCATTTCTGCGATAAGCGACGAAAAGCTCTATGATCTTCCAATATTTGGTAGAGCAGCATACGAGGTGTCCACTACTTCCTTGATGAACTAAAAGCTCCAACAACTCCAAATATTTGGTAGAACATACAAAAGAGCAACTTAGGGAATACCTTTTGTTTTTGGATTACAAAAGCTGTATGATCTTCAAATATTTGGTAAAATATTGGAGCAAAGCGGGCTACAAATGTTAGCTTTTTCCGGAATATTTCCTAGAATATTAAACAGGGCAAGTTTCGGAATTTCTACTGTTTCTGGAATACTCGTAAAAGGTCTAAAATCTTTAGCTTTTGTAAGAATATTAAGCAGAGCAAGTATCTAAGCATCTACCATTTCTTGGATAAGCTACAAAAAGCTCTAGGATCTTCCAATATTTGGTAGAGCAGCATACGAGATGTCTACTGTTTCCTTGAAGAACTAAAAGCTTTAACAACTCCAAATATTTGGTAGAACATATAAAAGAGCAACTTAGGGAATACCTTTTGTTTTTGGGTTACAAAAGCTCTATGATCTTCAAATATTTGGTAAAATATTGGAGCAAAGCGAGCTACAAATGTTAGCTTTTTCCAGAATATTTCCTAGAATTTTAACCAGAGCAAGTATTTACTGTTTTTGGGATAGTCTCCCAAAAGCGCCATGGTTTGCGTATATTTACAGATAGGTCTCGGTCACTGAAAGATCCTTGCCTAGGGTTTATAACCAACCTCCATGGTTTCCATAATCTCTCCACATAGTAACACCCAACCTAGTCGGCCATTTGCTAATGGAAGGTAGCTCAAGCTGGTTTTGATTAGCTTTTATTATTTCTCGGTGCAAGACGACTGGATAGACTGCTTCCCATGGGAGAAATTTCCCGTTGAAGCAAAACAATGCTGCCATGAAAAACTATTTTTTGAAGTGGTACAAATTTACCTATTGATCTTCAAATTATAAGATATCCAACGACAAAGGATGGGAGGTAATTACATTTGTTTCTACTTACATTAACCTCGATGTCTTCACAATAATGTGGCGGTTTGAGGTCAGCAGATTTTTCCCTGCAGAAGAGACCTAGGTAGAAAATATTGTACGCTTTCACGAGCTTTGACGCCTAGTAAAAAATAAGCATTTTCTTCCCAGGAATTTCCAGCGGACGATATTAAACCAACACCTCTCTAAAAGACTCAACAGCTCCCTAAAGAACCTTTATAATTGGTTGACGAGCATTGGACAACCGCTAACAATCAACCGCACAATTATCAACAGGAAGTCACTTAAACGTTCAGAAAAAGATGCTTAATTTGATGGGCATCAAAATGATACGTAACCAAAAATGTTTTCTTTCTTTATTTGTTACTTCTATCTGTTTGGAAGATTATTTCCGCAATGACTCTTGCAACTAATACGCTACTCAGTTTTCTAATTGCTTACGCCATTCCTTTCAGGCATTAGGTACCCTTTTTTCTTAACTTTCTTTGACAACGATCTTATGCCATGAATTGATACGTAAATAAAGACGATTTTAACAACTTGAGTGGTTTATTTTTCAAAGAAGATTAAGCAAAATACAAAACAAACCACAACAAACATACAGGGAGTATTTAGGTGACTTTTGTCATTTCTCAAACCTCCGTTGTGCACTTTTTTAACTCTGGGCCACTCAGGCAATTCTTCATTGACTTTTCCAAGTATGAAAAGAAGATTTGGGCAATCTCTTCTCGAGTTTTTCCCATTGGCTCCCCTACTTTGATTTTTCAGTGTATTATTGCAGCATTTTGAAGTCTCACCATGTAATTTAACTCCTCCTTTGCATACCAATACTGACACCATTTTTTAACCTATACAATTCCGATTCATTGCTTACCCTAGGTTGATCGGCTTTGCGCGATGGTCTATTTTTTAATCAATTTTCAATCCGTTTCTCCATGGGCTAATCTTCAAATTTTTGAAAGAAACAATTGCCAAACCCTTTTCAATTTCTTCTTTAGCGGTTTTTTTATTTTTAAATCGCTGACATTTACAAGTCTTACTATACGATCAAACGATCACTCTTCTTCGTACATACATCAAATTGCTCGTAATTTCCATAGTCCACTCTTCTTTACCTACGTGAATAGGCTTTTGAAAATAGCCGACTCTAAAGATTTCGTTCCTTTATCGTATAGTTATGTACTTTTTCAATTCAGGCCTACTTCATAGACTTACCACGAATTTTTGCCCGCCCCTTTGTCAGGTGTTCAATCAATCGCTGGTTTTCCAAGAGTTTTTCATAAGGGCTTTTTGAGGTTCCAAATCTCATCATAATACCACATGCTCTTTTCTTTTTCATACGAATACCGATTTTGCAATCCTTCATCATTTACATCGTCCTCACTACCTTTTCCCAGGCAAATCGGCTTTACGATGTGGTCCATTTTGAATTTTTCCGATCTTTTATTATTTGGAATGCCGCCTTTCCATCGTGGACTTCTCATGTACTTGTCCCTCAGCTTTTCAAAAAAAAATTATAGAGCCATCCCCTTGTCAATCTTCGTTCCAGTGCTTTCCTATGTACCATTCTCGCATTTCCAGGTCTTGCCATTAAACTTTTTCGTTCTTTAACCTTTCGAATACGCGCCTGCTCAATTCTGACATAATGACTGCTTTTTCGTTAACAGTTTGATGACATTTGCAGCTTCTCGAATTGGCAAATGTTTCTTTTCACAAAACCCAACAAAGGTCGATACAGAAATCGATGCAAAAAAGCGCCACCTCGCCATCAGTAACGAAAGCTGTGTGCGGCTTTACTAAAAGTACGAGCAGCATCCGCGCCATGTCTCTGAAGTCAGTTTCAAACCAAAAACCAATCACTATATTAAATATTAACTGCTTTTCATTGGCAATTTCTTAAGAGAGAACAACCAATCACCTTTGTCGTATTTACAGCTCATCATATCGGGGAATTTTTGAGAGAATGGCGCTGTGAAAGATTTTCACATGTGTCTTACCCACGGAAAATCCTAGTCCCAGAGTGTTTTTCATCGTACAATCAATGTTCCTCCAGCGCGATGTAGAGTAGGCCCTGTAAAGTGGACACCCTGTACAATAATTATACGGAAGTTGCATTTTTTTTTAGTCCCAGAGAATTTTTTCTCGTACAATTAACGTTTCTCAGGATTGATATGGAGTAGACACTGTAAAGTGGACACCCTGTACAATAATTATACGCAAGTTGCATTTTTTCCTAGTCCCAGAGAGTTTTTTCTCGTACAATTAACGTTTCTCAGGCTCGATGTGGGGTAGACCCTGTCAAGTGGACATCCTGTACAATAATTATACGGAAGTTGCATTTTTTCCTTGTCCCAGAGAGTTTTTCCTTGTGCAATTAATGTTTCTCAGGCTCAATGTGGGGTAGAACCTGTAAAGTGGACACCCTGTACAATAATTATACGGAAGTTGCATTTTTTCCTAGTCCCAGAGAGTTTTTCCTCGTACAATTAACGTTTCTCCAGCGCGATGTGTGGTAGGCCTCGTAAAGTGGATATACTGTACAATAATTATACGGAAGTTGCATTTTTTCCTAGTCCCAGAGAGTTTTTTCTCGTACAATTAACGTTTCTCTAGCGCTATGTGGGGTAGGCCCCGTAAAGTAGACATCCTGTACAATAATTATACGGAAGTTGCATTTTTTCCTAGTCCCAGAGAGTTTTTTCTTGTGCAATTAACGTTTCTCAGGCTCAATGTGGGGTAGAACCTGTAAAGTGGACACCCTGTACAATAATTATACGGAAGTTGCATTTTTTCCTAGTCCCAGAGAGTTTTTCCTCGTACAATTAACGTTTCTCCAGCGCGATGTGGGGTAGGCCTCGTAAAGTGGATATACTGTACAATAATTATACGGAAGTTGCATTTTTTCCTAGTCCCAGAGAGTTTTTTCGCTATGTGGGGTAGGCCCCGTAACGTGGACATCCTGTTCAATAATTATACGCAAGTGCGCACTTTTTCCTATTCCCAGAGAGTTTTTTCTCGTACAATTAACGTTTCTCAGGCTCGATGTGGGGTAGACCCTGTCAAGTGGTCATCCTGTACAATGATTATACGGAAGTTGCATTTTTTCCTAGTCCCA
Organism: Platerodrilus igneus; assembly: GCA_036346225.1. Lineage (NCBI taxonomy): Eukaryota > Metazoa > Arthropoda > Insecta > Coleoptera > Lycidae > Platerodrilus > Platerodrilus igneus. Next base: position 9,976,316 of record JARFIW010000053.1, on the reverse strand, counting down.
GAGAGTTTTTCCTTGTGCAATTAACGTTTCTCAGCCTCAATGTGGGGTAGAACCTGTAAAGTGGACACCCTGTACAATAATTATACGGAAGTTGCATTTTTTCCTAGTCCCAGAGAGTTTTTCCTCGTACAATTAACGTTTCTCCAGCGCGATGTGGGGTAGGCCTCGTAAAGTGGATATACTGTACAATAATTATACGGAAGTTGCATTTTTTCCTAGTCCCAGAGAGTTTTTTCTCGTACAATTAACGTTTCTCTAGCGCTATGTGGTGTAGGCCCCGTAAAGTGGACATCCTGTACAATAATTATACGGAAGTTGCATTTTTTCCTAGTCCCAGAGAGTTTTTCCTTGTGCAATTAACGTTTCTCAGGCTCAATGTGGGGTAGAACCTGTAAAGTGGACACCCTGTACAATAATTATACGGAAGTTGCATTTTTTCCTAGTCCCAGAGAGTTTTTCCTCGTACAATTAACGTTTCTCCAGCGCGATGTGGGGTAGGCCTCGTAAAGTGGATATACTGTACAATAATTATACGGAAGTTGCATTTTTTCCTAGTCCCAGAGAGTTTTTTCTCGTACAATTAACGTTTCTCTAGCGCTATGTGGGGTAGACCCCGTAAAGTGGACATCCTGTCAATAATTATACGGAAGTTGCATTTTTTTCTAGTCCCAGAGAGTTTTTCCTCGTACAATTAACGTTTCTCCAGCGCAATGTGGGGTAGGCCCCATAAAGTGGACACCCTGGACAATAATTATACAAAAGTTGCATTTTTTACTAGTCCCAGAAAGTTTTTCTTCGTACAATTAATGTTTCTTAGGCTCGATGTTGGGTAGGTCCTGTAAAGTGAACACCCTGGACAATAGTTATACGAAAGTTGCATTTTTTCCTAGTCCTACAGAGTTTTTGCTCGTACAATTAACGTTTTTCCAGCGCGATGTGCGGTAGGCCCTGTAAAGTTGACACCCTGTACAATAATTATACGGAAGTTGCATTTTTTTCTAGCCCCAGAGAATTTTTCCTCGTACAATTAACGTTTCTCAGTCTCGATGTGGGGTAGACTTTATAAAGTGGACATCCTGTACAATAATTATACGGAAGTTGCATTTTTTCCTAGTCCCAGAGAGTTTTTTCTCGTACAATTAACGTTTCTCCAGCGGAATGTGGAGTAGGCCCCATAAACTGGACACCCTGTACAATAATTATACGGAAGTTGCATCTTTTCCTAATCCTAGAGGGTTTTTCTCGTACAATTAACGTTTCTCCAGCACGATGTGGGGTAGACCCTGTAAAGTGGACACCCTGTACGATAATTATACGGAAGTTGCATTTTTTTCTAATCCCAGAGAGTTTTTCCTCGTACAATTAACGTTTCTCCAGCGCAATGTGGGGTAGGCCCCGTAAAGTGGACACCCTGTCAATAATTATACGGAAGTTGCATTTTTCCTAGTCCCAGAGAGTTTTTCCTCGTACAATTAACGTTTCTCCAGCGCGATGTGGGGTAGGCCCCGTAAAATGGACACCCTGGACAATAATTATACAAAAGTTGCATTTTTTCCTAGTCCCAGAGAGTTTTTCCTCGTACAATTAACGTTTCTCCAGCGCGATGTGGGGTAGGCCCCATAAAGTGGACACCCTGGACAATAATTGTACAAAAGTTGCATTTTTTCCTAGTCCCAGAGAGTTTTTCCTCGTACAATTAATGTTTCTTAGGCTCGATGTGTGGTAGGCCCTGTAAAGTGAACACCCTGTACAATAATTATACGGAAGTTGTATTTTTCTTAGTCCCAGAATGTTTTTCCTCTTGCAATTACCGTTTCTCCAGCGCTACGTGGGGTAGATCCTGTAAAGTTGACACAATCTACAATAATTATACGTAAGTTGCCTTTTTTCCTAGTCCCAGAAAGTTTTTCCTCGTACAATTAACGTTTCTCCAGCGCGATATGGGGTAGGCCCCGTAAAGTGGACACCCTGTACAATAATTATACGGAAGTTGCATTTTTTCCTTCGGTAAAAGTAGATTTAATTCAACCAGTTCGCAGACAAAAGGCAAACCGACAGGGATTTTCTAATTCAAACAAAACTAGCCGCCATTCAATATGTAATTTATACAAAGGGGAGAGAGAGAATCAAAGATCAATAGGGTATAATGTGCATTTATACGCACTGCCGCTCTTCAGCTCAACTTTAACCGGGATCGACCAAGCTGGAAAAACAAACCATTGTGCAGAACTGTTACCGCGTACTCACAAATATTATTGTAAGGGGTGATTTTTTCCTAAACTTCTTCTGCTGTATTGATATGATTTCGAGTAAAGCTTTAAGAGAGAGGGCGAGTCTTTCTTAGCACCTTTTCTGAATTCCTATATTTAAAAACGGAATTTAGGATGAGGTTTAGACCAAAGCTTTTATTGCATGTGCAGGAGGGCAAAATCGCCCGCAACCCTAAGGAAGTTTCCCTAAAAACTACTCGTTAACGTTTGAAGCCAAAAAATTAGAGGAAGGATAACACCGATTTTGGATACAAGTAAAAGAAAGTCGAAACTGATGAAAGCGCTAGTCAGAAGAGTAAAATTGAAACGTCGCCATAAAACAAAAAAATAATAAGCAGAGCCACACCAAGTGCATGATTTTCTAGGGACGAATAGGAAAAGAAAATAAAGAAACCGAAAACATACAAATGTGGTGGTCTGCAAAGTAGAAACAATGTGCCTGTTAGACGAAAAAAAAAACATTAACGAAATACGTCACCTACCAAATTTTGGGACGAATCAAATTTCTTTGTCCCTCTCTGAACATTTACGTGACTTACTGTTGGGAATTGTGCTGTTGGTTGTTAACGGTCGCTTGATGTTCGTCGACCTATAAGAAATTACCTTTGAGAGGTGGGGGCTAAATTATGATGCCGAGAGTAAATTGAAACGTTTTTTACCCGCAGCATGAAAGTATGTGACGGTTTGCAAAAGCGGTCCTAAGGTCTCCTGCGGTGGGAAAATCTGACGACCCAGACCGCCAAATTGTTGTGAAGACGTCTGAGTTAATGTATGTAGAAGATGTCGCTAGATAGCTAATAATTTGAAGTTCAATCGGTAAAGTTGTAACAGTTCGTGAAATAGTATATCGTAGCAACGTTGTTGTGATTCAACCATCGTTTTTTCTTACGAGAGGCAGTTAATCCAGTCGTCTTTCATCTAGAAATTATACTAAAAACTATTTAAAAGCGGGCTGGACTACTTTCCTTTCGCAAATGCCCGACTAAGTTGTAATCCAAGTGATGTTTCTTATCGTTTCCGATACTGATCTGCGCAAATATTTTCCAACTCTCAAACTTCCTAATCGACCTTTTTGAATCTATTCAACTTACCTTCCGCTATCAGCTACACAATCTGTAGAAATCTTCTTCGACTGTCTCTAACTTTACAATTGATGCTTGTGAATATTGAATTTTCTTTTTCATGGTCGCTGCTAAATCTGCGCAAAACATTTCCAAATGCCTAAAAACCTCCCAATTGTGTTTTGTAAGTTTATTAAAGTTCGTTTCGCTACCCACTACTCGATCTGCACAAATCTCTTCCAACTGTCTCAAACTCCCCATTTGACCTTTTGACTATATTCAACTTTCTTTTTGTTACCCGTTATTAATTCGGCGCAATTTTTGTCTAACTGTCTCAGACTTTCCAATTGATCTTTGTGACTTTATTGAAGTTACTTTTCGTTATCCGCTACTAGATCTGCGCAAATCTTTTTCAACTCTCAAACTCCCTAATTGACTTTGCGACTCTATTCAACTTACCTTCCGCTGTCCGCTACAAAATCTGTACAAATCTTCTTCGACTTTCTCTAAATTTACAATTGATGCTTGAGACGATTGAAGTTTCTTTTCACTGGCCCCTGCTAATTCTGCGCAATACATTTCCAAATGTCTCAAACTTCCCAATTGTGTTTTACACACTTGTATTTTGTAGGTCTATTAAAGTTCGTTTCGCTATCCACTACTCGATCTGCGCAAATCGTTTCCAACTGTCTCAAACTCCCTATTTGACCTTTTGACTACAGTAAAGTTTTTTTTCGTTATCGGTTATTAATTCTGGCCAATATTTTGTCTAACTGTCTCAAATTTTCCAATTGACTTTGTGACTTTATTGATGTTACTTTTCGCTATCCGCTACTAGATCTGCACAAATATTTTCCAACTCTCAAACTTCCTACTTGACCTTTGTAACTCTATTCAACTTACCTTCCGCTATCCGCTACAAAATCAGTACAAATTTTCGACTGTCTCTAAATTTACAATTGATGCTTGAGACTATTGAAGTGTATTTTCGCTGGACGCTGCTAAATCTGCGCAAAACATTTCCAAATGTCTCAAACTTCCCAATTGTGTTTTGTAAGTCTATTAAAGTTCGTTTCGCTACCCACTACTCGATCTACACAAATCTCTTTCAACTGTCTCAAACTCCCCATTTGACCTTTTAACTACATTGAAGTTTCTTTTCGTTATCCGTTATTGATTGCGCACGATTTTGTCTAACCGTCCCAAACTTTCCAATTGACCTTCGTGCCTTTATTGAAGTTAATTTTCGCTATCCGCTACTAGATCTGCCCAAATATTTTCCAACTCTCAAACTTTCTAATTGACCTTTGTGACTCTATTCAACTTACCTTCCGCTATCGGCTACAAAATCTGAACAACTCTTCTTCGACTGTCTCTAAATTTACAATTGATGCTCGAGACTATTGAAGTTTCTTTTCACTGGCCGCTGTTAAATCTGCGCAAAACATTTCCAAATGTCTCAAACTTCCCAATTGTGTTTTGTAAGTCTATTAAAGTTTGTTTCGCTATCCACTACTCGATCTGCACAAATCTTTCCCAACTGTCTCAAACTCCCCATTTGACCCTTTGACTATATTGAAGTTTCTTTTCGTTATCCGTTATTGATTGCGCACAATTTTTGTCTAACTGTCTCAAACTATCCAATTGACTTTTGTGACTTTATTGAAGTTACTTTTCGCTATCCGCTACTAAATCTGCGCTATTGAAGTTGGTTTTCGGCATCTGCTACTGATCTTCTCAAACTGTCTCAAACCTCCCAATTAACCTTTGTAACTGCATTGAAGTTTCTATTCGCTCTCCGCTTCTAAATTTGCACAAATCTTGTCTAACAGCCTCAAACTTCCCAATTGATCATCGTGGTGCTATTGAAGTTGGTTTTCGGCATCTGCTACTGATCTGCTCAAACTGTTTCAAACCTCCCAATTAACCTTTGTAACTCCATTGAAGTTTCTATTCGCTCTCCTCTTCTAAATTTGCACAAATCCTTTCTAACAGGCTCAAACTTTCCAATTGATCTTCGCGGCGCTATTGAAGTTGGTTTTCGGCATCTGCTACTGATCTTCTCAAACTGTTTCAAACCTCCCAATTAACCTTTGTAACTCCATTGAAGTTTCTATTCGCTCTCCGCTTTTAAATTTGCACAGATCTTTTCTAACAGCCTCGAACTTCCCAATTGATCTTCGCGGCGCTATTGAAGTTGGTTTTCGGCATCTGCTACTGATCTTCTCAAACTGTTTCAAACCTCCCAATTAACCTTTGTAACTTCATTGAAGTTTCTATTCGCTCTCCGCTTCTAAATTTGCATAAATCTTTTCTAACAGCCTCAAACTTTTCAATTGATCTTCGCGGAGCTATTGAAGTTGGTTTTCGGCATCTGCTACTGATCTTCTCAAACTGTTTCAAACCTCCCAATTAACCTTTGTAACTTCATTGAAGTTTCTATTCGCTCTCCGCTTCTAAATTTGCATAAATCTTTTCTAACAGCCTCAAACTTTTCAATTGATCTTCGCGGCGCTATTGAAGTTGGTTTTCGGCATCTGCTACTGATCTTCTCAAACTGTTTCAAACCTCCCAATTAACCTTTGTAACTTCATTGAAGTTTCTATTCGCTCTCCGCTTCTAAATTTGCACAAATCTTTTCTATCAGCCTCAAACTTCCCAATTGATCATCGTGGCGCTATTGAAGTTGGTTTTCGGCATCTGCTACTGATCTTCTCAAACTGTTTCAAACCTCCCAATTAACCTTTGTAACTTCATTGAAGTTTCTATTCGCTCTCCGCTTCTAAATTTGCACAAATCTTTTCTAACAGCCTCAAACTTCCCAATTGATCATCGTGGCGCTATTGAAGTTGGTTTTCGGCATTTAGTGCTGATCTGCTCAGACTATCTCAAACCTCCCAATTAACTTTTGTAAGCCCATTGAAGTTTCTATTCGCTTTCCGCTTCTAAATTTGCACAGATCTTGTCTAACAGCCTCGAACTTTCCAATTGATCTTCGCGGCGCTATTGAAGTTGGTTTTTGGCATCTGCTACTGATCTTCACAAACTGTTTCAAACCTCCCCATTAACCTTTGTAACTCCATTGAAGTTTCTACTCGTTCTCCGCTACTAAATTTGCACAAATCTTCTTTCTCAAACTACCCTATTTCCCTTTATGGCTGCATTGTACGATTGACCAAATTTGGTATTCGAGGGCGAGTAAGGGACCGCTTGTAATCTTAAGATGAGATAGAACATAATTTTCAAAAGTGAACTTCTTGAGTTGGAATTAATTCTGAAGTCTTCGGCTGTGTGGAACAGATTGGGGTCTTTCTTTAAGGGTCAGATATATATAAAAATTGATTCGGTTAATAAACAATTTTTCCCTTCGTATGGAAAGGTATTACTTGAGTAAGGATGGCCATTTTGGTAAGCTTTCTGGGGGTTCTTGTCTTGTATACCGGTGAGCGATTTCTGCTTTATCGTACCAATAAACAGATCATTTTAAATGATGATGCCATACGTTTTTGTAGGTTATTGACACTTAACCTTTAATTTATTAAAACTAGACCACCGCGCCATCTATCATACACGTTTCACAGGAACGTCCCCAATTATAATTCCATGTATACCATCGCGATGCATCATCCAATTTACCATTAAAACACTACATAACAGGGGCTAATTTGCATAATCATAACCAGCAAAAGACAGCGGCTTCAGCGTGTAGGTGTACAGGTGTGAACATCACATAACGACATGTATACGATCATAACAGGATCAATTCGGGGTGAAAAGGGCGCGGGGAAATAATGTCTTGTTTCTCAGCAGGTCGTTCACTAATTGGGGTTTGTTCCTACGGACCACATGGGGCCCATATCGGAATAATTGGCTGTAGATTGTCTAGTCGACCTCGTGCTTACCATCTTCATAAACCTGCTTGATTGAATGCGGGGAAACTCACCCTAGAGACAGTAAACATTTCGGAACGCGCAAATATTTGATGATCAACCTCTTAAAAATGTAGTGGGTGCAACAACGATAATAATAATCAAAGGGTGTTGGTGGAATTACGCGCAGAAATATAGAATTGATGGAAAACGTAAATAAAGGATCGTGTGTATAATTGAGCGGGTACTTCCCCCTATCATCAAGAATCCCCTGTAGCATCGGAACCGATTACTGTTAAGTTGGCAAAAACATTTTAACCACTTCAATTGAGTGTTGACACTAGGAATTACAACTGAATTGTCATCGTCGCTGATGCATTTATAGGACTGGGGATGATTCAAATAAATAACGAGTGGTTTTAAGATTATAAAACACTTGAGCATCGCGCTGCAATTACGTCGTAAATTATTTAAAATTCAGAGATGTTTATAAACAAGCTTTTGACTGTAAACTGTAAAATGGGTTTATACTCGTAAAGTGTCATTAAACTAGATTAAGCTCGTGAATTATCGTGTGAAATCGAGAACGAGCTGTAATTAAACTTTATGCCGACCCAAAAAATCGAGTCAGTTAAATTTAATTAATTTTTAATAATCCTTGCGATGATTAAAGTGGCGAGTTTCTAAGCAGCTACAGAATAGGAGCCGGTTCGAATCCCACAGTGGTAGGTTTTTTTTTTGTTAAAAAAATCCTGTCCAGTTGTGGGGTTATTGTATGTTGAAAGGGGTTGATCTGATCTAAAAGATTGGTGCATAACAATAAATTCGATTAAAGAATAATAAAGACGAGTCTTTAAAAATATTTTTAAAAACGTTAACACACCCTAGATAGGTGTCGCCAACACCGCAGAAAAATCCACTTTTACCACGCTGTCGCGGCCAAAACCGCTACACACAGCTGACGACTTATAGCCTGGGACCGCAACGTTTACGGTTTGAACACCATAACTCATAGGCCAATGTTCTGGAATGCGTGGGAACTAATAATCGTGGAACTTACACGTAAAAGCTTAAGTTACGAATGAGAGAGAAAAACCTTCTAATGCTAGGTTTACTTCTTCAAACGAGTAGAAAAATAAAATGTGAATCCTTATAAAAAGGCGCAACAATCGCCTTAAAGCTTTAAAAAGAAAAATAATCATAAATGAAAATGTCGCTTTATACGAGAGTTCATATGCAAGTAAAATTTAATTTGTGTATAGGCGCAACATGGTTTTTTAAACCAGGAAACGGAAATGAGTAACCAAAGGCTAACTCAACTAAGCAGCGCCTACATTTGATTTTTTAACGCTCCACCCGAAGGTACTACATTGGCCAGGAAGCCAGTTTTTTTTGCCTGGAACTTCTGAATTTTGCCGAACCCTTGCTGTCGCAGGCAAGGTAGGAATCTTTAACGTGCGTGGCAACACACTCACACGGGACTCCATTTTACCTCTCATCTGAACGAGAGCGTATTTTTGTGAAAAATGCTCGCCTAACATTTTTCAAGCGGACCATGTCGGGATTCGAATCCACGATCTTAGACGTAGTAGTCACTCACATACCACTACGCCACGGAGCCGCCTGGTCTTGTCAGCCTTACATGTGATTTTCCAATGCTCCACCTGAAGGTACTACATTGGCCACGAAGCGAGTTTTTTTATCTGGAAAATTTGGAATTTTGCCGAACCCTTGCTGTTCCAAGCAAGGTAGGGATCTTTAACGTGCGTGACAACACTCACACACGGGACCTCCATTTTACCTCTCATCTAAACGAGGGTGTATTTTTGTCAAACATCTTTCAAGCGGACAGTGTCGGGATTCGAACTCGGGACCTTGAGCGTAGGTTATTGTCCTGAAATGAGTGAGAAACTAATAATCGTGGAACTTACACGTAAAAGATTAAATTAAGAATGAGAAACGAAAACTTTCTCATGCTAGGTTTAAAAAATACTCTTCAAACGAGTAGAAAAATAAAATGTGAAACCTCATAAAAAGGCACAACAATCGCCTTAAAGCTTCAAAAAGAAAAAAAATAAAAAATGAGAAGGTCTCTTTGTACGAGAGTTCATATGCAAGTAAAATTAATTCAATTTGTGTATAGGCGCCACCTGGTTTTTTTATACCAAGAAACGGAAATGTGTAACCAAAGACCAACTCAACTAAATGCGCAAAGGTCTTGTCTGCCGCCTAACCACTCCGCAAAAATTAATACAACAAACCAAAACTATAGCCGCGACTTCTACCTGTGTCTCATGGGTACCGCTTCGGCTAGGGTTTTTTCGATGTGGAACAGCTGTCCTTGTCCATAGTGGCGAGATAATTTGTAGATATACGGTGAAAGGTACAGACAGGAACTTGGAACTTTACGCACGTCCGTCCCCGTCAAATGTTATAAAGTCCTCTACCTTAAGAAGCTTAGTTCTCATCAACTATAGCGCCTCACAATTTTTTCATGCTACCACGGCTAGAACCACAAAACACAGCTGCATTCTTACCATCTGGGAATACAATGTTTGCAGTTAGACCACCACGACTCGTAGGTTAATATCCTGACATGCATAAAAAGCTAATAATCGTGGAATTTACACGAAAAAGCTTAATAACTTGATAACTTGCCGCAAATGGTTTAGTTCGTTTGTACCTTTTTGTTCTTATCTTCAAGACACATTTTGGGCTCAAGAAACACAATTTAAACAAAAATATTTTGAAATACAAGCTGCTGCTTTCAGAAAATCTAAAACACAATACAAAGAACATACAATTTTAATTGGCTTTGTACACTTTAACTTGTCAGGATCAGTTTATTTCGCTTGTACCTTTTTGTTCTTAACTGCAATGCCCGTTTTGGTCACAAACTCGAACTTTAAACAAGGAAATAGTTAAAAATGATCGCTACCTTTGCGAAATCTAGAACCCGCATCACAAAAACATATTTTTAATTAACTTAGTATATGAGAACTTGCCGCATATAATTTAATTTGTTTGTGCTTTTTTTGTCCTTAACTTAAAGACACATTTTTTATGCAAAAGGTAAATAACTCAAACATGAATTGAAATATAAAAATATTTTAAAATACAAGACACCAGCTCGGAAATATTAAACTGATAAGAAAAAACAATTAACTTTGTAAACGATTAATTGCCTCAAATGGTTTAATTCGTTTGTACCTTTTAGTTCTTAACTTCAAGGCACATTTTGGGCGCAAAAAATACATAACTCAAACATTACTTTAAACAAACCGAGATAATTCCTTAAGAAAATTTAAAAACGACTAGAAAATACAAAATTTTCAGTTAGCTTTGCCCTGATAACTTGCCGCAAGCAGTTTAATTCGTTTGTACCTTTTCGTTCTTATCTTCAAGACACATTTTGGGCTCAAAAAACACATACTTTAAACAAAAATATTTTGAAATACAAGATGACCTCAAAGAACATACGATTTTAGTTAGCTTTGTACACTTTAACTTGCCGCAATTGGTTTATTTCGCTTGTACCTTTTTGTTCTTAACTCTGATACACATTTTGGACGTATGAAATACATAAATCGAACTTTAAACTAGAAAGTAGTTAAAAAACGAGGTACCACCTCTGGAAAATCTAACAATCCTTAGAAAAAAATTTTTTTATTAACTTTGTGCATTATAACTTGCCGCATATGACTTAATTCATTTGTACTTTTTTACCCTTAACTTAAAGGCGCATTTTGGGCGCAAAGATACGTAAATCAAACATGCTTTCAAACAATAAAGATATTTTAAAATACAGCTCCGGTAATCCTAAACCGATAAAAGAAAACGTCAAAATTTGAATTTACTTTGTTAACGACTAATTGCCGCAAACGGTTTAATTCGTTTGTACTTTTTATTCTTAGCTTCAAGGCACACATAACTCAAACAGGTACTTTAAAATCGTGATATCGCCTTAGAAAATTTAAAACCGACTAGAAAATACAACATTTCAGTTAGCTTTGCCCTGATAACTTGCGGCAAACGGTTTAATTCGTTTGTGCCTTTTTGTTCTTATCTTCAAAACACATTTATGGTATCAAGAGACACACAATTTAATCAAAAATATTTTGAAATACAAGATGCTACTTCTGGAAAATCTAAAACCGTCTAAACAGAACATACAATTTCAATTAACTTTGTACACTTTATTTTGCCGCAATCGTCTTAATTTGATCGTACCTGTTTGGTCTTGACTACAGTGCACATTTTGTTCACATAAAATACATAACACCAACTTTAAACAAGAAAATAGCTAAAAAACGAGATAACTACTTGTGGAAAATCAAAAACCCTTAGAAATTAGCTTTGTACACAACTTGCCGCATACGGTTTAATTTGTTTGTAATTTTTATTTTAAACAGAACATTTTGGATGCATAAATTACATAAATTAAACATAATTTTAAACAATAAAAATATTTTAAAAACAAGATTCCAGCTCCGAATATCTAAAACCGACAACAGACGACGTAAAAATTTTAATTAAATTTCTAAAATAAATTGCCGCAAACGGTTTAACACCTTTGTACCTTTTTGTTCTTAACTTCAATGCACATTTTTGACGCCAAAAATACATAACTCAAACGTAAATTTAAACAAGGTGGTACTTAGGTAGATATATTTAAAACCTACTAGAAGTAACAATATTTCAGTTAGCTTTGCCGTGATAACTTGCAGCAAACAGTTTACATCGTTTGTGCCTTTTTGTTTACATTTTCAAGACACATTTGGGGCGCAAAAAACAGTTCAATCACAACTTAAAACAAACAGTTTAAAAGACAAGGTACAACTCCGGAACATCTAAAACCAACTAGAAAAAAAACCAATTTAAAATTCCGTAAACGGTTTAATGTGTTTGTTCCTATTTCTTCTTCAACGCACATTTTTGGCGCAAGAATACATCACACAAACATGACTTAAAACAAGGAGGTACTTAAACGAGATATTACTTAGAAAAATTTAGAGCTGACTAGAAAATACAAAATTTCAGTTTCGCAAACGGTTTAATTCGTTTGTGCCTTTTTGTTCTTATCTTCAAACACATTTATGGGCTTAAGAGACACAGACTTTAATCAAAAATATTTAGAAATACAAGATGATACTTCCGGAAAATTTAAAACCGTCTAGACAGAACATACAATTTTAATTAGCATTGTACACTTTAATTTGCCGCGATCGGTTTAATTTAATTGTACATTTTTGTTGTTAACTTCAACGCACATTTTGGGCGCAAAAAGTACATAACTCAAACGTGAGTTTAAACAAGGTGGTACTTGGAAAACGAGGTATTACCTTAGAAACATTTAAAACCTACCAGAAAAAACAATATTTCAGTTAGCTTTGCCGTGATAATTTGTAGCAAGCGGTTGACTTCGTTTGTGCCTTTTTGTTCTTATCTTCAAGACACATTTGGGCTTAAAAAACACAGACTTTAAACAAAAATATTTTGAAATACAAGATGCTACTTCCGGAAAATTTAAAACCGACTAAAAAGGACATACAATTTTAATTAGCTTTGTCCACTTTAACTTGCTGCGATTAGTTTAATTCGCTTGTACCTTTTTGTTCGTAACTATAATGCACATTTTGGGCATACAAAATACATAACTTGAACTTCAAACAAGGAAATAGTTAAAAAACGAGATACTACTCTAGGAAATCTAAAACCCCGTAGAAAACCATATTTCTAATTAGCTCTGTTCACGACAACGTGCCGCAAACGGTTTAATTCGGTTGCACCTATTTGTTCTTAACTTTAAGGAACATTTTGGGTGCGAGAAGTATATAACTCAAAGATGAATTTAAACAAAAAAAATACTTAAGAAAGGAGATGTTGCCTCGGTAAATAAATAACCGGGACGCGATTGCTTGTTGCAAACAGTTTTATCCGTTTGTACCGTTTTGTTCTTAAGTTTAAGGTACCTTTTGGGCGCAATAATACATAACCTAAATATGACTTAGGAAAATACTTAAAATCATAAACCTACTGAAAGAAACAAAGTTTTAATTAATCTTTTACATAATAACTATACGCAAAGCGTTTGTACCGTTATGTTTGTAACCCCAACGCACATTTTAGGCGCAAAAAATATATTTCTCAAACGTGACTTCAAACAGAAATAATCTTAAAAAATATCACACCGAAAAATCTAAAACCAGCTAGAAGAAAAAAATTTAATTAGATAAGTATACGATAATTTGCCGCAAAAGGTTTAATTCGTCTATACCTTTTTGTTGTGAACTTCGAGATATATTTTGGGCACAAAAGAAATAACTCAAACATGGCTTTATACAAGGAAGCATAAAATCTAAAACTAACTAAGAATAGCTAAATTCAGTTAACTTTGTACCTGAGACTTGCCGCAAACGATTCAATTCGTTTGTACTTTTGTTATTAACTTCAAAACTCTATCTAAACTATTCCGTTTGTTTGTACCTTTATGTTCTCAAATTTCAAGCGAGTTTTAGCCGCAAAGTAAGATAATACAAACCTGAGCCTACCTCCGGAAAATCTAAAGCCTACTAGGAATATTTTAAATTTCAGTTAACTTTGTATGCGTTAACTTGACCCAACCAGTTTAAATCGTTTGTACCTTTTTGTTTCTAACTTCAATGCACATTTTATGCGCAAAAATGCTTTGCGCAAACATGAGTTCAAACAATAAAATACTTAAGAAACACGAAGTACTTCCGGAAAATCTAAAACCGACTAGAAAGAACATACATTTTTTATTTAGCCTTGTACACGTTAATATTCCGCAAACAGTTTATATCGTTTGTACCGTTTTGTTATTAAATACAATACACATTCTTGGTACGTAGAATACATAACTCGAACTTTAAACAAGAGAATAATTAAAAAACGATATACTACCTCTGGAAAATCTAAAGCCCCTTAGGAAAACATTTTTAATTAGCTTTGTACACGGCAATTTGCCGCATATTATTTAATTCTTTTGTACCTTTCTGTTCTTAACTTCAAGTCACATTTTCGGCACAAAGGTACATAAATCAAACATGATTTTAAACAACAAAGATATTTTAAAAATAAGATACCAGCTCCGAAAATCTAAAACTGACAACAGAAAACATAAAAATTTTAATAAACTTTGTAAGCGGTTTAATCCGTTTGTACTTTTTCGTTTCAAAGCACTTTTTAGGCGCAAAAAAATGTATAAGTCAAACATGACTTCAAACAAGGAGGTACTTAAAGGAAAATTTGGAACTGACTAGAAAATACAAAATTTTAGTTAACTTTGCCCTGATAACTTGACGCAAAAGTTTTAATTCGTTTGTACCTTTTTGTTCTTATCTTTAAGACACATTTTGGACTTAAAAAACACAGACTTTAAATAAAAATAATTTGAAATACAATACGCTACCGCTGGAAAATCTAAAACCCCTTAGAAACCATATTTCAAATTAGCTTTGTACACGACAACTTGCCGCGTATGGTTTAATTCGTTTGTACTTTTTATCCTTAACTTCAAAGCATATTTTGGGTGCAAAAGTACATAAATTGAGCACGATTTTTAACAATAAAAGTATTTTAAAAATAAGATTCCAGCTCCGAATATCTAAAACCGACAACAAATGACGTAAAAATTTTAATTAGATTGCTAAAATAAATTGCCGCAAACGGTTTAACACCTTTGTACCTTTTTGTTCTTAACTTCAATGCATATTTTAGGCACAAAAAATACATAACTCAAACGTGAGTTAAAACAAGGTGGTACTTGGAAAATGAGGTATTACCTTAGATACATTTAAAACCTGCTAGAAGGAACAATGTATCAGTTCGTTTTGCCGTGATTATTTGCAGCAACGCTTGACTTCGTTTGTGCCTTTTTGTTTCTATTCTCAAGATACATTTGGGGAGCAAAAACACAACTCAAGCACGACTTTAAACAAAAATTTCAAAGACAAGATGCAACTCGTGAACATTCAAAATCAACTTTTTATCCTTAACTTCGAGGCACACTTTGGATACAAAAGTACATAAATTAAACATGATTTTAAACAATAAAAGTAGTTTAAAAACAAGATACCAGCTCCGAAAATCTAAAGCTGATAACAGAAGACGTAAAAATTTTAATTAGCTTTTTAAAATAAATTGAAGCAAACGGTTTAACACCTTTATACCTTTTTGTTCTTAACTTCAAGGCACATTTTGGGCGCAAAAGTACATAAATTAAACATGATTTTAAACGATAAAAGTATTTTAAAAACAAGATACCAGCTTCGAAAACCTAAAGCCCACAACAGACGATGTAAAAATTTTAATTAGTTTTCTAAAATAAATTGAAGCAAACTGTTTAACACCTTTGTACCTTTTTGTTCTTAACTTCAATGCACATTTTGGGCGCAAAGGTAGATAAAATAAGTATGATTTTAAACAATAAAAGTATTTTAAAAACAAGATACCAGCTCCGAAAACCTAAAGCCAACAACAGAAGACGTAAAAATTTTAATTAGCTTTCTAAAATAAATTGTCGCAAACGGTTTAACACCTTTGTACTTTTTTGTTCTTAACGTCAATGCACATTTTGGGCGCATAAGAACATAAATTCAACATGATTTTAAACAAAAGTTTTTTACAAACAAGATACCAGCTCGAAAAATCTAAAGCTGACAACAGAAAACGTAAAAATTTTAATTAGCTTTCTAAAATAAATTGCCGCAAACGGTTTAACACCTTTGCACCTTTTTGTTCTTAACTTCAATGCTCATTTTGGGCGCAAAAGTACATAAATTAAACATGATTTTAAATAAAAGTTTTTTAGAAACAACATACCAGCTCCGAAAATCTAAAACCAACAACGTAAAACGTAAAAATTTTAATTAGCTTTTTAAAATAAATTACCGCAAACTGTTTAACACCTTTGTACCTTTTTGTTCTTAACTTCAATGCACATTTTGGGTACAAAAATACATAACTCAAACGTGAGTTCAAACAAAGTGGTACTTGGAACGCAAGATATTACCTTAGAAACATTTAAAACCTACTAAAAAACAATATTTCAGTTAGCTTTGCCGCGATAACGTGCATCAAACGGTTTACTTCGTTTGTGCCTTTTTGTTCCTATTTGGGGTGCAAAAATACTTAACTCAAGAACGACTTTAAATAAACATTTTAAAAGACAAGATGCAACTCGTGAACATTCAAAACCAACTAGAAAAAAGCAATTTAAATGTGTGCAAACGGTTTAATGTGTTTGTTCCTATTTCTTCTTCAACGCACAATTTGGGCGCAAAAATACATAACTCAAACATGCTCTCAAACAAGGACGTACTTAAACGCACATTTTGGGCGTAAGAATACATCAAACATAATTTTACTCAAGAAAAATTTAGAAAACCAGTTGTTGCTTCTCGAAAATCTAAGAAAAAACGTAAAACATTCATTACTTTTTTCATTGTAACTTGCCCAAACGGCTTTGTTCGTTTGTACATTTTTGTTCTTAATTTTGAGGCGCCCTTTGTGGGCAAACTAAAACGACTTTGCTCTTTCAAAGTTCCATACAAACTGGATGTTTTTTTCGCAAAGCAGCTAGTACAAATAAACGGAGGGATTATGTCCTTATAGCTACTTTTTGTTTGTGATTTTGGTATTTAGAGTTGCAGCGGACTTGGAAGCTTGGTGGAAGCTCGACAATTTGAAAAAGACTTGACCCAAATAATTCAATTTGGTGAACCGTTTACGTCTTAGGTTTGAGGCGCCTTTTGGGTGCAACAAATACAGTTGGATTAGTGTCGCGACCCTAGATTTAGCGTTTCCAACCCTTCTAGACATGAATTTCCCAATTAAATTCTACAACTCCCTTTGATTTTCGGCGGCTCATTTCATACCTACAAGAAGCTCCGCGAATTTCTCAATTTAGTCCTCCTGAGGGGCGTGCGCGTCTTCATCTAACTAAATTCTATTTAAAACCTTCAAATTATCTTGACATAAAAATATGAACTAAAAATAAAATCCCATTTTTCATAAAATCCCATCACCGCATTCAAACATCTTATAAATATTTAATGAGGACGCTTTCGTGTGGGAGCGGCTCATCTTTGCCATGATAATTTAATGGTTGTTTTAGGATACGAGCGATTTTTTCCGACGTTTTGAGTGCATTAGTTTTGACATTAATCGTTATTCTGTTATGATTTACCATACAAGTGCGAATTGGTCTCAAGCATTGTTGCAGTTTCTTCGTAGAAGTATTATTTGCAGACGCGTTTGATGTCATCGGTCAACCGGAGCTGAGCTTGTAGAAAAGAGACAGGGCGAAAGTTTTCAAATCGAAACTGACAGTTGACCGTAAAAAGTATTTATTTGTAAGGTCGTCTGATCCCGTGTACGGTTATGGCATTCATATATTCCTAACCTAACAAGTTTCGTTTCTTGTGGCTAGTCACGTCATGTGTTATAACCTTATCCGGCGCTACGTGTCAGCTGGATGTCAAAATGACACTTGATAGACAGGAATTTCTCGGTATTCGCCTTTGCACTGTTAATTCCATTGAATAAACTATAAATGTAGATGTCCGAACTTGGGGTAAAGTGTTGGACTGGAAAATCGTTTTCTGGAGGGTGGAAATAGGGAATTTTCACCTCGTACATCTATGTTTCTGTCAAAAAAATTTTAATCGGAATATTGACCGCTACATTGTGAGGAATTGCCTCCGCAAACGTACTTGAAAAGAATCCTGGTTTAGAGAATAGGAGCTCGACAATTTTATAAAACCCTCGTGCCTTCTCGAGCCTTCGCTTTGGCGAAATTAACAATCATCCCGTCGATTCTGCAACGTACACTTGGTTCCATCTTCAAATGAACCAAAAAAGTCCTCTCGCTAGCCTTAGCAGTCGTTTACATATGCAAATGCGAGAGTGACGGCAAGATTTGGGAAATACCCAGAACAGCTCGTGAACCAAGATGGGAAAACCGACGCTTGTATATAAACTTACTATTTTCTACGCCTTGCATCTTTTCGCTAGTTTAGTTTTTGTTTATATACGCCAGTGCGTGGATGACGGCGAGATTTGGGAAATACCCACGTTCGCTCTAGGACCAAAATGAAAATTTTGACGCCATTTGCTTGTTTATAAGGCTTTCATATGACCTTACGCTTTGCGTCTCCTGACTGGTCTTGCAACTGCTTATGTACGCTGGTGCGAGGATGGCGGCGAAATTTGAGAAGTACACAGAATAGCTCTAGAACCAAAATGGAAAAATCGACACAATTTCCATAATATGGTTTGCGTCCTCTAGCTAGACTTATCAGTTGTTTATAAACGCTTGCGAGGATAGCGGCGAAATTCGGGAAGAACCAAGGCTTGCTCTAGAACCAAGATGGGGACATCGCCGCGACTTGCGGCTTACATATGACAATCTTGCTGTATATGCTTTGCGTCCTATTGCTAGTCTTGCAGTTGCGTATATACGCTAGTGCGAGGGTGACGGCAAGATTTGGAAAATTCCCAGATCAGCTCTACAGCCAAAAGGCGAAAATCGACGCGACTTGCATGTTTATAGGACTTGTATACGAACTCTTACGGTTTGCGTCCTCTGCGAGACTTATCAGTTGTTTATAAACGCTACTGTGAGGATAGGGGCGAAATTTGGGGAAATAACAAAGCCTGTTCTGGAAATAAAATGGGGAAAACGCCACGACTTGCCGCATACATACGACCATCTTACCATATATGCTTTGTGTCTGTGTGTTAGTCTCACAGTTGCTTATATACGCTAGTGCGAGGATGACGGCAAGATTTGGAAAATACTCAGACCAGCTTTAAAGCCGAAATGAGAACATCGACGAGTCTTGCATGTTTATATGGCATGCATACAACCTTCTACGGCTTGAGTCCTCTTGCTAGACTTATCAGTTGTTTTTAAAACAGTACTCCGAGACAAACGGCGAAATTTAGGAAATACCAAAACTTGCTGTAAAACCAAAATAGAAAAATCGCTGCGATTTGTGGTTTACATATGACCATCTTACCATATATGCTTTGTATCCTCCTTCTAGTCTTTCAGTTGCTGATATAGGCTAGTACAAGGATGACGGCAAGATTTGAAAAATTCTCATACCAGCTCTAAAGCCAAAATGCGAAAATCGTTATGATTTGAATGTTTATATGACTTGAATACGACCTTCTTGTTATATACGCTTAGCGCCCTCTTGCTAGACATGTCAGTTTTTTATAAACCCTACTGGGATGATAGCGGCGAAATTTGAGAAGAACTAATGCTTGCTCTAGAACAAAATGGAAATATGACCGCGACTTGCGGCTTACATATGACAATCTTGCTGTATATGCTTTGCGACTTATTGTTAGTTTAACAGTTGCTTATTTACGCTAGTGCGAGGATGACGGCAAAATTTGAAAAGTTTCCAGACAAGCTCTAAGGCCAAAATGCGAAAATAGACGCGACTTGCATGTTTATAGGACTTGTATACAAACTTCTACGGTTTGCGTTTTCTTGCGAGACTTATCAGTTGTCTATAATCGCTACAGTAAGGATAACGGCGAAATTTGAGCAATAACAATTATCAGTTGTTTATAAACGCTACTGTGAAGATAGGGGCGAAATTTGGAAAATACCAAGGCTTGCTCTGGAACCAAAATGGTAACATCGCAACGCGAGGATGGCGGCAAGTTTTGAAAAATTCCCAGACTAGCTCTAAAGCCAAAAGGCGAAAATCGACGCGACTTACATGTTTATAGGGTTTGTATACGAACTTCTACGGTTTGCGTCCTTTTGCGAGACGTATGAGTTGTTTATTAACGCTACTGCGAAGATAGCGGCGAAATTTGGAAAGAACCAAGGCTTGCTCTAGAACCAAGATGGGACCTTCGCCGCGACTTGCGGCTTACATATGACAATCTTGCTGTATATGCTTTGCATCCTATTGCTAGTCTTACAGTTGCTTATATAGGCTAATGTAAGGATGACAGCACGATTAAGAAGATTTCCAGACCAGCTGAAAAGCTAAAATGCGAAAATTGACGCGACTTGCATGTTTATATGGCTTGCTTACAACCTTCTTACTATATATGGTTTGCGCCATCTTGCTAGACTTATCAGTTGTTTATAAACGCTACTGCGAAGATAGCGGCGAAATTTGGGAAGAACCAATGCTTGCTCTGCAACCAAAATGGGAACATCGCCGCGACTTGCTAGACTTATCAGTTTTTTAGAAATGCTACTGCGAGGATAGCAGCGAAATTTGGAAAATATTAAAACTTGCTGTAGAACTAAAATAGGAAAATTGCGGCAACTTGCGGCTTACTTATGACCATCTTGCTGTATATGCTTTGCGTCCTATTGCTAGTCTTGCAGTGGTTTATATACGCTAGTGGGAGGATGACGGCAAGATTTGGAAATACCCAGACCTGCTCAAAACCAAAATGCGAAAATGAACGCGATCTCTATGTTCATATGGCTTGCATACTGTGTGCCCCCTCTTGCTAGACTTATCAGTTGTTTATAAACGCTACTGCGAGAATAGCGGCAAAATTTTGGTAATACCAAGGTTTGCTCTAGAACCAAAATGAAAACGTTGCCGCGTTTTGCGGTTTACATATGACCATCTCACCATATATGCTTTGCGTCCTCTTGCTAGTCTTACAGTTGCTTATATACGCTAGTGCGAAGATGACGACAAGATTTCAAAAATTCCCAGACCAGCTATAAACCCAAAATGCGAAAAGTGACGCGATTTGCATGCTTATATGACTTGCATACGACCTTCTTACTATATATGGTTTACGCCCTCTTGCTAACTTATCGGTTGTTTATAAACGCTACTGCGAGGATAGCGGTGAAATTTGGGAATAATCAAGATTTGCTCTAAAAACAAAATGGGAAAATCGCCGCAACTTGCGGCTTGCATTTGTCCATCTTGCGGTATATGCGTTGCGTTCTCTTGTTAGACTTACAGATTCTTATATACGCTCGTGCGAGGATGACGGCAAGATTGGAAAATACGCAGACCAGCTCCAAAACCAAAATACGAAAAGCGACGCGACTTGCATGTTTATATGGCTGGCATACGACCTTCTTACTATATACGGTTTGCGTCCTCTTGCTAGGCTTATCAGTTTATAAACGCGTCTCCGAGGTTAGCGACGAATTTTGGGAAATACCAAGGAATGCTTTAGGAACGAAATGGAAACATCGCCACGACTTTCGGTTTACATATGACCATCTTATCATGAATGCTTCGTGTCCTCTTGCTAGTCTTACAGTTGCTTCTGTACGCTAGTGCGAGGATGACGGCAAAATATGGAAAATACCCAGACCAACACCAAGTCGACGCGTGCTTACGACCTTATCACTATATAAGGTTAGCTTTCTCTTACTGAACTTATAAATTATATATAAACGGTACTGCGAAGATAGCGGTGAATTTTGGGAAATACCAAGGCTTGCTCTAGAATCAAAAGGGAATATCGCCGCGACTTGCGGTTTACATATAACCATCATACCATATATGCTTTGTGTCCTGTTAGTCATACAGTTGTTTCAGTACGTAAGTGCAAAGATGACGGCAAGATTTAAAAAATACCCAGACCAATTCTAAAACCAAAATACGAAAATCGACGTGAACTGCATACGACCATCTTACTATCTACGGTTAGCTTACTCTAGCAAGACTTATCAGTTGTTTATAAACACTATTGTGAAGATAGCGGTGAAATTTTGGAAATACAAAAGCTTGCTCTAGAACCAAAATGGGAAAATTGCTGCGACTTGCGGTTTACATATGACTACCTTACCATATATGCTTTGTGTCCTTCTGTTAGTTTTTCAATTGCTGATATACGCTAGTTCAGGGTGACGGCAAGATTTGGAAAATCCCCAGACCAGCTCTAACACCAAAATGCAAAGATCGGCGCAACCTGCATGTTGATATGACTTGCATATGATCTTCTTGCTATACACGCTTTGCATTTCCTTGGTAGTAATACAGTTGTTTATATTCGTTCCAGCGAGGATAACGGCGAAATTTGGGAAATACCAAAGCTTGCTCTAGAACCAATATGGGAACATCGCCGCGACTTGCGGTTTACATATGACCGACCATCTTACTGTACATATTGTGTGTCCTCTTGCTAGTCTTACAGTGCAAAGCCAAAATGCGAAAATCGACGCGACTTGCATGTTTATATGGTTTGCATACGACTTTCTTACTATAAACGGTTTGTGCACTTTTGCTAGACCTATCAGTCGTTTTTAAACGCTACTGCGAAGATAGCGGCGAAATTTGGGCAATACCAAAGCTTGCTCTAGAAACGAAGTGGGTAAATCGTCGCGAATGGCGGTTTGCATATAACCAACTTACCATATATCCTTTGCGTCCTTTTGCTAGTCTTACAGTTGCTTATAAACGCTCGTGCGAGGATGACGGCAAGATTTGGAAAATACCCAGATCTGCTCTAAAACCAAAATGCGAAAATCGACGCAACTTGCAGGTTCATATGTTTAAAGCAACGTCAGCTAATTATGCGGTAGAGAAGAATCGCTGGAGTCTATACGGTGAGGAAGATATCTTCAGATGTTCAAAGCAACACCAGCTACGTCATGCTAGCATACGTATTGACAATATCTTCAGATGTTCAAAAGCAGAATTGGTTAATTGTGGGTTAGAAGGTTTTGCTGGAGTGATGTGTAGGATTTTTTCAGATGTTCAAAGCAACGTTAGTTAATTATGTTAGAAAAGAACCACCGGAGACTACGCGGTGAGGAAGATCTCCCCAGATGTTCAAGGCAACGTTGGTTAATTGCTGTGTTCAGTAAGACATTCTCAGATGTTCAAAGTACGTTAGCTTGCGAAATGAGAATATCTTCAGATGATTCAAAGCAACATTCGCTATTTGTGTGTTAGAAGGATTTGCTGCAACGTGGCGTGAAAGACATCCTTAGATGTTTAAAACAAAGTCAGCTAATGATGTGTTAGAGAAGAATCGCTAGAGCCTACGTGGTGAGGAATATATCTTCTGATGTTCGAAGCATCGTTGGTTAATGGTGTATTAGAAACATTTACTGGAGGCTACCTGGTGTGTGGTATCCTCAGATGTTCAAAATTAAATCTGTTATAAGATTTTCGCTGAAGTCTACGCGATGAGGAAGATATCTTCTGATGTTCGAAGCATCGTTGGTTAATTGGGTGTTAGAAAGTTTTACTGGAGGCTACCTGGTGTGTGATATTCTCAGATGTTCAAAGTTAAATCTGTTAAGACATTTCGCTGAAATGTACGCGGTGAGGAAGATATTTTCTTATGTTCGAAGCATTATTGGTTGTTGTATGTTTTTTTCTGTAGGCTACATAGTGTATGATATCCTCAGATGTTCAACGTTAAATCTGTTAGGAGATTTTCGCTGAAGTCTATGCGGTGAGGAAGATATCTTCTGATGTTCAAAGTATCGTTGGTTAATTGTGTGTTACAAAGATTTATTGGAGGCTACCTGGTGTGTGATATCCTCAGATGTTCAAAGTTAAATCTATTATGAGATTTTCGCTGAAATCTACGCGATGAGGAAGATATCTTCTGATGTTCGAGGCATCGTTGGTTAATTGTGTGTTAGAAAGATTTACTGGAGGCTACCTGGTGTGTGATATCTCAGATGTTCAAACTTAAATCTGTTAGGAGATTTTCGCTAAAGTCTACGCGGTGAGGAAGATATCTTCTGATGTTCGAAGCATCGTTGGTTAATTGTGTGTTAGAAAGATTTACTGGAGGCTATCTGGTGTGTGATATCCTCAGATGTTTAAAGTTAAATCTGTTAGAAGATTTTCGTTGAAGTCTACGCGGTGAGGAAAATATCTTCTAATGTCCAAAGCATCGTTGGTTGATTGTGTGAAAGAAAGATTTACTGGAAGCTACCTAGTGTGTGATATCCTCAGATGTTCAAAGTTAAATCTGTTAGGAAATTTTCGCTGAAGTCTACGCGGTGAGGAAGATATCTTCTGATGTTCGAAGTATCATTGATTATTTGTGTGTTAGAAAGATTTACTGGAGGCTATCTGGTGTGTGATATCCTCAGATGTTCAAAGTTAAATCTATTATGAGATTTTCGCTGAAGTTTACGCTATGAGGAAGATACCTTCTGATGTTCGAAGCATCGTTGGTTAATTGTGTGCTAGAAAGCTATCTGGTATGTGATATCCTCTTATGAGATTTTCGCTAAAGTCTACGCGTTGAGGAAGATATCTTCTGATGTTCGAAGCATCGTTGGTTAGTTGTTTGTAGAAAGATTTACTGAAGGCTACCTGGTGTGTGATATCCTTAGACGTTCAAAGTTAAATCTGTTAGGAGATTTTCGCTGAAGTCTACGCGGTGAGAAAGATATCTTCGGCTGTTCGAAGCATCGTTGGTTAATTGTGTATTAGAAAGATTTACTGGAGGCTACCTTGTGTGTGATATCCTCAGATATTCAAAGTTAAATCTCCTATGAGATAATAGCTAAAGTCTACGCGGGGAGGAAGATATCTTCTGATGTTCGAAGCATCGTTGGTTAATTGGGTGTTAGAAAGATTTACTGGAGGTTACCTGGTGTGTGATATCCTCAGATGTTCAACTTAAAGCTGTTATGAGATTTTCGCTAAAGTCTACGCGTTGGTTAATTGTGCGTTAGGAAGATTTACTGGAAGCTACCTGGTGTGTGATATCCTCATATGTTTAAAGTTAAATCTGTTATCAAATTTTCGCTGAAGTGTACGCCATGAAGAAGATATCTTCTGATGTTCGAGGCATCGTTGGTTAATTGTGTGTTAGAAAGATTTACTGGAGGCTACGTGGTGTGTGATATCCTCCGATGTTCAAACTTAAAACTGTTATAAGATTTTCGCTAAAGTCTACGCAGTGAGGAAGATATCTTCTGATGTTAGAGGCATCATTGGTAGATTGTGTGAAAGAAAGATTTACTGGAGACTACCTGGTGTGTGATATCCTCAGATGTTCAAAGTTAAAACGCTGAGGAGATTTTCGCTGAAGTCTACGTGGTGAGGAAGATATCATTTGATGTTCGTACATCGTTGGTTAATTGTGTGATAGAAAGATTTACTAAAGGCTACCTGGTGTGTAATATCTTCATATGTTCAAAGTTAAATCGGTTAGGAGATTTTCGCTAAAGTCTACGCGGTGAGGAAGATATCTTCTGATGTTAGAGACATCGTTGGTTAATTGTGTGTTAGAAAGATTTATTGGAGGTTATCTGGTGTGTGATATCCTCAGATGTTCAAAGTTAAATCTCCTATGAGATAATCGCTGAAGTCTACGCGGTGAAGAAGATATCTTCTGATGTTCGAAGCATCGTTGGTTAATTGTGCGTTAGGAAGATTTACTGGAAGCTACCTGGTGTGTGATATCTTCATATGTTTAAAGTTAAATCTGTTATCAAATTTTCGCTGAAGTGTACGCCATGAAGAAGATATCTTCTGATGTTCGAGGCATCGTTGGTTAATTGTGTGTTAGAAAGATTTACTGGAGGCTACGTGGTGTGTGATATCCTCCGATGTTCAAACTTAAAACTGTTATAAGATTTTCGCTAAAGTCTACGCAGTGAAGAAGATATCTTCTGATGTTAGAGGCATCGTTGGTAGATTGTGTGAAAGAAAGATTTACTGGAGACTACCTGGTGTGTGATATCCACAGATGTTCAAAGTTAAAACGCTGAGGAGATTTTCGCTGAAGTCTACGTGGTGAGGAAGATATCATTTGATGTTCGTACATCGTTGGTTAATTGTGTAATAGAAAGATTTACTAAAGGCTACCTGGTGTGTAATATCTTCATATGTTCAAAGTTAAATCGGTTAGGAGATTTTCGCTAAAGTCTACGCGGTGAGGAAGATATCTTCTGATGTTAGAGACATCGTTGGTTAATTGTGTGTTAGAAAGATTTATTGGAGGCTATCTGGTGTGTGATATCCTCAGATGTTCAAAGTTAAATCTCCTTTGAGATAATCGCTGAAGTCTACGCGGTGAAGAAGATATCTTCTGATGTTCGAAGCATCGTTGGTTAATTGTGTGTTAGAAATATTTACTGGAGGCTACCTTGTGTGTGATGTCCTCAGATGTATAAAGTTAAAGCTGTTAGAAGATTTTCGTAAAGTCTACGCGGTGAGGAAGATATCTTCTGATGTTTGAAGCATCGTTGGTTAATTATGTGTTAGAAAGTTTTACTGGAGGTTATCTGGTGTGTGATATCCTCAGATGTTCAAAGTTAAATCTCTTATGAGATAATCGCTAAAGTCTACGCGGTGAAGAAGATATATTTTGATGTTCGAAGCATCGTTGGTTAATTGTCTGTTAGAAAGATTTACTGGAGGCTACCTGGTGTGTGAAATCCTCAGATGTTACGAGATTTTTGCTGAAGTCTACGCGATGAAGAACATATCCTCAGTTGCTCAAAGCTACGTCAGCCAAGTAAGTTAGCTTGCGTACGGAAATATCGCCAGGTGTTCGAAAGAGGTTCACTTTAAGCTACGCCATGAGTTTATCTTAGCATGTTCAAAGCTACATCACTTGTGTGCGTTAGAACGGCTTCTTGAGCCTGCGCGTGAGGTGAATATCCTCAGACGGGTTCCTGAAAACCTCTTTTTTAAAGGTATTACTACTGCTAATAACCCCTGAGTCGTTAAATGACGTACTTCATTTAAATAGTTGTGGTTAAGGGTTTTTTTATATTTAATTTGATCGTACTCAGATTTTTATTCTGAGGTTGAGGTAGGTCACGGATATGGATTACAACATCAAGTTGAGACATTTTCCACTGGAAGCTTTTCGTGTGGGTAAATTTTACACTTCAACGGAGCAAGCGGTTTTAATTCGAGTGTAAACGTCAGTGAAATATTGCGCTTATACGCGTATATCGATTAGACATTAGTGACGTCGCACAATCTCAAACTTATTATCTTTAGAACAAATACAACTAATTAATCGAACAATAAGGAAATGTTAACCACAGCTTATTTTATTATATCTAAACTCAGCTATCTACACTTTATCGGTCTATGGTAACGCCTTAGGGTAACCTTTAACCCTTGTCCAGTTTCAGTGTCAGCATATTCAGACTAACAACATTGATACGTAGGAATTTAGAAACAACACACGCTAACATATTTTAATTCTCCATGTTTATTCCAGATCCTCTACTAGGATCAGCTTCAGAAGACGACGAAGAAGACGACAACAGCACGACGTCGTCAGGTTTAAAACACCACTCCCTCCACGGGGGTTTACCGCCAGCACCAGGGGAAACAAACAATAATTCATTAGCACATTCGGACATAAGTAGTACAATATCAGGGGTAAGTCCGTCTGTTAAATTTTATGACAGGTCATTATTTATAGCAAAAATTCGCCGCTTCGCAGATGGTTTCGGTTTGGGTAACATTTGTTTGGTTGTAGGAAATTAAAACGATGCAGGATGACTCGGAGGACCAAGCTTCGCTCGACGGGGATGCAGAAACGAGAGATTCGCAAACTGAAAATAAAAGTCCAGATGATAGTAGTGCGGGGTCGAAACGAAGAGGGCCCAGGACGACGATTAAAGCGAAGCAGTTGGAGATTTTGAAGACGGCGTTTTCGCAAACGCCGAAACCTACGAGGCATATACGAGAACAGCTTGCGAAGGAGACGGGGTTGCCTATGAGGGTTATCCAGGTGAGTGTAACGCTTTCAGTTAATTTTCTTGCTGATATTTTGAAGTATATTAAGTGGCAAGGGGGGAAGAGTTGTACTTGTCATCAGTGTCATTAAGCAACATCTAGTACAAGATAAGAATAGATATACAGGTCATGAAACAAAAAGAAATGGGGTTGTTGGCTTGTTACGTAAGTACCCCTAATGCGGTCACGTCCCCAGTGCTCGAAGACACGCAAAAGTCTCACCTTTTTAATAGGTATGAACTGTAGAACGGATTAATTAAAACACTTAATAGAAGTTATTCAAAATTCTTCCAGTAATGGGTGCAAAAATGCGCCCAAAAATTATTTACACTACTTTTGAGGGTTTTGAACATTCCTAGTCACATCAAATACCTATTTTTCTACCTAAAAACAACGAGAAACAAAAATAACCTAAACTTTTCAACCCTTTTATTGGTTCTATTTTTGAAACAACGCGGGAGCGTAGGGAGAGATTTGCTTGAGACTTATGACACTAAGAACTATAAAACTTACGATATCATTGATATCATTGATTTTGACTAGGGCGCACACATACCATAAAAGGTTTCGTACAGTAAAAAATTTTTATACGTAAATAACAGACGAAGAATCATCAAACAACTCTACGACCCGATTCTGGGGCGAAGGGGTAAGAAATTCACAATATAACGACAAAATATCATAAAGCAAATTAGGTTATTTATTACTTATTCGGCCCGATCCCAACCACTGGGGAAAGAAGAGAAGGACATTAAAAAAATTACACCAAAAACCTATTTTTACCTTAACATTACCTTTAAAGTAATACCGCAACAATTTTAACGTTAGAAATAAAACATCCTTTTAACGTCGCAGATATGACATTAATATGTCTAACGCCATACCGATGACCTACTCATCCTGTTAACATCACAGGCTCAGAAACACATCAAACCTATTTTTCAAAGTGTTCTTAACGTTCTAAATATATTCTGTTAGCCATCAGAATCACATCCTTTTAACGTTTTCAATATGACATCCGTTCCACGTCAGAAAAATGACATCCGTTAACGTGACATATAATATTTTTTTAACACTGGGATGTTTTACAAACGTGATAAACAGAACATCTTTTTAACGTAATATAGCAACTTTTTAACGTTAGAAGTATAACGCTACCATTATGACATTTTATCTCATAGAAGGCATCCTACTAACCTCATGGTTATGACATACATGTCCTATTAACGTCACAGGTTCATAAACACTTTAAATTTATTTTAAATGTCTTCAACGTTCGAAATATATTCTCATAACCACAATCATCACACCCATTTAACGTTATTAACATGGCATCCGATCCATGTCACAAAAATGACATCCGTTAACGTGACAGCTATGATACCTTTTTAACATACAGATGCTTTTAAACGTCTTTTTAACGTATTATAACAACATTTTAACGTTAGAAATATAACATCCTTTTACGTCGCGAATATGACATTTTTATGTCGCATAGGCATTACTTCTAACGCCATACTCGTGACCTTGCTCGTCCTTTTAACATCACCGGCTCAGAAACACATGAAATCTATTTTTTTAAATGTTATTGACGTTAGTCACCAGAATCACATCCTTTTAACGTTATCAATATGACATGCGTTCCACGTCACAAAAATGACATCCGTTAACGTGACATAAAATTTTTTTAACAGTGAGATGAACGTTATAAAGAGAACATCCTTTTAACGTAATATAGCAATATTTTAACTGGAAATATATCGTCACGATTATAACATTTTATATCATAGAATGCATCCTACTAATGTCATGGTTATGACACAATCGTCTTTTTAATGTCAAGGGTTCATAAACACATCAAATTTATTTTAAATGTCTTTAACGTTCGAAATATATTCAGATAACCACGATCATTACACCCATTTAACGTTATTAACATGGGATCCGATCCATGTCACAAAATGACATCCGTTAACGTGACAGCTATGATATCTTTTTAACATAAAAATGTTTTTCAAACGTTATAAAGAGAACATCTTTTTAACGCATCATAGCAACAGTTTAATGTTAGGAATATAACATCCTTTTAACGTGATATAGCAACATTTTAACGTTAGAAGTATAACGTTACGATTATGACATTTTATGTCATAGAAGGCATCCTACTAACGTCATGGTTATGACACACTCGTCCTTTGAACGTTACTGGTTCATAAACACATCAAATTTGTTTTTAAATGTCTTTACCGTTCAAAATATATTATAATAACCACGATCATCACACCCATATAACTTTATTAACATGACACCCGTTCCACGTTACAAAAATGGCATCCGTTAAGGTGACAAATATGATATCTTTTTAACGTAAAGATGTTTTTCAAACGTTATAAAGAGAACATCTTTTTAACACATCATAGCAACATTTTAATGTTTGAAATAAAACATCTTTTAACGTGATATAGCAACATCTTAATGTTAGCAGTATAATATCACGATTATGATACTCTATGTTATAGACGGCATCCTCCTAACGTCATAGTTATGACACACTCGCCCTTTTAACGTCACAGGTTCATAAACACAACAAATTTATTTTTAATTGTCTTTAACTTTCAAAATATATTCGGATAACCACGATCATCACACCCATTTAATGTTTATTGACATGACATCCGTTTAACGTCACAAAAATGGCATGGTTTAACGTCACAGATATTATATCTTTTTAACATAAAGATGTTTTTCAAACGTTATAAAGAGAACATCTTTTAAAGTATTATAGCAACATTTTAACGTTAGAAGTATAACATCCTTTTAACGTCATGAATATGACAATTTTATGTCGTTAGGGATTTCTTCTAACGCTATACCCATGACCTTACTCGTTCTTTTAACATCACAGGCTCAGAAACACATTAAACCAATTTTTTTAATGTCCTTAACGTTCTAAATATATTCTGTTAGCCACCAGAATCACATCCTTTTAACGTTATCAATATGACATCCGTTCCATGTCACAAAAATGACCCCCGTTAACATGACATATAATATTTTTTTAACACGGGGATGATTTTCAAACGTTATAAAGAGAACATCCTTTTAACGTAATATAGCAATATTTTTTACGTTAGAAGTATAATGTCACCATTATGACATTTTATGTCATAGAAAGCATCTTGCTAACGTCATGGTTATGACACACTCGTCCCTTTAACGTCACAGGTTCATAAACATATCAAATTTATTTTTAAATGTCTTTGACGTTTCAAATATATTCTGATAACCACGATTATCACTCCCATATAAGGTTATTAACATGACATCCGTTTCACGTCACAAAAAAAGTGACAAATATGATATCTTTTTATCATAAAGATGTTTTTCAAACGTTGTAAAGTGAACACCTTTTTACTGTATTATAGCAACATTTTAACATTAGAAATATAACAGCCTTTTAACGTCGCGAATATGACATTTTTAAGTCGTATAGGAATTCCTTATGACCTTGCGCATCCTTTTAACATCACAGGCTCAGAAACACATCAAACCTATTTTTTAAAATGTCATTAACGTTAGCCACCAGAATCACATTCTTTTAACATTATCATATGACATCCGTCCCACGTCACAAAAAAGACATCCGTTAAGGTGACATAATATTTTTTAACACTGCGATGTTTTTCAACCGTTATAAAGAGAACATTCTTTTAACGTATTATAGCAACATTTTAACGTCAGTAGTATAACGTCAAGATTATGACATTTTACGTCATAGAAGGCATTCTAATAACGTTATGGTTGTGACACACTCGTCCTTTTAACGTGACGGGTTCATAAACACATCAAATTTATTTTAAATATCTTTAACGTTCAAAATATATTCTGATAACCACGATCAGCACACACATTTAACATTATTAACATGACATCCGTTTAACGTCACAAACATGACACGCTTCAACGTCACAGATATGAAATCTTTTTAACATAAAGATGTTTTTCAAACGTTTTTAACGTATTATAGCAAAATTTTAACGCTAGAAATATAACATCCTTTTACGTCGTAAATATGACATTTTTATGTCATGTTGGGCATCATTCTAACGACATACCTATGACCTACTTCTTCTTCTATCATCACAGGTTCAAAAACACATAAAAGCTACTTTTTTAAATGTTTGTAATATTCTAAATATATTCTCTTAACGACCAACATCGCATTGTTTTAACGTTATCATTATGACATTCATTTAATGTCTCAAAAATGGCATTCTGTAATGTCACAAACATGACATCTTTTTAACATCGGGATATCTTTCGAACGTTATAATGAGTTACTTCCTTTTAACGTAATATTGCAACATTTTAACGTTAGGAATATAACATTCTTTTAACGTCGCGATATGACATTTTCATGTGGTAGAAGATATCTGTCTAACGTCCTTTTAACATCACGGATACATAAACATCACATTTATTTTTTAAATGTCTTTAACGTTGTCTGTTAATTATGAGATCACATCCTTTAACGTCACACAAATGAGGTCTTTTAATGTCACGAATGACATTTTTAATATGAAAATATCTTTCAAACATTATAAAGTGTTTGTCCTTTTAACGTAATATAGTAATATTTTAATGTAGATATAACATCCCTTTAAAGTCACGGATATGAACTTTTCATGTCGTAGAAGGCATCTTTCTAATGCCATGCGTACGATTAGTTTTAAAGTAATACAGCAATAATTTTAACGTTAGAAATATAACATCCTTTTAACGTCGCAAATATGACGTTTTTATGTCGTTAGGGATTCCTTCTAACGCCTTACCCATCACCTTACTCATCCTTTTAACACATCAAACCTATTTTTTAAAATGTCATTAACGTTCTAAATATATTATGTTAGCCACCAGTATCACATCTTTTAACGTTATCAATACGACATCGTGTAGCATCACAAAAATGACAACCTTTATCGTCACAAATATATCTTTTTAACATCAATATATTTTTCAAACGTTACAAAAAAATACTTTTATCGTGATATAGCCACAATTTTACGGTAGATATATAACATTACTCTGACCTTGTGAATATGTCAATTTCATGTCATAGACGACATCTTTCTAATGTCATGTCGTGGCAATGACATACTCATCGTATTAACATCACGTGTTCATAAAACATCAAATCTATTTTTTAAATATCGTTAACGTTCTAGATATATTCTGTTAACCACTGATATCACATCTTTTTAACGTCACCAATATGACATTCATTAAACGTCACAAAAATGACATCCGTTAACGTCATAGATATGATTTTTTTAACATCAAGGTGTTTTTCAAACATTAGAAAGAGAACATTCCTTTAACATAATATAGCAACATTTAACGTTAAAAGTATAACGTCCCATTAACGTCACGACAATGACATTTTATGTCGTAGACGGTGTCCTTCTAACGTCATGGTTATGATACACATAGCCTTTTAACATCACGGGTTTATAAACATATCAAATCCAATCTTAAACGTTTATAATTTTCTAAATATATACTGTTAACCAAGAGTATCACATACTTTTAACGTTAATAATATGACATCCTTTTTACGTCACAGATATATCTTTTTAACAAGATATTTTTCAAACGTTATAAAGAAAACATCCTTTTAATTTTGATTCAGCAACATTTGAACATTAGAAATATAATATCCTTCTAACGTCAGGAATATGACATTTTTGTGCCGTAGAAGGCAACCTTCTAGAGTTATGGTTATGGCATGATCATCCTTTTAACATCCCGGGTTTATAAAAACATCAAACTTATTTTTTCAAATGTCCTTAACGTTCTAAATATATTTTATTTGTCACCAGAATCACATCCTTTTAACGTTATCAATATGACATCCGTTCCACGTCACAAAAATGGCATCCGTTAACGTGACATATTTTTTTAACACGGATGTTTTTCAAACGTTATAAAGAGAACATACTTTTAACGTTATCAATATGACATCCGTTCCACGTCACAAAAATGGCATCCGTTAACGTGACATATTTTTCTAACACGGATGTTTTTCAAACGTTATAAAGAGAACATCCTTTTAACGTATTATAACAACAATTTTATGTAGTTGGGGATTTCTTCTAACGCTATACCCATGACCTTACTTGTCCTTTTAACATCACAGGTTCAGAAACACATCAAACCTAATCTTTAAAATGTCCTTAACGTTCTAAATATATTTTGTTAGCCACCAGAATCACCTCCTTTTAACGTTATCAATATGACATCCGTTCCACGTCACAAAAATGGCATCCGTTAACGTGACATATTTTTTTAACACGGATGTTTTTCAAACGTTATAAAGAGAACATACTTTTAACGTTATCAATATGACATCCGTTCCACGTCACAAAAATGGCATCCGTTAACGTGACATATTTTTCTAACACGGATGTTTTTCAAACGTTATAAAGAGAACATCCTTTTAACGTATTATAACAACAATTTTATGTAGTTGGGGATTTCTTCTAACGCTATACCCATGACCTTACTTGTCCTTTTAACATCACAGGTTCAGAAACACATCAAACCTAATCTTTAAAATGTCCTTAACGTTCTAAATATATTTTGTTAGCCACCAGAATCACCTCCTTTTAACGTTATCAATATGACATCCGTTCCACGTCAGAAAAATGACATCCGTTACCGTAAGATATGATATTTTTTTAACACTGGCATGTTTTTCAAACGTTATAAAGAGAGCTTCTTTTTAACGTATTATAGCAACATTTTAACGTTGGAAATATAACATCTTCTTAACGTCGCGAATATGACATTTTTATGTCGTATTGGGATTCCTTCTAACGACATACCTATATCCTTACTCATTTTTTTAACATCACAGGCTCAGAAACACATCAAACCTACTTTTTAAAATGTCATTAACGTTAGCCACCAGAATCACATCCTTTTAACGTTATCAATATGACATCCGTTCCACGTCACAAAAATGACATCCGTTAACGTGACATATGATATTTTTTTAACACTGGGATGTTTTTCAATCGTTATAAAGAGAACATCTTTTTAACGTAACAAAGCAACATTTTAACGTTAGAAATATAACATCCTTTTAACGTCGCAAAAATGATATTTTCATGTCGTATAGGGATTCCTTCTAACGCCATACTCATTTTTTTAACATCACAGGCATAGAAACACATCAAACCTATTTTTAAAATATCCTTAACGTTCTAAATATATTTTGTTAGCCACCAGAATCACATCCTTTAAACGTTGTCAATATGACATCCGTTCCACGTCACAAAAATGGCATCCGTTCACGTGACATCTGATATTTTTTTAACACTGGGATGTTTCTCAAACGTTATAAAGAGAACATCCTTTTAACGCAATATAGCAACATTTCAACGTTAGAAATATTACGTCATGGTTATGACACACTCGTCACCCATCAAATTTATTTTTAAATGTCTTTAACGTTCAAAATATATTCTGATGGCCACGATCATCACACCCATTTAACGTTATTAACATGACACCCGTTGCACGTCACGAAAATGACATCCGTTAACGTGACAGATATGGTATATTTTTAACACAAAGATGTTTATCAAACGTTATAAAGAGAACATTTTTTTAACTTATTATAGCAACATTTTAACGTTAGAAATATAACATCTTTTTAGCATCGCGAATATGACATTTTTATGTCGTTAGGGATTGCTTCTAACGCCTATTTTTTAAAGTGTTATTAACGTTAGCCATCAAAATCACATCTTTTGAACGTTATCAATATGACATCTATTACACGCCACAAAAATGACAACACTGGGGTGTTTTTCAAACGTTATCAAGACAACAACCTTTTAACGTAATATAGCAACATTTTAACGTTAGAAGTATAACGTCACGATTATGATATTTTATATCTTACTAACGTCATGTTTATGATACACTCGTCCTTTTAACGTCGCAGGTTCATAAACACATTAATGTTCAAAATATATTCTGGTAACCACGATCAGCACACCCATTTAACGTTATTAACATGACATCCGTTTCACGTCACAAAAATGACATTCGTTAAAATGACAGATATGATATCTTTTTAACATTTAGATGTTTTTAAAACGAGAACATCTTTTTAACGTTTTCTAGCAACATTTTAACGTTTGAAATATAACATCCTTTTAACGTCGCGAATATGACATTTTATGTCGTATAGGGATTTCTTCTAACGCCATACCTAGGTTCTACTCATCTTTTTAAAATCACAAGCTCGGAAACACATCATTCCTATTTTTTAAAATGTCATTAACGTTAGCCACTAGAATCACATTCTTTTAACGTTATCAATATGACATTCGTTCCACGTCACAAGAATGACATCCGTTAACGTGACATATGATAATTTTTTAACATTTAGGTGTTTTTCAAACGTTATAAAGAGAACATTTTTTTAACGTATTATAGCAACATTTTAACGTTAGAAGTATAACGTCACGATTATGACATTTTATATCATAAAAGGTATCCTACTAAGGTCATGATTATGACACACTCGTCCTTTTAACGTCACGGGTTTATAAACACATCAAATTCATTTTTAAATGTCTTTAACGCTCGAAATACATTCTGATAACTACAAGCATCACACCCATTTAACGTTATTATTAACATGACATCCGTTTAACGTCACAAACATGACATCCGTTAACGTGACAGATATGATATTTTTTTAACACTGGGATATTTTTCAAACGTTATAAAGAGAACATCTTTTTAACATAATATAGCAACATTTTAAGGTTAGAAATATAACATCCTTTTAACGTTGCGAATATTACATTTTTATGTCGTGTAGGCATTCCTTCTAACGCTATACTCATGATCTTACTTATCCTTTTAACATCATAGGCTCAGAAACACATCAACCCCATTTTTTAAAATGTCTTTAACGATAGTCACCAGAATTACATCCTTTAACGTTATGGATATGACATCCGTTCCACAACACAAGAATGACATCTATTAACGTGACATATGATATTTTTTAACACTGGGATGTTTTTCAAACATTCTTTTAACGTAATATAGCAACATTTTAACGTTAACAGTGTAACGTCATTATTATGACATCTTATGTCATAGAAGGCATCCTACCAACGTCATGGTTATGATACACTCTTTATAAAGCTTAACAATCTGTGATCTGACGTTGTTGCTTTAGGCGTCACCTGCCAGTTCAAGATATGTCTTGAAATGCTTGACGATGTCAGGGTTAAGATGATGACTGCCTGAAAGCGAAATGTCACAAATGTGGATTTGCTGCCCCGGTCAAGAATCTTCAGATTCTTACTCGATATGTACTCGAGTAGTACTTTTCCACGAGGATTTGTGTCAACGCTACCCCATACCATATGGTGTGCGTTAGAGTCGCATTCGATAATAAGACGTTTTTTGTGCCTATTGCAATGATCAATGACTGCCCTCAACTCCAGAAGAGGTGGGTTTTGGTCAATTGGAAAATAGGCTGAAACTAAGATTATGTCCTTCCATCCTGCAACTGATCTGAACGGTGGAGACGTCACGGCCACTCAGTTGTGGCAGGAAAAGAGCATTGATGTGCATGGGTATGTAAATGCATGCCTTAGGCTTGGCTTGGTTACTGGCCGCAAAGATAGTACCATTTAGGCTTTCCAGTCCCGAGATTCATGAGCTTACCACCCAGGGTTCTTGGATAAGGGCAATGATCGGCTTATTGCTAAGGTGTCTGTATAAAGATTGCTGCAGCCGCCCGGCAATGTTGTAGGTTTACCTGTACTAAATTTAGTTCCGCTATTAGACTACGATGGATTTGACTTGCATTTTAAGCCTCACTGGGCGGGCTATCCAGTGACGCTTTCCGATACTCCTCTGCCAGCCACTCCACTAGGAACAGGTCAGAGTCTGCTGTATCCATCTGACTGCTTGACGCTGTCGATGGTTCGCCTGCCTCAGCCTCCTGAGGTTGTTGCAAGAGCGGAGCTCGTTTTGGCTGCTCAGGAGGTGACGGTTGCCACTGTTGTTGCACGGCAGCCTGTTGGTCTGCCTCTGCAGTAGGTTGAGAATTTTGGATTTTAAGGTTTAGGGAGGTGAGCTTGTAATGCAGCGTGCCTCCCCTACTGTTAATCGTCTCCTTCGCGTCTTCCCCACGCCAAAGACTATCAGTCTTCCTTGGAGTTGATCTCTTATGGCGGTGTGGAAGACGCACCATCTGGATGTGCCAGCCCAAGGATTCTGCACACGCAGACGCCTTTGAACGACATCTATGTCTTTTGTGGGCACCGGAATCCATAATGCCGCCTTCAGGTGTCTAGGTAGCAGTCCCACCTGGACGACTGTATCG
The DNA here is from genome assembly GCA_036346225.1 of Platerodrilus igneus. NCBI lineage: Eukaryota > Metazoa > Arthropoda > Insecta > Coleoptera > Lycidae > Platerodrilus > Platerodrilus igneus. Next base: position 9,937,973 of record JARFIW010000053.1, on the reverse strand, counting down.
CGTGCAACGTTCCACAGTTGTGGGAGGTTGCCAACCGCCTTCGCAATCCATGCTAGGGACTGGTCATCCTCGCACCCGGTCCGAAAGATCTCGCCCGAGTACACCCACCTCCTAAAGGTTGGAGGAGCGCTGTCGTTGGGAAGGGAGAACAGATGGTCGTCCAATACCTTCTCAGTGGCTAGTTGCAAGGATTCTGCTCGAGTCTTGGTAATCTTACCCCAAGGGTTATTCTTGTGTATGACAGCCATATGGGGGTGCCTAACGGCTGCCTTCCCGTAGCTGCCAGCGACGGACTGATTAGTACCGATCTAACAGTCCCTCTTCCGCGGCTACTTTGCGAAGGGGTGCTTTTTTCATGCTCCGCACCTTGGTTTCTGCAGGCATGAGGGCGGAGGTAGATGGGTTTGAGGTGGAAGATGTTTGGCCGGTTCCAGACTGTGCAGTGGATAGATTAGCCACAGTGCCAGTCTTTTCCACCACACCCTCATTCGCTGCCAAACGAGTCTTCCTCGTTTTTTTCTCTTCAGCCCTACTGATGCGTTTTTTCTGTGGGCGCTGTTGTTGCCATTCCTCTAACTTGACCTTGTCCCCAACTTGGAGCTGCTGCTGTTGTTTTTGTTGTTGTATTTCTCGTGGGACCTGCAACAAAACTTAAGAGGTGTTCGAGAACGCACCCTCCGGATTAGCTACATTACATATAGGATCCATGTTAAATAAAAAGATTCATCTTTCTAGCTCCCCACCCACCACGAGCCCAAGTTGGGGTGTATAGGACAACACCAGGGCTACTAGGAAGATATAGCTCCCCGGAAGGTGACTGACGCACGAGCCCGCATACAACTTTGTAGCAGCACACATGTAGCATGTGCTGCTCTCCCACTGTACCGGTTGCACGTCCTCCATTTCCAACAGCTCGCCCAGTCGGTGGTCTGACCCGATGACACAGTTGATTGATCGAGATGGGTTAGTCTCGACCCCCCGTCTAGTTGAAATCTGGGCCAAAGTGGCGTGTTGCCAGACACTGAAAAACTAAATCCGCCTCAGGTGTGGCTCAACCACCAGGATCCCGTCATCCAACCGACACGGGTCGCTTCGCACGCTACAAACACGAGCTGGCCTAAAGCCCTGCGCAGACCGTTAACGGCCCATGTAGCAGTAGGGGTTTGGTGGTTTGGTCCGCGATGTGAGATTAGTCTAACCTTCATCATGCGGGGTTTTGACCGCATTTCTGTACACTCATTCTTCCGTATGTTGTGGGTTTTATGCCACTCAACGTTTTGGATCACTACTAGTGCTAGGCTTATTCTGTCACAAAACCCAAAGGCAGCAAACGATTACTTGTACGGTGACACCGGGTTCCCCTATCCGTCACCTGGAGAAGTGCCCGATGGGTAACCACCAACCACACGGGGCTATCCGACGTTGTTGGGTAGGTCAGTCTCATTAAGCGAGCAATATCTGCTTCAAGCTCTTGCAAACTTTCGCAATGGTTCTTCGCTTGAGTGTGGTACACTTGTTGCAAATGGGAATCGCCGTACCTCATTTCCATGCTTTGTACACTACACGGTACCAGCCCTATTCTGAGCTCGGCTTTTGTTAGCTCAGCAGCAACTCCTTTACTGAGAGTCGGCGTTACTGGCCATTGTGCCGTTATTGCTCGGCCTGACTTTTGTCTGTGGTTGTTTGTAGGGTGCCGCATGTTGGTGACGTTCTTTATAGTCTTAGCAGTTGGAAACGCAGTTGAATCAAGGCGCAAGGATAATTAGACGCCTTTTATTTTGTGAAAATTGTGCGTGTTGCAATTCTATCTTAAAACCAGACAATGTTAATTATATGCCAAGAACAGTAAGCACTCCAGCTCCATCAATCTCTTCATGAAAGGTGGTCAATTTTAGTTCTCCGTGAACCGAATACCCTTACAACGCATTTCTTCAACGACATGAATCAGGTAAAGTTTCAAAATAATTTTAACATTCTAAGACACGTTCACCTTTTGCCCACTAAATCACACCTAGGGAACTCTAAAAAAAATCCTTCATCTCGTACAAGACAGGTAGTTCTGATACAGTGTCAACGATATGCTGTAAACACCCAACACGTGCATTTTTCAAGCTTCTAAGCCAACGCCGACGAGGAATATCATACATAGATCAGACTTTATCTTTCAGGACATCTTTTAAAGTCACTCACTCTAAAATCTCTTTATGAGGTTATGGAATTAGAGCCAGAGTTGTTTTGGACGAACGCATATTGGGCATTTCGTTGACAAACTAATTAGAATTTCAGGGATTCTTTTCTGCGTGACTTGTTGTGTTCGTCATCTTTTGTGCTTTCTAATATAATCCGATTAGTTATTGCTACTGAACCCGTAAATCTTCTCAAGAGAATTCTTGGTAGTTTTGTTTTTGTTTTATGGTTGGTAGAAATGAGTATACGCAAGGAGCTGGTTTCCTGAATAATTATTTTACAAAATTAGAGAATAACTCAAGAAAATTCAGGAGTAACTTCCTACTGCATAACTTTTTACACGACTGTGCTACAAAAAAAGCTTATCATAGAAAAGATGTGTCAAATTTAATGCTCTACAACTTTTATTTAAGACATTTTTTCTTTGATGTAAGAACTATGGAGATATGATCAAAGATTTGAAACGGTAAATTTTTTGTTAAATTAGTTAGTACTTAATGTTGCGTTGTTGCGTAACTTTTTACATAGCAGTTCTACAAAAAAAAAACTGTTCGTATAAAATATGTAACAAATTTAATTCTCTACAACTTTTATTTAAGATATTTTTCTCTACGTCATACCATTAAAGAGAGCTGATTAAAAAACCTTAACATAAATCTGAAAATATTTTACTAAAACTTCTTCCTTTGTTTGCGAAATTTCTTAACAGTTCTACAAAAAAACTTCTTGTAGAAAATATGTAGCAAATTTAATTCTCTACAACTTTTATTTAAGATATTTTTCTCTACGTCATACCATTAAAGAGATCTGATTAAAAAACTTAACATAAATCTGAAAATGTTTTACTAAAACTTGTTCTTTTGCTTGCGAAACTTCTTAACAGTTCTACAAAAAAACTTCTTGTAGAAAATATGTAGCAAATTTAATTCTCTACAACTTTTATTTAAGATATTTTTCTCTATGTCATACAGTTAAAGAAATCTGATTGAAAAACTTAACAAAAATCTGAAAATGTTTTACTAAAATGTGTTACCTTTGTTGCGTAACTTTTTACATAACGGTTCTATATTAAACTTTTCGTATAAAATATGTAGCAAATTTAATTCTCTGCAACTTTTATTTGAAATATTTTTCTCTACGTCGTACAGTTAAAGAGATCTGATTTACACCCTTAATGAAAATCTGAAAATGTTTTACTAAAATTTGTCCCTTTTGTTGCAAAACTTCTGGCCTAACAGTTAGTTCTACAAAGAAACTTCTCGTAGAAAAAATGTAGCAAATTTAATTCTCTACAACTTTTAATTAAGATATTTTTCTGTACGTCATACCGTTAAAAAGATGTGATTAAAGAACTTAACAAAAATCTGAAAATGTTTTTTACTAAAATTTGTTACCTTTGTTGCGTAACTTTTACTTAGCGGTTCTATAAAAACTTTTCGTATCAAATGTGTGGAAAATTTAATTCTCTGCAACTTTTATTTAAGATATTTTTCTCTACGTCATACAGTTAAAGAGATCTGATTAAAAAACTTACCAAAAATCTGAAAATGTATTTTACTAAAATTTGTTACCTTTGTTGCGTAACTTTTTACATAACGGTTCTATAGAAAAACTTTTTGTATAAAATATGTAGCAAATTTAATTCTCTACAACTTTTATATGAGATATTTTTCTTTACGTCATACTGTTAAACAGATCTGATTAAAAAACTTAACCGAAATCCAAAAAAGTGTTTTACTAAAATTTGTTACCTTTGTTGCGTACCTTTTTACATAACGGTTCTATATAAGAAACTTTTCGTATAAAATATTTAACAAATTTAATTCTCTAGAAGTTTTATTTAAGACATTTTTCTCTACGTCATACAGTTAAAGAGATCTGATTAAAAAACTTAACAAAAATTCGTAAAAGTGTTTTTCTAAAATTTGTTACCTTTGTTGCGTACCTTTTTACATAACGGTTCTATATAAGAAACTTTTCGTATAAAATATTTAACAAATTTAATTCTCTAGAAGTTTTATTTAAGACATTTTCTCTACGTCATACAGTTAAAGAGATCTGATTAAAAACTTAACAAAAATTCGTAAAAGTGTTTTTCTAAAATTTGTTACCTTTGTTGCGTACCTTTTTACATAACGGTTCTATATAAGAAACTTTTCGTATAAAATATTTAACAAATTTAATTCTCTAGAAGTTTTATTTAAGACATTTTTCTCTACGTCATACAGTTAAAGAGATCTGATTAAAAAACTTAACAAAAATTCGTAAAAGTGTTTTTCTAAAATTTGTTACCTTTGTTGCGTAACTTTTTATATAACGGTTCTATAAAAAACTTTTTGTATAAATATGTAACAAATTTAATTCTCTGCAACTTTTATTTGAGATATTTTTCTCTATCTCATACTCTTAAAGAGATCCGATTAACGAACTTAACAATAATCTGAAAATGTATTTTACTAAAATTTCTTACCCTTGTTGCACAACTTTTTACATAACGGTTCTATAAAAAAACTTTTCGTACAAAATATGTAGCAAATTTAATTTTCTACAACTTGTATAAAAGTAATTTTTCTATCTGTTGTACTGTTACGAAGAAAGGGTTAAAATGTTCCACAATTTTTATATTAGACATTTTTCTTTTCAAAAAAAGCTTGGAGATATGACAAAAATTTAAAAAGTAGCGGTTTAATAAAATTTCTTATTCTTAAGCTGCGCGTCTTTTTATATTATAGTTCTACAAAAAATATCTTTCATACAGGTTATGTAGCAAATTTAACGTTCTGCAGCTTTTATGTGCGATATTTTGCTCTTCGACATACAATCATGAAGATATGATTAAAAAACGACAAAAATTTGAAAAGTATCAATTTTACTAAAATTTGTTACTTTTATGCTGCGGAACTTTTGACATTACAGGTCTACAAAAAATTTTCGTATAAATATGTAACAGATTGAATGCTCTGCAACCTTTATAGATGATTTTTTTCTCTTGACCGTACTGTTAGGGAGATACGTTAAGGAACTCAACCAAAATCTGAACATTTACGAATTTTACTAAAATTTCTTTTTTCTACTGCGTTGATTTTTGCATAACAGTTCTGCAAAACGCTTTTTGTACAAAGATATAGCAAATTTAATCCTCTACAACTTTTATTTTAAGATATTTTTTTGTTTGACGTACAACAATGAAGATATTAAAAAGCTCGATAAAAATATGTTACACACTGCCTAACTTTTTGCATAATAATTCTACAAATAACTTTTCGTATAAAATATGTAGTAAATTTAATTCTCTACAACTTTTATCGAAGACATTCTCCTTTTCAACAGGCAACCATGGGGGTATTAAGAAACTCGAGAAAGTAGCACTTTTGCTAAAATTTATTACTTTTATGCAGCGTAACTTTTAACATACTAGTACCACAAATGAAAACTTTTTTGTACAAACATGTAGCAAATTTAATTTTCTACAAGTTTTATAAAAGACATTTCTTCTTCGTTATCCGATCAAAGAACTCTAAAAATATCTGAGAATGTGCGAGTATTACTTTTATGCTGCAATTCTCTACAACTATTGAATATGACTTTTTTGTTCATGGAGATATGGTTGAAAAAATGGTTTTACTAAAATTTGTTCCTTTACCCAGTGTAACTCTTGAAGTAACAGTACTACAAAAACTATTTGTGCAGAAGATGTGGAACATTTAATGCTCTACAAGTTTTATTAAAGACATTTTTATTTTCGGCATACGACTTTTGAGATATAATTAAAAACTCCACAAAAATTTGAAAAAGCAGCAGTTTTACTAAAATTTGTTACATTTATGCTGCATAATTTTTTACATAACAGTAAATGGTAAATTTAATTCTATACAACTTTTATATGACATTTTTTCCTTTGATATACAACCATGGAGATATTAAAAATTTTAAAAAGTATGCTTTACTAAAATTTGTGACTTTTATGCTGCCTAACTTTTTACATAATAGTTATACAAAAAAACTTTTTGTACAAAACATGTAGCAAATTTAATGCTCTACAGCTTTTGTTTAAAAGATTTTACTCTGCGACATACTGTCACGAAGATGTGATTAAAGAACAACAAAGATATGAAAACGTCATTTAACTAAATTTATGTTACTTTTATGCTGCGGAACTTGTTTACAAACGACTCTACAAAATCTTTTTGTACAGAAGATGTAGCAAAAAGCTACACAAATCTGAAAAAATAATTCCACTAAAATGTGTTACTTTTTGCTGCCTAAGTCTTTACAAATAATTTTCCAAAAAAAGAACTATGTACAAAGTATGTAGCAAATTTAATGCCCTACAACTTTCATTAAAAACATTTTACTCTCTAACATACCATCATTAAGATATGGATTAAAAAGGCACAAAAATGTGTAAACAGTAATTTTACTATAATGTGTTATTTTTTGCTACCTAACATTTTACAAATAATTCTCCAGAAAAACGTTTGGAACAAAAGTTGTAGCAAATATAATTCCCTGCAACCTGTATTACAGAAATTTTCTCTCCGACATACTGTCATGGAAATATGATTAAAAACTAAAAAAATGTAAAAAAAGTAATTTTACTAAAAATGTGTCCTTTTTGATGCCTAACTTTTTACAAATGAGTCTCTAGAAAAACCTATTGTACAAAATATGTAGTAAATTTAATGCCCTACAACTTTTTAATAAGGAGATTTTATTCTCCGACATACTGTCATGGTAATATGATTAAGAAACTACAAAAATGGGAAAAAATTATTTTACTAAAATGCGTTACTTTTTGCTGCTTAAGTCTTTATAAATAATTCTCCAGAAAAGCACTATATACAAAGTATGTAGCAAATTGAATGCCCTACAACTCTCATTAAAAACATTTTACCCTCTGACATACCGTCATGAAGATATGGATTAAAAAGGCACAAAAATGTGTAAACAGTAATTTTACTAAAATGTGTTACTTTTTGCTGCCTAAGTCTTTACAAATAATTCTCCAGAAAAGCACTATATACAAAGTATGTAGCAAATTGAATGCCATACAACTCTCATTAAAAACATTTTACCCTCTGAAGATATGGATTAAAAAGGCACAAAAATGAGTAAACAATAATTTTACTAAAATGTGTTATTTTTTACTGACTAACATTTTACAAATAATTCTCCAGAAAAACGTTTGGAACAAAAGTTGTAACAAATTTAATTCCCTACAACCTGTATTATAGAAATTTTACTCTCCGACATACTATCATGGAAATATGATTAAAAACTAAAAAAATGTAAAAAAAGTAATTTTACTAAAATGTGTCCTTTTTGATGCCTAACTTTTTAAAAATGAGTTCTAGGAAAACCTATTGTACAAAATATGTAGTAAATTTAATGTCCTACAACTTTTTAATAAGGAGATTTTATTCTCCGACATACTGTCATGGTAATATGATTAAGAAACTACAAAAATGTGAAAAAATAATTTTATTAAAATGCGTTACTTTTTGCTGCTTAAGTCTTTATAAATAATTCTCCAGAAAAGCACTATATACCAAGTATGTAGCAAATTTAATGCCCTACAACTCTCATTAACAACATTTTACTCTCTGACATACCATGATTAAGATATGGATTAAAAGGCACAAAAATGTGAAAACTGTAATTTTACTAAAATGTGTTATTTTTTGCTGCCTAACATTTTACAAATAATTCTCCAGAAAAATATTTTGAACAAAAGTTGTAGCAAATTTAACTCCCTGCTTCTATTAAAGATGTTTTACTCTTTAACATACTATCATGGATTTATGATTAAAAAGCGTCATAAATGTTAAGACTGTCATTTTACAAAAATGCGCTGCTTTTATGCTGCTCAACATTTTACAAACGATTCTACAAAAACTTTTTGTACAAAATATGTAGTAAATGTAATGCTCTAAAACTTTTATTTATAATATTTTACTCTCTGACGTACCATCATTAAGATATGGATTAAAAAGGCACAAAAATGAGCAAACAGTAATTTTACTAAAATATGCTACCTTTTTGCTGCCTAACATTATACAAATAATTTTCCAGAAAAACATCTGAAACAAGAGTTGTAGCAAATTAATTGCCCTACAACTTTTATTAAAAACATTTTACTTTCTGACATACTGTCATTGAGATATTATTAAAAAACGACAAAAATGTGAAAAAAGTAATTTTACTAAAAGTGTTATTTTATGCTGCGCAGCCTTTTACAAACGATTCTACAAACAAAATTTTGTACAAAATATGTAAAACATTTAATGTTCTAAAACTTTTATTAAAGACATTTTACTATCTGACATGCTGTTATTGAGATATTATTAAAAAAACAACAAAAATGTGAAAAAAGTAATTTTACTAAAAGTGTTATTTATATGCTGCGCAGCCTTTTACAAACGATTCTACAAACCAAATTTTGTACAAAATTTGTAAAACATTTAATGTTCTACAACTTTTATTAATGACATTTCTGTTATACTGTCATTGCGATATTATTAAAAAACGACAAAAATGTGAAAAAAGTAATTTTACTAAGTGTTATTTTTATGCTGCGCAGCTTTTTACAAACGATTCTACAAACAAAATTTTGTAGAAAATATGTAAAACATTTAATGTTCTACAACGTTCTTTAGAGACATTTTACTTTTTGACATACTGTCATTGAGATATTATTAAAAAACGATAAAAATGTGAAAAAAAGTAATTTTACTAAAAGTGTTATTTTTATGCTGCGCAGCTTTTTACAAACGATTCTACAAATAAAATTTTGTACAAAATATGTACAAAATTTAATGTTTTACAACTTTTATTAAAGACATTTTACTTTCTGACATACTGTTATTGCGATATTATTAAAAAACGACAAAAATGCGAAAAAAGTAATTTTACTAAAAGTGTTATTTTTATGCTGCGCAGCCTTTTACAAACGATTATACAAACAAAATTCTGTACAAAATATGTAAAAAATTTAATGTTCTATAACTTTTATTAATGACATTTTACTTTCTGGCATACTATCATTGCGATATTATTAAAAAACGACAAAAATGTGAAAAAAGTAATTTTACTAAGTGTTATTTTTATGCTGCGCAGCTTTTTACAAACTATTCTACAAACAAAATTTTGTACAAAATATGTAAAAAATTTAATGTTTTACAACTTTTATTAAAGACATTTTACTTTCTGACATACTGTTATTGCGATATTAAAAAACGACAAAAATGTGAAAAAAGTAATTTTACTAAAAGTGTTATTTTTATGCAGCGCAGCGTTTTACAAACGATTCTACAAACAAATTTTGTACAAATTTACTGCTCCACATTTTTTATTAACAATATTTTACTCTCCGGTAGTCATGGAGATATTCTAATAGGGCGGAAGTGGTGTAAGTTTAAACTTTGATCTTTAAAAGTGAAAAGTTAGTTATGACGACGTCACGTGATCCCCGAAGCATGAATGACCTTGAAGGGTACAAAAGTTTGCAAAAAGAACCTTAAATTTTCCCATAAGACCAATACTTTGTTTTTTGATGCCGTACGAACACTGTTTATCTACTATAGTGGTATCGTTGTTTTAAGGAATTATTATTGCTTGTAAATATTTGTGAACCATTTGTATAAAGGACTGTAAAATACAAGTACACTTCGATTAGAATTCCTTTAAAAAATCTACAAAATCCATGGACACACAGAACAAAAATAAGATTTAGGAATTCTTGATAATCACAGGGTTATCACTGATACCCCCCTCTAACGACACAAGAATTAAATTTACAGTTCGACATCATCGTTTAAACTATTGGTTTAGTACTCGCCTGTCAGAAGCTTGGCGTTTTTCAACCCTGTATCAAAAACTAGTTAACCTCAAAAATCTCTGTTAAGTAGACAACGAAACAAAAAATATAAAACCCAAATAAAAATATTATTATTTTTAAAATATTACTACAACGAATCGGTCAAACAACCCCGGTCCATTATAAATCCAAACACATACACCCTCGTCTTTGACCTTCGTGAATTCATGTTTTCATGGATCGCCATGGGGTCTTTGTAGACCCGACGGACGGTGTGGTCCCCATTGATAACCACAGGAGTTTGAAACTCTTCTAAAACGTACGTATTTAAACGACAACAAGAAACAAGAAAAGTTTGTCGAATAATAATAACCATATCCTCAATATAAAAATAGTTGTATACTGGAACTTTGCCTTATTACTGGCTAATTTACGGCTGTTTTTTCGCCTTTTTGTTGTAGTTAGAGCATGAAGGTAACTCAATTAGCGTCGGTTATTCTTGGTGACGACTAGACCACACTAAATACTAATTTAATTGCAAATATAAATAGAGAAGTGTTAAGGCGCGATTTGTACGCTACGCTTAATTTGGGATTGACTCATTTTATCACCTTGAAATGGTCCATCGAGTTGGAAGCGAATCAAATTTCAGAAATAATTTTGTTGTAAATCGAGCATAAGTGTTTTCTCTTTTTACATCCTAAATTGCAGTAATAAGAAATACATTTCAAACACTTTGGGATTGTGCGGCGGCGTGTCAAATTCGACACGTCCTTGATTGTCACGTGATTCGACTAGATGTCGTTAGGGCGCCCACCTATATTTGGAGAATAAATTATTTTATCTCTGTTACAAACTTTGATAGTTCAAATCCTAGAGTATAGATACACCCTTTTCCTTTGGTTCCACGCATATCTCCACTATTTTTCACCCTTTCTACGCCCTTCCACTGTCTGTACTATCTTTTCCTTTGGTTCCACGCAGCTCTCCACTATTTTCCACCTTTTCTACGCCCTTCCACTGTCTGTACTATCTTCCTTAATCTGGTCGTAGTCCATAAGCCTAAATTCCGCCTTCTTCTGTAAATCGCCGTCTTCTACCACCGCCATAGCTATTACTTTCAAATTCCGTTAAGTATCTTAAGTACAGCTTCATTATTATGGCTTATAAGCTTAAGTCTTTACTATCCTCTACAACAAAGCTTTCGGTCTTGTTTTCTATCACTGACTTATCTATTCTATTTAGCCATTCTATCAATCTGTACCTACTCTTTTGTAAAACTGATTTACTTTGTCTTAGAATCTTACTTGTCTTTGGACCTTCTATAAAAATCAGCATAGGCGTCTTCACTAATCTGGTTTAAGTGCTTGAGGTTTTGCTATTTACGAATCATACCTCCTACTACGTCCTCTGCAACTGCCATAACTAATCCTTTCAGCCCATGTTAACTATCAATCAATACAGCTTTATGATTCTGGTCTGTAGGTTTGAATCTTTGCTTTCCTCTACAAATCTTACCTGTCTTTAGACCTCTTATAAAAATCAGTATAAACATCTTTACTAATCTGGTTAATGTGCTTGAGGTTTTGCTTTTTACGAATCATACCTTCAACTATATCCTCTACAGCTGCCATAACTAATCCTTTCAGCACCTGTTAACTACCACTCAATACAACTTTATGAATCTGGCCTGTAGGTTTGAGTGCTTTACTCTACAAATCTAACCTGTCTTTGGACCTCTTATAAAAATCAATGTAAACATCTTCACTAATCTGGTTTATGTGCTTGAGGTTTTGCTTTTTACGAATCATACCATCTACTATGTCCTCTACAACTGCCAAAACTAATCCTTTCAGCACCTGTTAACTACCACTCAATACAGCTTTATGATTCTGGTTTGTAGGTTTGAGTCTTTGCTTTCTTCTACAAATCTTACCTGTCTTTGGACCTCCTATAAAAATCAGTATAAATATCTTCACTAATCTGGTTTATGTGTTTGAGGTTTTGCTTTTCATGAATCATACCTTCTACTATGTCCTCTACAACTGCCATAAGTAATCCTTTCAGCCCCTGTTAATTAACACTCGATACAGCTTTATGATTCTGGTCTGTAGGTCTGAGTTTTTGTGTTCCTCTACAAATCTTACCCGTCTTTGGACCTTCTATAAAAATCGGTATAAACATCTTCACTAACCTGGTTTATGTGCTTGGGGTTTTGTTTTATACACATCATACCTCCTACTATGTCCTCTACAACATCCATAAATAATCCTTTCAGCCCCTGTTAACTACCATTCAATACATCTTTATGATTCTGGTCTGTAGGTTTGAGTCTTTGCTTTCCTTTACAAATCTTACTTGTATTTGGTCCTCCTATAAAAATCAATATAAACATCTTCACTAATCTGGTTTATGTGCTCGAGGTTTTGCTTTTTACGAATCATACCATCTACTATGTCCTCTACAACTGCCATAACTAATCCTTTCAGCACCTGTTAACTACCACTCAATACAGCTTTATGATTCTGGTTTGTAGGTTTGAGTCTTTGCTTTCCTCTACTAATCTTACCTGTCTTTGGGCCTCCTATAAAAATCAGTATAAATATCTTCACTAATCTGGTTTATGTGTTTGATGTTTTGCTTTTTATGAATCATACCTTTTACTCTGTCCTTTACAACTGCCATAACTAATCCTTTCAGCCACTGTTAACTACCACTCAATACAGCTTTATCCTTCTGGTCTATAGGTTTGAGTCTTTACTTTCCTCTACAAATCTTACCTGTCTTTGGACCTCCTATAAAAGTCAGTATAAATATCTTCACTAATCTGGTTTATGTGTTTGAGGTTTTGCTTTTTATGAATCATACCTTCTACTCTGTACTCTACAACTGCCATAACTAATCCTTTCAGCTCTTGTTAACTACCCCTCAATATAGCTTTATGATTCTGGTCTGTAGGTTTGAATCTTTGCTTTCCTCTACAAATCTTACCTGTTTTTGGACCTCCTATAAAAATCAATGTAAACATCTTCACTAATCTGGTTTATGTGCTTGAGGTTTTGCTTTTTACGAATCATACCTTCTACTCTGTACTCTACAACTGCCATAACTAATCCTTTCAGCTCTTGTTAACTACCCCTCAATATAGCTTTATGATTCTGGTCTGTAGGTTTGAATCTTTGCTTTCCTCTACAAATCTTACCTGTTTTTGGACCTCCTATAAAAATCAATGTAAACATCTTCACTAATCTGGTTTATGTGCTCGAGGTTTTGCTTTTTACGAATCATACCATCTACTATGTCCTCTACAACTGCCATAACTAATCCTTTCAGCACCTGTTAACTACCACTCAATACAGCTTTATGATTCTGGTTTGTAGGTTTGAGTCTTTGCTTTCCTCTACAAATCTTACCTGTCTTTGGGCCTCCTATAAAAATCAGTATAAATATCTTCACTAATCTGGTTTATGTGTTTGATGTTTTGCTTTTTATGAATCATACCTTTTACTCTGTCCTTTACAACTGCCATAACTAATCCTTTCAGCCACTGTTAACTACCACTCAATACAGCTTTATCCTTCTGGTCTATAGGTTTGAGTCTTTACTTTCCTCTACAAATCTTACCTGTCTTTGGACCTCCTATAAAAATCAGTATAAACATCCTCACTAATCTGGTTAATGTGTTTGAGGTTTTACTTTTTACAAATCATTCCTCCTACTATGTCCTCTGCAACTGCCATCACTAATCCCTTCAGCCCGTGTTAACTACCCCCCGATACAGCTTTATGATTCTGGTCTATAGGTTTGAGTCTTTGCTTTCCTCTACAAATCTTACCCGTCTGTAAACCTCTTATAAAAATCAGTATAAACATCTTCACTAATCTGGTTAATGTGCTTGAGGTTTTGCTTTTTACGAATCATACCTTGTACTATGTCCTCTACAAGTGCCATAACAAATCCTTTCAGCCCCTGTTAACTACCACTCAATACAACTTTATGAATTTGGTCTGTAGGTTTGAGTCTTTGCTTTCCTCTACAAATCTTACCTGTCTTTGGACCTCCTATAAAAATCAATGTAAACATCTTCACTAATCTGGTTTATGTGCTTGAGGTTTTGCTTTTTACGAATCATACCTTGTACTAGGTCCTCTACAAGTGCCATAACAAATCCTTTCAGCCCCTGTTAACTACCACTCAATACAGATTTATAATTCTGGTCTATAGGTTTGAGTCTTTGCTTTCCTCTACAAATCTTACCTGTCTTTGGGCCTCCTATAAAAATCAGTATAAACATCTTCACTAATCTGGTTAATGTGCTTGAGGTTTTGCTTTTTACGAATAATACCTCCTAATATGTCCTCTACAACTGCCATAACTAATCCTTTTTCAGTTTAAAAATTTGATAAATTTTTGGTTTTTAAAAATTTCCACACTTAAAATTTCCGATTTTGTTCAATTACTAATTTTCCACACATGTACAATTTTTAAAGTTATTGTTTTTCTAAATTAGGTACCCATTCCCTAAAATTTTCAATTTTTAGTTTCTCATTTTAAAATTATCCATTTAAAAGTGTTTAATATTCTAAGTAAGCAAATTTCAAAATTTCGGGTAACCATACTCTCTAAATTTGGAAGTTTCCAAATCTGGTTATTTTCAATTTATAAAACTCATTTTTTTAGAAATTTCAAAGTTAGAGCATTTCTATTTCGGGTTTCAGAATTTGAAAATTTCACATTTTTTAAAATTTTCCAATTTCAAAATTTCACACTTTTCAATTATTAATTTTTAAAATTTATAATCTCTAAGTTTCTCAATTTTGAAACTCCTAGATTTTTAAAATTCATGATTATCAATATTTTACATTTGAAAAATTTTGTGTTCAAATCCTATTTTGTCTTAATATTCATTTTTCAAAAATTGACACTTTCGAAATTTTTGGTTTTAATTTTCAGCTTTCAAAACTTCAAATTTTTTAAATTTTTAGTAACGGTTTTTGAATTCAAAATTTTTTTTAGAAATTCAGTCTTCAAAACTTCATTTTCAGTTTTCCAATTTTACAATTTTAATTTTTTAACATTTCAGGATTTAAAAATTTTCAAATTCTATAATTTTACATTCTCAGACTTTCCAGTTTTAAAATTTACGATTTCCAGAATTTTCTATTTGTTCGATTTCAAATCTTCCAAATGTTCTAATTTTCATATAGTTTTTTCAACATTTCCCACTTTCAAAATTTTCATTTTTAATACTTATTTTCAAATTTCCAGTTTTCATTGTGGCAAATTTATAAAATTTGAATTTTGAACACTGCGAAATCGTATCTATTTCTAACCAACAAAGTGTTGTATTTTCAAAATTCCTAGGTTTTGGATTTTTGATATAACTAATTATTAAAATTTCGAAATTTCAATTCTCCCAGTTTCAAAAATTTTAATTTAAAAAATTTCGCATTTTTAAATTTCCAATAACGTTTTTGATTTTCAGGGGAATGTAGTGTGGCGCCACTTGGTCTAACTGTGATTACATTATAACGTAACGAAGCATTCGTACATAAAAGGTGATTAAAAGCAAAGATACACTTTTCGAACGAATTTTGATTGACAGGTATAAGATTTTATAATTTTAGATTACAATAGGTACATGCGAAATGTTACTAACAAATTCTGGTATGTTGTAGTAGGGTCTAGAATAATTTGATAATGTATAAATTAGCCTTAAAAGGTTCTGCGGTTCATTTCTGATCGAGCTTTGATCACGATGTTAGTTCTGAAGCTAAATTCTTATTAAAGCTTTGATTACGATATGTTCTATTGTAAAGCTTTGGATATAAATTACTATACGTGATTATGTAAATTCATAATTAGTGCTTGGGTAGTTAATCATAGTGCTTTGTTAGTATGTAATTTAAAAGATAATACTTGTACTGTCGTGGGAGTTTTTAGAAATTTTATTGTAAGTACGAGCTGGTGAAAAGGCTTGTGGAATCTTCGTATTTTTTTAAATAATTAATTTGTATAAGGAAGTTATTCAATAAACATCAATTTTCTTTAACTTGAATTAAAAGCGTTCGCATGAACCTCAGAAATCTTCTAAATGTGTTCTTAATAAACGCCATTTTAAAGTGATTAACAAAAAGATTTGCTTTCGATTGCGGTCTTCGACGATTCAATCAGCTTTAAAATTTTATGATAACATCAGCAATCAATAATCCAAATTTTCCAATCAAAGTGACCTTGTTTTTACAAGAAAGGTTAATTAAAATTTCTCCTATACCCAATAACTTCCATAAAACTTTCAGCTTCTTGAGATTACTTTTCAGACGTTGAAATCGCGCGTGTAAAACATAATTTGTGACGTCAAAATTCAAATTCAAAATTTTCACTTTCAAAATTCTTGATTTACAAATTTTCACATTTTCAAATATTTGAAATTTTTAAGTACCAAAGTTTTCAATTTATAGAATTTCTTATCAAGTTTCGAATTGACTAATTTTAAAAATTTTTGATTTAAAAAATTTCGAGTATTTAAAATGTCTATATTTTTAAATTTCCACGAGGTTGCTTATTATGGCACCAATAAAATTCCTTCTTTAGGAATTCAAAGTTACAACATTCCTGGTTTCCAAAAATGTCAAATTTTTGAGTTTCAAAATTTGAAAATTTTACATTTTCGAAATTCATGTTCTTAAAAATTTCTCATTTTTAAAATGTGGAATTTTAACTTTCTCACTTGTACCTCCTACTATGTCCTCTACAACTGCCATAACTAATTCTTTCAGCTTCTGTTAACTTCCACTCAATACAGCTTTATGATTCTGGTCTGTAGTTTTGAGTCTTTGCTTTCCTCTACAAATCTTATCTGTCTTTAGACCTCCTATAAAAATCTTTACAAATCTTGTTTATGTGTTTGAGGTTTTGCTTTTTACGAATCATACCTTTAACTATGTCCTCTACAACTGCCATAACTAATCCTTTCAGCCCCTGTTAACTACCATTCAATACAACTTTATGATTCTGGTCTGTAGGTTTGAGTCTTTGCTTTCCTCTACAAATCTTACCTGTCTTTGGACCTCCCATAAAAATTAGTATAAACATCTTCACTAATCTGGTTAATGTGCATGAGGTTTCGCTTTTTACGAATCATACCTCCTAATATGTCCTCTACAACTGCCATTACTAATCCTTTCAGCCCCTATTAACTACCACTCAATACAGCTTTATGATTCTGGTCTGTAGGTTTGAGTCTTAGCTTACCTCTACAAATCTTACCTGTCTTTGGTTCTCCTATAAAAATCTTTACTAATCTTGTTTATGTGTTTGAGGTTTTGCTTTTTACGAATCAAACCTTCAACTATGTCCTCTACAACTGCCATAACTAATCCTTTCAGCCCCTGTTAACTACCACTCAATACAGCTTTATGATTCTGGTCTGTAGGTTTGAGTCTTAGCTTACCTCTACAAATCTTACCTGTCTTTGGTTCTCCTATAAAAATCTTTACTAATCTTGTTTATGTGTTTGAGGTTTTGCTTTTTACGAATCAAACCTTCAACTATGTCCTCTACAACTGCCATAACTAATCCTTTCAGCCCCTGTTAACTACCACTCAATACAGCTTTATGATTCTGGTCTGTAGGTTTGAGTCTTAGCTTACCTCTACAAATCTTACCTGTCTTTGGTTCTCCTATAAAAATCTTTACTAATCTTGTTTATGTGTTTGAGGTTTCGCTTTTTACGAATCATACCTCCTAATATGTCCTCTACAACTGCCATTACTAATCCTTTCAGCCCCTATTAACTACCACTCAATACAGCTTTATGATTCTGGTCTGTAGGTTTGAGTCTTAGCTTACCTCTACAAATCTTACCTGTCTTTGGTTCTCCTATAAAAATCTTTACTAATCTTGTTTATGTGTTTGAGGTTTTGCTTTTTACGAATCAAACCTTCAACTATGTCCTCTACAACTGCCATAACTAATCCTTTCAGCCCCTATTAACTACCACTCAATACAGCTTTATGATTCTGGTCTGTAGGTTTGAGTCTTAGCTTACCTCTACAAATCTTACCTGTCTTTGGTTCTCCTATAAAAATCTTTACTAATCTTGTTTATGTGTTTGAGGTTTTGCTTTTTACGAATCAAACCTTCAACTATGTCCTCTACAACTGCCATAACTAATCCTTTCAGCCCCTGTTAACTACCACTCAATACAGCTTTATGATTCTGGTCTGTAGGTTTAAGTCTTTGCTCTCCTCTACAAATCTTACCTGTCTTTGGACCTCCTATAAAAATCAGTATAAATATCTTCACTAATCTGGTTTATGTGCTTGAGGTTTTGCTTTTTACGAATCATACTATCTACTATGTCCTCTACAACTGCCATAAGTAACCCTTTTAGCCCCTGTTAACTACCACTCAATACAGCTTTATGATTGTGGTTTGTAGGTTTGAGTCGTTGCTTTCCTCTACAAATCTTACCTGTCTTTAGACCTCCTATAAAAATCAGTAAAAATATCTTCACTAATCTGGTTTATGTGTTTGAGGTTTTGCTTTTTACGAATCAAACCTTCAACTATGTCCTCTACAACTGCCATAACTAATCCTTTCAGCCCCTGTTAACTACCACTCAATACAGCTTTATGATTCTGGTCTGTAGGTTTAAGTCTTTGCTCTCCTCTACAAATCTTACCTGTCTTTGGACCTCCTATAAAAATCAGTATAAATATCTTCACTAATCTGGTTTATGTGCTTGAGGTTTTGCTTTTTACGAATCATACTATCTACTATGTCCTCTACAACTGCCATAACTAATCCTTTCAGCCCCTGTTAACTACCACTCAATACAGATTTATGATTCTGGTCTGTAGGTTTGAGTCTTTGCTTTCCTCTACAAATCTTACCTGTCTTTGGACCTCCTATAAAAACCAGTATAAATATCTTCACTAATCTGGTTTATGCGTTCGAGGTTTTGCTTTTTACGAATCATACCTCCTACTATGTCCTCAACAACTGCCTTAAGTAATCCTTTTAGCCCCTGTTAACTACCACTCAATACAGCTTTATGATTCTGGTTTGTAGGTTTGAGTCTTTGATTTCCTCTACAAATCTTACCTGTCTTTGGACCTCCTATGAATATCAGTATAAACATCTTCACTAATCTGGTTTATGTGTTTGAGGTTTTGCTTTTTACGAATCATACCTTCTACTATGTCCTCTACAACTGCCATAACGAATCCTTTCAGCCCCTGTTAACTACCGCTCAATACAGCTTTATGATTATAGACTATAGGTTTGAGTCTTGCTTTGCTGTACAAAACTTATCTTCAGTCTGGTCCTCTATCACTGCTTTAGCTCCTCTAACCATTTGTACCTACCGCCTTTTAAATTTGCTGTCCTTTGTTTTCTACAAATCTTACTTTCTTCTAGGTTCTCCATCACAGTAATAACTATACCTTTCAACCCCCGTTAAGCATCTCTAAATGCAGCTTTATTATTCCAGTTTATAGCCTTTGTCTTTAGTTTTCTGTACCATCGTGCCTTCTGCCTTGTCCACTATCACTATCTGTATCTGTATCGTTTATGTAGTTTATATGCCTGAGGCTTTGAATTCTTCTACAAATCTTACCTTCTGCTACGTCCTCTACTACTGACATAGCTAATCCTTTCAGCCCCTGATACCCACCGCTCAATAGAGCTTTATTATTCTGGTCTATAAGTTTGAGTCTTTGCTTTCTTCTACAAATCTTATCTTCTGCTTTGTTCTATACCACTGCCATAGCCAATCCATGTAGTCCTTGTTAACAAACTCTAAATATATATTTATAGAAGTTTAATCTTACTTTCTGTCTGGTTCTCTATCACTGCTTGAGCTACTCATTTTATAGTCCATCTAACTATTTGTACCTACGCTCTTATTACCTCTTGATTTGTCCTCTACCGCCACAATTGCCAATCCTTTCAGTCCTTGTTAACAAACTCTCAAAATATATTTAAAAAACTTGAGTCTTGCTTTCTTCTATGAATATTACCGTCTGTCCGGTCCTCTATCACTGCTTTAGCTACTTCATGTAGCTCCTCTAACTATTTGTACTTACGGAATTTTTAATTTGCTCTATCATGAACCTTACATTCTACTAGTTTCCTCATCACAGCCATAACTATTCTTTTGAACCCCCGGTTAACTATCTCTAAATGCAGCTTTAGTACTCTAGTCTATAAGCTTTGTCTTTACTTTACTCTACCACCCTGCCTTCTGTCTGTATCGCTTATGTGGTTTATGTGCTTGAGCCATAGTCAATCCTTTCGGTCCTTGTTAACTAACTTCAAATCGTATTTAAGTCTTTGCTTTCTTTTATAAATCTTTCCTTCTGCCTGGTCTTCTATCACTGCTTTAGCTATTCTCTTTACTCTCTTTAACTATTTGTACCTACGCCTTTTTAAATTTGCTCTCCGTTGCTTTCTACGAATCTTAGTTTCTGCTAGGTTCTCCATCACAGTCATTACTACTCTTTTCCACTCACGTTAACTATCTCAAAATGCCGCTTTATTATTCTAGTCTATAAGCTTTGTCTTTACTTTCCTCTACCATCTTGCCTTCTGCCTTGTCTACTACCATATCTGTATCTGTATCGCTTATGTAGTTATATGCTAGAGATTTTGAATTTTTCTACACATCTTACTTTCTGCTGTGTCCTCTAACACTACCATAGCCAATCCTTTCAGTCCTTGTTAACCAACTCTAAATCATATATATTAATCTTGGGTATTTGCTTTCTTATATAAATCTCAACTTCTGCCTGGTTCTCTATCACTGTTTTAGCTATTCTCTCTATCCTCTTTCACCATTTGTACCGACGCCTTTTTTAATTTGCTGTACCTTGCTTTCTACGAATCCCACTTTCTGCTAGATTTTCCATCGCAGTCATAACTATTCATTACCACCTCCGTTAACTATCTTTAAACGCAGCTTTACCATTCTAGACAATAAACTTTGTCTTTTCTTTCCTATACCATATTGCCTTCTGCCTTGTCCACTAAGATTATCTGTATCTGTATTGCCTATGCAGTTTATTTGTTTGAGGTCTTAAATTCTTCTACGCATCTTACCTTATGCTATGTCTTCTACCACTACCATAGTTGATCTTTTGAGCTCCTGTTAACTACCGATCAATACGGTTTATTTATTCTGGTGTATAAGCTCGGGGTCTTTGCTTTCCTCTACCAAACTTAGCTTTTGATTTATCCTCTACCACCACAATTGCCAATCCTTCCAGTCCTTGTTAACAAACTCTCAATATATATTTATCAAACTTGAGTCTTTCCTTTCTTCTATAAATCTTGCTGTCTCTTTGGTTCTTTATCACTGCTTTAGTTACTCCCTTAAGCCCCTCTAACTATTTGTACCTAGGCCTTTTGTAATTTGCTCTATCTTGAATCTTACTTTCTGCCAGGTTCCCCATCACAGTCATAGCCATTCCTTTCAAACCGCGCTAACTATTTCTATTCCAGCCTGTAGGCTTTGTCTTTACTTTCCTCTATCATCTTGCCTATTGCCTTGTCCACTATCACTATCTGTATCTGTATCGCTTATGCAGTTTATATGCTTAAGGTTTTGTTTTCTTCTACAAATCTTACCTTCGGCTATGTCCTCTACCACTGTCACAACTAATCCTTTCTGTCTACCTTTCAATACAGCTTTACTATTCTGATCTATAAGCTTGAGTCGTTGCTTTCCTCTACAAATCTTACCGTCTGCTTTGTCCTCTACCGGCACCATAACCAATCCCTTTAGTCCTTCTTAACAAACTTTAAATATATATTTATAAAGCTTGAGTCTTTGCTTTCTTCTATAAATCTTACTTTCTGTCTGATCCTCTATCACTGCATTAGCTACTCTTAACTATTTATACGTACGCCTTTTTAATTTGTTCTACCTTGAACCCTAGTTTGTGCTAGGTTCCCTATTACAGTCTTAACTATTCCCGTCAACCTTCGTTCACTGTCTCAAAATGACGATTTATTATTCCTTTGTCTTTACGCCATTTTGTCTTCTACCTTCCAGCATCACTGTCTGTATTTGCATCACTTATTTAGTTTATGTGCTTGATGTTTTGAATTCTTCTACAAATCGTACCTTCTGTTATGTCCTCTATCACTGCCATAAGTAATCCTTTCAGCCCCTGTTAACTACCACTCAATACAGCTTTATGATTCTTGTGTATAGGTTTGAGTCTTTGCTTTCCTCTATAAATCTATCCTTTTACTTTGTCCTCTACCACCACCACCATAGCCAATCCTTTTAATCCTTGTTAACAAACACTAAATATATATTTATAAACTTCAGCCTTTGCTTTCTGGTCTATAGGATTGAGTCTTTGCTTACCTTTACAAATCTTACCTTCAGTTTGGTCCTCTATCACTGCTTTAGCCCCTCTAACCATTTGTACCTACGTTTTTTAAATTTGCTGTACCTTGGTTTTACGAATCTTACTTTCTTCTAGGTTTTCCATTACAGTAATAACTATTCCTTTCAACCCCCGTTAACCATCTCTAAATGCAGCTTTTATTATTCCAGTTTATAGGCTTTGTCTTTACTTTTCTGTACCATCGCGCCTTCTGACTTGTCCACTATCACTATCTATATCTGTGTCGCATATGTAGTTTTTGTGCTTGAGGTTTTGAATTCTTCTACAAATCTTACCTTCTGCTGTGTTTTCTACTACTGCCATAAGCTAATCCTTTCAGCCTCTGTTAACTACCCCTCAATACAGCTTTATGATTCTGGTCTATAAGCTTGAGTCTTTGCTTTTCTCTACAAAGCTTACCTTCTGCTTTGTCCTATCCACTGCCATAGCCAATCCATGTAGTCCTTGTTAACAAATTCTAACTATATATTTATAGAACTCTTGATTTGTCCTCTACCGCCACTATTGCCGATCCTTTGTTAATTCGCCGTGCTTGATTTTTGTCTTCTTCTACAAATCTTTCTTCTGCCTTGTCCTCTATCGGTGTTTTAGCTGTTTTTTTTTTTAATTTTAGTTCCGTGTAACTATTTGTATCTATATATTTTTTTGATTAAGTCTGACCAAATTAGAAAAACAAGTGCAAATACTTAGAAGAAACTAAAAACAATAGTAAAGACACTGACTGAGAATAAGGCAGAAAGAAGATTTGTAGAAGAAGCAGACTCAAACACAGACCAAATTAGACTGTATAGAAGTAGGCAAAACTTAAGCACACAGGGCTAGCAAAAATGCACGAACAGGGCTTAAAAAAACAGCTATGGGAGTGTTTAGAGGACAAAGCAGAAGTCCTGACTTGTAGAGTTAGCCAAAGACACAAGCATGTATACCGGATTAACAAGAATGTCGGTACAAATAGTTAAAACAAGTTAAAAGAAACAGCTAAGGCGCTGATAGAAAACAGGATAGATAGATCAAGATTTATAGAAGAGGTGAAAATTCAAACACAAAGGTTATATTAAAAAAATGTATAGATACAAATAGTTACACGGAACTAAAACTAAAACGCCGATAGAGGACAAGGCAGAAGAAAGATTTGTAGAAAAAGGTAAAACTCAAGCACAAAGAATTAGCAAAGAATTATATACAGGTACTTACAGCGGGCTTTGGGGAATTGTTAAGGCACTGATAGAAGATAGAGCAGATTTGTAGAAGATTGTAAAGAAAAGGAAAGCAGAAGGTAAGCTTGGTAGAAAAAGGCAAAGTAGATCAGATTAAAAAATAGACACAGGGACTGAAGAGAATATCTAAAGCAGTGAAAAAGGACACGACAGATTGTAAGGTTTGTAGAGAAAAGCAGAAACTCCAGCTTATAGGCCAAAATAATTAAAATCTATTTAGAGATTATTTAGAGGAGTCGAAAAGAATAGTTATGACTGCGGTAGAGTACAGAGCAGAAAGTAAGATTTGTAGAAGAAGGCAAATTAAATTAGATTAAAAAAGTTGTTAGTACAAAATGGATACGAGGGCTAAAAAGAATACCTAAAATAGTGATAGAGGACAATCCAGAAGGTAAGATTTGTCCTCTACAATCAGTTTAATAAAGATCTATTTAAAGATAACTAACATGGCTGAAACGAATAGCTATGTTAGCGGTAGAGGACACAACAGAAACGATTCGCAGAAGAAGGCGAAATCGCAAGTACATACACCAGATAACCAAATATGTATAGACAGATACTTATAGGAGGTTTAAAGAAGACGGTGCATAATGAGAGTCGACAGGAATAGGTATGACAATGATGGAAAATGGAGCAGAAGCCAAGATTTGTAGACGAATGCAAAATAAAGCAGATTAAAAAAATATAGTTAAAATAGAGAGAGAAGCTAAAATGAATAGCTAAAACAGTTTCAGAAGACAAGACTCAAGATAATATTTGTACAAGAAATCAAAGATTCAGGCTTAAAGACCAGAATAATACAGCTGCATTTAGTGATAGCAGGAGGGGGTTGAAGGAAAAACTCACAATGATAGAGAACAAAGTAAGAATAGCTAAAGGACTAGCCAGAAAGTAAGATTTATAGATGATGGCAAAAACTCCAGCTTATAGATCAGATTAATAAAGATCTATTTAAAGCTAACTAACGGGGGCTGAAAAGAATAGATATGACAGTGGTAGAGTGAGTCAGATTAGAAAAAGATATAGGTTAAAATAGGTAGAGATGCTGAAAACAATAACTATAACAGTTATAGAGGACAAGATACAAGATAAGATTTGTAGAAGAAATCAAGGACCAGCTTAAAGACCAGAATAATACAGCTGTATTTAGAGATAGCACTAGGGAGTTGAACGGAAGACCAACAATGATAGACAAGAAAGCAAAAGATAATCTTCGTAGAAAAAGGCAAAGTAGATTAGATGAAAGAAGGTCTGACTCTTTCACAATTTATTGTTTGGCCCTTTGTAACTATTTAAACTCGTATCTTTGAAAATTGTAGAGGAAAGCATATGCTTTTCTCCACAATTTTTTTTCTGTCTTTCCTTTCTTAGTGTTTCTTTACAGCTATTTACAACTGCGTTTTATTAATTTATTTATGCTTGCGTGTTGTTCTTTCTCTACATATCTTACCCCGCGCTCTGTTTTTCTAACACTTTGAGCACTCGGTAAGTATCTGTCTATACATCTTTCTTAATCTGGTCTACATGCTTGAGTGTTTGCTTTTCTTTAGAAATTTTGTCATGTCTTGTCCTTCATCCTTATTGTAACTATTCTCTTCAGTTTTCTATAACTATTTTTACCAATATCGTTTTCAATCTGGTCTGTGTGTTTGAATTTGCTTTCTTCTACAAATCTTCCTCCTGCTAGTCCTCTGCTAGTGTCTTGACTGTTTTTTTTTAGGTTCCATAGTCTTCCTCTACAAATCTTACCTTTTGCTATGGCTCTACCACTGTCTTAGCCTCTTGTAACGATATATACTTAATTTAATTTTGACTATAAGAGCATTTTTGAATTTTTCTACAACTATTCTCTTTTGCTGCTGTTCCAACACGTTTTTAACCTAGTCTTCTACAAATCTTACCTTCTGTTCTGCCCACAATCAATCACTGTCTTAACTAATAGTTTCAGTGTCAGGTCTATATACTTGAGTTTGCAGATCTTCTTCACTTTCTGTATTTCTTTTGTCCTCATGCACTTGTTTCTTGGTCTGGTTTTTGCGCATGCGTCTTTATCTTTTACTACAAATCTCATCTACTGCTCTGTCTTCAGTCACTATCTTAACGTTTCTTCTACCTCTCAACTTTACTCTACAAACCATATCTTCTTTCGCTGTCCCAACAATTTTTTTCAAACTGTAGCTATCTGTACCTACATCTTCTTTTATCTGGTTCACATACTTGGGTCCATTCTTTCCCATATTTTTACCTTATTAGGGAACTACAAATCATGTGAACGAGTACTCCAAACACGAACTCAATTCGATAAACCGAACAAGCAAGAAAGAAACTAGAGGCAAAAAAGCAAAGAGGTAAGAAGAGGAAAAGCTGCGCAAACAGGAAAAGAGAAAGGGTATGGATACGAAAGGGCGAGAGAAAAGGGCTTGACCACAAATAAAAGGGGAAGAAGCGTACAAAGACCAAAATCAACTCCGAGGGGATGTTGTATATGTGTAGAATAGATTTTGACAACCACTTTCAAGGCGAATGTATCAGTTGTGGGAAACATTTTCCAAGACAAGTTTTAACGAGTGGGTTCAATGTACTTCACCTCCATGAAAGTTCTCATTTTGGAAGACGCAAGAAAGAAATATTCGAAGGTCATTGTTATTATTATTTTTTTTACTTGAAACGTTTTACATTTATTGGCTTATCTTCCTATGAGGGAGAGGATAATGCTTTCTTATCCACTTCACCCAAATCAGCACGCCTTCATACCAGGAAAATCTACGGAGTCTGCCCTCCACGCTGTTGTAGGACGGATTGCAAAAACCCTTAACAACAACATGTCCGCCTTAGGCGTATTTGTTGATATTGAGGGTACGTTTAGCGAAACCACCTTCGCAAGCATTAACAGAGCTCTGCAGGCACATGGAGCTGATGACACCCTTTGGCAGCTAACTATGCAGATTCTGCGATGTCGACGGGTATACATTAATGTCAGAGAAACCTCCGCAATTAGGGTTGTGGGGAAAGGCTGTCTCTAGGGGGCCGTGCTGTCACCGCTACTATGGAACATAATAGTGGGCAGCCTTCTCCAACGCCTTATTAAGACAGGTTTCTACACGATAGGTTATGCGGACGACATAGCTATTTTAGTAGTCGGCAAATTTGAACAAGTGTTGTGTAATTTGATGGAAGCAGCACGGAGCTATGGTGCTCTCAGAACTCTCTAACCATCAACCCCAATAAAATGGGGCTGGTGCTGTTTACCAATAAAAGGAAGCTGTTGGTAACCAGATTGCCATTGCTCTTCCAAACTTCTCTGTCCCTATCAGAAAAGGTCAAGTACCTGGGCATCGTACTTGACAAGAAGTTGAATTGGGCCAAACACAACCAAATCTACCAAAGCCAACCAAGTGTTTTGGCAATGCAAACGTGCCATAGGCAAACTTTGGGGTCTTCCACCAAAAGTTGTCCTGTGGCTATACAGCACGATAGTAAGGCCGATGCACTGCTATGATGCTGTAGTTTGGTGGCCCAGGAACAGACTGGCCCATGCAGCTAAAGAGCTTACTCATCCAAAGAGCGGCATGTCTAGGCATCACGGGCGCAATGCGATCTACACCTACTGCAGCCTTAAAAGTCATCCTAGGCCGTGCATTTACATTTCCAATGCTCCACCCGAACGTACTACATTGGCCAGGATGCGATTTTTTTGTTGCCTGGAAATTTAAAATTTTGCCGAACCCTTGCCGTTCCATGCAAGGTAGGGATCTTTAACGTGCGTGACAACACTCACACATGGGACCTCCATTTAACCACTCATCTGAACGAGGGCGTAATTTTTGTGAAAAATGCTCACCTGCCATTCTTTAGGCAGTCGGCCGTGTCGTGATTCGAACCCAGAACCTTGGGACCCCTAGTTTTACGTTTACTACATTGATCCACGGCGACGTCAGCCATCCTAGGCCTCACTCCGCTGAACCTACATGTGGAAGAGATGGCTTTGAGAGTGGCAATGAGGCTGCGGTTTATAGGTCTATGGATCGACAAGGGAGGCGATGGAGACACCACAACATACTAAGAGAGGCGGTGCGGGCCAACTCTCCCTTGGGAGGAGTGGTTGATGCGATCGCACCCATAATGATTTCTAAGAAGCGCTTCGGGGTTTGTCTGAACACTGAGGACGCCTCTTTAACGGAGATCTCTATCTTTACAGGTGGCTTCAAAACAAATGAAGGTACCGGGGCAGGCATCTTCCCCGATGACCTAGACCTTCATGAAAGTGTTACGCTAGGCAGACTGGTAACTGTCTTCCAAGCGGAAGTCATAGCCATCGTGCATGGTGCTAACGCCATACTGGAACGCAGAATCCAAAATAAAGCTATAGGTATTCTGAGAGATAGCAGAGCAGCTCTTGAGCTTAAATAAGCAGAAGCTCCTCTCGGGAGTGGTTTACCAATGCCATTGCATTCTCGAGCTCGCTTCTAGTACTAATGTCCTTGAGTTGGTTTGGATCAAAGGGCATTCAAGAGTAAATGGCAACGAACAGGCAAATTCTCTGGCAAGGCAGGGAGCGGCTCGGAGCTTTGTCGGCCCTGAGCGATCGGTTGCTATTGCGCCATCGGCGATGTTCTCCATGATAAGACAAATAACCCACCGCCGTCACAAGGACAGGTGGGCTTGTACAACAAGCTGCCGACAGGAAAAAATGTTTATAAGTGCTCCTATGACCAAAATAAAAAAATTTGTCATATGCTTTCTGAAACAGAAACTACGGATACTAGTGGACATACTGTCCGGGTATTGCATACTAAGGAAGGATCTGCACAGGATGGGCCTGTCAGACTACCCATCTGTCGCGGTTATCAACAGTAGGATGAGACGGCGGAGTACATTCTATGCACCTGCCCGGCGCTCGCCCGACTTCGAGGTTCCATGCTGGGAGATTTCTGGCCTGAGAAGGCCGGAATTCGAAACACCCCCTGGTCTAACATCCTCAAATTCACTTGTAAGGTCGGGTGGTTGAGTACTGAAGGACCAATTTAGGGCAAGGAAGGCAGCACAATGGTCCCACTAGGAGGCCTAAGTGCGTTTGGGATGTGTCACCCTTCCCAATTAAATCAATTCAAATCAAATCTCCCTATCCCATTTTTCTTGCGTGTGGCCCATTGCACCCTAAGCTCTTGGGCGAGATGTACCATTCGCAACTTACTTTAATATCACTTATTTTTTTATTCGCTGGTTTGTTCCGCGCTCCTTGACATTGACTTGTGCTCCAGGTACCGTTTAGATAAGGAACATGTGAAGACATGATAAGGATAAGAATCTCTTCCATTTTGCGGGGGCTTTCGATTTGTTGATAATTACAGAACCGGCGCAACATACTTTAACAAAGAACCTTAATCCAAAAATCACGACTGCTCAAGAACCAAAGAGAATTTTTCTGAGCGGGTTCAAGAAACGCGTACCCAAACAAAGTCCCTGAGGCTAGCGTTCAAGCTAACAATAAGACATCATTTGAACATTTCCTTATCGAACCATTTCGTTTTGCTTAAACTAATCAAGAACTATAAGTACCATAAACCATTGCACAAACACCCACAACCAATCAAGAAACAAAAGAATTTCTCAGGCAACTTTAACCTATAATTAACGAAGAAAGAATCCTCAACTAATTAATAAAAAGGTTTTGACAAGCGACATACTAAAGGAAAAGCTATAAATATTTTTGGGAACGGATTTTAAAGTAGCTTCTAATACCGTGACGAAGCCATAATTTTTGTTTTAGTGGTACCACGAAGGAACCCATTCAGTATAACGACATTAGGCGGGGAAATCGTTATAGAAACCCATAAATTTTAACTTCTTTAAGGCTAATTTTATTCACTATTTAAAGGTAGCATGAATTAGGACAACGTAACATTTTTTTTTCAAATCAATGTATGCTATGGAAGTTGTTGCGGTCAAAAATTAATTTTGAAAAATTTTCAAGAAATTGCCCAGAATATTTTGATGAAACTCATCCCCTCGTCAAATACAAGACCGTTGGTCGCTCGCAAACAATCTTTGAATTTTGAAAAAATGAAGATACTTTAGTAGCGTGCAGTTTGAAAATCGTGGCTGAAGTTACTGTAAAGGAAAATCGTATTTTTCTTCTCTATGTTGTTCGAAAAAAGGACGTGATACGAGAAAACAAATAGGACGTTTGAGGTCGACCGCAAAGCCATCTAAGGAATGTCTTTTATTGTCAAAAAAAACACCAGAAGTCTGTAAGAGATACTGGTCTTCTTTCTGGTAGGGTCATGGTGCTCCATTGTATAACCATCAACAGGATTTTTTCTTGTTGCCAAAATGTATCAGAAGCTAAAAGTAGCATTGGTCATCTTTGGGAACCCGTAGGTAATGTTGGCCATCCTTCATGTAGGGCGATATTGGTCGATTGTGAAACCTTTTGAAGGATATCTTCTCTGAAGAAAGCTATCAGCCGTCTACAAGGATATTGGTCATCTTTTTGGTAGTGCGATGATGGTCGATTGCAAGTAAATCCTGAATTTGTTTTGCTGCAAAGAGTTCCAGGAAACTTCCTTCATGTTGGACGAAGATGGTAGGTTGCAAAATCATTTGAAGCATTTCTTTCGTTGCCAATGGATATCAAGAGCCCATGAGATATTGCTCTTTCTTCTCGTAGAGCGATTGCGGTCAACTGCAAAACCATCTAAAGAATTTCTTGACCTGCCAAAAACCATCTTCAGACTATAAGGAATATTGGCCATCTTTTTTGCAGGACAATGGTGGTCCATTACAAAACTAAGTACAGCAATTGTTTTCTACATAAACCATCAAGAGCCTGTAAGATATATTAGTCCTTTTCCTTGTAGGACGATGGTAATCGATTACAAAACCATCCAAATTAATTTTTTACTACCATAAGGCATTAGGGAGCCATAAGAGATATGTCTTCTTCCTCGTAGCGCAATGCTGGTCGATTGCAAAACCAAGTAAGGATTTTCTCAGGAGTTTGTAAGACATAGTACTCCCATTTCTTTTAGGGCGGTTATGGTCAATTACAATACCATCCAACTGGTTTCCTTTGCTGCCAAAAGTTTCCAGGAAATGTAAAAGATAATGTTCCCCTATCATGTAAGCGATGCTGGCTAACCACAATGTCATCTCCAAAATTTTATTTGCTGTCAAAGGATTACCGAAACCTATAAGTGATTTTAGTCCTATTCCTTGTTAGGGCGATGGTGGTCGATTGCTAAATCATCCAAATGAATTTTTTACTGCCATAACATATCCGGGAGCTTAAGAGATGTGTTCTTTCTTGTTAGGCGATGGTGGTCGATTGCAAAATCAAGTAAAGAACTTCTTCAGGGGTCTACAAGACATTTTACTCACTTTTCTCGTAGGGCGATGGTTGTCGATTACAAAACCATCCAACTGGTTTCCCTTATTGCCAAAAAATTTCAAGAGAGTATAAAAGATAGTGGTTCACATTCTTGTAAGCGATGGTTCTCAATTGTCAACCCCAATACCATCTAAGGAATTATTAGGCGCCTTTTGTGTAGGGCGTTGGTGGTCAGTTACATAACCATTCAACTGTTTCTTTTTGCTGCCAAAAGTTTCTAGGAGATGCAGAAGTTAATATTCCCCTTTCATGTAAGCGATGGTGGTCAACTACAATACCATCTAAAAAAATTTTATGCTGCCAAAGGATAACCGAAGCCTGATATTAGTTCTCTTTCTTGTAGGGCGATGGCGGTCGATTGCAAAACCAAGTGAAGGATTTCTGCGGGAGTCTATAAGATATATTACTCCCATATCTTGTAGGGCTGTGGTGGTCAATGGCAACACCAAGTAAAAAATTTCTGCAGGAGTCTATAGGACGTATTACTCCCATTTTTGAAGGGCAATGGTGGTCAATTACAAAATCATTCAACTGGTCTTTTGCTACCAAAAGTTTTCAAGAGCTGTAAAAGATAAGTTTCTGTTTTCTTATAAGCGATGGTGGTCAACCACAATACAATCTACAAAATTTTGTTTGCTGCCAAAGCATAACCGAAGTCTACAAGTGACATTTGTCTCCTTTTTTGTAGGGCTATGGTGGTCAATTGCATAACCAAGTAAAGGATTTGGTTTACTGCAAGAGACATCGCAAGACCATAAGAGATATTATCCCTCTTTCTTGTATGGCAATTTTGGTCGATTTTAAAACTATCTGAAGGTTTTGTTTTGCTGCCAAAAGGTATGAGTAATCAATAAGAGGCATTGGTCATCTTTCTTGTAGGCGATGGTTGGAAATTGCAAAACCAAGTAAAGAATTTGTCTTGTTACAAAAGGTATCAAAAGACCATAAGAGATATTAACTTCTTTCTTATTGGATGTTGGTGGTCGATTGCGAAACTATCTAAATAGTTTCTTCTGCAGTCGAAATATATCAGGAGACTACATGAGATATTAGTCCTCTTTCTTCTAGGGTGATGGTGGTCGATGCCAAAACCATCTAAATCATTTCTTTTGCTGCCAAAGGGTGTCAACAGCCTGTCTAAGATATTGGTCCTCTCTTTATAAGGCGATGGCAGTCCACTACAATATTAACTAAAGGATTTCTTCTGCTGCCGAAGGGTATCAGGAGTATACAAGACGCATTAGTTTTCTTTGTTGTAGTGTGACGGTTGTCCATTGCAAAACCATCCAAAGAAACTGCCAAAGAGTATCTGGAAACTAACAGACATTAGTCTTCTTTCTTATAGGTGGATTGCAAAACCATCTAAATGGTTTTTCTTGTTGTCAAAAAGTTTTATGAGACTGTAAGGGATATTGGTCTTTTTTCTTATAGTCGATGGTAGTCGGTTGCAAAGCCAGGTAGAAAAATTCTTTTCCTGCAAAAAGGTATTAGGAGCGTATAACACGTATTAGTCGTGTTTTTTGTAAGGCGACGATGGTAGATTATGAAACCATTTAACAGTTTCTTATACTAGCAAAAATATTAGGAGATTATAAGAGGTATGAGTCTTTTTTCTTGTAGAGCGATGGTGGTCGACCGCAAAACCACTTTACTGTCAAAAGTTATCAGAAGCTTTAAGAGATATTATTCTTCTTTCGTGTAGAGTGGTTGTGGTTAATGCCAGAACCATCTGCGGCTTCTTTAGCTGCCAAAAATATCACAGGCCCATAACAGATATTAGTACTCTTTCTTTGTAATGCGATTGAAAAGCGGTCTAAACGGTTTCGTTTGTAGCCAATAGCAATCAGGAGTCTAGGACATATAAATACTGCTCCTCTTTTTCGTAGAACTATAATAGATTTGGTCATTTTTCTTATATTAGAGTTACGGTAGATTGCGTAACCAAGTGCAGAATTTGTTTTGCCATAAAAGGTATTAGAAGACGATAAAAGACATTACCTCTTTTTCTTGTAGGATACCTTTTGTTGTCAAAAGATATCAGGAGACTGTAAGACTCTTTCTTGTAGACGATGGTGGTCAACCGCATTACCATCTAAAAAATTATAGATGTCCAAGAGAATCAGTAGCCTATAAGAGATTATTCCTTTCTCTTGTAGGGTGTTGGTCTTTGATTGCATAACCATCCAAGTGATTTCTTTTATTGAACTATGAGAGATATTAGACTTTTTCTTTTTAGGCCGAAAGTGGTCGATTGCAAAACTAAGTACACGATTTGTTTGACTGAAAAAGTTCAGGAGACCATATGGGATATTGGTCTTCCTCCGTGTTGGTCGATGTTGGTAGATTGCAAAATCACTTAAAGTATTTGTTTAAATGTCAAAGTGTATCAAGAGCGGTGTTCGTCCTTCATCACGTAAAGCGATTCCGGTCACATGCAAACCATGAATTTATTTTACTGTCAAATGCTATCAACAGCTTCCAAGAGATATTCATCTTTTTTGTAGAGCCATGGTGTACGATTGCATAACCATCCAAATGATTTCTTTTTTGCTAAAGGTAATCAGGAAACTATAAGAGATGTGAGGCTTCTCCTTTGTACGCCGAAGGTGGTCGATTGAAGAAGTTCAGGAGACCATAAGGGATATTGATCTTCTTCCGTGTTGGTCAATGTTGGTAGATAGCAAAAACGCTTAAAGTATTTGTTTAAATGTCAAAGTGTATCAAGAGAGGGGTTTGTTCTTTTTCTCGTAGAGCGATTCCGGTCACTTGCAAAATCATGAATTTATTTTGCTGACAAAAGCTATCAACAACCTCCAAGGGATATAGGTCATCTTTTTTGTATGATGGCGGTGTTCGATTGCATAACCATCCAAATGATTTCTTTTACTACAAAATGGTATCAAGAAACTGTGAGTCTTTTTCTTTGTACGCCGAAGGTGGTCGGTTGCGAAACCAAGCGCACGATTTGTTTGGCTGAAGAAATTTAAGAGACCATGAGGGACATTGTTCCCCTTCCGTGTTGGCCGATGTTGGTAAACTGCAAAATGACTTAAAGTATTTTTTAATTGTCAAAGTGTATCAAGACAGGCGTTTGTTCTTCTTCTCGTAGAGCGATTGCGGCCACTTGCAAAACCATGGATATATTTTGTTGCTAAAAGCTATCAACAACCTCTAAGAGATATAGGTCATCTTTCTGTTAGAGCGATTGTATTCGATTGCATAACCATCCAAATGATTTCTCTTACTGCAAAAGGGTATCAAGAAACTGTGAGTCTTCTTCTTTGTACGCCGAAGGTGGTCGATTGCGAAACCAAGCACATGATTCATTTGGCTAAAGAAGTTTAGAGACCATAAGGGATATTGGTCTTCTTACGTTACGTTCGATGTTGGTAGATTGCAAAATCACTTAAAGTATTTGTTTAAATGTCAAAGTGTATCAAGAGATGTGTTTGTCCTTTTTCTCGTAGGCAATTCCTGCCAATTGCAAAACGATGAATTAATTTTGCTGCCCAAAGCTATCAACAACCTATAAGGGATGTTGGTCATATTTTTTGTAGAGTGATGGTGTTCGATTGCGTAACCATCCAAATAATTTCTTCTATTGCCAAAGGGTATCAAGAAAGTATAAGAAATGTGAGTCTTTTTCTTTGTACGCTGAAGGTGGTCGATTGCGAAAACAAGCACACGATGATTCGTTTGGCTAAAGAAGTTTAGGAAACCATAAGGGATGTTGGTCTTCTTCCGTGTTGGTCGATGTTGGTAGATTGCAAAATCACTTAAAGTATTTTTTAATGTCAAAGTGTATCAAGAGAGGTGTTTATTTTTCGTATCGTAGAGCGATTCCGGTCAGTTGCAAAACCATCAATTTATTTTGCTGCCAAAAGCTATCATCCACCTCATGGGATATAGGTCAATTTTCTTGTAGAGAGATAGTGTTCGATTGCATAACCATCCAAATGATTTCTTTTTCTGGGTTTTCTTCTTTGTACGCCGAAGGTGGTCGATTGCTAAACCAAGGGCACGATTTGTTTGGCTGAAGAAGTTCAGGAGACCATGAGGAATATTGATCCTGCAAAACCATGAATTAATTTTGCTGCCCAAAGCTATCAACAACCTATAAGAGATGTTGGTCAATTTTGCCAAAGGGTATCAAGAAAGTATAAGAAATGTGAGTCTTTTTCTTTGTACGCTGAAGGTGGTCGATTGCGAAAACAAGCACACGACGATTCGTTTGGCTAAAGAAGTTTAGGAAACCATAAGAGATGTTGGTCTTCTTCCGTGTTGGTCGATGTTGGTAGATTGCAAAATCACTTAAAGTATTTTTAAATGTCAAAGTGTATCAAGAGAGGTGTTTATTTTTCGTATCGTAGAGCGATTCCGGTCAGTTGCAAAACCATCAATTTATTTTGCTGCCAAAAGCTATCATCCACCTCTTGGGATATAGGTCAATTTTCTTGTAGAGAGATAGTGTTCGATTGCATAACCATCCAAATGATTTCTTTTTCTGGGTTTTCTTCTTTGTACGCCGAAGGTGGTCGATTGCTAAACCAAGCACACGATTCATTTGGCTAAAGAAGTTTAGAGACCATAAGGAATGTTGGTTTTCTTAGGTATTGCTCGATGTTGGTAGATTGCAAAATCACTTAAAGTAATTGTTTATTTGTCAAAGTGTATCTAGAGATGTGTTTGTCCTTTTTCTCGTAGAGCAATTCCGGCCAATTGCAAAACCATGAATTAATTTTGCTGCCAAAAGCTATCAACAACCTATAAGGGATGTTGGTCATCTTTTTTGTAGAGTGATGGTCTTCGATTGTGTAACCATCCAAATGGTTTCTTTTACTGCTAAATGGTATCCTTAAGCTATTAGAGATATGCGACTTCTTCTTTGTACGCCGAAGGTGGTCGATTGCAAAACCAAGTACACGATTTGTTTGACTGAAGAAGTTCAGGAGGCCGTGAGAGATATTGGTCCTATTCCGTGTTGTTAGATTGCAAATCACTTAAAGTATTTTTTAAATGTCAAAATGTATTAAGAGTGTATGACAGATCTTTGTTTTTCTTTTCGTAGAGTGATTCCGGTCACTGGCAAACCCTCCCCCTCTCCTAATTGGGTCGGGTCGGGTAGTGGATGAAAGAAAGATTAAATGGCCATCTCAACTATCAAACCGTTTAAGTCCTTTGGAATGGATGGCATCTTCCCGTCTTACTACAGGGGGGTGTGGAGAGGTTGGCATCATTCCCTGTGGTACTTTTTAGAGGTTGTATTGCTTTTAGATACATCCCCAACAGCTGGAGAAAGGTTAGTGTTGGCTTCATTCCTAAACCAGGCCGGAATGAATACTCCCAGGCTAAATCCTACACATCGATCACCCTTACGTCTTTTTTGCTAAAGACCTTGGACAGACTGTGCGACAACGATATGAGGGAGAGGGTAATGCTTTCTTATCCACTTCACCCAAACCAGCACTCCTTCATACTAACAAAATCCAAGGCGTCTGTCATCTACGCAGTTGTAGGACGGATTGAAAAAACCTTTAACAACAACGTATCCGTTTTAGGCGCAATTGTTGATATTGAGGGTGCGTTTAGCGAAACCACCTTCGCAAGTATTGACAGAGCTCTGCGGGCACATGTAGCTGAGGACACCTTTGTGCAGCTAATTATGCAGATTCTGCGATGCCGGCGAGTACACATTAATGTTGGGGAAGCCTCAGTAAATAGGGCGGTAGGTAAAGGCTGTCTTGGGGGGAGAGCGTGTTGTCACCGCTACTATGGAACATAGTAGTGGGCAGCCTTCTCCAACGCCTTAATGAGGCGGGTTTCTACACGATAGGTTATGCGGACGACATTTTAGTGGTCGGCAAATTTGAAAAAAGTGTTGTGTAATTTGTTGCACGTAGCACTAAAGACTACGGAGCTATGGTGCTCCGAAAATTCTCTAACCATCAACCTCAATAAAACGGAACTGGTGCTGTTTACCAAGAAAATGAAGCTTATGATAATCAGATTGTCAATGCTCATCCAAACTTCTCTGCACCTATCAGAAGAGGTCAAGTACCTGGGCATCATACTGAACAAGTTAAATTGGGCCAAACACTTACAAGCAAAAACTACCAAAGACAATGCAAAAGTGCCATAGGCAAACTTTGGATACTTCCACCAAAGGCTGTCCTGTGGTTATACACCACGATAGTAAGGCCGATGGTCTGCTCTGGCGCTGTAGTCTGGTGGCCCAGGACTAGAATGGCCCATGCAGCCAAAAAACTTACTCATATCCAAAGAGTAGCCTGTTTAGGCATCACGGGCGCAATGCGATCTACACCTACTGCAGCCTTAGAAGCCATCCTAGGCCTCACTCCGCTGGACCTACATGTGGAGGCGATGGCTTTGAGAGTGACAATGAGGCTGCGATTCAAAAGTCTATGGACCGATAAGGGAGGCGGAGGTAGACACCACAACATACTAAGAGAAGCGGTGTGGAACACCCCTTTCTTGGGAGGAGTGGTTGATGAGATTGCACGCATAATGATTTCCAAGAAAAGCTTCGGGGTTTGTCTGAACACTGAAGACACCTCCTTAACAGAGATCTCCATCTGCACAGATGGTTCCAAAACAAATAAAGGTATCGGGGCAGGCACCTTCTCCGATGACCTATTCCTTCATGAAAGTGTTACGCTGGGCAGGCTGGTACCTGTTTTCCAAGCGGAGGTCATAGTCATCATGCAAGCGCTAACGCTATACTGGAAAGCAGAATCAAAAATAAAGCTATATGCATTCTGAGCGATAGCAGATCAGCTCTTTTGAGCTTAAATAAGCAGTAGCTCCTCTCGAGGGTGGTTCATCAATGCCATCGCATTCTCGAGCTCGCTTCTAATACTAATGCCCTTGAGCTGGTTTGGATCAAAGAGCATTCAGGAGCACATGGCAACGAACAGGTAGATTCTTTGGCAAGGCAAGGAGCAGTTTTGTTGGCCCTGAGCCATCGGTTGCTATTGCGCCATCGGTGATGATCTCCATGATACGGCAAAAAACCACCGCCGTCATAAGAACAGGTGGGCTTCTACAACAAGCTGCCGACATACAAAAATGTTTATAAGGGCTCCAATGACCAAAATCGAATAAATTTGTCATATGCCTGCCGAGACAGAAACTACGGTTATTAGTGGGTATGCTGCCCGGGCATTGCATACTAGGGAAGCATTTGCACAAGATGAGTCTGTCAGACGACCCCACTTGTCGCGGCTGTCAACAGGAGGATGAGACGGCACTTGTGCACCTGTCCGGCACTCGCCTGACTTCGAGGATCAATGCTGAAGGATTTCGGGCCTGAGAAGGCTGGAATTCATGACACCCCCTAGTCCGACATCCTCAAATTCACTTGCAAGGTCGGGTGGTTGAGTATTAAAGGACCAAATTAGGGCCAGGAAGGCAGCACAATGGGCTCACTTGGAGGTCTAAGTGCGCGTGGCATGTGTCACCCTTCCCAATTAAATCATCATGCTTTAGTAGGCTATAAGAGAAATTGGTCCTCTCTAGTAGGCGATGGTAGTTGACGTCAAAACCATCTATGCAATTTCTTTCGCTGCCAGAAGAGATAGTCCTTCCTTCACGTTCGACGATGGTGGCAGATTGCAAAACCATCTCAAGGATTTCTTTTGCCGCCAATTAATGTTAGAAGCCTAAAGAGTAGTCTTCTTTTCGTAGAAGTGCAAATACAAAGTGGAGAATTTCCCAAGCGCCATCTAGCTAAAATCAACATTCAAGAGACGTGTAGGGCATCGATTTCGGAACCGAATTAATGCCATTTCTAACGAGAAAACAACGGCGACTCTCGTTTTTCCAGCCTCTCGCTTCTCAGATTGGATTATTCTTCCTTCACATATTTTTCTTTGTTTTTATTAGAACTACATTGTCGTACTCGTACATAAATGTTTAAAAATACTTTTGCATAAAACTATAAATAACCTCGTGCTGTTCGCGTTTAGTAAACAAGTGCTATATGCCGTGTAATTTGGAATCCCGTGGAGTGACAAACGTCGTAATGGTTCCAGCTAGAACCTTCTAGAACCATTTAGCTGCCTCATTGAACGCCCATAAAACTCTAAATTATTCCAAACGATTCGAAATTTTATCACCTGCGTTAAAGAGTCATAATCAAAAACAATAAGTAAAAAATATGCAGAGTTAACGTTTGACATTTATATGCGTCTGGAATAAATTCTTCAAAGAATCCGCCTATAAAATATCAGCGCTACAGAAATCTTTACACCTGAATATATAAAATATCTATAAAGTCGTAAAAGGCGTATTAAAAATAATATTTATATATGTGAAAAGCACCGCTCTTCGGTTTTACTGCAATTTTGACTGGTTTATGATGACCGCGTTACTACACGTAGAAATACAGAACTCTTTGGTTCTCACGTAATATCTTGGGCAGCTTCGAGAGCTTCTCCACTCGTAAAGTCTTTTGAAATACGTTTTTGTTAACCCTCGGTACCTACTTTATCGAGCTCTTTTAATAATTCAAGAAAGGCTGATGGTTTTATGGATATATTATAAGTTTCGAGGTAATATTACGCAGAATCTTCCTAGTGTCAACAAGCGTAAAGAAACTGCTGACTAATGACCCATTTCAATAGCCGAACTTAAAATGATTTTTAGAAAAACAACGATCTTTTTAAGTGGAAAAACAGTTACAATTACCCTGGAAAATGATTAAAAAGCAAGCACCTTTTCTATAAGTAGGTGAATAACGCTGGTACCATCTCAAGGGGCGACTTTGCCTATGTACATCTCCATACGAAAATCCTAGGCTAAAATAAAACGGTTTTTTTTATCGTGGAATTAATGTAAAAAACTCAATTTCTTAACGCCCTAGCCTTTAATTAACTTTTTGTGTATTTTAATCTGTTACTGATTCCTAAAAACAAAAATCGTTTGTTTCTCTATTTTTGTTTTAAATTAGACATGTCGGTAAGTACAAAAACAATAAAATTATTTTGAATAATCTCACTTCAATTATAATCTAAAAGGAATTACTGTAACGTTATGGAATTCCGTGCGAACAAGGAGGCCAGCAATGAAAGCAACGTAAGTAGTTCGCACCGATTACCATGCTACGTACATTGACGTAGCTGGCAGAACAATACAAGAAGACCCGGGCTCAGTTGGTGAGTATGCGGGGTTTAATAACAACCAAAAAAGAAGAACCCTACAGGGAAGACTTGCAATAAAAAATTTACTCGCCAAATGGAATCGCCTAGTTGATAAGAGACGGGACGACGGCGGAGATTATAGTGGCTGTAAAGTTTTCGATAACTGGCAGAAAGTTTTTTGAGGATGTGGGAACGGATATTTTTAAAGTGCTCAGAATCTGGTAAAGGATGCTCGGGATCACGAAGATACATGTCGTTTATTTCGAACAGCTGCTCGAAATAATCGCCGGAAAGGAAAGGCTGCACCCCGTTTTTCGCTCTATTTGGTCGTGAGCATATTCTTTCCGGCGATTATTTCAGGCAGCTGGCCGTAATAAACGACATGTATATTCCTGATCCCGAGCATCCTTCACCAGATCCTGAGCACTTTAAAAATATCCGTTACCACATCCTTAAAAAACTTTCTGCCAGTTATCGAAAACTTCACAGCCACTATAATCTCCGCATAAATTTTGGCGCCCAACGTGTCGCCAAGGTGACACAACGGTCCTACCCGCCGGAAGACGCTATAAAACAAAACATACATGCAAAAATTAGACGTGGTACAAAAGAAAAGTACATTTTTTTAAAATTACGAATACGTACCACACAGCGTGTACGAACTTTGGAAGAACGGAAACACCAAAAAAAGGAAATTACTACGATAACAACGAGCCACCGTTGTCGTCGCTAGAACAGAATTTTTGTACAAACAAAACGTTTTTAGTAATAAGAATGCCAAACCATCCGAGTGTTATCCAACAGGCAATTAGACAATTGAAACACAGGTTATCCAAATAATACGTGACCTTATTTCAACGAGTCTTTAGACTGACGTACCATAATAATTAATTATTCGCTATCGTAAGGTATAGCAAGTTCGCGGACAGCTAAAACAAGGTCCCGACTATTTACTTTAATTTAATATTGGAAATTTTCCATTTTGTAACGTAGATAGATTTGAAAGGATATTATTATTTCGTGTACTGTTGTAAAGAGGTACAAATACAGGATGATGTTCCAAAGATTTAAGCAAACTCTATTTGCATAAATGATGAGTTACCAGTAAAAGATATGTTTTTAATTTAGGCCAGAAATAAACGTAACACCCCCTCCCCTACAAAATTAACAGGTCGGGGTAGGAAAACAAAAGTAATGAAGCGGACCTTACAGTACTACGTGAGAAAAAAAACAAAACAAATTCACTTAATAAAACTCAAAGAAAAGCAAAAAACCAACAAAAATTAACGGATATCTGGTTTGAAAGACCAACATACAATAAAAAGACAACCAAAAGTAAATTCGCTTACGAGAACGAAAAAACAAAA
This sequence comes from Platerodrilus igneus, assembly GCA_036346225.1. NCBI lineage: Eukaryota > Metazoa > Arthropoda > Insecta > Coleoptera > Lycidae > Platerodrilus > Platerodrilus igneus. Next base: position 9,896,416 of record JARFIW010000053.1, on the reverse strand, counting down.
AAAAAATACTCCAAAATCAAAAGAAAAATTTCATCCGGCTCGAGGAACCAATATACCGGACTAAATCTAGAAGGAAAGCAGAAGGTAGCAATTACCGAGGACAAAGGTAGAATGGCGTCAACACTGTCAAAGTCGTCAAAAGACGGATGCTTATATTTTTAATTTAGGCCAAAAATAAACGTAACAACCACAACAAAAAAGGAACGGAAAAATGCCTGTTAGCTAATGTTCGTTAAAAGTTGGGGGGGGGGGGGCAAAAAAAGAAAACCCTTCAATATCGATTCGCCCCGGAGGATTTTATACCATAGTTCCAGTTAAAGTTTGCCATATTCTTTATTTCCGAATATTCGTCGTAATGCTCAACTCCTAGTATTTTACGGTTGATTCAGTCTTCAATGCAGTCTCCCGTTATAAAACATACAGAAAAAGTCACACCTTCATTCGTTGTTATAGAATAATTGCCATAATAATTGAAACGTAAGCAAAACGATCACTTTCTTACCGTAATAATTCAATATTTTAAACGTTGTTCTTCACTTAAGATTTCGTCTGTTATTGTAGGATTAAAACTGCTTGGTTACACTGGTCATCGTATCATATCTCACTTCAAGTTGTTTTTATGTTTAAAACAGTAAATGTAAAGTTTATGTAAAGATTACTAAAATTGTCGGTGTCGCATAACGAGAAAAATATAACTTTTATTTTAGCAGTGAACGATAACTTCTACTAAAATACACGTATTCTATACCACCCAACAATACGTCTAATAACACTCATGAATGCTAAGTTAAAAATGGTTAACTGTATTTATTTAGATTTTAAAATTGTAAACCATAAATTTTGTTTTTCCAGTAATATTCCTGCAGATTAATTTGAGTTCTTATGAAAACAAATAATAATTCCCTGCTTGTACACGTAGTTGTGCCAGAGGCAGCGGATCCCCAGTGCCTGCCTCCATAAATTCCATTATTTTACTATAAATGAGATATCGACTGCCCCCAATGTGGTTGATGGGGAATCTGTACATTCAGAACAGTTGTTTCAAATTTTAACTTGTAAACCCAGAAAAAAATAAAATAGCTCCGCGTTGCGCTGCGTCGTTGTTTTGCTACGTTACAGCATACGTCAAAGTAGCACAAAATGTAAATTATAATTTTAATCTTATCATCAGCAGAAGCATAGGTACACACAAACGCACGCACGCATGTATGCACGCGCGCACACACACACACACACACATTTTATTAACGGTTACTTTATGGGAGGGAAGCCAGGTCTGCTTAAATTTCAGGTAGCAGACTACTGAAACGTTGGAACAAATAAATAAAATAAATAGGCATCGTCTATGTATAACACATTTAAAATGAAAAAAAAGCGTAGTCGAAAATAAAACACGCATCAAAAATATAACTACAAAGTAGGTGTGAGCGAACATGAAACGATTACGGTGATCGTTCTGTAAGGTAGGTTGTTATTATGCGGTGGCAACCCTGTGAGCATGTACATCCTGTCGCGCTACCGTCTTCACGATCTCCCGGGACTTGAAAATAATAATACGCGTTGAACGTGTTTATAAAAATCACTGAATCTGCGGAAAATTTTACTATTGAAACCTACGCCACTGACGTACGTGCTAGTAAGCAGCACTAAAATGAGATGAAACCTTGAAAACAAACAGAACGCGCTAAAACTCCTTTTCAAACTAAAATACTTAGTGCAAAAATTATTTTTTTTCTTGTTACAAGAACGATTCGATAGCGTGGTTAATCTAGACCTTAAAGGCAGTTCAGGACAAGGATAACAAGCGTTTGTGCAAACCCCGAACACGCACGCGCGTAGTCATATTGACAGGAGTTTCTGCGTATGTCCATTTAAAACGCTTGCGACTGATACATGTGTACGTGTACGTGTGCATGTGAGTATCCGCATGCGTGAGGATTGTGACTGCTATGCATATCTCTGATTGTGCCTATGCGTATTCGTGTGCACGTGCGTGTGCGTATAAATGTACGAGTGTGTATATTTGTGCATGTACGTGAGCGTGTGCGTATTCATTCTTCGTGTTAAGAACGAGTGTGTACGCGCATGTTTATACTGATAAGAGGTTGCGGACACGGGCATTGAAATGGGTTTGTAACTCATACATATTCGTGTAAATGTGAGTGTGCGTACGCGTGTACATATGCGTGTGCATGTCCGTGTGCGTGTTTTTGATGAGTGACTGTTAATGCATGTTTCTAGGTGTATTTCTACGTACTCGTGTGTACGTACGTGTACGCATGAATGCGCGTGTGTATGTATGCATGTACGTGTACTGGAGGGTGGGCGTTTGCGCGTTCAAGCTTTATATTAAAAACGAGTGCGTATGCGCATGTCTATACTGATAAGAAGTTGCAGACACTGGCATTTAAATAGGTTTGTAGCTCATACATGATCGTGTAAATGTGAGTGTGCGCGTGTACGTATGCGTGTGCATGTGCATGCGTGTGTCTATGTGCGTGTTTGTGATAAGTGACTTAGTGCGTATTTCTAAGAGTGCTTGTACGTATTCGGGTGTACGTGCGTGTACGTATGAATGTGCGTGTGTGTGCATGTACGTGTACCTGAGCGTGTGCGTTTCCTTGCTTCATGTTAAGAACGAGTGCGTACGCGGATGTTTATACTGACAAGAGGTTGCGGACACGGGCATTTTTAAACGGGTTTGTAACTCATACATGTTCGTAAAAATGTGAGTGTGGGCGTGTACGTATGCGTGTGCATGTTCGTGTCCATGTACGTGTTTGTGATGAGTGACTGTTGTGCGTGTTTCTAGGTGTGGTTGTACGTTCAGTGCATATGCATGTGCGAGTGCGTGTACGTTTGCGTATGCTTGAGCGTGAGTGTGTGCGTGTGCCATGTTTGTATGTGTGTTTATGCTTCGTGTTAAATACGAGTGCGTACGCGCATGTCTATACTAATAAGAGATTGTGAACACAGTCATTTAAATGAATTTGTAACTTATACGTATTCGTTTAAATATACGTGTGCGTGCACATGAGCGCGTGCATGTACGTGTCTGTGATTGTATGTTGCGTGCGCGTATTCGTGCAAGTGCTTGTACGTGTGCTTGTGTATGTACGTGTGCTTGAGTACGAGCGTGTGTGCATGCGCGTGTGAGTATTAAACAATACTCAACGGGAATGATCAAAAACAAAATCATACTAGAACAAATAAAATACTAAAGTATACTGAAAAAAGAAAATTAATATTAGAATAAACAATCTTTCTGTATAGCATATAAAAAGTCCGCCATTAAACAATAAACTAACAAACAAGAGCTCTTGTAAGTAGAAGTAAGACACGAATAACGTAGATAAAAAATAAATAAGACGATTGGGAAAATTTACTAAAACCTATGATGAAACTTGGACTATGAGCGAATAAAAGAAAAGAGGATAAAAAATACTATAAGGTGATGTTTTAAAGAAATAGGGAGCGTGGGAGCCGATTTATAATCTAGAACTTAAAATTTGAAGCAATTAGTCGTAAATTATGAAACGTCCATGCTTCGTGTTCACAAGAGGTGCATACGCGCATGCCTAATCTAACGAAAGTTACGCGCATGCGCATATAAATAGATTTGTAACTCGTATATGTTAGTACAAAAGTGCGTACGTATGGAGCGTACGCGTGTTCGTGTACGTGTGCTTATGCGAATGCGTGTGTGTGTACGCATGCATGTGAATGTGCGTGTGCATGTCTGTGATTCTACGTGAACGTATACGTGTGTGTGCGTATACATGTGCGAGTGAGTGTACGTGTGCATTAGCGTAAGTGTGTGCGCATGATTAACAAGTACTCAACGAGATTTGTCAAAATAAAATCATTCAAGCAAAAATAACATACTAAAATATACAAAAAAAGAAAATTAGCGCCTAGAATAAAATAGTGGAACCTGGACTTTAACCAAAAGAGAGAAGAGAGGGTTAAAAGGGGTTATGTATGGGAATGGGGGCTGATTATCAATAATCTAGGTATTGAAGTTTCAAACAGGCAAAAATTACAAATACGTTCTTGCTTCGTACTTCATGCTTCATGTTAAAGTTGTGTGCATTTACATTTAAATGGGTTTTGTAACTCATACATGTTCGTGTAAATATGCGTGTGCGTAGGCCTACGCGTGTGCGTGTGCATGTGCATTTACGTGTGTGTGATGAGTGTGACTATGCGAGTGCTTATCTGTAAGTGTGCATATGTGCGTGCGTATTCGTGTGTATGTGCGTGTACGTGTGCATGTGCGTGTGCGTGAACGTTGACGTGTACGTGTGAGTGCGTATGAGTGTGACCATGCGAGTGAGTGTGTGGATGCATGTGCGTGTTGGTATGGATAAGTGTATGCGTGTGTGTGATGAGTGTCACTATACGAATGCGTGGCTGTGAATCTGCGTGCACGTATTCGGTGTGTACGTGAGCATATTATTACAGTCCCGTAAACGTGGTACATGCGCCGCAAAAGACAGTTGGTAACGATATTACATAATGTGAAAATTGACACGCAAATTTCGATGACGTCGCACAATATGCAAATTATTGCAACACATTTTTAAAATATACAAATTTTACAGCACCCCTTAGGGGTACTTACGTGAACATGTAAAGCTTCCTTCAGAATTACTTCATGATGGCGGCGGCTTCCTTCAGGATTACTTCGTGATGGTCGGCCGCTTCCTTCAGGATTACTTCATGATGGCCGTCCGTGGCTTCGCTAATGTGTCTCGGGTCGTGGATCTTGAGCCAGGTTGCATCCAAATTTGATTGTTTTCTTTCTGTATGCAGAGGTACGATAAGGGACTGGGTAAGGGAACGATAATCAAAGATAAGGGCAAAAAGAATCTACATAACACAAAGATACGATAAGACACCAAAAAACCACCTTGTCCACATCTCGAAGGCTCGTTCCAACGCGTCTCCCGGAAATTCCCCCCTATCCTCCTTCGTCCACCCGCGTCGGCGCAATCTGGCGCAAACGCACTGTTTGAAGTGACGGAAATACGCGCACAAGTCTTTTTAAATTTATGGCGCGAAATTCTGACATATTAAAACCTAATAGAGAATGTCTAGTGCCGAATTCGGCACGTAACAATATGTATGTATGCGCCAGTATGTGTGCGTGTGCGCGTGAGAGTGTGCGCGTTGGTATTAAGAATATTCAATGGGAATTGTCAGGAACAAAATTATACAAACAAGAGTAACATACTAAAATATACGGAAAAGCGGAAATTAGTGCCTAGAGTAAAATGATGAAACCTGAACGTTAAGCAAAGGAAGGAAACCAAGGTAAAAAATACTAAAAAGTGGTGCTCTAGGGTAATAGTGAGGGGGCAGATTTGCAACAATGTAGATTTTAAAGTTTGAAACAGTTACGCAAAAATTATAAAACGCTCATATTTCATGCTTAGTTGAAAAGGAGTGCGTACGCGTATATCCTTATTGACAAGAAGGTGCGCACATGGGAATTTAAACTTCGTTTTTTCGAGATGCTTGTATGAATATTTTTAAATTTGTCTTGAGAATTTCATACGCTGTAATACATGGTAAGTATTTGTGGCAGAAGTTCGTTCTCTCATAGGTAGCCTACCTCCAAAATAAAGTTAACTTCGTTTTTTCGAGGCATTTGTATAAATATTTGCAAATTGGGCTTCAAAATTTCTTATGGTGTATACATGGTAAATATTTGTGACAGGAGCTCGTGTCCTCGTAGGTAGTATACTTTCAAAATAAATTCAACTTCTTTTTCTCGAGGTGTTTATATGAATATTTGCAAATCGGGCTTCATAATTTCCTATGGAGTAATACATGTTAAATATATGAGCAGAAGTGCGTTCCCTCATAAGTAGCATACCTACGGTACCTACTTTATCGAGCTCTTTTAATAATTCAGGGAAGGCTGATGGTTTTATGGATATATTATAAGTTTTGAGGTAATATTACGCAGAATCTTCCTAGTGTCAACAAGCGTAAAGAAGCAGCTAGCTAATGACTCATTTCAGTTCTGATCGAACATAAAATGATTTTTAGGAAAGCACCGATATTTTTAAGTGGGAAAACAGTTACAATTACCCTGGAAAATAATTAAAAAACAAGCATCTTTTCTGTAAGTAGATGAATAACGCTGTTACGAGCTCAAGGGCTGCTTTGCCTATGTAAATCTCCATACGAAAATCTTGTTTTGCAACATACACTAGGCTAAACGTAAAATTAATGTAAAAAACTCAAGTTCTTAACGCCCTCACCTTTAATTAACTTTATGTGTAATTTAATCTATTACTGATTCTTAAAAACAAAAATCGTCCGTTTCTCTATTTTTGTTTTAAATAAGACATGTCGGTAAGTACAAATACAATAAAATTTGAATAGTTTCACTTCAATTATAATGTTAAAAGAATTACTGTAACGTTATGGTATTCCGTGCGGACAAGGTAGACAGCTGTTACGTTTTTCGTGGCAGCCACGTTGGGCGCCAAAAATTTATGTTACGTTGTCTCATAGCCGCGCGTAACACAAAGAAAAATCAAAGAAGTGACCGGGCTCAATCGGAGATTGGGGGGTTTGTAGAAAGCAGACCAACATATAATGTGCGCGGCTGTAAGGAATTAGTAACAATACCTTCAATAAAAAAAAATTAGTCCTGCAAACCTGAAATAAAGAAAAAGCATAGCAGCAATGATAAGTCTAAATTATTCAGTACTTTGTAGAATGTAAAAAAAAACTGTTTGGATAATCTATATAATATAACAACGGTAAAAGCAATACAAACATTTTTAGTACAAAGTGAGGTAATATTGGGGAGTAGCAGAAACGTTTCCTCACACACCAATTAAACATAAATCAGACAAAATGTTAAAAGAAAATAAATCGGTAAGACACAAATGATATGAGTAATTCAGTAGTATTGATCTTTCTTTCTTTCTTTCTTTTTTTTTCATATGTTTTAAAATATCATGCAAGTCTTTTGTAAAAGGTATCAGAACGACAAAGATATGGTAAAGCAACGGATAGATATTTAAAGTAATAACAAGTAGGAAATAGTTCAACTTACAAAAGTCCTTCAGCAACGCTTCCTTGCAACGGAAGTGTAAGATTCACGATGTCCTACGCTAACAAAGCACTTCACCCTGGACTGTGAGGGTGTTGATGGAACTTATTACACGTCACACTAATCACACCTACGCATTTTACTGGGGTTAGCAGCAGACACCATCACGCGACGTAACTATGTAGCATTGATAAATTTCTTGTTAATTCTATTTCCTGAGACAATAATTTCAAAATATTTTGTAGCACTAGTTTAATTTCAACTGGGATCAAATGTATATTATTTTCATAAACCTCCAAAAAGCAGTGAGAAACTTCAACCAATACCTTTGTAAACCGGTATTCTGTTATATTTCGCAAATAACGAAATTCGCGCAAGCGATGATCTATTTTAGATTCTTTGGTGTTAGAAAATGCAGAAACTACAGTATCCACTGTATTTAAATAATCCAAAGTATGCACTAATCTGATAAAACATAGGGACACTAGACTAGATCTCACGCACATTAATCCTAAAGAAAGAATCGGTCAGTTTAGCAAGTTCTACGACTATTATTTCCCAAGACAAACAACTAAAACCACAAATTAGTAAAGTACGCGTATCACGAAAGTAAGTCCGTCAAATGTTCCTTAAAGCATTTGTCTCACAAGAAAAACAACTAAAAACAATTAGTAAGCACGCGTAAGCAATAAAACCGTCCGTCAAATGTTCCGTAAAACACACGTGCCTCGAGTTTAACAAGCTTTACCGCTTTTATTTCCAACAGAAAATCAACTAAAAACATGCCGTGCTTCTTCAGGAACAATACGAAAATTAATCCCGCATTAATTCTCACTATTGTCAAAAGCAGAAAGAAGCAGTATTTTTAACGTACTTAATATATCGGAACAAAGAACAAAACTCTCCTCCTCGCCTGTTTATATCAATTCCTCGCTATTACAACCGCTTATCGTCTCTTATCTAGACTTGTATATCCACATAAGGAACAAAATTTATATTTACGGCAAGACAAGAACGATGCAATCTATAATTAATTACAAGCTGTTTAACATTCATTCCTTGGAATTTATTTATTAATGAGAATCAATCTTCAATTTATCTATCTTTAATTAATACCCACGAGTTCAATTGCATACAATTCTGAATTATTCTGAAGTATTTGCTTGATACAAACAGCGATCCAAAAACGATGTATTTTAAGAATTGAGTATAGCGTAAAATGTTAAACGACAAAAATGCACGTTACACAGCAATGAAAGCAACGTAAGTAGTCCGCACCGATTACCATGCTACGTACATTGAAGTAGCTTACAGAACAATGCAAGAAGACCCGATCTCAGTTGGTGAGTAGGCGGGGTGTTATAACTACAAAATAAAGAAACCTAAAGGGAAGACCTGCAATAAAAAACATACTCGCACTCATTCATAGATCACAATAAAATATGCACAAAAAACCTTATAATTAAACAAAATATGTTACAAAAATAACTACAATGTAACCCAACAAGAAAACCCTAAAGAAAGCATTTTTGTTGTCGCTACCCTAATTTAAATACTAAAAAAACTTCGTAAAACTCAAAGAAAAGCCAAAAACCCAACAAATATTAACGGATATCCGGTTTAAAAGACCAACATACAATAAAAAGATAACCAAAAGAAAATTCGCTTACGAGAACAAAAAAAACATTTTTTTCATCCGGCTCGAGAAACCAGTATACCGGACTAAATCAAAAAGTTTAGAGGATATAGGAAAAGGAAAAGTAGAAGGTAGCAATTTTCATCCGGCTCGAGGAACCAGTATACCGAACTAAATCAAGAAGTTTAAAAGATATAGGAAACGGAAAAGTAGAAGGTAGCAGTCACCGAGGACAAAGGTAGAATGTCATCAACAACGTCAAAGTCGTCAAAGGACGGATGCTTCTTCAGAAGAGAAACAGTAGTCTTTAACCTCAAACGAAGATTGGTTCCATGCAGAAAACCACCAGTAACGGAAAGAAGCGAGGAAGAAAACCAACAGTAACAGCCAAAATGACAAAAATGTCAAGTATCAAAGTATGCTTGGGAACAACAAGAATGCTGGATAGAAAAAAATTAATTACTTCAAGCTGTGGTACCCAAAGAATCGCAACAAAAGAAGAACCAAAGAAAGGAATAGCTAACTAGATCTAAAGTCGTGATTTCTGTAGAAAAAAAAATGTCTAGAAGCACCTACTACAAAAAGTGGATCGAAAAAAATTTGTATCAAGTCAGCACGAAGACCAACAAAAGTAGCACCAGCCACAGGAAAGAGGAATGTGGAACGAGGAAAAAGAAAGAAAAACCCAAAAGAATAACACCAAACAACAAGTACAAGAACCACAAAAACCTAAGAATCGCACAAAATAAAATAAAACAGAATCCCAGTGTAGTTATTAATGAGTATGTGTGTGCGTGTGCGTGCGCGTGTGTGTGTGTGTGTTGTTGATGTATGAGTATGTAGAGTGTGTTGATGTATGAGTAGGTTAGTGTATGTGTGTGTGTGTGTGTGTGTGTGAACTGTGTGTGTATGTAGTGTGCGTGTATAAAGTGTGCGTGTGTGTATGTGTTGGACCCTGTAGTCGCCTCTTACGACAGGCAGGTCGTACCATGGGGCTATCCTATTCCCGGACCCGGTTAGGGTACAAGAAGAGAACGGAAGAAAGGAGAACCAAACAGTAATCTGTGTGTTTATGAAGTATATGTGTGTATGTGTGTATGTGTGTGTGTGTGTGTGTGTGTGTGGGTGTGTTGTTGTATGAGTATGTGAGTGTGTGTGTGTGTGTGTGTGTATGGGCGTGTATGTAAGAAGTGTGTGTGTATGTGTAGAACCGTTTTAGTCGCCTCTTACGGACATTCAGATTGTCAGGATGGACAGGTTTTAGATCTTTGACATGCCAAATGGATTTGTGACCGGAAGGATCGGTAAGTTCATAGGTCCAGGGAAAACGACTTTAGAAATGGAAAAAGGACCAATGAATCTAGGAGCAAGTTTGGCGTTAAAATGACGTGAAGCGTCGGACAGATTAAAATTACGGTTCCAAACGGAATCGCCTAGTTGATAAGGACGGGATGACGGCAGAGATTATAGCGGCTGTGAAGTTTTCGATAACTGGCAGAAATTTTTTGAGGATGTGGGAACGGATATTTTTAAAGTGCTTAGGATCTGGCGAAGGATGCTCGGGATCAGGAATATAAATGTCGTTTATTTCGGACAGTTGCTCGAAATAATCGCCGGAAAGCATATGCTCACGACCAAATAAAGCGAAAAATGGAGTGCAGTCTTTTTTCCGGCGATTATTTCGGCCAGCTGTCCGAAATAAACGACACGTTTATTCCTGATTCCGACCATCCTTCACCGGATCCTGAGCACTTTAAAAATATTCGTTCCCACATCCTCAAAACTTTCTACCAGTTATCGAAGACTTCACAGCCGCTGTAATTTCCGCCGTCGTGCCGTCTCTTATCATCTAGGCGATTCCGTTTGGTGAGTATATTTTTATTGCAGGTCTTCCCTTTCGGTTTTTTTTTGGTAGTTATAAAACCCCGCCTACCCACCAACCGAGCCCGGGCCTTCTTGCATTGTTCTGCCAGCTACGTCAATGTACGTAGCATAAATTTTGGCGCCCAACGTGTGCCCACGGCGACAGAACGGTCCTACCCGCCGGAAGACGCTATAAAACAAAACATATAGGCAAAAATTAGAACCGGTACAAAAGAAAAGTGCTTTTTTTTAATTACAAATACTTACCACACAGCGTGTGCGAACTTTGGGAGAACGAAAACACCAAAAAAAAGGAAAATACTACGACAACAATGAGCCACTGTTGTCGTCGCTAAGTGAAATCGGGGCCATAATGGTGTGTTGCCAGAACTTGAAGACTTGACTCGTCCCAGAAGGGACTCAACCACCAGGATCTCTGCATTCAACCGACACGGGTAACCTCGCACGGCATAAACACGAGGTGGCTTAATCCTATGCAAGCTACTACCAGCCCAATAGCGGCAGGGGTTTTGGTGATTTGGTCCGTGATGTGAAATTAGCCCAATCATTTGGACCACGCAGACGTACACCCGCTCCCCTGTATTTAGTGGGTTTTAAGCTACTGAACTTTATGGATAACCGCGAATGCTAGGCTTCTTACGCCATAAAGCCCGATGGCAGTTTATGTTGCTGATTTGGAGGAATCTGCAACATATCTTGAAGGGTATCCAAAGACGTACCCTGTAAGTTAACAGTAACATTAATAGAATTCGTGATATGAAGAAAAAATTTATTTTCCTAGATTCCCACCCACCACAGAACCTAAACTGGGATGCCAAATCTTGACACTAGAGCTACCACGAAGATATAACTCCCAAAAAGGTTGGTTGCGTACGAGCCTAGATATCGCTTCGTCACAGCACATGTGTTAGATGTGCTGCTCGCTCACAGTACCGACTGCAACCCCCCTACCCCAAGAGTTTACCTAATCGGCGGTCTAACCATACGACACAGCGGATTGATCGAGTTTGTAAATCTTCGGCAAACCTCGGAAGGCATCGTGGTTTATTGCAGGCGCTGAATACGAAAGGCTTCGGCGTGTGGAACAGCGTACCAGTTGTTGCGTCGTAAGAAGGCTATGACGAGCGCTGCTGGTTAAGCGCACCACTCGTTGAGCATCGGCGTCGTGATGCAACTGACCACTCGTGGAGACGTAGGCGTCAGAAGGATCGGACTTAAGCACTGCTGGCTAAATGTGTATGTAGAAGGGCTTAGGGCAGCTCCACTAGTGTGGCAGGCTGTGGGATAGCGCTGCTGGTAGAAGCAGGCTAGGAGTAGCACTGCTAGTTGATTCCCTGGGCCGTGGAACACTCCAATTGAATGCCTACTGCTGAACTCGCAATTTTATTTATACTTTTCCTCTCTATGCTGGTTATGTAGAAAAAGTTAATTAGATGTTTAACCAATGAAAATGCAGGGTTTAGTTTTAGCGCGTAAAAGAAGTCTATAGGGTCTTAACCAATGGAAATGCTGAGTTTAGAGAAATCCGTTTTCTAGTTGGAAATTTCCGGTGTTTTTCAGGATTGTTCTATTTCCAGCTCGTTCATTTTGATATAGGTATCATTCCCCCTGCTAAAGAGTGCTGTGCAGCTAGGTTGATACGTGGTGATGTGGCTGTAAGGGACGCTGGGCGTGTTTCAATGGCTTGGATCTTATCACTCCGTTCAAGTCGAACCCAGTTTCTATTGTGTCCGGCTCTGCTTTGAATTGGATGAGGTCGGGTCGATTTAATCTCTAACCGACTCGTGGGTGCCGGGTGATTTGTGATCATAACCATGTTACCCCGCGAGAATAGAGGGGCGTCCTCAGCGTCGGCATACATAAACCTGTAGCGGCGTTTGCGTTTTCGCTTTGTGCGGCGGCGTCGGGTTTCTCCGTGGTCGCCTACTGCTGGGTGGTGGAGTTTTCCCGGGCGTGGTAGTTGCTGTCGAAATGGTGCCTCTTGGGACATAAATCTAGTAGTATGCTTTTCTGGTCGTGTTGCTGGCACATATTAGAGCAGATTGACGAGGGCTGTGTAATTGGTCTGTGGTTTGCTGAACACTGATGAAAGGTGACTTTCGCTGGTACTAGCTGTGGTAGCTGGTTGTGCTGGCCTATTAATCACTGGTTGGAATTCTTCCCGAAGGCTGCTGGACAAAAATTCGGCTGCGAACTGGCGGTGACAGGCGACACCGATTGGTTCCAGTAGAGCGTCTTATGGTTAGGTGCTCCGAAGTGTATGGAATCTTGTCTATAGTCCATCACCACTTTCTGGCGTTAAAGCCAAGATTGCCCCAGAATGGCATCCACTGCGAGGTTGGTTACTACCAAGAAGGTTTTATGATCCGTCACGTGTCCGAGGGCAAATAGCGTCCGAAATTTGCTTTTGATTAACATTTCTGTCCCTGTTTTGGCTAGGTGGGTGGAGGTATAATAGGGTTCTGCCCGAGAGCCTGTGGGTAATCGATCTTCCCTGATTATACATGGCGATGCTCCTGTATCTAGTAGTGCGTTGAAGGTTGTTTTGTGTATCGTGACGGGAATACATGGTAAGGATCGTCGTGGGTTATATTTAGTTGCGCATCTTCCTATAGCCCGATCGGGTTGTGATCTAGCGTTGCTCCATCGGTGCGTTGTTTTCCGATTCTCTGATTGGGCAGACGCGGTGCCAATGTCGTTGTGAACAAAAGGCGCACGCACCATGGTAGCTGCTCCGTTGTGTGTGTAAGCCTGGTTGCTGGCGTGAGGACGTTCGTGCTTTTTGTTGCGTGTTTTTCGTTCTCTTCTACCTTGGAGAGGCTGGTGACCATATGCCATAGAGTTATCGGAACGTGACGTTCCTCAATGTTGGAAGGGGGTTCGTAAACAGCTCTATGTAGTGATTGATCCCTATGTTTGGCCTCGCGCTTGCTATAGCTTAGTGCTGAGGAAGGCGGCTACTGGTTGAGACGCCGTCTGTTTCTGTCCGTAATAGTCTGCGGTTATTTTTGGTCTGGGGGCTGGACTGTTGTATTTCTCTAGGAAGAACTCGCTGTAGTTGGGCTGGAACGCCTCGAATGCCGACCATCAGGTGGCTGCTTGGCCTTGTAGTTGAGCGGTTGTACTCGGTACCATTGCTTCCATTTGTTGAAGAAACTTTGATGGATCTTTCAGAAGGGTGCCTGAAAATACAGGTTTCTTAGTTTCGGTGATCCTTGTGGTAACATTGTAGAGATTTTCAACTAGTCTTGATTGCGACCATTTTGATGGTTTGTGTTTGTTAAGCGCCACTGGGTTGTTGCAGTCCCAGAACTGTTTATGGTTGTGTGTCCTTCTGGGCTGGAGGCGGCTGGTTGGTGTCCGACTGGATACTTGTGGCTGTTTGACGTCCAGTCACCGCCACGTTGTTTGATCCTTGCAAACTTGCTGTTTGCAATATCTTCGGTGAAGACGGCCCAATCACGTTGGGCGCCGCTTGTTACGGTTCAGTGCCGGTGGTTGTGGACTGCGCCTGGATTCTTAAGCTGAAAGTTTGAGTTCCGAATCTATTATGGACTAATATTTACAGAACAATACATGTTACGTCATCATCGAACATTTATTGGTATTGGTGACAATAAATACTATTAGTGCGGGTACCCTACAGTTTTAGTAAAACATTTTATGCCGGCAGTGCGTGAAGTGACAGTCGTACTCGAACCGTTACAAAAGACGGTGGTATGAGAGCTTTTTGGAAGCTACACCATCACCCGAACGTGCGTGTTCTTGGTTGTCCGTTAACCCTTTTGTGTGTGATTTTTATTGCCCACAGCGGCACAGGCTTTAAGGTATTTATACCCTTCCTTAAGTAGTTTGTTGTAGTTGTTTTAGTTATTACATAACCGCTCCACTGCCATCGGTATTGCTACAAAAAGCAATTGGTCCTTCCCTATAATTAACATATCTATAGCACCTCATTCATCCCATACATCCAATACATATTACAAGTTAAATCGATCAAAAAATCAATACATGAAGAGATACATATAGATTAAATCAGTTTGTAAATCTTCGACAAACTTCGGAAGGCGTCGTGGTTTATTGCAGGCGCCGAGTATAGGAGGCGTCGGCGTGTGGTGCAGCGTACCATTTGTTGCGTCGTAAGCAGACTATCACATGAGCTCTGCTGATTAAGGTGTGAATGTAGGAAACGACGGCGGCGTGATGGCGCGCACCACTCGTTGAGCGTCGGCGTCGTTATGCTGCGCATCACTCGTGGAGACGTAGACGTGAGGAGGCTCTGAATTAAGCGCTGCTAAATAAATGTGTATGTAAGGGCGGTGGCGTCTTGAACGGGCTTAAAGTAGCGCCGCTAGTGTAATGGAAGGTGGCCGGCTTTGGTGCAGCGCTGCAGGTAGAAGAAAGCAGGCTAAGAGTAGTACTGCTAGTTGATGCCATGGGCTGTGGAGAGCTCCAATTGAATGCCTATTGCTGAACTCGCAATTTTATTTATACTCTTTTCCTTCCTATGCTGGCTATGTAGAAAAAGTTAATTAGATGTTTAACCAACGAAAATGCAGGGTTTAGTTTTAGCACGTAAAGAAGTCTATAGGGTCTTAGCCAATGAAAATGCTGGGTTTAGAGAAGTTAGTTTTCAAGTTGGAAATTTCCGGTATTCCTCGGGATTGTTCTATTTCCAGCTCGTGCATTTTGATGCAGGTAACATCTTCACCCCCATCCCGCTGAAGAGTGCTGTGTAGCTAGGTTGATACGTGGTGATGGGGTTGTTGTGGGTGCTGGACGTGTTTTATTGTCTTGGATCTTAGTATCACTCCGTTCAAGTAAAACCCAGTAGCTATTGTGTCCGGCTCTTCTGTGAATTGGATGGGGTAGGGTCCATTTATCTTGAACCGGGTGATTTGTGATCGTAACCATGTTACCCCGCGAGAATAAAGAGGGGTGCTCGTTGTCGGCATATCTGGGCATGTAGCTGCGTTTTTCGTTTTTGCTTTGTGCGGCAGCGTCGGTCTTCTCCGTGGTCGCCTACTGCTGGCCGGTGGAGTTTTCCCGGACGGGACATCAACTCACTGGTATGTCTTTCTGCTCGTGCTGCTGGCACATATTTGACCAGATCTATGAGGGCTGCGTAATTGGCCTGTGGTCTGCATGGTTTGGTGTGCAATGGTGATAGACAACTTTCGCCGGTGCTGGCTGTGGTAGCTGGTAGCGCTGGCTTATTGATTACTGGTTCGAATTCTTTCCGAAGGCTGCTGGACAAGAATTCGACTGCGAACTGGTGAGTTGCGGTTGGCGTAGGTGGTCTGTTAGCGGTGACGGGCGTCACTGTTTGGTTCCAGTAGAGCATTTTACGGTCCTGTGCTCCGAAGTGAATAGAGTCTTGTTCGTAGTCCGTGGCCACTTTCTGGCGTTGAAGCCATGATTTCCCAAAATGACATGCTCTGCTAGGTTGGTTTCTACCATGAAGGTTTCATGGTTCGTCACGTGTTGGAGGGCGAATGGCGTGCGAAATTTACCTTTGATTGCCATTTCTGTCCTTTTTTAGGCTAGATGGGCGGAGGTACGATAGGGCTCTACCCAAGAGCTTGTGGATAATCGATCTTCTTTGATTATACATGACGATGCCCCTGTATTTAGTAGTGCGTTGAAGGCCGTTTTGTGTATGATGACGGGAATCCTTGGTAGTGGATCATCCTGGGTTATATTTAGTTCTGCTCGACCGGTGCGTTGCTTTCCCCTGGCTAGGCAGTCGCGGTGCCAATATCGTTGTGAACAAAAGGCGCTCCTTGGTAGCTGCTCTATTCGGTGTGGAAGTCTGGCTGCTGGCGTGGAGACGATTGTTCATTTTGTTGCATCTTTTTCCTTCTCTTCTACCCTGAAAGGGCGTGTGACCATTTCCCATAGAGTTGTTGGCACGTGACATTGAATTGGGTTCCTCAATATTGGAAGGCGCTTCGTAAACAGCTCTATGTAGTGGTTGATCTCTATGTTTAAGCTGCGCGCTTGCTGTAGCTTAGTGCTGAGGAACGCGGTATGTTTCTATCCGTAATAGTCTGCGGCTATTTTTGCTCTGGGGGCTGGACTGTTGTATTTCTCCAGGAAGAACGTATTAAACTCGCTGTAGTTGGGCTGGAACGCCTCGAATGCCGATCACCAGGTGGCTGCTTGACCTTGTCGTTGAGTGGTTGTTCTCGGTATTTCATTGCTTCCATTTGTTTAAGAAACTCTGCTGGATCTTCTAGAAGGGTACCAGTAATACAGGTTTCTTAGTTTCGGTGGTCCTTATTCAAATTATAATGTTTAACCAATGAAAATGTAGGGTTTAGTTTAAGCACGTAAAAGAACTCTATAGGGTCTTAACCAATGGAAATGCTGGGTATAGAGGAGTTCATTTTCCAGTTGGAAATTTCTGGTGTTCCTCAGGATTGTTATATTTCCAGCTCGTGTATTTTGTTATAGGATTCTTTATAGATAGCCTACTTTAAAAATAAGTTCAACTTATTTTAGAGGTCTTTGTATGAATATTTGCAATTTGACTTCAAAATTTCTTATGGTAAAATACATGGTAAATATTTGCGACAGGAGCTCGCTCCTTCATAGGTAACCTACTTCCAGATTAAATTCAACTTCGTCTTCTTTGGTAATTAGTTTCTACTTTTTAAAACTAAGATCCGGTTAATCCTCGAGAGCTTGCGTAAGTTGTAGAAATGATCAACGAGTCAATACAAACTAACAATAAGCTTTGAAGATTGCTACAAAATAACTTTGCACTTATTCACGTCACTCTTACCATTATATTCCCAGCAGGACACTTTAAAAACACAACAGAAGGTCGTTACGCCCACTCTTTTGTGCCGCTTTAACACAACGCGGGGGTTGCTAACATGGGTGAAGACATTGTATCGTTCTCCCATTGTATACGTAGGGTTGTTACTGTCGTCAATTATTGGCAACAAGCAAAATAGGGTTGTTATAACTTTATGAGTGCTTATTATACGGCAAATTATGAATCAGTGGTGACATGTGCGGTATAGAAAATTGGAAAATTAGTTGGGGTTGAAAGCAATTCATTTAATTTAAAAGAAAATTCATGGTAATTGTTGATGGATCAACCAGTAAATAAGTTTGTACTTCTTGACGGTTATGAAGAAGTTAACATATGAGACCACACCTAAGCGTTCCGCACAATTTCCACGCACGTTTACGTCTTCAGGGTTGGACGCGCTTCAAATCCAGCGTAAATCAACTCTTTGAATCATCTGGAGACGAATGGTTTATGTGGAGACGGTCGATTTAATTTGTAGCAACTGCTCTCTGTAATTCAGTTCTATTTTTATTTTGGTGGATGTTTGTGTTTTCGTACCACTTTGGACCCCGTAAGTAGACAAAACCTAAATTTTAAATATTTAAATTAAATAGCGTATATTTAGTCAAAACTACAAGGTTTTTTTCCTTGAGGTTGGGAGAAGCGCCATGCTTAACACTAGGGCTAGTTCTAGAGCAAGCATCAATTACTGGAAGAGCGTGGGATTTTCCTGGACTGGGTGATCGCACTAAACTCCCTTCCTTCTTTCCTGCCTCAGAACCGTCTGTTAAGATATCTACTTCGGGAGAGCTCAAGAGGCACAATTGTTTATGTCTTCATGCTGCTTCTTTCTGTTTCTCCTCACTTTTCCCTCCCTCTCTTACCTCCTTTCTCATTTTCTCTTCTCGCTTACCTATCTTTCTTCTCCTCTCTCCTCCCTGCTCTCTCGCCCCTCTCTTTCTCCCTCTCTCTCTCCTCTTTATCTTCTCTTTCTCTCCCCTCTCTTTGTCTTTTTTTCAAGTTGATTTATACTAGGTATTTTGTCGATGTACCTTTCCCTCACTTTTTCCTCCCTCCCTTACCTCCTTTCCCTTTTTCTCTGCTCGCTTTTCTATCTTTCTTCTCCTCTCTCTTTCCTGCTTTCAGCTTTCTCTCTCTCCTCTCTTTGTCTCTTTCTCCCTCTCTCTCCTCTCTATCTTCTCTCTCCCCCTCTCGTTGTCTTTTTTCAAGTTCATTTATACTAAGTATTTTGTCGATGTACCTTTTCTCTCACTTTTCCCTCCCTATCTTATCCTCTTTCTCTTTTTCTCTTCTCGCTTTCCTTTCTTTCTTCTCCTCTCTCTCTCCCCTCTCTTTCTCTTTTTCCCTCTTTCTCCCTCTCTCTATCTCTCTTCTCTGTATCTTCTCTCTCCCCCCTCTCTTTGTCTTTCTTCAAGTTCATTTATAATAAGTATTTTGGCGATGTACCTTTCTATTACACTCAAATTTTTCTTGCCATGTACCATCAGTTGAACTATGGTAACAGTTACGTCTTTACTTCTTTTCCGATACTTAGTTCTACCTCTGCTCTTTTATTGTGTCATCTGCCACATTCAAATATTGTATGTTTCGGTGTATCCCCTATGTTCGGGAAGTGCTTGCAGTTTTTCGATATCGCCTTTTAGCCCTGGCAACGAGTGCTCAATAGGGGGAAGAGGAATGGTATTGCAAAGTTTGAGAGCAGAAAATTTGACTTCGGTACTTTGTTCGGAGTACCTAGCAGGTAAGTATACTAAAAATCGTCACCCGAAGAGGTGAGTCTTAGTTGTGGGCGCATGAAGGAGGTTCACGTTTCGGTTTTTCGCCAATATCTCGGAAATCATACATCGTAGGAGAAATTATTTCAATAAGGAATTAAAGCTAATAAAATTCTCTACAACTTTCATTCTATACACTTTTTACAAATTTACAATCGTTTTCGAGATATAAGCTCTCGAAGATCGGCAATTTTTAAAAATTAGTTTTTACCTTATCTTTTTATCATACAATACACTTCATCTGATAAAAAAGTGTCTAAAAAAGTTGCAGAAGGTTAGATTCTCTTTATATATCATCAACTGCTCAAAATCCACATTCGTCCACTTTTTGGGCGGGAAGAGCTTGGTTGTTTCTAGTCGGCGTTTGTCTCTTCTTCTACTTTTCATCTGTCGAACCATGATGAATTGACGGTACGGAAGCTACTGCTACATCATCCCCACCATCGTCGTCATCATCCTCCACCATGGGGATGCCATTTAAGTAACCTCCGTGGAGATTGTAGCAAATTATGGAGCACAGCATGGACGTCTTCTTACACCCATTTCTAACAATACTGCAATCTGTGGTGCACCGGCAAAATATCAGGTTCAACATTTCTTCCGTTGCAGCTGGATCTTTGGTAGAAGGGTGCTTTGATTCCGTTTCCACCCCATTGTTTAGGGGAAAGATCATGTTCAAGCAAAACCTGAACCTGGTGGTACGTACGGAAGGAATGCTCCGTCACTGGTTGTTTCTCCTCAGCATTTGTCTCTTCCTCTTCTTCCTCATTTGTCGAATCGTGATGAGATGACGGTACGGAAACTACTGTTCATCACCACCATCGTCGCTGTCATCCTTCACCATGGGGATGCTATTTATGTAACGTCCGTGGCAATTGTAGCAAATGGTGGAGCACAGCATGGAGGTCTTCTCACTCCCACATCTCAAAGTACTGCAATCTATGGTGCACCGACAAAATATCAGCTTTAATATTTCTTTCGGTGCAAATGAATTTTTGGTTTATTATGAACAAGGATGTTGCTTTGATTCCGTTTCACTCCATAGTTCAGGGGAAAGTTCATATCTAAACCAAACCTGAACCAGGTGGAGAATAAATGGAACGTCTTCCTCCGCCCACATTTAACAGTACTACAATCGCACCGGTAAAATATCAGATTGAATATTTCTTCCGGTGCAGCTGGATCTTTGGTTTGCACAGGAACTAGGAGGTTGCTTTGATTCCATTTTTACTTCTTAGTTCAGAGGAAAAGTCGTGTTTAAGCCAAACCTCAACCTGATAGTACGCAATGAAACAGTACTCCATCGCTGGTTGTTTCTCCTCGACGTTTGCCTCTTCCTCATTTGTCGAATTGTGATGAAATGACGATATGGAACTCGCTAGTACATCACCACCATCGTCGTCATCCTCTAGAATCTTGGAGTTTGCTTAGGTTCCATTTCCACCCATAGTTTAGGGAAAGATCGTGTTCAAGCCAAACCTGAACCTAGTATCCATACGAAAAAAATACTCCACCACTGGTTGTTTCTCCTTGATGTTTCCATCTTTCTCATTTGTCGAATCGTGATGAAATGATAGTACGGAAATCACTACTACATCATCACTACCATCGTCATCATTCTCCACCAGGGGAATGCTATTTATGTATCTTCTCTGACAATCCTGGTAAATGGTCTAACACAGGATGGGCGCCTTTCTACACCCACATCTCTTCCTCATTTGTCGAATTGTGATGAAATGACGATATGGAACTCACTAGTACATCACCACCATCGTCGTCATCCTCTAGAATCTTGGAGTTTGCTTAGGTTCCATTTCCACCCATAGTTTAGGGAAAGATCGTGTTCAAGCCAAACCTGAACCTAGTGTACATACGAAAAAAATACTCCACCGCTGGTTGTTTCTCCTTGATGTTTCCATCTTTCTCATTTGTCGAATCGTGATGAAATGATAGTACGGAAATCACTACTACATCATCATTACCATCGTCATCATTCTCCACCAGGGGAATGCTATTTATGTATCTTCTCTGACAATCCTGGTAAATGGTCTAACACAGGATGGACGCCTTTCTACACCCACATCTAACAGTACTGCAGGCTAAGGTGCACCGGCTAAATATCAGCTTGAATATTTCTTTTGGTGGAGCTGGATCTTTGGTTTGGACAGAAACCATAAGGTTGCTTTGACTCCGTTTCTACTTTATATTTCGCGGGAAAGGTCATGTATAAGCCAATACGCTGGTTGTCGCTCCTGGACGTTTTCCTCTTCCTCATCTGTCGAATCGTGATAACTACTGCTACATCGCCACCATCCTCGACGTCATCCTCCACCTTGGGGAGGCAACTGTAGCAAATAGTGGAACACAGCATGAACGTCTTCCTACATTCACATCCAACAATACTGCAATCTGTGATGCACCAGCAAAATATTGGGTTCAGTATTTCTTTCGATGCAGCTGGATCTTTAGTTCGAACAGGAACCAGGAAAAGGTCATGTTTAAGCCAAACCTGAACCTGGTGGTATGTATAGAAACTACTCCTACCACTAGTTGTTTCTTCTCGACGTTTGTCTCTTCCTCGCCTGTCGAATCGTGATAAGATGGCGGTACGTAAACTAGAGCTACCTCAGCACCATCATCATCGTCTTCATCCTCCACCATGGAGATGTTATTTGTGTAACTTCCGTGGCAATTGTGGTAAGTGGTAGAGCACAGCATGGAAGTCTTCCTACACCCACATCAATCAGTACTGCAATCTGTGGTGCACCGGCAAAATATCAGCTTCAATATTCCTTCCGGCCCAGCTGAACCTATGATTTGGACAAGAACCAGGAGGTTACTTTGATTCCATTTCCACCCCATAGTTCAAGGGAAAGGTTATGTTTAAGCCAATAAACCTGATGATACATACTGAAACAGTAATCCATCGCTTGTTATTTTTCCTCAACCATTGCCTCTTCCTACTCTTCCTCATCTGTCAAATCGTAATGAAATGACGGTACAGAAGCGACTGATGCATCATCACCACCATCGTCGTCTTCATCCTCCACCAATAGGATATCATTTATGCGATTTCTGTGACAATTTCTGCAAATAATGAAGCAGAGCATGGGGTCTTTCTACATCAATATCAAACAGTACTGCAATCTGCGTACCGCAAAATATCAGCTTAAGTATTTCTTCCGGTGCAGCTGGATCTTTGGTTTGGACAGGAGCCAGAAGTTTGCTTTAATTCTGTTTTCATCCCATAGTTCAGAGGAAAGGTCATGTTTAAGCCAAACCTCACCTGGTGGTACGTACGAAAATAATACTCCATCGCTGGTAATTTCTCCTCGACGTTTGCCTCTTTCTCATCCACCGAATCGTGATGAGATGACGGTACGGAAGCTAGTGCTACATCATCACCACTATCGTTGTCGTCATCCTCCGCCATGGGTATGCCATTTATTAAAATTTCGTGGCAATTGTAGCAAATGGTGGAGCACAGCATGGAGGTCTTCCTACATCCACATTTAACATTACTGAAATCTGTGGTGCACCGGCAAAATATCAGCTTGAATAATTCTTCCGGTGCAGCTGAATTTTTGGTTTGGACAGAAACCTGGAGGTTGTTTTGATTCCGTTTTCACCCCATAGTTCAGGGAAAAGGTCATAACTAAGCCAAATCTGCACCTGGTAGTACGTACGGAAACAATACTCCATCGCTGGTAATTTCTCCTTGACTTTTGCCTCTTCCTCATTTGTCGAATTGTGTTGAGATGACGGTACGGAACACACTACTACATTACCACAACCTTCGTCGTCGCCATCCTCCACCTTGGAGATGCCATTCATTCAACTTCCGTGGCAACTGTAGCAAATGGTTGAGCTCATCATGGACGTCGTCCTACACCCCGCACATAACAGTACTGAAATCTATGGTGCACCGTCAAAATATTAGCTTCAATATTTCTTCCGGTGCAACTGAATTTTTGATTTGGACAGGAACCAGTAGATTGCTTTGACCCTGTCTCCACCCATATTTCAGTAGAAAGGTCGTTTTAAATCCAAACCTCAACCTGTTGGTACAAACAGAAACAATACTCCATCGCTAGTTATTTCTCCTCGACGTTTGCCTCTTCTTCCTCTTGTTCAACTATCGAATCGTGATAAAATAACGATACGAAACTCACTACTACATCATCATCACCATCTTCGCCGTAATCGTCCATTTATACAAATTCCGTGGCGATTGTGGCAATTGGTGGAGCATAGCATGGACGTCTTCTTATACCCACATCTATCTAACTATACTTCATTCTGTGGTGCATCTGCAAAATATCAGCATTAATATTTCTACCGGTGAAGCTGAATCTTTGATTTGAACAGGATCTAGGAGCTCGTGTTCAAACCGAACTTGACCTGGTGGTTTGACCTCGACATTTGCCTGTTCCTCATTTGTCGAATCGTGATGAAATGACGATACTCAGTACTACATCATCACCACCATCGTCGTCATTCTCCACAAGGAGAATGCTATTTATGTAACTTGTGTGGCAATTGTGGTAAATGATGGAGCACAACATGGAGGTCTTTCTACACCCACATCCAACAGTACTGAAATCGGTGGTGCACCGGCAAAATATCAGCTCCAATATTTCTTTCGGTGCAGATGTATCTTTGGTTTGTTAGGAACCAGGATGTTGCTTTGATTCTGTTTCCATCCCATAGTTCAGGGGCAAGGTCAAATTTAAGCCGAACCTGGTGATATACACGGAAACAATACTTCATCGCTGCTTGTTTCTTCTCGACGTTTGCCTTTTTCTCATTTGTTTAATCGTGATGAAATGACGGTACGGAACTCACTACTACATCATCACCACCATCGTCGTCATCCTCCATAATGGGGATGCTATTTATGTAACTTCCATGACAGTTGTGGCAAATGGTGGAACAAAGCATAGACGTCGTCCTACACCCACATAGAACAGTAGTAAAATCTGTGGTGCACCGGCGAAATATTACCTTCAATATTTCTTCCGGTGCAGCTGAATCTTTGGTTTGGACAGGAACCAAGAGATTGTTTTGACTCCGTTTCCAATTTATAGTTCAAGGTCATATTTAAGCCAAACCTGAACCTGGTGGTACGTGCGGAATCAATACTCCATCGCTGGTTGTTTCTCCTCAACGTTTGCCTCTATTTCCTCTTCCTCATCTGTCAAATCGTGATTAGATGACGGCACAGAAGCTACTGCTACACCATCGCTACTATTTTTGGTTTGGACAGGAACCAAGAGGTTGCTTTGATTCCATTTCCACCCCATAGCTCAGGGGAAATGTCATATCCAAGCCAAACCTGAATCTGGCGGTACTTACGGAAAATGCTCCAGCGCTGTTCTTTCAATTGGTGGAAGGGAGAAAATGTCTGGTAACGATATATAACACAACTTACGAGGTGCTTTAGTATACAGATCTGTATAATTCAGGCTCACAAGATTATTGACACATTAGTAGTGGAAATTTTAGGTTAAAAATATTTACTTAAATTACAGGTATTAATTCATAATAGTAATTTGCTTAGCCTGAGCAACGCAAGCCAGATTAGGTTACTAATAATACTTGAAATATAACATTGATACTTTCCGTAGAAATTAGGATTGCGCTATTTCAAACTTCAAAACAAACAGGTGGCACAACAATAAGTATACCACTACTTGCTTACCTTAAATCGCCAAACAGATGTTGGAAGTTCGATAGATTACACAAGGAAGTCATATTTCAAATCAAAATAAACAAACCTCTTATAGGAATGCCAACGAATTGAATTCGTATGCAGTTTTCTTTTTCTTATTGAAGATAACTTGCTAATCGTATTTATTTCTCGTCATTCACAAACCTATAAATTGAAACGATTTAGATCAAGGCACCATATATGTCTAGGACGAGCTGGCCTCGTGCCACGGTTGTCTTCTTAAAACTTTTTGTAGAAAAATAATGCTGTTAATGAAATTAAATTGGAACGTTTACCTGGCTACCGTTAACAGAGAAAGCAGAGCTTACATAGAACCTTTTTATCTAAAGATGTAAGTCTAAAATGGCGATTCGCATATCGTACGCTGTACTCCTACTTAAACCAATCCCTTCTGGTTCAGGATCACAGAGCGAATGCCATCCGACTTGACGTACTAGGAAGCGATCTCGTGTTGCTGTCAATTGAACGAAGTTTAAACAACCATTCGATAACGCACGCGCCTCTATTTATTTTAAATAATGCTCGACTCCTAATTGGATAATACTGCAAACGCGTGAATAGTAATTAATACTCAAGAATCAATCACTGAATCAAAGTGTAGCAAACCAAAAAATCTAACTATTTTTAATTCACTTCAAAGGCTAGTTACTTCAGGGTATTGCCTGGCGTCCTACAGGCATCGGCTTCTGACATCGTTCTGACCTCGGATACAATGTATCCTTTGCCATGGCTTGAGGTTTTTTTTAATGATAGGAATATAGTATGGGACTATACTTGATGGAGTGAAAGAGAGAGAGAGAGGAATGGAATGATTCGATAGATTGGGTGGCGATGGTAAATAAAGGTGGGATAGCGGACAGCTTGGGAATCTTGGATTGGGAGGTAACTGGTTCCTGAGGGATTGTTATTATTAAAAGGAACTTGATACCTTTCAAAATGACACAAACGATTTGCACAAAAAAAGTGTATTTAGTATTTCGGAAAAAATTACTTTGGTGAATTTGAACCAATTAGTCAATAAATGTCCCTTTCTTTTATTCCATGGTGCAAAAAAATTTATATAGATATCGGTAAAAATACAAATTTTTCATACGCTTTCTAAAGTCCTCAGCGAAAAGCTTTTCTCAATGTTGTCTATGCGATCCGGTTTCTTTCAGATCTTATTCACATCGATGCCTCCAATTTTGCTAGTGCCCTGACGGGGAAGAGTAAAGAAAAGTTGGGGAAATAAATGAGCACTACACATACAAGCGAGAACGGCACTCTGACAAAACACAACCGTTTGAGTTGATTGCCGGTACTGAAGTGTCTACGTAATTCTTTGTGGAATTGTGGAATTAGTTTGAGGTACAATAGAAGTTTCACATTTCTTCGAGCACGATAAATCCCAAGGGTGTCTTAACGTATTTATACACACTAAATCGTTCTAAACCTACAATGTAAGTAATAATCTATAGCATAGTCAGGACGGGATCTAGGAAACAGGGCGATTACTTTACTCTTAATACAAAAAAATAATAGATTTATTAAATATAAGAAAATGAAAACTGGATATCCAATAAATGAAAAGGTATTTCACGAGTTGATTCACTTAACACAGAACTGAGACAAAATTGGGATTTTACTTTTTGCAGCTCTCGTTAACGCACAACTTCGGTAAAAATAGTGACAGTCGATGATCAATGACCTTGAAATTCTAACCTTTTATATCTTGTAAAAAGGAATGTTATTTATTTTCTTCAATTTTACATTTACCTTCAAAATATAAAATTACTTAAAATATCACCCGTTTGGTTTGTCGAAGAAAAATATGCCGAGTGTCTTAGCCTCGATAGAGGTTTGGTTCTACTTCAATTAATATGGCCTTTGCACCCTATAGAATAAGTGGGTTATATTACAATGTTGAAACAATTGCAACAGCCTTTTGGACCAAACACTATTGTTTACTTTTCTGAATTGCAATGGTACTTACCTGACGCCGCTAGATTTACTTACTGCAGCTCCCAAACAATTCTACAATTTGTTACGCTT
Source organism: Platerodrilus igneus (assembly GCA_036346225.1). Lineage (NCBI taxonomy): Eukaryota > Metazoa > Arthropoda > Insecta > Coleoptera > Lycidae > Platerodrilus > Platerodrilus igneus. Next base: position 9,869,461 of record JARFIW010000053.1, on the reverse strand, counting down.
GGCAACACTGATACGATATTGCGCAATTGTATATTATGACATAATTACGCGGCAAATTGTATCAAATACCAAACACGTTTACAATGATACAAGTCTTAATTTTAAATTTAAATAAAGCAAAGTACTCACTTAAAACGCGCCTTGCAGTTAATCTCAGGGCATCTCGTTGTTTCCGGGTGTGGGTTGCGTCTCGCTATTGTTGATCCAAATTCCATCCGTCTATCCCCTTTCGTCCCTCATAGCAGTACGATAGGAGTAACCAGGCAAGGAACGATATAAGGTAAAGATAAAAGGGAACCTACATCCTAAAAGAGAGAAAAGACAAATACCACGACACAGGCAGCTGTTTTCGGCTTGACTTCTCGTGGCTAATAATGTCGTGTCACACCGCGCACTTGCGCCATTCACTCCGCGCCTGCGCATTCTTTTGCGCCAACGAAACTGTCCTGAATGGTGGATGTTAAGTAGTTTATTTGAAATATTGGTGGAAATTTACTCACATATTTAAAAATGTACAATGCCAATTTTGGCATGTAACAAATTATGACAACTTAAATTTAGCTTAACACTGTATCTTTTTTAGGTTTGGTTCCAAAACAAACGCTCAAAAGAACGACGCCTTAAACAACTAACATCAATGGGAAGAGGACCATTTTTTGGCTCGTCAAGAAAAATGAGAGGCTTTCCTATGAATCTATCTCCTGGTGGTCTGGAAGATGGTCCTCCTGGATTTCCTTATTTTGCAACCGCTGATGGTAAATTTGAGTTTGGTTACGGTGGACCAGCGTTTCATCCACACGATGGGCCATTTTTTGCCGGACACCATGGACCAGGTGGACCACCTATGGGATTTAGCCAGCCAGGTTAGTACTACAAAACTCTTATGAACCACCACTGGAAAGACTATATGAAAACCCTGAAATGTTTGTTTTGCTACCAAATTTTGATCGGAAAACGTGTTGGTCTTGTTAAAGGCTAGATTACGATGACAATTAAGAAACAAGAAGTGTTGTTTATTTCTTAATTGTGCTCGTAATCAGGTTGTAGCAGTACTAGGATCTACATCTAACTGACGTTTTTCCAAACGTCAGTTTGGTGTCATTTACATTTATTATAGTAAAAATGCCAGTTAAAGTTAAACATTTAGTACCAAGCGTGATTCAGCAAATGGCACAATATTGCCCTAAATACACGTTTGTGGCATCTCGCTGCTAAACGGTAATTCCCATCAAGCTGGCTTCTGTCAACATCTTCAAACAAATCTCGAACTGGCAGGTGTCACTTGTGGCAACCCTGTCCGATCACAGATTCTTGAACTTTAACATAGTCAGCGGAAGATGTCTGTAAAGAATACAGGAATCCAAAAGCCACCAACAGTGTTTGTTAACCACTACATTTGATTTTCCAATGCTCTACCCGAAGGTACTACATTGGGTGTTTGTTGACCGACTGGCTCAGCGGCTTTTGATACAGCTAGGTGTGAGTAACCCTACGATTATAAAGGTGCAAGAAATTCGATTTTTATGCACCTCTATTATAAAATCCTTTGTGCCATAATCAACAGATTATCTTGGACCTTTTATCGAACAGACAAAGTGACCAGTCAGTGCGGTTAATGCAGTGAAGTACTTTTGAAACTCCTTTGCCTTTCATTTATCTAATTATCTTAGGTGTTTCCTGTTTTAATGTTGTAGGTGAACAACAATAACTTTGCTGTGAATCTGTTGATAATAGGCCATTGACCCAAATAGGACCCGAACGAACGTATTAGATTAACATTTATACAGGGATTTAGTAATTTAGCTCTACCGTAACTAAAATCATCAGATAACGAGTCAATATTGTATTTTAAATCTGTGCAATATTATACATTCCGTATTACCACGTCTTGAACTAAAGTACGTTTATCTCTAACTAGCATGACAAGCTTCCGACCGACAAAATTGTGCGATATAGAAGAAGGGTTTTACAAGGTGATGTAGAACAAGCGCCGTAATCAACAAATTATCTTGGACCTTTTATCGAACAGACGAAGTGACCAGTCAGTGCGGTTAATGCAGTGAAGTACCTTTGAAACTCCTATTTTTAGAAATAGTTTATTATGTTTGTTGTATATTTTGTATGGTTGGAATATTAGATTAGACGTTTCTCATGCTTTGAAGGATGTGTCATTGCTTCAACCAACGAGAACGTGCGATATAGAAGAAGGGTTTTACAAGGTGATGTAAAACAAGCGCCATAAACAACAGATTATCTTGGACCTTTTATCAAACAGACGAAGTGACCAGTAAGTGCGGTTAAAGCAGTGAAGTACTTTTTAAAACTCCTTTACCTTTCCTTTATCTAATTATCTGCGGTGTTTCCTGTTATAAATGTTGTAGGTGAACAACAATAATTTTGCTGTGAATCTGTTGATAATAGGCCATTGACCCAGATAGAACCCGAACGAACGTATTAGATTAACATTAATACAGGGATTTAGTAATTTAGCTCTACCATAACTAAAATTATCAGATAACGAGTCAATATTGTATTTTAAATCTGTGCAATATTATACATTCCGTATTACCACGTCTTGAACTAAAGTACGTTTATCTCTGTCATTTAACTTTAATAACGCACCCTGTATAATAAATTTCTTAAATAATTAACCTTAATTAAGCATGATATTTCAAATTATGTTTCTATAAAGGACAATCAGCTAATACGGTATATCATTATTTCTCTTAAACACATTATATGCAGAAGAATCCAGTTCAATGACTTATTTAAAAAAACATCGACATAAAAGATTCCGTAAAACAAACGTCATAAATATGTAATTCAAGAATGTTAAATAGCTATAAAATGCAGGGTGTCATACAATAAACAAAACCAAAGGGTATACATCAATGAAATAAATTAATACGTGGGAAATGCGGAGACCGTTAAGGGAAGATCATATTAGAAACATGGCTAGACGTTAAGGCCAATTAAAAAACCACACGCCTGTTATGTAATTAACGTGGCAATAACCATTTTATTAAGCATAGATGGCAAAAATTACATTGTATTAACGGATGCTGACCATAGCAAATAAGATTTTTATAGAGGAAGAAATTGATATAAATATTAAGCACGTGATAAGCCATTGAGTCATGCATCTTTCACGTGTTGCAATACAAGCTCACTAGGAAGAAACCCCAAATAGACATGTAAACTCGGAAAGTAGTTACACACTTAAAAGAAAAGAATTAATTATTTGCGAGCAGGTAATTAAAAAGGTCGAAAGAACAATTAACTACAAATAAAGAAAAACTTACCCTTATGGTAGATCTATGTTCCGCTTGTTTACCCTGACGATTATTTACCAACTCCTTCAGTCACACTATGTGTTCATCCTCCGCCTGTTGCTTATCAAGTCTTTTTAGCATTTGTCTTAAATTATTTCTTTCATTAACCTTTGTCTTCACTGGGGCTACCACAATGGCCTTATTTTTCCTGACATCTACGTACCCATATTGCGACAGGAAATCTGCAACCACATTATCTTTCCCTTTCCTATAACGGATTTCCATCTCATACTCCTGCAAAAATAAGCACCAACGCATTAACCTAGCGCTCAATGCCTTACATGTAAACAAAAATTCCAAAGCCCGATGATCAGTCAACACAGAAACCCAGAATATGACGAAATTTCTTATAAGCAAAAACAATACTGAGTAACTCTAATTCGGTTATCATATAATTCTGTTCAACCGCCAACAAACCACGACTAGCAAAAGCAATACTATCGATTTCCCCGTTTTCATTAATTTGAAATAGATGGGCTCCTAATGCCCTTGCAGACGCATCCTCCTCTATATAAAATGGTGCTTTAAAATAGGATGTTTGAATTCAATTGTTTCCAGAAATGTGGCTTTAATCTTGTTCAATGTTTCACTTTCCTTCAACCCCAACCCCACCTTACTCCTTTATGCAGTAATGCAGTTAAATTTGTAGTCAACTCTGAATGATTTTTTATAAATTTCCTAAAAAAATTGCGAAAACCTAAGAACGATTCAAGATCCCTCTTATTCTTTGGTTCTAAAAAATACTGAATCAATTCCAACTTCTCTCGATCCATCCTGATTTCCTTCACACTTACTACATATCTCAAAAACTTCAACTCCTTTTTTAGAAACTCTAATTTTTTCGCCTTAACTGTCATACCTGCCTTGTCCAATTTCGTCAATACCATATCTAACTGATCGGCATACTCCTCTATTGAAGCAAATGCAATTAGAATGTCGTCCACATACACCGTGGCAAAAGATAAAACCTCTAGTCCTAGCACCACGTCCAAACATTTACTGAATGCAGCTATAGACACATTTAAGCCAAAAGGCAGTACCTAGTAAGAATTCGGTATGGAATGTTTGAGGTAGTTTAGGAACTCAGATCGAGGTTTGAACACTAAACAGTTTGTATAGCTCTGAACGTTTGACATTCCTTTCCGGCTGACCCAAGTCGAAACTTAAAATACATGGAGGTATCAATAAGCGATACATTAGTAATAGAGTGGAAACTGGATTAACCCATCTACAATACAAACTTCTAAGAGCCTTAACGACACCATTAAATATATTAACCCTGTCATAATTTAATAAAACTAATCTGTATTTGTGTTATAGGTGGCCCGATGGAACACGGTGGTCCAATTTCAATGTCCGGCGATTTTGGAGGAATGAGCGAAAGTCCTTTCATGCAACAAGGAGGACCAGGTCCAGATATGATGCAAGGTAGTTCAAGCGTTAGAGGAGCCAGTCCAGAATTTATGTCATCAGGAAATTTTTCCGATAATCCATCCCAAATAAATGAAGGACTGGTTTGGTAGCTCGCAAAGGCCTTAGCCAAAAGAGCTAGGGAATGACTAAACGAAAATACAGTGTAAACGCTTCAAAGAATAAATGTTATATTTATTAAATGAACAAGACTGGATAACCGAATTTTAATTAGTGTAATGAAGAAGAGACGCTACTCGAGGAGTTTTACAATGTGCAATTGTTTTGTTTGTTTATTTTAACTGTTTTGTTTTGTTTGTTTGTTTGGGATTGGAACGGGTGAGCGGAGACGAGTGGGATTTGTTTAATCGATAAAGTGCCAAGTGTTTGTCATACTTTTTATGATGATTATGAATTGAATAATGTTCTTGTTTCTACAATTACATACACTTATTAATATAATAAATGGACTATGTACATATTTATTAGTCTTTGTAAGTATTCCGAAGATATGCTGTGTATAAATGATAAATAAGATTGTGTAGATGTATATTGTTAATTCTTAACTATTATTAGATGTCACGATATAAAAGAATTGTATATTTTTGTTGTTTAATTTATATATCGATCCAGACAATTACGATATAACTTATTTTTTAAGTCAACAATTAGATTTTACTTTCCAGGCGCTTTCCAGAATTTTTATAAACTACAGAATTGTAGAAAGTAGTTTGTAAGAAAGCGGACCGTGTCGGGGATTCGAACCCGGGAACTTGGGCGTAGTAGTCACACACATACCACTATGCCACGGAGCCGCCTCAATTAATATACCAGTGTTTTTCATGTCAGAAATATCGTTATGTCAGTGGTCGTCAGTATATAGCACCAGAATTCGTCACACGCGTTGTAGAGGATATCAACTAATTATAACAGATTAAAAATATTTGTTAAGCAAAAACTGAAGTAGTAAGTAACTGTAGTCGCAAAAAAAAACACATTGATTTTTTTTTGGTCTGTTCAAGAAGCGTAGGTTTTAGCAAATACAGTTGTCCATTTATTGTGCATCCATTGGTGGCAGTTCATGCAACAAATCATATTTTCTACAGCACTTTCCTCACAAATAACACAATACCAGTTGCTTTCATCTTTTTGTTTTTAGTTCCTTTTCTCTTCTTGACTGTTTTCTCGTTTTTTCTTCCAATCTTTTTCTTTCTTCCTGTTGAGTTTATTTCTGGATCTTTTTTCTAGTAATTTTCTTTCTATTTTTAACATGTGGCCACTGATAGTATCTTTTCCTACTTTTTGTTGTATTTTTTATGATATTTCTGGCCCAGATGAGATTTTTAAAAGGGGATGTAACCTTTTTGCAATATTTTCCTGTTGTTTTGATGTAGGTTTGGGTGACGGTAGAGGTTTCACTTGTGTTTCTTCATTGCTGCCCATTTAGATTTTAATATGAGCAAACCATCAATGTATGTTTTGTTCCAGGGTATTGATTTCCTTTTATCGACATTTTCTACCTGTAGATTCTTTAAATACTTCTTATTAGATTCATTGTTTGGTATTTTACGTTCTTTATTATCTGGCTTTTCTCCTGGTGCATCCTCTGAATACTTTTTCTAAGTTTCCTTATTCTAATTTTGGTATTATTTTTCGAGCTTTTCTCCGTGTATATCTTCTGAATATGCTTTTCAGTTTTTTTTGTTCTCATTTTCGTCTTTTTGTTTATCTGGTTTTTCTCCACGTACGTTCTATGAATATCTTTTTGAAGTTTCATTGTTCTTATTTTGGTCTTTGTTCTCAGTTTGGTCTTTTTTGCACCTGGCTCCTCTATGCGTGTATTGTCCAATTATTCATGTATAATAGTATCGTTCTTTTCATTTAGTTCATTCCTCAGACGTCTTCGTATATCCAAACATCTAGATCATTTTCCAAAACTCCACCATCGCCATTTCGAAATCTAAAATATCTGTATTTCACAAAATACCATCTAGAAGAAGGTCATCGACTTCTGTAACAAACTATTTTGGGGAATATTCTCAATTTTAGCGTAAAAAATAAAATACATTAGGTACCTATAAGGTAAATAATTTATATTCTTGTCTATTACAGATAATAATTTATGAAACTTACAGCTAAATTTAGGGATAGCATGTGAATAAAGAGTCTGCCAAACACAAGCCATTTCAGACGTGTTTGCTTAATACTCATGCCCTCTCTAGCTTAACTTTTGCTTAGTTTGCACTACGATTTCAGAGAGTGAACGTAGTTGTTGGCAGTGTTACTTAAGAGTTTTGATAAGTGTTCTAGGTCGTTAAGTTATATGTTTGTTTGTTAACGTTTCCTACATATTTGTGTTTTGAACAACTAGGCCTATTTCCAGTTCAAAAGTACGGCCAGTTCTATTTAGTCATAAATGCCTATCGTATCAGACCATACAAGGTTTACTATAACTCTGTGACAAGCACATCTAAGAATTTTTTGGTATATCGCTACAATCCATTTAAGAAACAGGGGCATGATTATTACAAGAAAAACAGATCTATAAATAAAAATATTTTGAGACGTAATGCCATTTTCCATAAAAGGGATAATATATGCGATGGGTGGCATAAAGTCATACGGAAGTCTCCAGAGATTTTAAGCGAACAAGAATGCATACATCTTGACATCTCAAATGATTTTAATGTCTGTAAAGTTTAATACATTCTCAACTCCAGAAAACATTGAGGCGATTGCAGCTTTTAACAAAAACATGACTGCTATCAAAGAATCGCCTGTTAAACAAAATGTTCGATTGAGATGAACACTGGCAGATGCTTTTCGAACAAAAGTACTAGAATTACATCCAGTACCACTAACACTGCCGCAAATTATGATAAGGAAATTATTAATCAATTGAAAGGAAAATTCAGTGCTACTACAAACATGGCAGATTCTAACCATGCTTCCCAAAAGCTGGAACCTAAAAAAATGGAGACTGAATTTGCAGTGTCCAACTTTATTACTAGAAAGGCAACAAACTGTTACATGAAAAAGATATTGTCATCCGCTAACCCAAAGCTTGGAAGAACATTGAACCTTGGATTGCTAGCACTAATCAGATAACTCTATCAAAATGATGAGATTAGTCGTTAAATGCCTGGTGGAAAAGTCTTTGTTTCAATCAAAAAATATAGCAAACGTGTCCATGTTCAAAAGTTTTTAATTCTAAGTACATTAAAGGAATAATATGTACAACTTAAGGAACGTTATAATGATCAGAAAATCGGATTTTCTAAGTTTTGTGAGCTTCGTTCCAAGCATTGTGTTCTTCCTGGGTCCAGCAGGACAGGTTCTGTGTGCTTTTGCATAGTACATCAGAACCCCAAATTAATGATGGCTAATTTGTGTAAAATTCCTGAATTGACAAATGGTGAACTCCCAGTTAAAGCAGAAACATGTAACAAGCAATATAATTTGCAAAACCTCGACATCTAAATGTTACTTTGGAAATCGTGTTAATGGCCTGGGAAGTGTTGATTTGAAAGATCGGTTTGAAGAAACTTTTAAACTTGTTTTTATGCAAAATCAAACCTAAAGTTATCTAAAAAATATGTTTTAATTTAGACATTTTGGAAGAATGTTTTCTGAAAGTTTCAAAGAGATCGGAGATGTTCAAGTTGACTGACTGGTTGGTTTGGTATGAAATAACCAAATGGATAAATAAAACAACCAACTTTGTTGACTAATAGATTAATTAATTAGTCTGACTACTTAACCAACTAATCAGTTAACAAATTGGTAAGCCAGTCAACTCACTAATTTTATCAACTGATCGACAGATTGATTAGTTAATGAATAGGTTAACGAAATCGATATTAATTATATAGTCGACTAATCAGTTGGTTAATTAACTAGTGATCAGTTGACTAAGTAGTTCATTGACTAATTGATTAATCGACTAAATTATGTCAACTAATTGATTAGTCAACAAAATTTGTTATTGTATTTATCAAATAGTCGATTTCTGGTGACAATAATTAGAAATTTAATTAAATCAAATAATCAAATTTCTATTCAATTGTCGACATTCGATTAGTCGACTAATCAGTTAGTCACTTATTTATTTAATTAATTAATTGTTAGCCAATCGACTTATTGACTGATTATTCAATCATTTAAATGACTAATAAATTAATCAACTAACTGATTGTTCCAATAATTGGTTGATCAACGAACTCCTTAGACAACTCCTGCAGTGACCCTATTTCAAATTGCATTTGCAAACTGAAAGCTAATTTTTGAAAATTACTTTACTTGCTTATTCTAAGAACGAGGTTAAATCCTTTTGACTTTGAGGTTAAAAGGGAATGACTAGAAGAGGTAATTGTCATCGTGTCTAAAAAGCTATGAATATAAAAGATTTCATCAGTCGTTTCGAATAACTAGAACTCGACTAATTTAGTCATTTCATGCGAAACCAACCAAAAATTTCAATATTCAACCCGACCATTTCAGATCGTCGAAGTGGTTTACCTAAGCTTATGTAATGATAAAATATTAACAAAGGAGATAGTTCTCAAGTACTTTAAACCTAGTGATTCTTTTAGGTCAGTGCACAGCTTCCATGCTCCAGTGAACGGTTTCCACAGTCTAGTACAATTTTCACAGAAATGGGAATAAATTGACGATTCTTCAGAAGCGGTTCAAAATGCCAAACGCACAAATGTAAATAAACTTTCTATGCACGGTAAAATTTAATACCTCAACTGAAGTTAGTCGAAAGTTTTAATCACCATTATTTGTCGTACATCGTACACATGGAAATAACACCAGGAAAATATCGACTACGGTATAAAACTGACTTGAAAGATGAGTACTAATTTTAAAACTTAAGCTACTTATATAAAAAAGCAATAAAAGGGACTACATTACTCGTAATCAAACCTTATAGTCTTTTCAAAATAGTGTCATATTACATACATGTAGGTAATGCTATCTTCTATACAAAATTTGACTCCTATTGATTACAAGCTTTTTGGTAAATTTAATGACTATAGTCCCCCAAGAACCTGCAGTATCAAGTATGATTGATGGGTTATGAGATTGTTACCGATTATCTCACAATTCTCATTTGTTAGGTTAATTCAGTTAAATTTTTGCCTCGTATAGTGGTATTTGCATTATCGGGACACGAAAAATTCGCACTTATATAATTCGACTGACAATATTAAGCAGTTTGTAGAATACACATAAATATGTCTGGTTTACAAAGCGGATGTTAGGCTCTTCGATAATGTGAATGTGTAATCGCTTTAGCAAATACTGTTAACAACGTACAAGTTGCAAAAGATATTTTGGTCGCTCATGGTAAATGTATGATTCTTCATTATTAACCCGAAGACTTTTATATCAATATATATTGCAACAAATACACTCTTTCCAATTACAATATTTCCTTATTTTCAAACTGATTGTACGAGGCTTTTTAACAACTTGTAGTTACATTGGAATTTGTTATAAGCTCTCACAATAATTTATTTTCGAACTAATAGCTAACAGTACAAGTAATAGCTTCTAAAACTTTGATGCTTTCTTCTTAATTACTATTGAAGCACTACAATTAATTATTCGAGCACTAGTTATTAGTTTATATTATCTCTCCTGGTTGATCCTGCCCTCTCAGGGTTATATCAACATAGAGTAATATATATCGACAGTGCACAGTAATTTTTAACATATCTTTCAAAGTTTTAAAGTAGATCATATTGTAAACGCAGCTTTAATCAAAACCAAACTATTCTCTTATTCACCGCAGGACATTGTCTTGGTCACTGGCTAAAGTAAGCATTTCCAGCCGATAATTAAATAACATTGTTTTGAACATCTGATACCATACAGGCTGACGATCTCATAGAACAGTTAAATCACTTCATACGATATAGTGTTAAAAACGTCATTGAAGCATTGTTTTGAACAACTAAGGATATTCCCTGACGGCTTTCCCTGATATATACACAGTTCGGTATCGAAGTTACTCGAAACTACATTAGTTAATTGTCGAAGTGGTTTACCTCAGCTTGTGTAATGAAAAGCATATTGCTTTGAGCTTCAGAAAACATTCTTCTCACCACTATGGCTAGTAATCTCCACAACTCTAAGTGAAGTCGCTCTACAGTAAAGCTTACACAGTGTAAGAAGAATATTCTTGGGTGTTTAGAACAATTCAAATTATGTAACAAAATCGTGTTATCGAAAGGATTCTTTTTACTTTGAACAGCTTAGGATATTCTCTTCAGTATCTGCATTTAAAAGTGAGTTTAATTTGTGGTTCGGAGTCATCGCCTTAGGTGGTGAAAAGAACATTCTAATGTGTTCCAATAATATTATTTAATTGTTTGTTTAAACAGGTCGTGCTAGCTAACATGGTCATGGAAATGTCTGTTTTAAATAACAGAATATTCTTAGCACTACTGAAGCATTTAAAGCAAATGGAACTCTTTTGAGAACATTACCTTAACCATGTAGGCAAAAGTATACCTTTCTAGTTTTACAAAAATTGGTGACGATAACACAAAGTGGTAGATCGAATGTCCTAAGAAAAGTTCCTGTTGTCACAAATAACCGAGGATATTTTCCACACTATTCAAACTGATGATTTCCATAGCAGAAAGTATGTGTGGTAGTCACAGACCCATACGATAAGAAGAATATCCTCAGGAGTTCAACATAGGAAAAGTGTATGATAGGGTTTGTGGTTAGGAAAAGTGATCCTGTTGCCTCGAACACCTGAGTGCTGGAAAAATATCGATTCTTGTTCAAGGGATCCATAAGCTAAACGCATTGGTCCAATAGACAATTAACTAATTCTGTTTGGTACATCTAGGAATATTATTTCCATTATGGCGGTTTAAGTGTTCCTATGTAAAGGGTGTCCGCGATAGAATTTTCAACTATATAATGAAATATGAAAAATCATGTAAGCATGTATGGAATTTGCTTTATTTGAAAATAAACTACAGTAATGCGGATTTATTTCATAAAAATAACTGAAGTCGAATGTTTATCGCGGAAATGTATACACTCATGCATACGAAATACCATATTCTTAAACACCTTCTGACACGTTGCTTGTGAAACTTGATTGCGAATATTTCGTTTCAGGTACAATAAATTTTGCGGTTTGTCGATATACACCCTTGACTTAAGGAACCCCCACAAAAAGAAGTCTGCTGGTGTCAGGTCTGGTGACCTGGGGGTCTGGGGATGTCATAATATCGACTTATGACTTTTCCTGGGAAAATGCGCCTCAAAATGTTCACTGATATTCGGGAAGTGTGTAATCTTGCACCATCTTGCTGAAACCACGTGGATTTGTTTAGCCATTCAATGTTCTCCAACTGGGGTTCCAAAAAGATTTTCATCATAGCTGAATAAGTTTGAGAATTCACTGTTGTTGTTTGGTAATTTGAGTTTTCGAAAAAATAAAGACCAATAATTCCTTTTGCACTTATTCCACACCAAACAGTAACTTTTTCTGAGTGTAGTGGCTTTTCATGCAACTGTACTGGATTTATCCAAGTCCAATAACAACAGTTCTGCTTATTTACCGATCCAGCCAGTAAAAAATGTGTCTCATCAGAAAAGATTATGTTTTCATAACCTCGTGGACAGAAAAATCGATTGTGCATGGTCCTACTAAACGCCAGCCTCAATCTATAGTCGCTTGGCTGAATTTTTTGAGTGATTTGAATTTTGTATGGATGAAACGCTAAATCTTTTATGATTATTAGGCATACAGGTGTTTTCTTTAACTGTAATAATGCGGATCGTTTCCGTATTGAGCGCCGGCGATTTGCAATCACGTCAAGCCGAACTTTTTTAATGTTTTCATCATTTCTTACTGTTCGTGATGCTGCTGGCCCGTGTCCCACTACAGGGCATTGTCCACGAAAACTTCACACCCAATTACCAATAAGTTGCGTACTCGTGCACTTACTTATACGCTGAATATTAAAATGTCTTGCAAACACTCTCCGTGTGAGAACGGAAGAATCGTTATTCTTAAAATATGCCTCTGCCGACTAGCGATTCATGGCTACTGAAATCCGCACAGCTCTTGCGTCAATTGAATACCCTTCCTAGCCCATCCCACACACATCACACACATTTAAAGTTGAAAATTCTTTTACGGACACCGTTTAGAAGAATATTATTTTCGCAAACCGAATATTCTCATGTGTTTAAAGCAACATTAGTTAACTGTCTGCCGGAAGTGTTCCGTTCTGTTTACATGGATACGAGAAAATTTTGTTGGTTTGAACATCTGAGTGGTAAAAAATATCTTCAGTTGTTTAAAGAAGCCTTCTAAAGGCACACTCTTCACATCATAATCTAAAGCAAATTTTTCCAACAGACAATTAACGATCGTTGCTTTGTGCATCTAAAGAACTCCTCGCCACATAGACTGTGACTTCTACGCTACAAAGTGAATTCAATTTGTACTAAGAAAATCACAAGCCCATAGGTTAGAAGAAAGTTTCAGAGAAGTTCCTGTGAGTTTTAAATAGGGTACTTGCACATAAAGTAAAAACCTTTTTAAATGAATAATTAGAGGTTTGGAAATGAGAAACAATGTTTATTTTTAGGTTTTACAAGTGATTTAACAAGTTATTCAAGTTTATAGTTAACATTCTTAAATTACACGCAAAAACACCCATTTTCAACATGGTGGTCTGTGACGTCACAAATAAGTAAATACTCCCAATTGAAGTGCATGTTTGTAGAAGTATATTTCACTAATATACAGAGAAATGTTAAAATCAACATATTATCGTTGGTGTATGGTTCCTAATTGTAAAAATACTACTCTAAAAACCCCAGACAAAACATTTATATAAGTGCCTAAGAATGCAAAGCGTAAAAAACTTTGGTGTCAAGCTGCAAGGAGAGATTTTGCATTTTCTGAAACTAGCAGTGTTTTTGTATGTGAAGATCATTTTGATGTAAGTCAATTGCTGTTATATTATAGTTTATAATTATTATAAAGCCAGAAGGTAATCATTTAACTGGAATCAACCTAATTTAGTTGTTTCTATTATTAATTAGTAATATTTGTAATTGCAGTTGGAAAAAGATATGAAAAACTATAGAAAGTGGAAGTTAATGGGAAATGTTAAAATACGCATGAAAGAAACTGTAGTACCACATAAATTTGATTGCCAACCTGATCGAAAAAGAGCGTTTAGCACCATTCCACGTGCAGTAGCTGTAAAAAGAAACAAGGCACAATTGGTGCAAGAGGCTTTAATGGGAGAGAAGGCTGCTAATGTCACTGCTACGAGTACTGTTACCGAGGAACCTGTAGGATCGCTAATGTATGTCCAACATTTTACCAAAGAGGGCAACAATAATAGAACAAATGTTGGTGTGACTGTTAACATTAGACCTCTATTCCGGAGCAAACATACACAAACAGTTACAAAGTTTGCATGCAAAGGTTGCTCTCCCATTAAAGTTAGTACAGTTACAGTTGCAACATCTCCTATAAAATATCAATCTTTCCAAAGTCTTAGAAAAAAATCGTAGTCATTAACTTCATTATCTGAAACAAGCAGCACTGAAATGGCAACAAGTGGCTCACAATATCGGCAAAGTTCTTCTTCTACATCATGAAGTGAAATGCAAACTGTTATGGACGAAATGTATGCAGAAAATAATTCAAAGCTGGCCCGTCATCATACAGTTGGAATTATCAAAATGAGACCAAGGTTCTATTTAAGAGTGCCGCAAGAATGTATGTTCATTATCAATCTTATTGAAAAATATACCTTGTTGGGTACAATAAGTATTTATGTAGTGTTACAGAAAATCCGGTTAAACCAAACATTTTTGTAGCTTGGGGATGCTTACGGACTTTCAGAAAGTTCCACAAGCAGATACTTTTCAAAATCTGTTACATTGATTAGTCAACTGATGAAAGAATTCCTTATATCACCAGCAAAAGAGAAAATACAGGAGCTATTACGCCTACCGTTTATGGCTCGCTACGGCCAAGTACAGTACATCATAGACTGTTTAGAAATTGAAATTCAAAAACCTTCTGATGCTATTAAGCAAGCCTTAACATGGTCAGACTATAAAAAAAGCTAATACTTTAAAATATTTGATATCATCTACACCTAATGGAATAATTACTTTTATTTCTGATCGATTTGGGGGTAGGGTATAGGATACAATAATTATCGAGAAATCGGGCTTTTTAGATAAATTATAACGGGGCAGTGTAATAATGGCAGATAGAGGATTTAAACACATCAAACACCTTTTTATTAACCCATTAGTGCCCAGATTACAATTTTTTTAGATTCGACATTTTTTTTTTATCAAACATGCTTATGTATATATACTTAAATAAAGTATAAACAGCACAAGAATATATGTATTATATTTCAACATCCCGTTAAGCCCAAGTGCCATAAATGGTACGCTATGCACTAATAAGAGCAAAACAATATTTATGACTAATCTTAAGAAAACCTACAATATAATTTGGAAAACTAAATAGAATACTAATAAAATCGTTTCTAATTTGCTTACAAGGACTACAATTCATATAATGCAATAATTTATTGGCTATTGCCTGTAGTAAGTCATGAAGCAATCTACACATAATTCAATGCTGCATTTTTTGCACTCTGTTCTTGCTTTTGTGTTGCACTTGGCACCTCCACATCGTCTTCTTTTTTGATCTAAAATCTTTTGAATGAAATGATCCAGCCGATCAAAACGCAAATCATCTGTATTTGTAAGTGTAGGATTTTTACCAGGTCCCTTTAGTGGTGCGGCATATCTTCTAAGATAAACATGAACTATTTTTCTGCGAAAATTTAGCTGTGTGATGTCTTGATTCTGTGATCGGTAAAGTTGCCATGCATTATTTATCGCTACATCTAAAAGCCATGTAAGTAGAGGCCAGTACCACTTTCTGTTACGAATATTTATGCGATATTGACTTACATTTTGGTCCATTCGGTCAGTGCCTCCCATGTATTTGTTGTACTCTGTAAGGACCGTTGGACGGGGAACCTGGATGTGTTTTTTCGCTTGTTGAGAATACCGTTTTACGTTCGCAACAGGATTTATACCATAAAAATTAGATGCAGCACACACCACAGAATTATCATTCCACTTGCAAACAAGCAACCCATCATCTTTGTCAATAACTGAATGGATAGTTCCTCTTCCTTTTTTTGACAATACAGTTTTTTTGGGTAGTGGACAGTTTCTGGGAATTCGATTTTCCCGTATTGTTCCGGTTCCGCCATAGCCATGATTACGTAAGTGAATTAGCAAATTAAAACTTGTAAAGAGGTTGTCAAAGTAGAAATGAAATGGTAGCGCTTTATTTCAGGTGGCATATTGTCTATCATCTCCACAAGTGAAACTGTTGCTTTCCCAAAAGATTTGCTTTTCTGAGAATTGTCTGTCGTAGATTTTCCCTGGTAAACATCAAAGTTCACTAAGTATCCACTGGAAGTGTTTAAAGACCACACTTTGTATCCAAAACGAATCGGTTTACCTCGAATAAATTGTTTGAGACTATGCCTACCAATATTTTTTTTTATTTACTGTAACATGCTGTTGTAAATATTTGTAAGTGTTGGTAAAAAGGGGTTTCCCGTTAAGTAAATAAATAAATAAACAAAATATCGTACCATACTTTCATCATAAGATAAATTCCTTTCAGGTTGAAAATATTGTTTAAATTTAGATTGCATATGGTGTATTACAGGTCTGATCTTCCACAGTTTATCTTTGTTGGTGGCACTGAAATTATTATTGTCGACACAGTAAAGAAATCGTAGAATAAGTTCAAATCTGTTTCTCCGCATTGAATTATAAACCATGTCATTGTGAGTGTCGCTGCAATTCTCCCAATAGTTTCTTTTTGAGGGCACCTGATTATAACCACTAAGAATTAGAATACCAATAAAACATCTATTTTCGTCTTCGGTTATATTAGAATCAGGACAATTTTTACTTTGTGCATACTTGTTGGACTCAACAGCAAATAAACGGATGAGATTGTTATCGACAAATAATTGAAAAAAATCTAATTCACTTAGAGCACCATGCGCAGGAATTTGTGGAGAAAAAAACTGTTTTTCAAATGATTCAATATCTCCATACGGGTAGTTTTGCATGTTGAGGGTATGACACATTTGACTCTACCGTAGGTAATACCAAAATTGGTATTTTTTCTGAATTTGGAGTTGGATTAGTCTCTGTTTCAGGTATCATTTCTTCACCATTTACAAATCTTATTTCTGCATCTGCAAGTAATTGTCGTTTGCTAAAATTGTCTGAAACTCCACCATCATCTTCATCACCAGAATCTTCGTCCGTCAAAAAATGAGAATCTGGTGGAGCAATATAAACACTATCTACATTATGCTCATCTTCCAATAAAATATCAAGAGCTTCTTGTACAGTAAACCCTGGAGCAAGACAATCTTGAAGTTCCTGCACGTCTCTGAAAAATGAATAGTGCAATAATAATAATACATCGGTCGTTTGTTGAGCTGTAGTATCTTGCATCATCATAATAATGCAAAGCTTTCACAATTAATTATCTATTCTACATTTTTGTTGAGTACATCAATTGAGAATAATATGTTTTTTAGGTAAGTAATCGAATAATAAAGATGATCAGAAATGCTGTTATTAGAGCTTAGTGTACCATTAATCGTACACAACAATTTACGGCTGAGTCAGCTGTAAGACAACCACTTCTGGACCATGATTCAAATATAATTATGATTATTTGCTTATGCTGCATGTAGTGGCCAAATATAAATATCATATCTCCAAAATTTCTAAAGTTATACTTACATGAAATCCATATTGCATAGAAAATAGACACAAAAAATGTTCTGTACACTTGAAATAATATATCCTGCTATGCAGCAAAGAGCTTCACTACTACTGAAGTAAAGTTAAATTCCTGGTTTATTTAGAAGAGAATGATAGAAAAAGCGTGTTGAAACCTGCAAATTCCTGAATCTGCGCATGATAAATATAAACTCTTGTTTTGCGTACCATTTATGTACCGCTAGGCACTAATGGGTTAATAAAAACTGCAAATTACTTAGGCCTCCCAGTGTTAATACTGGTCAAAAATTAAGTAAAACTGAAGCTATCGAAACGAAGAGAATTCATATTGAAATGGTGATTAGACGATTAAGAGAATACAAACTACTGAAACCGCATTCTTGTGTCCGTGGAAAGTTAATACGGAACAAGGACGATGTTATAGTTATAGCTAGTGGTTTAGTTAATTTACAAGGACCATTAATAAAATAAAAATTGTACACTAGGTATAGTTAACTTAAATTTAATCAACAGTACATGTAATGACAAAGTACAAGGATGTGTTCAACAACTTACAATTACTATTTAATAATACTTAAAAATTAAATTACATATTTACACATCTTTTAATCCTTTTATTAACAATGGAAAAATATTGTTTACCCAAAATATCTTTGCACTATCAATAATGGACATCATAAAATCTTGGTCATACTTGATGTAAAAAATTGATATCTTGTTATTTAATTCAAAATTAGGGTCTGCTACACAAAAAATACTAGTTTGCTTTTTAAAAAAATACATTTGTAAATGAATTCGTGCTTTAAATTTATTTGTTATTTGTCCATCTTTTACATAAAGTTGAAATGTTTTTATACTAGTCGGGCACTTAATTTCAACAATGCAATTTTCAGCTACAGCACCTGGGGATGCACCCATAATAGGATTATCAGGAGATATTAAAAATCCTGCCGAATGTAATTTTATATTTAACTGTTCCTCTATAATAGGAATAACTTGCTTTTCCAAATGTTTGCCCTCTCTGCATAGCTAGAGTTTCAGGTATTTTTAAACTACCAACAATATTTTCTATTAATACACCTGAATCTTTTTTGCACTTGGTTACTTGATATATTTTTGAAGCTGTTATTCGACCATAACGTAACAGATGCCATAGTTTATTAGCACTTTGATCAACAGTTGCTTTGCAAGCTGCCTGACAATCGGCTTCAGATATCTTTTTTACACAATGCAAAAAACTCTTCAGCAGTGTAGCCCCCTTGATTCACAAAACGTACCAATAGTCTATGCATTCCAATTCTATTAAGCGAATTGTCCTGTTGAAAGTATTTTAAAATTTCACTGCTAATGCAACGTTGTTTACCAATTTCAACAAATTGTTCTAAAAATTTACCATTCGAGAGGTGTGGTAATTGCTGGGCCTTCACCTTTCCAAAATCTTTTAATGTTACAAGTTTTATACTTGTACCAACAGTAGCAAGCTTAGATTTGCGCCAATAGCGTTTAGTATACACAGAACAATTTTTGCCATAATTTACAGCAGCATTATCTGTGGAAAAACTTGTCACTAAATTTACATTCAAATTATATTTTTTAAGAATTTTCATAATATTTTCATAAATTTTTTCACTTGTTTCTTGCGGACTTTCAAAGAATTCTAGCAATTTTTCGCAAATGCCTTTTTCTTTTTTAAAATATTTTATTGTTAATGGATAGTATTTGCGATTTTTTTTATTCGATGCATCGGTGCTAATTGAAAAAAAGGCATTATTTATATCATCAAGCACCATTTCATGGCATTTAGCAGCTAATATTTCGGTAGTAATGAAGGTCTGTTTCGTTCGTGCACAAGTTATTTTTTTTTTGCGACAACTGAATCAGAATAAATTTTTTTTTGAAGCTTTATGTTACAATCTTGACTTAAATAACTTAAGTGATGACAGACAGTATGATAAACAGTACATATTTCTGCAAGAGCCACAAGGTTTTCTTCAGGATTATTCTTTTTAATGACAAAACTATCTAATATGCTATTTTTGGCAATTGTTTTTGCTGTATTTTGATGCTTATTAGACTTAAAATGAGTCTTAACTGCTCCCCTTCCCTCATACTTAACTTTGAATGTCATTTTACATAAGATACATTGAGCTTTTTCCTAACTACTTCGGCAAAGGCGTAACCATTCGGACCAGTCAACATTTTCCATCCATTCTCGTCGAAATGTACAAAACCTTTTAATTTTCTTTAGTGATTTTGGAGAACATGAACCGCTTGCTTCATCTTCATCTCCCATCTTTCTGTGAAAAATAGAATATAAAATGACAAGAACCTAGGATTTAGGTATATTACTCAAATAATGAAGGCAAATAAATTATGAATTAAATACATCTATTTTCCTCCATTTGTAAGTTGTAGGTAGTAATTTGTACTAATATTTTTACTTACCTCTCAAATAAGCAAATATTATGATATAGGTACAAGCTACACAATTATTTTTTTATATACTTCGTTAAAAAACAATGTGTCGATAACTAGATATCTATACTTCTTAAATTATGGATGACATAACAGTTTATACTACAATAACTTCAGTTTTCAATAGTTCTCTTTAGGATTCGCAAAGGTCTACTGATCTGGCGGTCTGCCGCTAGCCGCTACTAAAATACTAATCACGACGCAATTCCGGGACAATCCCGGGTACCGGTTAAAGTTTTTTTCGGCCGGGGCGGAGGACCTACATTCCAGGATAATCCCGGCGAAACCGGGACAGGTGGCAACCGTAACCTGTAACAATAATGAATATTGTCAGTATTGCTATGCAAAATACTGCTATATATTAATAATTTAACACATAATTTGTTAACATTTTAAACTGCTTTTAGCTAATTGAATTGAATAGATATAAAGAAAGTGAAAAATCAGTTGACGTTCTATGCAATGTCCGTCATAATTAAGTTTGGACAAATTTTAAATCCACCTACCTGAAGAAGCTGCACAGTCAGTACAAAGTACATTCTCTACTTGTTCAGTTTGCTCGTCCACAAGCAAAGTTACAGAATAATTCTTGTTTCGCACTTTGTGTTCTGGGTATACTTTAGCTTTCACAGTGCAAACAGTACCCTCTCGTTTTACTTGAACGTAACCAAGAGCTGCATCGCCATTATTATCCCTACCAGCACTGAAATAAACATAATTAGATCAATACAATAAGGCTTAAGGCTACATATTTTTTTGAGCTAAGTGCAATTGTTATAGAAATATACTCACCTTTCGGCTTTTATGCCTCGAATTTCAGCAAATATATATATAAAGAACTGTTTGCAAAAAATTCAGCAACCATAAATGAATCTACCTTTGGTAGATTGTCAGATTGAGCTTTTGTAAATCCTTCTTCTGCCATTGTTCAAAACTTTATATAAATATTATATACCGTTTATCACTCTAGGATAAATTGAATCACAAAACTAAAGTAAAATATCGTTTAAGTTTATTGTTAAAACAAATATAACGTAACCTATAATTACTTATTTGTGACGTCAGACCAATGAGAATGCGTTTTTCGTCACATGACAAACTTTTAAATAATAATGATTTTTATTTAGTAATTATTAGTTTGTACGTAATAATTAATCAATTTTGTTGACTAAATCGGTAAGTAAGTTTGGTCTCATATAATTAGAAAGTGTGTTTTAGAAATTGTGATACATCTGCAAGTACCCTATTGTCCTCACTGTATGGACATAGAATAATAACACCCCCAAAAGAAGTGACACTCTTTAAAAATCCTTTGTTTTTCATCTATCAAAAATACATGACCTTCAGCCATTATTCTGCAGGTTTAGAAATGCAGAGGGAAATTTAAAAAAGTTGGGTTAGAAATCGATTTAAAATTTAAATAGAGTATTGTGTGGATAACTGTATACTTTATGCTCTAGTATTATGAAGTCAGTAGGAATCTTTGAATGAAATTCAACAAGTGCATTGCACTGTCAGAGTGATTATTTTTAGTCTCCTACAAAAGGTCACAATCAGAGAAGTTGAGGTCGTGCACCCTAACGACAAGAATCACTTGCACACATTGGCTAAAAAATCAGTAGATTCTAATATCAAAATATGCTGTAGATATCTCAGCAAACACAAATATGTAATAATTACATAATAAAAATATAATCACAAAAATGTTTTACATATACTTATACAGTGTGTCTACTTAACCCTAGAATACTGGACATTCGTAAAATTTACGACTGTCATTTTATTTCGGTGCCTTTCGGATATTTCCGATATACATTCATGTTTGATACGTTCAGCATAGATTAGTGAGAAGAAGATAGGAAACGAAGCGACCGAATTTTTTTAGCGGTATCTGTCGTCTCAAATGTTAACTAAAGCGGTATTACAGAATGACTTGCTTACCGATGGCGTGCTTATTATAATACCTATTTATAACCTAAAATCATAAGTTTTCCTAAAATTTTATTTTGTTTCCGTTCTTCTTAAAGTGTTTGCGTTTATTCAAGCTCCACTTAATTGAATATTTATTAGAATCAACTTTAATTTAAATGTGAAAATGAGTCGCGGTGCATATTGTATTGGTAACTTCTGTTACAATAATAAATTTGAAAATCCAGATATAGCGTTTTTAATTGTCCTAAAGACCGTATGATGTAAGTGGAATCCTTTAAACTTGAAAAATTATATAATTAAATTTGTACTTTCATTATAGCGCTATGCAATGGATTGAGTTAATGGACAGAAATGACTTGATAATTAATAATAAATATTTGACTGGTCACTACCAGGTGTGCAGTAAGCATTTCTCCTGGAATCAATTTAAAAACCTACCCTAGAATTATTCTTAAACCAGGAGCTGTGCCATTTAACTACAATAATATTACAGAGATTAGAAATCTAATTAGTAGTGAACATAATTATTGTAGAAAGTTATCAACAAATAAAAATATTGTTAATTGATAGTTATAGACTTTAAATGTGTTTTGAAAATTACACGAAATTATTAGCAAAAACATTCTTATAACTTTTGCTTGTTTTAAGTTTAAATTTGCCGCAAAATAACCGGTCACTTCTTTAAACATTTTTTGTAGCGCCCTCTCAACGGGTCAAATGTTAACTTAACATTGTAAAAGCTGGTCGTTTTAATACATAGGTCCCTTATGCACGTTTCCTATCTTCTTCTCATTAATCTATGACGTTCAGTACCTTCCTCTTCAGTGTCATAGTAAGCATTAGTGAGTTCAGGTGTGAAAAATTTGTTCCCGATCTTATATATTCTGCACAGCCGTCGTAAGAATTACGAAAGTCCCGTATTTCCGTTATAATTAATGATTTTGTGTTTTTTTATGAATTGTTATATTTGAGTACTGTTTTGACTTGCTGAAAGTATGGTATTGCACATTTTGATAACTTTAGTATAAAATAAATATTCCTTAGAAAAATGGCATCTAAAAAACAACTGTCTGATGAAGAATTGGAAGCTATTGTTCAAAGGATTATGAATGAAGAAGAAAGTGATCCTGAACCTTTCGAGGATAGCGGTAGTGACTGGGAAGAAGACAAC
This sequence comes from Platerodrilus igneus, assembly GCA_036346225.1. Classification (NCBI taxonomy): domain Eukaryota; kingdom Metazoa; phylum Arthropoda; class Insecta; order Coleoptera; family Lycidae; genus Platerodrilus; species Platerodrilus igneus. The sequence continues at coordinate 9,846,265 of JARFIW010000053.1, read as the reverse complement.
GTTGAAGTCGAAGTGCCTGATTCCAGTGAAAATAGCGATGGTGAATATAATCCGGAAATAACACAAAATACAGAAGATTTACATGAAGTAGGTGGTAGTGAAGATTCACAAATCCCTGAGCATACTGATAACAGTGCATCATATAGTAATAATAGTATTCATTTACCTGCTATTTCACGAAATACTAACTATATTATCCGTCTGAATAAAAGACGATTGAAAGGAAAAAACGGTTATAAGTGGTCAACCGTAATACCCAAAATGTCCAAAAGAACGGGTGCTCAAAATATTATTCATTTTATGGCTGGCACCAAGGGTGAAGCTACAAAGTATAATGTAATTGATGAATACTTTCTTCATTTTTTTCTGAGAACATTATAGAAACTATTCTTCAATATACAAATGATGAAATAACCAAACAAGCTGAAAAATACACAACAGGGCATGCTAATATTTCATCACTCGCCAACGATAAACTTATGGCTTTGTTTGCAGTACTAATACTTGCAGCTGCTAAAAAAGACAATCATTTATCTTCAAGGCATATGTTTGACAGCAATATCTCTGGAACTTTCTATAAAGCGTGTATGAGTTGTGAGCGTTTTAATTTTTTGATAAATTGTCTTAGATTTGACGAAAAAGAAACACGGGAAGAGAGAAAGATAAATGATCCTTTTGCACATATACGTGAAATATGGGATATTTTTATAGATACATGTAGGATCTCCTATACACCATCATCTTATCTAACTATAGATGAACAACTATTAGGATTTCGCGGGCGATGTCCATTTCGTATGTACATGCCAAACAAGCCTAATAAGTATGGCATAAAGACTGTAATGATGTGTGATTCTTCATCAAAGTATATGATAGATGCCAGTCCATATTTGGGAAAGAAAACACCAAATAATGGCCTACCCTGGGAACGATTATGTAACAGAACTATCAAAATCGGTATATGGCACTAACAGAAACCTCACCATAGATAACTGGTTTACCTCCATAGGACTTGCAGATGAGTTACTAAAAGATTCATACAAGTTAACTCTAATTGGAACATTGCATAAAAATAAAAAAGAGATTCCCAGAGAAATGTTAGAGGTAAAGAATAGAAATCCAAATTCGTCACTTTTTTGTTTCGATAAAAGAAAACTCTAGTTTCCTATATGCCTAAAAAACAAAATCGTTTTACTACTTTCGACAATGCACGAAGGAGCAGAAGTTTCAAGAGAATGGTAAACCATCAATCATTTTGAATTACAACGAAACAAAGAGTGGAGTAGATACTTTCGACCAAATGTGTTCGAATATGAGTTGTAGCAGAAAAACGTGAAGGTGGCCACTATGTATTTTCTTTGGAATGATGAGTATGGCTAGCATCAATTCTTATGTCTTATATACCTACAACAATTTAAAAGCCCAAAGGAAACCCCTCTCTCGGTATCAATATATGATCGAACTGAGTAACCTATTAGCAAGGCCATGGATGGAGAAACGTTTAAATATAAAAACTTTGCGCCTTGAACTTCGTTTGGATATATGTAAAATTTTAAATATAACTCTAAAAAAATATAGTACTATTCCCCAACGAAAGAAAAGAAAGATTTGTTTTTACTGCCCAAGTCAAAAACGCCGAATGACCACTACATATTGCCAACAATGTAGGGAGGCTATTTGTGGAGAACATCGCGGCAGTATTTGCTCGCAGTGTTCTACTGAATGTTAAAAACTATGTTCTTTTTAAGTCAAATAATAAACAAATGTGTATAGAATATTTCATTATTTTGATAATTTATTTTGAACAAATTTTTGTTTCATTTTACCCAATTTACTTGAAGTAGTAAATAATACGATAGTCCAGTAATGACGTATATTTAAAGTAATCCAGTATTCTACGGTTAAGTTGGCAGCATATGGAAAATTTTTTTATTTTTTGGTTTAGGAAAAAAAGCTACTCTTTATAAAAAATTCTGCTTGATATGAAACCTAAAATAAAACCTTAAAATTTCAAAATTTATTAGTCATATACGAAGTTTATCAATAGATGTGAATTTGGTGCAAAAGTACGTTTTTTTTGACAATTTCGAAAATTGTTATTATGAAATGTTGTTCAGAATCAAAAACCAGGTTCAAATATGCAAAAATTAATCGATCATATAATTTTTTTTCAAACTTCTAAAATAAAAATTTATTTAAGCTTACGTGTTATTTCATTTGATCTAAGATGCACTGGCAAGAACTGTCCATGAAATATAATTTCTCAGCATTTCGAAAGCCTTTTTTTAATAACAATAGTTCAATAATAATGCAATAGTTTTTGTTACACATACGAATCTTAGTATTTCGTCCCTCAATTAACTACCGCTTCAACATATCCGCCTTCTCTGTAAATACAGGTAATCGTTCTATCTCGAAACTATGTCAACACTCTTCTAATCATAGTCGGTGTTATACTCTGAAAGGTTTCTTTAATGGTTCGTTCTAAATGAACATCATCTGTGAATGGCCCTTGGAGGTACAACTTCTCTTTCAAGTAGCCCCACAAGAAAAAGTCGAGTGGGGTCAAATCTGGAGAGCGAGGTGGCCAACGAATTTCCGAAAACCGATGCACAACTCTTCCATTAAAACAATTTTCAAGGTATTGTCTTTCATCTAACCTGCTATGGCATGGGGCACCATCCTGCTGAAACCATATCTGTTGACGTTCAAGTAGGGGTAGATCATCAAGAAAATCATCTAGTTCTTTTTGTAGAAAGAGTCTGCATTCAAGGATTCTCGAATAAAGAAAGGTCCAATTATTTCATTTTAAAAATTCCACACTACACATTAGTTTTAAAAGCATACTGGTTGCGAGTTTTGATTGTAAAATGTGGATTAGTCTCACTCCACCAACAGCAGTTTTGTGAAGAAACTGTTCTATTTGATGAAAATGTTGCTTCATCCGAAAAAAGACTATGTCTTGCCATAAATGGATTATCTTCCAACTTTTCTGGGATATCACAACAGAATTCAAAGCGTCTATCATGATCTCCTGGCCTTAACGTACGAATAAATTGCGGCTTGTACGGATGCAATTTTGTTCTTTTCAAAATTTTTAAAACCGTGTCTTTACTTACAGTATTTGGCATCAAAGATGCCCTTTTTTGCAAATAATGTTTCGGATGTTCAATTGGTGAGAGCATTACTTCAAACTCCATTTGACGTTTGTTGGTATATCTGTTTTTTACATCTCCGAAATTCTTAAATTTCATTAATAGTTTTCTTATTGTTTCATTGTGAATCCTTTTTTCTGGATGTCGGTTTTTAAAAATGCCGGCAAACAATTTTAGTCAGTGCATCCTAGATTGAATGTATTAGAGAGAAGATTGAAAAAGTAAAAAAAAGTTTTTTACGATAGATATAATTGCATATTTTACCGTAGTTTTTAATTCTAAATAACTTTTTATAATAACAATTTTCAAAATTCTCAAAAATAAAGGTACTTTACTCGTGTACCAAATTCATATTTATTGATAAATCTCGTATACGACTGATAAATTTAGTTATTTGAATGTTTTATTTTAGGTTTCATACCAAGCAGAACTTTTTATAAAGAGTAACTTTTTTCCTAAAAATATAAAAGTTTTCCATATGCCGCCAACTTAAGTAGACACACTGGATATAAATACTGTAAGTTTTACAAATGATTTTATAGATAATCTACAGCTACATTGACTATGTATACTTGTATAAGATGGCTAAATACATGTTTATATATGTAAATGTCAAGTTTGATTGGTCGCTTTGAATTTTACGCTTGCGGCAAACAACGACTGGAATAACTGCGATTTATAAAGACAGGCAAACTCAAAGTTTTCTCTCTTACAGTTTATTCAAATCCTTAAATAAATAATTAATACTAAATCGTTATATAAAGAAAACTTACAATTTGTATACCATTTTGGCATAATTTAAAACGAAACAACCTTTTACATCATTAAATTCCATTGACACTAAATTATGGCTGCAGATCATATGATCTATTATTTTTATATTAAATTTTTCCCGCCAACTAAACTACTCTACACGCCACTTGACAAACGGCGAACTTTAAGATTTAACACTCCCACCCGGTACAGCATTCTCCAGTTGGACAGCTGTACCGTCGTTTATCTTTAATTTCACCATTTTTGTTGCTGGGCGGTCAAATACTCCAGTACTGGTTTGCACCGTTGCTGATCTTACTTGTCCATCAGCTGCTAATTTTGTGCATATTATTCTGCCCTTTGGCCAATTGCACCTAGGAAACCTTTGGTCTACTATTAGCACGATATCCCCGCATTTTAAAAGTTCTGTTTTGTTATGCCACTTCGATCGAAGCAGTAACTCCGGAAGGTACTCAGATACAAACCGCTTCCACATATTATTGGCGAACCTTTCCCGGTATAGATAACTGCATTTCAAAACTGTATTATCATCGTCTATAGGTGCCATTGGCTTTTCACCACTGGAGGAACCTAATAGAAAATGGTTCGGTGTAATTGCTTCGCTTTCCTCGCTATCTAATGGTAGATATGTCAAGGGTCGAGAATTTACAATACTCTCTGCGGCAATCACATAACTTAATAAATTTGGATCTGTAATACCGCTGCCGAACTTCATTTACGACTGTCTCATAATGCTGGTGCTGATACATCACATGAAAGCTATTTAACATCAAAAGTGTGAACCGATGTTTTCGCGGAACTACTATAGGGTGCTTAGCTCTGTACGGTAAAGCTTCCGCTGCCTTTAAGCGGCTATCCACTCTGATAATGCCATTATCATCCAAAAACGGGGTGATTTTGAATAGACAACTTGACTTTGGGCATTGTCTTTTTTCTAGCAGCAGAGTCAATTCATTTGGGAAGCACTCCTTTTGCACTAACTTAATTAGATGTATCAAACTAGCCTTTAGTTCATTTGATCTCACTTCTAAGCTATAATACTGAGTTGGTTGTATGTGCCCAGTGCGACAACGTTGAATGAATCGCACAACATAAGTCATGGTACGTAATACCCTTTGAAACTTACTAAAGCGATCAAATTCTACCGTCAATAGACTATTGCTTCTCGGTAACTTGGTATCATGAACCGCACTAAATTCGTCTTCGTCATTACTATGAGTGATATACAGTGGCCATTCGTTTTCGGAATCATACAGAAATTCTGGGCCTTTAAACCAGCAACCACTTGCACTAAGATTGGGAGGTTTGTTCCACTTAGTGGCCTCGTCCGCAACATTGTATCCAGAAGGTACGTAGCGCCAGTCGGCAATTATCGACAAATCTTGTATTTCGGCTATACGATATGATACAAACTTGCCATATTTCCTAGAATCTTCGGCACGCAACCAGCAAAGTACAGTAGTGGAATCAGACCAATATGTAATTTTTGTTAGATGAATACTCAAGGCTTCTCGAATTGACTTGGAGAAACGGGCACCTAATACAGCAGCATCTAGTTCTAATCTAGGAATACTTTGAATTTTTAGTGGGGCCACCTTTGTTTTCGCACCAACTATGCTGCACACAACCGTTTTGCCGTCAGAAATGCGAAGATAAGCAACAGTGGCGCTAGCATTTTCACTAGCGTCAACAAACGTATGCAACTGAACGTCTAGTTTATCATAATTGCTAAATATTTGAAGAAAGCAGCGTGGTATTCGCAAATCTTTTAAGTTTGGTAAATACGTTTTCCAAATTGAAAATTTATTATAAAGTTCTTCACTTAACGGGTCATCCCATGCTAATTTACTTCTCCATACTTCTTGTAGTAAAATTTTCAAGTACACCATAAAATGAGCTAGAAGCTCCATAGGGTCATAAATCGACATTAGTATTCTAAGAAGCTCCCTTTTTGTGGGTATTTTATTTCCACACAGGATATCGGTATTTCGTTTGTTAGAACATATAGAATATGTAAAGCAATCTGAACTCAAATGCCACCACATACCGAGAATCTTCTCTAATATCGGCTCAGGACTCAAATTCAAGTTCACTACTGTTTCTTCGACTTGGTCATTCATTTCTCTCATAAATTGTATCGAATTGGATTTCCAATTGCGAATTTCAAAGTTTGCATGTCTATGTATTTGTGAAACTTGTTTGGCTAGGTTGATTGCTTCTACCTCATCGTCCACAGAGTCCAAATAATCGTCCACATAGTGGTTTTCTACGATAGCTGTCACTGGACGAGGAAATTCGTTTTTGAACCTTAGTGCATTTACATTTTTAATGTACTGCGAATAACTTGGTGCGCAAGTAGCGCCAAAAATTAATACTGTGACCACATATACATCCGCATGTTTATTGTGTTCGTCATCTTGCCAAAGAAAGCCTGTATACGCTACTTTTTTTTGACGAAAACGCAAAAGTATGCCAAGCAACGACGGAAGTAAGTCATGTCCCGTGAGCAACATTGAATTGAGCGAAACACCATTTACTGAAGCAGCAGCATCCCAAACTAACCGGAATTTGTCCGGCTTATTTGGATTAAGGGCGATTAAAAGTGGCAAGTACCAAATCTTTTCATGTTGCTCTTCAATTTCTTCTGGAAGCAATTTACGCACATAACCTTTATCCGCCAAATCTTGAATGTGGCTTTTTAACCTTTGAGCAAGAACATGGTCGGTTTTCAAACGATTCATTAAAATTTGATGGCGCTTAAGCGCCATATTTCGACTATCAGGAAGTCGTAAATGATCGTGTTTCCACAACAATCCCACTGTATAACGATTATTTTCCCATTTAGTAGTATTACTCATGATTAATTCAGCACAATGAAGTTCTAATGATTCCTTAGAGTTATAATAATAATAATAATTTATTTATTTAAATGTATGATAATACATGTTACAATTACTTTATAGTATTAAATATATTACATAGAGAATACAACCACATAAATAGTTGATACGATAGTTTCACATCCTTGTCGTCATTGATTTCCTCAATTGACGTTTAAATAATCGCAAAGATGATGATTGTTTAATATTTGCAGCGAGCGCATTAAATTCTCGGATGCCGTCAATAAATAAGGATCTTTTAGTACATGTTTTCTTAAAAGGATAAATATAAAAATTAGACGAATTGCGAGTGGTGTAGTTATGGATTCCGTGAACCATAACTAACTTACATTGTAGGTAAGTAGGCAACAAGTTTCTGGTAATCTTATATATAAAGCACATAACTAAAAAATACAAATGTTGTTGCACTGACAAAAATTTTAAACAATCCAACATAAAATGTACCTTTGTATAAATATTGCATTTTAATATTATACGGAGAGCACGATTTTGAAGGACCTGTAGTTTATTTATCACTGTTTGACTCTGAAAGTATAAAATAGACGAGCAGTATATAAAATGTGGCGCAATTAGCGCTTGGTAAACTTTTAATCGAGTTAGCATATTAAGGTTATGACTGATACGATAAAAATAATTAATTTTACCAGTAAGTTGTATTATCAATTTATCCGAATGTGTTTTAAATGAAAGCGATGAATCTATAGTTACACCCAAGTACTTAATTTCATCAACATAATGCAGCCTGTCACAATTGAAAACTATGGGAGGTAACATATGCATTTTTCCATTATAACGCAACCCTAAAATCATTGCTTTGCTTTTCTTAGTATTAATAACTAATTTATTACTGATCAACCACTTTGAAACAGCATTGAGCAAACTGTTCATCCTATGTATTGCGTTATCTATATTTGTATCTGAGATTGCTATAAGGGTATCATCTGCAAATAAGTTCAGTAAAACTGCAGAGTCATCAACTGCATCTGCTATATCATTGATATACAGTATGAAAAGCAATGGGCCTAGAATAGTTCCCTGTGGTACACCGTGGTTATTTAATATAGCACTAGAGGTATGATTATTAATTTTAGTCATTTGCTTTCGCTGATATAGGTAGTCCGAGAACCATTTCAAGGATTGGTCCGTAAAACCGTAACATTTTAATTTATTTATTAGAATCAGTCTATCAACCGTTTCAAATGCTCGTTTAAAATCTAGAAATACCGCAACTATAACATTAGAACTATTATCCAGTACTCTTTTCCATTCTGACAGCACAAGTTGTAGTGAAGACTCACAGGAATGTTTGCCACGAAATCCTGATTGTTCTTTGATGAGAATGTTATTCACTTCAATATGTTTAATAATTTGGTCGTATATTAGTTTTTCAAATACTTTTCCGAGGAATGGCACTGTAGCTATTGGCCTGAATTCTATAGGGTTTAGGGTACCTCTTACTTTAGGTATTGGTTTTATTACAGTTTCCTTCCATTGAGATGGAAAAATCCAGTAGTTATAGATTTATTATAAAGTTCCGTTATCTTACCAACTAGATAAGCCCCGCCAGCCAAAACTATATTTTTATTTAATAAGTCTGTATTAGAATCTTTTGTATTGTAAATCGCCTTATACACACAACCCGTTGAGAATTCATTAAAAGTAAATTCATTCCTACAACCTATCTTATTTATCTTGTCAATGTTTGTAATATTGGGAATGTCACTTATAATTTCCTCTATACTATCCACCACAAATTTGTTAAACTTTTCAGCCACTGTTTGTGGATCACGTTTGTAGCATCATCAAATTTCATTACCACAGTAGGTGTATTTTGTAGACCATCAATTGATTCTTTAATAATACGCCAAAGGTTCTTAGGATCGCGTTTGTTTTATCAATCAATTTTGTATAGTACCTCTTCTTTTACTTTGTATCATAGTAGTAACAGCGTTTCGTAATTTTTATAAGTAATCCAATCCTTGTTATTATCTGTAAATATAGCTTGTTGGTATGTTATATCTCTTTGTTTAGCCAAATGACAAATTTCAGAGTCATACCATTTACTCTTCTTCTTGTTAGATACTGTGAAGATTTTTGGGGCCTGTTCATCCATAACAGTAGTAACATTGTTGTACAAAACATCTATCATTTCGTGAAGTGACGTATTTTTATCCATGGCAATTGCGATAGACGAGTTTCAAAAGTTAATTTATCAATGTTTTTAACATCACGAACAGAGATCACTCTATCGAGCATTACAGTTGTGAATTTGGAAACAGACTTACGTACGCACCGAGTAATTTTCAGTATTGCATGATCAGATATTTTAGGAGAATTTAAAACATCAGAACATATTGACTTACAGTTTGTAAATACTAAGTCAATCAGTGTTTTACTATTATTTACTATACGAGTGCATTCATTAATAATTTGAAAAAATCCTCTATCATCCATTCGAGTCTTAAGTCTATTTGAGTAAGTTGTTACTTTATACCAGTTAATGTTAAAGTCTCCCATTATAATAAACTTTTGATCGAGATCTTGGGCATCGACAAATGCCTCCAATTCATCCAGAAATTTTCTTAAATTACCACTTGGGGATCTATATAGACATACATAATTGCAACCATCTGTGGATATGCCTACAACCCACCACTCATTGTTGAAGCTTTTGTTTATAATTATCTTATAATCATAAGGTTCTCTCAGATATATAAGTACTCCCCCAGTATGCTTACTATGTGAATTGCATCTAATTAATATATATCCTGGTATGTATATTTCATGGTCACTAATGTCCTCCGTAATGTGTGTTTCAGTTATACATAATAATAACGGATAGTTCTCTTTACAAAATGATGTAATTCATAACGATTTGTTAAAAATCCTTGAATATTTAAGCAATATACGCTAAATTGATGCTGTAATTGCTATGCTCCATAATCAATTTTCCTAGCAATGGTATTTAAAATCATTTTATAAGTAGAACAGTCAGAGTAATAAACTGCATGATTAGTATTCTGATTAGTTTTTAGTTTAGAATTGTTTTGAATACAATTAATACATTTATGCTCGGTTACTTGCTGTTTGTTATTGCAGTCTTTAGAAAGATGACTACCAGCGCAGGTCCCACAAGTCTCTTTATTATCACAATTTCTTGCAAGATGTCCGTATTGACAACACCGATAGCACCGAAATACAGAGAATGTCTCTTGAATTCTACATTTATTAAGAGCTACATATAAATATTGATTTTTTATTAGATTCTTAAAAGTTAATGCATCTACTTCTGCCACAATGTTAAAAGAATTATTAATAGGTTTACTCTTGTGCTTAATATCAAATACAAAATCTTGTTGCTTTGCCTGTATATCATTTTGATTTATTATATTATCTCTTAAGTGCTCATCATTGATGGGTGGCTGCACGCCTAAACTTTCCACCGCAAAATAAGACTTTACTGAATTATGTAACTCTATGTCGTCAGCTTTGACTGCACAATCGCAGCTTTCGTGAAAGTTTTGATGTTCATTTTCAGTATGTCCTGTAAGAAACGCAAATATAGACCATCCCAGGCGACATTTGTCTGCTATAGGATCAAATTTGCCACCTTCTTTAACTTTTAAGGGAACTGCTAATTCCCAATTATCTAAACCGATCAACATATCAGGTTTTATATTCCTATAAGATTCCACTGGTAAGTTTTGTAAATAAGGAAATTGGCGGCTAAGTACCTTCATGTCAAGGGCTTGTGTTGGCAAACTTAAATTGCTCACCGTACGTGCTAGACGATCGTGAAATATTTTAGCACCAACGTAGGTGCCAGCAATAGAAAACCGCACTAGTTTCGAATTGTCTTCAACTCTATGCTGGCCCCCGGTTCATTTTAGACATAAAGGCTGTACCTCACCCGACAGATTCAGTTGATGGGCTAATTTTTCATCAATCATAGTGGTGGATGACCCTTCATCAAGAAAGGCGTAGAAAACAATTTCTTGATGGCCACTCAAGATCCTAACAGGTAAGAAACGGAAACGAATGTCTTGAACTTTATATAGGTAATTTATGTTTATATCTGCGTTTACACTCGAGACTTGGTTATTTGTTGCAACTGAAGCAAAGCTAGACGTTGCTGCCACCTGACTAGGCACGAGTTCGATTTCTTTATGCAAAGTAGTGTGATGAACGCGATGGCACTTCTCACACTTCAATTGGGATTTGCAAGGAAACCTATGTTTTCGCAGGCATATCCTACATAGTCGTAAGTCCTTCACAATTCTCCACCGTTTATTTAACTCAGCTTCTTTATATTGGGCGCATTCCAACACTGTTTGGCAACTTTTATCGCATAACTTACACCTTATGGTTTTGTCAGCGGCATAACCGTCGTGTAAATGTGTGCGTTCGTGTTTGGACCCTTTATTTTCACTAAAGGTAAGCGTAGGAATAGCGGTACATATGTTTAGAGCAAGTTGATGTAACCATTGCCCAAATTGTAGAATACCCACGTAGCTTTGTGTAGCCCTATGGATTGCCCACTGTACCTTTAGTTGAGCCGGCAGCTTACTTACTAGTTCGTGCATGAGCATAAGGTTGTTGGAGTATTCAGCTACATCACTAGCTTGAAGACACGCGCAGAGGTTTTGAACAGTGACGCCATATTCAACCAATGATTCTAGCTTTTCCATTTTGACCGGTGCATGTTGTCGGACTGCATTTATAAAACTATCCAAAATTTGCTCCGGCCTTCCGAATAATAGTTTTAAGTTAATAATAATGTCTTTTACGCAACGAGGTTCGTGCAAGAATCCTTGTACCATTTTTCGAGCATTACCCTTTAGAGCTTTGTCTAAACGGATTAAATTTTCACTGTCATTAAACCCACACAATGCGGTTGATCTATTGAAACTACTTATAAATATATACCAGTTCCTCGGATCTCCGTCAAAAAATGGAAGGTCTCGTGGAATAGATTGTCTTGCAGCAATATGAGCTGAATTTAGTGGACATAGAGATACGTCGTTTAGGGGGTTGCCTGGTCTGGCTGATGCTATGACATTGTTTCCTACTGTTTGATAATTTTTGTTCTGAACCGCTACGTTTGATAAGCGCGATGACCGACCGTTATAAGGTGGTGCAACAATAGACGTTTGCTGCAGTAGCGATTGGCTGGAATGCTCTTTTGGTAACGGCTGACGCACTGATTTATATTCCTGCAAGTTTAGCTCCGCTGGCTGTTGGTGCCACAATGCTTCTTGCGGTGCATTTAATGATGGTGGCGATGGATGCCACTGAACTTCATTTTGTATCGGGCGCAGGAGGGTAGGCAGCAAACCCAGTTGTGTTACCTCTTGTTCAATTTGACCCTCATTTTGATTAATCAAAATTGGTACGCTGGACGACAGACCAATGGTGGCTGCCCGTTCAAAACGTCTAGAGAGCTCTAAATTGGTTTCTGGATCCGCTTCTCCTATTTCATCACAATCGAATCTTTGACTTTCATCATCAGACTCCACTAAGAGTGACGACATTTGTTGACAAATGATTAATTTGTTTTGAATTAATTTTTGCTGTTCTTCAAGTAACAGCTTTTGTTCTCGTAGGTTTTCCCAACGTTGCCGCCGACGTTCACTAGTGGTGGTAGACTGTGTGCTCAATGGTATAATCGGTTTACCACATTGACCTACACCAACTTCGTTATGCTTAGCTGTACTATGTTTCTCGAACGGGACCATTCTTGAACTTGCTTTAGGAACAGCAGACAAAACAGTGCAACATGGGCAACGCCAATCCTCAATTTCTGCAACACCATCATCTACATCCACACATTCGTAATGGAACCACATCTTACAGATAGTGCATTCAACCATATCGGTTTGGCGGTAAGGGGTCGAACACTTCGGACACAAATCATTCATGATTTACTATACCAAAATTGATTTGAATTATTTGTAAATGTCAAGTTTGATTGGTCGTTTTGAATTTTACGCTTGCGGCAAACAACGACTGGAATAACTGCGATTTATAGAGACAGGCAAACTCAAAGTTTTCTCTCTTACATTCAAATCCTTAAATAAACAATTAATACTAAATCGTTATATAAAGAAAACTTACAATTTGTATACCATTTTGGAATAATTTAAAACTAAACAACCTTTTACATCAATAAATTCCATTGACACTAAATTATGGCTGCAGATCATATGATCTATTATTTTTATATTAAATTTTTCCCGCCAACTAAACTACTCTACACGCCACTTGACAAACGGCGAACTTTAAGATTTAACAATATAGATTTTATATAATTTAATATATGCTACCTACATAATTACTGTGTTGTATGGATATATAGCATTACATAGTATTAATGTAAACATTATATTTATTTTACGTAGTAAATATAATACACAAAGGTGAGTATTTTTTAATCGCGTTTCAGCATGCCAAGAAATGAATTTTCATATTTGCACCTCAAACTACGAGGAAATCATGATAAGGATTCTTAATCTCGAACGCTACTATTAGAAATTCTGTTCCATGTAAACAAAGTGAAGAAAATCATATTTATTAAAACTGAAATCATTTACTACATTTTATTTTTATAAACAGGACTATTTAGGTCGATGTCTGAAAAATCATTAGAGGTAATATGGAAAGTTTTAATGATAATACAATTTTTTCGCTCATTATTCAGGCACTTTCGAGCTAGTCGCAACCATTCACTCACTTCGGTTACAAAACCTTATTCTTTTATGTTATACTAGCTGCACAAGTCGGCTTCGACGACAACTCTTGCGAAGAAAACATTCTCAAAAATAAGGTTTCTATCCTTGTGGGTGATAGTTGATATAATTGTATACATTTTGTTTTTGGTAAATGGCAAAAATGTAAATTGTATTGTGTAAAATTTAGTCCACTATTTTATAGCATCTACATAAAATGTAGTACAATAATTACATAAACCATGATACCTAAAAATTATCTTAAAATTATATAGCATTTACATCACGTGTTTCGCTTTGCTGGGTTATTAATAATGAGCGTTCATTTAAGTGAATAAAATACATTTGTCTAATACTGCCAAGACTATATTTATTTTCAATTGACACAAACACAATTGTGGAGTTAAAAAAGCACAATGCAAAATAATTTTCAAAGTACTTGATTGTACAAGTTTGTTACTGTTTAATTATATAAAAAGGTAGGTAATATAGGTAGATAAGTAATAATAATAGGAGGACAAACTCCAAATATCCCGTTTCAAAACATGTGATTTCTAAAGTATCTTTTCTATCTGATGTAGTTGCAGTCCTAAAAGAACTCCTAGTGTATTTTCAGAAAATTGCACGATGAAACTTTTTGGAGGTGTTTGCTAATTTGTAAACTGCGCTATTATTATCGAAATCACTAGAATTAGGTTTTAATGTAAAAGTAACTGCAATTACTTTTAAAGAATGTGTAGTTTTTTCCAATAAACTTCTTTGTTTAAGTGTTAACTTTTGAGATGCAGTGTAAAAATCCAAAGATATTATGGTTGATTTTAGTTTCTCTTCAGATTTAAGAATTAGAGGTTCTGGAAATTTGACTGGTTTGACAATCAATTAAGGAAAAACTTTAACATTTTTACGATTTTTGTACCAGATACTGAATTTACTATATTTGCATTATCAACCTGATCTAATATGATTAGTACTTGCATTAGATTTTATTGCAGTTTGTTAAACCCTATGATCAAATAAGTCCCTTTCAAATGGATTAATAACTTCAAAGCGATCAATAACTGAGTAGTCTATAATACCTTTCAGCAAAGTGTTTTAAGTCTAAAATAATTTCGTGGTTTGTTACTGGTAAACTATTTCTACATATAATATAATCACACCACACGCCAAAGCTGTAAGTAAGCAATAATAAACATGCATCCACGTGATATAAAAAATTATCAAATATGAGATACAATTGCAATTTTTGTATTTTTCTTTATACCCTTATTTGTTCTTAAAGTCCTATTTGGAAATTTAAGGGCATAAAATATTCTCAATCTTATAAATAATTGTAAAACATATGTAACAGGAAAATCTGAACATTCATGTGCTAATGCAATATCTTTCATTTCTTGAAAATAATTAAATGTTACTTGATCACAAATACTACGTGATTCAAATGTCGATACAAATATAGTTTCTAATTTGTAAACATATGCTAAAAAGTTTTCATGAGGAACGTGGAGAGCTCCAAATGTATTTATACTATTATCGAAAGCTTTAAAGTATATAAATAATCTATCGGTTGATTGTTGGGGTTGGTGAGAAAACTGCTTGCAAATTTCACAGCTATGAATTCTTAATGCCTTTTTAATAAGATAGCCATATCTACAAATGTATGCATTATTATAATATAAATATTTTTAGTTTACCTAATTGTGCTGATGTAGAAGGCACTATATTTTCCACTGTAGTTAAATGTTCGTTTAAGACATTTGCAAAACCCTCAGAGGCAAATGGGGCATCAGCTAGGGTTGTGGTGTTATCAAATCTTGGGTAAAACAGTAACATCTGTAATAATATTTATTTTAAAAAAATTAAATTTCATTTGATATACATTATGCAAAAGAGAGAACACACACTCAATGAAAGCATTATAAGGATATAGTTAGTATTTTTTTTTTACTTATAAGCAGTCTAACTACATAAATTCTTACTCAGAATGTAACTAAGGGCGCATTATTCGCATAC
This sequence comes from Platerodrilus igneus, assembly GCA_036346225.1. Classification (NCBI taxonomy): domain Eukaryota; kingdom Metazoa; phylum Arthropoda; class Insecta; order Coleoptera; family Lycidae; genus Platerodrilus; species Platerodrilus igneus. Next base: position 9,830,701 of record JARFIW010000053.1, on the reverse strand, counting down.
AGAGTTTACATTAAACGGCTATTGTTTATTACAAACAATGCACAAAAACAACTTCAAGTAGACTACTATGTAGTCAGAATGCGTACAGTATAATTGCCCAAAAATAGTACCCTAACACCCCTAGTTTTAACTATAACAATCAAGGCATAATAATAGTCCTTTCAATAATATTATATATACCTTTATTTATTTTCTTACGAGACATGCGGATTTTTTTAGTAGGCACTTTTTTATCTGCAGCGGGCACCATTTCTCTTTTTAGTCCTGCAGATGGTAATTTTTGAATAAACAGAACTGGATATGCTGAGGGTAGCAGTCTATTTGCTAGATAGTTTGTGAACATTTTACGGTCAAAGTGTCAAGAACATACCTTGTAGTATTATACAATGCACTGAGAGTTCATCAATTAAATCTTTACGATTGCAAGCTTCCATACCATACCATAATATTATTCTATAATAACACCCCCAAAGAAGCGACACTTGGCGTTTTTAGAAGAACCAAATTTCTTTGCGCATGTTTGAAATCCGCCATTACTTTGTAGGTTTATGCTTCAACCTCACTTTTTGCGATTTAAAATTAAATGCTTATAGTGTTTGTAAATAAGTAATACTTTATTGTTAGAGACTGAATATTATTAGTATTATAATCTTATATTATTATTAAATTTTTGTTTGAAAGTTCATACACCGTGTATAATGAATAGAAGAGGTGGAACTTTTTGTGCAGTGCGTGAATGTTCAAGCAGAACAATTACAAAAGACATTATTTTATTCAGATTTCCAAAAGATTTTGAAAGGTAAGTTATTCTGAAAATTTTATGGATTAGGCATCGAATAATAATATGCATGCTAGTGTTATTCTATGGTATAAGTAGAGTGTTTTGGAATCCAAATATCAAAGTACTTCCTGGGTACCTTTTCAATAATTAGTTATAGTTGTCTAATTGTAGCTAAGACTATGTAAGTTTTCCGTTTTGCAAATACATAAATTAGTTATGTTTTAGAGCAAAACTAGGTATGGAAGCTTGCAATCGTAAAGATTTAATTGATGAACTCCCAGTGCATTGTATAATACTACAAGGTATGTTCTCGACACTTTGACCGTAAAATGTTCACAAACTATCTAGCAAATAGACTGCTACCCTCAGCATATCCAGTTCTGTTTATTCAAAAATTACCATCTGCAGGAATAAAAAGAGAACTGGTGTCCGCTGCAGATGAAAAAGTGCCTACTAAGAAAATCCGCATGTGTCGTAAGAAAATAAATAAAGGTATATATAATATTATTGAAAGGACTATTATTATGCCTTGGTTGTTATAGTTAAAACTAGGGGTGTTAGGGTACTATTTCTTGGCAATTATACTGTACGCATTCTGACTACATAGTAGTCTACTTGAAGTTGTTTTTGTGCATTGTTTGTAATAAACAAAAGCCGTTTAATGTAAACTCTGTATGTGAATAATGCGCCCTTAGTTACATTCTGAGTAAGAATTTATGTAGTTAGACTGCTTATAAGTAAAAAAATACTAACTATATCCTTATAATGCTTTCATTGAATGTGTGTTCTCTCTTTTGCATAATGTATAAAAAATGAAATTTAATTTTTTTAAAATAAATATTATTACAGATGTTACTGTTTTACCCAAGATTTGATAACACCACAACCCTAGCTGATGCCCCATTTGCCTCTGAGGGTTTTGCAAATGTCTTAAATGAACATTTAACTACAGTGGAAAATATAGCGCCTTCTACATCAGCACAATTAGGTAAACTAAAAGATATTTATATTATAATAATGCATACATTTGTAGATATGGCTATCTTATTAAAAAGGCATTAAGAATTCATAGCTGTGAAATTTGCAAGCAGTTTTCTCACCAACCCCAACAATCAACCGATAGATTATTTATATACTTTAAAGCTTTCGATAATAGTATAAATACATTTGGAGCTCTCCACGTTCCTCATGAAAACTTTTTAGCATATGTTTACAAATTAGAAACTATATTTGTATCGACATTTGAATCACGTAGTATTTGTGATCAAGTAACATTTAATTATTTTCAAGAAATGAAAGATATTGCATTAGCACATGAATGTTCAGATTTTCCTGTTACATATGTTTTACAATTATTTATAAGATTGAGAATATTTTATGCCCTTAAATTTCCAAATAGGACTTTAAGAACAAATAAGGGTATAAAGAAAATACAAAATTGCAATTGTATCTCATATTTGATAATTTTTATATCACGTGGATGCATGTTTATTATTGCTTACTTACAGCTTTGGCGTGTGGTGTGATTATATTATATGTAGAAATAGTTTACCAGTAACAAACCACGAAATTATTTTAGACTTAAAACACTTTGCTGAAAGGTATTATAGACTACTCAGTTATTGATCGCTTTGAAGTTATTAATCCATTTGAAAGGGACTTATTTGATCATAGGGTTTAACAAACTGCAATAAAATCTAATGCAAGTACTAATCATATTAGATCAGGTTGATAATGCAAATATAGTAAATTCAGTATCTGGTACAAAAATCGTAAAAATGTTAAAGTTTTTCCTTAATTGATTGTCAAACCAGTCAAATTTCCAGAACCTCTAATTCTTAAATCTGAAGAGAAACTAAAATCAACCATAATATCTTTGGATACAATAAGTGGTTACACTGCATCTCAAAAGTTAACACTTAAACAAAGAAGTTTATTGGAAAAAACTACACATTCCTTAAAAGTAATTGCAGTTACTTTTACATTAAAACCTAATTCTAGTGATTTCGATAATAATAGAGGGTCTGATGTTGATGCAATAGATCCGCTCAACTTTAAAGCCAGTCGCAGTTTATAAATTAGCAAACACCTCCAAAAAGTTTCATCGTGCAATTTTCTGAAAATACACTAGGAGTTCTTTTAGGACTGCAAATACATCAGATAAAAAAGTTACTTTAGAAATCACATTTTTTGAAACGGGATATTTGGAGTTTGTCCTCCTATTATTATTACTTATCTACCTATATTACCTACCTTTTTATATAATTAAACAGTAACAAACTTGTACAATCAAGTACTTTGAAAATTATTTTGCATTGTGCTTTTTTAACTCCACAATTGTGTTTGTGTCAATTGAAAATAAATATAGTCTTGGCAGTATTAGACAAATGTATTTTATTCACTTAAATGAACGCTCATTATTAATAACCCAGCAAAGCGAAACACGCGATGTAAATGCTATATAATTTTAAGATAATTTTTAGGTATCATGGTTTATATAACTGTTGTACAACATTTTATGTAGATGCTATAAAATAGTGGACTAAATTTTACACAATACAATTTACATTTTTTGCCATGTACCAAAAACAAAATGTATACAATTATATCAACTATCACCCACAAGGATAGAAACCTTATTTTTGAGAATGTTTTCTTCGCAAGAGTTGTCGTCGAAGCCGACTTGTGCAGCTAGTATAACATAAAAGAATAAGGTTTTGTAACCGAAGTGAGTGAATGGTTGTGACTAGCTTGAAAGTGCCTGAATAATGAGCGAAAAAATTGTATTATCATTAAAACTTTCCATATTACCTCTAATGATTTTTCAGACATCGACCTAAATAGTCCTGTTTATAAAAATAAAATGTAGTAAATGATTTCAGTTTTAAGAAATATGATTTTCTTCACTTTGTTTACATGGAACAGAATTTCTAATAGTAGCGTTCGAGATTAAGAATCCTCATCATGATTTCCTCGTAGTTTGAGGTGCAAATATGAAAATTCATTTCTTGGCATGCTGAAACGCGATTAAAAAATACTCGCCTTTGTGTATTATATTTACTACGTAAAATAAATATAATGTTTACATTAATACTATGTAATGCTATATATCCATACGACATAGTAATTATGTAGGTAGCATATATTAAATTATATAAAATCTATATAAACATGTATTTAGCCATCTTATACAAGTATACATAGTCAATGTAGCTGACATTTAGCTGTAGATTATCTATAAAATCATTTGTAAAACTTGCAGTATTTATATCCAGTGTGTCTACTTAAGTTGGCGGCATATGGAAAACTTTTTTATTTTTAGTTTTAGGAAAAAAGTTACTCTTTATAAAAAGTTCTGCTTGGTATGAAACCTAAAATAAAACATTCAAATAACTAAATTTATCAGTCGTATACGAGATTTATCAATAAATATGAATTTGGTACACGAGTAAAGTACCTTTGAGAATTTTGAAAATTGTTATTATAAAAAGTTATTTAGAATTAAAAACTACGGTAAAATATGCAATTATATCTATCGTAAAAAACTTTTTCTTACTTTTTCAATCTTTTCTCTAATACATTCAATCTAGGATACACTGACTAAAATTGTTTGCCGGCATTTTTAAAAACCGACATCCAGAAAAAAGGATTCACAATGAAACAGTAAGAAAACTATTCCATCTCTTGAAGATAAAATCCAAGCTAATATGGACGACCGGGATGTCAAAAGTACCATAAAATCATAAGATATCGCCAAGTTGTATCATAACGTACTTGTTGAAATGAGTACCGGGCCCCAACGTATTAGTAAAATTTAAAAGCAGGAATAACGCTTTCTATTGAACATAGATGTTCACACTTTTGTTCTATCACTGTTTTACTGTTTTCAATATACATACTAATAAGAACCTTAGTTATTCACTTGTTTCGTCCAACTTTCCAATAAATAATTAAGGGTTTACAATTTTAGATACGATAACGAAACAAAGTGCAATGACAAAAATTTCAATATTATAATTCAATATTATTAAAAATTCCCTAAAATCATAACGATAATATAGATATCTAACAAAAACAAAGGTACCTCTATAAAGATATGTAACTAACTTGAGTTTGCATCGCTTATAACTTCTTATTCTTGTACTGACCTAGATTGCTTTTTTTTTGTATTACCAGATTGATATTTGAAAAATTACTTCGTATTAAATGCATCCACTTTCTGATTGAGATCGTATCGTTAATGAAAAATGTCACGCAGTGCTCTTCGTATTTAGTTATTTCTATTATAAGTAAGACGGTAAGCTAGTGATCTAAGGTTCATATAACAAAAAAACTAAACAGTTTTCAATAAGGATTAAGATGTGCATCGATACAAATATCAGTACTATAATTCAACATTATCAAAAATTCATATAACTTTTGATAGTAATATAAACTTACAAAGCAACTAGAGCACCAGAAGAAGGTGAAAATCTTTTTCAAAGGTTATACTAATATCAAACAACTGAAAGCATAAGTGCAGAAGTTGCAATGCTTCTAAACTGCATTCAGGTTGCTTATCTTACCCTAGCCAAGCTAGTATATAAGATTTTACGGAAATAGATTTTCCAGTAGAAATTGCTGATATTCCAAATTTATATCTTTAACATCATTATGCAATTTAATGCTATCGAGTTTAGTTAAAGAGGAAATCTGTCCATTACTCTATGGATCTTCATTATGTGCTTTTAAAAAAAAAGATGGTGGTTTACGCCCAATAGCGATTGGCTGTTTCTTTCGACGTCTTGTTGCAAAATTAACATGTTCAAAAATTAAAGAGGAATTAACTTCCCTTTTTTGGCCAATCCAATTCGGTTTTGGCACACCCGCTGGAAGTGAAATAATTGACCATTCTGCACGTTTACTTATTAACTCTATTTCAGAAGATGAAGAAAAAATACTATTAAAAATCGATTTCAAAAATGCTTTCAACACAATTCACAGAGATCTAATTTTTAGACTTAGTTTCAACACATATTCCAATATTACTTCCCTCCGTCAAACAATGTTATGGGTCCCCTTCCTATCTAAATTTTGGATCAAACACTATTTCATCAGAAATGGGTTCAACAAGGAGATCCTCTAGGACCGCCACTTTTTTGTTTGGCTATAAATTCACTTACAAAATTAATTAAATCAGAATTTAATTGCTGGTACTTCGACGATGGCTGCATAGGTGGAAACATTACATCAGTTTTTAACGACCTTAAGCAAATAATAAATTCATCAAAATCTTTAGGTTTAGAGCTAAATTTCAACAAATGTGAGTGATTTATTACGTCAGCTGAAAAAAGTAACGTTTTTTCAAAAATTAACTTAATTGCCCCAGGAATAGTAACATGTCCACGTTCAAATTGAACTTTACTTGGCGCCCCATTATCTCCCGAAGCTTTAAAGAAATGCTTATACAACAAAATAGAAATGTTATCTTTTTTCTCATCTCGCTTAGATTCTATTGGACTACCAACTCGTATCTTCTATATACGGCTAAAAAATTGCTTAGCCATCCCAAAACTTTTATATATTTTAAGATGCTCTCCAACATGGACACATCAAACTATACTGGACTCTTTTGACAAAACTCTTCGGAATATTTTGCAAAATATAATTGTTAAATTAGATAAGGAGTGTCTTCCAATAGACAGAGGAGGACTGGGAATACGTCTTTCATCTTCTTTATCACTACCTTGCTCTTTATCGTCATTTAATGCATCCCTTCCTTCAATTAATCTTGTTTTAGCAAACTCCTGAAGTGGATTAGTCAACCATAATTACTTAGAAAGTGAAAAACTTTGGCTTTATAGAACAAAAAAATGAAGCAATTATCCACAAATCACTACAAAAAGAATGGGACAAACCTCTTTTAGACAGTATCAGGAAATTTACTTAAATTAGCTATTACAAACACAGACAAGGCTAGAATTCAAGCAGTTTCTTCGAAGCATGCTACCGCTTGGCTAAATGCTCTACCTGTCCCTACTTTAGGGACACTTTTAGACAATCAATGTTTCAGGATTGCTGTTGGACTCAGACTTGGAGCAACTTTATGCATTCCTCACACATGCATTTGCGGTAGTTTAGTAGATAAATCAGGTATATATGGATTTAGCTGCTGTTTAAGTAAAGGACGCAACTCTCGGCACAGAGTCGTCAATGACATAATTAGACGAGCTTTAGTTTCCGTACAAATCCCTGCTATATTGGAACCGATATACATATTCAGAAATAATAGCAAACGACGTGATGGCATCGCTTTAATTCCTTGGAAATGTGGAAGTCAGCAATTTGGGATTTTACTTGCAACAATATCTTAGCAGAATCACATTCTACTGCATGTGCAAGAAACCCAGGCGCCGCAGCTTCTTATGGTGAAAATATTAAAATTAAGAAATACTTAAACTTATCACAATTTTATTTATTTTATCCTATTGCTATCGAAACTTTTGGTGTGTTTGGATCTATTGCAATTAATTTTTTAAAACATTTGGGAAAAAACGCACCGAATGCTCATTTGATCCAAGAGCAATCGCTTTCCTCTTACAAAGAATCAGTATTGCAATTCAACAAGGCAATACTGTCTCTGTTCTAGGTACTATCCCACCTTCTAAATCTTTGGACGAACTTTTTTTAATGCCTCCTTGTTCTACAAATATTACTCATAATAACTCAAACAAAAACAACAAAAACTTCAACAATACCTTAATAAATAAAATTACTACTCCTGAAAACACAGTTATTTTCCAAACTTGCAAATTGAATAGCATTGTAACATCAAAACATCTTAATCACATTCCTGATACTTATACACACAAATCTAACAATCTCAGGGATTTTAATAATTCATTAAAAACCAATGCTTTTTATAAGAAATCACTTGGCGCTTCAAATACTTTTCAAAGTTTAGGCCTGTATGGATTAAATAATATCGGCAATACTTATTTCATGAACTATGTAATTCAGTGTCTCTTAAACACCAAGTTACTGTTGGAGTGTGTTAGAAATGATATTTTCATAAAAAACATTAATACTAATATTTCTAACATGAAAGCAGCTATCATCAAAGCTTTCTCGAAAGTGATAAGGGAACTATGGTCTCAGAGTCCATCTGATGGAGAATCTATCATTAACTTCAAATCACAAATTGAACATCTTGCACCTAGTTTTATAGGCAATTCTCAACAAGATGCACAAGAGTTTGTATGTTACTTACTAGAAAGCTTACACAAAGACGTCAAACAGGCTACTAATACATCTACATCGATACTATCAGAAATAGAGGAACAATTCAATGAGTGTGCTAAAGCTTCCGCATCCTGGACACAATATTTAAGAATAGAAAATTCCAAAGTTGTTGACATATATGCAGGACAGTTGAAATCTACATTAGGTTGTACACATTGCGAACATTATTCTGTTACTTTTGATGCATTCTGGGATTTATCGCTTTCTATACCTCAATATGGTGACCAGGTAAAGCTACAACAATGTTTAGACTATTTCATCAAAGAGACACCATTGGATAGTGATGAGAAAGCTATATGTTTCAATGCAAGGAAAGAAGAAAATGTACAATATCTCCTGCCATACAAAAAGTTTCCTAAAATATTAGTAATACATTTAAAACGCTTTTAATATATAAGAAAACTTGGAAGAAAACTTTCTACAATTATAAATTTCCCATTAAATAATTTAAATATGCAAGATTATGCTGCTGAAAACACTTCGAAAGAATCTTATCCAATTTATTGAATACTAACACCAGTACCACAACTACTTATACACATTGTTTCTCTGGTTTGGTACCCTCTTTCCATTTTGAAGAAGTTTTTTTCAACTACGCACGAGATGTTATCTTAGCGATGAGGAATTTCCGATCGAAGGATTTGTTTAATATTAACATCTCTTTAGTTAAATCAGTTATTAACAGTATTCTTATTCCGCTAATCAAATTATTTAATATTTGCATAAAGAAAGCAGTTTTCCCTGATATTCTGAAACAAGCAAAAGTGATCCCTATTCATAAAAAGGGTATGTTTGATGATATTAAGAACTATCGTCCTATTTCTCTTTTACCCACTTTTTCTAAAGTTTTTGAATGCATATTAAATACTCAAATTACTTCTTATCTTGAAAATAATAGTTTGTTTTGTGCCGAGCAATTCGGCTTCCGAAAAAAATTATCTACTAGTGATGCATTAGTCAAATTAGTAAATAAAATTTCAGATGTTTTTGAGGAGGGTAGTTATCTTGCCGTTAAATTCTGTGATTTGACTAAGGCTTTCGATTGTGTTGATCATGCCCTCTTAGTTAACAAATTAAACGGTTTAAATTTTGATGTTGATAGTATTAAGCTAATTGCTTATATCTGACTGCTAGGTCTTAACGTGTTTTTTACAAAGGCAAATTGTCCAGCATGTGTGAAGTTTTTTCTGGTGTTCCTCAAGGTTCCATCCTCGGTCCGCTCCTTTTCTTATGCTTCATTAATGACTTACCTTTTTTTCTAAAAGACAATTGTGATGTTGTCCTTTATGCAGATGATACCACTCTATATAATAAGAGTGATAATATGGCTCAACTGGTAGCTGACAGTATGACATCTTTATGCCTCACTGAATCATGGTTTAATGATAACAAGCTTGCCCTGAATAGCGGATCCCTTCGGGTTTTTAAGCTTTAACGTAGAGTTGTTCGCATTATGTCTAACCTTGGGTTCCGTGATGACTGCCGTGAATCTTTTATTAAATTTAAAATTTTAACTTTGCCTTGTGTGATTATTTTACAATGTCTGCTTTACGTCAAAAAACAAATCTTACAATATCAACACAACACCGATATTCATCACTTTGATACTCGTAACAAGAGAAAATTGGTTATACCTTACCATAGACTAAGTAGGAGCAGAAATGATTCTAACTACTTTGGCTGTATTTTTTATAATGCACTTCATTCTAGCATAAAAGATTTGCCTCTTCATCAATTTAAATTGAATATAAAAAGATTATTATTAGAAAATGCTTTCTATACAGTACTCGAGTTTTTAGCTTCAGTTGGTTCTTTAAGTTTGTCCTCTGAAGATTTATAACATAATTTCCATCTTTTTGGTGATTTTTTAAATTGTATATTGTAAACATACTTTTATGGTATTTGACAAATTATTCACTTATATGCAATACTAAATCATAGTGGGACAACATATAGAGGACATTATACAGCACACTGTCGGCACCCATATTCATTTGCATGGCTTAAATACGACTCCATGGTGAGCAGTATATCTTTCACAGCACTAGGGAGTGGGGAAGCGTATATCCTATTCTATAAACTTGAAACTCGCTAACAATTATAAACATTAATTATTTATTTCTTATCTATGTTGTTTTAATTTTGTACTAGTTACCTTTCATATTTTGGTCAATTTTGAAGTGTTTAAATACACTATGAATCTCTAAAAAAAAATTAAACTCTTCTAAGGCATAAATATTTATAGAAATTGCAATAACGCAATGTTGGTTGGGCTTGCTACTCTTTACACGCACAGTAGAGCTGTACTTCCAGAGTTAACATTTTTGTCACCAATATAGATGAAGCAATAGACTTGCATGTCCAAATTCCAGGCTGATTACATAATCTTAGAGTTACTTTTAAGCTACTACATAATCTATCTATATTTGTAAGTTAATTTAAATAGTAAACTTGTGAATGTTTGTTAATATTCTCCTTATCCCGTAACTGGAGCAGGTTTATTGTTGATATTGTAAAATAAATGAAAAAAGCTAGAGACCACTGAGCGATTTGATTTAACTTTTTCAATCTGTACTCTTTTAAGGAAGAACACCACACATACTAAGACGTTGAATTTTGAGTTATCATTAATTAGGTTTTTTGCTGTTCAACATAACTATTTACTAAAGACGTCGTAGGTACAAGGTAAGTAAGTTAAATGACAATTTTACTGTGCAGCATCAACAAAACTTTTACCAAAGACAAAAGCTGTATATACATAGTGCCAGTAGTAAAAATCGTAGGTACACAAGCAAGTATGCAGTTTTTAAATGCATTTAACCGTCTTAACTAGTTTAGGAGCACAGACCGACCCATATGTTAGGTCAGTTTCTCTTAGACAGTTAGTTATCTGCATTTAGTTGTCCTATTGCTTTATATTGACTATTAAAATGCTGTTTACCAAGTATCAAAATATGACGAATAACCGAACGAAATTCATGTCATTGCTCATTATTTAAGGGCGAGTGCTAACATTGTTTTTGAATAAGTTGAAGTTCAATCAAGATATAAATAGTGTTTACTTTCATAAAAGATGGTCTTTTACTTCATATTACTGAAGACCTGAACCTACGTGTAACAACGTTATCGTTTGTGGATTTTATATCTCCTCAAGTAAACTGACAACAGTCCACGTATTTAAATAAGTTCATCTGTCATCATCATCATTTTGTTTTCGACCTTACTTAAGGTCGGTTTGACGCAGCTCTAAATTCTTTTCTATTCTGTGCTAATCTAAAAAGCTCTACATACCCTTCACAACCTAAATTTCTAATAATTTGACTAATATAGTTTGGTCTAGATCTTCCTATAACCTTCTATCTTTTTCCTATACACCTGGCTGTACATAGATATCTAAGTTCATCTGTATGACATTAATAATAAAATTGTAAATTATACACCAATAAATCAAGAGACATTCACAGAATGACCAGCTTGGAACCATGAGTAATAGAACCAACAATTATGAAAATTAATATTGGGGAAAATAAAAGACAGACAACAGCCGACATAGATTGTGCTTTGGGTTTTACGAAAATCTGGAGTTTCAGAAGTAAACAAGAGAGAAAGTTCTAAAGTAAATATATCAATAAGGAAGAAAACTTGCTGAGAATTATAAGGTATCGCCAAGCTGTTTCATAACGTACTTGTGGAGATGAGTATCATGGCCCAATGTATTAGTAAAATTTAAGAGCAGGAATAATGCTTTCTATTAAAAATAGGTATTCACAGTTTGCTCTATCATTGTTTCATTGCTTTCACTGCACATACTAATAAGAACCTAGTTATTCACTAAAAAAAATATAAAATTAGGGTCCTTGAATTGTTTTACAACTACATCAAAAGGAAACTACAAGATTTTCTTTCTTTAAACTAAACAACAAATTAGTATAACAAATTAACACACTATCGTGTGAACCTGTTGTAGGAACGGTACTGTTGGCAAATATACGTTTTAAAAGTATATACAGCTTGACGAACAAAGATCTTTCATTGTAGTTGCAAAAAACAAACGCTTTTACGTTTCTAAGTGGACAGTCGCACTACTGATACTGACAGAAAACCATATTTTACTTAATTTCAACTTAAAATCACGGCAGTTTTATTAGTATGCAAACTATTTGTGTATAAAGCAACGAATGACGAAATATTCACTGTCAAAAATACCAAAAGGTTCACCATCCACTATTTAACAAACGTGGAAAAATATATCTTCTGTAGATAATTATATAAATCTTTGTTGGGAATTAAACCACTCATAGCTTTTAAAATCATATTTATTTATGTTTCGATCCATGACCTAGGAGGTTGTCAAAATAATAAAAACTTCAAGTTTGGCATTTATGACATAAATTGAAGGCGACTTTGATTTATTGATGTTCGAAATATTTGGGCTGAGTACATTAGATCAAAATTTTTAAAGTTTAAAAGAATAATTGCCTTCGATTTGTGTTGCGACCTGGGATCGGCTTTCTTTAGGTAGCCAATACGCTTAACGTGAAATCAGCTGATTAATTTTTATTGGTGAATTTTATATAAATTCAATAATTTTAGGATTGGAAACATTTTTTAACATGTTTCTATTTATACGGTTGAGAGGATGGTTAGGATTTCTTCCTACAATAAATTGAATTTATATTTTATTAAAAAAGTGTGTGATTATGTAACCGTAAGGCTTAAGCAGCCGAAAGCTGCTAATATGCCTATTGTTGGTAATTAGTTGTTGTATGTATAAATAGAAATCAAGTATGTAATCTATATTTCATGTTAATATCGCAAGGAAAACCCAGGAAAAATTTGCAATGCTACCTAGATTCTTACATTATCGTAAACTCGGTATAAGAGACACAAAGACAGTTGGTAACGCTATCTATAATGTGGAAATAAGTGCGCCCATCTGTCAATGACGTAACACACTATGCAAATTATTACAGGTAAATGACGAAATATGCAAATTTCTAAAGTGTATTATAAAAAAACCCCACACATGGGGAACTTACGTGAATATGTAAGCGTCTCACAAAATTACTTCCTTCAGGGTTGCTCGTGGCTCCCTAAAGGATTATTTTAAGATGGCGGCTGCGGCTTCCTTCAGGGTTGCTCCAGCTAGCGACTGCGGTGCGCCCTTCAGGAATATTTAAAGATGGATCTCCGGGCGTCCTTCGGGATTATTTAAACGTGGTTCTCAGGGCGTGGACTGCTACCAGGTTGTATCCAGATTTGTATCTTCTTTCCTATATGTAGGGAATGGCAGGAACAGTTTTATAGGGACGACAATTAAAAGGCAAAGGGAATCTACATAATAAAAGATAAGATACGATACCAGACCAACCACTCTTGTTCACGTTCAAAAGCCCAGTCAAAGTCCCAGGGTCTTGCGGAAACTCCCCACTTTTTTTCTCCCACACGCGTCGGCGCGATCTGGCGCAAACCCACTCTGTAGTGACGGAAATACGCGCAACAAGTCTTTCAAATTTATGGCGCGAAATTCCCGCACTTATTTAAAAATGTCTAGTGCCAAATTTTTGGCACGTAACAAGATATTGTGGGCATTTGATTTTTATATGTTATTTCTTTTAATAATAGAATCCATTGCTTACTGAAAGACACGGATTCGTTTGCTACGCAGTTATTTTTATATAGGGTTATATATGCAGCTTCTTTGATTTTGCGTTTTTGGTGGTTTTCTTCTTTGTCGATAATTTTTGCGTCCTTCTATTTTATTTTATGATGAGTCCCGTGTATGTTGGCAAATCATGAATTTTTCAAATTTTTATTATATTATATATATATATATGATTTATGTTCTTTTAATCAAACTTCAAATGATCTGGAACTTTCTCCTATATAAAACTTATTACATTTGCACGGTATTTTGTAGATGCAGTTTTTTGAACCTTGTATTGCATTTTTGAGTTTTGTTTTGTTAATTGTGTTCTTAGTGTATTGGTGGTTGTAAATACTGTTTTAATTCTGAATTTGTTTCTTACTCTTTGATTTTTTTCAGAGAACCCTTTTATGTATGGTATTGAGAGCATTTTTTGGTTTGCATCCTTGTTTTTGTTTTCTTTTTCTTTATTTTTTGGGACTTTATTCATGTCTTTTTATATTATTTTTTAGGATACTTGTTTTCTATTAGTGTACATCTGATTAGATCTTTCTCTTTCTTTAAAATTTCTTCGTTTGATGATATTAATTTTGCTCTATCATACATGGTTTTGATAATTCTTTGTTTGACACAGTGTGGGTGGTTTGAATCGAAGTTCAAGTATCTGTTTGTGTGTGTTGGTTTTTTGTATACCGATGTACTAATTGTTGTATCGTTTTTGCTAACTAGAATATCTAAAAACGGAGGTTTTCCTTGTTCTAATTTATATGTGAATTTAATAGTTGGTTCTATTTCGTTAATTGACTGTACAAAGTTTTTAATTAGTTCTGTATTATGAGGCCAAATAGCATAGACATCATCTACGTATCTCCACCTAGAGAATCACATATTATAGAAAAAAATTTAAATTTTGAAAAACGTTTGGTACTGTTTAAGAAAAATTCAATTATAAAAGGAATTCCAAAGTCTGTGAGAACATCTACAGCATTATCACTTACAAGTTTAATTAACGAATGTGTGGAAAAGAATTTCTTCTCATCTTGGGAAAACTATTACTTTTTCCATACTGCAGTTTATTCATTAATAATCAAAACAAGAGTGAGAAAATCAACAACCTTTCTTCAATCATTAGACAAAATTTAAAAATTTTAGTTCCACCAAATATAACATCAAACAATAAGAATTTTAAACACTCTTTGAATAAAAAAATAATCAGTAAAGTATCAGATGGAGACCTATCAGTAGCTGTGCGTATGATGTGTTCAAATGATATATTAGCAGAAGTCAATAACGACACAATTACAGAAATGAATTTAAAACACCCTAACACTGACAAAACAAATAGTTTCCCTGAAATTTACTTCTTCTAATATTTCCAAAATCACTTTCGAAGAAATTATGAATGCGATCAGATCTTTCCACACTAGCTCTGCAGGTGGATTAGATTCCCTTAGACCTTCCCATATTCAAGATATGTGCAGCTATAGCGCTGGTTCCTGTGGCCAAAACCTTGTAAAAGTACTTGCCGCCTTATGTAACCTAATGCTTTCAGGTAAACATCACGAAATTTGTCCCATACTCTATGATGCATCATTGTGTGCGCTTAACAAAAAAGATGGAGGACTAAGACCAATAGCAGTGGGAACTTTCTACCGACGGCTAGTTGCAAAAATTTGTTGCTCTAAAATAATGGGAAAAGTCAAAGAAATTCTACAACCTCGCCAATTTGGTTTTGGAATCGCTGGCGGAGCAGAAGCTGTAACACATTCAGCAAAAATATATCTCTGTATTATGAGACAAAAAATTTTTTTTAAAACTAGATTTGAAAAACACATTTAATATGATATGTCGAGACAAAATGTTACATCAAGTAGCAATTCTAACTGCAGAAATTTATCCATTCGTGGAACAATGTTATCGCACAGTCATTTTTGATGTTTCAAAACCACTTAATAAAATCTCAGCGCGGTGTCCTACAAGGAGATCCCTTTGGCCTTGCTTTTTTTTGCTTAGTTATAGAAGATATAGTGATAAATATTTACACTGAATTCAATTGCTGGTATCTAGATGACGGGCAACAAAAAACTCACCTCCTGGCCAATTTAGTACCTTCGGGTGAAGCATTGGAAATATAAATGCACGGTATCTAGATGACGGATCAATAGGTGGTAATGAAAAAGATATCTTAAAATCATTTAAAAATATAATACTCAATTCTCGCAATGTAGGACTTGAATTAAATTTCCAAAAACGCGAAATTCTATTAAATCGATCAAATCCAACGTTCATGAGAAAAATATTGGAATTTGCTCCTGGCATAAAAATATCAGTTACATCAAACTGGTTTCTTCTAGGTGCTCCGCTTTCCATTCCCGCCTTACCTACTTGCTTAAAAGAGAAATTGAATTCACTAAAATTAATGTGTTCTAGATTGAATAATCTGTCTTGCGATACCTAAATTATTATATACTTTAAGATGCAGCCCGTCAAGGCATTGTAACAAAATCTTTAAGGAAATTGATCAGTGTTTAAAAACTGCTCTAGAACTAATAACGAATAACTCTCCCGGTAAATAGAGGTGGTTTAGGCATTTGCTCAGTTTTATGTTTAGGACTGGGTAGTTCTAAAGATAAAACCGAGCGGATGCCTAAACCACCTCTATTTACTGGGAGAGTAGCTGTTAACCATATCTTATCATCTAGTTGGTTATTCTATCCTCTTTCTGTAGCACACCACACTTAATAAATATGATTTTACAAGATAGAACAACTGATAATTATTTTGAAGAAGGAGAAAAAGTTTGGTTCTCTAAAACTAAGATGACTATAGCCGCGTTCCTTTTACCATATTTCTCAGATGATCTCACCTCACTTTAGTAATTACCATTTTATAGCACGTTCCTTTTATGTTAGTGATGTGAGATACTCACTTCCCTCCTTTCCCCTTAAGCACAACCTCTTTAGTACATGCTTTGATGAGATTTCCAAAGAACATACATAAATGTTCTATGGAGATTTCCTGCTCAATTAAATAGTGTGGTTAGGTTGCTCTCCTGCTTGTTTGTTTAATAAATAAAATACTATTTGAAATAATTGGTAGTTATTCGTTATTTTTGTTGCAAACATGTTCAATTGCAAATATAAATTATTGATATCGCAAGAGAATGAATGTATTTTAAATGGACTAGGCTGCTTTCTTCTTAAAGATAGTGGTAAGAATAATTTTAATATTGTAGTATGTATTATTAGGGTAATTGTTAATTTTCAGAAAGCGGAACTGTCGTACCTATGAAACAATCAGAAATCGGTTTTGATGCTAGTGGGAGGCCAATACTCAATGCCACAAATATACCTCTTGCTTGTGAGATTACAGATGAAATGGATATTTATGGTGAAATAGAAGCAAGCAGTGTTTCCAATATAAATACAGATTTCACTTTAGATGAGTCTCGAGACTCATTGGTAGCATGCTGATACATTGTATTTAATTACAGCTGTTGAAAGTCGGTATGAGGACATGTACCATCCTCAGCGGAAAAAGAAATTTTGGGAAATAGTGAGTGAAGACTTGGCTAGCAACAATCTTAACGTAAGTTACGATAATCAATTTTGTGTAAGATTGTAATGTTTACTTTGTAGTTCGATGCCAGAAAGTGCAAAAAAGTGGGACAATTTACTCGAACATATAAAACACAAAAGACAAGACAAATAAAAGCGGCAGAGGCCAACCCGGTTTTTATATTACGACAGGTTGGATAAACTGTTAGGGGACAAACCCAATAATTGTAGTCCTCATTCAGTCGATGTGGCTACTGTTGGTTCAAGAGTGTTACCGGGAACCAGTGCTACTGTTGAGCATGATTTAGGTGTGCATGTATTTATTTGTCAAGATAATATTGACAATTCTTACAGGCAGTGAAAATGAAGTTCCACAAGGGATTATAAAAGAAGTTCAACCATCTCGTAAAAGAAGTAATCCCACTCTTGAATATGTAAAAGTAAAGAAGGCATATTATGAGCAGAAAGGAGCTGTATATGGCAGTTACTTAGAGAAAAAAATTGTATTGCAGAAACAAAAATTAGAACTGGACACTAGAAAAGTTGCAGCTTTAGAGGCACTTGTAGCATTAAAACAAAACCAATAAAACTAATTTGTATATTATGTATATTATAATTTGTTAATCTTAGCAATAGTAAATTATGCATGTAGTTGTTCAAGATATTTTTTAATTCTTCATAAATACGTCTTAGTACATTATTTGAGTTGTTATTTAAACATCTTAGTTTGGTTATATAACAAAGTATTTAATTAAACTACAATAAGGTTAAAGATCATTTACAATTGAAACATTTCAGCAAATAATTGTTGTCTTCTATGATCGTTAGGTGTTATACCACTAACATATACAATTGCTGCGTCATCCATGTCTTGATTATCATTACCATCATCCTGTTCCTCATAAGCAGGTTCTGAGTCTTTAAATTGGATGCAAATATTGTGCAGAACTGCAGCTGCCACTACACAATGCACAATAAACACTATATTTTCATTTTCAAACATCTTTAATCTCCGAAACCTTCCTTTCAAAGCACCAAATGCATTTTCAATTTTAATTCTAGATGCAGCATGTCTATAATTGAATGTTCTGTGGTTTTGTGTCAAGCGACCATTGTCCCTAAATGGAGGAATCAGCCAATTCAAGCATGGGTAAGCAGAATCTCCCAACAAAAACTCGTTTTTTAAAAAACCATTTGAACATTTATCATAAAGGGATGAACGTTTCAGCATACGAGCATCATGAATTGACCCTGCCTCTCCTACTAATAGATCAGTGAACCGCTGTTCATGATCGCACACACCTTGTATTAAAATACTAAAATCTGATTTTCGATTACAATATACGTGAGAGTCCTTTGCAGGTTTCTTAATTTTAATATGCGAACCATCAAGGGCACCTATTATGCCAACAATGCCTTTCAATTGCCGAAACCCTTCAACAACAATTATCTTTCTTGCTCTCTCTGGCCACTTAATATATTTGTTACCGTTCGTCGACAAATATTCTACAATTTTTGTAATAATTCGATGAGCAGAACTTTTGGTAACATTAAATATCTTTGATATTTCACGAAAAGTTTCCATATTGCTCAAGTACCATATAGTCATTAACACTGCCTTGACTGTATTAATCTTTTCTCGACCAAAATTATGTTCTGGTAAAACACAATCCTGTGTCACTTGGTCTAGAAAATATACCATGAATATTACAAAGCGATAATACACTCCTAATTTACCAATTAAGAAGTTGCAGGTTCTTCTATCCAATCTGAAATCTTCTTTGAATTCGGCATCATCGTATGAAACTACAACTTCTTCCACAAAGTTAGGATTCCTATGTAGTTTCCATCGTTTTTTAAAAACGAAATTGCTTTCTCCAGATGTAGTGGAAGAACTATCACTACTATCATTCCTTGAAGTGCTCGAACTATCATATTCAGAATCACTTGCCTGAAGTAATAACAAATAATAGCATAATATACACATTCCCTTACTTAATACCAAGATTGCTTTCAGCACAGATTCCATTGTTAGCTCAATTTATTTTTAGTACAATTTCCAATTTGTTAAATTTGTAAACTAAAACATCAAACTTAACCTAACTTTTTGATTGATGGTTTGGTTTGTAGGTTCCCCTTCCATGTAGTTAATGATTCAAATATCTCACATAGCGTTCCATTTATAAACTAAATGAAGTGAGTTTCTCACCTCACTAAGTACGGTGATATGCTTCACTCAGTTGTAAAAGGAAAGCGCCATATACCAGAAGAGTCAAAGAGATTTCAAAAAGCTTGGGATCAACTACTACTAGATATTTGTTGTGATTATTTACTTAAGACAACTAAAACTGCTATTGACAAGGCCCCTCTTCATGCAACAAGAACAAAAGAATCTGGAGCCTGGTTAAATGCTATTCCAGCTGCATCTCTGGGTACTCTTTTAGACAACAATTCATTTAGAATTTCAATTGGTTTTCGCCTTGGGACAAATATATGTGTTGAACACAAATGTAGATGCGGATTTCTCGTTTCTAAAAATGGTATTCATGGTTTGAGTTACAAACTTTTCGCAGGCTGTCAATCACGTCATCATTCAGTTAACGATATATTGAAACGTGCACTAGGTCTTGCAAAAATACCAGCAATTTTGGAACCCCTAAGCATTGATTGAGACGATGGCAAAAGACCGGATGGAATGTCTCTTATTCCATGGGAATACGGTAAAGCAATAGTATGGGATTTTACTTGTGTAGACACACTTGCTTCTTCCCATATAGCAGCCACTTCAAAAACTGCTGGAGCTGTTTCCTTAAGAGGCGAATGCTTAAAAAAATTAAAATACAAAAATCTTCAAGATAATTCTATTTTTTGCCCAGTAGCTATTGAAGCATTTGGAAATTTTGGACCAAGCGCATCAAATTTTATACATTCTGTGGGAAAAAGATTTTAAAGGAAACAAACGACAACAGAGCTACCTCATTTCTAATACAACGTATTAGTATAGCAATTCAACGAGGAATGCTGTCTGCTTTTTTGACACACTTCCAAATGATGATAAACTGGACGAATTACATTACTATCCGAGGTTATCAACCACACGTTCAAAAAATACAAGACAAATTATCATGAAACAATTAAACGAATCAATTATCGAAGAATTTAATGTCACATATATCGCGAAACAAGCAAAAAAATACAGAAAATGAATCAAACATTAACAATACAGATGATTCAACCAAACCCCACGATGAAAATAAAAATATGACAGTATCATTTATGGAATATATGGGAGATACTGATAGTGAAATGAATCAGTCCAAACTGGAGATGCCGAATATGGACCTCAATTGGATACAGCCTTAGCGATGAATGACAATGAAATGGACGATGATAAAGCACGATCGGAAGCTACTTTTATGTTTACAATAACACAATTTAGCAAAATAAAGGATTCTATTCACCTCCATGGCACGAAGTTTTAGACATAGAAAAGGGTTTTGCTAAAATGATACTGTTACTTTTGAAGTATATGTAGTACTGATGCGCCTCATGGTGTATCATGGGATAGCAAAAAGCATGCCAGATTCACAGGACTTAAAAATCAAGGTGCAACTTGCTATATGAATTCGCTGTTGCAAACTTTGTATTTTACACATCATTTAAGAAGAGCTGTTTACAAAATGCCAACTGAATCTGATGACTCCACTAAATCGGTTACTTTAGCATTGCAAAGGGTTTTTCACGCATTACAATTCAGTAATAAACCAGTTGAAACAAAAAAACTAACAAAAAGTTTTGGATGGGAAACGTTAGATTCATTTATGCAACATGATGTACAAGAATTTTTACGGATATTCCTGGATAAATTAGAAAGTAAAATGAAAGATACATATGTCGAAGGTACCGTTCCAAAACTATTTGAAGGTATAATGATGTCGTACATTCGATGTAAAAATGTGGATTATACTAGTACACGTACTGAAACATTTTAAGACATTCAATTAAATGTGAAGGGAAAGAAAAACATTGAGGAATAGTTTAAGGACTACATTGCTAAGGAAACTTTAAATGATGATAATAAATATGATGCAAGGAACATGGTTTACAAGATGCTGAAAAAGGTGTTGTGTTTGCAATATATCCACCAGTGTTACATTTACATTTGATGAGATTCCATTATAATCCTGTTACAGATTGCTCAGTAAAATTTAATGGCTACTTTGAGTTTTATGAGAAAATATCTTTAGATAGTTATCTACAGGAGCCAGATCCTACAAATCCTGCAAATTACACTCTGCATGCAGTTCTAGTGCATTCAGGAAATAATCATTATGGACATTATGTTGTTTTTATTAATCATAAAGGTGATGGTAAGTGGTGCAAGTTTGATGATGATGTTGTTTCTCGATGTTCTAAACAAGAAGCAATTGAACATAATTATGGTGGTCATGAAGATGACATGAATATGACTGTTAAACATTGTACAAATGCATACATGTTAGTTTATATCCACGACTCTAAACTACATCATGTCCAAGAGGTTACAGATGTTGACATACCAAGTGAGTTAACATTTAGATTAACAGAAGAAAAACTAATTGAACAACTACGCCAAAATGAACGCAACGAAGCTCATTTATATAAGACTGTAAATATTTTATTGGAAGACAGCTTTGATGGTCATCAAGGCAATGACCTGCATGATCCTGAAAAAGCATCATATAGAATTTTTAGGATAAAAAAGACTGCAACATGTAGTGAACTGATGGAAATGCTTACGGATGGTTTTAAATATCCACCAGAACAAATGAAGGACTGGCCGTTTGGTAGTAGATCAAATAACACTCTCTGTCATGCTTGATTTGGAGGCAGACTCACAAAAAAATATATTAGATGCTTCAGAAAATCAGAATTCTTGGACTGTTTTTTTAGAACTATTGCAACCTGATGTCGGATTAATGACATTACCTATTTTTGATAGTAATGCTGATGTCCTTTAATTTTTTAAATTGTATGATTCTAAACAAAAAAGAATACACTATTGTGGACATCAGTATTGTTCCATTAACGGCCGTTTTTCGGATCTTATATCATTAATGAATGAAAGAGCAGGTTTTCCACAAGATACAGAACTTTTATTATATAAAGAAGTTAGACCTAATTGTATTGAAAGAATTACAAATGTTAACGAAACACTTGAAAAGGTCTTAGACGAATTAATGAATGGTGATATAATTATTTTTGAAAAAGATGAAATGGAAGAAAAGTCTGATCTTCCAAACTGTATAGACTATTATAAAGATTTGTATTACCGAATAGAAGTTAACTTTGTGGATAGATGTATTCCTAATGATGTTGGTTTTACTATGGAATTGTCACAGCGAATGACTTATGATCAATTAGCTCGGGCTGTAGCACAGAGGGTTGGTACAAATCCGTATTTATTACAATTCTTCAAATGTCAAAGTTATGAAGATAGTCCTGGTCATCCATTAAGATGTACATATGAAGGTACATTAAAAGATCTACTATGTTCGAAGTTTTATAAAACACCAAAGAAAATTTTTTATCAACAGCTTAGCATTCGAGTTAATGAATTAGAAAATAAACGACAATTTAAATGTATATGGGTGGGAATGAAGTTAAAAGAAGAGAAGGAATTAACATTATATCCCAACAAAGGAGGCACTGTAGGAGATCTTTAGAAGAAGCTAAAAAACAAATAGAATTTAGTGAAGGCGGTAGTGGAAAATTAAGGTTAGTTGAAGTAAATTGTTCTAAGGTAGCTTATGGGCCAAAGGAAGATGCTCCACTGAAGTCGTTATCTTTTGCAGGAGCCAAAACATACAGGATAGAGGAAATACCTAATGATGAATTAAGACTCATGGATGACGAGATGTTAGTTTCATGTGCTCATTTTCAAAAGGAAATATTTTCCACCTTTGGAATATCATTTTTTATCAAAATTAAACATGGTGAACAATTTAATAAAATGAAAGAACGTATAGAAAAGAAACTGTGTGTACCAGAAAAGGAGTGGGAGAAGTTTAAATTTACTATTGTTACATTGGATAAACCTCTTTTTATTGACGAAGATGATTTTGTTATGAATTTGAGAGATTTTATAGCTAATCCTACCACCAATGCTAATGCAAAACCTTGGTTGGGATTGGAGCACGTGAATAAAGCTCCAAAACGAGCAAGATTTAATTATTTGGAAAAGGCTATTAAAATCTACAACTAAGAATGGTTCTATAATGCAAGCCAGTGGTGATTGTACATTATTAAAGTTGGCATCAACCAAACACCATCATAATTATTGTTTTGATTGTTTTTGCTGTTTCCTAACAATTAGAATGTAATATTTTTATTTATACAAGTTATTTATTAAATATACTTGCTTATCTTGAAGAAAAGGGCTATAATATGCTATAATTGTGGCAAGAAAAACCATAAAGCTTCTGAATGTTTCGCTAGGCAAAAAAATGACAACAGCTTTAATAACGGTGAGAAACCCCAAGCAAAAGCAGCATTTAGAGCAACATTTCTATCATGAGATGATAAACCTAAAATATCTGAGTGGTATATAGACAGTGGTGCAACACATTATATGACACCCAAATCAGAAGTTTTATGCAATATGCGTGGTTCAGGTATTGAACAGCTGCAAATAACGGCAAAATGAAGGTCACTAGTGTGGGTGATACAACATTGTTGTTGGATAATCATGAAATTGCAGTACAAGATGTCTTATTAGTTCCCGAACTTACTGCAAATTTATTATGTTACTCAAATAGTAAACCATAATAATACAGTTACGTTTAAGAAAGATGGTTGCAGTATCTACAATAAAAACAATGAACTTGTAGTAAAAGCCGAACTCTGTTCAGGTGTATATAAGTTGCAAAGTTTTGAAGCTAGTAGCTTGGTCGCCAGCTCATCGGAGAATGAGATGATTACTTGGCATAGACGTTTAGGCCATCTAAATTTTAAAGATTTGCAAAGACTCAAAAATGTTTGCGATGGTATTAAGTTTACTAATAATTCAGTTGATCCTAAAATGTGTGAAGTTTGTATAGAAGGCAAACATGTATGTGCACCATTCAAAAATTCGGCATCACGTTCAAAAGTTTTGCTTGAATTGATCCATACCGAGTTATGTGGTCCCATGGAAAATCTATCAATCGGCGGTGCAAAATATTTTTTAACGTTCATAGACGATTATTCAAAGAAGATATTTGTTTATTTTTTAAAATCAAAGTTTGAAGTATTGGATTATTTTAAGGACTTCAAACATATGGCAGAGCTACAAACAGGGTTAAAAATCAAAACAGTTTGTTCTGATAATGGTTCAGAATATTGTTGTCTCTTACGCTTTAAACCGCGAATTCTTACAGGTAAAAAGTTCATAAATACATCGCGAAAGTGCGAAATAAGCGACGTCACGGGCGGTTGGTAACGCTAATCTTATACAGATTTGGCGCGCCCATCTATCAATGACGTCACCAATGCACAAATTATATTACGCACTAATCGGAAATATAAATTTAAGACAATAGTTCATATCAGCGAACAAATTAAACAAGGGAGTACTTACAACAGAAATCCGGCGTCCTGCGGAGTTGAGTTAAAGTTGGCCTCTATCAAAGTCCATCAGGGCTACGGAGGGCCCTTTTTAGGCAGTTAAAGATGGTACGCCCAACGCTCTTCCAAAGCGCTCGGATCAGCTCCGGCAGTCATGGGCTCGTTCATCCAGGGTCGTACAGTACGGGTCGGCCAACGGCGGCAAATTGTCTCCTACCTATGTAGGGAATGGACAGGAAACATGGTATAAGGGCGACAAACAGATAAGAAAGCAAGAAAATCTACATAGATAAAGATAAGGCACGATACGATACCTCAAACGTCCACTCCACTCGAAGGTTCAGGCAAAAAAGCTACGTTACAGAGAGCACAGGAAAAACCCCACCTTGTCTTTTTACGCGTCGGTGCGAAGTTATTCGTCCACTCCACTCGCGTCGCGCGATCTGGCGCAAACGCACTGTGACGTAACGGAAATACGCGCCAAGTTTTTTGAATTTGTGGCGCGAAACTTCCGCACATCAAAATTAACCTAAAACATGTTTAAGTGCCACTTTGGCACGTAACATGTCATGAATTGAAGAATTACTGCAAACAGAAAGGCATAATTCATCAAACTACAAATATCTACACTCCTCAACAAAATGGAATTGGAGAACGGGCAAACCGTACAATTGTAGAAAAGGCCAGATGCATGTTACTTGATGCAAAACTGGAAAAGCCGTATTGGGTAGAAGCTGTAAATACAGCTGTGTACATAATTAATCAATCAATAAACTCAACCTTGGTGGAAAACACTCCAGAAGGAATATGGAAAGGGTCTAAGGTTGATTTAAGTCATTTAAAAATATTTGGATCTCCTGTAATGATGCATGTCCCAAAGCAAAAGCGAAAGAAATGGGACCCAAAATCACAAAAACTTATTTTCGTTGGTTACAGTGAAACAACAAAAGGTTATCGCTGTATAAACCCTATTACAAAAGGGATAGAAATAAGTAGGAACATAATTTTTTTGGAACCACAATTGAAAATGGACCAAAATCCTATAATTTCTGACATACAGGATAACGTTTCAGTGGGAGATTATAAAGACGACTTAACGCAAGTAATAGCAAGTGACGAAAATTCTATGGATGAATCAGTTGAAGAAGATCAAAATGATATTCCCAATGAAAATATTGTAATACCTATTGAAACTACTAGAAGAACAGAACGTACTCATAAACCTCTTAGGCTAAAGAATTACGTGTATACTTCCACAGCAGAAGCAGAGGGTAGCGATCCAAATTCGTTAAATGAAGCTCTTTCTAGAATCGACGCTAAGAAATGGGATTTGGCTATAAAGGCAGAACTGAAGTCAATGGATGAAAATAATACCTGGAATTTGGTCGAATTACCGCCTAATCGCAAAGCAATAAAATGTAGATGGGTATTTAAAACTAAAAACAATGGTAACGACTTATGCTACAAAGCACGCCTAGTGGCAAAAGGATGTTCACAGAAACATGGAATTGACTACACAGAAACGTACTCACCGGTGGTTCGATACACGTCTATTTGATACTTAAATGCTTTAGCTGCAAAATATGAGTTAAGCATTGACCAAATGGATGCAGTTACAGCATTTTTACAAGGTGATCTCATTGAGGAAATTTATATGGAACAATCGGAGGGATATGGCGATGGTAGCCACAAAGTGTGTAAATTAAATAAAGCAATATACGGATTAAAGCAAAGCGGTCGACAATGGAATCTCAAATTAGATAAAATGTTAAAGTTATTTGGCCTCCAAAAATCGTCTGTTGATCCATGCATTGGCCTGAATATTACTTATGATGGTAATAATGGAATTCAACTGGATCAAACAAGATATATAAATGAGATCCTGGAAAAATTTAGAATGTTAAATTGTAAGCCAGTGACTACACCATGTGATCCTAATCAAAAATTGTCAATTGAGATGTGCAAAAGCCGTGACTTGGTAAACATCAATTAATGACGCTTTTAGCACATGAGGTATTTTCTTCGCCATATTGAATATCGAGAAAAATCCATTCATATGTTCAGAGCTATTCCTCGGTGTGTTGTAAAGAGATTGCACTCAGAAAGATTTCTGGTATTTTTAACAATGGGTGATTTTCTGCACACAAGTCTGGTGTTCAAACCAACATTAACGAATGTTGTCTGATGCACTTGGAGATATTTCCTGCACTATATTGGGCAGTGTCGATAACCCCCACAAGTGTACAAAGCCATCTCTGCTTATGTGGTACGGAGAATGTCCACTGAAAGATTTTTGATGTCTTAAACAACCTATGGTTTTCTTATCATGAATAAAATGTTTACACTAACATTAACTAATGTTGCTTTAAGCATCATAGGATACTTTCTTCGCCATATTAAGTAGTAAGAAAAATCCCGTCGAGTGTACAAAACCAGTTCTACGTGTGCGGCAGAAAGTAATGCCGAATATGCTCATATTAGAGATTCTGAAGGAAGATAAGCTCTGTATTTGTACGAGATTTAACTCCAGTCTCTAATGTGGCCATTAGGAACTTGAGCTAGATCGCTTGCAGATACAGAGTTCATTCTTCCTTCAGAATCTCCAATCTGAGTATATTCAGCATTACCAACTGGAGCCAAATCCCGTGTAGATACAGAGCTAATTCTTCCTTCAGAATCTCTAATATGAGCATATTCGGCATTACTTTCGAGTAGTGTAACTTGTTTGACTATGGGATCATATTTGGAATTACGAACAAATTGTCGTAGATAAATAGGACCTGGACTTAAAAGCCACGTTGGAATCGTTTCTCCATTACCACTTTGCCTTTGATGCCTGAACAATCGTTCATGCGGAGTTTTATTTGTAGGGGTACAGAGTAAGCTTCTTATTGAATGTAGTACTTCTGGAAGTACACTTTCCGATTGACTTATATTTTTATTTTTGGATTTTAGAGCTAATTGAATTGTACGCCAGATGATACCATTGTACTTTTCAACTTGGCCATTGCCATGAGGGTTATAATGGGTAGTTCTGCTAGAAGCGATTAGAATTCAAAAACATTTTTAATTCATTAGACATAAATGAGCTCCCTCTGTCAAAGTGAATATAAGAGGGAGTTCCAAAGAGATAAAAGATATTTTTGTGAGCAGCAACGATAGTTGAAGAAGTCTTATCTGGACAGGCGATGGCAAAAGAATATCGTGAGTATTTGTCAATGATTGTGAGAATATAACGATTATTAGTGCAGGATGGAAGAGGGCCTTTAAAGTCCACATTTAAACGTTCGAAGGCGGAAGTAGCTTTTATGAGCCTTTCCTTAAATATATAAAATCTAGGCTCAATTTCACAACATACTGGACAAGAAGTCATTTTCTTTACATCTTCCATAGAATAAGGTAAATTTTTTATTCGAATCCAATGATACATTTGAGTAATTCCAGGGTGACAAAGTATTATGTAAATCCATAAGTCGAGCTTCGTTACCAGTTGTTGCAGAACAAATACGAGAAAGTGCATCCGCAGCAGTATTCTGAGATCCAGGTCTATAAATAATATCGTAACTAAAACACGATAATTCTAATCTCCACCGTAGAATTTTTTCGTTCTTTATTTTGCTTTTGGATTTTATATCAAACATAAATGTAACAGAGCTTTGATTGGTGATTAGCTTAAAATATATTCTCATTAGGAAATGCCTCCACTTCCTAGTTGCTTCTACAATCGCATATGCTTCTTTTTCTACAGACGAGTGTCTACAATCTGATTGAGAAAGAGTCCTTGAAAAGAAGGCAACAGGACGCCCAGATTGTGAAAGAGTTGCTCCTATTGCTTCATTTGAAGCATCAGTTTCTACTGTAAACATATCCTCACTAAGTATAGGTGCAAACGAGGCAGTTTCTATCTCTTTTTTTTATACTATAGAAGACTTTTAGAGCTTCAGGAGATAGTGGGAATTTACTATGAGAAAGGATACTTATTTTGTGTGAAAAACGAAGAATATAATTTGAAAAATGTGCAAACATTCCGACGACTCTTTTTAGTGAAGTTGTGTTATTTGGAGGTGAAATTTTATGCAACGCTCTGAGTCTATCAGGATCAGGCCTAATAGAATAGTAAGATATCAAATATCCTAAGAATGGAACGAAGAGAGAATTCGCTTTTCTCATTATTTATGGTTAGGTTGAATTTCTGAATAGCTTCTATAAAACGTCGAAGATTCTCATGTTCCTTCTGATCTCTACCACAAACAGTGATAGCATCCAGGTAACTATATGTATCTGATAATTTTTCATTGCGATAATGTAGTCTATGCCTCTTTGAAACGCAGCTACTTCATTCGTTACCCCAAAGGGGATTCACTTAAACTGTAAAAGTATACCTCAAGTTTCAAATGCAGTATATGGACGGTTTTTCTTTTTTATGGGAAATTTGTGATATGCACTTTTCATGTCAATTTTGCTCAAAACTTGATATTTAGACACACTATTTACAATATTTTCAATACGCGGAAGAGGATATGCATCTAACTGAGTGAATCTATTGATTGTCTGAGAATAATCGATTACCATACGTTTGCGGTAATTTTCTGAAGATGTAACTAGCATTGTGCTCGCCACGGTGATTTATTTTCTTCAATTATATCCTCAGAGAGTAAGCGTTTAATTTCAGCTTCTATGAATTTGGAATAACTTTCAGTTTGTCTGCGAGATTTTATAGCAATCAGGTGTTAAATTTTCAAAGAGAGTTATGGGTTCAATACTAGCTGTAGCTAAAGCACAAACTATCAACGAACGTTTTAAGCCACCAAATTCAACTTCCACTTTAACGTGTTGTTTCATAAAATCGTGGCCAATTATTATATCTAAGCAAAGATTAGGGAGAATAGACAGACGAACAAGAGATCTTTGGTACGAAGATTAATAATACACTGTCCAGATGTTCTAGAGTTAAAGGATGTAGATGCCATTCTAACAGACTCTTGTGAAGACATAGATAATTTAAGTTTCTTTACAGCTTGGTCACTAATAAAACTACAGGAACTACCAGTATCTATTAGTGCTTAGAGAGAGGAATTATTAACTTCTACACGAATCACAGCTTTTGCCAAACATTCAGTTATGGGTTTGGTATTGATAGAGCTAATCATACAAGCAGAGTGATTTGAGTTGAACCCATTCTTTTGTGATTTGCATACCTTAGAGTAGTGCTCTTTTATTTGGCATATATTACAAAGACTATTTTGAGCTGGACATTTGGATCGAATATGCCATTTAAATCCACAGTAGAAACACTTTCTATAAGTAGCCGCTTATGTTTCTTTAGTTTCACTATATGGAACGTGTTCATTTTGAACTTCTTGCTTCAAAGGGACCGCATGATTGACCGGATTGTGGGTTTGTATAGAGTTTACATTCAGAGATTGATTGTAAAGCATCGATTGTTGTAGAGCCATTTCTAATGATTGAGCTTTTTCATATGCCTCGCTTAGGGTCAATAGAGGACTTTCTAAAAGTCTCTGCCTAATATTGGTGTCAGATAAACCACGAATAAAGACATCTTGAGTAAAATCTTCTCGATGCTTTGCAGCGATAACAACTTTAAAATTACAATCTTTAGCTAGAAGATTTAAAGCTTGTAAAAATTGGTCAACATTTTCTTCAGATAGTTGACTTCGTGTGGCTAACTTATGCTGATTATAGACTTCATTCATTGGCTTCATATATATATATATATATATATATATATATATATATATATATATTGCTATGAACTGCCGGAATTATCGAATCCCTATGTTGGGCTGTTATATTATTTGCTATGTACTCTAAATTATACGCGCTCCATCATTTGGACGACCATTTTAATATTTACTATGAATAAACAAGATTGTAATTATCTCCTCCGACGTTGGGTTGTCTTATTAATATTGCTATCAATTCCCTCTAGAAACTTAACTGGATTTTATCTTGAAGCAACCTTGTCTGCCAATAGCAAAATTCAATACGTTACCGCCTTACTTGTTATCAATTTCCTATTCAACTCGTAGCTCCTCCTTGAACTATTTAAATCTTATGACCTCGGCTAGCATTTATTTGGAATTTTAAAATTCAGTTAATTTCGATTTTATATAATGAAACCAATATATTATGTACAGCTTTTGTAAATTATTTGAAATACACTTTTCAATTAGTTAATGTTGTAAATTTCATTTATTAAACATCATATCCTATTTACTCAAAACCCAAAGTCACCAAAAAAACCTATTATCCTTATCAACGAAACGTAGAACGTTCTAAACCTGTTATCATATTACTCACTTTATACTTATGCAACTTCTTTTGTTGACTTTTTCACATTCATATTATATTAAGCAAATTCAATATTCAAAATAAAAAAATATATAGAAAAACAAAATGTCTTATAACTAAAAAAATCTGACCTGGTCTATTTTTCTTCACATCAACGCTTCCATTTGAATAAAAATTATCTTCACCCAATTCAGGATTACATTTAAATTATTGCCATTACACTATGGACTACCATTATTAATTTATGCACCCCAATTTATTGTCGTTTCATTTCAGACTTATTACTTCTTATCAATCAATTTCTTCAAACTTAGACTTTTATTATTCTTTCCCCAGACTTAGAAATTGTAGTTTGTTTCCCCCCCCCCCGTACTTCAAAATTGTAGTTTATTTGTAACGGACATTTTTGGTAGTTTAACCTTTTTACGCTATTCCCCAATTCGTAAATACCTTTCGGCAATTACTATTTCTATATTTTATATTTATTAACTCGCGTGTATTAATTTTAAAAGATAGTTTAATTGAAGATTGGTTTTCATTAATAAATAAATTGCAAGGAATGAATTTTAAATAGAATTATTCGTAAATTGTTTTCCAACTCATTGAAAATTATAAACCGATTGGAATTAATTCTAAATTGCATTGTTCTTGGCTTGCCGTTTGTATAAATTTTGTTCCTTATGTATTATCGAAGTCGAGATAACAGACGCTCAGATGTTATGGGTAACAACTATTTTATATAAACAGATTAGCAGTGTAGTTAGTTCTGATTACATTTGAAGGAAGTATGCTTTATATGTAACGTGTTTGATTGACGACAAGTGCGGTTGTAATAGCGATATATTCCGATATATTAAGTACGTTGAAAATACTGCTTCTTTCTGCTTTTGACAATAGTGAGAATTAATGCGGGATTAATTTTCGTATTGTTCATGAACAAGCACGGCATGTTTTTAGTTGATTTTCTGTTAGAAATAAAAGCGGTAAAGCTTGTTAAACTCGAGGTACGTGTGTTTTACGGAACATTTGACGGACGGTTTTATTGCTTACGCGTGCTTACTAATTGTTTTTAGTTGTTTTTCTTGTGAGACAAATGCTTTAAGGAACATTTGACGGACCTACTTTAGTGATACGCGTACTTGACTAATTTGTGGTTTTAGTTGTTTGTCTTGTGAAATAATAGTCGTAGAACTTGCTAAACTGACCGACTGAATTACTCATATCTATTGTGTCTTATCTATTTATCTTTTGTTAACATTTTGTCTGATTTATGTTTAATTGGTGTGTGAGGAAACGTTTCTGCTACTCCCCAATATTACCTCACTTTGTGATAAAAATTTTTGTAATGCTTTTATTGTGATTATATTATATAGTTTATCTAAACAGTTTTATTTACATTCTACAAAGTACTGAATAACTTAGACTTTTCATTGCTGCTATGCTTATTCTTTTTTTTCCAGGTTTGCTTAACTATTTTTATTGCAGGTATTGTTACTAACTCCTTACCGCCATATACATCATATGTTAGTCTGCTTTCTACAACCCCCCCTAATCTCCGATTGAGCCCGGGTCATTTCTTTGATTTTCTTTGTGTTACGCACGGCTACGAGCCAACGTAGCATAAATTTGGCGCCCAACGTGGCTGCCACGAATTACGTAACATATTTTCCCCAGACTTCGAAATTGTATTACTGTTGCCCCAGACTTCAAAATCGCTGTCTATTTTCCCCGTACTTCAAAATCGTCGTTCGTTTCCCCGTATATAGAAGCCCTATTATTTTTATGTTTAGTTTAAAATAAATTCATACTTACGTTTAATCGGCAATTATAGTTTTCATCTTGGCACTTATTTTATCTTTCACTTTTAAAATTATTACGTATTACCTTATTTCATAGCGGCGCACTTCGGCCTTTGTTGAGTTGCAAACTGACTTCGTTATCACTGCACCTGCTAATATATTATTCCGTTCCCACTCCGTCAGTGGGTATGGTCTAGAGCTCGTCGCTTATTTATGACCAATCAAATAATTACAATCAAAGTAGTTTCTGATGTAATTCTCCACAATTCCCAATAATTGTAAGCTGGTTGCAGCTGTCTTCGTTATCAACATGCTGTGTTTTGATAGATCTAATTGCTTTTCCATAAACAACTGATGCAATTCGACTTTTAATTTTCATATTTACATGTTATTCACGCAATTTTTAATCTGCTTTCTTATCAAAAATGGTTAGTTATTTGCACGCATTTACCTATGCTACCTGAAGCTCTATTTCTATCTCCGTATTAATCTAATTGTTTGGTACTCTTTTGAATGCGTGTCTAATTACACTTTATCGTTTACTTATAAATATACGCGTGCTTCCACTGAAAAATATCATTATCCGCTATACCTAAATTCACTAAAACTTTATCTACAGGGTATTAAATATCTTCTATTTACCTATTGCATGTATTTCTCATTCCTACGCCAACTATGCGTCCTCCTATGTTTATTTGCGTCGCCTAAAACTATTTATACTTTATATACAGGGTGTTGACTGCTTACTATCTACAAACTATGTCCATTTCTCAATTCTTCACTAAATAAATGCCGTTTTCTGCTGCCTATGGTAATTTTTAATTTCTAAATGACCTTTCCTATAAAGTACACCCTTAAACAACCCCTTATCACAGCAATATATATATATATATATATATATATATATCATTGAGGATTGAAATAGCATCTTTATATGCCCCAGCAGCATTAATATACTGGTAGACGTTGGCAGAGATGTAACTATAAAGGATTTTCAATTTATCAGGGTCTTCTTTTCCAGATGAGAAATTAAGAAATTTTGTATACCAGTGTTCTCACTCCAGAGTCGCGTTTATAGAGTTCGGGTCGATGTTGAATCGTTCCGGAGCCAGAAAACGATCCAGTTCTATTGAGTAACTGTTTAGTAAATTGTAACGAAAAAGAGAACCTCTTTTAAGGTTTTAATAAACAGTTAATTAGAGTAAACATTAAACACACATAGGGGTAATGACAGATAGGAAAGCAACTAGATCATAATTATATCACAAACCAATACTAACAAATGCTGTTTTAAGCTTTTGGGAATACTTTCTTCACCATATTGAGTAGCGAGTACAATCTCTTCCAATCTACAAAGCCCAAAAAGATTTTTTATGCCTTGAACAGTGCGTGGTTTTCTTCTCATACCTCAGGTGTTTAGACCGACATTAGCTAATGTCGTTTCAAACACCTGAGACAATTGTTTTCATCATACCGAGTAATGAGAATAATCCTTCAAATGTTCAAAGCCACTCCTGGGTGTGTTGTAAAGAGAACCTTCTCAAAAGATTTTTGGTGCTTTGAACATGGATGGTTTTCTTCACACAACTCTGGTGTTTAAACTAACATTAACTAATGTTGCTTGAAGCATGTAACAGTTCGCCCTTCTTCCCTGACCTACGTAGCAGTCAAAGAAACAAGGAACGAGTTATCTAATACATGTATAATCGAATGCCAACTCTATATCACTTTTTATGGTTCAAAATTGCAATACAAGGGTCCACTTACCTATTCCATAAGGTTGTCAACTACTTCTGATCCAATAGTCTTTACTCTACTTTCCTCAAACGCCTCGACTACTCTACAGCGGAGAGTACATGGACATGTCCCAGGGTGGTTAGGTCTAGAGTTCTGAAACCGATACTGGTGAGTTAACTTACCCAAAAGTTTACAAAGTATCTGTACCTAAATGTATTTCAACAAACCCCTTGTAATATATATATATATATATATATATATATATATATATTGCTGGGAAATGGGCCTTTGGTCACGGGAACTGGTAGTTTCTACTGATCATTCGAGCCCCACAGATTGGGCCGCCAAGATTGCTGTGTTTCTCGCTCTGGTGAATCTCTTCTGATAATCGCCTCTTTACTCTCTCCGCCTCGGCTGCTCGCCTACTTAAAACTTTCATCCTCATTCATAAAAAAAAACAAACACATTCCTACCACAAACATCAACGTTAACTCTGTTTACATCAATATTCATAATACATTAAAATTTCAAAATTAAATTTCAGCATAAATTTCAGCATCATAAAATTTCAAGTTAAAATTTGTCAACATTTTAATTTGCATCCAGAATTAGAGTCCTTGTAGGATGCATACTAATTAAATAAACAATATGTGCAGACCTGAGTCTGAATAAAAGGGAGCATCTCCCACCCCTTTACATTAATTTAACAGGTTAGTCTAATTGAGCTCAAAGACAGACCCAAATTTTCATCATAATCAAAACATAAACTGCTAAATACTCCTTTCTACTTAAACAAGAAAATTTTACCTTATAATTCAAAATTTGTTGTTTATACAAATTCACCACTGTCCATTTTTTTTATCAAACAAATTATAAAGATATCCAACACACACCAAAACATCAAAGTTCGAACAAAATTGTATAATTTACCTGAAGGTTACTGCACTCGTGGCTTCAATGTACATCGTCCTTGCTAATTTCACCATTCCAACTGGGTTATGTTTACGTCCTCAGATTCCTGGTCGCCTTTTAAAATTCGTCTACAACACCATTCGTTTAAAAAGTTTCAGGGCTTCTCAGGAACGCATCTATGTATATCTAAATCTTGTTTTGTGGATCCAATCACGTTTACGAATAACATTTGATTACTAACACTCCCGAAAAATAGCACTGAAATTCATACTTCTTGCCCGCTATACCCAAAACTGCCTACTTTTGTTTATTCATTTATCGTTACAAATTTGGATAATTGGTACAGTAATACTCGCAAATATAACTAGACTTTATTACCTTGTATCTTCTTTTCTAAGTGCACTAATGCATAATAACTTGTATCGTAGCACGTATTCTGCTTCAAGTATGGTATCACATCAAAAAATTAAAGAGCAAACTGTTTTAAAGTATTCAATAATCAAAAAATATAAGAGAGCGAAACACCTATAATCACGGGTTTATATAATAGCTTGCCTGCACGTCGGATTTGTCCCGCAACGGACAATTTTCAGAATTTCGCAATCTCTGTTCCCCCTTTCGACGGCTCGGCACGCGGTTCTACAAAATTTGCACTCGCGCCAGTTGAAAATCTAAGAAATTTTCACACGTCTCGCCACGCGTCTGCGAATAACTAATTAATTTTGTATAGAAATTGTTGTTTTTACCTCTCATATCTGCAACTTATTTCAACCAATCGCAAACCCATTGACGTTGCTCAAATCACGCCTTTTATTATCCGTGCCTCTGCCTTGCGCATTTTATTCGTCTTTTTCTAACCTGGCCTTAGTGGTGCAAATCGATATTCTTTACTATCGGTTATTTCAGTCCACGTGGATTCCTATGTTAATATAAGCTACGGTTTATCCGACCGTTTGCAATATACGCAGAATTGTTATGTTTATCCAAACAAATTAAACAGAAATTGACTTTTAAAAATACGCAGGTGTTCAATCGTAACATTTTAACCTTCTAGATATATTTGTATGCTAGCAACGCGTCTCATATTTGGTATTATTGGGTTTTTAAAAGCTTTTATGCATATAATACCTTAATAATCGTTTAATTAACTCCAATTAAAATAATGATGAATGGCATTGACTTCTACCCTTTAATTTTTAGTGAATACAAATTAAATATTAATTATTATTTGTACACTTTGTTTAATACCCGTTACTTAAAAATTGAATTAATTACTATAAATTTCGCACGTAATTTCTATTTGTTTCTTTATACTTGGAACAATTAAATTACATACAAGTTGAGCATTTTAATTCTGCTTCTTTTTATAGAAAGCGTCTAGTGAATAAATTAAAATCCCTTATTTTTAATGAAACGAATACATTTTTATGCTCCACGGTTTTAATAACGCGTATTATCTAATAAACTTCTATACAAACCCTACATTCTAATTGAATGATTTAAATCTTTACACTAGGCATTTAATTACGCGTACTTTTTCCCAAAGCTTCCTTATACACGGTGATTAAAATTATTTGATAAAATTAATTAATTTTCTACCCTGGTCTAAATTTGAGTAATATATATATATATATATATATATATATATATATTGCTGTGAATCTTCTCATTATCTGCAGGTACTGGCCCTTTAAAAAAAAACATTCGAGCCCCACAGTTTGGGCGTCAAGAATGCTGTGTTTCCTTTAAAATCCGTGAACTACGCTTTTCGCCTCGGCTGCTCACCTAATGTTATAAACCTCCTCATTCATAAAAAAAAACACATTCCTACCAAAAACATCAACGTTAACTCTATTTACATCAATATTCAGAATACATAAAAATTTCAAAATTAAAATTTAGCATAAAATTCAGTTTTAAAAAGAATTTCAGGATTAATTTTATTATCATTTTACTGTGCATCCAAAATTAAAGTCCTTGTTGGATGCCTACTAATTAATATAACAATATAAGCAGACCGGAGTCTGAGTATAAAGGAGCATCTACCACCCCTTTACGTTAATTAACCAGGTTTGTCTAATTGAGCTCAAAGACATACCCAAAGTTTCATCATATTCCCGAACATCAAAACAAAATACCCCTTTTACTTAAACAAGCAAATTTCATCTTAAAATTAAACTTTTATGGTTAGAACAATTTCACTAATGTCCATTTAAAGTAAATCAATTATAAAGTCATTCAATACACACAAAAATGTCAAACAAAATAGTATAATTTACCTGAAGGTTACTGTCCTCGTAGCTTCAAAGTATCGTTTCTTTAGTTAATCACACCATTCACCAGGATTATATTTACGGCTTCTGATTCTCTACGCTTTTAAATTTTCTCCATCACCATCCATTCAAAGTCGTTTCTGGGCCTTTCCGGAACTCATCTGTGTTTATCTGACCCTTGTTTCATGGATCCAGACACGTATTTGAACCATTTAATTATTAACACCCCGAAAAATCGCAAAGAATTCATGCTTCTGTCACCAATATACGCCAAAACTGCCTACTTTTGTGTATACATTCGTCGTTGTAAATTTTGCTGATTGGTACAGTGAAACTAAATTTTATTACCTTGTATCTAAGTGCACTGAAGTACATTCATGTTAGCACGTAAATAACAAGCTATTTTGAATCACTAAAATATACTAGCAAACTTTAAATTATTTAATCAAACTAAAATGCACGGTTTACCATCTTTAATCAAGTCGCGTATGTACGAGCTTTTAACGCATCGAATCGTCAAAGTCTAAGAGTCTAAGAGAGCTTGTTTATCTTCATCTCGGTATATATAGCAAAAGCCTGTCTGTCGGTCGGTTCCCCAAAACGGGTAATTCTAAAGAATTTCTCATGCCATATTCCCAGTCTGCCGCTCACGCGTCGATTTTACGAATTTTCACTCGCCCCATTCAAATCTCAGAAAATTTCCACACGGCACGCAAGCATGTCCGAGAAAAACTAATTGATTTTGTACAGAAATTGTTGTTCTACCTCTGATATTTGCATCCTATTTTTAACCAATTGTGACCCCGTGACGTTGCTTAAATCCGCCTTTTACAATATGTGTCTTTGCTTGATGCATTTCTCTTTCCTTCTCTACCGTGTTCTTATTGGTGCAACTTGATATTCTTTATTATCGATTATTTTAGTCCACATGGAGTGTGAAATACCCAGCTTTAGCAATTCTCGTAACTATTATGCGACGTTTTCCCAAGATTCTTTGAAACATTAATTATCTGCAAAATTTACGCCGAATGTGTTATTTAAACTACGCAGGTGTTCAACATAATATTAATTCTCAGAGCTTTAATCCGTGGTATTTTAATCTTGGGTTTTACAAGTTTCTATAGGTATTATATGTTATTAACGGTTTAATTAACTCCAATTAAAATTGATTTCTATCCTTTTCATTTTTAGCGAATACAACTTAAATATTAATTATTATAGGTACACTTTGTTTTACTACCGGTTACTTAAATAGAGTTAATTAATATAAACTTTGCACGTAATTTCTCTTTGTTTAGGAATAATTACATTACACGCAGAGCTTTTCACTACTGCTTCGTCTTATAAATAATTTAAATTTCTTATTTTTACTGAAACAACCGAGTTTATTTATGCTTCATGGTTTTAATAACGTGTATTATTTAATGAAATTCCTTATACACGGTGATTAAAATTATTTGATGTGATTATTTAATTTTCTACCCTGGTCTAAATATGAGTAATATATATGTACTAACTATGCGCTACGACCTCCAAATTTCGTATAATGTATACGTTGAGACCTCATATATGACGCTATGGCCTCCGAAATCGGAGGCCATAGCGTATTTAACAATTTCGTGCATATAAATAATCTATAGGGTGCATAGAGCATAACTGCAAAAATTTTTGTGGAGGTCACTATGCCTGTTTTTATGATTTCATAGGGGGTTTTAGTTCCTTGCGTTAGCCACTGGCGCTAGCGTTTTTGATACATCGTACGGATACTACGAAGAGACCTCCATATATGTTTCCTTCCGTAAATGTTATAATTCTCGTACGATGTGGCCTCTTATTATTGGCAACATTGCAGTAGCATGGAAGGGACAGAAGCGCATCAATTCAACGGTGTGTTTGCGTCTGAATCCAGCCAGTAATTAAACTACCGATTTTGCCATAACGTATAATTTTAGGTGCGTTATGGAGAACAGATTCTTTCCCTCCGCATATACAAGTTCCTATGTATTTATACGTATTAATAATTATCGATCTTTGTATAGTTTGATTTTAAAAAAATCACTTAAGATTGCGGTTTGTCCTAAACAAAATATTATTTGTTCTTAAATCTCATATTACTGTAGCAGTACCATTGTGGTGTAGACATAAATAGACTTGTTAATATAATAATGTGCACCTGAATTAAATGTTGTATTTAGTCTTTATCACGGTGTGAAGTAATGCATAAAAATAAAATTAACTTAGTCTTCAGGTTTTATAACATTTTCACCCAAATTCTATGATCATATTCTATAATTACGCTAATTAATATAAAAGCATGTTTATGTTATATTTGTAAACAACTTTATGTTGTGGAAACCACTGTCGCCAAATAATTAATTAGTTAAATGCAATAAAACTTTGTTTGGGTCAATTGTCATAGTATTTAGACATGTCAACAACCTCGTGAGTTGTCCTTGAGTGTTTATTGATCGTTGTTCAATTTTAAAGTTATTTCAATTTCTTAAAAATGAATTATCGTTCAAGGCCTAAGCTTCAATTTTACGTAAAGCGATTTATACTCGCATCAATTGCTTCGATAGAAGAGGCATTTGTTATTAAAATTACTTAGTGCGGAATCAAAAATTCCAGTCGTCGTCTAGTTTTTGTGTTGTTAATGAGTTACAAATTTATAATTATACAAATAATACATATTAACAGCAGGCGTTAGAGAAAATAACAGTTTTATCGTATTGATTGATTAACGAGATTATATTTTAATAAATACCTACAAATGCATTTTATTTGAATTATCTTTCGAATTTTTGAATTTTTGAGGAAAAGATCGATTTAAATAAATCAATACTCGAACTCCCGTTTGATATAAGAGTAATATTTTCTTTTTCATATTTGCGGTAAAAATCTTTAACTTTAATACATATGTATTTCGATGTTATATATCAAACCAATGGCCCAATAAATAAACAGATCATTGTCCGTTACAGTATCCATTCAGTCACCGGCTCACTCTACAACTTGCCGACCGAGTCATACTTGCTCACTCACTTACTCACTTGCCGACTGACCAATTGACACGCTCACTCATTGACTCCCGCCAACCGTCCGATCGATATTGGTTACTCACTTGCCGACTGGCCAACCTTCTTACTCACTCACTCACTGATTTGTTCAATTACCCATTCGCCGGCACAGTCACTGACTTATTCGTTGACGAGCAAACAAACACACTCACTAACTAAATCATTAAATGACATCCGCCGATTCATTTGCGTATCATCTCATATACTCACCGACCGACACACTCATTGTCACACTTATTGCCTCACTCAGACCAGCTCTCTTGCCAACCGACCAATCAACTCACCGAGCTACACTCTTACTAACACTCACTAAAACATTATCGCTTGCTCACTTATTGACTCCACAACTCACCCACCAATACCTTCACTTTCATTCTACACTGATTCATTCATTGATGAATTCACCGACCGACCAATCGGCACATTTGCCGATCCATGAATCAACACCCTACTTTGTCGACTGGTTAGCTGACTGGCATACTCATTCACTAATTCTCTCCCCAACTCGTAATCGACACTCACTGATTCACTCACTCACCGACTCCCTGACGCATTCACTCAAACACTCACCACTTGCTGGCCGACATACTCTCACTGGCTCACAGTCATTCACTCTCACTCGCAGACCAACCAATCTACTGGCCGATCGACATGCACACATACTACACCAATCACTGACTCGCTCAGTGGTTTATCCCCTACTTGCCGAGCGACACATTCTCGCTGATTTGCTCACTGATTTACTCGTCGACCGATCGATCGACATACTCTTCGATCGACCCATCGACTATTCACCGGCTCGCGGACTGGCTGACCGACCAACATACTCACCAACTAACTCTCTGAGCCACTCGCTAGCTGACTGATCTACCGACACTCACTCACTTGCAGACTTACTCATTCAGTAATACATACGTCGACCGATACACCCACTGACTAACCCGCCGGCCGACGTACCGAGCGACATACTCATTCACCGACCGACACTCATTCATGAAATCAATTTCTCGTTCATTGACTCATGCGACAGCTAGCCGACACTATAACACACACTAAATCACTCACTGATTCATTCCGCTACTCGTCAACCCGAACACGCTCACTACTCACTCACTACAGACTCATGCATTCTTTTACCGACTCCCTCACTTGCTCACTTTTTGAACGATATAGACATTTACTCACTCACCGAGCTATCGTTGGAATCTCAATTGCAGACTGACCGAAAGGTTGTCAGCCTCCATCTCTCACTGATTGATTCTGCCGCGCACCGGTCAACACTTACTAACCACTCACCCACTAACTCACTTACCTACCGAACGATTGCCACATTTACTCACCGACTCTTATTGACTGACCAACTGACACACTCACTCACCCGCCGACCAACCAACATATTCATAGACTTAATCGCCGGCTATCCGAACGACCAAAACTCACTCATTCACTTTCCGTTCGGCCAACTAACCGACCAACCCACTCACTGAATTATTCAGTGACTCATTGGGCCACTTGTTACCAATACACTCACTGACTCATTTGCCAAGCGGCAATAGAACGACCTACCGTAAAACACACTCACTGACTCACTCACCGGCTCGTTTGCCGACCGACCCGCTCACTAAATGGTCGACCAAAATTCGTTCACCAACTCGCAGACTAACTCACTAACTCACTCACGTAAGATTCACATCAAAACTTGCCGTTTAACCTATTAACTGACACTCTTTGACTTATCAACTACTTACTAACTTACAAATTTAATGATTCACTCGCCGATTCATTTGCATATCGTCTCATTCTTTCATCCAACAATCGATGCACTCGCTAACTGACTTGTCTGACTCAGATTAGCTTGATAACTCACTAGTCAACCGACCGACCTACTCACCAGTGGACACTCCTACTAACGCTAACTCACTTTCGCTCTCTCACTTACTGACTTCACCTTGATACACTCAGTAACGTGCTCATATACGACTCATTTATTGGCACACCTATCTACCGACTCACTCCCAGCTCACCAACTGGCACACTTTTTCTAATCTATTGACTCACCTATTTACTCATTCGCAACTCGTCGATCGACACACTCACTGACTCACCCACCCATGCATTTTCACTCACTGACCAATCGATCTACTGACCGATCGACACATGTACTATATTACTCACTGAATCACTCACTGACTCACTCACTGCTTCACTCCCTATTTCGTCGAGCGACACATTTTTATTGATTTACTCTTTCATTCCCTGACTTACGCATCGACCGACCTATTGACATACTCCCTCGCCGATCGACGCATCGACTACCCAACCACTCGCCGACTGGCCGGCCGACCAATATACTCACCAGCTTATCTTCAGACTCCCTTGCTGACTGGTTGATCGAGCAACACACACTCATTTCCTTGCCAACGAACAAACCCACTTAGTCAGCAATACATTTGTCGACCGATACACTCAGTGACTCACTCGTCTACCGTCTTACCGAACGACAATCTCATTCACTGCCTCGTTCAACTCATCGATCAACATACTCACTCACTCACTCACGGACCGACACTCATTCATTGAATCGCGCGTTCACTTACTCGCTCATGCGCTAGCCGACCGATACCCTATACCAATCATTGACTCACTCACAGATTCATTCGGCAACTCATCAAACGACACACTTACTGACCGACTTTTACACTGTTTAACTAACTTATTGGCTCACATTTGAACCAATCACTACACTTACTCACTCGTCGAGCTATCGTTCGACACTCACTCACTCGCCGGCAGGCCGACCGACCGTCACACTCGCTTCCTCACTGCCTTATTCTAAAACACGTTAACCGAGATCTTCTGACCGCTCATCCAATAACTCACTCGACCGAACGATGGTCACACTTACTCACTGACTATGGCGGAGCGACCGATTGACACCCTCCTTCAACCGTTGACTGACTAACATATTCACAGACTTACTCATTTACTCACTCACCGAATACCTAATCGATCGAAACTCACTCACTAACTTTTTGACCGGCCAACTGATCGCCCAATCCACTTACTGATTTATCCAATGATTCATTCGTGGGCTTACCACCAACACACTTACTTACACTCTAAGTGCAATCCAACAACCTAGCAATCACTCTCACTGATTCACTCACCGACTCATTCACCAACCAACCCGCTCATTCACCAACCGACTAACATACTCACTGTTTTCCAGAGTAACTCAGTAACCTACTGATTCACTCATCGACGAACCGACCTACTGACCGACCGACACTCGCTTATTTATTTTCACTCGCTCATACAGAATTCATTTCGCAACTT
Organism: Platerodrilus igneus; assembly: GCA_036346225.1. Taxonomy (NCBI): domain Eukaryota; kingdom Metazoa; phylum Arthropoda; class Insecta; order Coleoptera; family Lycidae; genus Platerodrilus; species Platerodrilus igneus. The sequence continues at coordinate 9,786,405 of JARFIW010000053.1, read as the reverse complement.
GCCGATACACTCATTGGCGTACTCTCCAACTTGACCGGCACGGTCTTCCTAACTCTCTCATTAACTCACCCACTCTTTTACTTATCCACTGAAACACTCATTCGGGCACTTACTGGTTCAGTCCCAACATGCTGATCGACACACTCACTAACTCAATCCGCAATTTCCCAAAAGACACTTAGTGATTCACTCACCCGCAAACTGACTAACTGACACGCTCGTGGACTGACACATCAACGGTCCAACATGCTCATTCACTCACTGTCTCACTCTCTTACTAACTCGTTCATTGACGTTCAATGATTCACTAGCTCGATTACCTACCAACTCACTCTCTAACTCGCAGACGATCCATTTCCCTCATTTATTGCCACGTTTACTCATGCAGTTTTTATCAATTTCACAAACGTGCAAATATTCATTCTTCTTCAAGAGACCCATTTTTCCTCTCAAATTCTCACATACTCCCACTTTCTTTGTCTCTCCATTCTTTCCTGGCTCTCTTCTTTTTCCTCTCTCTCCCTTCTCCTAGCACTCACTTAGTGACACGTTCACCTATGCAATTCCTTTCAATTTCACACATGCATATATTCATTCTCCCTCTGTCTTTCTGCCGCTCTGTCCCCTTATCTCTCTCTGTATCTCTGCCCCTATATTTCTCTATATCTATCGATATTTCTCTATATCCCTCTATACCTCTATATCTTTCTATATCGCTCTATAACTCTCTATATTTCTCCATATATCTCTATATACCTCACTAAATCTCTCTATATCTCTCTACATCGCTCTATATTCCTCTACATCACTCTATATCTGTCAATATCTATGCCTCTCTATGCCTCACTATGCCTTTCTATGCCTTTCTGTGCCCCAATGTCTCTCTATGTGTTGCAATGTCCGACTATGTCCTACTATATACTTCTATGTCCCTCTATATCCCTCTATGCCTCTATATCTTTCCATGTCTTTCTATGTCTCTTTATGACTCTTTATGTCTCTATACGTCTCACTATGCCTCTCTATGCCGCTCGATGTTACTATATGCCACTATTACTTTCTATATTTTTCTATGTCTCACTATCTCCCTCTATATCCTTCTAGTTCTCTTTATCCCTTTATATTTCCCTATATCTCCCGTATCTCACTGTATCTCTATATCTTTCTATATCTCGCTATATCTCGCTACATTATGCTATATCTCGCTAGGTCTTGCTATATCTCTCCGTGTCCCTCCTTATCTCCCCGTATCCCCTTATCTCTCCTAGTATCTCCCCGTAAGTCTACGTATTTCTCCGTATATCTGCGTTTCTGTATCTATTTTTATCTCTTTGCAACTTTCTGTACCTCTCCGTATCACTCCGTATCTCTCAGTATTTCTCCATATATCTCCGTATCCTTCTCTCAATATTTTTCTGTATCTTTCCGTGTCACTCCGTATCACTCTGTATCACTGCGTAAATTTCTGTATCTGCCGCGTAGCGACCTGTATTCCTCCGTATTTCTAGGTATTTCTCCGAATCTCTTCGTATCTATCCGTATCTCTGCGTATGGCTCCATATGGCTGCGTATCGCTCCGTATCTCTCCGTATACCTATATCTCTCCATATTTCTCCATATCTCAGTCTCTCCCCGTCACCCCGTATCGCTCTGTATCTCTCCGTATCCCTCCATATCTCGGTATCGCTGAGTATCTTTAGAAAACTCTTCGTATCTCTGCTTATCTCTTCGTATCTCTCAATATCTTTCCGCATCTACCCATATCTGCCGTTTCTTTGGGTATGTTAACCTATCTCGTCGTATTTCCCCGTATCTCTCCGTTTCTATCCGAATATTTCCATATCTCTCAGAATCTCTTCGTATCTCTCCATATCTCTTCGTATTTTTCCGTATCACTTTCCGTATATCTCCGTATCTGTATCTATCTGTAGCTCACTGCGTCTCTTTACATTTCTCTGTATCTCTCCGTATCACACCGTAGTTCTCCGTATCACTCCGTATCTCTCCGTGTCGCTTCGTATCGCTGCGTATTTCTCCATACCTTTCCGTATCTCTCCGGATCTCCTGCATCTCTACGAACCTCGCCGAATTTTTCTGCATCTCTATGAATCTCTGCATCTTTCTGTATCTATCTGTGCCTTTCTGTATTTCCCTGTACCTCACTGTATCTCTCTGTATCTTTCTGAATCCCTCTCTGTCTCTCTATCTCTCTATCTATATCTCTATCTCTCTATCTCTCTATCTCTCTACCTCTCTACCTCTCTACCTCTCTACCTCTCCATCTCTCCATCTCTCCATCTCTCTATCTCTCTATCTCTCTATCTCTCTATCTCTCTATCTCTCTATCTCTCCATCTCTCCATCTCTCCATCTCTCCATCTCTTTATCTCTCCATCTCCATCTCTCATCTCTCTATCTCTCTATCTCTCTATCTCTCTATCTCTCTATCTCTTTCTCTCTCTCTATCTCTCTATCTCTCTATCTCTCATCTCTCTATCTCTATCTCTCTATCTCTCATCTCTCCATTTCTCATCCATCTCTCCATCTCTCTATCTCTCTATCTCTCTATCTCTCATCTCTCCTCTATCTCTCATCTCTCTATCTCTTATCTCTCTATCTCTCTATCTCTCTATCTCTCTATCTCTCTATCTCTCTATCTCTCATCTCTCATCTCTCATCTCTCTCATCTCTCTATCTCTCTTCTATCTCTCTATCTCTCTTCTCTCTTCTCTCCTTCTCTCTATCTCTCTATCTCTCTATCTCTCTATCTCTCTATCTCTCTATCTCTCTATCTCTCTATCTCTCTATCTCTCACCTCTATTCTCTATCTCTCATCTCTCTACTTCTCTCTATCTCTCTATCTCTCTATCTCTCTTATCTCTCTATCTCTCTATCTCTATCTCTCTATCTCTCTATCTCTCTATCTCTCTATCTCTCTATCTCTCTATCTCTCTATCTCTATATCTCTATCTCTCTACTCTATCTCTCTATCTCTCTATCTCTCTATCTCTCTATCTCTCTATCTCTCTATCTCTCTATCTCTCTATCTCTCTATCTCTCTATCTCTCTACTCTCTATCTCTCTATCTCTCTATCTCTCTATCTCTCTATCTCTCTATCTCTCTATCTCTCTATCTCTCTATCTCTCTATCTCTCTATCTCTCTATCTCTCTATCTCTTATCTCTCTATCTCTCTTCTCTCTTATCTCTCTTATCTCTCTATCTCTTGCATCTCTCTATCTTTCTATCTCTCTATCTCTCTATCTCTCTATCTCTCTCTCTATCTCAACCTCATTCTCTCATTTCTCTATCTCTCTATCTCTTCTCTATCTCTCTATCTCTCTATCTCTCTATCTCTCTATCTCTCTATCTCTCTATCTCTCTATCTCTCTATCTCTCTTCTCCCTTCTCCTTCTATCTCTTATCTCTCTATCTTCTATCTCTATTTCTTATCTCTCTACTCTCCATCTCTCTTCCCATCTCTATCTCTATTTCTCTCTATCTCTCTATCTCTCTATCTCTTATTCTCCCTATCTCTCTCTCTATCTCTGTATCTCTCTATCTCTCTATCTCTCTATCTCTCTATCTCTATCTTCATCTTCTCCATCTCTCTCTCTCCATCATTCTCCATCCATTCTCCATCTCTCTCTTCATCTCCATATCCTCTATCTTCTATCGCTCTATCTCTCTATCTCTTTACCTCCTTATCTCCCTATCTCTCATCTCCTATCTCTCTATCTCTCTATCTCTCTATCTCTCCATCTCTCATCTATCTCTCTATCTCTCTATCTCTATTCTACTCTCTCTAATCTCTCTATCTCTCTATCCTCTCTCTATCTCTCTATCTCTTCTATCTCTTCTCTATCTCTCTATCTCTCATCTCTCTATCTCTCATCTCTCATCTCTCTCATCTCTCATCTCTCTATCCATCTCTATCTCTCTATCTCTCTCTCTCTATCTCTCTATCTCTCTATCTCTCTATCTCTCTATCTCTCTTCTCTATCTCTCTATCTCTATCTCTATCTCTCTATCTCTCTTCTCTCTATCTCTCTATCTCTCTATCTCTCTCTATCTCTCTATCTCTCTATCTCTCTCTATCTCTCTATCTCTATCTCTATCTCTCATCTCTCTATCTCTCTATCTCTTCTCTATCTCTCTATCTCTCTATCTCTCTTCTCTCTTTCTCTCTATCTCTCTATCTCTCTATCTCATCTCTCATCTCTTCTATCTCTCTATCTCTCTATCTCTCTATCCTCTTTATCTCTATCTCTCTATCTCTCATCTCTCTATCTCTCTATCTCTCTATCTCTCTATCTCTCTATCTCTCTATCTTCTCTATCTCCCATCTCTATCTCTCTATCTCTCTATTCTCTATCTCTATCTCCTCTCTATCTTCTCTATCTCTCTTCTCTATCTCTCTATCTCTCTCTCCTATCTCTCCTATCTCTTATCTCTCTATCTCTTATCTTCTATTTCTCTATCTCTCTATCTTCTCTCTTCTCTATCTCTCTATCTCTCTATCTCTTTTCTCCTATCTCCCTATCTCTTATCTCTCTATCTTTATCTCTCTATCTCTCTCATCTTCTCTATCTCCCTATCTCCATCCATCTCTCATCTCTCCTCTCCATATCTCTCTATCTTTCTATCCTCTATCTCTCTATCTCTTTACCCCTTATCTCCTATCTCTTCTCCTATCTCTCTATCTCCTATCTCTCTATCTCTCTCTCTCTTCTCCATCTCTACCTCTCTATCTCTAATTTCTCATCTCTTTCTCTATCTCTCTATCTCTCTTCTCCTATCTCTTTCTCTTTATCTCCCTAACTCTCTATCTCTCTATCTATCTCTCTATCGCGCTATCTCTCTAGCTCTCTATCTTTCCATCTCTCCATCTCTCATCTATCTCTCTACCTCTATACCTCTCATCATTCTATTCTTTCTCTAACTCTCTACCTCTCTACTCTCTCTATCCTCTCCTATCTCTATCTCTCATCTCTCATCTCCTTTCTCTCTATCTCTTTTCACCTATCTCCTAACTCTCTATCTCTCTTCTATTCTCTATCCTATCTCTCTACTCTCATCTTCATCTCTCATCTCTTTCTATCTCTACTCTATCTCTCTATTCTATTTTCTATCTCTATCTCTCCTATCTCTCCTATCTCCTATCTCTCATCTCTCCATCTCTCCACTGTATCTCTTATCTCTCTTTTCTACTCTCTATCTCCTATCTCCTACTCCTCATCTCTATCTCTCATCTCTCTATCTCTCTATCTCTTATTCTCCTATCTCCCTATCTCTATCTCCTATCTCTATCTCTCTATCTCTATCTCTCATCTCTCTATCTCTCTCTCATCTCTATCTATCTCTCTCATCTCTCTATCTCTATCTCTATCTCTCTATCTCTATCTCATCTCTCTATCTTCTATCTCTCTATCTCTCTATCTCTCTCTATCATCTCTATCTCTCTATCTCTACTCTACTATCTCTATCTCTCTATCTCTATCTCTACTTCTCTCTATCTCTCTATCTTCTACTCTCATCATCTCTATCTATCTCTCTATCTCTCTATCTCTCACTATCTCTATCTCTATCTCTCTCATCTCTCTATCTCTCTATCTCTCTATCTCTATCTCTATCTCTCTATCTCTCATCTCTCTCATCTCTCTATCTCTCTATCTCTCTATCCTATCTCTATCTCTCTATCTCTCTATCTCATCTCATCTCTCATCTATCTCTCATCTTCTATCTCTCTCTATCTCTCTATCTCTCTACTCTATCTCTATCTCTCATCTCTCTCTCTATCTCTATCTCTCTATACTCTATCTCTATCTCTCATCTCTCTATCTCTATCTTCTCTATCTCTCTATCTCTCATCTCTCTTCTCTATCTCTCATCTCTCATCTCTCTATCTCTCATCTCATCTCTATCTCTCTATCTCTATCTCTCTATCTCTCTATCTCTCTATCTCTCATCTCTCTTCTCTATCTCTACTCATCTCTCTATCTCTCTATCTCTATCTCTATCTCTGTATCTCTCTATCTTCGTATCTCTCTATCTCTTTATCTTTTTATCTCTCTATCTCTGTATCTTTCTATCTCTCTATCTCTCTGTCTCTCTACCTCCTTATCTCCCTATCTTTCTATCTCTTTATCTCTCTATCTCTGCATCTCTCTATCTTTCTATCTCTCTATCTCTCTATCTCTCTATCTCTCCATCTCTCCATTTCTCTATCTCTCTATCTCTCTATCTCTCTATCTCTCTATCTCTTTTCTCCCTATCTCCCTATCTCTGTATCTCTCTATCTTTATCTCTTCTCTATCTCTCTATCTCTCTATCTCTCTATCTCTCTATCTCTCTATCTCTCTATCTCTCTATCTCTCCATCTCTCCATCTTTCCATCTATCTCCATCTCTCCATCCATCTCTCCATCTCTCCATCTCCATATCTTTCTATCTCTCTATCGCTCTATCTCTCTATCTCTTTACCTCCTTATCTCCCTATCTCTCTATCTCCCTATCTCCCTATCTCTCTATCTCTCTATCTCGCTATCTCTCTATCTCTCCATCTTTCCATTTCTCCATCTCTCCATCTCTCTACCTCTCTATCTCTCTATCTCTCTATTTCTCCATCTCTCCATCTCTCCATTTCTCTATCTCTCTATCTCCCTATCTCCCTATCTCTTTTCTCTCTATCTCCCTAACTCTCTATCTTTCTATCAATCTCTCTATCGCGCTATCTCTCTATCTCTCCATCTATATCTCCATCTCTGCATCTATCTCTCCATCTCTCCATCTCTCTACCTCTCTATCTCTCTATCTCCCTATCTCCTTATCTCTCTATCTCTCTATCTCACTATCTCTCTATCTCTCTATCTCTCTATCTCTCTATCTCTCTATCTCTCTATCTCTCTATCTCTCTACCTCTCTACCTCTCCATCTCTTCATCTCTCCATTTCTCCATCTCTCCATCCCTCTATCTCTCTACCTCTGTATCTCTTTATCCCTCTATCTTTCTTTCCCTATTATAGGAAATTTTTTTCTGTATTTACACGCTTGTAACTTAGTTGTAATGGAGCATTTCTAATACATCCATTCTTAGTTTCTTATATAATCGAAGAAAGATGTTGACTTTTTAGTGAAAAAACAATAACCAAAAAAATACTGTTTGAACACTAAATAATAGATATACTATCTCTACGATTTTATTGGTATAAAATAATTAATGTATCAAGTAACTTAGTTGACATTAAAAATTTCGGTATAATATTGTAATATGTGTGTTAAAGGAGTAGAATGTGCAAATTGTACATTTTTAACATGAACCAATTCTCTTTTAAAAGTCGTAAATTTCTAGTTATATTTAAATTTACAAGTATATTTTATAGACAAATTCCGCTTTCAAGTTATAAAAGTTTATTAATTTATATAGATAGAAAGTTTTAGAAATACTTTTGTAGTATTTTAGTTTTAGCCCTTACGCGTAAACAATCGATTTTTCATCAAAATTTCATTCAAACAAAACAGGGTTAAGAAAAAGTCTTTCGTATTTCACCTCGCTCTCTCACTGAAACGATTTCATGTAGTAAAATATATCCTACAAACTGCATTGTCGATAAAACTAACAGCAAACTAAATTATAAACGCTTTACAAGCAAATACGCATTACTAACAAGCTTCACATATTATATTGTTCGTTGATGAGTCATTTACTCTTCATACCCGACCTACAAGAACTGGCAACGCTGAATGAGGCAATAGGGACCAACCAATGATACGTTTTCCATATAAACTGGAGGTTGGTTCGTAGTGTGTATATAACTATATATAAGTGGAAAAAAAGAAAGATTTATTTACCCCTCTTTAGGAAACCGAATAGTATGAATTCCCCTCAACCGAAATACACCCACAATGTTGCATATACAGTCATGGAAATGGTGGAGTCCTGTACGTCCGGCGTATATACCGGAGGTCATAGAGATAAGTTAGTACCTATATATATATATATTATGCTGTGATAAGGGGTTGTTTAAGGGTGTATTTTATAGCTAAGGTCGTGCAGGAATTTGAAATCATAATAGGAAGCAGAAAACTGCATTTATTTAAGAGAAAATTGAGTAATTGGGATAGTTTGTAAACAGTAGGCATTCAACACCTTGTATATAGAGTATAAGTAGTTTTAAGCGACGCAAATAGTAACAATAGTTGCATAGTTAGAATAGAAATAAGTAATACATGCATTAAGTAGATAACGAATATTTAACACCCAGTAGATAGAGTTTTAGTTAATTTAGGTAATGCAAATAACGATATTTTTCAGTAGAAGCACGCGTATTTATAAGTAAGCACAATAAAAGTAATTAAACACGCATTCAAAAGAATTCCAATCAGTTATGATAATACGGAGATAAGAAATAAAGCTGCAAGAAGCATAGTGTAAATGCGTACAAACGATTAACAATTTTGATAAGTAAAGGTGATTAAAAATTGCCTAAATAAATAAGCATATATGAAAATTGAAAGTCGAATTGCATCAGCTATTTGTGTATAATATGGAAAGCGATTATATTTCTCAAAACACGGCATTGGCTAATAACGAAGCAACTGCAAGCAAACAACAATTACTTGAGAGGACGAGAATGTTACATCAGAAACTACTTTAAATGCAAATACTTGATTGGTTAAAATTAGCGACGGGCTTGTAAGCCATGCCCACAGACGAAGTGGGATATCAAGCATATATTAACAGCGACAATGTTAACGAAGTCAGTTCTCAACTCAACAAAGGCCATGGTTCGTCACTTTGAACCTGAGTGTAACACGTAAGAATAATTTAAAAGTGAAAATTGTTTAAGTACGACGAAGATGAAAATTACTATTGCCGATTAAACGTAAGTAGATTTTGGGGAATTTATTTAAACTAAAACATAATAATAATAGGGCTCTGAGTCCGAAGAGTATAGATGGTACTCCAAGTCCGGTGAGAAAAATTGATGAGAATAAATTTCGAGTCTGGTGAGAATAAATGATAATCCAATTCTGAGTCCGGGGAGAATAAATGATATTCTGAGTCCGTGGAGAATAATAATCCAATTCTAAGTCCGGTGAGAAAAATTGATGAGAATAAATTCCGAGTCTGGTGAGAATAAATGATATTCTGAGTCCGGGGAGAATAATAAATGCTAAGTCTAAATGCGACGACAATAATTCGAGGGAGATAATAATTCTAAGTTTAATAATAATAATCCAGAGGGTGATGACAATAATTTAAATGCAATAATTCAAGCGCGTAGATAGACAATATTTCGAATGGGTCTGAATTGGTGGAGAATAATTTTGATCCAAATGGATAGTATAATGCATGGAAAATAGTAGTTGATGCGTCGATAATTTTGGTTGCGAGGAGGAAATAACGAAGAAAACAGACCAGGTTAGATTTTTTAGTTTCAAGACATTTTTTTTTAATTTGAATATTGAATATTGAATTTGCTTAATATGAATTAATGTGATGGAGTCAACAACAAACTTGCATACGTAGAAAGTGCGTTATATGATCAAGGGGTTTTGAACGTTCCAGGCTTCTTTTTATAAAAACAATAGGTTTTTTGGTGACTTTAGATTGATTAAAGAGCATATGATTTTGAGATAAATAAGATTTACAACATTAATTGATTGAAAAGTGTATTTTAAATAATTTACAAAACCTGTACATAATATTTGTTTTCATTATATGGAATTGAATTAACTTCATTTTATAATTCAAAATAAAAGCTAGTCGAAGTCAAAAGATAAAATTTATGGGAGTGTAATTTGATAATTTAAAAAAAGAGGAGTCAAGTAGAATACGCCATTGATATCAACTGAGGCGTTATCACATCAAGTTTTGTTATTGGTTGACACAAGATCGGTTCAAGATAAAATCCTGTTAATTCCGGTTAATTCATAGTAATGTTTATATGGTCGCGCAAATGATGGCGCAAGAATAATGGTGAGAGTATCATAGCAAAATTTATATGCAGTCCAACGTCGAGGCACGATAGTTCCTGGAGGGAAATCATAGCATATATATATATATATATATATATATATATATATATATATATATCTCAAAATTCGTATCAAGTAATGCATTTAATAACCCTTAATATGGTGATATAACTATTTACATTTTTACATTTACTATATCGACATACTTGAATGAAATAAAAGCAATATCTCTTACTTAACTAAAAGTTACCTTAATCCGGGTAGTTATATATTGTACTAAGCACTGCAAATTCTACAGTTAAAACAAATTGGCTCCAACTTAAACATAGCCAATAACTCTTGATATTCTACACAAAATTCATAATAATGATTGGTAACTTTAATAATAATGTCCAAAAATTCCAAGCTTAATCTAGCAACTTAACATATTCATGTAAAAGCCTATGCATAACTATATAAAAGTTCATACTTACAACCCCACGTGTATGCATGCATATACACGTCCGTTCTCTCGAACCATTTATTTAAGGATTCACTCAATACCTGTTTCGGATATGCAATACCCACTGTTGCTCCAAGCTTTACAATACCCCCAGGGTAACTTATCCTTACTAGGGTTGATAGTGCTTAACACGGTTGTTGATAAATTTTGTGCTCAAAGCTCTCGATATACTTCTACTTCTATACCAACTTGGTTTGGAATCCAACTTCCAAAATCCGAACTTCCACAATTAATGAATAATGAATCATATGAGTGGGGTTAGTTATCATCTTCTTTGCAGTTAATAAACCTGCACTTCTTACCGCCTTACAGTTTAACCATTTCGTTGTATAATTACACTTAAATTTATTACTATTTAATTCTCTTTTAAGAGCCAAACTTATCTCTGTCCTTTATCCACTACTTAAGTTCACTACTCTTCCCGTAATAAACATACTAATTCTTATATTTGTTCACTAAACATTACTTTAATTTACACGGGCATATAACCAACACTGCTACGCCACCTGGCAGCGTAACCAGCACTAGCTCCGGGCTAGTTAAATTTCATTTTCGTGCCTACTTTCATATATTTTTCTTTGTGTGTCTTGGTGAAGTTTTGTGTGTCACCTTTTTTTTCCTCTGATACTGTATTTATATATCTTTTATCACCTGACTGGCCTAGCCAATCAAAAACCTTACATATTTCACAATCGTACCTCATCCCTTCATGTGCTTTGAGGTTAATGGTTTAAATTAACTTTTATTACTGCCATTGCTAATTGAAATTACCCTATATTTAAATTTAAGTTACTCTGCAATATTCTAAAGTATTTCCTGTTAATATTTTTATAGATATCACGAAAAATTACATATTATTACGCACTTCCGGTTTTAAATTCTCTAGAACAAACTAGCATTTCCTTTGGCGCCTTAATTTAAAATCTTCTAAATTTCAGGGGATGTTAGATATCAGTTAATAGGTTATGTTCATTTAAGTTGTCAATTGTCATTCAAAATCAAACTAGGGTTAGGTAACTCTATTAATTCTGGTCAGTGATGGGTTACATTTTAGATAGAATTATCTGTGATTGGCGGAAAATATCATTTGAAATTTGGATTAATTTAAAAATGTTCTTGGGTGTTACAAGCACCTGTGGATATTTTCTTCATTATATTGAGTAGTGTGGGAAATCCTCACAAGTGTATATGTTAACTCTGCCATCACACGCAGAGCACTGAACGGACTGCGAATGTAAATTTGACTATATCAGAGTACACGTGCTGGAAATAGAACAAACCAAAAATTCTAACTAAGTTTTGTTCTAATAAAATTTGGATAATCTTGTTTCGAAATCTAAAATCGAAAACGCAATTCATTGGTTAAAGACCTGATAAACGTTTTTCAACACAGGAAGGACACACATTCCAGCCACGACTATTGAGCAGAGAGCACGCATTTTACAAATCGAGAGAGCTTTTCAAATTCACAGATTTATCAATCCATCCAACGCATCTTCGATCCATCAAAGTTTGCATCCGCTTTAAGCGTTTACAAACTCCTGGTGTATTAAAGAGTCGAGGACATCGTTTCAGCATAGCCGCCGTGATTCATCGCAAGACGATTCATCATAGTCACGTGACGACCGTTAGGAATCTACAGCAGCGGAAAATTCCTTCGCATTAACTGCACTTTTCTGTGCCATAGAATCGCATTCGCAGCATTCTGTACGGACTCCACTCTTATATGTTGCAGGAAGAAAAACCGCTGAAAGCGGTACTTCGAGGACTTCCAATAGATCTCTCTGAAGAAGAGATCAAAGAAGATCTACTCTAGCAAGGCCTCCCAGTCCAAAAGGTCACAAGGATGACGAAGCGTGAGCGCCGTCCCATGCCGCTTTACCTGATCCAGCTGGACCGCACCAAGGTGAGCAAGGGGATTTTCGACGTTACACAGGTCTGCCGCCTGCAGGTAAGTGTCGAATCCCCGCGAAAACAGCCCACGACGAGCCAGTGCCACCGCTGCCAGAGGTTCCACCACGCGCAAAGCCGCTACCATGCTCCACCTCGCTACGTCAAGTGCGGTGAGGAACACCACAGCGCCCTCTGCAAGAAGCCCAGGGACGTCCCAGCGAAGTGCGCCAACTGCCAGGAGGCACACCTAGCCAGCTACCGAGGATGCGCAGCCTTCGCCAAACCAGCTCCAGCCAGGCAGCCCAGAGCACCAGCACCAGCGAGAAGCCCACCCGCAGTCAAGGTAAGTCCTGCAGTGTCCTTCGCCCAGGCGACCCGTAGGGAGCCAAAACCTAGCACTTCTGCAGCCACCATTGTCCAGCCAACAGCCAAGCCGTCACCACTGACATCACCTGCGGCCACCGCCGCCCAAGAAGAGATGGGAATTGGACAGCTGATGGCCCTTCTGTCTACCGTAGACCTAGGGAAGATCACCGAGGTTATCAAGAAGATCACCGCTGCCCTCACCGGAGCCAAGACAACGGGGGAAATCCTGACAGCATCGTTCAACTGTCTGCCAGACATCGTAGCCATCTTTAAACCATAGGTAGGTTTATGGCTAACAAACGAAATCCTTTGTCCCTACAGGTAGCGTTTTGGAACGCCAACGGGCTCCGAGAGAAGAAACTCCAGCTCACCGAGTTTGCAGAGAGGGACAACCTGGACATCGTGATGGTGAACGAGACCCACTTCCGAGAAGCCAACGTTCCAAGAATAGCAAACTACGTCTGCTATTGGAACAACAGACAAGACCGAAGAGAAGGTGGAACCGCCATCTACATCAAGCCTGGGATCGACCACTACAGCGTCAACACCGGAGATTTACTGCACCTAGAGGCCACCGCCGTGAAGGTTAGGAGAGCATCTGTAGGTACGTTACACTTTGTTTCAGGTTACAACCCGCCAGCCAGGGACACCAACGATCTTAGCTAGAGACCTCAACGCGAAGCATCCGACCTGGAACAGCAGGACGATCAACCAGAACGGAAGTAACCTACGGAACTACGCGGACAACAGACAAGCAGCAGTCGAGGGACCAGCCGAGCCAACCCACTACAGCCACAACCGAAGACTCACATCCTGGAAATTGCAGTCAAGGACCTAGCGCTTCCAGTCCAGCTCAACGCAGTCAACGAACTGGACTCCGACCACTACTCAGTGCTACTGTGTATAGGCGAAGACTTCGCTAAAGAGGAGGAGCGACCAAAGAAGACCACCTGCTGGGCAGCATTCACGGACCACCTCTAGGAGACCATCCCACCCATACCATCCTTCAATACAGCAGACGAAATGCAGCAGTGGACCTACTGACCAGAGCCATCCAGTCATCCATGGAGGCGGCGACCAAGACAACGATGGTACGCAGACAGCACCAGCAAATCCCAGACGACGCCAGCCTGCTCATCACGAAAAAGAACCGTGCCAGGAAGAGCTATCAGCGTTCCTGGGACCCAGAAGACAGGAACGCCTACTACGACCTACGTACCCAGGTAAGCATCTCATTGCGGGAACACCGGAACGAGCAGTGGAGACGGAAGATCGAGGCCCTAGAAGAAGACCATTCACTCTGAAGGATGGTGAAGATCCTGAGAAAATGGGATGGTCTACACAGAAGAGGACAAGCTTCTGCAGACCATCTGAAACGACAGTTCACCCTGAACTACGCCGAAGCCGTCCTCGACTGGGTATAGAGAGTCAACAGAGCTGTCCTAGACCGTCTAGAAGAAGACGAAGACAACCAGCACCTGCCCCACGTGACACCGCATGAGCTGGAGAAGCTCATCAGAAGAGCGAAGATCCGGAAGGCACCAGGTCCCGACGGCATCCGATCCAAAGCCGTCAAACTACTCCCGGTAAGAGCGAAAGCCATGCTACTGTCCATACTTAACGCCATATGGCGTCTGCGCTACTTCCCTACACCCTGGAAGTACGCAGACGTAATTTTGTTACAGAAGCCTTGGCAGTCTGCGACCTTCCCGCAGAACTACCGCCCCATCAGTCTCCTACCGGTTCTCTGAAGATAGCGGAGGGTGTCGTACTTCAACGGCTACGGGACGAAGTCGAAGAGCGAAGGGGCATCCCCAACCAGCAGTTCGCCTTCAGATCCGGCCATTCAACCGTTCATCAGATCCTGCGTCTTGTGGAGTTCGTCACCGATGGGTTCAACAGGAAGCAGTCAACCGGCGTCATCTTCCGTGATGTCTTTTAGGCCTTCGACCGAGTGTGGTATCAAGGACTTCTATACAAGCTACTAGAGTTGGATATCCACCGAGGATTGGCAAGACTCGTCGCATCGTTTCTGGACCAAAGAAGATTCCGAGTGAAGATAGGCAGCTCCCGTTCATCAGCCCGATAGATGGAAGCCGGCGTGCCTCAGGGCTCGCTCCTTTCACCACTGCTCTACTCGCGACGTGCCGGAAATGAGCGACACCCACCTGTCTCTCTACGCCGACGACACCGCCGTAGCCACCAGATCACTAGCCCCAGGGTTTGTGACAAGAAGACTTCAGGAAGCCGCCACCGCCTTGGAGAGATGGTTCCGAACCTGGCTGATCAACGTCAACCCGGACAAATGCAGCGCCGTACTCCTGACGAAGAGGAGGCTCCAACCAGACAAGGACATCGTGATCTTCAACGAGGCCATTCCATGGAAGACGCAGGCTAAGTACTTGGGAGTAACCATCGACCGAAGACTCACCTGGGGAATCAACATCGCCAACACCGCCTCCAGAGCCAACGCAGCAACAGCCAGCCTGTATCCACTACTCAACAGAAGAAGCCAGCTCGACATTGCCAATTGCCAACAAGATCAGGCTCTACAAGACCATCATCAGACCGACGTTGACCTACGCATCGGCAGCGTGGGGCTACGCAGCCAAGTCCCACATCAAGAGGTTGCAAACCGTCCAGTCGAAGAACCTACGCATGGCACTCGACGCCCCATTGTACGTGAGGAACGACCAGCTCCACTTCGACGTCAACATCCCAACGATGGTGGAATTCATCAAGGCAGCTGCAAGAAGACCTTCGACGGAATGGCTCTTCACGACAACCTTCTCATCAGGACAGCCGTTTACTACGACGCGACCGCACCGATGAAGTACAGAAGACCCAAGACTATAGTTATAGATTAGCATAGTTTAGTTTATAAATGAAGTATCTTAAGTCGTCTGTCACTAAGACAGCAAGTAAACATTTATTCTTTTCGCACAAGTCAGACCAAAACTGTAAAAATTTTTTTCCAAATTTAAATTCTAAAAATCAATTAGATTAAGAGTAGAGATTGTAAATTGAAACTCAATAAAGAATATGTCAATGTCAAAACACAGGAAGGATAGCAACCAGAACTGTATAAATATAATTTCGAATTCTGCAGAAGACATCCTAGTGCTCACCATAGTCTGGGATTCCTCTCCTCTGCAGTGCTCTCCACAGCCTGTAGACCCTTTCAAGCAGCGCTCGCCATAGCCTGCTAAATCCTAAACGCAGTGCTCATCATAGCCTGTGTCCTGTCCGAACGTTACGTTGTCCGCCGCTGTATCTGGAGACTGCCGTTATAATTCATTAGTGAAAGTCAACGCAAACTACGTATGGGTCATAAGCCTCGTTCTGTATATCAAGTGGACCGCAAATAAGAACAGAACGCTCTTCGACGTGCGATCCGATCCATGCGATCGCACCCGAGGCTTCTATCTCCGCTACCGCTGTCGCCAAAGGCAGTCGGTCAATCCACTTCATACATAGCCCAAGAAATAGATTATTGCAATGACAACAACTGCATCTGTCAGGTCTACCTCCGGGAATCACCCCGGTAGAGTTCGACGGAGCCGTGCTCTACTAGGCCTGGGGCACCACGTCCACGAAGACGTCTGGATCTTCCAGATCTGTAGTTAATCGCTATTCACCACCGTTCAAATTATTTTTCGACTTCACCAGTTAAGTCCGAAGGCTTCCGAGGAGTTCCGAAGACAACCGAAGACTTCTGAACCCTCCATACTTGTAAATATTGTAAAGTAATAATTTTTAATTTCAAACATCGACTCTCTGGGACAACACGAAAGGTTCTGAAGAGTTCCGAAGACCACCGAAGCCGTTTCTACCGCCTTCGAGCCATATAGACATTCATTATACAGGTGGTCAAGTTTGTTTTGGTGTTCACACGCAAACATCAAGCTTCCGAAGAGTTTTGAAAGGAACTGAAGACTTCCGAACCATTCCAAGAATCAAAATAAATCCATTTTACTTTATTTTTGTGTATTTGCTTTGGAACTTATAATTATTTTGCTTCTGTTATTAAACAATTAACTAAGCCAAGCCTACTTGCTTTAAGACGCCTCCCACTCCAACGATAACATATAAAGCCATTTCTACTCATGTCATACGAAGAAAGCCTTTGGATAGATTTTTCGTGCTTTGAACACCAGATGGCTTTCTTCTCACAACTCAGGTGTTTAAACCAATATTAACTAAAGTTGCTTCAGCCGTCTGAGGATATTTTTTTTCACAATATTGAGTTAGTGGGAAAAATCCCCTCAAGTGTATAAACCCACTTTTGCTTGCGCGGTAAGGAAAACGCTCTTAGAAAGGTTTTTGTGTTTTGCACAACAGGTGGTTTTCTTCTCACAACTTAGGTGTTTAAACCAACATTAGCTAAAGTTGCTTCAACCGTCTGAGGATATTTTTTCCACAATATTGAGTTAGTGGAAAAAATCCCCTCAAGTGTATAAACCCACTTTAAGGAGAACGTTCTTAGAAAGGTTTTTGGTGTTTTGAACAACGGATGGTTTTTTTCTCACAACTCAGGTGCTTAAACCAACAATAACTAACGTTGCTTGAAAGACACGAGAATATTTTCTCTATACTTAGCAGTGTGGAAAATTTCCAAACGTGTACAAACCTATTTTTGCTTATGTGGTAAAGGGGATGACCTCGGATTGATTTTTGATACCTTGAAGAGTGTATGATTTTCTCTCAGAACCCAGGTGTTTAAACCAACATTAACTAAAGTTGCTCTAAGCACCCGAGGATATATTCATCACCCCATGGACTAGTGAAAAAATACCCTCAGGTGAACAAAGCCACTTCTGATTATGTGGTGAGGAGAATGTGCCGAGGAGTTTTGGTTCTCTGATCAATAGATGGTTTTCTTCACAAAACTCAGGTGCTAAACCAACATTAACTGATGTTGCTTGAAGCATCTAAAGATATTTTCTTCGCCATATTTAGTGGTATCGAAAATTGTCACAGATGCACAAAAGACATTTCTGCATACGTCATAAAGAATGTACTCAGAAAGATATACGGTGGTTAGAACAACGGATGGTTTCTTCTCACCACTCGTGCATATAAAGCAATAGTAACTAAAGCTGCTCTAAGCGCCTGCGGATATTTTTTTCACCATATGGACTACTGAATACATGCTCTCAGATGAACAAAGCAACTTCTGATTATATGGTGAAGAGAATGTGCCGAGAAGGATTTTTGGTGCTTTGAACACCGGATGGCTTTCTTCTCATAACTCAGGTGCTTAAGCCAACACTACATACAGTTGTTTAAGCATCTGAGGATATTTTCTTTACAGTATTGAATTAGTGGGAAAAATCCCCTCAAGTGTATAAACCCACTTTTACTTGCACGGTAAGGAGAGCACTCGTAGAAATGTTCTTGGTGCTTTGAGCTATGGATGGGTTTCTTCTCATAACTCAGATGTTTAAACCGCCATTGACTAAAGTTGCTTTAAACATCTGAGGAAATTTTTTTCATACTATTGAGTTAGTCTGAAATTTCCTCACGTGTATAAACCCACTTTTGCTTGCGCGGTAAGGAGAGCACTCGTAGAAATGTTCTTGGTGCTTTGAGCTATGGATGGGTTTCTTCTCATAACTCAGGTGTTTAAGCCAACACTACATACAGTTGTTTAAGCATCTGAGGATATTTTCTTTACAGTATTGAATTAGTGGGAAAAATCCCCTCAAGTGTATAAACCCACTTTTACTTGCACGGTAAGGAGAGCACTCGTAGAAATGTACTTGGTGCTTTGAGCTATGGATGGGTTTCTTCTCATAACTCAGATGTTTAAACCGCCATTGACTAAAGTTGCTTTAAACATCTGAGGAAATTTTTTTCATACTATTGAGTTAGTCTGAAATTTCCTCACGTGTATAAACCCACTTTTGCTTGCGCGGTAAGGAGAGCACTCGTAGAAATGTTCTTGGTGCTTTGAGCTATGGATGGGTTTCTTCTCATAACTCAGGTGTTTAAGCCAACACTACATACAGTTGTTTAAGCATCTGAGGATATTTTCTTTACAGTATTGAATTAGTGGGAAAAATCCCCTCAAGTGTATAAACCCACTTTTACTTGCACGGTAAGGAGAGCACTCGTAGAAATGTTCTTGGTGCTTTGAGCTATGGATGGGTTTCTTCTCATAAATCAGATGTTTAAACCGCCATTGACTAAAGTTGCTTTAAACATCTGAGGAAATTTTTTTCATACTATTGAGTTAGTCTGAAATTCCCTCACGTGTATAAACCCACTTTTGCTTGCGCGGTAAGGAGAGCACTCTTAGAAAAGTTCTTGGTGCTATGAGCTATGGATGGGTTTCTTCTCATAACTCAGGTGTTTAAGCCAACACTACATACAGTTGTTTAAGCATCTGAGGATATTTTCTTTACAGTATTGAATTAGTTGGAAAAATCCCCTCAAGTGTATAAACCCACTTTTACTTGCACGGTAAGGAGAGCACTCGTAGAAAGATTTGTGGTACTTTGAGCTATGGATGGGTTTCTTCTCATAACTTAGATGTTTAAACCGCCATTGACTAAAGTTGCTTTAAACATCTGAGGAAATTTTTTTCATACTATTGAGTTAGTCTGAAATTCCCTCACGTATATAAACCCACTTTTGCTTGCGCGGTAAGGAGAGCACTCGTAGAAATGTTCTTGGTGCTTTGAGCTATGGATGGGTTTCTTCTCATAACTCAGGTGTTTACACCGCCATTGACTAAAGTTGCTTTAAACATCTGAGGAAATTTTGTTCATACTATTGAGTTAGTCTGAAATTCTCTCAAGTGTGTAAATCCACTTTTACTTGCGCGGTAAAGAGAACGCTCTTAGAAAGGTTCTTGGGGCTTCAAACTAGTGATGGTTTTCTGCTCATAACTCATGTGTTTAAGCCGCCATTGACTAAAGTTGCTTTAAATGTCTGAGGAAATTTTTTTTATACTATTGAGTTAGTGTGAAAATCCCCTCAAGCGTATAAACCCACTTTTACTTGCGCGGTAAGGAAAACACTCTTAGTAAGGTTCTTGGTGCTTTGAGCTAGGGATGGTTTTCTTTTCATAACTCAGGTGTTTAAGCCGCCATTGACTAAAGTTGCTTTAAATGTCTGAGGAAATTTTTTTTATACTATTGAGTTAGTGTGAAAATCCCCTCAAGCGTATAAACCTACTTTTACTTGCGCGGTAAGGAAAACACTCTTAGTAAGGTTCTTGGTGCTTTGAGCTAGGGATGGTTTTCTTTTCATAACTCAGGTGTTTAAACCGCATTAACTAAAGTTGCTTGAAACATCTGAGAATATTTTCTTCACACTATTGAGTTAGTGTGAAAAATCCTTCAATTGTATAAACCCACTTCCATTTTCACAGTAAAAAGAACGCTCTTAGAAAGGATTTGGTGCTTTGAAAACGGATATTTTTCTTCTCATAAGTCAGATGTTTAAACAAACAGGAACTCCTTGAAGTCTCTCTCCTGACTGAGCAGTCTGAAATGAGTTTTTCACTCAACAAGTGTCCAATTTGTTTTGAACATACTCCCTGTATGCTTGTTGTGGTTTGTTTAGCATTTTTCTCAATCTTCTTTGAGAATTATACCAAAGAAGATTAAGAAAAATTGTTTTGATCACCTAACTCTAGTTCCTACACCATATTGAGTAGAGAGGAAAATTCCGTCAAGTATACAAAGGCACTTTTACTTGTGTGGTAATGAGATTGTCCTCAGAGGTTGAACAACATTTTCTTCTCACAACTCATGTGTTTAAACTAACAGAATTTTTCTGACTTCCTTCTGAACACGTGAACTGAAATGAACCTTACTAGTAGACAATTAACGTATGTTGAATTGAACATCTGGGGATATTTTTCTCAACAGCCTGGGGTGAATAAAATATCTTCAGGTGTATAAAGCTCCAGGTGCCCATGTGGTTGGTTACCCATTGCGCGCATCCCTAGGTGGCGGATAGGAGAAATCCCAGGATATATGGCCATGGGATTGGCTATCTACTCTGGGAAGGATCGTGATAAGCTTATCTCTTTCAGTGACCCAGTGACCTGAGTGGTATAAGAGCAAGATACTGTGCTGGTGCGGGATAAAATCCGCTCTCTAGCCAAGTGAAAACGATCCCGCGGACCAAACCCCTCAGCTCAAGCTTTAGTTTCGTAGCTAATAGACCTGCACTGAGGTTAACGAAGCCGGTGGGGCAATTCTGCAACACCGACACACCGTACCTTCTCTGCCGTCGTGGTCGTGTCTCATGGGCAAGGGGATGTGGGGGTCCTGGCTTAAATGCCCGGACCAAGAGGAGACAACCTCGTTAAAAATTCCTAAATCCTGTGGTGTAGGACCGTGCCCAGGGGATGCGTGGCTGGATAGCTGACCAATCTCAATCGGTCCAAAACTTGGGGAACAGGGCGGCACCCCGTTTTATTCACGCCTTCCATGCCAACAGGAATTACTTAGCATGGCGACCATTTACATCCCCCATACTTGTAAGAACAATCATGAATAATTGGTACCATAAGTAAAACTAAACCTGAATAGTTGGGACCAGCAATGGGGGACTTCTCAGGTAACCAAAATTTATCCATGGAGTTGGAGCAGACCCGTGATGCAAGTCCGATTACAAGACCGGTGTCTGATACACCAGACATGTAGAAAACTATAAAGAAGCTTGAAGGCACTAGACTGCAAGCAAGGAGGCTTTCGGGTGCTCAGCGTAGGAAGCTGAGGCAAGCCAAGAAAGCCGAATCTAGAACTGGAACTCAAACCCGTCCACAAAGAAGGTGGTGGTGCAGAAGCAGAGCGGGGGCAGTAAAAGACCCCGTTCAGAGACTTTCACACCGACACCATCCAAACCCCAGCAGCATGAGCAGATTGTGTCGTATACTGCTGGTGCTGGGGGCAGCTCAGAATCACTGTGGGGTTCCTAACAGGACATACTTCTGTCAAGGTTCACTTCCAGAGGATGCCAAATATAACGGAGACTTCGAATGCAGACTTTGCTTAAAGGAACCGGAGACTGCAATGCATGTACTATGCAGATCGTGAAAAGCATCTCCTTCAGTGACCCAGTGGCCTGAGTGGTATAAGATCCACAACATGGTGGAGAGCAAGATACTGTGCTAGTGCGGAATAAAATCCGCTCCTTAGCCAAGTGAAAACGATCCCGCGGACCAAACCCTTTAGCCCAAACTGTAGTTTCGTGGCTAATGGGCCTGCACTGAGGAAAACAAAGCTGGTGGGGCAATTCTGCAACACCGACACACCGTGCTTTCCCTGCCCACGGGCAAAGGGGGTGAGGGAGTCTTGGCTTAACCGCCCAAACCAAGAGGAGACGACTTTGTTAAAAATTCATAAATTCCGTGGTGTAGGACCGAGACCAGGGGGTGCGTGGCTGGATAGCTGACCAGTCCCAATCGGTTCAAAACTCGGGGAATAAGGCGGCACCCCGCTTTATTCACGCCTTCCATGTCAACAGGAAGTACCTGGCATGGCCACCATTTACATCCCTGGTACTTGCGGGAACAATCGTGAATAATTGGTACCATAAGTAAAACTAAACCTGAAGAGGTGGAACTAGCAATGGGGGACGCCTCAGGTAACAGAAATTTATTCATGGAGAAGGTGCAGACCCGGGATGCAAGTCCGCTTGTCTGATACACCAGACATGTAGAAAATTATAAAGAAACTTGCAGGCACTGGCACAGGCTTTCGGGTGCTTAGAGTAGGAAGCTGAGGCAAGCTAAGAAAGCCGAAACTGAGACTTGGGCAGAGTCAAACCAGTCCACAAAGAAGGTGTCGGTGCTAAAGGAGAGCGGGGGCAGTAAAAGACCTCATTCAGAGACTTCCACACCGACACCATCCAAACCCCAGCAGCAAACTAAACACCCCAAGACCCATGAGCAGATCAGGTCTGTAGTGCTGGTGCTGGGGGCAGCTCAGAATCACTGTAGGGTTCCTGACAAGACATACTTCTGTCAAGGTTCACTTCCAGAAGATGCACAAATATAACGGAGACCTCGAATGCAGACTTTGCTTAGAGGAACCGGAGACTGCAATGCATGTACTATGCAGATGCGAGGCGTTGGGTTGAACGAGACGGTGCCTATTCGGGCGACCCTTTTTTCGAGGGGCTTGAACGCTATAATTCGGGGTGCAGGTTTTGCAGATTGGGTATGATACTTAACCAGGGTTCGCACAATAAGCCTTTTAGGCTGCAGTGCGATGGAGCCATTTGACAGACGCACCCACCAGGGGGAGTGGTTTTAGTCGGTATACCGTTTGGAGAGTCTCACACTTTGGCTATAAAAGCTTTTCACTCCACCGGGTTCGGATAACTATCAAAAAAAGAAGCACCAGTTGAGCTTACGAAGTTAGGAAAATATCATCGATAGGTGTGTTTTCTAAAGTACTTACCACTTCGAGATTATGTTTCCAGTTTGAAATGATTAGTGATAAAGGGGTTGTTTCTACTGAATAGAATGTAATCTACTTACCGATGCCATTTATTCAGGTTTCTTAACATCAGACAACTTTCACTGAAATATTAAACGACTTTCCCGCCGCGTTTATTAATCATACAAGAATAATTAAGATTATCCTGCAAGGAATCGTTAGTTCTAATTACCACCACACAGATGTCACCTCGTCATTAAAACACTTAACATTCTCGTGCTCAATTTACTCGTTACAAACTTGATAGCCCTTAATCCAAGTAAGCTTGTACTAAAAATTATGAAAAATTGCGTTTCGTGTCGACGCCAGACCGCAATAGCACATAAACATGAACTGAAGGGGGATGATGGACGTCAAAAACATTCGCCAATTCCCACTGAACTTATTTAGAAGTTGACGTGCCCTGACCACATTTATTATTTGGGCCATTTGTTATTTCTCTTAGGGTTCAATGCTGATTATAGTCTTGACAATGTGATACATTAGGTTGAAGTAGTGAATGGTGTTTATTCACTTACGTGCAACAGTTGTTGGGGGATAAATAGGAAATTAGAATCCTTAGGAAATGTTTTATTAAAGCTCTGTTTTTCATTGGCGATTTAGCGGGCAAAGCTTTAGTAAATGTAAAACAAAAAGCGGGGTGTTTACAGCTCATCAAGCCGATTTAGTTCTTTTTAACAAAGCCAAGCTATTGAAAAATTATACAAAATGTTGTATGTTAAGACCCTCTTGCTAGAATTACTAGAAATAAATATCACATGTAAAATTCAGTGTATCATAAGGCACCGCAGTAACACTAAATTAATTATTGTAAAGAGATGTGACGTCGTATAATGCTAGGAAGTTTAATAGTATTAAACGCGCTTTTAAATCTCAAGCGTATTTAAATAATTATGACTTACTTTTGATAATTAAAACAATTGTATTGCAAATTGGACGTAGGTGTCGCTAAATTAATTATTTATAATGTATTTAAACTATTTTAATTGGTTTAAGTAACAATGGACCTACGATTTTGTCCAATATCAGGTGACTTCAGTCAAATTTATATTGTTTTACAATTATTTCTTGAGGTTAGAGCTACAATTTCAGGGAGCTGGGAATGTTTTACGTCCTATTCTTTTAGGTTTTGCTAAATTTTACCACAGATTCATAATTTTTAGACATTTTTACTAGGTCTCCTTGGGTCAAATCAATATCTACAACCATATGCGAACAAAAAGAGTCAGATGACAAATAATTTTGTCTTTGTTTCTCTTCCTTAAGGCAAATTGCAAGAAAATTGTATAAAAGTAAACTGTTGCGTTTCGAAATTGTTTGTTTAATTTAGCAAAACTTAAGAAAACAAACAAGGCGTAAAACACCCCCTCCTCTTTGATAGGGAGATTTTTAGTTTTTTAAATGCAAATTAAAACGTCTTTTTAAAAAAATTACTTTTCGTGAAAATTTTTGAACGTAACGTGAAACGTCTGAAATATTTCAAATAGCAGAATTTTTAATTTATGCTTAAGTTTGAAACGTTTCAGACTTGCTACAAACTGCAACGTTTTCTAATTTACAAATACGATCAAAAATAACGTTTAAAGTTTATTAAACTTTTTTTTTTATATTTGGTCTTCCTGTGTGGTTGGTTGTTATACACCAGGCGCGTCACCAGGTAGCTGATAAGGACAGGGGGTAGTGTCACCGTACGAGCAATCGTTCGCTGCCATCGGGCTTGGTTGCAAAGTACGCCTAGCATTCGTAGTGATCCAGAGCGTTAAATGGCCTAAAAATCTACACCACAGAGGAGACTGAGTATCCCCTAGTACGGAATAAACCCTGCATGTTGACCAAATCGTGGAGCAAACCATTATGGGTTAGGTCACCTCGTATTTGTGCCGTGCGAGGCGACCACTGTCAGTTGGATGACGCAATCCGGGTGGTTTAGCCACACTTGAGATGGGTTCAGTTCTTCAGTATCAGACAACACACCACTTTAGCCCAGACTGTACCTAGGCGAGGAGTCGAGACTAACCAATCTCGATCGATCAGCTGAGTTGTTAGGTCAAACCGCCGGTTGGATAAAAATCTTGCAGGTCGAGAACGTGTAGTCGGTATGGTTTGAGCAGTACGTGCTATATGAATGCTTTTGCAAAATAGTCATCTTTCGGATAGCTATATCTGACTGGCAGCCCTGGCGTTGTCTTAGGCATCCTAACTTTGGTGCTTTTGCAAAGCAGTCACCTGTAGTCACCTTTTGGGTAGCTATATCTGATTAGTAGTCCTGATGTTATCTTAGGCATCCCAACTTTGGTGCTTTTGCAAAGTAGTCACCTATAGTTACCTTTCGGGTAGCCATACCGGACTGCTAGCCCTGGTGTTGTCTTGGGTATCCCAACTCTGGTTTCGTGGTGGATAGAGAGCTACAAAATGGAGTTTTACACTATATTATAGATTCTAAACTTAACCAAAGGGCATTCTCTTGGGCATCGCTCAAGTTTTGTTGCAGGTCCTATCAGAACCGCAACAACAGCAGCCCAAATCTGGGGAAAATAATCAGCCAGAAGTGGCAACAACAGCGCCCACAGAAAAGACAAATCAGTGGAGCTGAACAGAAAAACAGTAGGAAGTCTAGTTTGGCGGCGCAAACAAGTGCTGTGGAAAAGGCCGATCCTATTGATAACCAATCCACAGCACAATCTGCAATCAGTCAAAAGGCTTGCAGAGGCCAAGACGGGCTAAGGCGGGGAATCGCATGAAAAGAGTCTGGTATACACAAAGGTGGCTGCAAAAGAGCGATTTAAAGATAAGCTCATTTCAAGTTGTAGGTGGCTGTTGCGTGAAGCCAGGCGCTAGGCTTCTCCACGTCGCTGTTTTTCACAAGAATAACCCTTATTATAAGATTACCAAGGTCCAAGTAGAATCCGTACAATTAGCTGTCGAGGAAGCGTTAGACGATCGTTTCTTCTCCCATCCAAAAACAGTCCCACTAACCTTTAAAAGAGAGGCGTACCTAGACGAGGTTTTTTGGATCTGCTACGAAGACGACCACCCCTTAACCTGGATTACAGAGGCGGTTGACAATCTCAGCAAGCGTAAGAGGCTGCACGTCTTGCAGTCGTCCAGGCTTCCGAAAGCCGGACTATGGACTTTGAGATACCCGGAAAAAATAAATCTCGTCCAAAGACGTTTGGGTGTGGAGACCCCTTGGCGCGTTTTCCACACCACCATTAGAAACTAACCTCAGGAGAAACTGGTGGTCCTTGGTGTAGGGGAGAACGCGAGGAACGTAATTACTGGTAAGACAGACCAAAAGTTTACTTCACTGTATTTAAGAATTCAAAAGGCAGCCCAATCGACTACTGTGCAACACCAGGGATCATCTTTACCTACTGAGCAGCAAATTAAGCGTATTACTATCGAGTCATGTAGTCAGCTAAATATTATAGACTCTGGCCCGTTACTTATACCGTTTACCCTGCGACTACTCAAAGGTAAGTCCCCTACTGTCTAAATAGCGGGACTAGATCTAAGTAAACTTACAACACTTTTGGTCGGCTACAGCAACTCAATACAGAAGCTTAAGTAGTAAAGAGGACATTGCCTTCTTACTGAAACCCTAGGTGGTACGCTCAGGAATCTCTATTCAGGGTAGCCTAAACGGCACCTTTGCGACTAGTAATCAACCTAAGCCTAGGACTTGCAACCATATACCCAAGCAGAACAAGCCTAACAAGATTGTACCTAGGCAAGAAGTCGAGACTAACCCATCCTGATCCATCAGCTGCGTTGTCGGGTCAATCCGCCGGCTGGATGAGCTTTTAGAGGTCGAGGGTGTGCAGTCGGTACTGCTTGAGCAGCACGTGCTACATGAATGCTTCTGCAAAGCGGTGACCTTAAGTCACCTTTCGGGTAGCTATATCTGACTGGTAGCCCTGTTGTTGTCTTGGGAATCTCAACTTTGGTTTCGCGGTAGATGGGGAACTACAAAACGGAATTTTATACTATTTTATGGATCTTAAACTTAACCAAAGGGTACGTGCTTGGGCATCGCTCAAGCTTTGTTGCAGGTCCTATCAGAACCACAACAACAACAACAACAACAACAACAACCCCAATCTGGGTAGAATAATCAGCCAGGAGTGGCAATAACAGCGCCCACAGAAGAGGCGCAACAGTGGGGTTGAACAAAAAAGGAGTAGGAAGTCTGTGCTGTGGAAAGTGTCGATCCTATTGCTAACCAATTCACAGCACAGTCTGGAATTTGTCAAAAACTTCCCACCTCTACCCAAAAGCTTGCAGTGGCCACGGCGGGAAGTGGCATAAAAAGAGCTAGGTCTGATAGCGCTCCTCACCAAAAGAGGCTGCGAAAGAGGGACTAAAAGATAGGGCCTTTCAAGTTGTAGGTGGCTGTTACGGGAGGCAGGCACAAAGCACCTTCACATCACTGTTATTAACAAGAATAACTCTTGGTGTAAGATTACCAAAACTCAAGCAGAGTTCGTACAATTAGCCATCGAGAAAGCGACAACCGTTTGTTCTCCCTTCCCAAAAACAGAATTCCACTAACCTTTAAAAGAAGGGCGTACTTGAACGAGGTCTTTCGGATCTGCTACAAAGACAACCACCCCTTAACCTGAATTGCAAAGGCGGTTGACAACCTCACCAAGCATAAGAGGCTGCACGCCTTGCAGTCGTTCAGGTGGGACGGCTACTTAGGCTCTCGAAAGCGGCACTATTGATTTCGGGGTACCCAAAAAAGATAAATCTCGTCTAAAAACGTTTAGGTGTGAAACTGGCACATCTAAGTGGCGCGTTTTCCACACCACCTTTAGAGACTAACCTCAAGAGAGACTGATGGTGCTTGGTGCAGGGAAGAACGCGAGGGACGTAACTACTGGTTAGAGAAACAAACAGTACTACTAGTTCACTTCACTGTATTTAAGAATTCAGAGGGCAGCCCAATCGACTGCTGTGCAACACCAGGGGTCATTTTCACCTACTGAGCAACAAATTAAGCGTATCATTAACAAATCATGTAGTCAGGTGCATACTGTAGACTAGGAGGTTCCGTGGCGTAGTTGGTATGCCTGTGACTACTACGCCCAAGATCCCGGGTTTGAATCCCTACACTGTCCGCTTGAAAAATGTTAGGCGAGCATTTTTCACAAAAATACGCCCTCGTTCGAATGAAAAGTAAAATGGAGGTCCCATGTGTGAGTGTTGTCACACACATTAAAAACCTCTACCTTGATTGGTACAGCAAGGGCTCGGCAAAATTCAAAATTTTTCAGATAAAAAAATCGCTTTCTGGCCAATGTAGTACCTTCGGGCGGAGCATTGGAAAAATCACATATAAAGATACTGTAGGCTCTGACCAGCTACTTGTAGAGTAGCATTGGTCAGTTCACCTCGTTTGTGACATCTCGCTATTGAACAGTTATCAATCTAACCTTGACATCATCGAGCATCTTTAGACATACCTCAAACTGGCAAGTGACGTCTAAGACCATTTTATCAGACAACATATCGATGAATTTTGAAATAACGCAGTAGAAGTCTGTAAAGAGCACATAAACCTAAAGGTGACAAATAAGTCTATTTATCTAGACGGCCTGGATGTACGTTTTGGCTTTACCAGGTATCGACAACCATACGCCCCATGGGCTATATTTGTCATGGGCCATACACGCTACGTGCCATACAGATCATGGGTGATTAACACCGTGAGCTGTAAACGCCATGACTCATACTTTGCCATGGCATACACGACATGGGTCATTCACATCATGGTCCATACTTCTCATGGGCGATTAACGCCGTAAGCCTATTTGCCACGCTATGGGCCATACAAGCCAGAGGTGATTTACACCGTGTACCATATACGCCATGATCCATACTTTGCCATGAGCCATACACTTCATGAGTCGTAAACGCATAGGTCATTCACATCATGGATCATACACCCCATGGGCGATTAATGTCGTGAGCCATATACGCCATGAGCCATATTTTCCATGGACTATACACGCTATGGACCATACAGGCCATGGGCAATTAACAGCGTGAACCATACACACCATGACGTATACTTTTCCATGACTTGACCTTACACTCTATGGGCGATATATCTATAGGCCAAGCACATCATGGGCCACACACCCAATAAGCCATACATGTCATGGACCATAGACGCCGTAGGTCATACACGCTATTGGCAGTACACACCATGGGCGATACATGCACAGGTCATTCACTCCACAGACTGTACAATTCGGATTATGAAAGGTAAAGAGTTAGTCATAGTGACTTCACGTGATTCCCATATGAATGACCTTGAAGGGTACAAATATTTGCGAATACATCCTTAGATCTTATATGAACTTGTAAAAATGGTCGATTTTGGAGTAAAAATATCCTGGCTTATGTACTTGTTTTTCTTCTGAGAATTGTGTTACAACAGAGTTCTAAGGTGACGTAGGTAAAAGATGTTGTGACGCATGCGCGATTCACTTCATGAGTCATACAGACCATGGACCATGCGCACCATGGGCCATTATAGCCATGAGTCGCACACGCCGTTGGTTACATTTGTCATATACCATACATATCATGAGCCATGCACGTCATGGGTTATACATGCATAGACCATTCACATCATGGATAATACGCCCCATGGTCATATTTGCTATGGTTATACACGATATGTGTCATACAGATCAAAAGCGATTAACACCGTGCGCCATACACGTCATGGCTCATACTTCGCCATGGGCCATACACGACATGGGTCATACACGTTATAGGCTATAAACGCATCAGTCATTCACATTTATTTAATTTGGTTTAATAAAAAAGTTTATTAATTTTTATTTTGTAAAAAAAGTTTACTTATTTTTATTTTGTAAAAAAAATAAAGAGATGTAAACGACCTATGCATTTCTAGCCTATAACGTGTATAACCCATGTCGTATATGGCACATGGCAAAGTATGAGCCTAGACGTGTATGGCGCACGGTGTTAATCGCACATGCTCTGTATAGCACATAGCGTATATGCCCATGACGAATATGCCGCTTGGGGCGTATGGTCCATGATGTGATATTACATGGGTCATACACGTTATGGGCTATATACCGATAGGTCATTCATATAATGAACCATACATTCCATGGGCGATTAACGTTGTGAGCCATACACACGATGGCCCTTATCGCCGTGAGCCGTATGCGCTATGAGCCATACAAGCCAGGAACGATTAACACTATGCGAAATACACGCCATGACTCATACTTTGCCATGGACCATACACGACATGGGTCATACACGTTATTTACTTAAACGCATGTCATTTACATCCAGGAACATACAGCCTATGGGCGATTAACGCCGTGAGTCATACACGCGATGGCCCCTATTTGCCATGGGCCATACACGCTATGGGCCATTCAGCCCAGAGCCGTTTAACACTGTTCGCCATACACGACATGACCCATACTTTGCCATGGGCCATACCTGACTTGGGCCATACACGTCATGAGCCAAAAACGCATAGGTCATTCACATCATGGACCATACACCCCCATGGGCGATTAACGCCGTGAGCCATACACGCTATGAGCAATATTCTACATGGACCATACACGCTATAGGCCATACAGACAATGGGCGATTACACCGTAGGCCACACACACCATGAGCCATAAACGCATAGGTCATTCACATCATGGACCATATACCCCATGGGCGATTAACGCCGTGAGCCATACCCGCTATGAACCATATTCTCCATGGACCATACACGCTATGGGCCATACAGCTCATGGGCGAATACATCGTGAGCCATACATGTCATGATTCACATTTTTTCATGGGTCATACTCGACTTAGGCCTTACACTTTATGGGCGGTACATCCATAAGCCATTCATATTATGGGCCACACCCGCCATAAGCTATACACGTCATGGACCACAGACGCTATAGGTCATATATGTCATGGGCAATACACACCAGGTGATGCACCCACAGGTCATTCACGCCACGAACCGTACAATTCGGAATCTGGAGCTTGTATGGTATAGTATTTATAGCTTTGTTAAAAGCGGAACCTTATTCTATCCAATACTTTTTAACTCTCTCATTGGTCGGGATAATAATCGGGCGGAAGTGGTGTAGGTTAGAACTTTAGCCTTGCGAGGTGGTGACGTCACGTGATCCCCGCATGAATAACTTTGAAGGGTACACAAACTTGCAAAATAAACGTTAAATTTTCTTATGGATAGACTCATGTAAAAATGGTCGATTTTGAGGCAGAAATAACCTTGCTTAGCTACTCATTGATACAAGTGCCGTCATTTAAGAAATCTTATGAGGTCAATATCCGAGTAGAATTCCAATGTTTTGATTTATACTCAGTCTTGTAAATCTCCGTAAAAATTCTAGAAAATAAAAGCAGCTAAACAACAAAGATAGTTTAATACAAACACCACGTGTAAAAGTGAGATGCCCCCTTATCTAATTAATCCGTCATCACCTCACGAATTTAAGAGACGCCAAACATTCCTCAAATCCAATCTCGCGAAGAGTTCTATTTTTATATTTATTACATTAACAATTTATTATTAAATTTTAATGCAGAATGAATTATAAAACCTTAGACTAAAATAAAAATAAAAATATAAATAAAAATAAAAATAAAAAGTGTTTACAAAAATTTCTGGAGCAGGAGACGAAAGGCAGTCATACGTTTGCGCGCTGAAGAAATAAAATATGGTGGAGGTGTTGACAGGTCTAATGTAAAACTTCCTTCCCAATTGCATAAGTCTGTCGTTGGTGCAAGTCTATGTTTAAAGCTGTAATCCTCTAGAGATCAACAGGATACACAAGAAATTATTTGTGCGTTTATCATATTTTTTGGGTTGAAAGCTGAAGATGAAGCTGCTTTTGGTACAATCTGGAACAATGCCAGAGCGAATATAACCCTTTCTAGAGAGGGGGTTGATGGGTTTTCAGGGTCCGCTTGTGCTTTTTGTTTCGTAAATGTTCTCTGGATTTAAACTTTGAGAAAAGCTCTCTAGTTCATTTTGCTCTTAGGGTATTTCTGACGTTTTCTATATTGAAATTAGTGACACTGATAAATTTTTCTTCTACACCCTTAAAAAATAAACATAAAATGATTTTAAATGATAATTATATAAAAAAGTAAACCAAGCTGACTTAATTGATCCTACAAATGCCAACGTTTAATTGTCAATGTTTTCCTGAATTAACACCCCTAACAAATTCAAATCACTTCGCGAGCCAACTTTAGCCCTTCTTTTTCCAGCGTACACTCTAAATGTATATTATTTGGAACCTCGCAACCCTTTACGCGTTTTGCATTGCTGTCCAAATTCATCCCGCTAAACTCGGCGAAATAAAACACTACAAAAATTATAAAATGGGGTAATTTTGTTCGGAAGAAAATCTCTACCCCAGACACTGTTCTTGCAGATCATCAGACGGACGCATCTCTTTTTGACTTCCAAGCTGCCTTTGATCTCCTCTGGTGACCGAATATCCTATCACAAATTAAAAAATCCAACTTTTCTCGTAATATATACCAAATCCTATTTACGTTCATGAACTGCAACCTTTAGCTCCATTTACTTCGCTGTCACAAAGTCCATATCCCAGGGCTGTCCGCAAGGATCAGTCCTCTCACCTACATTATGGAACTTTTCCATAAATCCCCTCCTAGACCTAGACATCTCAACATTTGCCTATGCCGACGACCTATTATAGCCCCGTCGACGCGGCATACGCGCCACAAATGACAGTCGGTAATGATATTACATAATGTGAAAATTGACGCGCAAATTTCGATGACGTCACACAATATGCAAATTATATAAAAAAACCCCCTAGGACTACTCACGTGAACAGGTAGGCTTCCTTCAGGATTACTCCATGATGGTCGGCCGTTGCTTCGATAATATTTCTCGGGTCGGGGAACTCCTAAGCCAGGTTGCATCCAAATTTATCTTGTCTTCTCCCTATGTAGAGGTAACGACGAGAAAGGGTTATAAGAAACGATAATCTAAAGAAGGCAAAAAGGGACCTACATAACAGAAAGATACGGTAAGACACAACACAACCACTCTTCTTCGCGTTTCGGAGGCAAGCTCCAACGCGTCTTTCGAAAATTTCCCACTTCCTTCTTCTCCCACACGCGTCGGTGAGAAATCTCACGCAACGCACTTCTGAAGTGACGGAAGTACGCGCTACAAGTCTTTTAAATTTATGGCGCGAAATTCTCACTTATTAAAACTTAACTGATGTCTAGTGCCGATTTTGGCACGTAACAGACCTCACTTACCTTATACACGGAAACTCCCGAAGATCCTTAGAAAATACCGCCCGCATTCTAATCCATCATATTGAATCCTGGTTTCTACTGAATAAACAACCCTTACCGCCAGCCAAATCAAAAATCCTCTTATTAAAAGGTCACTTTCAGCGAGCCCCTGCAATTCACTTATTTAATACACTCCTATCTCTCTCCGAATCAACCAAGTAACTTGGTATCCAAATAGAATCCCGACTCAAAATGCACGCTTATCTATTATATCTTCGATCCAAAACAAAATCAATCCTAAACAATATATATCAATCCATACCAAAATCCACAGAACTGACTCGTCCCTCCAGTGAATTAATCCTTGAGCAAATAATTATACCTATCCTAAGCTATGCAATTGATTCCTGGTACCAGTTAACAACACCTCATTCCCGCAGAAACCTAAATCCAATTAGAAAAACTTTCCGATTATTTTCTACAAGAGCATTCAGAACCTCCCCCACCTCTGCATTATACACTATCCTGAAACAACCACCTCTAAACATCCTGCTCCAATCCAAAGTCCAAATCCGCAACCTTAAGAACAAAAGATCAATACGGTCATGTAGACCGCACCCTTCTACCTGCAGGAAACGAAACAATAACAAGGACAAACATAATAAAATGATTCACTAATATACACATGGCAAAACCAATGGGACAACGACACCGCCGGCAAACACACATGCGACATTTTCCCAAAAATCCACGATCCAATTCCTTATAGGTCACGTCAAATTCCGACTCCTTACTGTCCCTGCTCTAATCAAAATATTCCTGAAACCCCCCACTACCTAATATACTTATGCCCCAACTCCGTCCCTCATCAAACCCACATAAACAAGCGATCCCACTAGATCCTTTTGCCCCACTACCCAGTATTAATTTCATAGTAACAAACTGTCTCCTCCAATTTGACCATTTCCCTAACGAAATCCTAATCACTGAATCTCCCGTACAATAAAATAGCTCAAATCTCCTGCAAAATCCATCTCTAAAACTATTACCCTCTACACCTTCATCCCCACCTCCACAACATTACACTACACTACAGATTCTCCACCACCAGCTACACCTCAGATCAAATCGGCGATAAAGGCAAAATTTCCATCAGCAAGACCGACCTACATCGGAAAATTGCATATATTGTAAACTTGTTTATGATTTTATGATTTTGTAAATAAGAATTTAAGCACCGATTCACTAGGGTAGGCTTTTGGCCTAGATATAGTGTCAAACAATAAACGAACAAACAAAAAACAACAAACAAACCCCAGACACCATCTCACACCTATACAGACAAAACTCCCTACAGCACATAATTCTGGAAGACTCCTATCGCTCCAAAATCTCAGTAGCCACACAATGTTCCAAACCCGACACCAAAGACAACCTTAGTCTGAATGTTTCCTCTCGACTCCGCCCGCTCCGCTCATCTACATAAAATACAAATCATGCAGCCTTCGTCTCAAGATGTTATAACTTTCAGAGATGCGGACAAAAGTCTGCAGATCTGCAAGTCATCCCGACCTCCCACCTGTGTACACTGTCTCCGAATCAGCCTGTCCCATAATTACCTTATAACCCGTATACAAACAATCCCTCGTGATCTCTAAGCTTAGAACCAATTATGGCTACTAATTCTATCCTGCAAAATACTCCCGCGCTTAACCAAGATATCCTTTCGCCTTACCTACCTGCTTACGAGTCACTCATGCCAACCTTTGACAGTCCAAACTTGCATCCCCTGAAGTATCATATGTCCTTTCAGAACCAAATAGTAGAATCAGCAAACTCCCCCCGGCTATCAGATTTTTCCTCCATCTCTACTTATGCGATCCCAATCTCACTGCTGATATTGTCATAAACATTTCCCAAACAGACTCCTCCATGTTACTTTCCCTATCCTTAGTGCAAATCCTGACGATCGAACTGTACTGGAAAACTGGGACCCTACACATAATTTCAGCTTACCTCCAATACAGCAAAGACATACAAACACATCTACAATTGTTACATGCCAAAATTGGCAATGTACATGTCTCAGGTTTAGTTATAATATATAAGAAAATTCCCGCGTTTTTTTAAAATTAAAACTTGTTAACTTCCGTCATTCCGGACAGTTGCGTTTGCGCAAAAGAATGCGCAGGTATGGGTAGTGTCGAAAGCGGCCGTTAAGCTACGAGGCCTGAAGCCAAAAACATCTACCTGTGTTGTGTATGTGTGTGTGTCTTTTCTCTTTTTAGGGGTGTAGGTCCCTTACTTTGCCTTATCGTTCCTTATACCTGGATCCTCATCGTTCCACCTACGAGAACATAGAGTTTAGGATGGACGGATTGGAAATTTGGAGTCAACAAGGCGTGATGTGACCCACAAAACGTGATGGACCCTGTGATTTGGCTGCAAGGTGCGATTTAAGTGAGTAAATTGTTTTTATTCACTTTTAACGTGTTCGGTATTTGATACAAAATGGTGCGCAATTTGCCGCGTAATTATACGTTATATTATAACAATTGCGCAATAGTATAGCAACGCGTGAAGCACAACACAACATCTAGACGACACGCTACAGGCGTGGAAGTTGTTACATGCCAAACTGGTCATGTATTATGTTTTAGGGTAAGAGATACTTTGTAGGTAAATTGCCGCGTATTTTTGAAATGATACGCTAACTTCCGCCGTTGGTGACGGTCGAGCCTGCGCAGAAGGGATGCGGGAGTGCGCGAGTTGAGGAAGCAAGATTAATTAACTGGACATGGACTAAGCAACAAGTGTGTAAGTGCGGTGTAGTTTTTAAAGAAAAAAGTATGTAGTTTCCCTTTTTCTCCCTTATCGTTCCGGTACTCTTTCCTTTCAAACCCCTACGAGATGCAATAGAAAATTTCGCAACGGATAATAATTTGATGTTCAACACGCTTCGACATATACAGAAATCACGTAAGTAATTTAAACTTTACCTAGAATGTGCATGTAAATTGACTTAGACATGGCGATTGCATCATCCGGTAAAAACGTGGTCGGTATAGGTTATATAACGGCGTTAGGGCCACGCCTAAATTGTAATAACGACGCGGTAACGGTAACAAAGTACATCAATCATCATTTGCGTAGATGCCAACGCCAGTCAATCACTGACGAGCAAGGCTCAACAACACAACATACATACCTAGAATGTATTGTCCTGTCCCACATCCCTACCTGGGAATCTGCACAACATCGCGCCAACATCGCGCCACACTAACTAACCCCTAGCCGCTAGCCTCATAAACTCCTGGAGCGTTCATTGACGCATCCCGTTTAGCGATCACAACCCTTTCTGACCTACCGCCGAGACAAACGTTAAAACTCCTTCCTACAATACCAATAAAGCAAACTAGCCACTTTTTCTCAGATTCTCACACAAACAAATTCCCAACCTACAACGAACCCTAATAAATGATTCTGACCCAAATCCCTTAGCAAAGTATATTTTCCAATTCCTTCATTGGCAGCATCCACAACTACTCCTACAAGACATTACAATACACGAATACTACTCTGGTCGATGTCCACGCTTGCTGGACATAAAATCTAAAAAACCAGACAACACTTAAACGCAAACGACTAAGATGGTTCTGGAAGACCGGCATTAGAGAGTACAGTTCAAGACATGTGTATGAAGCTAAGAAGGAACATTTTCAACAGATGATTGACCATGGGCAACCTATCGTAGGTTAGTGGAAGTCCTTCCAACTCAAATTCTCTTCAAAACCCCTCTATTTAAAATACAATATCTTTACTCCTAAACACAGCACCCTCTTCCCCCCGCCACCGTAGAAGCACTAGCAACAAATCATCAACAACAGCACAGCCCCTCCCAATACACTCCCTGATGTTTCCCTAGACTACTTTTTTGAAACGTTAGTCTCCTAATAAAACTCTAATAAAGCTTCCGGTCCTGACCATATCGCCAAATTATCCAAAAGTCATGGCCTATAATCCTTCAACCGATCCAAGCCCTATTTTGCGCATGTGTAACAAACGGTTATCTTTCTGATTTCCTAAAATTGGCAAACACTACCTTAATCATAAAACGCTTCAAACCCCATGATGTTCCAACCTGTCACTGACCAATTGACCTGTTTCCAACCCTCGGAAAACTCCTTTAAAAAATAATCCTTCAAAAATTCAAACCTTTTGATATCCTGTAATCAAAATGACTTTCGATCCAACCAAACTTTGGGGTCTCCTACCAAAGGCTGTCCTGTGACAATACACCACGATATTAAGGCCGATGCTCTGCTATAGCACTGTATTCTGGTGGCCCAGGACCAGACTGGCCCATGCAGTCAAAGAGCGTACCTATGTCCAAACAGTGGCCTGTCTAGGCATCACGGGCGCAATGCGATCTACATCTACTGCAGCCTTAAAAGCCATCCTAGGCCTCACTCCGCTGGACCTACATGTGGAGGAGATGGCTTTGAGAGCGGCAATGAGACTGCGGTTCAGAGGTCTATGGATCGATAATGGAGGCGGTGGTAAACACCACAACATACTAAAAGAGGCGGTGCGGAATACCCCTCTTTTCGGAAAAGTGGTTGATGCGATCGCACCCATAATGATTTCCAAGAAGCGCTTTGGGGTTTGTCTGAATACTGAGGACGCCTCCTTAAAGTAGATCTCAATCTACACAGATGGCTCCAAAACAAATGAAGGTACCGGGGCAGGAATCTTTTTTGATGACCTTGACCTTCATGAAAGTGTTACGCTGGGCAGGCTGGTAACTGTCTTCCAACCGGAGGTCATAGGCATACTAGAACGCAAAATCCAAAATAAAGCTATACGCATTCTAAGCGAAAGCAGAGCAGCTCTCTTGAGCTTAAATAAACAGAAGGTCTTCTGGGGTGTGGTTCACCAATGCCATCGCCCTTGAGCTGATTTAGATCAAAGCGCATTCAGGAGTACATGGCAACGAACAGGTTGATTCTTTGGCGAGGCAAGGAGCGGCTCGGGACTTTGTCAGCCCTGAGCCATCGGTTGCTATTGAGTCATCGGTGATGTTCTCCATGATAAGGCAAATAACTCACCGCCGTCACAGGGACAGGTGGGAATGTGCAACAAGCTGCCGACAGGCAAAAATGTTTATAAGGGCTCCCACGACCAAAATAAAAAAAATTGTCATATCCTTGCCGAGACAGCAACTACGACTACTAGTGGGTAAACTGTCCGGGCATTGCATACTAAGGAAGCATCTGCACGGGATGGGTCTGTTAGACGACCCCACCTGTCGCGGGTGTCAACAGGAGGATGAGACGGCGGAGCACATTCTGTGCACCTGCCCGGCACTCGCCCGACTTCGAGATCCATGCTGGGGGATTTTTCGTCTGAGGAGGCCGGACTTTAAGACACACCTTGGTCCGACATTCTCAAATTTATCTGTAAGGTTGGGAGGTTGAGTATCGAAGGACCAACTTAGGGCAAGGAAGGTAGCACAAAGGGTTCACTAGAAGACCTAAGTGCGTGTGGCATGTGTCACCCTTTCCAATTAAATCAATCAATCAATCACCAATATAATTATTCAAAAGTCATGGCCAATAATCCGTCAACCGATCCAAGCCCTATTTCGCGCATGCCTAACAAACGGTTATTTTCCTGATATCCTAAAACAAGGAAACACTACCTTAATCATAAAACCCTTCAAACCCCATTATGTTTCGACCTTTCATAGACCAATTACCCAGCTTCTAACCCTTAGAAAACTCCTTTAGAAAATAATTTTCCAAAAATTTAATCCTTTTGATTTCCTGTAATCAAAATGGCTTTTGATCCAACCACTACATCAACTAATTTCCATAGTCCAAACATAACAACCAAAAAATGTCCCTACAATTTTCCTACAGCTTTCGACCTCTTGTGGTGGCCCAACATACTAAACCAACTAAAAACCTTGGTTTTTATCAAATATCTTTTTCGTTGTAAAATCTATCCTGTCTGGCAGAACAACAACCTTGTTCTCCAACTACTATTCTTCAACCACACTTTTTACCCAAGGCCGGCCCCAAGGCACCAGTTATCTATCTTATGGAACATTGCCATCACCCCGTGCTTGACCTCAATTTCGTTAGTCTCTAAATTAAACCCTAATAAAGCTCCTGGTCCTGACCATATCGCCAATATAATTATTCAAAAGTCATGGCCCAGAATCCTTCAACCAATCCAAGCCCTTTCGCGCATGCCTGACAAACGGTTATCTTTCTGACCTCCTAATACTAACAAACACTACCTTAATCTTAAAACTTTTCAAACCCCATGATGTCCCGACTTTTCATAGACCAATTGCCCAGTTCTCAACCCTCGAAACACTCTTTAGAAAATAATCCTCCAAAAATTCAATCTTTTTGATTTCCTGTAATCAAAATAGCTTTCTATCCAACCACTGTCCATCAACTAATTTTCATAGTCCAAACATCGCAGCAAAAATGTCCCTGCAAGTTTTCTACAGCTTTCGACCTCTTGTGGTGGCCCAACATACTAAATCAACTGAAAATCTTGGTTTTCACCAAATATTTTTTCGTTGTAAAATGGTTCCTGTCTGCCCGAATAGCAACCCTGTTCTCTATCTATTATTCTTCAACCACACTCCTTATCCAAGGCCAGCCCCAAGGCTTCAGTCATCTACCTTATAGAACTTTGCCATCAACCCGTACTTGACCCCAATATCCCTAACACATGCACCCTTGCTTGTGCTGACAACCTCACCTTCGTGAATTACGAAAATTCCAGTGTGTGAGTGTTGTCGCGCTTGCAACAGCAAGGATTCGGCAAAATTTAAAATTTCCAGATAAAATAAAACTTGCCTCTTGACCAATGTAGTACCTTCGGGTGAAGCATTCGAAAATCAAATGTAGGGGAGGCTTAAAGTAGGCAAATCGATGGCGTCTGGTACTCTTTTTGAATCCCTAATCGGCATAGACTTGAAAGATTTGCTATACCATAAACATCCTCACGCTAATAAAAGAATCAGTCTAGATGAAGAAATGTCAAAAAATCTAGATGATTGTGTTTGAGGTACCTACACAGAAAATCTACACCAACCCTTTCTGCGGGCGGAAGACCGATGACTACTTACTCATGGCAACGTATTTGACAAGCAACAAAAATGGCAGGATTCAAAATTAACGTTGCAAAAGTAAGTTAACCCACAGATGAAGAACGCGTCATGGAGAAGACAATTCTTCAATCTCCAACAGAGGATTCCGTCAAAACAGTTAATATTGTTTGTCAAAAATATGTTTAGTACAGTTTTTAGAGGGTAACCTCGCACCACCCCGAAGATTTTGCAATACCATGGATATACCACCACAGCCATCCAGAGAGATACAGCTCAGTTAAAGTCAATATTGCTGAGTCTCAGTATTCAACCTCATTTGCTGACACAAAACCAAAGATTACTACCTCACGATAAACCTTTCGACAAACAGCAAGAGTTCCAGGACACAGGATTAACGCTGCGGCTATGAGTTGACCTTGACTTATGACAATTTATTCGACAAAGCAGCAAGACGTCAGTACTTAAGATTAATGCGACCCTAAGTTGATCTTGATTTTGCAATGCCTGTCCCATTATGTTGTAAGATTTC
Source organism: Platerodrilus igneus (assembly GCA_036346225.1). Classification (NCBI taxonomy): domain Eukaryota; kingdom Metazoa; phylum Arthropoda; class Insecta; order Coleoptera; family Lycidae; genus Platerodrilus; species Platerodrilus igneus. Next base: position 9,745,222 of record JARFIW010000053.1, on the reverse strand, counting down.
AAATACATTGTGCAGATAGAAAGTGGCTGGGTTTGTGCTGAGTCATATCTTTTTGATGTTTTCATGAAGGCTTTCAAAAGAACAACGAGTTGGGACTCAAATTATTACTGCAACTGTACGTTGATCTTGATATTACGATCATTTACCCTGTGCGCATTGAAATACGTTTTGCTGGCAGAAAACCGAAGAAAAATTACTCGTTATAGCTTCTATGACAAAGCAGCAAGAAACCAGGACTCAAAACTATCTCTGCGAACACGAGTTGGCCTTAATTTTAGAATCATTTGCAACTAGATGATGATCTCGTGTTCTTTATAATAAGACCGAAAAATACTTACTCATGACAACTTATTCGATAAATGCAGCAGACGACAAGGACTCAAGAACAGTGATGCAACTGCAGGTTGACCTTGATTTTGCAATGCCTGCACCCATTACGTTGTACGATTTACAATACATTGTGCAGATAGAAGACATAGAAAGGCTTACAGAGTAACAGCGTTAGTGCTGACTCTTATCTTCTTGATGTTTTCTTGAAGGCTTCAAACAAGCAACAAGGAGTCGGGACTCAAAATTATCACTGTAGCCGTAAATTGACCTTGATATTACGATCATTCACTTGTGCTCATTGAAAAACATTTTGCTGGCAGAAAACCGAAGACTAGTTAATCATGATAACTTTTATGACAAAGCAGCAAGAAATCAGGACGCTGCGATCATGAACTGAACTAAATTTTAGAATCATTTGCAACTAGATGACGATTTTGTGCTCTTTGTAATAAGACCGAAAAGTACTTACTCATGATAACTTATTCGATAAAAGCAGAAGACGACTAGGACTCAAGATTAGTGATGCAACTGTAAGTTGAACTTGATTTTGCAATGCCTGCCCCCATTATCTTGTACGATTCGAAATCTATTGTGCAGATAGAAGAACTGAACTTCTTACAGTGCAGGGTTTGTGCTGAGTCATATCTTTTTGATGTTTTCTTGAAGGCTTTTAAAAAAGCAACAGGAGCCGGGACTTAAAATGATCACTGCAGCCGTAAGTTGACCTTGATGTTACGATCATTCACTCTGTGCGCATTGAAATACGTTTTTCTGGCAGAAAACCTAAGACTAATTACTCATGATAGCTTTTATGACGAAGCAATACGAAATCAGACCTCAAGATTAAAGTTGCGGTCATGAGTTGAACTTAATTTTAGAATCATTTGCAACTAGATGATGATCTTGGGCTCTTTGTGATACGACCGAAAAGTACTTACTCATGATAACTTATTCGATAAAAGCAAAAAACGACCAAGACTCAAGATTAGTGATGCAACTGTAAGTGACCTTGATTTTGCAATGCCTGCCCCCATTATGTTGTACGATTTTAAATATGTTGTGCAGATAGAAGAGCTGAACTTCTTACAGTGCAAAGATTGTGCTGTCATATCTTCTTGATGTATTCATGAAATCTTTCAAAAAACAACGAGTCGAGACTCAAATTATCACAGCAGCCGCAAGTTGACCTTGAAATTACGATCATTTACTCTGTGCGCATTAAAATACGTTTTACTGGCAGAAAACCGAAAACTAATTACTCATGATTGCTTTTATGACGAAGTAGGAAGAAATCAGGACTCAAGATTAACGTTGCGATCATGCGTTGAACTTAATTTTAGAATTATTTGCAACTAGATGTCTATCTTGTGTTCTTTGTAATAAGATCGAAAAGTACTTACTCATTATAACTTATTCGATAAATGCAGCAGACGACTAAGACTCAAGAATAGTGATGCAACTGCGGGTTGCCCTTAATTTTGCAATGCCTGCCCCCATTACGTTGTACGATTTATAATACATTGTGCAGATAGAAGACCTAGAAAGGCTTACAGTAACCGCGGTAGTGCTGAGTCTTATCTTCTTGATGTTTTCTTAAAGGCTTTCAAAAAAACAACGAGTTGAGACTCAAAACTATCACTGCAACCGTAAGTTGACCTTGATATCACGATCATTCACTTTGTGCGCATTAAAATACGTTTTGCTGGCAGAAAACCGAAAACTAATTACTCATGATAGCTTTTATGACAAAGCAGCAAGAAATCAGGACTCAAGATTAACGCTGCGATCATGAGTTGATCTTAATTAAAGAATCATTTGCAACTAGATGATGATCTTGTGCTCTTTGTAATAAGACCGAAAAGTACTTACTCATGATAACTTATTCGATAAAAGCAGAGGACGACTAGGACTCAAGATTAGTAATGCAACTGTCAGTTGATCTTCATTTTGCAATGCTTGTCCCCATTATCTTGTACGATTTGAAACACATTGTGTAGATAGAAGAACTGAACTTCTTACAGTGGCAGGGTTTGTGCTGAGTCATATCTTTTTGATATTTTCTTGAAGGCTTTCAAAAAAGCAACAGGAGCCGGGACTTAAAATGATCACTGCAGCCGTAAGTTGACTTTGATATTACAATCATTCACTCTGTGCGCATTGAAATACGTTTTGCTGGCAGAATACCGAAGACTAATTACTCAGACTAATTAGTCTTTGTAAGAAGAACGAAAAGTACTCACTCATGATAACTTATTCGATAAAACAGAAGACGTCTAGGACTCAAGATTAGTGATGCAATTGTAAGTTAACCTTGATTTTGCAAAGCTTCTCCCCATTATGTTGTACGATTTGAAACACATTGTGAAGATAGAAAAACTGAACTTCTTACAGTGGTAGGGTTTGTGCTGAGTCATATCTTCTTGACGTTTTCTTAAAGCTTTCAAAAAAACAACAAGGAGTTGGGACTCAAATTACCATTGCAGCAGTAAGTTGACTTTGATATTACGATCATTCACTCTGTACGCATTGAAATACGTTTTGCTGGCAGAAAACCAAAGACTAATTACTCATGATAGCTTTTATATCAAAGCAATAAGAAATCAGGACTCAAGATTAACGCTGCGGTCATGAGTTGATCTTAATTAAAGAATCATTTGCAACTAGATGATGATCTTGTGCTCTTTGTAATAAGACCGAAAAGTACTTACTCATGATAACTTATTCGATAAAAGCAGAAGACGACTAGGACTCAAGATTAGTGATGCAACGGTAAGTTGAACTTGATTTTGCAATGATTGCCCCCATTATCTTGTACGATTTGAAACACATTGTGTAGATAGAACAACTGAACTTCTTACAGTGGCAGGGTTTGTGCTGAGTCATATCTTTTTGATGTTTTCTTGAAGGCTTTCAAAAAAGCAACAGGAGCCGGGACTTAAAATGATCACTGCAGCCGTAAGTTGACTTTGATATTACGATCATTTACTCTGTGCGCATTGAAATACGTTTTGCTGGCAGAATGATAACTTTTATGACAAAGCGGCAAGAAATCAGGACATGAGATTAACGCTGCGATTATGAGTTGACCTTAATTTTAACGTTGGGCTTGCTCTAGAATTGCGCATTTCTAGTGATGGTGTTGTACGCATAAAAATGCGTTGTGCGGGCAGAAGATTGAAGGCCACTTACTGATAGTAACGCTTTTGACGAGGCTCATAAAGTCAGGGTCAAAAATCAAAGAAACCACTGCAAGTTGATTTGATCGAAACCACTTTGACATATTATGCTGTACGCATTGAAATGCGTTGTGCGCACAGTGACCGAATACTACCTAAGCACAATCACACTTTTGTCCATGTCTGGATCTTTACGACCGTAGTGGCCATGATGTTAACATCTGTACAATGCGTTGAGCGGACAGAAGACTACTTATGCATGATTAGGTTTTCGACAAATTCAGGAACCCTACAGCTGTAAGCTGCCATGATCTTAACACCTTAACACTTAGCAATGCGGCGAATGGACAGAAGACCGAAAGCTACTTACGCATGATAATGCCATCAGGAAAATAACATGAAGTCAGACGTCAGGATTAACGTAGAGCTTGATCCTAATATTACTCACTTCTGGAAACTGTGTTGTACAATTAAAAATCCGTTGTGCGGGCAGAAGAAAGTACTGCAAGTTGATTTTATTCGTAAGCACATCCACAGATGATGTACGCATTGAAATGCGTTTTGTGTACAGTGACTGAATCTGCCAAAGTACGATCACACTTTTGACAATATTTGGATCCCTGCGACCATAGTGACCACTATCTTAAAATCCGTAGAATGTGTCGAGCGGGCAGAAGACCGAAGAGTACTTAAGCATGATTAGGTTTTCGACAAAGTCAGGAACACTGCTACTGTAACTGGCCGTGATCTTAACACCTGTACACTTTGCAATGCTGCGAATGGGCAGAACACCGAAATCTACTTACGCAAGTTAATGTCGTCGAAAAAGAAGCATGAAGTCAGACGTCAGGATTAACGTTGAGCTTGATCTTAGAATTACTCACTTATGGTGATGGTGTTGTTCGCATGGAAATGCGTTCTGAGGACAGAAGATCACTTACTGATGATAACGTTTTCGAAGAGCCTCATGAAGTCAGGGTTAAGGATCAAGCATGCCACTTTAGGTTGATTTTGATCATAGCTACTTACACAGATGATGCTATACGCATTGTAATGCGTTGTGCGCACAGTGAGCGAAAACTACCTAAACACGATTACGCTTTCGACAAAGTCTGGACCCTTCGGCCGTAGTGACCATGATCTTAACATCTGTACAATGCGTTAAGCGGGCAGAAGACCGAAGACTACTTATGCTCAAGTCAGACGTCAGGATTGACGTTGAGTTTGATCTTAGAATTATTCACTTCTGGTGATGATGTTGTGTGCGTGGAAATGCGTTGTCCGGACAGAAGATTGAAGGTCACTTCCTGATGATTACGTTCTCGACAAGGCTTATAAAGTCAGGGTTGAGGATCAAAGAAACTACTGTAAATTGATTTCACAGATGATGCTATACTCATTAAAATGCGTTGGCGAGCAGAAGATTGAAAGCCATGTATTGAAATGCGTTGTGCGCACAGTGACCGAAGATTACCAAAGCACGATCACGCTTTCGACAGAATCTGGAGCTCTGCGACCGTAGTGACCATGATCTTAACTTCTGTACCATGCGTCGAGCGGGCAGAAGACCGAAGACTACTTATACATGATTAGGTTTTTGACAAAGTCAGGAACACTGTGACGGTAAGTGGGCATGATCCTAGGACCAGTACACCTGGCAATGCGACGAATGGGTAGAAGACCGAAATCTACTTACGCATGATAATGCCATCGGGAAAGTAACATGAAGCCATACGTCAGGATTACCATTGAGCTTGATCTTAGAATTACTCACTTCGGGTGATGGTGTTGTACGCGTGTAAATGCGTTGTTCGGGCAGAAGATCGAAGGCCATTTACTGATGATTACGTTCTCGACAAGGCTTATGAACTCAGGGTTGAGTAAAAGAAACTATTGTACATTGATTGTGATCGTAACCACTTTTACAGATGATGCTGTACGCATTGAAATGCGTTGTGCGCACAGTGACCGAAGACTACCTAAGCACAATATGCTTTCGGTAAAGTCTAGAACTCTGCGACAGTAGTGACCATGATCTTAACATCTGTACAATGCGTCGAGCGGGCAGAAGACCGAAGACCACTCATGCATGATTAGGTTTTTGACAAAATCAGGGACACTGCGACTGTAAGTTGTTATGATCTTAACACCAGTACACTTAGCAATGCGGCGCATAGGCAAAAGACCGAAATCTACTTACGCATAATAATACCATCAGGAAAGTAACATGAAGTCAGACGTCAGAATTAACGTTGGGTTTGATCTTTGAATTTCTCCCTTCTGGTGACGGTGTTGTAGGCAGAAGATTGAAGGCCACTTACTGAAAATAACGTTTCCGACGAGGTTCATGTTGTCAGGGTTAAAAATCAAGGAAACCACTGTAAGTTGATTTACGCATTTCTGGTAATGATGTTGTACGCGTGGAAATGCGTTGTGCGGGCAGAATATCGAAAGCCACTTATTGATGATAAGGTTTTAGACGAGGCTCATCTAGTCAGGGTTGACGATCAAAGACGCCACCGTAAGTTGATTTTGATCGTAACCACTTTCACAGATAATGTTATATGCATTGAAATGCGTTGTACGCATTTCTGGTAATGATGCTGTACGCGCGAAAATGCGTTCTACGGGCAGAAAATCGAAAGCCACTTATTGATGTTAACGTTTTAGACGAGGCTCATGTAGCCAGGGTTGAGGATCAAAGAAACCACTATCACAGATAATGCTGCACGCATTGAAATGCGTTGTACGCACTTCTGGTGATTATGTTGTACGCGTGGAAATGCGTTGTGCGGGCAGAAGATCGAAAGCCACTTATTGATGATAACGTTTTCGCCTTGGCTCATATAGTCAAGGTTGAGGATCGAAGACGCCACTGTAAGTTGATTATAATCGCAATCACTTTCACAGATGATGCTGTACGCATTGAAATGCGTTGTATCCACTTCTGGTGATGATGTTGTACGCGTGGAAATGCGTTGTGCGGGCAGAAGGTTGAAAGCCACTTATAAATGATAACGTTTTCGACTAGGCCCATGTAGTCAGAGTGAAGACTCCACTGTAAGTTGATCGCAACCACTTTGAAATACGTTGTGCGCACAGTGATCAAATACCCCTAAGTAGTCTCAGGTATTGGTATTAACATGGTGAGTTCAAGACTTAGTAGAAAGCGTGAACGTGCTTGGGTTGTCTTCGTTCACTGTGCACATAACACATTTCAAAGCGTACAGCATTATCTGTAAAAGTGGTTACGATCAAAATTAAGTTACAGCGGCTTCTTTGACCCTCAACCCTGACTAGACGAGCCTCGTCGAAAACGTCATCTTCAATAAGAAGCTTTCGATTTTCTGCCCGCACAACGCATTTCCACGCGTACAACGTCATCACCAGAAGTGCGTACAACGCATTTCATTGCGTACAGCATCATCTGTGAAAGTGGTTACGATCAAAATCAACTTACAGTGGCTCCTTTGATCCTCAATCCTGACTACACAAACCTCGTCAAAAACGTTATCATCAATAAGTGGGTTTCGACCTTCTGCCCGTACAACGCATTTCCATGCGTACAACTTTATCACCAGAAGGGCGTACAACGCATTTCAATGCGTACGGCATTATCTGTAAAAGTGGTTGCGAAACAATCAACTTACAGTAGCTTTTTTGATCCTCAACCCTTACAACATCAGCCTCGTCGAAAATGTTATCATCAAATGGCTTTCGATCTTCTGTCCGCATAATGCATTTTAACGCGTACATCATCACCAGAAGGGCGCACAACGCATTTCGTTGCGTACAGCATCATCTGTGAAAGTGGTTACGATCAAAATCAACTTACAGTGGCTCCTTTGATCCTCAATCCTGACTACACAAACCTCGTCAAAAACGTTATCATCAATAAGTGGCTTTCGACCTTCTGCCCGTACAACGCATTTCCATGCGTACAACTTCATTACCAGAAGTGCGTACAACGCATTTCAATGCGTACGGCATTATCTGTAAAAGTGGTTGAGAAAAAATCAACTTACAGTAGCTTCTTTGATCATCAACCCTTACAACATCAGCCTCGTCGAAAACGTTATCATCAAGTGGCTTTCGATCTTCTGTCCGCACAACGCATTTTCACGCGTACAACATCATCACCAGAAGGGCGTACAATGCATTTCATTGAGTACAGCAACATCTGTGAAAGTGGTTGAGACAAAATCAACTTACAGTAGCTTCTTTTGTCCTCAACCCTGACTAGACGAGCTGCGTCTAAAACGTTACTATCAATAAGAAGCTTTCGATTTTCTGCCCGCACAACGCATTTCCACGCGTACAACATCATTACCAGAAATGCGTACAACGCATTTCATTGCGTACAACATCGTCTGTGAAAGTGGCTACGATCAAAATCAACTTACAGCGGCTTCTTTGACCCTCACCCTGACTAGACGAGCCTCGTCAAAACGTTATGATCAATAAGTGGCTTTCGACCTTCTGCCCGTACAACGCATTTCCATGCGTACAACTGCATCACCAGAAGTGCGTACAACGCATGTCAATGCGTACGGCATTATCTGTAAAAGTGGTTGCAAAAAAATCAACTTACAGTAGCTTTTTTGATCCTCAACCCTTACAACATCAGCCTCGTATAAAACGTTATCATCAATAAGTGGCTTTCGATTTTCTGCCCGCACAACGTATTTTCACGCGTACAACATCATCACCAGAAGGGCGTACAACGCATTTCATTGAGTACAGCATCATCCATAAAAGTGGTTGCGACAAAATCAACCTATAGTAGCTTCTTTGATCCTCGACCCTGACTACACGAGCCTCGTATAAAACGTTATCATCAATAAGAAGCTTTCGTTTTTCTGCCCGCACAACGCATTTACACGCGTACAATATCATCACCAGAAGTGCGTACAACGCATTTCATTGCGTACAGCATCATCTGTGAAAGTGGTTACGATAAAAATCAACTTACAGTGGATCCTTTGATCCTCAACCCTGACTACACGAACCTCGTCAAAAACGTTATCATCAATAAATGGCTTTCGACCTTCTGCCCGCACCACGCATTTCCACGCGTAAAACATCATCACTAGATGTGCGTACAACGCATTTCATTGAGTACAACATCGTCTGTGAAAGTGGCTACGATCAAAATCAACGTACAGCGGCTTCTTTGACCCTCAACCCTGACTAGACGAGCCTCGTCAAAACGTTACTATCAATAAGTGGCTTTCGATCTTCTGCCCGCACAAAGCATTTCCACGCGTACAACATCATCACCAGAAGTGCGTACAACGCATTTCAATGCGTACAGCATTATCTGTGAAAGTGGTTACGATCAAAATCAACTTACAGTGGCTCCTTTGATCCTCAATCCTGACTACACAAACCTCGTCAAAAACGTTATCATCAATAAGTGGCTTTCGACCTTCTGCCCGTACAACGCATTTCCATGCGTACAACTTCATCACCAGAAGTGCGTACAACGCATTTCAATGCGTACGGCATTATCTGTAAAAGTGGCGCGAAAAAATCAACTTACAGTAGCTTCTTTGATCCTCAACCCTTACAACATCAGCCTCGTCGAAAACGTTATCATCAAGTGGCTTTCGATCTTCTGTCCGCACAACGCATTTTCACGCGTACAGCATCATCACTAGAAGTGCGTACAACGCATTTCAATGCGTACAGCATCATCTGTGAAAGTGTTTGCGATCAAAGTCAACTTACAGTGACTTCTTGAAGTCAAGCACGTTACGCTTTCGGCAAAGACATGAATACTGCGATTGTAGCCCCCTCTACCTCTTCGCGCACCCTTACTCGACTTCGATTAATAACCGAGAAACCTTCCAAATTTCTTATCACAGATGTCTCCATTACAGCTTCGAAAGGACTTTTTATTTTATGAGTCTGCCTTAACACAAAAACCTACAATGCACCTCCAAGATGGTTGCATAACCTTCAGGAGCCAAAGCACTCTAAGATTATGAGGGCGTTTACCGAGATAGAAAATAAATCACACTAACTTCTAACAAAATACACGTTGACACAACATTTTATTTTGCAAAGGTTACAACGCGCCAGCCATTTTTTCTTCTCAATATGATAGGTTATGTCTTCTTAATTTACTTCCAACACAAGGCACTAAACAAAATATTCAACTAGATTTTAAAACACGTTCGCTAAGTGCTATAAATTTGTAGGGATGTGACAAGCCAAACGATTTTATAATATAAACGAGCGGCAAAGGAAACCAATTTAACTTAAAATAAACAAGGCGTGGTGTTTATGCATACGCCCATGTGTACATTCCGGGTTAAAAGTAAATGCTCTTTTCCGTACAATTCATTCGTAGAAATGAGTGTTTCGGGTTTAAAATAATTTACAAATTAGTTTTTAAATAATCAACAATTATCCGAGTGTCTATTATTTGACGAATACTTCTGAAATATATCGACATAACCTATAAAGATGTCAGGAGAGACGGCTTCTAAGCGATATTCAATAGAAATTAGCATAGATCGTTTTGGAAGCAGAAACGGGGTTTATTAGCTTACGTGACTATGAAAGGATATAAATTAAACATAAAAATAACGTTGAAAATAAGGAATTTTTTTTAAATATGAACATTCTGACTATGACTCATTGGTCCTTATCCCAAACAGCAACAATAACCCAAGGCGAACTATACACATTGTGTTAGTTTCTGCATGTAATTATTTTTCAAGCCCTTTCTGGCTTTAGGGTATCCAAGGGCGAACGGTATTGTTCTGCTTGTTATGACAAAAAATAAAATAAAACTGAACAATCATGCAAACTATTAAGTTTACTGCGCAAGGAAAGGATATCTTAGTGTTGATGAGTGACAGGGCTTCTAACGACCGTTAGTCGGCTGCGGTTCAATGCCTATTGTAGGGGACCAAACAAGAGGAGCGATCAAGAAAATTGTATGAAGTGTACTACACTAAGAAGGAAGATGTCTTACTGTCGGTGAGCGGCAAGGCTCCCATCGACCGTCAGTCGACTACCGTTCAATGTTAGGAGGAATGATCAGGGAAAATTTTTTAGGGTTACTATACTAGAAAGGGATGCTTTAGTATCAGTAGATAACAGACAGCTTCCATCGATCGACCGTTAGTTATCGCTCAGTGTCTTTTGTAGAGGACCAAACAAAAAGAACCTTCAAAAAGAAATTAAGTTTAGAACTCTATGGAGGGATGCTTTAGTGACGGGTAACAGGGCTTCTTTCGACCGTTAGTTGGCAAACATACAATGCCTTTTTGCAGAAGACCAGACAAGAAGAATGACTAGGAAAAAAAAGTTACGTTTACTACACTAGGAAGGGGTACCATTGTGACGGTACGTGGCAGGGTTTGCACCAATCGTCAGTCGATCACCGTTTAGTGTCTGTTGTAGGAGACCAAACAAAACAAACCATTACGAAAAATTAAGATTACTACACTAGGAATGATTACTTCTCAGAAGGTGACAACCTTTCATCGACCGTTAGTTCCATCGACCACCCAGTGCCTAATGTAGGGGACCGAACAAGGGAAACGATCAGGCAAAAAATATTAAATTTATCACACTATAGAAAAATGCTTTAGTGTGGGTGGGTGACAGGACTCCTATTGACCATCATTCAACTACTGTTTAGCACCAATTGTAGGAAGCTAACCAAGAGAAAAAATTATTAAGTTTACTACATAGGGGAGGGATACCCTAGCGTAGGTAGGGGACAAGGCTATTAACGACTGTTAATTGACTATCATCCAGTGTCTATTGTAGGAGTCAAACAAGGAAAGCGATCAAAAAAATTATTAAGCTCAAGGGAGAAGTACCGTAGTGTTGGTTTGTGACAATGTTTCCATCGGGCGGTAGTCGGCTATCGCTCAGTGCCTTTTATAAGGTGACAAACAAGGAGAACGATCAGGAAAAACTATTAAATTTGCTACACTAGGGAGTGTGTCTTAGTGTCAGTGAGTGACAGGGCTCCCTTCGAAACCCATCAGTATCTATTGTAAGAGACCAAACAAAAGAAAAGATGATGAAAAATTATTAAGCATACTACTGGAATACCATAGTATCGGAGAGGGACAAGGCTTCCATTGACCGTCATTCGGTTAGCGTTCAGTGCCTATCGTATGAGACCAAACAAGAGGAAGGATCAAGAAACAAATATATGGTTTTACTAAACTAGGAAGGGATACAATAGTGGCGGAGAGAGAGACGGGTCTCTCATCGACCTGCAGTCGACTACTGCTCAGTGCCAACTGTAGAGGACTAAACAAAGAAAAGGATCAAGAGAAGATTATTAAGATTACTACACTAGAAAAGTATACTTTGGTATCAGCGGGTGACAAGCCTCCGTCGACCGTCAGTCAGCTACCGCCTAGTGCCTATTGTAGAGGACCAAACAAACAGAATGTTCAAAAAAAAATTATAAAGTTTACTACTCTATGGAGGGATGCTTTAGTGACGGTGGGATACAGGGCTTCTCTCGACCGTTAGTCGGCAAACATACAGTGCCTTATTGCAGAAGACCAGACAAGAAGAATAATTAGGAAAAAAATTACGTTTACTACACTTTGTGTCGGTGCGTGGAAGGGTTTCCCCGTCAGTCGACCACCGTTTAGTGTCTATTGTAGGAGACCAAACAAAAGAAACCATTAGGAAAAATTACTACACTAGGAATGATAACTTATAGTCAGAGGGTGACAACCTTCCATCGATCGTCAATGCCATTAACGGTCAGTCGGGTACCACATAGTGCCTAATGTAGGGGTCCAAACAAGGGAAACGATCAGGCAAAAAATATTAAATTTACCACACTAGTGAGAAATGCCTTCGTGTCGGTGGGTGACAGGGCTACCATCGACCGTCATTCGACTACCGTTTAACACCAATTGTAGGAAGACAACCAAGAAAAACGATCAGGAAAAAATTATGAAGTTTACTACAGAGGGATACTTTAGTGTCGATGGGTGGCAGGGCTTCCATTGACCGTCATTCGACTACCATTTAGCACCAACTATAGGAAGCCAACCAAGAAAGACGATCAGGAAAAACTATGAAGTTTACTGCAGAGGGATACCTAGGCGGCTCCGTGGCGTAGTGGTATGTGTGTGACTACTACGCCCAAGGTCCCGGGTTCGAATCCCGACACGGTCCGCTTGAAAAATGTTAGGTGAGCATTTTTCACAAAAATACACCCTCGTTCGGATGAGAGGTAAAATGGAGGTCCCGTGTGTGAGTGTTGTCACGCACGTTAAAGATCCCTACCTTGCTTGGAACAGCAAGGGTTCGGCAAAATTCAAAATTCTCCAGGTAAAAAAAATAAAAAACTCGCTTCCTGGCTAATGTAGTACCTTCGGGTGGAGCATTGGAAAATCACATGTAATGCAGAAGGATACCTTAGTGTCAATAGGTCGCAGAGCTTCCATCGACTGTCATTCGACTACCATTTAGCACCAATTATAGGAAGACAATCAAGAAAAACGACCACCCAGTGCCTAATGTAAGGGACCAAACAAGGGAAATGATCAGGCAAAAGAAATTAAATTTACCACACCAGGGAGAAATGCCTTAGTGTCGGTGGGTGACAGGGCTCTCATCGACCGTCATTCGACTACCATTTAGCACTAATTACAAGAAGCCAACCAAGAAAAACGATCAGGAGAAAGTTATGAAGTTTAATGCAGAAAAATACCTAAGTGTCGGTGGGTGGCAGGGCTCCGATCAATCGTCATGCGACTACTACTTAGCACCAATTATAAAAACCCAACCAAGAAAAGCGATCGGAAAAAATTATGAAGTTTACTGCAGAGGAATACCTTAGTGTCGATGGTTGGCAGAGCTCTCATCGACCGTCTTCGACTACCATTTAACACTAATTATAAGAAGCCAACCAAGAAAAACAATCAGGAAAAAATTATTAAGTACAGTGCAGAAGGATATCTTAGTGTCGGTGGGTGGCAGGGTTTCCATCAACCTTCAGTCGACCACCGTTTACTGTCTACTGTAGGATACCAAACAAAAAAACTATTGGGAAAAATTGTTAAAATTAGTACACTAGGAATGATAACTTAGAGTCAGAGGGTGACAATCTTCAATCGACTTTAAGTGCCAAAGACGGTCAGTCTGGTACCGCCCAGTGCCTAATGTAGGGGACCAAACAAGGGAAATGATCAGGTAAAAGAAATTAAATTTACCACACCAGGGAGAAATGCCTTAGTGTCGGTGGGTGACAGGGCTCTCATCGACCGTCATTCGACTACCATTTAGCACTAATTATAAGAAGCCAACCAAGAAAAACAACCAGGAAAAAATTATGAAGTTTACTGCAGGGAGATACCTTAGTGTCGGTAAGTGGCAGGGCTCCCATCGACTTTCATTCGACTACCATTTAGCACCAATTATAGGAAGCCAACCAAGAAAAACAATCAGGAAAAAATTATGAAGTATAGTGCAGAAGGATATCTTAGTGTCGGTGGGTGGCAGGGTTTTCATCAACCTTCAGTCGAACCCGTTTACTGTCTACTGTAGGATACCAAACAAAAAAACTATTGGGAAAAATTGTTAAAATTAGTATACTAGGAATGATAACTTAGAGTCAGAGGGTGACAATCTTCAATCGACTTTAAGTGCCAAAGACGGTCAGTCTGGTACCACCCAGTGTCTAATGTAGGGGACCAAACAAGGGAAATGATCAGGCAAAAGAAATTAAATTTACCACACTTTGGGAGAAATGCCTTAGTGTCGGTGGGTGACAGGGCTCTCATCGACCGTCATTCGACTACCATTTAGCACTAATTATAAGAAGCCAACGAAGAAAAACGATCAGGAAAAAATTATGAAGTTTACTCCAGGTAGATACCTTAGTGTCGGTAAGTGGCAGGGCTCCCATCGACTTTCATTCGACTACCATTTAGCACCAATTATAGGAAGCCTACCAAGAAAAACGATATGGAAAAAATATGAAGTTTATTGCAAGGGGCTACCTTAGTGTCGGTGGGTGGCAGAGCTCTCATCACCGTCATTCGACTACCATTTAGCACTAATTATAAGAAGCCAACCAAGAAAAACGATCAGGAGAAAGTTATGAAGTTTACTGCAGAAAGATACCTTAGTGTCGGTGGGTGGCAGGGCTCCGATCAACCGTCATGCGACTACTACTTAGCACCAATTATAAAAAGCCAACCAAGAAAAACGATCGGGAAAAATTATGAAGTTTACTGCAGAGGGATACCTTAGTGTCGGTGGGCGGCAGGGTTCCCATCGACCGTCATTCGACTACCATTTAGCACCAACTATAGGAAGCCAACCAAGAAAAACGATCAGAAAAAAATTATGAAATTTACTGCAAAGTGTCGGTGGGTGGCAGAGCTAGCATCGACCGTCATTCGGTGCCTGTTGTAATGGAGCAAACCTTAGAAACTTTCAGAAAACAATTACTCAGTTTATTACATTAGAGAGCCTTAGCGTTAGTTGGTGATAAGGATCCCATCGACCGTTAGTAGACTATCGTCCAGTGCCTATTATAAGCGTCCAAACAATAGGAGCGCTTAAAAAAAAATTATTAACTGCTC
Source organism: Platerodrilus igneus (assembly GCA_036346225.1). NCBI lineage: Eukaryota > Metazoa > Arthropoda > Insecta > Coleoptera > Lycidae > Platerodrilus > Platerodrilus igneus. Next base: position 9,730,128 of record JARFIW010000053.1, on the reverse strand, counting down.
TAGGGACGGATGTCTTAGTGTCGGTGGGTTTCCATCAACCGTTAGTGGACTACTGTTCAGTGACTATTGTAGATAACCAAACCAGAAGAGCGATCAGGAAAAAATTATTAAGTATACTACGGATAACAGGGATTCTATAAAGTCAGTGGGTGATAGGCTTTCCACCAACTCCAGTGCCTGTTATAGTAAATTAATTAAGAAGCATATATTAGATATATTACACCAAGAAAGAATGCTTTGGTGTCGATGGGTAACAGGGTTCCTATAGACAGTCAGTCGACTTAGGGCTTATTGTAGGGAACCAAACAAAAAGAACGATAAGGAAAAATTATTAAGTTTACTACATAAGGGAGGGATTCTCTAGTGCCGGTGCGTGAATGGGTTCCCACCGGTTGTTATTCGGCTACCGGCCAGTGGACCAAACAAGACGGACGATCAGTAAACAATTAATAAGTTTATTACATAAGGGAGGGATGTCGGTGGGTGACAAAGATTCCTTAATTGACTACCGTTCCGTGCCTATTGTAGGGACTAATCAATACAAAAGATTAGGCAAAATTTGCTACACTAGGGTGGGATGCCTTAGTGTCGGTGGGAGACAAGGCTCCCTTGGACCCTCATTCGACTAACGTTTAGGCCTTTTGTAGTAGACCAAACAAGTGAAACGATTAGGCAAAAATTATCAAGTTCACTACACTAGTGTCAGTGAATGACAGGGCACCTATCTACCGTTAGTCGGTTACCGTCCTGGGCCTATAATAGAGGACTGAACAAGAGGAATAATTAGGAAAAGGTTATTAAGTTTACTACACTAGGGAAAGTCTTACGGCCGATGGGTGACAGAGATTCCATCGACCGTTAGTCGACTACCGTGCCTATTGTAGGGGACCAATCAAGACAAAAGATTAGGCAAAATTTGTTAGGTTTGCTACACAAGGGTGGGATGCCTTAGTGTCGATAGAAGACAAGGCTCCCTTCAACCGCCATTCTACTACCGTTCAGGCCTTTTGCAAAAGATCTAACAAGAGAAATGGTCAGGCAAATTTTATTAAGTTCACTACATTAGGAATGGATATTTTAGTATCAGTGAGCAACAGGGCACCAATCTACCTTTAGTCCGCTACCGTGCAGTGCCTATAATAGGGGACTAAACAAGATGCACAATTAGGAAAAGATTATTAAGTTTACTACACTAGGAAGGGATGCTTTATTCTCGATGGGTGACAGGGCTTTCATCGACCATCTATCCACTACCGTTAAGTGCCTATTGTAAGGAACCAAACAAGAGGAACTATCAGGAAAAATTTTTAAAGTTTATTACACTAGAAAGAGATACCCTAATGTCACAAGGTGACAGGACTCCTATCGACCCTCAGTGCCTATTGTAGCGGACCAAACAGTTTATTTGACAGCAATTTTGATAAACATTCAGCCTAAGTTGCCAATCGATTCAGGACCAACTCATCGACTTGTTATTTATCACAATGACTACCGAACGAACAAGAATTTACGTTGGAAGTTCTCCGATACAGAAAAGTTAAATTTTTAAGTATATCTGATAGCCAATATAGTAAATGAGAAGTCTATGTTGCCAATTGATTCAGGACCAACTCACCAACTTACTAATTATCACAATGGTTATCCAATGAACTTAGGATTTTTAAATTTAAGGCTGTTGGAAGTTCATTAACAAAGAAAAGATATTAAACTCTAAATTCTTAAGTTTATTTAACAGCAACTTTGGTAAATATTAAGTCTATGCAACCAATCGATTCAGGACCAACTCACCAACTTATCATTTATCACAATCGCTGTCGAAAGAATTTAAGAGTTAGAAGTTTAACAGAATTTGAAGATCATTAGTAAAAAAACGCTACTAAACTTTAAATTTCTAAGTCTATTTGACAACCATTATAATAAATAACAGGTCTATGCTGCCAATAGATTCAGGACCAACTCACCAACTTGTCATTTATCACAATAGCGGTCGAGAGAACTTAAGAGTTTGAAGTTTAATAGAATTTCAGGATAATTAGTAAAGAAACGATACTCAAAATTAAATTTCTAAGTTTATTTGACAACCAATACAATAACTAACAGCTCTACGCTCCAATCGATTTAGGGTCAACTCACCAACTTATCATTTATCACAATCGCTGTCGAAAAAAGTTAAAAGTTTGACGTTTAATAGAAGTTGAAGATCATTGGTAACGAAGTCTATTTGACAACCAATATGACAACTAACAGGTCAATGCTGCCAATCGATTTTGGACCAACTCGCCAACTTATTATTTATCACAATCGCTGTCGAGAAAACTTAAGAGTTTAAAGTTTAATAGAATTTGTAGATCATTAGTAAAGAAACGATTCTAAACTTTAAATTTCTAAGTCTATTTGACAACCATTAAGAAAATAACAGGTCTATGCTGGCAAGTGATTCAGAACTAACTCACCAACTTATCATTTATTACAATGACTACCGGACGAATATAAGAATTTAAGGTTACAGCGTTTGAAGTTCTTTAATACAGAAAAGATATTAAACTTTGAATTTTTAAGTATATTTGATAGCCATTATGATAAATGATGAATCTATGCTGCCAGTCTATTCAGGACCAACTCACCAACTTATCATTTATCACAATAGCGGTCGAGAGAACTTAAGAGTTTGACGTTTAATAGAATTTGAGGATCATTAATAAAGAAACGATACTATACTTTAAATTTCTAAGTCTATTTGAAAATTATTATGATAAGTAAAGGTCTATACTGCCAATCGATTCAGGACCAACTCACCAACTTATAATTTATCACAATGGTTATCAAACAGCGTTGGAAGTTTATTAGTAAAGAAAATATATTAAACTATAAATTCTTAAGTTTAATTGACAGCCATTTTGATAAATATTAAATCTATACTGCCAATTGATTCAGGACCAACTCACCAACTTGTTATTTATCACTATGGCTATCGAATAAACTTAAGAATTTATTTAACGGTGTTAGAGGTTCATTAGTAAAGAAAAGATAATAAACACTATATTCTTAAGTTTATTTGATAGCAGTTTTTGTAAATATTAAGTATATGCAACCAATCGATTCAGGACCAACTCACCAGCATATCATTTATCACAATCGCAGTCGAAAGAACCTAAGAGTTTAAAGTTTAATAGAATTTGAAGATCATTAGGAAAGAAACGATACTAAGCTTTAAATGTCAAAGCCTATTTGACAACCATTGTGATAAGTAAAAGGTCTATGCTGCCAATCGATTCAGGGCCAACTCACCAACTTATCAATTATCACAATGGCTATCAAACGAACTCAAGAATTTTAAGTTTAACGGTGTTGGAAGTTCATTAGTAAAGAAAATATATTAAACTATATATTCTTAAGGTTATTTGACAGCAATTTTGATAAGTATTAAGTCTATGCTGCCAATTGATTCAGGACCAACTCACCAACTTATCATTTATCACAATCGCTGTCGAGAGAATTTAAGGGTTTAAAGTTTAATATAATTTGAAGATCATTAGTAAAGAAACGATACTAAACTTTAAATTTCAAAGCCTATTTGTCAACCATTGTGATAAGTAACAGGTGTATGCTGTCAATCGATTCAGGACCAACTCACCAACTTATCATTTATTACAATGGTTATCAAACGAACTTACAAATTTTAAGTTTAACAGTGTTCTTAAGATTTATTTAACAGCAATTTTGATAAGCACTAAGTCTTTGCAACCAATCGATTCAGGCATAATTTACCGACTTATCACTTATTAGCAAGCTTATCCGACGAATTTAATAATTTAAAATCTAATAGTGATGGCAGTCTATTAATAGAAAAAATAAAACCTTAAATTCTTAAACTTGTTTAACAGCCTTTTTGATAAATGATAAGTCTATGCCGCAAATCGATTCAAGACCAACTCACCAGCTTCTCACTTATCACAATGGACATCGAACGAACTTAAGAATTTTAAGATTAACAGTGTTAGAAGTTGATTATTAAGGATAAGATATTAAACTCTAATCTCTTATATTTATTTGACAACTATTTTAATAAATATAGAATCCATGCAGCCAATCGAATCAAGACGAACGCACTGACTTACCATTTATCACAATGGTTATGGAACGAACTTAAGAATTTGAAGTTTAATAGAGTTTGAAAATTATTAATAAAGAAAAGAAACTAAACTTTAAATTTATAAGCTTATTTGACAACCATTTTAAGAAATGATTTATGAAATGATTCTTAGATTCTTATGTTTATTTGAAGGTCATTTTGATAAATATTAAGTATATGCAGCCAATCGGTTTAAGACCAAGTCGCCAGCTTATCACTTATCACAAAGGCCGTCGAGCGAACTTAAGAATTTTAAGTTTAACAGTGTTGTAAGTTTATAGTAAAGAAAAAATGTTAATGTTAAAAAATTCTTAGATCCTTAGATCCTTAGATCCTTAGATCCTTAGATCCTTAGATCCTTAGATCCTTAGATCCTTAGATTCTTAGATTTTTAGATTCTTAGATTCTTAGATTCTTGGGTTCTTAGATTCTTAGATTCTTAGATTCTTAGATTCTTAGATTCTTAGATTCTTAGATTCTTAGATCCTTAGATCCTTAGATCCTTAGATCCTTAGATCCTTAGATCCTTAGATCCTTAGATTCTTAGATCCTTAGATTCTTAGATTCTTAGATTCTTAGATTCTTAGATTCTTAGATTCTTAGATTCTTAGATTCTTAGATTCTTAGATTCTTAGATTCTTAGATTCTTAGATTCTTAGATTCTTAGATTCTTAGATTCTTAGATTCTTAGATTCTTAGATTCTTAGATTCTTAGATTCTTAGATTCTTAGATTCTTAGATTCTTAGATTCTTAGATTCTTAGATTCTTAGATTCTTAGATTCTTAGATTCTTAGATTCTTAGATTCTTAGATTCTTAGATTCTTAGATTCTTAGATTCTTAGATTCTTAGATTCTTAGATTCTTAGATTCTTAGATTCTTAGATTCTTAGATTCTTAGATTCTTAGATTCTTAGATTCTTAGATTCTTAGATTCTTAGATTCTTAGATTCTTAGATTCTTAGATTCTTAGATTCTTAGATTCTTAGATTCTTAGATTCTTAGATTCTTAGATTCTTAGATTCTTAGATTCTTAGATTCTTAGATTCTTAGATTCTTAGATTCTTAGATTCTTAGATTCTTAGATTCTTAGATTCTTAGATTCTTAGATTCTTAGATTCTTAGATTCTTAGATTCTTAGATTCTTAGATTCTTAGATTCTTAGATTCTTAGATTCTTAGATTCTTAGATTCTTAGATTCTTAGATTCTTAGATTCTTAGATTCTTAGATTCTTAGATTCTTAGATTCTTAGATTCTTAGATTCTTAGATTCTTAGATTCTTAGATTCTTAGATTCTTAGATTCTTAGATTCTTAGATTCTTAGATTCTTAGATTCTTAGATTCTTAGATTCTTAGATTCTTAGATTCTTAGATTCTTAGATTCTTAGATTCTTAGATTCTTAGATTCTTAGATTCTTAGATTCTTAGATTCTTAGATTCTTAGATTCTTAGATTCTTAGATTCTTAGATTCTTAGATTCTTAGATTCTTAGATTCTTAGATTCTTAGATTCTTAGATTCTTAGATTCTTAGATTCTTAGATTCTTAGATTCTTAGATTCTTAGATTCTTAGATTCTTAGATTCTTAGATTCTTAGATTCTTAGATTCTTAGATTCTTAGATTCTTAGATTCTTAGATTCTTAGATTCTTAGATTCTTAGATTCTTAGATTCTTAGATTCTTAGATTCTTAGATTCTTAGATTCTTAGATTCTTAGATTCTTAGATTCTTAGATTCTTAGATTCTTAGATTCTTAGATTCTTAGATTCTTAGATTCTTAGATTCTTAGATTCTTAGATTCTTAGATTCTTAGATTCTTAGATTCTTAGATTCTTAGATTCTTAGATTCTTAGATTCTTAGATTCTTAGATTCTTAGATTCTTAGATTCTTAGATTCTTAGATTCTTAGATTCTTAGATTCTTAGATTCTTAGATTCTTAGATTCTTAGATTCTTAGATTCTTAGATTCTTAGATTCTTAGATTCTTAGATTCTTAGATTCTTAGATTCTTAGATTCTTAGATTCTTAGATTCTTAGATTCTTAGATTCTTAGATTCTTAGATTCTTAGATTCTTAGATTCTTAGATTCTTAGATTCTTAGATTCTTAGATTCTTAGATTCTTAGATTCTTAGATTCTTAGATTCTTAGATTCTTAGATTCTTAGATTCTTAGATTCTTAGATTCTTAGATTCTTAGATTCTTAGATTCTTAGATTCTTAGATTCTTAGATTCTTAGATTCTTAGATTCTTAGATTCTTAGATTCTTAGATTCTTAGATTCTTAGATTCTTAGATTCTTAGATTCTTAGATTCTTAGATTCTTAGATTCTTAGATTCTTAGATTCTTAGATTCTTAGATTCTTAGATTCTTAGATTCTTAGATTCTTAGATTCTTAGATTCTTAGATTCTTAGATTCTTAGATTCTTAGATTCTTAGATTCTTAGATTCTTAGATTCTTAGATTCTTAGATTCTTAGATTCTTAGATTCTTAGATTCTTAGATTCTTAGATTCTTAGATTCTTAGATTCTTAGATTCTTAGATTCTTAGATTCTTAGATTCTTAGATTCTTAGATTCTTAGATTCTTAGATTCTTAGATTCTTAGATTCTTAGATTCTTAGATTCTTAGATTCTTAGATTCTTAGATTCTTAGATTCTTAGATTCTTAGATTCTTAGATTCTTAGATTCTTAGATTCTTAGATTCTTAGATTCTTAGATTCTTAGATTCTTAGATTCTTAGATTCTTAGATTCTTAGATTCTTAGATTCTTAGATTCTTAGATTCTTAGATTCTTAGATTCTTAGATTCTTAGATTCTTAGATTCTTAGATTCTTAGATTCTTAGATTCTTAGATTCTTAGATTCTTAGATTCTTAGATTCTTAGATTCTTAGATTCTTAGATTCTTAGATTCTTAGATTCTTAGATTCTTAGATTCTTAGATTCTTAGATTCTTAGATTCTTAGATTCTTAGATTCTTAGATTCTTAGATTCTTAGATTCTTAGATTCTTAGATTCTTAGATTCTTAGATTCTTAGATTCTTAGATTCTTAGATTCTTAGATTCTTAGATTCTTAGATTCTTAGATTCTTAGATTCTTAGATTCTTAGATTCTTAGATTCTTAGATTCTTAGATTCTTAGATTCTTAGATTCTTAGATTCTTAGATTCTTAGATTCTTAGATTCTTAGATTCTTAGATTCTTAGATTCTTAGATTCTTAGATTCTTAGATTCTTAGATTCTTAGATTCTTAGATTCTTAGATTCTTAGATTCTTAGATTCTTAGATTCTTAGATTCTTAGATTCTTAGATTCTTAGATTCTAGATTCTTAGATTCTTAGATTCTTAGATTCTTAGATTCTTAGATTCTTAGATTCTTAGATTCTTAGATTCTTAGATTCTTAGATTCTTAGATTCTTAGATTCTTAGATTCTTAGATTCTTAGATTCTTAGATTCTTAGATTCTTAGATTCTTAGATTCTTAGATTCTTAGATTCTTAGATTCTTAGATTCTTAGATTCTTAGATTCTTAGATTCTTAGATTCTTAGATTCTTAGATTCTTAGATTCTTAGATTCTTAGATTCTTAGATTCTTAGATTCTTAGATTCTTAGATTCTTAGATTCTTAGATTCTTAGATTCTTAGATTCTTAGATTCTTAGATTCTTAGATTCTTAGATTCTTAGATTCTTAGATTCTTAGATTCTTAGATTCTTAGATTCTTAGATTCTTAGATTCTTAGATTCTTAGATTCTTAGATTCTTAGATTTTCTTAGATTCTTAGATTCTTAGATTCTTAGATTCTTAGATTCTTAGATTCTTAGATTCTTAGATTCTTAGATTCTTAGATTCTTAGATTCTTAGATTCTTAGATTCTTAGATTCTTAGATTCTTAGATTCTTAGATTCTTAGATTCTTAGATTCTTAGATTCTTAGATTCTTAGATTCTTAGATTCTTAGATTCTTAGATTCTTAGATTCTTAGATTCTTAGATTCTTAGATTCTTAGATTCTTAGATTCTTAGATTCTTAGATTCTTAGATTCTTAGATTCTTAGATTCTTAGATTCTTAGATAGATTCTTAGATTCTTATTCTTAGATTCTTAGATTCTTAGATTCTTAGATTCTTAGATTTTGATTCTTAGATTCTTAGATTCTTAGATTCTTAGATTTTAGATTCTTAGATTTTAGATTCTTAGATTCTTAGATTCTTAGATTTTAGATTCTTAGATTCTTAGATTCTTAGATTCTTAGATTCTTAGATTCTTAGATTTTAGATTTTAGATTCTTAGATTCTTAGATTCTTAGATTCTTAGATTCTTAGATTCTTAGATTCTTAGATTCTTAGATTCTTAGTTAGATTCTTAGATTCTTAGATTCTTAGATTCTTAGATTCTTAGATTCTTAGATTCTTAGATTCTTAGATTCTTAGATTCTTAGATTCTTAGATTCTTAGATTCTTAGATTCTTAGATTCTAGATTCTTAGATTCTTAGATTCTTAGATTCTTAGATTCTTAGATTCTTAGATTCTTAGATTCTTAGATTCTTAGATTCTTAGATTCTTAGATTCTTAGATTCTTAGATTCTTAGATTCTTAGATTCTTAGATTCTTAGATTCTTAGATTCTTAGATTCTTGATTCTTGATTCTTAGATTCTTAGATTCTTAGATTCTTAGATTCTTAGATTCTTAGATTCTTAGATTCTTAGATTCTTAGATTCTTAGATTCTTAGATTTTGATTCTTAGATTCTTAGATTCTTAGATTCTTAGATTCTTAGATTCTTAGATTCTTAGATTCTTAGATTCTAGATTCTTAGATTCTTAGATTCTTAGATTCTTAGATTCTTAGATTCTTAGATTCTTAGATTCTTAGATTCTTAGATTCTTAGATTCTTAGATTCTTAGATTCTTAGATTCTTAGATTCTTAGATTCTTAGATTCTTAGATTCTTAGATTCTTAGATTCTTAGATTCTTAGATTCTTAGATTCTTAGATTCTTAGATTCTTAGATTCTTAGATTCTTAGATTCTTAGATTCTTAGATTCTTAGATTCTTAGATTCTTAGATTCTTAGATTCTTAGATTCTTAGATTCTTAGATTCTTAGATTCTTAGATTCTTAGATTCTTAGATTCTTAGATTCTTAGATTCTTAGATTCTTAGATTCTTAGATTCTTAGATTCTTAGATTCTTAGATTCTTAGATTCTTAGATTCTTAGATTCTTAGATTCTTAGATTCTTAGATTCTTAGATTCTTAGATTCTTAGATTCTTAGATTCTTAGATTCTTAGATTCTTAGATTCTTAGATTCTTAGATTCTTAGATTCTTAGATTCTTAGATTCTTAGATTCTTAGATTCTTAGATTCTTAGATTCTTAGATTCTTAGATTCTTAGATTCTTAGATTCTTAGATTCTTAGATTCTTAGATTCTTAGATTCTTAGATTCTTAGATTCTTAGATTCTTAGATTCTTAGATTCTTAGATTCTTAGATTCTTAGATTCTTAGATTCTTAGATTCTTAGATTCTTAGATTCTTAGATTCTTAGATTCTTAGATTCTTAGATTCTTAGATTCTTAGATTCTTAGATTCTTAGATTCTTAGATTCTTAGATTCTTAGATTCTTAGATTCTTAGATTCTTAGATTCTTAGATTCTTAGATTCTTAGATTCTTAGATTCTTAGATTCTTAGATTCTTATGTTTATTTGAAGGTCATTTTGATAAATATTAAGTATATGCAGCCAATCGATTTAGGACCAACTCACCAACTTATCACCTATCACAATGGCCATCGAACAAACTTAAGAATTTTAACATTAACAGTGTTAGAAGTTGATTAGTAAAGATAAGATATTAAACTCTAATTTCTTATATGTATTTGACATCCATTTTAATAAATATTAAGTTCATGCAGCCAATCGAATCAGGACCAACTCACCGACTTATCATTTATCACAATGGTTATTGAACGAACTTAAGAATTTGAAGTTTAATAGAGTTTGTAGAAAAGATACTAAACTTTAAATTTATAAGCTTATTTGACAACCATTATAATAAATAATAGGTCTATGCTGCCATTCGATTCAAGACTCAGTCGCCAGCTTATCACTTATCACAATTGCCATCAAACGAAGGATAAGTTGCATAAACTTAATATTTATCAAAATGGCTCTCAAATATACTTAAGAATTTAGAGATTAACATCTTTTCTTTAGTAATGAACTTCTAACACTGTTAAACTTAAAATTCTTAAGCTCATTCGATGGCCATTGTGATAAGTGATAAGTTGCTGAGTTGGTCCTGAATCGATTGGCAGCATAGACTTAATATTTATCAAAATGGCTCTCAAATATACTCAAGAAATTAGAGTTTAACATATTTTTGTTACTAATGAATTTCCAACACTGTTAAACTCAAAATTCTTAAGCTCATTCGATGCCCATTGTGATAAGTGATAAGTTGGTGAGTTGGTCCTGAATCGATTGACAGCATAGACTTAATATTTATCAAATGGCTCTCAAATATACTCAAGAAATTAGAGTTTAACATATTTTTGTTACTAATGAACTTCCAACACTGTTAAACTTAAAATTCTTAAGCTCATTCGATGGCCATTGTGATAAGTGATAAGTTGGTGAGTTGGTCCTAAATCGATTGACAGCATAGACTTAATATTTATCAAAATGGCTCTCACATATACTCAAGAAATTAGAGTTTAATATATTTTCTTTACTAATGAACTTCCAACACTGTTAAACTTAAAATTCTTAAGTTCGTTCGATGGCCATTGTGATAAGTGATAAGCTGGCGACTTGGTCTTGAATTGATTGGTAGCACAGACCAGTCGTTATGATACTGGTTGTCAAATAAGCTTACAAATTTAAAGTTTAGTATCTTTTTTTGTTAATGATTCTCGAACTCTACTGAACTTCAAATTCTTAAGTTTTTTCGACAGCGATTGTAATAAATGGTAAGTCGGTGAGTTGATCCTGAATCGATTGGCATCATTTGGCGGTCAAAAAAGTTGAGCATTTAGAGTTTGATATTTTTTTTACTAATTAACTTTAAACGCTATTCAATTTTACGGTCTTGAGTTTGCTAGGTAGCCATTGTGATAAATGATAAAGCGATGATTTCAAGCGTTTTAGGTACAGACTCACCAACTTATTTATCACAATGGATGTTAAAAGAACTTTACGGCTTGGAGGGAGTTCTTTCTTAAATTTTTAAGTCCTTTTGACATAAATGATAAGTCAGTAAGTTGTAGCTATGCGATCGGTTTCATTTGCTTATCTTGTTTCTACTTTTTGGGCAAAACTCTTCGGTTTTGAATTTGCCACGTTTCAAACTCGCGATTTTGGATTAAAATGGGCAAAAATAGATTCGAAGGTGCTTTTGTTTTTATCGTACTTAAAGAAATTTAAGTTTTCGTTTTCTGGTTCATATTGACCCTTTTGAAGCGATTTTTGTACAAACTGACAATTACTCCAGGTTTATTTTATTATTTTTGGGCAGATGAGTACGTTGTCCTTTAGGCATTTCTTCCACAAGCGTTTAATGTTGAAATTGGACGTTTTGCAATTGATTTTAGAACGTTCTAACCCTAACTTTCAGCTTTGGTTTAAGAAAATCATCAATATTAGATTACGAAGTATAAAACTGCGAAAATATCTGTATTTTTGGGCGTATCAGAGCTCATTTTTGACCCGATTTCGATCTGCGACCACGAATTAGCCATGTAAGCTGTCTAATTTTGTTTCTAGATAAAAGGTAGCCAAAAGACACGGAGCAAATTCTGCAAAACTCCGGAATTTACGAGATTAGCTGCTTGGAATTAGGAGAGGAGAAAAGCTTAAGGCGTTCAAACCCATTTCAGCTTGAGACTTCCAGATGAGCAGAATAATCCCATAACCTCTTTGTTGCTTTCAAAAGGCTTTGTTTTTGTGGTTGGTTTTACTGAACTAAGCGAGAGCTTTCACGAATTACTCAAAAATCAACCGAAATTGAAACAAACTTCACTAACCTTTACAGCGCCCAAGAACTTTTAAACTTCTCAAAAATTTTTAACAACGAGAGACGCTGAATTTCCGTTACTCGAAGACTAGCAATGTTCGCAAAAAGCTCCAAAGGAACTAAACACTTCGTATCTCTATAATTAAAATAATCAAGCTACCAGGGACCTTCCCCTTTCTGAAACGTCCAAAAACCCTTATTACCCAACTGAGAAATCCATCCCGCGCTTTCCAAATCGTTATCGTTCTCACTCGTACTTTTTCTCCAGACTATCCCATGCATTAAAGCTTACTTAAGCCCCACCCAGAACTAACTTAAGCACCGCGTGAATAGTGGGGTTCATCGTTCCTGAAATTGTCGCCCCCTTCGTTGACACCATGTGTGAAAACTTTAAAATCCATTCAGTCAACGATATTCATTAGGAAAAGCTGCGAATTGAAGAATTGTTAATAATATAATGAAACTTCGGTGTCAACAAGTCTTTGTCGGTTAGCTAAAGGTGAAGTTCAATCTTTAGATTAATTTTCATTAGGAGAAAACATAATAGTGCTGAAATGGCCAAAATAATTCGAGACGTTTGAGTTGGAGTTGATGAAAAATTTTATGAAGTGACAATTAGTGTTTTGGTGATTTTGTGTTTCAAGAAGGCTGTTAACGCTGGTGGAATTGACAGGTACGTCTCGAATTTGTCTACGAATTTATGCTGAATTCTATTTTGTTACTGGCTGAAGGTGTCCTGAAGTCCTACGATGCAATTTTGGACTTCAACGAACGATTTTTCTGGCAACTTCCGTAGCTCAAAATGCCGTTTCAAACATTATTTTGGTCTTAGATATCGAGCACCTTGCTTTTTTTGCCACACCATATAAGAGTAACTAAAAAAAATTTGTATCTTGCACATAACCTCACACAAATATTTCACAAATTCCGACTGTTTTTGAGAAAGAAGTTGATATTAAGAACGTCAAATTTTTCCCGGCTTTCTTTTCCTATCAAAATTACTTAGGGTGAAAAATTTATATTTCAAAATATTTTGAAAACGAACATTTTGTTATGCACAAAAGGCTTAGAAAGTCTCAAAGAACGAACATTTTATTATGCGCTAAAGAGTCAACAAGTTTCCAAGAACGCCACTTGATTAGGCGTACTCAAAAAAACGAACATTAACTTGTTCAAAAAAGTGAAAAGTTTCAAATATCGAAAAAGAGTCGAAAAGTTAAAAAAAAACTCATAAAAGAGACAAAATGTTTCAAAAATGAACATTTCATTAAGTACAAAAGCCAAAAGTTTCAAAAATCAATCATTTAATTATCCGGAAAAGAGTTAAAAAGTCTTAAAAACAAACATTTTTTAAGTGGAAAAGTGTCACAAAGTCTCGAAGATCGAACAATTTTATTTTGCGCAAAAGATCAAAGTCACAAAGAACCAACAATTAATCCATGGTGTACAAAAACGTAAAAAGTAACAAAGATCGAACATTTCATTATGCGAACAAGAGTTAAAACGTCTCAAAAAACGAACATTTATTATTAGCAATAGTGTCAAAAGGTCTCAAAGACCGAACATTTTATTTTGTACATAAAGTAAAAAAGTCTGAAAGAACAAACGATTCATTATGCACAAAAAATAAAAACTTTACTAAGATCGAATATTACATTATGCAAAAGTCTTAAAAACCAACATTCTATTAGGTGCAATAGTGTCAAAATGTCTTAAAAGTCACAAAGATCGAACATTTCATTATGCGGAAAAAATCAAAAGGTCTTAAAAAGCAAACACTTCATTATGTTCAATAGTGTCAAAAGGTCTCAAAGATCAAACATCTTATTTTGCCCAAAAAGTCAAAGGTCTCAACGAACGAACAATTCATTATGCACAGAAAAGTAAAAAGTCATAAAGACCGAACGTTTCGTTATGCCGAAGAGAGTCAAAATTCTCAAACAACCAACATTTTATCATGCGCAATGGAGTAAAAAAGTCTCAAAAATCACACATTATTTTGCACAAAAAGAACGAACAATTTATTATGCACAAAAAGGTAAAAGCACCGAAGATCGAACATTTTCTATGCGGAAAAGAATCAGAAACTCTTAAAACACAAACATTTTTAATGTGCAATAATGTCAAAAGGTCTCAAAAATGGAACAATTTTATCCTGCGCAGAAAGTAAAAAATCTCAAAGAACGAGCAATTCTTTATGAACATAAAAGTAGAAAGTCGCAAGGATCAAACATTTCAAGATTCGCAAAAGAGTAAAAAGTATCAAACAACGAACATTTTATTATGCGCAATAGTGTCAAAATGTCTCAAAGATCAAACAAATTTTTTTGCACAAAGAAAACGAACAATTCATTATGCACAATAAAGTAAAAGCTCCAAAGATCGAACGTTTCATTATACGGAAAAGAATCAAAAAGTCTTAAAAAACAACCATTTTATTATGTGCAATAGTGTCAAGAGGTCTCAAATATCAAACACCGAATTTTGTGCAAAAAGTCAAAGGTCTCAACGAACGAACAATTCATTGTGCACAGAAAAATAAAAAGTCATAAAGATCGAACATTTCGTTATGCCGAAAAGAATCAAAACTCTCAAATATCGAACATTTTATTATACGCAATAGTGTCAAAAAGTCTCAAAGATCAAACATACTATTTTGCACAAAAAGAATGAACAATTTATTATGCACAAAAAGGTAAAAAGTCCCGAAGATCAAACATTTCATTATGCGGCAAAGAATCAGAATGTCTTCAAAAACAAATATTTTTGATGTGCAATAGTGTCAAAAAGTCGCAAAGATGGAACAATTTTATTCTGCGCAAAAAGTCAAAGTCTTAAAGAACCAACAATTAATTCATGATTTACAAAAAAGTAAAAAGTCACAAACATCGAATATTTATTATTTGTAATAGTGTCAGAAGGTCTCAAAGACCGAACATTTTATTTTGCACACAAAGGCAAAAAGTCTCAAAGAACGAATGCAGAAAAAATCACAAAGATCGAATATTATTTATGCGGAAGATAATCGAAAAGTCTTAAAACCAACATTCTATTATGTGCAATAGTGTCAAAAGGTCTCAAAAGTCACAAATTTCGAACATGTAATTATGCGGAAAAGAGTAAAAAAGTCTCAGAAAAACGAACATTTTATTATGCGCAATAGTGTCAAAAGGTTTCAAAGATCAAACATATTATTTTGCAAAAAAAAAGAACGAACAATTTATTATCCACCAAAAAATTAAAAGCCCCAAAGATTGAACACTTTTTTATGCGGAAAAGAATCAAAAAGTCTTAAAAAACAAATATTTTTATGTGCACTAGCATCAAAAGGTCTCAAAGATCAAACATCTTATTCTGCACAAAAAGTAAAAAATCTCAACGATCAAACAATTTATTGTAAACAAAAAGAAAAAGTTCCAAGTATCAAACATTTCAATATTCGGAAGAGAGTAAAAAAAATCAAACAACGAACATTATATTATGTGCAATGGTGTCAAAAAGTCTCAAAGATCAAACCTTTGTGCTAAAAATGTCAAAAAATTTTAAAGATCAAACAATTCATTACGTACAAAAACGTAAACGTCACAAAGATCAAACATTTCATTATGCGCAAAAAAGCCAAAAGTCTAAAACAACGAACATTTTTTTTGCGCAATAGTGTCAAAAGGTCTCAAAGATTAAACATATTATTTTGCACAAAAAAAACGAACAATTCATTATGCACGGAAAAAATCAAAAAGTCCTAAAAAACAAACATTTCTATGAGTAATAGTGTCAAAAAGTCTCAAAGTTCGAACAATTTTATTCTGCGAAAAAAGTCAAAGTCTCAAACAACCAACAATTAATTCATGATGTACAAAAATGTAAAAAGTCACAAAGATAGAGCATTTCGTTATGCTGAAAAAAGCCAAAAGTCTCAAACAACGAACATTTTGTTATGCGCAATAGTGTCAAAAGGTCTCAAAGATCAAACATTATTTTGGAAAAAAAGAATGAACAATTCATTATGCACAAAAAATAAAAAGCCCCGAAGATTGAACATTTTTTATGCGGAAAAGAATCAAAAAGTCTCAGAAAAACCAACATTTTATTATGCGCAATAGTATCAAACGGTCTCAAAGATAAAACATTAATTTTCAAAAAAAGAACGAACAATTCATTATGCCCAAAAAATGAAAAAGCCCCAAAGAGCGAACATTTTTTTTATGCGGAAGAGAATCAAAAAGTCTTAAACAACGAACATTTTTATGCACAATAGTGTTAAAAGGTCTCAAAGATCAAACATTATTTTGTAAAAAAAGGAACGAACAATTCATTATGCCCAAAAAATGAAAAAGCCCCAAAGAGCGAACATTTTTTTATGCGGAAGAGAATCAAAAAGTCTTAAACAACGAACATTTTTATGCACAATAGTGTTAAAAGGTCTCAAAGATCAAACATTATTTTGTAAAAAAAGGAACGAACAATTCATTATGCACATAGGAATATAAATTTTCAAAGATCAAACATGTTTTTATGCCGAAACGAATCAAAAAGTCTTAAAAAACAAACATATTTTATGTGCAATAGTGTCAAAAAGTTTCAAAGATCAAACAATTTTATTCTACGCAAAAAGTCAAAGTCTCAAAGAACCAACAGTTAATGTATGATGTACAAAAAGTAAAAGGTCACAAAGATCGAACATTACATTATGCGGAAAAGAGTTAAAAGTCTAAAAAAACGAACATCTATTATTTGCAATAGTGTCAAAAGGTCTCAAAGGTCAAACATTTAATTTTGCGCACAATGTCAAAAATGTCTCAAAGAACGAACAATAAAATTCACAAAGATCGAATATTACATTATGCAGAAGATAATCAAAAAGTCTTAAAAACCAACATTCTATTATGTGCAATAGTGTTAAAAGGTCTCAAAAGTCACAAAGATCGAACATTTAATTATGCGGGAAAGTGTCGGAAGTCTCAGAAAAACGAACATTTTATTATGTGCAAAAGTGTCCAAAGGTCTCAAAGATCAAATATCTTATTTCGCAAAAAAAGAACGAACAATTTATTATGCACAAAAAGGTAAAAAGCCCCGAATATCGAACATTTCATTATGTGGAAAAGATTTAAAATGTCTTAAAAAACAAACACAGTGTCAAAAGGTCTCAAAGATCAAACATCTTATTTTGTGCAAAAAGTTAAACGTCTCAACGAACGAACAATTTATTATGCACAGAAAAGTAAAAAGTCATAAAAATTGAACATTTTGTTATGCCGAAAAGAGCCAAAACTCTCAAACAACGAACATTTTATTATGCACAATAGTGTCAAAAGGTCTCAAAGATCAAACATATTATTTTGCAAAAAAGAACGTACAATTTATTATGCACAAAAAAGTAAAAAGCCCCAAAGATTGAACACTTCATTATGCGGAAAAGAATTAAGTCTTAAAAAACAAATATTTTATTATGTGCAATAGTGTCTAAAGGTCTCAAAGATCAAACATCTTATTTTGCGCAAAAAGTCAAAGGTCTCAATGTACGAACAATTCATTATGGACAGAAAAGGAAAAAGTCATAAAGACCGAACATTTCTTTATGCCGAAAAGAACCAAAACTCTCAAACAACAAACATTTTATTATGCGCAATAGTGTCAAGAGGTCTCAAAGATCAAACATATTATTTTGCACAAAAAGAACGAACAATTTACTGTGCCCAAAAAGGTAAAAAGCCCTGAACATTGAACATTTCATTATGCGGAAAAGAATTAAAAGACCTTAAAAAACATAGTGTCAAAAAATCTCAAAAATGCTGCGCAAAAAGTAAAAACCTCGAAATCCAACAATTCATTATGAACAAGAAGTAAAAAGTCGCAAGGATCAACTCAATATTCGGAAAAGAGTAAAAAGGTATCAAACAACGAGTATCTTATTATGCGCAATTGTATCAAAATGTCTCAAAGATAGAACATTTTATTTTGCACACATAGTCAAAAAAGTCTCAAAGAACAAACAATTCTTTATGTAGAAAAAATAAAAACTCACAAAAATCGAATATTACATTACGCGGAAGATAATCAAAAGTCTTAAAAACCAATTCTTTTATGTGCAATAGTGTCAAAAGGTTTCAAAGATTAAACATTTTATTTTGCGCAAAAAGTCAAAGGTCTCAACGAACCAACAATTCATTATGCACAGAAAACTAAAAAGTCTCAAAGATAAAACATTTCATTATGCGGAAAAGAGCCAAAAGTCTCAAACAACAAACATTTTATTATGCGTAATAGTGTTAAAAGATCTCAAAAATCAAAGATATTATTTTGCACAAAAAAAAGAACGAACAATTCATTGTACACGAAAAAATAAAAACCAAAAAGATCGAACATATCATTATGCGAAAAAGAATCAAAAAGTCTTAAAAAAGAAACATTTTTTATGTGCAATAATGTCAAAAACTTTCAAAGATTGAACAATTTTATTCTGCGCAAAAAGTCAAAGTCTCAAAGAACCAACAATTAATTCATGACGTACAAAAAGGAAAAAGTCACAAAGATAGAACATTTTTTATGCGGAAAAGATTTAAAAAGTCTCAAAAAACGAGCATTTATTATTTGCAATAGTATCAAAATGTCTCAAAGACCGTTCATTTTATTTTGCACGGAAAGTCAAAAAGTCTCAAAGAACGAATGCAGAAAAAAATCACAAAGGTCGAATACTATATTATGCGGAAGATAATCAAAAAGTCTTAAAAACCAACATTCTATTATGTGCAATAGTGTCAAAAGGTCTCAAAAGTCACAAATATCGAAAAAAGTCTCAGAAAGACAAACATTTTATTATGGGTAATAGTGTCAAACGGTCTCAAAGATCAAACATTATTTTGCAAAAAAAAAACGAACAATTCATTATGCACAAAAGAATAAAAACGCCCAAAGATCGAACATTTTTTTATGCCGAAAAGAATCAAAAAGTCTTAAAGACAAACATTTTATTATGGGTAATAGTGTCAAACGGTCTCAAAGATCAAACATTATTTGCAAATGAACAACGAACAATTTATTATGCACAAAAAAATAAAAAACCCCAAAGATCAAACATTTTTTTATGCGGAAAAAAATCAAACTTGTTAAAATACAAAAAAATTTTATGCGCAATAGTGTCAAAAGGTCTCAAAATCAAACATTATTTTGCAAAAAAAGAATGAATAATTTATTATGCACAAAAAAATAAAAAGCCCCAAAGATCGAACATTCTTTTATGTGAAAAAGAATCAAAAAGTCTCAGAAAAAGAACATTTTATTATGCGAAATAGTATCAAAAGGTCTTAAAGATCAAACATTATTTCGCAAAAAGGAACGAATAATTCATTATGCAGGAAAAGTATAAAAACCTCCAAAGATCGAACATTTTTTATTGCCGAAAAGAATCAAAAAGTCTTAAAAAACATACATTTTTTATGTGCAATAGTGTCAAAAAGTTTCAAAGGTCGAACAATTTTATTCTGCGCAAAAAGTCAAAGTTTCAAAGAACCAAGAATTAATTCATAATATACAAAAAAGTAAAAGGTCACAAAGATCGAACATTACATTATGCGGAAAAGAGTTAAAAGTCTAAAAAAACGAACATCTATTATTTGCAATAGTGTCAAAAGGTTTCAAAAGTCACAAAGATCGAACATTGAATTGTGCGGAAAAAGAGTCAAAAAGTCTCAGTAAAATAAACATTTTATTATGCGCAATAGTGTCAAAAGGTCTCAAAGATCAAACATATTATTTTGCACAAAAAGAACGAACAATTTATTATGCTCAAAAAGGTAAAAAGCCCCGAAGTTCGAACACTTCATTATATGGAAAAAATTAAAAAGTCTTAAAAAATAAACATAGTGTCAAAAGGTCGCAAAAAAGCTGCGCAAAAAATAAAAACCTCAAAGATCGAACAATGCATTATGAAGTCGCACGGATCAAACATTTTAATATTCGGAAAAGAGTAAAAAGAATCAAACAACGAACATTTTATTATGCGCAATAGTGTCGAAAAATCTCAAAGATCAAACTTTTCTTGTACAAAATGTCAAAAAATTTCAAAGATCAAATATTTTATTATGCGGAAAAGATTTAAAAAGTTTCAACAAATGAACATTTATTATTTGCAATAGTTTCAAAAGGTCTCAAAGACCGAACATTTTATTTTGCACACAAAGTTAAAAAGTCTCGAAGAACGAACAATTCATTATGCAAAAAAAAATAAAAACCCACAAAGGTCGAACATTACACTATGCGGCAGATAATCAAAAAGTCTTAAAAACATAATGTGAAAAGGCCTCAAAAGTCACAAAGATCGAACATTTAATTATGCGGAGAAGAGTCAAAAAGTTTCAGAAAAACGAACATTTTATTATGCGCAATAGTGTCAAAAGGTCTCAAAAATAAAACAGATTATTGCCAAAAATGGAACAATTTCATTCTGCGCAAAGAGTAAAAAACCTCAAAGATCGAACAATTCATTATGACAAAAAAGTAAAAACTCCCAAGGATCAATTTATCAGTCGGAAAAGAGTAAAAAGGTATCAAAACAATGATGTCAAAAGGTCTCAAAGATCAAACTTTTTTTGCACATAATGTCAAAAAATTTCAATGATCAAACAATTCATTAAGCATAAGAAAGTAAAAAATGGCAAAGATCAAACACTTCATTATGCGCAAAAGAAGCAAAAGTCTCAAACAACGCACATTTTAGTAGGTGCAATAGTGTTAAAAGGTCTCAAAAATCAAACATATTATTTTGCACAAAAAGAACAATTCATTATGCACAAAAAAGTAAAAATTCCCAAAGATCGAATATTTCATTATGCGAAAAGAATCAAAAAGTCTTAAAAACAAATATTTTTTATGTGCAATAGCGTAGAGAGGTCTCAAAAATGAAACAATTTTATCCTGCGCAAAAAATTAAAAATCTCAGAGATCGAACAATTCACTATGAACGAAAAAGTAAAGAGTCGCAAGGATCAAACATTTCAATATTCGGAAAAGAGTAAAATAGTATCAAACAACGACCATTTTATTATGCGAAATGGTGTCAAAATGTCTCAAAGATAGGACACTTTATTTTGCACAAAATGTCTAAACTCTCGAACAACGAACAGTTCATTATAAACAAATAAGTAAAAGTCACAAAGATCGAACATTTCATTATGCGAAAAAGAGTCAAAAAGTTCCAAAAAACAAATATTTATTATGTGCAATAGTGTCAAAAGGTCTTAAATTCAAACTTTTCTTGCACAAAATGTCAAAAGATTTCAAAAATCAAACTATTCATTATGTACAAAAAAGTAAAAAGTCACAAAGATCAAACATTTCATTATGCGGAAAAAAGCTAAAAGTCTCAAACAACGAACATTATATTATGCGGAATAGTGTCAAAAGGTCTAAAAGATTAAATATTTTATTTTGCACAAAAGTCAAAAATTCTGAAAGAACGAATAATTTATTATGCACAGATAAGTAAAAATCCCCAAAGATTGAACATTTCATTATGCGGAAAAAATCAAAAAGTCTTAACAAAACAAACATTTTATTATGCGCAATAATGTCAAAAGGTCTCAAAGACCAAACATATTATTTTGCACAAAAAAAACAAACAATTTGTAATGCACAATAAGAAAGAAAGCCCTGAAGATCGAACATTTCATTATGCGAAAAAGAGTCAAAAAGTTTCAAAAAACGAATATTTTATTATGTGCAATTTTGCCAAAAGGTCTCAAAGATCAAGGTTTTCTTGCACACAATGTCAAAAAATTTCAAAAATCAAACAATTCATTATGCACAAGAAAGTAAAAAGTCACAAAGATCAAACATTTCATTATGCGGAAAAGAGTCAAAAGTCTAAAACAACGAACATTATATTATGCGGAATAGTGTCAAAAGGTCTCAAAGATCAAACACACTATTTTTCACAAAAAATCAAAGATTGTGAAACAACGAATAATTCATTATGCACAAAAAAGTAAAATCTCCAAAGATCGAACATTTCATTATGCGAAAAAGAATCAAAAAGTCTTAAAAACCAAATATTTTATTATGTGCAATTGTGTCAAAAGGTTTCAAAATCATACATTTCATTTTGCGCAAAAAGTCAAAAGGCCTCAACGAACAAACAAAATGCATAGAAACGTAAAGACCGGACATTTCGTTATGCCGAAAAGAGCCCAAAGTCTCAAATATCGAACGTTTTATTATGCGCAATAGTGTCAAAATGTCTCAAAGATCAAACATATTATTTAGCACAAAAAGAACGAACAACTCATTATGCACAAAAAATAAAAACTCACAAACATGAAATATTATGCGGAAGATAATCAAAAAGTCTTAAAAATCAACATTCTAATAGGTGCAATAGTGTCAAAAGGTCTCAAAAGTCACAAAGATCTAACATTTAATTATGCGTAAAAGATTCAAACAGTCTCAGAAAAACGAACATTTTATTAGGCGTAATAGTGTCAAAAGGTCTCAAAGATCAAACATATTATTTTGCACAAAAAGAACGAACAACTTATTACGCACAAAAAAATTTAAATCCCCAAAGATCGAACATTTTATTATGCGGAAAAGAATCAAAAAGTATTAAAAAACAAACATTTTATTATGTGCAATAGTGTCAAAAGAACTCAAAGATCAAACATCTTATTTTGCGCAAAAAGTCAAAGATCTCAACGAACGAACAATTAATTACGCATAGAAAAGTAAAAAGTCATAAAGACTGAACATATGCCGAAAAGAGCCAAAACTCTCAAACAATGAACATTTTATTATGCGTAATAGTGCCAAAAAGTTTTAAAGATCAAACATATTACTTTGCACAAAAAGAACGAACAATTTATTATGCACAAGAAAGTAAAAAGCTCCGAAGATCAAACACTTCACTATGCGGAAAAGAATCAAAAGGTCTTAAAAAACATAGTGCCAAAAGGTCTCAAAAGTGATGCGCAAAAACTAAAAATCTGGAAGATCGAATAATTCATTATGAACAAAAAAGTAAAAAGTCGCAAGGATCAATTCAATATTCGGAAAAGAGTAAAAAGGTATCAAACAAACAGCATTTTATTATGCGCAATTGTGTCAAAATGTCTCAAAGATCAAACATTTTATTTTGCACACAAAGTCAAAAAAGTCTCAAAACCAAACAATTCATTATGCAGAAAAAAATTAAAACTCACAAAGATCAAATATTACATTATGCGGAAGATAATCAGAAAGTCTTAAAAATCAACATTCTAATAGGTGCAATAGTGTCAAAAGGTCTCAAAAGTTACAAAGATCGAACATTAAATTATGCATTATCTCCGAAAAACGAACATTTTATTATGCGCAATAGTGTCAAAAGGTCTCAAAAATCAAACATATTATTTTACACAAAAAGAACAAACAATTCATTATGCACGAAAAAGCAAAAAACCCCAAAAATCAGACATTTCATTATGCGGAAAAGAATCAAAAATTTTAAAAAAACTAACATTTTTTTATGTGCAATAGTGTCAAAAGGTCTCAAAAATGGAACAATTTTTTCTGCGGAAAAAGTAGAAAATTTCAAAGATCGAACAATTCATTATGAACAAAGAAGAGTAAAAAGATATCAAACAACGAACATTTTTTTATATGCAATGGTGTCAAAATGTCCCAAAGATAGAACGTTTTATTTTGCACAAAAAGTCAAAAATCTCAAACAACAAACAATTTATTATGGAAAAAAAGTAAAAGTCACAAAGATCGAACATTTCATTATGCGGAAAAGAGTCAAAAAGTCACAAACAACGAATATTTTATTATGTGCTACAGTGTCAAAGGGTCTTAAAAATCAAACATATTATTTTACACAAAAAGTCAAAAATTTTGAAGGAACGAATAATTCATTATGCACAAAAAAGTAAAAATCCCCTAAAATCGAACGTTTCATTATGCGGAAAAGAATCAAAAAGTCTTAAAGAACAAACATTTTATTATGTGCAATAGTGTCAATAAATCTCAAAGATCAAACATCTTATTTTGCGCAAAAAGTCAAAAAGTCTCAGCGAATGAACAATTCATTATGCACAGAAAAGTAAAAACCCACAAAGCATAAACATTTCATTATGTAAAAAAAAGTCAAAAAGTCTCAAAAAACGATATTTTATTATATGCAATAGCGTCAAAAGTTCTTAAAGATTAAACATCTTTTGCGCAAAAAGTCAAAGGTCTCAACGAACGAACAATTCATTATGCACAGAAAAGTAAAAAGTCATAAAGACCGAACATTTCGTTATGCGGAAAAGAGCCAAAACTCTCCATCAACGAACATTTTATTATGTGCAATGGTGTCAAAAAGACTCAAAGATCAAACTTTGCTTGCACAAAATATCAAAAATTTTCAAATATCACACAAATCATCATGCACAAAAAAGTAAAAAGTCACAAAGATCAAACATTTCATTATGCGGAAAAGAGTCAAAAGTCTCAAACACCGAACATTATATTATGCGGAATAGTGTCAAAAGGTCTCAAAGATGATACATACTAAAGTCAAAAAAGTTTTCTTAATTTTAGCTACTGATGTAATTTTGTAAGCACGAATTTCCAGAAAATTCCTAAAAATTTCTAATAAATATTTATAAATTGGTCAAAATAAAATAATGCTTTATTTTTGGTTCACCTTTTTGTGTCCGAAAACATTGTAGGTTAGTTTTGAGGCTAAAGACGCGTTCAGAAATTAGTTTCGCTTTGTGATTCGTAACCACATTTTAGAAATTCGCAAAGAACTTGCAAAAACTATAACAATTATTTATAAATAATTTTAGGTTGGTCCAAATTCAAACAAAACTTTCTTTGTCGCTAAGTCATATTTTGATTCCCTTTTTATGTCCCATGTTAAAAAAAACTAAATTTGCTTTAAAGTAAAAATGCTGTTGGCGTATTGCTTATTGAATTTTTTTTTGGAATTTTATAATTATTTATAAATTATTTTAAATTGGTCAAACACAAAAGAAAAGTTTTTAGTTTTAGTTACTGATGTAATTTTGAAGCACGACTTTCCAGAAAATTTCATAAAATTTCTAATAAACATTTATAAATTGGTCAAAATAAAATAATGCTTTATTTTTGGTTCACTTTTTCGTGTCCGAAAACATTATAGGTTAATTTTGAGGCTCAAGACGCGTTCAGAAATTAGTTTAGCTTTGTGATTAGTAACCACATTTTGGAAATTCGTAATGATATTGGATAAACTAAAATAATAATTTATAAAAAATTTTACTGTGGTCCGAATTAAAGTAAAGCTTTACTTTTCTTTAACTTAGTCCTATTTTGCTTCTCCTTTTCATGCCCCATGTTAAAAAAACAATTTTTTTTTAAAGCAAAAATATGCTTTTAGCGTTTTACTTAATGATATGATTTTGGAAACCAAGGAAGCTCCAAAAATTTAAAAACTAAATTTGTTTTAAAGTAAAAACTGCTTTTGGCGTTTTACTTAGAGATATCATTCTAGAAACGAAAAAAACTCCAAAAAATGTTTATAAATATTTATAAATTATTTTAAATTGCTCAAACATATAAAATGAGTTTTTAGTTTTAGTTACCAATGTAATTTTGGAAGCACGAGTTTCCAGAAAATTCAAAATATTTCTAATAAATATTTATAAATTGGTCAAAATAAAACAATGCTTTATTTTTGGTTTACCTTTTCGAGTCCGCAAAACATTGTAAATAAAAACAAAACTTCATTTTTATCGCTAAGTCCCATTTTGTTTCCCTTCTTCATGCTCCATGTTAGAAAAAACGAAATTTTTTTCTAACGTAAAAAAATCCGTTTGGCATTTTGCTTTGTGATATCATTTTGGAGGAGAAAAAAGCTCAAAAATTTTTTTATAATTATTTACAAAACATTTTAAATTGGTCAAACATAAAAGAAAATTTTTTGAGTTTTAGTTACTGATGTAATTTTGGAAGCACGAGTTTCCAGAAAATTCCAAAAAATTTCTAATAATTATTTATAAATTGGTCAAAATAAAACAATGCTTTTTTTGTTCACCTTTTCGTGTTCGAAAACATTGTAGGTTAGTTTTGAGGCTAAAAGACGTCCTCGTTTTGGAAATTCGTAAAGAAATAACAAAAACTATAATAATTATTTATAAATAATTTTAAGTTTGACCAAATTAAAAATAAAGCTTAATTTTTAACGTTAAGTTTCATTTTGTTTCTCTTTTTAAAGTCCCATATTAAAATTAATTAAATTTGTTTTGAACTAAAAAAAAGTTTTTGGCGTTTTGCTTAGTGATATCGTTTTGGAAACGGAATGAGCTCCAAAATATCTTTATAATTATTTATAAATTATTTTAAATTGATCAAACATAAAAGAAGAGTTTTTAGTTTTAGTTACCGATGTAATTTTGGAAGCATGAGTTTCCAGAAAATTCCAAAAATTTTTAATAAATATTTATAAATTGGTCAAAATAAAATAATGCTTTAGTTTTGGTTCACCCTTTCGTGATCGAAAACATTGTAGGTTAGTTTTGAAACTGAAAGACGCGTTCAAAAATTAGTTTAACTTTTTGATTACTAACCACATTTTCAAAATTCGTAAAGATATAACAAAAAATATAATAATTACTTATAAATAATTTTAGTTTGGTCCAAATTAAAGCAAAACTTAATTTTTTTTACTAAGTCTTATTTTGCTTCCCCTTTTCATGCCCCATGTTAAAAAACTAAATTTTTTTAAAGCAAGAACATGCTTCTAGCGTTTTACTTAGTGATAGCAATTTTGATACGAAGAAGCTCTAACAATTATAAAAGACTAAATTTGTTTGAAAGTAAAATAGTGCTTTTGGCGTTTTTGCCTAGTGATAGCGTTTTGGAAACAAAAGAAGCTCCAAAACATTTTAAAAATTATTTATAAATTATTTTAAATTGGTCAAACATAAAAGAAAAGTTTCTTTAGTTTTAGTTACTGATGTAATTTTGGAAGCACTAATTTCCAGAAAATTCCAAAAAATTTCTAATAAATATTTATAAATTGGTCAAAATAAAATATTGCTTTATTTTTGGATCACCTTTTCGTGTCCGAAAACATTTTAGGGTAGTTTTAAAGCTAAAAGACGCATTCAAAAATTAGTTTTGCTTTTTTATTAGTAACCACATTTTGGAAATTCGTAAAGAAATAACAAAAACTATAATAATTATTTATAAATAAGTTTAGGTTGGTCCAAATTAAAGCAAAGCTTTATTTTTTTTCGGTAGGTCCTATTTGGCTCCATTTCTCATGTCCCCTGTTAAAAACAACTAAATTTGTTTTAAAGTAAAAAAATGCTTTTGGTGTTTTGCTTCGTGATATCATTTTGGAAACGAAAGAAGCTCCAAAAATTTTTATTTTTATTTATAAATTATTTTAAATTGGTCAAATACAAAAGAAGAGTGTTTTAGTTTTAGTTACTGATATAATTTTGGAAGCACGAGTTTCCAGAGAATTTCAAAAAATTTTTTAATAATTATTTATAAATTGGTCAAAATAAAACAATGCTTTTTTTTGTTCACCTTTTCGTGTTCGAAAACATTGTAGGTTAGTTTTGAGGCTAAAAGACGTCCTCGTTTTGAAAATTCGTAAAGAAATAACAAAAACTATAATAATTATTCATAAATAATTTTAGGTTTGACCAAATTAAAAATAAAGCTTAATTTTTATCGTTAAGTTTCATTTTGTTTCTCTTTTTAAAGTCCCATATTAAAATAAACTAAATTTGTTTTGAACTAAAAAAAAGTTTTTGGCGTTTTGCTTAGTGATATCGTTTTGGAAACGGAGAGAGCTCCAAAATATCTTTATAATTATTTATAAATTATTTTAAATTGATCAAACATAAAAGAAGAGTTTTTAGTTTTAGTTACCGATGTAATTTTGGAAGCATGAGTTTCCAGAAAATTCCAAAAATTTTTAATAAATATTTATAAATTGGTCAAAATAAAATAATGCTTTAGTTTTGGTTCACCCTTTCGTGATCGAAAACATTGTAGGTTAGTTTTGAAACTGAAAGACGCGTTCAAAAATTAGTTTAACTTTTTGATTACTAACCACATTTTCAAAATTCGTAAAGATATAACAAAAAATATAATAATTACTTATAAATAATTTTAGTTTGGTCCAAATTAAAGCAAAACTTAATTTTTTTTACTAAGTCTTATTTTGCTTCCCCTTTTCATGCCCCATGTTAAAAAACTAAATTTTTTAAAGCAAGAACATGCTTCTAGCGTTTTACTTAGTGATAGCAATTTTGATACGAAGAAGCTCTAACAATTATAAAAGACTAAATTTGTTTGAAAGTAAAATAGTGCTTTTGGCGTTTTTGCCTAGTGATAGCGTTTTGGAAACAAAAGAAGCTCCAAAACATTTTAAAAATTATTTATAAATTATTTTAAATTGGTCAAACATAAAAGAAAAGTTTCTTTAGTTTTAGTTACTGATGTAATTTTGGAAGCACTAATTTCCAGAAAATTCCAAAAAATTTCTAATAAATATTTATAAATTGGTCAAAATAAAATATTGCTTTATTTTTGGATCACTTTTTCGTGTCCGAAAACATTTTAGGGTAGTTTTAAAGCTAAAAGACGCATTCAAAAATTAGTTTTGCTTTTTAATTAGTAACCACTTTTTGGAAATTCGTAAAGAAATAACAGAAACTATAATAATTATTTATAAATAAGTTTAAGTTGGTCCAAATTAAAGCAAAGCTTTATTTTTTTCGGTAGATCCTATTTGGCTCCATTTCTCATGTCCCCTGTTAAAAACAACTAAATTTGTTTTAAAGTAAAAAAATGCTTTTGGTGTTTTGCTTCGTGATATCATTTTGGAAACGAAAGAAGCTCCAAAATTTTTATTTTATTTATAAATTATTTTAAATTGGTCAAATACAAAAGAAGAGTGTTTTAGTTTTAGTTACTGATATAATTTTGGAAGCACGAGTTTCCAGAGAATTTCAAAAAATTTTTTAATAATTATTTATAAATTGGTCAAAATAAAACAATGCTTTTTTTTGTTCACCTTTTCGTGTTCGAAAACATTGTAGGTTAGTTTTGAGGCTAAAAGACGTCCTCGTTTTGAAAATTCGTAAAGAAATAACAAAAACTATAATAATTATTCATAAATAATTTTAGGTTTGACCAAATTAAAAATAAAGCTTAATTTTTATAGTTAAGTTTCATTTTGTTTCTCTTTTTAAATTCCCACATTAAAATAAACTAAATTTGTTTTGAACTAAAAAAAAGTTTTTGGCTTTTTGCTTAGTGATATCGTTTTGGAAACGGAAAGAGCTCCAAAATATCTTTATAATTATTTATAAATTATTTTAAATTGATCAAACATAAAAGAAGAGTTTTTAGTTTTAGTTACCGATGTAATTTTGGAAGCATGAGTTTCCAGAAAATTCCAAAAATTTCTAATAATTATTTATAAATTGGTCAAAATAAAACAATGGTTTTTTTGTTCACCTTTTCGTGTCCGAAAATATTGTAGGTTAGTTTTGAAGCTAAAACACGCGTTCAGAAGTTAGTATTTGATATTTGATTAGTAACCACATTTTGGAAATTCATAAAAAAATAATAAAAACTATTATAATTTTTTAAAAATAAGTTTAGGTTTGTCCAAATTAAAGCAAAGCTTTATTTTTTTCGGTAGGTCCTATTTGGCCCCCATTTTTCATGTCCCCTGTAAAAAAAACTAAATTTGTTTTAAAGTAAAAAAATGCTTTTGGCGTTTTGTTTCGTGATATTTTGGAAACGAAAGAAACTCAAAAAAATGTTTATAATTATTTATAAATTATTTTAAATCGGGCAAACATAAAAGAATAATTTTTAGGTTTAGTTGCTGATGTAATTTTGAAAGCCGAGTTTCCAGAAAATTCCAAAAAATTTCTAATAAATATTTATAAATTGGCCAAAATAAAATAATTGTTTACTCTTGGTTCATCTTTTCATGTCCGATAAAATTGTAGGTTAGTTTTGAAGATAAAAGACGCATTCAAAAATTAATTTTGCTTTTTGATTAATTACCACATTTTGGAAATTCGTGAAGAACTAAAAAAATATAATAATTATTTATAAATAATTTCAGGTTGGTCCAAATTAAAGCAAAGCTTTTTATTTTTCGCTAAGTGGCATTTTGTTTTCCTTTTTCAAGCCCCGTATTAAAAAAAACTAAATTTTTTTAAAGTAGAAAAATACTTTTGGCGTTTTGCTTAGTGATATAATTTTTGAAACTCAAAAAGCTCCAAAAATTTGTTATAATTATTTATAAATTATTTTCAGTTGGTCAAACATTTTGCCTTGCTGTTCTGGTATCCGGTCATCGAAGGTCCATTTTTTGCAAATGTCATCAAATACAAAACAATTTTTTGGTCCATAGCTTTTCCATACGCACGGGTGCCATTTGTACTCAAATACAAAAACCACATGTAGCAAATTTCGTCGAATTGGGGCAGAGGGCGCTGGTTATAAATATCCAAAGCAAAAAAGAACGATTTTTCCACGACCTTGATAAAATTATTCAAAGTGTACACTTGATTCACAACATCTTCAGATTCCTACGAGGTGCAATGGACATGATTTTAATTAAAGCGTGCATGTAGTTTATTTGCTCAGTCTAATGTACGGTGACGAAAGATTTAATTTCCAAGAGCTTACAAGTATTACTTAGAATTTCATCACCTTTTCATTCACACGTTCCTTGGGATCTAATGCACATCCTCTTTGAGCAGAAATTATTTATACTTTTGAGTTTATTATAGTTTGGAAGGTCAAGAACTACTGCATTGAGACACAAGTTTTATAATATTGCTGGTAGACAGTTAAGAAGCAGTACGTTTGCCTCTCCTGGAGGTAGCCACGCTGTCTTGGTTTTCCAATGCTTAAAACCTCTATCCTGAATTTTTAAAAATTTCTTCACTGTGTTTTTACGATATTCCCAAATTTTTACTGTACTTTTCTCCAAATCGTAAAAAAAGCTTTGTGGCACGATTCAAATTAAAATACTAACTCCTCCCTTTCTCCTCAAAAGATTAAAGCTAAATATGTATTTTGGTAATTGTCCATCATCACCAGCTGACAATTAGAATAAAGAGGTTGTATAGGAACTCCTCTCTCCTCGCCTCGTAGCCTGAAGAGAACCTTTCTAACGACGACTAAGGCTACATTGAACACGTGACGATATTTTTCTAACCTTTGTAGCGATAAGCAATGCTGTTTTGATCACCTGAGGGTACTCTCCTCAACATAAGCCGAGAAAAACTTTTCTAAACAAGCAAATAATGCTGCTTTGAACACCTGAAGATATTCTCTTTATTCGTAGACTGAAGAAAACCTTTCTTAGCAAGTGCACGGAACACCTTAGGAGATTTTCCTTGCAACGCAGATTGAGTGGAACCTCTTTGAATGTTTGAGAATATTTCCCTTACAACATACGTTGAAGAGAACTTTGTTAAAAAGCAACTAATAAAGCGTTGGACACTTGAGGATATTTTTCTAACCTTTTTAGCGATAAAAAACGTTTTGAACACCTAAGGGTACTCACCTCGCACAAAGACCGAGAAGAATCTTTCTAAACAAGCAAACATACTGCTTTGAACACCTGAGGATTTTCTAAGCATACGTAAGCTGAAGAGGACCTTTTTAAACAAGTAACTAAGTCCTTGAGGACATTTTACGAACAACGTAGAACCTTTTTAGCAACAAATAATATAGATTTGAACGCTTGAGAGTATTCCACTCACAATATAAGCTAAGGAGAAAGTTCCTAAGACTTGAGGATATTCTTTTCACAACGTAGGCTGAGAAGAAACAGCTTAACAAGTAACTAATGCTGCATTCAACACCTGGAAATATTATTTTTACAACGCAAAGTGAAAATCCCATAAAAAGTATTATTTTGAACACTTAAAGATGTTCTCATTTCAATGTAAACTGAGGAAAATCTTCCCAACAGATGGAAATATTGCTGTGAACACCTGAAGATTTATTCCTCACAACGTAGACTGAGAAGAATCAACAATCGATTTGCTTTGTACGCTTGAGGACATTCTCCTCACAACGTAGGCCGAGGAGAACTTCGCTAATACTGCATTGAACACATGAGGATATTTTTCTGCGATGTACATTCTTAACAAATCCCCCTCATAGTCCTATTGCTTCAAACACCTGAGGATATTTTCCTAACAACGTAAGCTGTGGAGAAGCTTTCAGACGCAACTAATATTGGTCTGAATGCATGAAATATTCTCTTCAGAACAAAAACAGAGAAGACTTCTCTAATAAACAAATAATATTGTTTTGAACATCTGACGATATTCTGCCTACATATAGGCTAAGCTAAACCTTCTTAATAGAAAAATACTACATTGAACACCTGAAGAAATTCTTCCGACAACGTAGGCTGAGAAAAACCTTGGTAACGATTTTGAACACCTGAGAATATTCTCCCGACAGAATAGCTTGTGAAGAACCTTTTAGCCGACAAATAATTTTGCTTTCAACACGAAGATATTCTCTTCACACGCAGGTAGGAGAATCGTTCCAACGATAAATGATATTGCTTTAAAAATCTAAAGATGTTCTCGTTATCACGTAGGCTGAGGATAATATTCCCAATATGTAACGAATATTGTTTTGAGCACCGTAGAATATTCTCTTGACAATTAGACTAAGCAAACCACTTTTTCGACAAACGCTATTACTTTAAACATCTGAGACAATTCCTTTCACAAGGTAGGCTCAGGAGCACCTTTCCAACAGGTAATTATTGCTGCATGGACACCTGAGCATTTTCTCTTCACCAGGTAAGTTGAGAAGAACAACTCGAACAACAAATAATGTTGCCTTGTGTATCTGAAGGTTTTCCTCTTCCCAATAATATTACTTTGAACACCTGAGGATATTTTCCAGACAACATAGATTGTGAAGAACATTTTTATCGACAAATAATATTGATTTAAACCCTTGAGGTTATTCTCGTCACACGTAGGGCGGAGAACCATTCCAATAACCAATAATACTGCTTTAAACATCTGAGGATGTTTTATTCACCACGTGGGGTGAGAAGAACCTATCCAAGAGGTAGATAATATTCTTTTGAACACCTGAGAATATTCTCATAAAAACGTAAACTGAGCAAAACAATTTGTCGACTAAGAAAATTGCTTTGAACACCTGAGACCATTCTCTTCGCTACGTAGACTGAAGGGAACCTTTCCAACAAGTAACTGTTGGTGCATTGAACACCTGAAGATATTCTCTTCATCACGTAAGTTGAAAAGAACCTTTCTAGTGACAAATAGTATTACTTTGAATATTCCAGGTTAACCCCTTCACAATAATATTGCTTTTAACATCTAAGTATACTCTCCTCAATCTACGTGGTGAGGAGAGTATTCTCAGGGTTTCAAAGCAGTTTAGTTGTCTATTAGGGAAGTTCTTTTTAGTCTACGTGGTGAGGAGTTTATCTTCAGGTCTTTAAAGCAGTTTAGTTGGCTTTTATGAAGGTTTTCCTCAGCCTATGTTTCTAGAAGAATATCCTGAAGCCTTTGAAGAAATGATATCGTGAGGAAGATATTATTAAGTGTTCAAACCCGTCAGGAAAGGTCTCCTTAGCCTTCATTGTGAGGAAAATATCTTTAAGTGTTCAAAGCATATTATTTGTTATTAGAAAGGTTGCCCTCTATCTACGTGGTTGACTGTTAGGAAAGTTCTTCTCAGTCTACGATGTGAGGAGCGTATCCTCAGGTATTTAAAGCAGTTTAGTTGTCTCTTAGGAAAGTTCGCTCGGCCTACGTTTAGAGAAAAATATCTTCAAGCGTTTAAAGCAATGTTATTGAGCGGAAGATATTCTCAAATATTCTAAGCCGTTTAGTTGTCTGTGAAGGTTCTCCTCAGTCTACGTCATGAGGAAAATATCTTTAGGGGTTCAAAAGCTATATTATTTTTTATTTGAAAGGTTATCCTCAATCTACGTGGTGAGGAGATTATTCTCAGAGTTTCAAAGCAGTTTAGTTGTCATTAGAGAAGCTCTTTTTAGTATACGTGGTGAGGAGTTTATTTTCAGGTTTTTAAAGCATTTTAGTTGCCTTTTGAAGGTTTTCCTCAGCTTATGTTTCGAGAAGAATACCCTCAAACCTTTGAAGAAACGTTATTGTGAGGAAGATATTCTTAAGTGTTCAAAGCCGTCAGGTGTTCAAAGCAATATTATTTGTCATTAGAAATGTTGACCTCCGTCTACATGGCGAGAAAAGTACCCTCGACGTTTTAAAGCAGTTTAGTTGTATTTTAGGAAGGTTTCTTACTCTACGTTGCGAGGAGAGTATCCTCAGGTATTTAATGCTGTTTAGTTGTCTTTTACGGAGGTTTTTTTAGCCTACGTTTTGAGAATAATCTCAAACGTTTAAAGCAGTGTTGAGAGGAAGATATTATCAGTGATCAAGGCCGTTTAGTTGTCTGTTAGGAAGGTTCTCCTCAACCTACGTCGTGCAGAAAATATGCTTAAGTGTTCAAAGCAATATTATCTGACATTCGAAAGGTTTTCCTCAGTCTACGTGGTGAGGAGAGTATCCTTGCGGGTTCAAAGCAGTTTAGTTGTCTTTTAGGAAGGATTTTTCTAGTTTACGTAGTGAGGAAAGTATCCTCATGTATTTAAAGCTGTTTAGTTGTTTCTTAGGGAGATTTTCCTTACCCTACGTTTCGAGAAGTATATCCTCAACCATTCAAAGCAATGAAGATACTTTCCTCACTACGTAGACCGAGTAGAACCTTCTAAATGTATTGTTAAACCGCTTTAAACGCCTGAGGATTTGCTTTAAACACCTGAGGATATTTTCGTCGCAACGTAAGCTGCAAAGTACCTTACTAACACTTTTCTAACACCTGAGAATACTCTCTGTGTAGACTGAGGAGAACCTTACTAACAGACAACTAAACTACTTTGAGGATATCCTCTTCGCAATATTATTGCTTTATACACCTGAAGATATTCTCGTCACAACCTGGGCTGAGGAGAACCTCCCTAACAGGCAACTAAACGCGTTTAAATCACGCGAGGATAGACATCTCACAGCGTAAGTTGAAGAGAACATTTCTATCAGCAAATAATATTGTTTTGTGCACCTGAAAATACCTTCCTCACTACGTAGGCGAAGAAGAATCTTCCTAATGTAAAACCAAATTGCTTTGAAAACCTGAGTATTCAGCTTGCAATAATTTGCTTTAAACACCTGAGAACATTCTCGTCGCAACGTAGGCTGAGGGAAACCTCCCTAACACTTCTCCTACCACCAGACGATATTCTCTTCTTAGTGTATGACAAAAACCTTACCAAAAGGGTACTAAACCATTTTGAAGACTTTAGAATATTCTTCTCGCAATAATATTTCTTTAAACGCCTGAGGATATTCTCGTTTTAGCCTAGCCTGAAGAGAACAGACAACTAAACTGCTTTAAACTCACGAGGATATTCTTCCCATAGCGTAAGTTGAGGATAACATTTTTTCAGCAGATAATATTGCTTTGAGCACCTGAAGATTCTTCCTCACTACGTAGGCTGAAGAGAACCTTCTTAATGTAAAAATAGACGCTGAGGATGAAGAGAACCTTCGTAACAGGCAGCTAAACTGCTTTAAACGTCCGAGGATATTCTCACACCGCGTAAGTGGAAGATAACATTTTTACAGCAACTAATATTGCTCTGAGCACCTGAGGACACTTTCCATACCACGTAGACCGAGGAGAACCTTCTGAATGTAATACTAAACCGCCTTGAACGCCAGAAGATATCCTCCTCGCAATAATTTGCTTTAAACAGTAGAGGATATTCTCGTCACAACGTAAACTGAAAGTACCTTCTTAACACTTAAGAATACTCTCTGCGCAGACTGAGGAAAACCTTACTAACAGACAACTACACTACTTTGAATTTTTGTCATAACCTGGACTGAAGAGAACCTTCCTAATAGACAGCTAAACAGCTTTAGTCACGCAAGGATATTTTTCTCACAGCGTGAGCTACATATCTATCAGAAAATAATATTGCTTTGTGCACCTGAAAGTACCTTCCTCACTACGTAGGCAAAGAAGAATCATCCTAACATAAAACCAAATTGCTTTGAATATCTGAGTATATCCTGCTCCAAATAATTTGCTTTAAACACCTGAGGATAGTCTTGTCGCAAGGTAAGCTGAGGAAAATCTTCCCAACACCTTCCTAAAACCTGAAGAATATTCTCTTCACAGTGTAGGCTGAGGAAAACCTTGCCAAAAAATGACAAAGCTATTTTGAACATTTTAGGATATCCTCTTTGCAAATTAGTTTAAACACCTGAGGACATTTTCATCACAACTTGGGCCGAGGAGAGCCTTCCTTTCAGACAAATAACTGCTTTGGTCAGATGAGGACATTTTTCTAACAAAGTAAACCGAGGAGAAGAATTCTAATAAGCACCTGAAAATACTCTCCTCAGTACTTACGCTGAGGAAAACCTTCCTAACGTAAAACTAAACTGCTGTAAATACCTGAGGATATCTTCTCCGTAATTAACAGCTGAGAATATTTTTGTAATAACATAAGCTGAGAAGAAGCTTACTAACACTTTCTTAACATTCGAGGATATTCTCTTTACAGTATAGGCTGAAGAGAACCTTATTAACAGTCAACTAAACTACTTCGAGCAGCTTAGGATATACGTCTAGCAATAAAATTGCTTTAAACGTCTGAGGATAATCTTGTCGCAACCAGGGTCGAGGAGCACCTTCCTAAAGGTAACTAAACTGCTTTAAACACATGAGGATATTCTTCTCATAGCGTAAGTTGAGGATAAAAATTTTTCAGCAAATAATATAGCTCAGAGCACCTGAAGATACCTTCCTGACTACGTAGACTGAGGAGAACCTTCTTAATGTAAAACCTCAGGCTGAGAAGATCCTTCGTAGCAGGTAGCTAAACTGCTTTAAACACGCGAGGATATTCTACTCACTGCGTAAGCTGAAGATAACATTTTTACAGCAAATAATATTGCTCTGAGCATCTGAAGATATTTTCCTCACTACGTAAACCGTGGAGAACCTTCTGAATGTAATACTAAACCGCTTTGAACGCATGAGGATATCCTCCTCTGACTGAGGAGAACCTTACTAACAGACAACTAAACTACTTTTATTTTTAGTCATAAGTTGGGCTCAGGAGAACCTTCCTAACCGCAGACAACTAAACAGCTTTAGTCACGTCAGGATATTTTTCTCACAGCGTAAGCCACATATGTATCAGAAAATAATATTACTTTGGGCACCCGAAAATACCTTCCTCACTACGTAGGCGAAGGAGAACCTTCCTAACGTAAAACCAAATTGCTTTGAATACCTGGGTATATCCTGCTCTCAATAATTTGCTTTAAACACCTGAGGATATTCTTGTCTCAAGGTAAGCAGAGAAAACCCTTTCCAACACGTTCCTAACACCAATATAGGCTGACAAAAATATACCAAAAGACAACTAAACTATTTTGAAAATTTTTGAATATTCTTCTAGCAATAATATTTCTTCAAACGCCTGAGGATATTCTCCTTGTAACTTAGGCTGAGGATAACAGTCAACTAAACTGCTTTAAACACACGAGGATATTCTTTTCATAGCGTAAGTTGGGGAGAACATTTCTATCGGCAAAGAATATTGCTGTGAGCTCATAAAGATACTTTTTTCAGTACGTAGGCTGAGGGGAACCTTCCTAACGTTAAACTAACCGCTTTAAATACTTGAGGATATTTTCCTCGCAATAATTTGCGTTAAACACCTAAGAATATTTTGATAGCAACGTAAGCTGAGAAGAACCTTACTAACATCTGAGGATACTCTATAGCCTAGGCTGAGGAGAACCTTACTAGCAGACTTTGAACACCTTAGAATATTCTTTTCGCAATATTTTTTTAAACGCCTGAGGATATTCTCATCGCAAGCTGGGCTAAGCAGAATCTTCCTAACAAGGCACGCACCTAAATTGCTTTAAACACGCGAGATATTCTTCTCACAGCGTAAGTTGAGGAGAACATTTCTATCAACATTTGAGCATCTGTTATACTGCCGCGTCGCGCGTTCTTAGCCACTTCTGCAGTTGGCAACACTAATATTATCCACGTTCACATTATTGCACAACAAAGATATTAAGCATAACTACGTGTCAAATTGTATCACATACCAAATACGTTTACAATGATACAAGTTGCACCTTAAAAAAAAGATAAAAAGTACTCACTTAATAATGTGGAACGCTTTACGATTTTGCGGTCATCTTTGCGCAGGGGGCATGCTTATTTCCGGGTATCTTGTTTGTTTGGGCGTGGGTTGCGTCATGCCATCGTTGAAACCAGATTTACCGTCTTCCCTCTTCTTCGTTCGTAGGCAGGGCGAAAGAATAAAGTTGAAGGCAACGATAGAAGGTAGAGATAAAGGGAAACCTACATCCTGAAAGAGAAAAGACAAAGGAAACGTCACCGTTCGACGTCTCGTTGGCTAATAATGTCGTGTCACACACCGCGCACTTGCGCCATCACTCCCCGCCTGCGCATTCCTTTTGCGCAAACGCAACTCTCCGAAATGACGGAAATGCACAAGTCTATTTTAAAAATAATGGCGGGAATTCACTCACAAATTTAAGAGTGTACATGTCCAAATTTGGAATGTAACACATCTGAGGATATGTTCCTCAAAACGTAAGCAGGAGAACCTTTCTAAAGTGCTTTGAACACCTAAAAATACTCACCACACCACAAATTCTGGTAAAAGACTTAAAAATTCTTGAAAAATCTGCTAGATGCTGCTAACGCCTAGTTTTTTCAAAAACGGATCGAATTTTATACACGGTTTGAGCGAGGTTACGTACAAACTGTATATTATTAATTTTGATTACTCCTAGATGGTGTGACAAAAATGCAAGGCGCGTTATCAAAATGGGGTTCAAATTAGCGGGTAAAATCTAAAGTCCAAAGATCGCTAGAGTTGAGTTTTCGATCTGGGAAAATTAATTTTTGGGATGTCTTTGAGGTTGAAAGCTTATTTTGATAAAAACCTATGCTATTAAAGGTACTAAACTGGACGCAAAGGGATTTTACTAAAACAGCGTTAAAAATTAATTATAATTAACATTTTTCAAGGGTACGTTTATATCTACAAGTTTATTACATGTAAAAAAATTATTACAGTGAATGTAGCCATAAACTGCGATCACTTCATCCAGTCACTTTAAAACTAAACTTATTCTATTCTAAGCTCATGCCATGACTAAAATATTGTACTAACAACGCCATTTTGTTTCAGGAAGTCTACGCCTTCTAAATGTCTTCAATGTCGCTCTAGCTTTAGCGCACACGGCCTTCAAATATGCATCATCCAGATTATATCCAAGTCAGTAGAGACTTAACGCTTCCAGCAAGTGATGCAGCTTCAGCCATTGCAAGCCTGGCTTCTGATTGTTGTTATCCGTCAGAATCGTGGCATTATTCCAGTTCTCTTACTCCAATGAAACAGATTGAAGGTGAGTTGCTTGTATGAGCGTTGGGTTTTTTAAAACACATTTTGTTGTTACTCATGGTTAGTTGGCAATCTTGCTGGTCGTTGTTAAGTGATCAGTTGGGGAACTCTAGTCCTCGTAATATAGAAACCAGTGGAATCTATGGCGCCTAAATCAAAGCTACCCCAACATGGTGTAAATTGCGCGTTAGAAATCTTCCTTTATCCCTATGGTAACTTGTCCTTTGACCTTTGTCTCTAAGCTCCTTACCACAGGGAAAACTACCGCCACGAAGAAGGTGGTCTAGTGTGACAGGTAGTGTTGGGTTTGAATAAGGTCCCGACGGGGTCGAACCAGTTAGCGGACCGTAATCCAACTACTGGTTCCCCCTTCAGGTCTTCATCCAGGACCAGTTAAAACTATTCCTCTCTTCCTGCTAGTGGCAAAGCAAACCCCGGTACCGCGTTCCCGCATTTCATCAGGGGGCTGCAGGGATGATTGTTACTCGATTATCCTTAAATAACACCTCGATTCTGCAAAACTCTCTCTTCTCTTTCTTTCGCTGACATAATGGCTATTAGGTAATTCGAGATAGCTTTCCAGCTATTTTCGCTTTGTAACATTAAATCAATCATGTTGTTTACTGTAATATTCTCTCCCAGTTCTCTTTGTAGCTGAGATCTCTGGGCATGCCATCTATCACACTGGAAGACTGTGTGTTCCACGTCATCCTCTTCATGACACATAATGCACCGATCGGTTCTGTATTTTCCTAGAGTGTATAGGTAATCTGCAAAACACCCGTGCCCACTCAACACTTGGGTGATATGGTAACTAATTTCTCCGTGTTTCCTGAGCACCCAGGGCTGGATCCTTATAATGAGTTTTTTTGTCCACTTCTGCCTATTGAGCAAGTCCCACCTAGCCTGCCATACCGTGAAAGTGTTTTTCCTGGTTTCTTTCTTTTTGATACCGTATCGCCTCATGTCGCTCCTCTCTTTAGCTAAGAGGTCTAGGGGTAATAACCCTGCAACGACCAGCGCAGAGTCTGTCGAAATTGTCTTGTAGGCACTGGATATCCGTATTGCGACCCGCCTTTGGACCTTAAGGAGTATAGCCCTTCGGCTCTGGATGTCCATAGTATCAGCCCATACTGGTGCACCATATAAGATTACCGAGTTCACCACAGACGCTAGAACCCTTCTTTTACTAGCCGTGGGACCTCTTATATTGGGCATTAACCTGCTTATCGCATTAAGCGCCGTTTGTGCTTTCTCTGATGTTCTTAGTAGGTGCTCCTTGAAGCTCATAGTACTGTCGAGTGTATCTTGTGTGTCTACCAGGTACTATATCCATTCCACCGACTCTGATACCAACCGGCATGACCGACCTCTTTCCCGTAATAAGCAGCGCTTCTGTTTTGGCTGGTGCCAGTTGGAGCTCTTGTTCCATCAGCCAGTTCTCTATCGTACCGATTGCCTGATTGGCTCTATCAACTAGATCCCTCTTGTCTTTGGCCGCTATTAGGATCGCCAGATCGTCAGCGAACCCCACAGCTACTGAGTTCTCGGGCAGTTTGAGTCGTAATACACCATCGTACATGACATTCCACAGGGTTGGCCCAAGAACCGAGCCCTGCAGAACACCATTTGTCATATCAAACAACCTCGTTTCCCCTTGTTGTTTCGTTAACACGATCTTTCGGTCGGTCATGCAACTGGCTATGATTTTCTGCAGATACGGGAATACCCCCATGTCCACAAGCGCGTCCATAATGCGCTGCCACTTCGCTGAATTGAATGCGTTTTTAATGTCCAGGGTCACTAACAGGCAAAGTTGCCGTGTTCGCCGCGTTCCCTCATTTGCCCATCTGCAAAACTCTTGACCTGCTCCACTGCGTCCACAGTTGATCTCGCTTCTCTAAATCCAAACTGCATGTCGGAAAGTCCATTGTTTTTCTCTATTTCGAACTTCAGTCGTCGGACGATTAGCTGCTCCGCCAGCTTAGCGGTTGCATCTATTAGGCAGATTGGCCGAAAGGAAGAAGCTTATGTGTCTGTCTTCTGTGGTTTTCTGATAAGAACCGCCTTGGCAGTTTTCCATTCCGTTGGAAATATTCCGTCCAGAAGCACCTTATTCATGACCGCCATCAGTATCCCTGGAATCACTCTGGCCGCAGCCTTGACGACTTCGGCTGGGATTCCATCAAGGCCAGGGGCTTTACCTGTCTTAAGCTTCTTGGCTGCGTCCACGAGCTCGCCATTAGTGAGGAGTGGTATCTGCACATTCTCATGGTCTATCTCCTTCCATGTAGGCGGGACGCTTTGCGGGAAAAGGTCTTTAATGATTGCCTCGCTCTTGTCCCAGGAAAGCATATCCTCGGAACCTTTTTTCAACTTACGGGTAACGATCTGGTAGCCGAGCCCCCCTGTCTTCATCCACTTTAGTACATAGGTCCTCCCAGCACTGCACTTGCCTCCTTTTGATAGCTTTTAACTCTCGTCTTTTAGTAACCGCTCGATCTTTTTCTAGCTTACAATCATCCGGTGTCTTTTTGCGTTTCCGTTGAAATTGCCTTCTGGCGATGTCAGCTTCCTTTCTCAGGTGGGCGATTTGGTCGGACCACCAGAACACCTGCTTAGAGCCATGTCGCTGTGATTTTTTCCTAGGCATAGCTCTATCGCACACTCTTTTTAGGATCCCGTGCAGTTCTCTATAGTCGCTGCAGGCATTCTGTCCTTCCTCAGATAGGGCGACATCCAGTATGTCTAAGTTAAGTTTGGATAGCGCCCATCCTTAGGCTACTGGTCGCTTTTCCTGTAATACTCCTATCCTGTACAAGATGTATCGATGATCACTGAGTGTTTCAGTGTCGGCAACCTCCCAACCATTTATTAATGCTGCCGCGCTAGAAGAAGCTAGCGTAAGGTCGATGATAGACTCCGCGCCCAACCTAGAAAACGTTGGTGTCGCTCCTCTGTTTATAATTGTGAGATAAAGCATCGCCATCCAATCCAAAATTGCTTCGCCTTTCTTGTCAGTACTGGGGCACCCCCGCGCAGTAGCTTTCGCGTTGAAATCTCCTGCTACAAGTACTGGATCACCATTTGTTTTGATTACGTCTTCCATATTTAAAAGGATGGTTTTAAAGTCTTCCAGTGGCCGATTTGAGGAGAAATAGCAGCTGAAAATGGTTAACCTAGGATCTTGTACTCGAATCCATACAAAGCCTTGGCCTTGTCCATGGTCTAGAATTACAATGTTCTTATTTCTGATGGATAAGGCTGCCACTTCGCTACTATCTCTCCTCTATAAACTACTCATTTTTTGGTTTGGCTCACTAGCTTACTAAGTCAATTGCACTTTCTTTTACCGATGCTGTGAGCAAGCTTCGCTCTATTCAGGTTAATCTGCAAAATCTTCAGGCCGGGTTTATTTTTTAGGTTTATGATATTCATACTTAGCCATATCACAGTCCGTATTCTTAATGTTACACCATACAAAGTAAATGGACTCGCACAAGGACAATAACAGTTAAACACCAAAATAACTAACATAACATCAAATAAGTCTAAACACAGTCTTCATATCACAGATATTATGTCGCGTCTGGTCGCTTTCTTCTTTCCTTGCCATGGGCGGCTTCTGTCCTTCTTGCCTCTGCCTGAGCTTTTTGGAATGCCTCACACTTACCCTTGCTTGTTTGGTGTCCCAGTCGGTCATAGATAACACAAAACTCCTCCTCATTACATGTAGCGCCTCTATGGCCATCCCTTCCGCATCTAAGGCACGCCCCAAATCGGTCCGTACCCATACAGTCTCCCGTCGTGTGACCGTGCTCCCAGCAACGGTAGCACCTGGTCACCTCCACTCTCTTCTCAACTCGGCATGGTACAAGACGAACTCTCAATCCCTCATTCTGTATGATGCTGGAATGCTCCCTGTCGATGATTAGTGTAACCGCCCGCGTATCCCTGGCATATGACCTAAGGTGACCTAGCTTAAACTCGGCCTCTTCAAGGCCATGAAAACGTTTCTGCAATGAGGCTACTATCTCCTGCTTTTTTGTAGCCCCATCCAGCCCCTTTAAATGCAAAGTCTCCCGTTCACCTTCTTTGCCAGCCTGTCTTGTTCTTATGCTGTCATCTTTTGCTCTTATAGCCACCTTTACCTTCTGTAAGGCTCTTTCGTCTCTTTTAAGCTTAATCAAAAGCTTCCCTTGACGAGTGCTACATACTTCCTGTATGGCCTCTACAGTCTCACTATCTTTGAGCTCCACTCTCACCTGTTTAAGTAGAGACATAAAATCTGTTTCCTTCTTTTCTACAATTAAGGCGTAGGAATCTGCTCGTGTCTGCTCCTCTGTTCGTTTAGTAAGAGTGTATATGTCTACGGTAATTTCTGAGCCCTGAAACACCCACTCCACCATTCGAGTTAGCGCTGCTATACTAATTGATTTTATACGGTGCAACCCTACTCGTGTATCGTTCTTGGTCTCTCGCTGTATTTGTTGAATCATCTTAAGTATCCGTTCTTCAGTTCCGTCATGGGACGCTTTAATCACCTTCCTACATAGCACCGCTTCGGGACCTTTTGACCTTAGTCCGATCGTGCTCTCCAAAATCTCAAAGCTTTCTGTAGTGTTAAGAAGCTCCGGGTATCGCTCGCGGTATTGCCTTTGAATACTCTCCAGCAGACCATTGTCATCTGGCTCGATTATTACCACCTTGGTCACATTCTCATCCGTCTGTAGGGGGTTTCCCACCACCACATTAGTTACCTTAAACAACTCTTGGTCTCAGTCTTTCATTTTAATGTTTTCCCATGCCTCCCCTGTTATTCTTTGGTAAGTTTGGTTACAACACGACTACCATTTCCAGTCCACGCTGTTGTCTGCGTTCCTTCGTTTCTATTTAAAGTCTCATGCACGCTGGCCTCTTCTAACTTTCTACATTTTTCTTTTAGGGCACATACCCTGTCGTTTAAGAGTATTTGTGTGTCTTCTAACTCCCGGTGTTCTTCTGCCACTCTTTTAGCCAATTTCAAAGTATCCTCTATACCTTTCTTTAGCTCCAGATGTACGGA
Source organism: Platerodrilus igneus (assembly GCA_036346225.1). NCBI lineage: Eukaryota > Metazoa > Arthropoda > Insecta > Coleoptera > Lycidae > Platerodrilus > Platerodrilus igneus. The sequence goes on along the minus strand of JARFIW010000053.1, from coordinate 9,685,377 downwards.
GCGTTTACTATTTTTGAAAACAAACATCTCTTCTATTTTTTTATGAGCTTTCCCATATTGGAGCTTGTCATCAATTGTTTTCGCTCTGTGACAGGGGGTTTTGGTCCCCTTTTATTTCTCTTCTTTCGTTTTTTTGTCCCGGTTCCTCGGGGGATGTAGCGGTGGATTCACTTCGCCCTCCCAAATTCACCTTGCCCTCCATCACCACCGGCCTGTCCATTATATTTTCAACCGCCTTTCTCTTTTTTGGCTCTTGTGATTCTTTGTACTGGTGTTCGAGCTCCTCGTCCTGGCATAAATCGCTTTCAACCACTCTATTTCTAGATGAGACGAAGTCATCGACCAGGGTTGCAGTACTGGGTTCTGCCGGTGAAATGCCCACTGGTGTATAGAAGATCTCTCTATTTACCATCACCTTGAGCCTTGGCCCGCTGTCTTGCCCAGGTGGTGTTCTCTTAAGCGCTGTGTGCCTAATTGTAGGGTCGACTACATTCTCCCAGTCGTATCCAGTGCTTTGTCTACTCCGTGCGGCTTCCTTACCCGCACCTGTCTGGGGTGTCCTGTGGGTGACCGTTACGAGCCTGGCAGTATTCGACTTAACGTCTTCCACATTGACTATCCTTTCCGTGTCCAGTTTGTCATTGCCTTTAACAATGCCGTGTCTGCGTCCCATTTTAGAAAATGAGTCCTCTTTCCCCATTTTGGAGGATGGGTTCTCTTTAACAACATCCATGTTGTTTAACTCTCTTACTTGAAAGGGCTCCCCGGACTGGGTATACCCACGGCTCACGCCGCGACGAGTTCCCCCGCCTTGCCCGGCTATGTCCCATATCGGAGGAATAAACATCTCCTTGGGACTCGGGGCCCTACTTGCCTTTCGGCTTTCAGGCTCTCACGCCTCCGACAGCGTGGGCACCCTCCCATGCGCATCTGTCACAAACAAAATTTAATAAATATAATAACAACTTAAATTATATTTCAGTATTGTTGGGTTTCTACCCTAATTGTCCTTAAGTTTGAAGGCTTATTTGTGTTGCGTTCAAAGTCTAGGTTCCAGGATGAAGTCCATTGCTTTTGGAATTTTAATAATAAAGTAGATAATTTGGCAAACTTACGTCTACGATCGATTAGTAAACGGTTTATAGGTTTCGGTACAGAAAGTAATAATCTTCGCATCAGCTTAGTCGATCCTGGACCTCTCAAGTCCTACTTCCTTTTACAGTGTTAATCTAATTGATGATGGCTGTCTCGTTGATCTCTGTTGTATCAGATTTTCTTGTGTTTTTGCAGTTGGTAGATGGGGTAAGTTAATTCCCGGATCTTCCTCTTGGTTGCTCTAACTATACGATATCCAAATCTTGGGTCCACCGGCCAGTGGTTTCAACTGACAGGATGGCTATTCGCCACAAGTCGCTCCATCGTCAGGTAGCTCGTCGAACAGAGCTGACGGATTTTCAATTTTTATTATGGTCTCTCTATGTCTCACTATTGTATTGGATAACGAACAGAAAGTAATAATCTTCGCCTCAGCTTAGTTCATCCTGGACCTCTCAAGTCCTACTTCCTTTTACAGTGTTAATCTAATTGATTCTGACTGTCTCGTTGATCTTTGTTGTTTCAGATTTTCTTGCGTTTTTGCGGTTGATAGATGGGGTGAGTAACTTCCAGACCTTCCTCTTGGTTGCTCTCCAACTATACGATATCCAAATCCTGGGTCTAACGGCAGGTGGATTTCGTCCGACCGGATGGCTATTCGCCACAAGCCGCTCCATCGTCAAGTATCTCTGAGGGATGTGCATCCTTAACGATTTCGCTTGTGTCTCCATTCCTTGGCGCCCCGCATAGCTGGAAAACTTCCTCGACTTGTCACAGTTCCGCTGCTCTCCTTGTTTCGCCCGGAGGCGAAGGTAGGTAGATGTTGATTCCGCGAGGCCTACCGTTGGAATAATCTTCGCCCTTACGGTATTTGTTTAAATAGCTTAAGTGGGAAACACATTTGGATTAGGTAAGCAGACATATTACACGACTTCACTGCAAAGCCATTTAGAAGACACGAGAAAAACTGGATCACTATTAAGAGTATTAAAATCTACAAGAATTATTTTGTTAAAATATAGAAATACTCAAAATACCTCGACAACATGGAAAAAACCTTGTTGATTATGCCAGACGAACTAGAGCAGATGCAGAGGAAAAAAACAAAATCGACCCTACAAATCACTAGGAAAAAAATTTAGACCGCCCATTACTTTTTCAACTCTAGGAATAGTGACCAATCAGCATCACACACAACAAAATGGAAGCAAAACTTGTCAACATTGCTAAAGGAGCTAGAGCATATGAAGAGGTAAAAATACAAAATCGGCTCTGCAAAATCACTAGACAAAAACCGCTCACAACCTATTTGGTAATTTAATTGGGAAAGGTGACACATGCCACACGCACTTAGACCTTCTAGTGGGCCCATTGTGGTGCCTTCCTTGCCCTAAGTTGGTCCTTCAATACTCAACCACTCGACCTTAGAGGTGAATTTGAGGATGTCGGACCAGGGGGTGTCTTGAATTCCAGCCTTCTCAGGCTAGAAATCCGCGAGCTTGGATCCTCGAAATCGAGCGAGTGCCGGGCATGTGCACAAAATGTGCTCCGGGGTCTCATCCTCTTGTTGACAGCAGCGACAGGTGCGGTTGACTGACAGGCCCATCCTGTGCAGATGCTTCTTTAGTATGCAATGCCCGACAGTTTACCGACTAGTAGACGTAGTTTCTGCCTCGACAAGCATTTATAACAAATTTTTCGATTTTGATCATGGGAGACGTTATAAACATTTTTGCCTGCTGGCAGCTTGTTGTACAAGCCAACCTGTTTTTGTGACGGTTATGGGTTATTTGCCTTATCATGGAGAACATCACCGATGGCGCAATAGCAACCGATGGCTTAGGGCCAACAAAGCGCCGAGCCGCTCCTTGCCTCGCCAAAGAATCTGCCCGTTTGTTGCCATGTAATCCTGAATGCCCTTTGATCCTAACTAGCTCAAGAGCATTAGTATTAGAAGCAAGCTCGATAATGCGATGGCATTGGTGAACCACCTCCGAGAGGAGCTTCTGCTTATTTAAGCTCAAAAGAGCTGCTCTGCTATCGCTCAGAATGCGTATAGCTATATTTTGGATTCTGCGTTCCAGTATGGCGATAGCACCATGCATGATGGCTATGACTTCCGCTCCAAAACCTATCACTGTATAGCTTAAACCTAGTACTAGCTAGCACCACAAGCGAAAATCTATCACCTCGAGAACAAGATTGCGGAGAATTTTTGAAGATGTTTGCCCCTTCCCAGTTGTCTGATTTGATTCAAAACCCAGTACCAGATTGTTTAGAGCTAGCATCAGCTAGCACCACTAATTTTAGAGCTAGCGCCTAAACCGTTTCAAAAATATAAACAATTATATTGGAAAGGAAGGCTTTGACGCTGGGCCTCCCATGCTCCGATTGGTTGCAAAACCTAGAACTATATATCTTAGATCTAGCATTAGCTAACCCCACAAGCGAAAAAGCAGGCATCTCAAGAACAAAAGAGCGGCGAATTTTTAAAGATAGTGCCCACTCCCACAGTTGTCAGATTTGATTCAAAACCTAGTACCTGATTGCTTAGAGCTATCACCCGCAAGCACTAACAACTTTAGAGCTAGAACCTTAGCCGTTTCGGAAATATGACCAATTATATGGGGTGGGGTTGGGAGTGGGGTGCAACCCAATCCTTGCTCCGATTGGTCCAAAACCTATCATTATATAGCTTATACCTAGTACCAGCTAGCACCATAAGCGAAAATCTAGCACCTCAAGAACAAAATTGCGAAGAATTTTTGATGTTTGCTTTTTTGCCAGTTGTCTGATTTGATTCAAAACCTAGTACCTGATTGTTTATAGCTAGCACCAGCTAGCACTACCAATTTTAGAGCTAGCGCCTAAGCCGTTTCAGCAATATAAACAATTATATTAGGAGGGGAACCTTGAAGCTAGGCCTCCCATGCTCCAATTGGTTACAAAACCTAGAACTACATATCTTAGATCTAGCATTAGCTAGCTCCACAAGCGAGAAAGCAGGCACCTCAGGAACAGGAGAGCGGCGAATTTTTAACGATATTTGCCCCCTCCCACCTGTCAGTTTTGATTCAAAACCTAGTAACTGATTGCTTAGGGCTATCACTAGCTAGCACTAACAATCTTAGAGCTAGAACCTTAGCCGTTTCGGAAATATGGCCAATTATATGAGAAGGGAGCCAATCCCTCCGTGCTCCGATTGGTTTCAAAACCTAGCCGTATAAAGCTTAAATCTAGCACCACAAGCGAAAAAGCTAGTACCTCAAAAACAAGATGTCGGAGAATTTTTATAGATGTTTGCCCCCTCCCGGTTGTCCGATTTGATTCAAAAGCCAGTAACTGATTGCTTAGAGCTATCACCCGCAAGCACTAACAACTTTAGAGCTAGAACCTTAGCCGTTTCGGAAATATGACCAATTATATGGGATGGGGTTGGGAGTGGGCTGCAACCCAATCCTTGCTCCGATTGGTCCAAAACCTATCATTATATAGCTTATACCTAGTACCAGCTAGCACCATAAGCGAAAATCTAGCACCTCGAGAACAAGATTGCGGAGAATTTTTGAAGATGTTTGCTTTTTCCCAGTTGTCTCATTTGATTCAAAACTTAGTACCTGATTGTTTATAGCTAGCACCAGCTAGCACTACCAATTTTAGAGCTAGCGCCTAAGCCGTTTCAGCAATATAAACAATTATATTAGGAGGGGGAACCTTGACGCTAGGCCTCCCATGCTCCAATTGGTTACAAAACCTAGAACTACATATCTTAGATCTAACATTAGCTAGCTCCACAAGCGAGAAAGCAGGCACTTGAGGAACAGGAGAACGGCGAATTTTTAACGATATTAGTCTTCTCCCACTTGTCAGTTTTGATTCAAAACCTAGTAACTGATTGCTTAGGGCTATCACCAGCTAGCACTAACAATCTTAGAGCTAGAACCTTAGCCGTTTCGGAAATATAGCCAATTATATGAGAAAGGAGCCAATCCCTCCGTGCTCCGATTGGTTTCAAAACCTAACAGTATAAAGCTTAAACCTAGCACCACAAGCGAAAAAGCTAGTACCTCAAAAACAAGATGGCGGAGAATTTTTATAGATGTTTGCCTCCTCCCAGTTGTCCGATTTGATTCAAAAGCTAGTACCTGATTGCTATTGCTTAGAGCTGGCACCAGCTAGCACCACCAATTTTTAAGTTAGCGCCAAAGCTGTTTCGAAAGTATAGCCAACTATATTGGAGGTGGGCACCGCTAGCTCCTGCTTTGTTCCGATTCGCTCTAAAGCCTAGCAGTATATATCTCAGACCTAGCACTACAGGCGAGAAAGCTAGCAGCTTAGAAACAAGATGGCGCTGAATTTATAAATATGTTTGCTTCCCCCCTCTAAATTTTCCGATTTGATTCAAAACCTAATACCTGATTGCTTAGAGCTAGCACCAACTAGCACTATTAATTTTAGAGCTACAACCATAGCCGTTTCGGAAATATGACTAATTATATGGGGGACGGAACAACTTGACGTTGTTCGATAGGCTCCAAAACCTAGCACTATATAGCTTAGACCTAGTACCATAACCAAGAAAGCTAGCACCTTAAATACAAGATGGCGGCGAATTTTTAAAGATTTTTAGCCAGCTGCCCAAGTGCACAGAATGTGCTCCGCCGTCTCATCCTCCTGTTGACACCAGCGTCTGGTGGGGTTGTCTAACAGACCCATCCTGTGCAGATGCTTCCTTAGTATGCAATGCCCGGACAGTATACCCACTAGTAGTTGTAGTTTGTGCCTCGGCAAGCATATGACAAATTTTCCGATTTTGGTCATGGAAGCCCTTATAAACATTTTTGCCTATCGGAAGCTTGTTGTACAAGACGACTTGTCCTTGTCCTTGTGACGGCGGAGAACATCACTGATGGCGCAATAGCATCGGATGGGTCAGGGCCAACAAAGCGCTAAAGCCGCTCCTTGCTTCGTCAAGGAATCTGCCTATTCGTTGCCATGTACTTCTGAACGCCCTTTGATCCTAACCAGCTCAAGGGTATTAGTATTAGAAGCGAGCTCGAGAATGCGATGGCATTGGTGAACCATCCCCGAGAGGAGCTTCTGCTTATTTAAGCTCAAAAGAGCTGCTCTGCTATCGCTCAGAATGCGTATTATTATATTTTGGATACTGCGTTCCAGTATGACGTTAGCACCATGCATAATGGCTATAACCTCCGCTTGGAAGACAGTTACCAGCCTGCCCAGCATAAAACTTTCATAAAGGTCTAGGTCATCAGGGAAGATACCTGCCCCGGTACCTATTTATCTATAGATATTCCCGATCAACCGGGATCATACACATCAACATGAAGTAAAAACATGTCAACATTGCTAGAAGAGTTACACCATATGAAGTAAAGACATCCCAAAATCTACCTTATAAAATTAATAGGTAAAAACTTAGACTGCCCGCTATCTTTTCAACTATAGAAAGTCCCGGTCGAATGAGACCATACACAACAACATGGAAGAAAAACATGTCGACATTGCTAGCAGAGCTATAGCATATCTACCATATAAAATGATTAAGCAAAAACTTAGACCGCCCACAAACTGTTCAACTACAGAAAGTCCTGACCAATCAAGATCATACGCAACAATATGGAAAAAAACAAATCAACAGTGCTAGACAAGGTAGAGCAGATGCATCGGAAAAAAACCCAAAATCGGTCCTACAAAATTACTTGACAGAAATACAGATCGTCCGTTCTCAACTATAAGAATTTCCAACCAACCAGGATCATACACAACAATATGGAAAAAACCATGTCAATATTGCTAGAGCAGCTGGATAGAGCAGTTACAGCAAAGAAAACACAATATCGGCCCTATAAAATTACTAGGCAAAAACTTAGACTGGTCAATTGGGATGATACACAGCAACATGGAGGAAAAACCATGTCAACATTGCTAGAGGAGCTAAAGCATATCAAACGGAAAAATTCCAAAATCTACCCTATAAAATTATTAGTCACAAACTTAGGCCACCCCCTACCTTTTCAACTACAGAAAGTCCCGACCAATCGAGGCCATACACAACAATGTAGAAAGAAAGCATGTAACCTTGCTAAAGGAGCTAGAACAAATGCGGCGAAGAAAGACCAAAATAGGTACTACAAAATCACTGGGCAAAAATTTAGACCGCACACCACCTTTTCAACTATAGAAAATTCCGACCAACTGGGATCATATACAACACCATCAGAAGAAACAGGTCAACATTGCTAGAGAAACTAGAGCATAGGCAACGAAGAAACTTCAAAATCGGCTCTACAAACTCATTGGGCAAACGCTTAAACCGCCAATCACCTCTTTAACCAAAGAATTCTCGGCCAAACGGAAACATACACAACAACATAGAGAAAACCATTGTTTTTGAAGTGTTAGCTTCTTTAATTGAGTGCTAAGTCAGAGCCACCTAGTGCAAGATTTTGAAGCAAATAAATCCGAACGCTGGAGGAGAGGGACTAACGTCAAATTGACATCTCCCGAATTGAACAGGCAATTTTTCTGAAAAGACTTTGGTGCTAGCTCTAAAACTTGGGTGATAGTTGGTGCCAGTTTTGAGCAGTCAGACGCCGAGCTTCAATTTTTTTGAACAACTTGTGGAGGTTGACATCTAATTTTTAGAAGTTCGCTGTCATATTGTTTTTGAGGTGCTGGGTTTATAGAGTGCTAGGTCAGAACCACCCAGTGATAGGTTTTGGAGCAAATAAATTCGAGCGCGGGAAAAGGAAAGCTGGTGTCATGTCGACCCCTCCCGAAATGAACAGGGAATATTGCCGAAAAGGCTTTGGTGCTAGCTTTAAGACTTGTGTGACTGTTGGTGCTAGTTTTTAGTAATCGGATGCCTGAGTCTCAATTTTTTTGAACAACTTGGGGGGTAGAGGAAGGGGGTTGACGTCTAATTTTTGGAAGTTCGTTGACATGTTGTTTTTGAGGCGCTGGGTTTTTTAATTGAATGCTAAGTCAGAGCCACACAGTGCTAAATTTTGGAACAAATAAATACGAGCGCGGGAAGAGGAGAGCTGGCGTCAAATCGACTCCTCCCGAAGTGAACAGGCAATATTGCTGAAAAGGCCTTTGTGCTAGCTCTAATACTTGGGAGATAATTGGTGCTAGTTTTTAGCAGTCAGGTGCCCAAGTTTCAATTTTTTTGAACAACTTTTGTGGGCTGGGGAGGGGCTGATGTATAATATTTCGAAGTTCCCTGACATATTGTTTTTGATGTGCTAGCGTTTTTAATTGAGTGCTAGGTCAGAGCTATCCAGTGCAAGGTTTTGGAGCAAATAAATCTGATCGCGGGAGGAGGAGGACTGGCGTCAAATTGACCCCTTCAGGATTGAACGGGCAATATTTCTGAAACGACTTTGGTGCTAGCTCTAAAACTTGGGTGAGAGTTGGTGCTAGTTTTTAGCAGTCAGATGGCCGAGCTTAAATTTTTTTGAACAATTTGTGGGGGTGTGGAGGGGGGTTGACGTCTAATTTTTAGAAGTTCGCTAACATATTGTTTTTGAGGTGCTGGCTTTTTAATCGAGTGCTAGGTCAGAGCCCCCCAGGGATGGATTTAGAGCAAATAAATACGAGCGCGGAAGGAGGGGGTTGATGTCTAATTTTTGGAAGTTTGCTGACATGTTGTTTTTGAGGTGCTGGCTTTTTTAATTGTGTACTATGACAGAGCCATCAGTGCTGGGTTTTAGAGCAAATAAATATGAGCGCGGGAGAGTGGAGAGCTGGCGTCAAATTGACCCCTCCCGAATTGAACAGGCAATATTTCTGAAAAGACTTTGGTGCTAGCTTTAAGACTTGGAAAATAGTTGGTGCTAGTTTTTAGCAATCATATGCCCGAGCTTCAATTTTTTAGACAATCTGTGGAGGCTGGTAGGGGGTTGACGTCTTATTTTTAGAAGTTTGTTGACATATTGTTTTTGAGGTGTTGCCTTTTTTAATTGAGTACTAGGTCAGAGCCACCCAGTGCTGGGTTTTGAAACAAATAAATATAAGCGCGGGAGGAGAGGGGGAGCTGGCGTCTAATTCACCCCTGCCGAATTGAACATGCAATATTTCTGAAACGACTTTGGTGCTAGCTTTAAGACTTGAAAGATAGTTGGTGCTAGTTTTTAGCAGTCAGATGCCCGAGCTTCAATTGCATGGAATAATTTGTGAAGGCGGGTAGGGGCTTGACGTCTAATTTTTAGAAGTTTGCTGACATATTGTTTTTAAAGATCTAGCGTTTTTAATTGAGCGCTAGGTCAGAGCCACCCAGTACTAGGTTTTGGAGCAAATAAGTTCGAGCGCGGGAGGAGGTTGCTGGCGTTAAAATGACCCCTCTTGAATTGAACAGGCAATATTTCTAAAAAGGCTTTGGTGCTAGCTTTAAAACTTGGGTGATAGTTGGTGCTAATTTTTAGCAGTCAGATTCCCGAGCTTCAATTTTTTTAAACAATTTGTGGGGGAGGAGAGGGGGTCGACGTCTAATTTTTAAAAGTTCGCTGACATATTGTTTTTGAGGTGCTGGGTTTTTTAATTGAGTGCTCGGTAAGAGCCACCTAGTGCTAGGTTTTAGAGCTAATTAATCCCTGCGTCAACTTTAAATTTTTTAAACAACTTGTGTATTATGGGAAAGTGGGCTGACGTCTAATTTGTGGAAGTTCGTTGACATTTTGTTTTTGAGGTGCTACCTTTTTTAATTGAGGGCTAGATCATGGCCACCCAGTACTAGGTATTGGAGCAAATAAATCCGAACGCGGGAGAAGAGGGGTTGGCGTCAAATTAACCCCTACCGAATTAAACAGGCATTAATTATGAAACCACTTTGGTGCTAGCTCTGAAACTTGGGCGCTAATTGGTGTTAATTTTTAGCAGTCAGATGCCCGAGATTAAGTTTTTATAAATGACTTGCGGGGGTGTGGGACTGGGCTGACTTTGGTGCTAAATTTATGATTTGGGTGATAGTTGGTGCTAGTTTTTAGCAGTCAGATGCACAAGTTTTAATTGCTTTGAATAACTTGTGGGGACAGAGGAGGGGTTGCCGTCTAATTTTTGGAAGTTCGTTGAGATACTGTGTTTAAGGTGCTAGTTTTCTTAATTGAAAGCTATCTCAGAACCACCCAGTGCTGGGTTTTGGTGCAAATATATACGAGCGGAGGGGGGGCTGCGTCAAATTGAACCCTCCTGAATTGAACAGGCAATATATTTCTGAAATGACTTTGGTGTTAGCACTAAGACTTGGGCGATAGTTGGTGCTAGCTCTCAGCAGTCAGATGTTCAAGTTTCAATTGCTTTGAATAACTTGTTAGGATGGAGGAGGGGCTGCCGTCTAATTTTAGGAAAATCGCCGACAGTGTGTTTGAGGTGTTAGCTTTTTTAATTGAATGCTAAATCAAACTCAGCCAGTGCTAGGTATTGGAGCAAATAAATCCGAGCGCGGGAGGAGACGGGCTGGCGTCAAATTGACCCCTACCGAAATAATCAAACAATATTTCTGAACCGACTTTGGTGCTAGCTCTAAGATTTGGGTGATAGTTGGTGCTAGTTTTTAGCAGTCAGATACCCGAGTTACAATTTTTTGGAGCAACTTATGCGGGATGTGGCAGGGAGCTGATGTCTAATTTCTGGAAATTTGCCAACAAATTGTTTATGAGGTGCTAGCTTTTTTAATTGAGAGCTAGGTCAGACCCACTCAGTGCTACGTTTTGGAGCTAATAAATCCGAGCGCCCAACTTTTAATTTTTTAAATAAAATTGCGGGGGATGGGGAAGGGCTGACGTCCAATTTGTGAAAGTTCGTCGACATATTGTTTTTGAGGTACTAGCTTTTTCAATTGAGGGCTAGGTCAGGGCCACCCAGTGCTAAGTATTGGAGCAAATAAATTCGAGTGGAGAGGAAAAGGACTGGCGTCAAATTAACCCTTGCCGAATTGAACAGGCAATATTTCTGAAACGACTTTGGTGCTAGCTCTAAGACTTGGGTGATAGTTGGTGCTAGTTTTTAGCAGTCAGATGCTCGAGATTCAATTTTTTTAAATAACTTGTGGGGGTGTGGGAGGGGACTGACGTTTAATTTTTGGAAGTTTACCGACATATTGTTTTTGACCTGCTAGCATTTCTAATCGAGAGGTAGATCAGAGCCACCCAGTGCTAGGTTTTGGAACAAGTAAATTCTATCACGGGAGGAGGGGGAGGTGCTAGCTTTTAGCAGTCAGATGCCCAAGTTTATATTGCTTTGAATAACTCGTGGGGATGGAGGAGGGGCTGCCGTCTAATTTTTGGAAATTCGCTGACATTGTGTTTGAGGTGCTAGCTTTTTTAATTGAATGCTAAATCAAAGTCAGTCAGTGCTAGGTATTCTAGCAAATAAATCCAAGCGCGGGAGGAGACGGGCTGGCGTCAAATTGACCCCTACCGAAATTATCAGACAATATTTCTGAAACGACTTTGGTGCTAGCTCTAAGCTTAGGTGATAGTTGGTGCTAGTTTTTAGCAGTCAGATATTCGAGTTTCAATTTTTTGAACAACTTACGGGGGATGTGGGAAAGGGCTGACGTATAATTTTTGGAAATTGAACATGCAATATTTCTAAAACCACTTTGGTTCTAGCTCTAAGACTTGTGTGCTAATTGGTGCTAGTTTTTAGCAGTTAGATGCCCGAGATTTAATTTTTTGAATAACTTGTGGGAGTGTGGGAGGGAGCTGACGTTTAATTTTTGGAAGTTCGTCGACATGTTGTTTTTGACGTGCTAGCTTTTTTAATCGAGGGCTAGGCCAGAGCTTTCCAGTGCTAGGTTTTGGAGCAAGTAAGTTTGATCACGGGAGGGGGGAGGGCGTCAAATAACCCTTTTCAAATTGTACAGGCAATCCTTTAGAAACAGCTATGGTGCTAGCTTAAAGGCTTGGGTGCTAGCTGGTGCTAGCTCTTAGCATTTAACTGCTTGAGTTTCAATTTTTTTGAACACCTGTTGGAGAGGAGAAGGGTTAGCGCCAAGTTTTGGAAATTCGCCACCATTTTGTTTTAGAGGTGCTAACTTTTTCAATTTGCGGTTAGATGGTCCAGGCGTCGCCGTGGATCAATGTAGTAAGCGTAAGACTACGGATCCCAAGGTCCCGGGTTCAAATCCCAACACGGCCGACTGCTTGAAAAATGGCAGGTGAGCATTTTTCACAAAAATTACGCCCTCGTTCGGATGAGAGGTTAAATGGTGTGTGAGTGTTGTCACGCACGTTAAAGATCCCTACCTTGCCTGGAACGGCAAGGGTTCGGCAAAATTCTAAATTTTCAGGCAACAAAAAACTCGCCTCCTGGCCAATGTAGTACCTTCGGGTGGAGCATTGGAAATGTAAATGAACGGTTAGATGGTCCTAGGTCAGAACTACCGAATGCTATGTTTTAGAGCAAGTCCTAGCACGGTAGGGAAAGGGGACTGGCGTCGATTTGCCTGTCCTCCCTCCCGCATTAAATAGACCATATGAAAGGGCTTAGTTGCTAGCTCTAAGACTTGGGTGGTAGCTGGAGCTAGTTATAAGCATTGACGTGCTAGGGTGTAGTTCAAATTGGCTCACGGGGAGGGTGGGAGAAGGGGGGCAACTTACCGGATCTTTAAATTTGAACGCGCAGTTAATTTTCTGTAGGTTTTGTATCTATTAGTATTTTTTTTAGGTAGTTGTTCTTAACTTTCAGTAAAAATCTCCAAGACTTTGATGTTAAATCAAAAGCTTCCCGTACTACAAATCTGCAATATGTTACACTAATGAGTATATTTGATTTAGGGGCACATTAAAGCGACTGGAGTCGTTAACTTCACGCAATTAGCCATTTTGATGAGGTCGGTATGCGGCGTCTCCGACAGCACTAATTTAACGACGCAAGACACTCGAAATTATCACAAAATGGTTTTTAAGTTTAGCAATTTTTCTCGTAACTCATTTCCTTTACGCTAAACGTCAAAAATTGACAGATGTATGGTGCTTTAACGCACTTGCATGAAAGTGTAAATTATTTTACTTTAAGCGTTAGGATGTCAGGAATGCCTGTAAATCAGTCGGGAATTTAGGGACAAGACTGGAACACGAAACTGCCTGTAGTTATTAGTCACGTCTTGAGTTTAAATAAATTTGGAAGACAAAAGAATGTACGTCGGTACACCGAGGTTTTTATAGTTTAAAGTTGAATGTCTAGTTGTAATTTTAACCAAGCAGTCTTCAAGGGGTTGGTAAGGCGAATTTGTGTCTATCCAAATGTATTGCACCATCTCGTGAGAAGAAACCCCGAACCAAGATCGATAGAGGGATCAGGAGTAATAGAAGAGGCCCGTTTTTACACACCCTATCCATCCGCTTCATTCCGGGAACCTCTCGCGAACGATATCACATCCCCACTTGAACTATACAGACCATTCTCGTTAGCCGACTATTATCAAGCGGCCGCTGACAAATTTCCTAACAAGAAATCACGTAAATTTTCATAAAAAGGCGTTTATTTTAAACTTAAACTAACAATGATATGACGTACAAGAGTTCCTACAAGAAATTAAATGTATGCCAAATTGGAGTCCATCGAGTTGCCCCCCCCCCTCTCCCCCAGTTGCCCAATTTGAACGAAAACTAGCACCTGATTGCCCAGAGCTAGCACCAGTTAGTACCACCAATTTTAAAGCGAGCGCCTAAACCGTTTCGGAAATATAGCCAATTATACGGGGAGGGGAGTGGAACATGACGCTAGGCCTCCTCATGCTCCGAATCGCTGCAAAACCCAGCAATATATATTTTAGATCTAGCATTAGCTAGCTCCACAAGCGAGAAAGCAGGTACTTCTTGAACAAGAGTGCGGCGAATTTTTAAAGATATTTGCCCTATCCTCCCAGTTGTCAGACTTGATTCAAAACCTAAAACCTGATTGCTTAGAGCTAGCATCTGCTAGCACTAACAATTTTAAAGCTAGTACCTTAGCCGTTTCGGAAATATGGCAAATTATTTGGGGGGGGGGGGGGTTTGAGAGTATTTATCCGTGCTCCGATTGGCTCCAAAACCTAGCACTATATAGCTTAAACCTAGTACTAGCTAGCACCACACGCGAATATCTACCACCTCAAGAACAAGGTAGCGGAGAATTTTTAAAGATGATTGCCCCCTCCCACTTGTCCGATTTCATTCAAAACCTAGTACCTGATTGCTTAGAGCTAGCACAAGCTAGAACCACCAATTTTAAAGCTAGCGCCTAAGCCGTTTCGGAAATATAGTCAATTATATTGAGAGAGGGGTCTTGACGTTAGGCCGTCCCATGCTCCCATTAGCTACAAAACCTAGAACTATATATCTTAGACTTAGCATTAGCTAGCCCCACAAGCAAGGTAGCAGGCACCTCAAGAACAAAAGAGCGGTAAATTTTTGAAGATATTTTCCCCCTGCCAGTTGTCAGATTTGATTCAAAACCTAGTACCTGATTGTTTAGTGCTATCACCAGCTTACACTAATAATCTTAGAGATAGAACCTCAGCCGTTTCAGAAATATGGCCAATTATATAAGGGGGAGCCAACCCCTGCATGTTCCGATTGTATCCAAAATCTAGCACTATATAGCTTAAACCTAGTACCAGCTGGCACCACAAGCAAAAATCTAGTATCTCAAGAACAAGATGGCAGAGAGTTTTTGAAGGTATTTGCCTTCTCCCAGTTGTCCGATTTGATTTGAAACCTAGTACCTGATTGCTTAGAGCTAGCACCACCAAATCTAGAGCTAGCGCCTAAGCCGTTTCAAAAAAATAACCAATGATATTGGTGGTGGTGGTGGGGCTTGACGCTAGTCTTCCCCGTGCTCGGATTGGCTGCAAAACCTAGAACTATACATCTTAGATCTAGCTTTAGCTAGTCCCACAAGCGAGAAATAAAGCATCTCCAGAACAAGAAGAGAGCGGCGAATTTTTAAAGATATTTGCCCCCCCTTTAAAAGATTTGATTCAAAACCTAGTGCCTGACTGCTTAGAGCTATCACCAGCTAGCACTACCAATTTTAGAGCTAGAACCTTAGCCGTTTCGGAAATATGGCCAATTATATTAAAGAGGGGAATTTAAGCTAACTCCTCCCGTGCTCCGATCGGCTTCAAAACCTACCACTATATAGCTTAAACCTAGCACCAGTTAGCACTACAAGCGACAAAACTAGCATTTTAAGAACAAGATGGCGGAGATTTTTTAAAAATGTTCACCCCCTCCCAGTTGTCCGATTTTATTCAAAACCTATTACCTGATTACTTAGAGCTAGCACCAGCTACCACCACCAATTTTTGAGCTAGCGCCTAAGCCGTTTCGAAAATATAGCCAATTATATTGGGGAGGAATAACACTAGCACCTTCTGTGCTCCGATTCGCTTCAAAGCCTAGCACTATATAGCTTAGACCTAGCATCAGCTAGCACTACAAGCGAGAAAGCTAGTACCTTAAGAACAAGATAGCAGTGAATTTTTAAAGATGTTTGCTCCCCACTCCTAATTCTGCGATTTGATATAAAACCTTGTATCCAATTGCTTAGAGCTAGCACCAGCTAGCACTACCAGTTTTAGAGCTAGAACCGTAGCGTTTTGGAAATATAGCTAATTATATTGGGGAGGGGGAACTTGGCGCTAGCCGCCCTCCTCCTCCCGCCGTTCTCCAATTGGGTTCAAAACCTAGCACTATATAGCATAGATCTAGCACCATTAGCAAAAAGTTAGCACCTCGAAAACAAAATTACGGCGAATTTTTAAAGATTTTTAGTCAGTCCCACCAGCTGTCCGCTTTGATTTAAAACCCAGCACCTGACTGTTTAGAGCTAACACCAACTAGCCCCACAAATTTTAGAGCTAGCACTTACGCCATTTTAGAAATAGGTTAATTATTACGTGGGAGAGCTTAACGCTAGGTCTGATTGACTTCAAAACCTAGCACTATATAACTTAGACCTAGTCTCAGCTAGCATCATAGGCGAAAAAGTTAGCATCTCAAAAATAAGATGGCGGCGAATCGGCATAGGGCACCTACTCTTTCCTTAATACTGGCAGACACCCGCTAATCAACCTATTTTCAATACTCAAAAATTCTCCTCTGATTTCCCGTTAAGACCATACCCTTCCCCGTCTGAGCTTCCCCAATCTCACCTTTTCTTAATGGTTCACCTTCTCCTACTCTATATTTTCTTCTTGTATTATTTGATTTGCTACATCCTTAATTAGATCCCATTCCTCCACTCCCATATTTTCTAACACCATCGGAAAATCCCTCCCCAACGCCGTCCATTTTTCCAAAAGTTTTGCCCTTGTTACACTTCTACACTCCTACCCGCAGTCATACAAGATATGCCTCATATCTTCTATTCCTCCCCCATATGCGCACTTCTCCCTGCCCTCCTGTAATTTACACTTATTCAGGTATTCACCATGGTTGCCAGTAAGCAGTTGTGTTAGCCGATAAGCGCATGGTGTCCCTTCCCCCCTTTACCTTGGTATTAATTCGAGGATCTATCTACCTATCTTCTCCTTTTCTCATAAGCTTTGCCACTCCATCTCCTCCCTCGCGTGCCTCCACTTCTTTATTTCAATCTTGAAATCCGTCACACCTCCTCTCCTCCCCCTAACCCTCCTTGCCTTTGTAACCAAGTCTCAACTCCTCTTCCTTTTTTTTATCCCACACCTGAGTTTAATTCTCCAACCCTGTTCCAGTGCCATTTCCATTTCCTGAATCCTAACCACCCATAGCACCTTACTTCCAGCATTACCAACTCTCATATCTCCCTCGCTAGATTACCCACCGTGTCTACCGCTCTCCTTCCCTGCCTGAAACCAAACTTGTTCTCATTGAACAATCCTCTAGATTTCATGTGATGGTGGTACCCACAATCTCTTTTTGAGAGCACTTCTATCTTCCCCCTTTTCAAAATTTTGGGAAATACCCTTTCTCTTACGCACTGACTGATTAAAGTTCTCAAAGACTTATCATAATGCCTATCCAATCTTTTTACCACCTCCTAAGTTGCACCATCCTCCCCTGGTGATGTGTCTTTCCTGCAGTCCTTCAGTACTCGTTCCAGTTTAGATCTACTTATTTCCCTCATTTCCCTTTACTCCTGCTGTTCCTACCATCTTCCCAATCTTTCGATCTTACCCCTCCTCCTCAACATCGCCTCTCCTGGTTCCGTGACTGGGAAATAAATCTCCATAAAATAATTTCTCTTTTTCTCCTCATTTGTAGTATGACTTCCATCATCCCCTTAACATTTACGTCACCAGGTAACCGACCCTACTCTTTAACCCTTCTATACATCCCTCCCCATGATCCCCGTTTATCGTGTCTACCTCTCTCCCCAATTCCCTCTCCTTTGCCTCTTTTATCCTATTTTTGTACTCTTTTCTTAACTCCAGTTATTGCCTTTTCGTTATTTACCTCATTTACATATTTCTCCCTTTCCTCACTCTTCCTCTGAGCTCCTCCAACTCCTAGGTCCACCAACCTTCTCCTTCTACATTTACCCACCTTTTAACGTTTCAATAGTGCCCTATACACCTCCTGTAGGCTCTTTGCTCTAACCTCCACCTCTCCCACATACTTCTAACTCCTTCTCTCGTAATCCATTCTTTAAACTTTTTCCAGTCCACACCCCACCTTCTTTGATCCACCGACCTTCCTCCCCTAAACATTTTAGGTTCCGTTGATCGCCGAAATATGCAATTAATATTCGTTTAAATTGTTCCCATTCGTCTACGTCTTCGCGACTGGTTATTAGCGTTAGTGCCCTTCCGGTTAGTTTACTGGTAATGAGGCGGATTAGTAAAGTGTTTCTGTCGTTATCGCCTGGCTTGTAAAAGGTCTTTAAAAATATTTCGAAAGCCGAAATGTAATTACTGAGTAAGCAGGTGTCATTTCCATTGAATGGCGGTATCATTTCGAGGTACAGCTTCATTTCATTAGTCATCTTGGCTGAGGTAATATTTGGGTAATTTTAAAAAGTAAAAATTTTTTTTTTGAAAAATATTGCACTGTGGTCGCTGGTAAATTCTTCCTCATTCAAAACCCTCCGCTGAATCATCTTTACTTGTTTAGTTAGCAGAAGATCGACCTATGACTCACAATGCGTGGTGTGGAATGATGGGAGATCTTTTGCCTTATTTTAAATATTTATCCCACACCCCCAAGTTGGGTGCTTTGAATTAATATCACCTGCAATCACCACCCTTTCCCCAACCAGATCGCTTTCCCAGCCCCTCCTCGCCAAAAATCTGCTCCCTTATCCTGACCTCCAAGTTTATTATATATATTAATGAAATATATACGTCCTTCCTCGCTTCCACTGAACTGTTACAATATTTCCCGTTATAAAGTCCATCCTCCTTTGAAACCTTCTCAACCCATCCCGCACAATTATTAAAGATTTAACCATTCTCTTTCCCTTAAACAGCTTAAACCCCTCTGGCGGCTCATAATGCCAATACGGCTCCTGCACCAGACCGACGTCGATTCTTTGTTCCGTAACAAAACGGTTTACTTTGTAATCAATCTCATTGGCGTTTCACAAATAATATAAAAGTTATCAAACGTAATTATTTGATGAAGTATAACGAAGATTTATCACACTAATATGTATAACCTTGAATGATCACAACTGTTGGTTTTAATTGATTAAAAAATAAGTCCACTTTTGTAAACTGGTATTTTAACGTAGAATGGAAATTTGAAATAAAACTAGGAAGTATTTAATACAGTTAATTGCAATGGAAATGAGATTTTGATAAGCGCTATTTGACAATAACCGCAGCAAGTATAATTTGTTTTTTTTATCTTATAGCATATTGAAATATTAGTAACTTAAGCTAGAATAATTTTATAAAAACAATTTGCGAAGGGATAATTTTCTGCTAATTTTGAGGTGAGAGTTCAAAGCATTTTGACCTTTACTATATTATCTGTCCAGCGTTGTTGACCAATTTCTCTAACAGCCGGTGAATAAAGAAGGATAAGGATTATCCCGAGAAATTTTATAGAGAATTTTTGTAACGCCCAGAGAAGAGGTTTTTATTCTGTAATTGTTAACAAGGGTAGGTGAGGATTGTTAAGCTAAAGGTATAACTGTTTTACACGTATTATGTATATTTCTTGAATGTAGGAAATTCTTTAGATAATGTGTATAAAAAAATTTAAATGTATATATGTTTTTTGAGATTTCTGTGTTTCATTTCATTTTCGTAGATTCCACAGCATAATTTTTATTGATCTAGCCAGGCTAAGAAAAGGACACTGTAAGAGAGTAATTTCTATAGCATCCTCATTAATACTGTACCCAAGTCACAGCATTAATTTAAGTGGTCCCCAAATACGTAGGTCAGTCACAGCAAAATTAGCGGTGCTCAACGACAGGAGGCCTAGTCACAGCATATTTAGTGGCACTCCAACACGAGGCAATATCACAGCAATATATATATATATATATATATATATATATATATATATATTTGTATGACAAGACATTGCGTTGTACCGCCGCTAAAAGAGTGAGTAGGAGCGCCACTAATTAATGTTGTAACAGGTACAGCTTGCTGTATTAATGAGAATGTAATATCTTCCTGCTCCTTTTCTTTACCTGACTATCTCCACCGAAATTATACTGAGGAATTAACAAAGATGAAATAAAACACAGATACATCTATGCATTCAAAAACATTTTTGCTTTTATACAAAAAAATTCTCTCATATTATAAAATAAATTACAGTTTAAGTTCATACATAAAATTATTTTTAGTCTACCTATTTACTAAAATAATTCTTACCTAACCTTTGTTGAGAATTACAGAAGTCAAATCTCTTGTTAGTTACAAAAAATCATCTTAATTTGGTTGTGAATAATTTACCCATCTTTTATTACCCAGTTCGTGAGTATAATTGGCCAATGATGCTCCGCAGATAACTTAGCAAGGGTCAAAATGCGTCAAATTCTGTCCTCAAAATTTGCTGGCAATTATCTGCGTACAAAAAAAATTATATGATTAAAAACTTATGTTAGCTTATAAATATTTGAATATCTTTATCAGTACAAACAAAGAATTATAATTTATACTTGCAAAACAGCGCTTATTAAAATCTCATTTCCATTTCAAATCTCCATTTAGAATATTGGTTATTTTTCAAGGTGCATTCACTTTCAATTTATTAAACTCAGCAATAGCCCTCGCATCTGGGTTATTTATGTCGAAGATAATTTAGAAATTATTATGCTTCATAATTATGCCTTATGTAGTGAGTTATGAATTGCTCAAACTTATACGTTCAAATCTTTACTCAAACCTACATGGTCGATCTCGTAAAAATAAATGAATGTTACATATTGTTTGGTTTAAGAAATAATGACTTCCGTTTTTATTCATATCCAGTTTATATACGAAAATTACCTTTATACGTTACTCTCCAGATCCTTCCCGATCTGTATTGACTTGATCACACACAGGTGAGGATTCCGCGGTCGATATGATTTACGACTGTCGTAAGCGTCGCCGATCCTTTTCTAACGCACGAGGTTAATGTGCTGCCGGCTCCTCCTTTGTAATACGCAAATCTATTGAACAGCGTTGTTATCTTATCTCGGTTTTGTTTTATGACTTTCCTAAAAGCGCGTTCTTGATATTGGGGCGTTTATCCACTTATAGAAAATAATTGACTTTTACAACATTTCTTAGTAACATGACGCATTCGAAAGTTCTAGAATTAATGTCTTATTTAAAACTCATAAGGTGAAATTAAATATTATCTACACACTGAATTTGCATTCTAATAAAAGTACGGATTTCAGTATTTTGAAACGCATTTTAAGGTATCTTTAACAAGAATGAATATTTTTATTTTTGGTTTTAAACAATCTACACACGTAAATCAATTACATAATTAATGTTGTACACCCAAATTCTATAATTACCATACAAAGAGAAGTATACGGGATAAATTAAAATATTTAATTGTTTTACCCTGTATAAATACAGGCGTATTTTATTGCCACTGAAAAGCAAAGTCATTCATTTTACTGCCTGCGACTCGTCCTACAACTACAGCACACCATTGTGAGCGAATGCTACTTGAAAAACCAAAGCTTAAAAAATTCTCTTCGTAAAAGTAAGAATCGTGTGCATATTTTATTCCCTTATAGTGTTATAAACCTACCACTTACGGTATAATTTCAACTTCCTCGCGTCGCCTGACCTTGAGCGTACAGCATTTTGTCTATAAATTCGGCTGCATCGAGTGCTATCACAAGTGAAACCCACAAGCTAATAAAGCCAAGCTAGGAGCTTACCTGTTTTTTTCTGAATACCAAGGCTGTCTTTGGTGTCTTAGGTCCGAGTCATCGGCTGGGGTTTCCATATTTTATCAGCGACGAAGTGAAGTACCTGTGCGGTAGCAAAACACAATTGTTTGTAGGTAGTGGGAGAAAGTACGGGAATTAAAAGGATCACTTCGCCGAACTTAACCACACATACGTCCGATTTCGTGTAGCGGCAAAAGTCAAGCGCCCTCTTTGTTCTTACTAACTATAGTAACGTTTCCATGACCAACCGCGCTAGCCACAGTCACATTCTCTTAGTCTGGGAACGCAAACGTATGCCGTGACACTTAGATAAGATTGACAAAATGTCAAACGTAATTGTAAGTTACGTTGATTTATAGTTGTGCAACGCTAGTGAGTTATTTAAGCAAACATTAGTTAATAGAAAGAATTTATTAATTTCAGTTAGTTAAATGAGCTTAAGCGCAAAAATATCCTGTAAGCTTTGGTAGATCACATTAATAACGTATGGATTTCGTTATAATATTATAGTAAGACACAGAAATAAACAGGAAGGCACCTAATTTATATTAAATACTACAACCAGTAATAAAGATCGGAACTTTACACTCTTCGTATTAATTTAGAAAAGTACCAATTTCGGTAAATAGCCAGCCTAGAAAAGCGTATTCGTAAAAATTCACGCAAGTTTCAAAAACAAGCCATTGAATCGTTCGCAGCGTTAGTGTTAAACATTGCTTACTACCAACTGATCATGAGTAACTTAAAATCACCCGTAAAGCACTAATTCAAATTTTATTTCATAGCTTGTCTTCAAACCGCATCCAAAGGAAGAAAGGCGTATTCTCCATTAAGCCACGCAGACTCAGTATCACTAGATTCCGAAAATGACAACGACAACCACAGCCGATCCTTAATTCTTAGTAAGCAAACACATCCTAGGTTGGTACCATCTAACACGAAGCGTGAGTAATCATTTCTAACTTTGCAGCAACTTAAGTCCTGCGTTGATAACAGGAACGGCCATTTTGGAAATGAAACCGCTGTGGGATGAGTTCCATTCATTAGGAACCGAAATGATAGTTACAAAAGCCGGAAGAAGAATGTTTCCGACGTTTCAAGTGAGAATATGCGGACTTGAGCGCCATACTCAGTACCTACTTATGATGGATTTTACGCCAGTCGATGATAAGAGATACCGGTATGCGTTTCATAGGTAAGACAAAGATGCCTGTTTAAACCAAAAATAAAATTCTTTGTATAGCTCAAGCTGGGTTGTTGCTGGGAAAGCAGATCCTATTTCGCCACCAAGGCTTCACTTGCACCCAGACAGTCCGGCCACTGGAGACCAATGGATGAAGCAAGTTGTTTCGTTTGACAAGTTGAAGTTAACCAATAATCAGTTAGATGATAACGGACATGTATGTATTGTAGATTTATTAGTAGGAGTTTAAGGTGTCCCATGTCATTTCTTAAATCTAGCTGGCAAAAGCATAGGAATAGGAGCTGAATTATCTTGAACGCATGCGCTGCTCACTGAAGCATAAGAGGTTCTTTTCTATTTCTACTAGTATTTTTTTCTTCCTTGAGCGTTGACGGAAAGAGCATAGGAAAAGAAGTTGGATTATCTACGTACGCGTGCGCTGTTCACTAAGGAACATAAACTGTCTTTATATTTCTCTTTTTTCTTGAATATTCTTGAAAAAAGCATAGAAATAGGAGTCGCATTATTTATGTAAGCATACGCAGATCACTTAAGAACATAAGCTGCTCTTCTACTACAATTCACTACCGTTCTTCCTGTATGTTGGAAGAAAAAGTATAAGAATAGGAGTTGAATTATCTACGTGCGCATGCGCTGCTCACTAAGTAACATAAGATATTGTTCTATTATAATAATATTTATTCTCTTTTGAATACTGTTAAAAAAGCATAAAAATAGGAATTGAATTATCTACGCACGCATGCGCTACTCGCTAGCCGGTCTCTTATTATAAGCGATACCTGTTTTTCTTTACTGTCGGGAAAAGGCATAGGAGTACGAGTTAAATCATTCACGTACGTACCGCTGTTCAATAAGGAACAAAACCTGTTCGTTAATTTAATTAATATCTCTTCCTTTTTGAATGCTGTTGGAAAAGCATAGGAATAGGAGCTGACTTATTTGTATACGTATGCGTAGAAAAACCATGCAACATAAGCTACTCTTTTACAATAACTAATACGAGTTCTTCCATGTATATCGGTGGTAAAAGCATAGGAATGGGAGTGGAATTAGATACAAACCCATGCGCTGTTTACTAAGCAACATACGCCGTTCTTTATTTCAGTTAACGTCTCTTTTCTTATATGTTGTTGAAAACCATAGGAATAGGAGTTGAATTATCTACGTAGGAATGCGCTACTCACTAGGAACATAAGCAATACCTATATGTTAACCAATATTTCTTTTTCGTTGATTGTTGTTTGAAAGGGCATGGGAATAGGAGCCGAATTATCTACATACGCATGCTCTGGCCCCTAAGAAATATAATCTATCCTTTTATTATAATTAATACATGAAAAACAGGAACATGGAGGTGGATTATTTACGTACGCATGCGCTGCTCACTAAGAAACAAAAGATTTTCTTGTACTATAATAAATACCTGCCCAACTTTGATTGTCGGCGGAAAAGCATAGGAGTACGAGTTGAATTATCGACGTACGCATGCACTATTTACCAAGGGTTTTTATTTTAATTTATATCCTTTGTTTTTAAATGTTGTTGGAAAAATCATAGAAAGACAAGTTGTATTATCTACGTACGCATGCGCTGTTTACAAAAAATCATAGCCTGTTCTTTATTTCTATTAGTATCTCTTCATAGGAATAGGAGTTGAATTATTTATGTTACGCATGCGCAGTTCATTAAAAATCACGAGCTGTTCGTTTATTTAAATTGTCTTCTTGCTTAAATATTGTTGTGAAAAGCATAGGAATAGGAGTTGAATCATTTGGGTACGCATGCGCAGCTCACTAAAAAATATAAGCTGTTTTTTTATTATAATTATCTAATAATCAATTAGATGACAATGGACACGTGTGTGTTGTAGATTTGCTAGCAGGAGCTTAAACTGTTCCATTTCATTAAAATTAATGTTCTTCTTTGAATCTCAGTGAAAAAAGCATAGGAATAGGAGTTGAATTATCTTGTACGCAAGCGTTGCTCACAATTAATAATTTTTCTTCCTTGCACATTGGACGAAAAAGCAAAGGAATAGGAGTTGAATTATTTTTGTACGCACGCGTAGATCACTAAAAAGCTTAAGCTGTTCTTTTATTTTAGTAAATCTCTTCTTCGGTGGTAAAAGCATAAGAATGGGAGTTCAATTATCCATGTATGCATGCGCTGCTCACTAAGGAACATAAGCTCTCCCCATATCCTATTTAGATAAAGTTGTAAAAAGCATATGAATAGGAGTTAAATTATTTAGTACGCATGCGTTGCTCACAATTAATAATTTTTCTTCCTTGCACGTTGGACGAAAAAGCAAAAGAATAGGAGTTGAAATATTTATGCACGCATGCGTAGATCACTAAGAAGCTTAAGCTATTCTTTTATTTTAGTAAATCTCTTTTTCGGTGGTAAAAGCATAAGAATGGGAGTGCAATTATCCATGTATGCATGCGCTGCTCACTAAGGAACATAAGCTCTTCTCATATCCTATTTAAATAAAGTTGTAAAAAGCATAGGAATAGAAGATAAATTATTTAGTACGCATGCGTTGCTCACAATTAATACTTTTCTTCCTTATACGTTGGACGAAAAGCATAGGAATAAAAGTTGAATTATTTATGTACGCATGCGTAGATCACTAAGAACCTTAAGCTGTTTTCTATTTTAGTAAATCTATTCTTTGCTGGTAAAAGCATAAGCATGGAAGCCCAATTATTCATGTATGCATGCGCTGCTCATTAAGGAACCTAAGCTCTTTCCATATCCTAATTAAATGTTGTTGAAAAAATCATAGGAATAGGAGTACGCATGCGTAGATCACTAAGAAGCTTAAGCTGTTCTTTTATTTTAGTAAATCTCTTGTTCGGTGGTAAAAGCATAAGAATGGGAGTTCATTTATCCACGAATGCATGCGCTGTTCACTAAGGAAAATAAGCTCTTCTCCTATCTTAATTAAATGTTGTTGGAATAATCATAGGAATAGGAGTTGAATTATTTATGTACGCATGTGTAGATCACTAAGAAGCTTAAACTGTTCTTTTATTTTAGTAAATCTCTTCTTCGGTGGCAAAAGCATAAGAATGAGAGTCAATTATCCATGTGTGCATGCGCTGCTCACTAAGGAAGATAAGCTCTTCCCATTTCCTAATTAGATGTTGTTGGAAAAAGCATAGGAATAGGAGTACGCATGCGTAGCTCACTAAGAAGCTTAAGCTGTTTTTTTATTTTAATAAATCTTTTGTTCGGTGGTAAAAGCATAAGAATGGGAGTCCAATTATCCATGTATGCATGTGCTGCTCACTAACGAACATAAACTCTTCCCATATCCTAATTAAATCTTGTTGGAAAGAGCATAGGAATAGGAGTACGCATGCGTAGATCACTAAGAAGCTTAAGCTGCTATTTTATTTTGGTAAATCTCTTGTTCGGTGGTAAAAGCATAAGAATGGGAGTTCAATTATCCATGTATGCATGCGCTGCTCACTAAGGAACATAAACTCTTCCCATATCCTAATTAAATCTTGTTGGAAAGAGCATAGGAATAGGAGTACGCATGCGTAGATCACTAAGAAGCTTAAGCTGCTATTTTATTTTGGTAAATCTCTTGTTCGGTGGTAAAAGCATAAGAATGGGAGTTCAATTATCCATGTATGCATGCGCTGCTCACTAAGGAACATAAGCTCTCCCCATATCCTATTTAGATAAAGTTGTAAAAAGCATATGAATAGGAGTTAAATTATTTAGTACGCATGCGTTGCTCACAATTAATAATTTTTCTTCCTTGCACGTTGGACGAAAAAGCAAAAGAATAGGAGTTGAAATATTTATGCACACATGCGTAGATCACTAAGAAGCTTAAGCTATTCTTTTATTTTAGTAAATCTCTTCTTCGGTGGCAAAAGCATAAGAATGAGAGTCAATTATCCATGTGTGCATGCGCTGCTCACTAAGGAAGATAAGCTCTTCCCATTTCCTAATTAGATGTTGTTGGAAAAAGCATAGGAATAGGAGTACGCATGCGTAGCTCACTAAGAAGCTTAAGCTGTTTTTTTATTTTAATAAATCTTTTGTTCGGTGGTAAAAGCATAAGAATGGGAGTCCAATTATCCATGTATGCATGTGCTGCTCACTAACGAACATAAACTCTTCCCATATCCTAATTAAATCTTGTTGGAAAGAGCATAGGAATAGGAGTACGCATGCGTAGATCACTAAGAAGCTTAAGCTGCTATTTTATTTTGGTAAATCTCTTGTTCGGTGGTAAAAGCATAAGAATGGGAGTTCAATTATCCATGTATGCATGCGCTGCTCACTAAGGAACATAAACTCTTCCCATATCCTAATTAAATCTTGTTGGAAAGAGCATAGGAATAGGAGTACGCATGCGTAGATCACTAAGAAGCTTAAGCTGCTATTTTATTTTGGTAAATCTCTTGTTCGGTGGTAAAAGCATAAGAATGGGAGTTCAATTATCCATGTATGCATGCGCTGCTCACTAAGGAACATAAGCTCTCCCATATCCTATTTAGATAAAGTTGTAAAAGCATATGAATAGGAGTTAAATTATTTAGTACGCATGCGTTGCTCACAATTAATAATTTTTCTTCCTTGCACGTTGGACGAAAAGCAAAAGAATAGGAGTTGAAATATTTATGCACACATGCGTAGATCACTAAGAAGCTTAAGCTATTCTTTTATTTTAGTAAATCTCTTTTTCGGTGGTAAAAGCATAAGAATGGGAGTGCAATTATCCATGTATGCATGCGCTGCTCACTAAGGAACATAAGCTCTTCTCATATCCTATTTAAATAAAGTTGTAAAAAGCATAGGAATAGAAGATAAATTATTTAGTACGCATGCGTTGCTCACAATTAATACTTTTCTTCCTTATACGTTGGACGAAAAAGCATAGGAATAAAAGTTGAATTATTTATGTACGCATGCGTAGATCACTAAGAACCTTAAGCTGTTTTCTATTTTAGTAAATCTATTCTTTGCTGGTAAAAGCATAAGCATGGAAGCCCAATTATTCATGTATGCATGCGCTGCTCATTAAGGAACCTAAGCTCTTTCCATATCCTAATTAAATGTTGTTGAAAAAATCATAGGAATAGGAGTACGCATGCGTAGATCACTAAGAAGCTTAAGCTGTTCTTTTATTTTAGTAAATCTCTTGTTCGGTGGTAAAAGCATAAGAATGGGAGTTCATTTATCCACGAATGCATGCGCTGTTCACTAAGGAAAATAAGCTCTTCTCCTATCTTAATTAAATGTTGTTGGAATAATCATAGGAATAGGAGTTGAATTATTTATGTACGCATGTGTAGATCACTAAGAAGCTTAAACTGTTCTTTTATTTTAGTAAATCTCTTCTTCGGTGGCAAAAGCATAAGAATGAGAGTCAATTATCCATGTGTGCATGCGCTGCTCACTAAGGAAGATAAGCTCTTCCCATTTCCTAATTAGATGTTGTTGGAAAAAGCATAGGAATAGGAGTACGCATGCGTAGCTCACTAAGAAGCTTAAGCTGTTTTTTTATTTTAATAAATCTTTTGTTCGGTGGTAAAAGCATAAGAATGGGAGTCCAATTATCCATGTATGCATGTGCTGCTCACTAACGAACATAAACTCTTCCCATATCCTAATTAAATCTTGTTGGAAAGAGCATAGGAATAGGAGTACGCATGCGTAGATCACTAAGAAGCTTAAGCTGCTATTTTATTTTGGTAAATCTCTTGTTCGGTGGTAAAAGCATAAGAATGGGAGTTCAATTATCCATGTATGCATGCGCTGCTCACTAAGGAACATAAACTCTTCCCATATCCTAATTAAATCTTGTTGGAAAGAGCATAGGAATAGGAGTACGCATGCGTAGATCACTAAGAAGCTTAAGCTGCTATTTTATTTTGGTAAATCTCTTGTTCGGTGGTAAAAGCATAAGAATGGGAGTTCAATTATCCATGTATGCATGCGCTGCTCACTAAGGAACATAAGCTCTCCCCATATCCTATTTAGATAAAGTTGTAAAAAGCATATGAATAGGAGTTAAATTATTTAGTACGCATGCGTTGCTCACAATTAATAATTTTTCTTCCTTGCACGTTGGACGAAAAAGCAAAAGAATAGGAGTTGAAATATTTATGCACACATGCGTAGATCACTAAGAAGCTTAAGCTATTCTTTTATTTTAGTAAATCTCTTTTTCGGTGGTAAAAGCATAAGAATGGGAGTGCAATTATCCATGTATGCATGCGCTGCTCACTAAGGAACATAAGCTCTTCTCATATCCTATTTAAATAAAGTTGTAAAAAGCATAGGAATAGAAGATAAATTATTTAGTACGCATGCGTTGCTCACAATTAATACTTTTTCTTCCTTATACGTTGGACGAAAAAGCATAGGAATAAAAGTTGAATTATTTATGTACGCATGCGTAGATCACTAAGAACCTTAAGCTGTTTTCTATTTTAGTAAATCTATTCTTTGCTGGTAAAAGCATAAGCATGGAAGCCCAATTATTCATGTATGCATGCGCTGCTCATTAAGGAACCTAAGCTCTTTCCATATCCTAATTAAATGTTGTTGAAAAAATCATAGGAATAGGAGTACGCATGCGTAGATCACTAAGAAGCTTAAGCTGTTCTTTTATTTTAGTAAATCTCTTGTTCGGTGGTAAAAGCATAAGAATGGGAGTTCATTTATCCACGAATGCATGCGCTGTTCACTAAGGAAAATAAGCTCTTCTCCTATCTTAATTAAATGTTGTTAGAATAATCATAGGAATAGGAGTTGAATTATTTATGTACGCATGTGTAGATCACTAAGAAGCTTAAACTGTTCTTTTATTTTAGTAAATCTCTTCTTCGGTGGCAAAAGCATAAGAATGAGAGTCAATTATCCATGTGTGCATGCGCTGCTCACTAAGGAAGATAAGCTCTTCCCATTTCCTAATTAGATGTTGTTGGAAAAAGCATAGGAATAGGAGTACGCATGCGTAGCTCACTAAGAAGCTTAAGCTGTTTTTTTATTTTAATAAATCTTTTGTTCGGTGGTAAAAGCATAAGAATGGGAGTCCAATTATCCATGTATGCATGTGCTGCTCACTAACGAACATAAACTCTTCCCATATCCTAATTAAATCTTGTTGGAAAGAGCATAGGAATAGGAGTACGCATGCGTAGATCACTAAGAAGCTTAAGCTGCTATTTTATTTTGGTAAATCTCTTGTTCGGTGGTAAAAGCATAAGAATGGGAGTTCAATTATCCATGTATGCATGTGCTGCTCACTAACGAACATAAACTCTTCCCATATCCTAATTAAATCTTGTTGGAAAGAGCATAGGAATAGGAGTACGCATGCGTAGATCACTAAGAAGCTTAAGCTGCTATTTTATTTTGGTAAATCTCTTGTTCGGTGGTAAAAGCATAAGAATGGGAGTTCAATTATCCATGTATGCATGCGCTGCTCACTAAGGAACATAAGCTCTCCCCATATCCTATTTAGATAAAGTTGTAAAAAGCATATGAATAGGAGTTAAATTATTTAGTACGCATGCGTTGCTCACAATTAATAATTTTCTTCCTTGCACGTTGGACGAAAAGCAAAAGAATAGGAGTTGAAATATTTATGCACGCATGCGTAGATCACTAAGAAGCTTAAGCTATTCTTTTATTTTAGTAAATCTCTTTTTCGGTGGTAAAAGCATAAGAATGGGAGTGCAATTATCCATGTATGCATGCGCTGCTCACTAAGGAACATAAGCTCTTCTCATATCCTATTTAAATAAAGTTGTAAAAGCATAGGAATAGAAGATAAATTATTTAGTACGCATGCGTTGCTCACAATTAATACTTTTCTTCCTTATACGTTGGACGAAAAGCATAGGAATAAAAGTTGAATTATTTATGTACGCATGCGTAGATCACTAAGAACCTTAAGCTGTTTTCTATTTTAGTAAATCTATTCTTTGCTGGTAAAAGCATAAGCATGGAAGCCCAATTATTCATGTATGCATGCGCTGCTCATTAAGGAACCTAAGCTCTTTCCATATCCTAATTAAATGTTGTTGAAAAAATCATAGGAATAGGAGTACGCATGCGTAGATCACTAAGAAGCTTAAGCTGTTCTTTTATTTTAGTAAATCTCTTGTTCGGTGGTAAAAGCATAAGAATGGGAGTTCATTTATCCACGAATGCATGCGCTGTTCACTAAGGAAAATAAGCTCTTCTCCTATCTTAATTAAATGTTGTTGGAATAATCATAGGAATAGGAGTTGAATTATTTATGTACGCATGTGTAGATCACTAAGAAGCTTAAACTGTTCTTTTATTTTAGTAAATCTCTTCTTCGGTGGCAAAAGCATAAGAATGAGAGTCAATTATCCATGTGTGCATGCGCTGCTCACTAAGGAAGATAAGCTCTTCCCATTTCCTAATTAGATGTTGTTGGAAAAAGCATAGGAATAGGAGTACGCATGCGTAGCTCACTAAGAAGCTTAAGCTGTTTTTTTATTTTAATAAATCTTTTGTTCGGTGGTAAAAGCATAAGAATGGGAGTCCAATTATCCATGTATGCATGTGCTGCTCACTAACGAACATAAACTCTTCCCATATCCTAATTAAATCTTGTTGGAAAGAGCATAGGAATAGGAGTACGCATGCGTAGATCACTAAGAAGCTTAAGCTGCTATTTTATTTTGGTAAATCTCTTGTTCGGTGGTAAAAGCATAAGAATGGGAGTTCAATTATCCATGTATGCATGCGCTGCTCACTAAGGAACATAAGCTCTTTCCATATCCTATTTAGATAAAGTTGTAAAAAGCATATGAATAGGAGTTAAATTATTTAGTACGCATGCGTTGCTCACAATTAATAATTTTTCTTCCTTGCACGTTGGACGAAAAAGCAAAAGAATAGGAGTTGAATTATTTATGCACGCATGCGTAGATCACTAAGAAGCTTAAGCTATTCTTTTATTTTAGTAAATCTCTTCTTCGGTGGTAAAAGCATAAGAATGGGAGTGCAATTATCCGTGTATGCATGCGCTGCTCACTAAGGAACATAAGCTCTTCTCATATCCTATTTAAATAAAGTTGTAAAAAGCATAGGAATAGGAGAGAAATTATTTAGTACGCATGCGTTGCTCACAATTAATACTTGTTTTTCCTTATACGTTGGATGAAAAAGTATAGGAATAAAAGTTGAATTATTTATCTACGCATGCGTAGATCACTAAGAAGCTTAAGCTATTCTTTTATTTTAATAAATCCCTTTTTCGGTGGTAAAAGCATAAGAATGGGACTCCAATTATCCATGTATGCATGCGCTGCTCACTAAGGAACATAAGCTCTTCCTATATCCTAATTAAATGTTGTTGGAAAAATCATAAGAATGGAATTGAATTATTTATGTACGCATGCGTAAATCACTAAGAACCTTAAGCTGTTTTCTATTTTAGTAAATCTATTCTTTGCTTGTAAAAGCATAAGAATGGAAGCCCAATTATTCATGTATGCATGCGCTGCTCATTAAGGAACCTAAGCTCTTTCCATATCCTAATTAAATGTTGTTGGAAAAATCATAGAAATAGGAGTACGCATGCGTAGATTACTAAGAAGCTTAAGCTGTTCTTTTATTTTAGTAAATCTCTTCTTTGGTGTAAAAGCATAAAAATGGGAGTCCAATTATCCATGTATGCGTGCGCTACTCACTAAGGAAAATAAGCTCTTTCCCTATCCTAATTAAATGTTGTTGGAATAATCATAGGAATAAGAGTTGAATTATTTATGTACGCATGTGTAGATCACTAAGAAGCTTAAGCTGCTCTTTTATTTTAGTAAATCTCTTGTTCGGTGGTAAAAGCATAAGAATGGGAGTTTATTTATCCACGAATGCATGCGCTGTTCACTAAGGAAAATAAGCTCTTCTCCTATCTTAATTAAATGTTGTTGGAATAATCATAGGAATAGGAGTTGAATTATTTATGTACGCATGTGTAGATCACTAAGAAGCTTAAACTGTTCTTTTATTTTAGTAAATCTCTTCTTTGGTGTAAAAGCATAAGAATGGGAGTCCAATTATCCATGTATGCGTGCGCTACTCACTAAGGAAAATAAGCTCTTCCCCTATCCTAATTAAATGTTGTTGGAATAATCATAGGAATAAGAGTTGAATTATTTATGTACGCATGTGTAGATCACTAAGAAGCTAAAACTGTTCTTTTATTTTAGTAAATCTCTTCTTCGGTGGCAAAAGCGTAAGAATGAGAGTCAATTATCCATGTGTGCATGCGCTGCTCACTAAGGAAGATAAGCTCTTCCCATATCCTAATTAGATGTAGTTGAAAAAGCATAGGAATAGGAGTACGCATGCGTAGATCACTAAGAAGCTTAAGCTGTTTTTTTATTTTAATAAATCTTTTGTTCGGTGGTAAAAGCATAAGAATGGGAGTCCAATTATCCATGTATGCATGTGCTGCTCACTAACGAACATAAACTCTTCCCATATCCTAATTAAATGTTGTTGGAAAGAGCATAGGAATAGGAGTACGCATGCGTAGATCACTAAGAAGCTTAAGCTGCTCTTTTATTTTAGTAAATCTCTTGTTCGGTGGTAAAAGCATAAAAATGGGAGTCCAATTATCCATGTATGCATGCGCTGCTCACTAAGCTGTTCTTCTCTTTTAACTAATAGCTCTTCTTTCTTGAATGTTGTTAGAGAAAACAAAGAATAGGAGATTTGAATTATTTATGTACGCACGCGTAGATCACTAAGAAACTTAAGTTGTTTTCTTTTTTGTATGCTGTTGGAAAAAGCATTGGAATAGGAGTTGAATAATCTAAGTACGCATGCGCTGTTCTGTAGGAGACCTATGTTATTTTATTATAATTAATTCTTCCTCTTTCTAAAATGCCAGCGAAAAAACAAAGGAATGCGAAGTTGAAACATTTAGCTCACATGCGTTACTCACTAAGGAACAAAAGCTGTTTTAAGTGCGCATGTACCGCTCACTAACTTTTGTGTTCGAAATGTGGACTCCAATCGCAATAGGGTAAAGTGCGGAATTTTTTTACGAAGAAACAGATCCGTACTTAGACTTCTCCGATGCAGTATGAGCACGAAGAAGTTGTCTGTCTGTTGAACAGCAAGCACTTTAAACTAACACCTTGTCAGCGCAATACAACAATTCTGTGTTTTTTCAACGTAATCTTTCTTTTGCTTGCAGATAATATTAAATTCCATGCATCGATATCAACCAAGGTTCCATATCGTTTACCTTCCGCCTTCATCTAACCGAATAAAACCTGAAGATGCTGTAAATAACTACAAAACGTTTACATTTCCAGAGACTGCGTTTACAGCAGTTACAGCTTACCAAAATCACCGGGTAAGTCGCATATTTTATAAAAGGTTCCCATTGCTTCATTTTTAACGTGTATTACAGATAACCCAGTTGAAGATCCAAAGCAACCCGTTTGCCAAAGGTTTTCGAGATTGTGATCAGGATGATAGGTGAGTTTCTTGCTTCTATTAGAGAAGGTTAGAGCAACTTTTGCTGTCAGTCTATGTTAATTTTGAAGTCGGGTTTATTTGACGCACGTTTATTTTCGCGTTTAAACCCAATGTAGTACTTTGTGTTTAAAGTGTGCACGTTCGATTGAGGTGTTCTGCGAGACCTGTAACAGGCAACTACATTAAAAGGAGCTCACAGACGGAGTTTGTTAGCTGTTAAAAAAACTAGCGAGGAAATTGAATTGAAACAAACAAAAAACATACCTAATTACTAGTGCACAGTTAATTAGTAGTTATTTATTTCTTAGCACTTAATTTATATTCACAGTCGTCGGTTCAGATAAATTTACTTGTTCATTTAAATTACTGAGTTTAGAAAAAGCAAAATGAGATCAGTTGGTATGTTTTTATTAACTTACGTCCTCCATCATCTAGATTTTCTATAATCGGATTAGCGTTGTGACAACTCATCCATTATGCAAATGCCGTCAAAAAACGTTTTCTTGGACAAATCAACTAAAAGTTCTATTTAAATGCTTTACGTCACAAATTAATGTCTAAAATATTAAATCCTATAAGGTAATTGATGCGAATGGAAATATTTAAGGTAATATTGGAATGCTGTATTTTAATCTATTCAAATCTGGTCCTTGAGTAGCGCAGCGAGACTTCTTGGAAAAAACATTTTGGGCAGAAATAAAATATTGGAAACTTTAATAAAAAAAAGTGAAAGCTTAAAATACAAGTTTATTCAAACTTTGAATATAATTTATTAATCTTTTGGAAATCTACTAAAGCGTTAGTGGTATTAGTATTGGTACTTCCCTGTTGATAACTTTTGTACTACTATTTTATTCGTACAAAATTTACACCTGTAATGACTATAAGTAAACCATAATTTTAACAAGGACGCTCGATATCTATTACGAGCTTCAAACATTTAAACTGTCTGTGACCTTATCTTATTTACTTTAACACATGCACAATAATAAAACAAACAGCTTAAATGGATACTTGGTTCTTTTTAAGGACGCCTTCCAACTATGTACAATAAAATCAAATTTCATTGGGGTAGCTACTTGTGGTATTTACTAGGAGTTTATTACTCCATTACTCGAAATTTTATTCTATTACATAATGCCAGAACAATATTTCACACCGAAAGTATTCTCTATACTTGAATTATTTTAGCCCACACCGGAAGTCACAATTACAATTAGTTTTTAACAATTTTAGCAATTAAATAAGATTGATTACTTACGTGAGAATCTCTACACAACTATAAATTCGCTAAATTCTTATTTAAACATTCTTTATCCGCTCATTAATACTTGAACAAATTCAATTTGTATATTTGGCTGTGTAAATCGAAATGGGAGAACGAAATTTAATCTCAGCCTATTTAAATCCAATTCCATCTCACTTTTCTAGCTTATACTAGACTTCAACTAAAATTCACTGAATAACAATTTATCGAATTTTCAAAATAATACTCACATCTAGTCAATACCGTTCTTTAAAATTTTCCCGGAATACAAATAAATATTCCCATATTATAGTTAAAATACAACGTTATTTAATCCCCACATGGAATCCAAAGTCGTCAAACGTTTGAATGTTTATCCCTCACTAGCTTCAGCCTTTCAAAGTCTCAATAGTATCTTCTCTTGTTGACCAATACTAAAATATCTTTGTGCTTCCTTCAATGTCAACACGTTCTTATCTGCGTCTGCTGTATTCTTGATAACGATAACTTTATCGCGTTTCTAATGAACATAAAACTTTTATATCGTTCAGCCATTATTGCTTTAAATAAGTTATTCTCACAAATGAATTTCTAGAATTTAAGACGAAGTATATATCAAACGTCTTTTAACTGTATTTACTAAGTAGAGATAAACTTGAAACTAATGATTTAATACGAACTCGATTTTCATGTTATCCTTGAATATTTAATTAAAAATATTTTAATACGAAATGTTATTTTAAGTTAGTACGAAATGAAATAAATCGTTACTAAAGTTTAGTATGTACAGAATGATGCAAAATATGACGTTTATTTATTTATTTCCATACAACCGTTGGCTAACCAACTTGCTACTATGCATGAAGTATTCCTTAACTTTGAAAGTAAATTATTCTGCTTTGCTTGATAATTTTGAATAACCTAGTACGACCTCAATCCGAGCATGCGATTAACTACGACTATCTTATCTTTAACCATGTGTGCGGAAATGTATTATAGACTATGTGGTAGAGTGTTTACCTGTTGATTCTTTATCTATTTTATGCTTCCATTTTTGTCGTAGATAACTAGTAAACTCCACTACAAGAATACGTACTAAAGCGGCAAACCGCACTCACACGTATAAACTGAGATAGCCAATATCGTATTCGATATCCAGCACATTACGGCTCATTGGCTTCACAAGTTTGATTTAAATAATTAAAAATAGGAGATTTGTATTTTTGAATTGGAGGTATGATGATAATTTCATTGGAAGGGTGGCAAAGCCACGCGCACTTAGGCCTCAATATGGGTTCATTGTGCTGCCTTCTTATACCTGGTCCTCAATCACTCAGCTATCCGAGCTTACAGACGAACCTGAGGATATCGGTCCTGAGCGTGTTACCGATTTTGGCGGTGTCTGGTCAGAAGTTACCTAACATAGATCCCCGGAGGTTGGCGAGTGCCGGGCAGGTGCACAAGATGTGCTCTGCCGTCTCCTTATCCCGTTGACCCTGCACAAGATGTGCTCTGCCGTCTCCTCATCCCGTTGACAACTGCAATAGGTTGGATTTTCTGATAAACCTAATCTGTGCATGTCCTTTTTTATTTTGCAGTGGTAGGTTTTCCGTCTTATCATGGTAGATAACACAGATGACGAAAGAGAGACCGATGGCTCAGGTCCGACAAAACTCTGAGTCGATCCTTCTTTCGTCAAAGCGTCAACCTGCTCATTACCGTATTTTCCTGAATGACCCTTGATCCAGGCCAGCTCGAAAATATTGGAGTAAGAACCCCGTTCAAGAGTGAGGTGGCACTGAAGTACCAGCTCTGAAAGGATTTTCTGCCTATATAGGGCCATTAAAGCTGCCTTACTATCTGTGGATATGCGTATAGTTTTATTTTGAATACCTCGTTCCAAAATAAAACTGGCACCTTGCGTAATCGCAGTAACCTGCTTGGAAAACAGTTGCCTGCGTTCCCAACGCTATGCTTTTGTGAAAGTCTACATAATCTGAAAAGATGCTTGCCAATTTTGGGGGTATATTTCCCATAGTAAATTAGCGCCTAAGTATGTAATGACGCATTATAAATGTGGGTTTGAGGTCCCAGCATTGTTTGGAAGGGATATACGAGTTTGAATGATCGATTGCGATGAGTTTAGATTACTCTGAGCTACCTTATCAAATATGTGGATGAACCTTCCGTTTCTATAAAGAAACCTTGATTTTATTCTAAAGAACAAATAAATATAGTACTTCTAGTAACTACTATCTGTATGCTTTGTGTCAAATATTTGTATTGTATGAAAAAATTCTGGTAAATAATATTGTAGGGGATTTCTTTGCAGAATTAATTTTGGATATTACACACAGTCATGTAATATAATTTTTAGAAATTAGGGTATCACGCATAATAAGTGTGGCCTAGGGTTCCCCGGCAATGTGTGAGGAGGATAGCCCTTTATTGTCATGTATTCTTGCGGTAAATATAGTTCTCACGGTTCGTAATAGATGTATATCGTTTTTCCAACCAATTAGAACGTTCAACAAGGAGGTGGTGGTTGACGAAGTTGCGAAAAAGCAGCCACCATAAAGAAGTCTCGAATGAACTAGTTATCTTGATCGACATATGAGGAAGTAGTGCATCATAAAATGTAGTGGACTGTTTACCTATTAAATCCTACTTATCATTTACCTTTATTCTCTTTGTTCGCTGTTTAATGTCGATAAGGTAAATTTCCATGCATTACACGCAATGGCTCATTACTAACATTTAGATGTCCAAGATAGTCCGACCTAATGGCGCTCGTTTTTACCAATTTGTAAACCACACCTATCCTCGGACGTTCTCATAAGTTGAAGCAACAAAGCGTGAGAACACGCTTAAACCACAAAATACAATTAGTTGTATATTATTCACTTAGCAATGCTGGGAACTCAAAAACGCATTTATAATGCGTCATAACTTACTTAATTCTACGAGAAAAAGTCACCTAGAATAGGTAAAATAAAATTGTTGTGTGGCCAAATGAGGCGTAACATGACGTTCTTGTGCACTAACAACCGTACAGGTATAAATTCAAAGGAAATAGGATAGGTGTATTTGACGTCGCAGGGACAATAGACGAATTTTGTAATTATTTATTAATTGAATTTGCATTTCTTGTTTAATTGCGTTAATAAGTTGGGAATTTGAAGTTAGTTTTAAAAGGTGGTTTTGTAGTATAGTTCTGTGTATGTGTGTGCGGCGCGCACCTGCGCGCGCGATTGCGTATACTAAAAATTTCGCGTCTCTGATAATTTTTTTACTTGAACGTCAAACTTGTTTATGTACTGCAAGTGTACGAAAAAGTGCTTGTAAGTGTAGCTTACTGGGGGTCTCTTCACGGGGTGGGTAGTTTATTTATGAATTTTTAGAGGTGGAAAAATTTATTCATACTCACTGTGTTTGTTGTGGTTTGTTTTGTATTTTTCTTAACCTTTGGGAATTAAACTACAGAGTTTTTAAAATGTCTTTATTTACGTTTCGATCCATGACCTAGGATCGTTGTCAAAATAATAAAAAATTTTAAGTTTGACGTTTATGACAAATTTCCAAAAAAGATTAAGAAAAATACAAAACAAACCACAACAAACATACTTCCTGTATGAATAAACATTTCCACCTCTAAAAATTCATAAATAAACCACCCACTCCGTGAAGAAACTCCCATTAAGCTACACTTACGTGCACTAATTTTTACACTTGCAGTACATAAACAAGATTGACGTTCAAGTAAAACTAATTATCAGGTATCAGAGACACGAAAATTTAAGTATGCACACTCGCGCGCGCGCCGCACACACATACACAGAGCTATACTACGAAACCGCCTTTTAAACCAAACTTTAAATTCTCAACTTATTAACGCAATTAAACAAAAAATACGAATTCAATTCATAAATAATTACAAAGTCACCTATTGTCTCAGCGACGTAAAATACACCTATTCTATTTCCCTTGAATTTATACCTGTACGCTTGTTAGTATTCAAAAACGTCATTTTGTTACGTCTCATTTGGCTACACATCAATTATATTTTAGCTATACTAGGATGTTTTTTCTGGTAGAATTAAGTAAGTTATGACGCATTATAAGTTTTTGAGTTCCCAGCATTGCTAAGCGAATGACAAAACTTATTGTATTTTGTGGCATAAGCGTGTTCTCGCTGAAATACCAATGATGTTGTCGTTTACGTAATCCAGGTCGTCGATTATTACATGCCTGTTTCAAAAACAGATTGTAGGCGCGGAGTTCGTTGATTATCGCCTACAACATTCAAAGGAACAAATACAGATACGATACGCGATAGAAAAGTATTCAGCGGAAAACTACATACACCATTAATAAAATACTACTCCGCAGTTCTTCAAGATAAGGTAGTTACAAATAGAATAAATAATGGTCGCCCGTTGTTTTTCGGCTGTCCACTACTTTTTATATGTTTTCATTGGTCAAGGACAACAACGCATATCATTTTAAACTGTGAAAAATCATACTTGACTTACTTTCCCAACTAAATACATAATATTAAAAACTATCTCGAAAAGTCCAGAGAATAATTCACTCGACCTATTTCCTAGTTAAATTACAGTGAGTAATACCGTTAAATTAATGATTGGAAATCCACCTAATACAATTATAAACTAGAATCTCTGTAAAGCAATTTTGGAGCGTAACAACTCCTGTCCTGGTGAGCCCCCATAAGGGCGAGGGTGCCCCTATGCCTAGTATCGAGTCACATATCGTTAAATGTTCCCGCTTGATATTAATTTAAGGCTCATTGAAGTTAGTTGTTTACAATTATAATTTTAGACTATGAAAAAGGTAGTTAAGTGGATTCCTTCCGTGCCGCGATGTCAGGTAAAACAGCACGAAGGCACAAACTGTGAGCGAGGTAATGTTCTGTGTTAAGTATTACAACCTGCTAACCATGTATTTATGAGCTCAAATAAGTGCGAAACGCGTCGACAAGATGCCCTTGTTATGAATATTAAGTCCGACCATTAAAATTTCTTGCTTTATATTTATATATAAGTGCATAAGTTATTGCAAACGTAGAAAGTAACTTCATTTAATTTTTATCAAGAAAACCTTACTTTCAACACCCAAAAGTGAAATCGTAATTATTTGATTTAATACGGGGAGATAAATAAAAAAGCGTCATATTCTGAATCCTTCTGTTCATACTAAGCTTTAATAACGATTTATTTCATTTCATTTTAACTTAAAACAATATTCCGTAGTAAAGCATTTTTAATTAAATATTCAAGGGTAACATAGAAACCGAATTCGTATTAAACCATTAGTTTCAAGTATATCTCAACTAAGAAAATACAATTAAAAGATGTTTAAAATATACTTCGTTTTAAATTCCAGAAATTTATTTGTGAGAATAACATATTTAAAGCGATAATGGCTGGATGATATAAAAGTTTTATGTTTATCGGAAACGCGATAAGGTTATCGTTATCAAGAATACTGCAGGCGCAGATAAGAACGTGTTGACATTGAAGGAAGCACAAAGCCATTTCAGTATGGGTTAACAAGAGTAGATATTATTGAAGCTTTAAAAGGCTGAAGCTTGTGAGGGATATGCTTACAAACTATAAGGCTATGGACAGACGTTTGACGACTTTGGATCTTATGTGGGAGTTAAATAACGTTGTATTTTAACAACAATATTAAGTATATTAAGTATTAAGTAGGTGAGGGTGTTATTTTAAATATGCGAAAAAATTGTTATTCCGTGAATTTTAGTTAAAGTCTACTACAAACTAGAAAGTGAAATGAGTTTGGATTTAAATAAGCTGAGGTTAAATTTTATTCTCCTTTTATCGTGGTTGACATCTTCCGCTTGAACCACGCAATGAATATTTAAAACTTGTACTAGCTAATGTCGCGTTGCTGCTTTGTTCTTTGGACACAGCACTCGAAATCTACACTTTTAGTAAAAATTGATTTTACAGTTGCAGCTACAAAGAATTTCTATT
Organism: Platerodrilus igneus; assembly: GCA_036346225.1. Lineage (NCBI taxonomy): Eukaryota > Metazoa > Arthropoda > Insecta > Coleoptera > Lycidae > Platerodrilus > Platerodrilus igneus. Next base: position 9,643,958 of record JARFIW010000053.1, on the reverse strand, counting down.
CGATGAGTTGTATTTCGAAAAGGGCTTGCTTTCTCTTAATTAACGCAAGGGTTCTGATGTAGTCTGGGTGTTCCTCAGCAATATTTTAGGGAGGAACAGCCCTTATTATCGTGTAATTTTGTGATAAAGATGGTTCTCACTAATCGTTATAGATATACGTCGTTTTTTCGACCTTTCAGGATGACGGACGGAGAAGAGTGGTAATTTTCAATTTGTTGGAATTGCCAATTATGATTCATTCCGATCGCGACTATCTTATCTTTAACCATGTGTGCAAGAGTGTATTATAAACTACATGGTGGAGTGTTTACCTGTTGATTTCTTATTTATTTGTGGTTTCACTTTTGTTGTAGATAACTAGTGAGCTCCACTAAGAGAATACGGACTAAAGCGGCAACCGCACTCAAACGTATAAACAAAGATGGGCAATATTGTATTCGATATCCAGCACATTACGGCTCATTGGCTTCGCAAGCTTGATTTTAATAATTAAACGTAGGGGATTTGTATTCCTGTATTGGGAGTATGATGATGATTTCATTGAAAGGGTGGCCAAGACACGCACACTTAGACCTCAATATGGGTCCATTGTGCTGCCTTCTTATACCTGGTCCTCAATCACTCAGCTATCCGAACTTACAGACGAACCTGAGGATATCGGTCCTGGACGTGTTACAGATTCTGGCGGTGTCTGGCCAGAAGTCCCCTAACATGGGTCCTCGGAGGTTGGCGAGTGCCGGGCGGGTGCACAAGATGTGCTCTGCCGTGTCCTCATCCCGTTGACAACTGCAACAGGTTGTATTTTCTAATAAACCCAATTTGTGCATGTGCTTTTTTACCTTGCAGTGACCAGTCAAAACACTTACTAAAAGTCGTCGTTTTTGTCTCGGCAAACTTATGCAAAGTTTTCCATTTTTTCTCGAAGGATACTTAATAAACATTTTTGCCTGTCGGCAATAGGTTTCCTTTGCCCACCTCTCGCAATGGCGATGGTAGGTACTTTGTCTTATCATGGTAAATAGCACAGATGACGAAAGAGAGACCGATGGCTCAGGTCCGACTAAACTCTGAATAAATTTTTCTCTCGCCAAAGCGTCAGCCTGTTCATTACCGTATTTACCTGAATGACCCTTGAACCAGGCTAGCTCGAGGATATTAGAGTAAGAAGCCCGCTCAAGAGTAAGGTGGCACTGAAGTGCCACCTCTGAAAGGATCTTCTGCCTAATTAGGGCTATTAATGCTCCCTTGCTATCTGTGGATATGCGTATAATTTTATTTTGAATGCCCCGTTCCAAAATAAAACTGGCACCTTGCGTTATCGCAGTGACTTCTGCTTGGGAAACAGTTGCCTGCGTTCCCAACGCTATGCCTTCGTAGAGGTCTAGATCGTCTGAGAAGATGCCTGCCAATTGGGGGGTATATTTCCCATAGTAAATTAGCTCTTAAGTAGGTAATGACGCATTATAAATGTGGGTTTGAGATCCCAGCACTGCTTGGAAGGGATATACGGGTTTGGATGATCGGTTGCGATGAGTTTAAATTACTCCGAGCTACCTTATCAAATAGGTGGTCGAACCTTCTGTTTCTATGAAAGAAACTTTGATTTTATTCTAAAGAGTAAATAAATATAGTACTTCTAGTAACTACTATCTATATTTTTATGTGTCAAATAATTGTTTTGTTTGAAAACTTCAAGTAAATAATATATTAGGGTATTTCTTTGCAGAATTAATTTTAGATATTACACATTGTCGTGTAATATAATTTTTAGAAATTAGGGTATTACGCATAATAAGTGTGGTATAGGGTTTCTCAGCAATGTGTAAGCAGGATAGCCCTTTTTTGTCATGTATTCTTGTGGTAAATATAGTTCTTAAGGTTCATAGTAGATGTATGTCGTTTTTCTAACTAACTAGAACGTGCAACACAGAGGTAGTGGTTGACGAAGTTACGTAAAAGCAGCCACCATAAAGGAGTTTCGAATGAACCAATTATTTTAATTGACGTGTGAGGAAGTAGTGCATTATAAAATGTAGTGGAGTGTTTACCTGTTGAATTCTACTTATTATTCACCGTTATTATCTTTATTCGCTGTTTAATGTCGTAGGAAGCGGCAATGACCTTCACTACGTAGAATATAGACTAAGAAAAGGCGTCGAACAAACATACACCCCGTGCAACCTTAGATAATACTATGCATAAAGTAATAGTTAACTTTAGAAAGTAAATTATTCTGCTTTGCTTGTTAATTTTGCAAAACCTAGTACGAAATATTTGCAAGCACGCAATTAACTACAGTACCTTTATCTTTCTTTGTACTATGACGAGATAATGCAGTGTTCTTGATCAACGTATGAGGAAGTAGTGTATTATAAAATGTAGTGGAGTGTTTACCTGTTGAATCCTACTTATCATTTACCGTTACTATCTTTGTTCGCTGTTTAATGTCGGTAACGTAAATTTTCCTGCATTACACGCAATGGCTTGTCACTTTAACGTTTAGGTGTCCAGGATAGTCTGACCTCATGGCGCTCGTTTTCACCAATTTGTAAACACCTCGCCTATCCTCGGACGTTCTCATTGGTTGAAGCAATGAAGCATGGGAACACGCTTTTACCACAAAATACATTGCGTTGTAAGTTATTCACTTAGCAATACTGGGAACTCAAAAACGCATTTACAATGCGTCATAGCCTACTTAATTCTACCAGAAAAGGTCGCCTGGGATAGCTAAAATAAAATTGTTGTGTAGACAAATGAGGCGTAACATGACGTTTTTGAGCACTAACAAGCGTACAGGTATAAATTCAAGGGAAATAGGGTAGGTGTATTTAACGTCGCTGGTACAATAGGTGAATTTTTAAATTATTTATTAATTGAATTCGTATTTCTAGTTTAATTGCGTTAATAAGTTGGCAATTTGAAGTTAGTTTTAAAAACTGAATTCGTGGTATAGTTCTGTGTAGTTGTGTGCGGCGCCCGCGCGAGTGTGTATACTAAAAATTTCGTAATAATTATTTTTACTTAAACATCAATCTTGTTTATGTATTGCAAGTGTAAGAATTAGTGCACGTAAGTGTAGCTTAATGGGGGTCTCTTCATGGGGTGGGTGGTTTATTTATGAATTTTTAGAGGTGGAAATGTTTATTCATACTCCCTGTATGTTTGTTGTGGTTTGGTTTGGATTTTTCTTAATCGGTTTTAAGAATTAAATTACTCAGAGTTTTTTAAATTGTTTTTATTTACATTTCGATCCATAGCATAGGATCATTGTCAAAATAATAAAAAAATTTAAGTTTGACGTTTATGACAAATTAAAAAAGATTCATAAAAATACAACGACAGGATGCAATTGTAGCTAATATCACTTGATATTAATTTGACTCATTTGTTTATAATTATAATTTTTAACTATGGAAAATGGCAATTGAATCAAATCTTCTTTGTGCCGATTACTAAATAAACTAAGCAGGTATTCTAGAATCCTAGGTGTTATGCCTATGATCGTTAGTAATTTGAATGTTCATTATGTTACTCTTAAATAAGTAAAACCCTGAGATATTTGATTTCAACAAAGAAAAATTTTATCAACTTGTGCACAAAGCAAGAAGATTGGTGGAGTTCACACAAAGAAATTCATAATTTTTTTGTGTTCTTAATTTTAATTTGACTGTGACGATCACGCAATTTACATCATGCAGTGGAACGTTTTCTACTTATATCCTACTGGCTTAAAGCTAATTTGTTAAAATAATTGTTATTTGTCAATTAGACAGGTATAAAGGTAACATAATTATAGAGGGCGTAGTAATCGGTTCCACAAAAATATTATTTTACTTTACAATTACCATGAAAAATTACTAAACTTGGCTTAAGTTTACTTTAAACTTTTCTAAATAATTAAACGGATGCTGGATTACGACATTGGTCACGCAAAATACCAGTGAAGTTATTTCTTTTTCTTGATTTTATAGTGTGTGGTGTAACTGACGCCCATCTAGTGTAGATTGAGAGTGAAGCTAGTTGTTGTTTACCCAGAACACGCAAGAAAATGATGATATGAAATAGACAAGGTAAATTTCCCTGCATTACACGCATTGGTTCGTTAGGTGTATAGGATAGTATGACATCATGGCACTCGTTTTCACCAATTTGTAACACCTCGCCTATCCTGGCACGTTCTCATTGGCGGAAGCAACGACGCACATCCTTCAAAGCGCGAGAACACGCTTACACCACAAAATACAATAAGTTGTATGTTATTTACTTAGCAATGCTGGGAACTCAAAACCCCTTTTATAATGCGTCATAACTTACTTAATTCTAGCAGAAAAAGTCGCCTAGGATAGCTAAAATAAAATTATTGTGTAGCCAAAGGAAGCGTAACATAATGACACTTTTGAGTACTAACAAGTTTATTGACGTAATATAAAAATCTGCAATTTAATGTATAAAATTATTAATGGGGTCTGTGTGAATTTACCTACCAACTAGGTTTTGGGTATCATCATATTTATGCCAATTGGTCAGTAAATTTTATTATTTTGTATGCCTGTATGTGTTGTTTATAACTAATATTTTAATCTTAAATAACAAATTTGATTAAAAGGCGTCAGAATTTTATCATAACCTTACTTTTATGTAACTTTTCTAAAAAAAATTTAATTTCAAATTTTTTGTCTAATAAACTTGCAGGTTTGTATTTGCCTTTATACAATTTGTGTAATCATACAATCTTAAATAAATGTCTGATAGTGTTTTTATGAAAAAGCGTTGGTTACCTTCAATCAAACTAGAGCGTTTCTTATCTAAAACATTTAAAATTTTCTTTCTAAAACCAACTGCATTAATTAATAAATTACAAGATTTTGATGATAGAATTTAAGAATCGTGGCATAGTAAAGAATTTAACTTTTTTTCTATTACTACGATTAGTAGTTACTGATACCTGGGTTGTTACTTTTATTTCATTACATCCTCTCTTTTCTATCGTTATCTGAATTAAATTTCAATCTTCTGACTTTATCTTCTTGTGTATAAATATATCTTGCCTTTAAATTTTGAATTATTTTGAACCTTTTTATTTCCTAGACACCTCTCATCTTCTAATCTCATACTTCTCACGTCACTGTTTTTATTTAAACTTATTTGTCATTACACTAAAATAATCTTTATTTAAAAAAAATGTTATTCTTTATTTCGCTATTACTTTTATTATTACCCAAGCCACCGTATTTCTTTATTGTGGTTGACATTTGAACACCTCATTGGATATTTAAAACTTGTACTAGCTGATGTCGCGTTGCTGATTTGTTCTTTGGACACACAGTATTCGAGTGCTACGCTTCTAGTATAAAATCGATTTTACAGTTACAGCTACAAAGAAATTCTATTCGATGGTATTTCGAAAAGGGCTTGCTTTCTCTTAATTATCGCAGGGGTTCAGATGTGGTCTTGGTGTTTCCCAGCAATATTTTAGGGAGGAACAGCCCTTATTATCGTGTAGTATTGTGGTAAAGATGGTTCTCACTGCTTGTTATGGATATATGTTGTTTCTTTGACCTATCAAAATGACGGATAAAGAAAGGTGATGATTTTCGAATTGTTGGAATTGCGAATTATGATTCATTCTAGTCGTGACTATCTTATCTTCAACCATGTGTGCAGGAGTGTATTATAGACTACGTGGTGGAGTGTTTACCTGTTGATTTCTTATTTAGTTGTAGTCTCACTTTTGTTGTAGATAACTAGTGAGCTCTACTAAAAGAATACGGACTAAAGCGGCAACCTCACTCAAACGTATACACGGAGATGGGCAATATCGTTTTCGATATCCAGCACATTGAGTTCACAAGCTTGATTTTAATAATTAAACGTAGAGGATTTGTATTCCTAAATTGGGGGTATATTTCTCATAGTAAATTAGCTCTTAAGTAGGTAATGACGCATTATAAATGTGGGTTTGAGCTACCAGCACTGTTTGGATGATCGGTTGCGATGAGTTTAGATTACTCCGAGTTACCCCATCAAATAGGTGGAAAGAAGTCTCGAATGAACTAGTTATTTTAATCGACGTATGAGGAAGTAGTGCATTATAAAATATAATAGTGGAATGCTTACCTATTGAATCCTACTTATCTTTGTTCGCTGTTTAATGTCGATAAGGTAAATTTTCCTGCATTACACGCAATGGCACGTAACTTTAACATTTAGGTGTCCAGGATAGTCTGACCTCATGGCGCTCGTTTTCACCAATTTGTAAATACCTCGCATATTCTCGGACGTTCTCATTGGTTGAAGCATCGAAGCGTGAGAACAGGTTTATACCACAAAATACAATAAGTTGTATGATATTCATTTAGCAATACTGGGAACTCAAAAACGCATTTGTAATGCGTCATAGCTTACTTAATTCTAGCAGCAAAAGTCGCCTGAAAACTAAAATAAAATTGTTGTGTAGCCAAATGAGGCGTAACATGACGTTTCTGAGTACTAATAAGCGTACAGGTATAAATTCAAGGAAAATAGGATAGGTATATTTGACGTAGCTGGTGAATTTTGTAATTATTTATTAATTGAATTTGTATTTCTTGTTTAATTGCGTTAATAAGTTGGGAATTTGAAGTTTGTTTTAAAAGGCGATTTCATAATATAGCTCTGTGTATGTATGCGCGTCGCGCGCCCGCACGCGAGAGTGTGTATACTAAAAATTTTGTGTCTCTGATACCTGATAATTATTTTTACTTGAACTTCAATCTTGTTTATGTGCTGCAAGTGTAGGAAATAGTGCACGCAGGTGTAGCCTACTGGGGGTCTCTTCACGGAGTGGGTGGTTCCACTTATGAATTTTTAGAGGTGAAGAAAGTTTATTCATTCTCCCTGTATGTTTGATGTCGTTTGTTTTGTATTTTTCTTAATGTTTTTTGGGAATTAAACTAGAGTTTTTATAATCGTTTTTATTTACGTTTTAAACCATGACCTAGGATGAGTTTTTAAGTTCCCAGCATTGCTAAGTGAATAATACACAACTTATTGTATTTTGTGGTTTAAGCGTGTTCTCATGCTTCGTTACTTCAACCAATGAGAACGTACGAAAGTAGGCGAAGTGTTTACAAATTGGTGAAAACGAAAGCAATGAGGTCAGAGTATCCTGGACACCTAAACGTTAAAGTGACGAGCCATTGCGTGTAATGCAGAAAAATTTATCTTACCGACATTAAACAGCGAACTAAGATAAGTAGGATTCAACAGGTAAACAATCCACTATATTTTATAATGCACTACTTTTTTATACGTAGACCGAAGTAACTAGTTCATTCGAGACTTCTTTATGATGGCTGATTTTCCACAACTTCGTCAACTACCACCTCCTTGTTGCGCGTTCTAATTGGTCGAGAAACGACACACGAACCTTGAGACCTATAGTTACCACAACAATACATCACAAGAAAGGCCTATCCTCCTTGCACATTGCCGGGGTACCCTAGACCACACTTACTATGCATAATACCCTAATTTCTAAAAATTATATTACACGATTATGTGTAATATCCCAAATTAATTGTGCAAAGAAATCTTCTACAATATTATTTACTAGGATTTTTTCATACAAAACAATTATTTGACACATAGAATACAAATAGTAGTTACTAGAAGTACTATATTTATTTACTCTTTAAAATAAAATCAAAGTCTTTTCATAGAAACAGAAGGTTCAACCACCTATTTGATGAGGTAGATCGGAGTAATCTGAATTTATCGCAACCGTTCATTTAAACTTGTATATCCTTTCCAAGCAGTGCTGAGACCTCTAACCCACATTTATAATGCGTCATTACCCTCTTAGAAGTTAATTTAGTATGGGAAATATACCCCCAATTTGGCAACACAACAATTTTATTTTAGCTATCCTAGGTGACTTTTCTGGTTGAATTAAGTAAGTTATGACGCATTATAAAAGGGTTTTTGAGTTCCCAGCATTGCTAAGTGAATAACATACAACTTATACTATTTTCTGATATAAGCGCGTTCTCGCGCTTCGAAGGATGCGCGTCTTTGCTTCCACCAATCAGAACGTGCAAGGATATGCGGGGTGTTTACAAATTGGTGTAAACGAGCGCCATGAGGTCAGAGTATCCTGGACACTTAAACGAGCGCATGTGTGTAATGCAGGGAAATTTATCTTGTCTATTTCATATCACCATTTTCTTGTGTATTCTAGGTAAACAACAACTAGCTTCGCTCTCAATCTGCACTAGATAGGCGTCAGTTACACCACACACTCTGTAAAATTAAAAAAGAGAAATAGCTTCATTGGTATTTCGCGTAATCAATGTCGTAATGCAGTATCCGTTTAATTATTTAGAAAAGTTTAAGGTAAGCTTAAGCCCAGTTTAGTAATTTTGCATGGTAACTGTAAAGCAAAATAATATTTCTTGTCAAACCGATTACTACGCCCTCTACAATTATATTGCCTTTATACCTGTCTAAATGACAAATAATAATTATTTTAACAAATTAGGTTTAAGCCAGTATTGACTAAGTAGAAAACGTTCCACTGCATGATGTAAATTGCGTGATCGTCACAGCCAAATTAAAATTAAAAACACAAAGAAAGTATGAATTTCTTTGTGTAAACTCCAATTTCCTTGCCTTGTGCCTAAGGACTTAAATCAAGTTAATAACATTTTTCTCTGTTGATATCAAATATCTCAGGCTTTTACTTATTTAATGAGTAACATAATGAACATTCAAATTACCAACGATAATAGGAATAATACCTAGGATTCTACAATACCTGCTTTGTTTATTTAGCAATCGGCACGGAGAAGATTTGACTCAATTGCCCTTTTCCATAGTCAAAAATTATAATTATTAACAAATGAATCAAATTTATATCAAGTGAAATTAGCTACAATTGCAGTCTGTCGACGTGTTTTGTTCTAATTCGAGCTCATCAGGAAAAGAGTAACAAAGCAGTAATATTTAGCAAAGACACATTATGGGAAGCACAGAATCACCTACCTCCTGCATTTGCCTTAATGTTGTTTTACTTGACATCACAAGCTTCAGCGAGGGGCTCAACTGTCTTTTCTTAAAATTAAAAGTTATTATTATAAATGAGTAAGTTTAACGAGTCTTAAAAAATAACAGACAAAAGAATTTAACGCATATGACTCGATATTAACAAGATTAATATTTAAACAAATTCAATTTGTATATTTGGCTGTGTAAATCGAAAAGGGAGAACGAAATTGAATCTCAGTCTATTTATATCCAATCCCATCTCACTTTTCTAGCTTATAAAAGACTTCCACTAAAATTCGCGGAATAACAATTTATCGCATTTTCAAAATAACACCCACACCTACATAGTACTTAATATGCTTAATATTATTGTTTAAATACAACGTTATTTAATTCACACATAAGATCCAAAGTCGTCAAACGTCTGGCCATAGCCTTATAGTTTGTATGCATATCCCTCACTAGCTTCAGCTTTTTAAAGCCTCAATAATATCTACTTTTGTTAACCCATACGGAAATAGCTTTGTGCTCCCTTCTTATCTGCGCCTGCAGTATTCTTGATAAAGATAACCTTATCGCGTTTCTGATGAACATAAAAGTTTTATATCATCCAGCCATTATCGCTTTAAATAACTTATTCTCAAAAATGAATTTCTGGAATTTAAAACGAAGTATATTTCAAACGTTGTTTAATTGTGTTTTATGAGTAGAGATATACTTGAAACTAATGGTTTAATACGAATTCGACTTTCATGTTACCCTTGAATATTTAATTAAAAATATTTTACTACGAAACGTTGTTTTAAGTTAAAACGAAACGAAATAAATCGCTATTAAAGCTTAGTATGTACACAATGATGCAAATTTATTTATTTATTTATTTTTCTCCCCATATTAAATCAAATAATTGCGATTTCGCTTTTGGGTGTTGAAATTAAGGTTTTCTTGGTAAAAATTAAATAAAGTTACTTTTTACGTTTGCAATAACTCATGCACTTATAAATAAATATAAAGCAAAAAATTTAATGGTCGGACTCAATATTAACCACAAGGGCATTTTGTTGACGCGTTTTGCACTTATTTGAGCTCATAAATACGTGGGTAACGAGTTGTAATACTTAATACAGAACATTGCCTAGCTCACAGTTAGTCTTTGTGCTATTTTGCCTGACATCACGGCGCGGAGCAAATCTAACCACTTTTTTCATAGCTTAAAATTATAATAGTAAACAACAACTAATTTCAATGAACCTTAAATTAATATTAAGCGAGACAATTTAATGATATGTGACTCGATATTAGGCACAGGGGCATCCTCGTACCTATTGGGGCTCATCAGGACAGGAGTTGTTATGCTCCAAAATCGCTTTACAAAGATTTTAGTTAATAATCATATTAGGAGGATTTCTAATCATTAATTTAACGGTATTACTCATTGTGATTTAACTAGAAAATAGGTCGAGTAAATTATTCTCTGGACTTTTCGAGATAGTTTTTAGTATTATGTATTTAGTTGGAAAAGAAAAACAAATATGATTTTTCACAGTTTAAAATGATATGCGTTGTTGTCCTTGACCAATGAAAACGCAATTCGTACAAAGAGTAGTGGACAGCCGAAAACTACGGGCGACCATTATTTATTCTATTCGTAACTACCTTATCTTGAAGAACTGTGTAATATTTTATTAATGGTCTGTTGAATCCTTTTCTATCGCGTATCGTATCTGTATTTGTTCTCTTGAAAGTTGCAGACGATAATCAACGAACTCCGCGACTACAATCTGTATTTGAAATAGGCATGGAATAATCGACGACCAGGATTACGTAAACGACAACATCATTGGTATCACGCTTATACCATAAAATAAGTTGGGAATTTGAAGTTTGTTTTAAAAGGTGATTTAGTTGTATAGTTCTGTGTATGTGTGTGCGGCGCGCGCCTGCGTGCGTGAGAGTGTGTATACAAACAATGTCGTGTCTCTGATACCTGATAATTATTTTTACTTGAACCTCAATCTTGTTTATGTACTGTAAGTGTAAGAAATAGTGCACGCAGGTGTAGCCTACTGGGGGTTTCTTCACGGAGTGGGTGGTTCAAATTATGAATTTTTAGAGGTGGAGAAAGTTTATTTATTCTCCCTGTATGTTTTATGTGGATTGTTTTGTATTTTTCTTAATCTTTTTTGGGAATTGAACCAGAGTTTTTAAAATCGTTTTTATTTACGTTTCGATCCATGACCTAGGATCGTTGTCAAAATAATAAAAAATTTTAAGTTTAACATTTATGACACAAATTCCTAAAAAAGTCTAAGAAAAAACAAGTTTATTCATGGTGAAGTACGTACTAGAGAGGTACCGTTTCTTATATTGGGTATAATTTATACTGTGTTGACCAAATATGAAAGCCGTGCTTATCAAAATTACACTTAATTATTTACCGCTCTTATCTATAATTTTATTTTTCACCACACCATTAATGCCCAATACAGGAAGAATCCTTTCGCTAATACAACTCGGATATGCTAAGAAGTAGGCTATAAATTACTTTATAAATAAGTATAACCTAAAGCAAGCTTGTGTCATATAAAAACTATGCAAAAGAGAGAGAATATTTATTTAAAAATCACCCGCTCTTGAAATGTTTATTAGTATAATTTAAAAATATCGCATCCTGAACAGCGATGCTTCAAAATAAATTAAAATCCGTTTCTGAATGAAAATAAATAAACTTCATAATAGCTACATTTTTTAAGAGAGCTCATGTTCCCATAGGAATTACTAGCTTAAAATAGCAACGCCGCCTTATATTACTTACATTAATGCAAAAACGTTTAAATTAGGGTGCTTTAATTAGGCTTCAAAGTAAATCTGGAGAATTTATCTTAATTATTTAAAGGTCTAACGTGAGTTACAATGGAAATAATTTTTATTGTAGAAAAAAAGCGCGGTTAAAAATAGCTAGCGCGCTTTCCAATAGGTGGTGTAAATGTCAAAACACCAGCTTTAGGACGTCAAAGTGAGTTAAGTTGTCGCATAACTTGAGTAAACGAACTGTTTTATAGTATTTACGAGCAAATTAGTTCAAATGATTACAAAGAAACACAACTTAACTTATTTATGATGATCTTTATTAGTTTAACTTGAGTAATTTTAAGCGTATGGGCGCAAACGTGCTTGTGGCTCTGGAATTGTTGTGGATGTCGTTTTTCAAAATAATTAAAGTTGATCTGCCTAATTAGGTACCTGTAGAAAATAATCAACAAATAAAACACGATAGGATTTAACATAGAAGTCAGGGCTTTTTTCCAATTGTAAGATATGTTAAAAAGTGCAGGTAAATGCGAAATGAATCTCGAAGAGGGTTTTGTATTAGTCGCATTGCAAAGAACGCAGGGGTTAACGCGCGAGGGGTCTGATAAATTTATATATTGACTTACCTCAGCCGTATTTTACTGTTCTAAGTGTCGTTTCTACTCTACAACGAAGTGGACTGTATGGCTATTTATCCATAAAATCACACTCGGAGACACTAATGACTTAACTCACTTTACCGAACCAACAACCGTTTCTCTTCGATGTCTATGAGCAAGTGTCGATCACTACCCCTTTAGTCCAACTTAATTTTCACAGGCACAAAGAAGGTTTTAAGACAGAATATAACGGGACAATGGATGAGAGCTTTGCTATTTGATTTACAACTACGAATTTATGACTTAAAATTAAACACGAAAACGTAAGATAAAGAGATCAAACATCCCGCCCACCAACATAAGTTTATAATTAAAAATAATTATAGCTATTAACTAAAATCTTAAGCCCACAAACTTATATAAGTAAAAAAGTAAACATATATATATATATATATATATATATATATATATATATATTGCTGTGATAAGGGTTTGTTTAAGGGTGCACGACATAGTGAAGGTCACTAGAGAATGAGTAATTAGAATAGGCAGCAGAAAATTGTAGTTATTTTAGGAAATAAGTAAGAAATAGAAGTAAATAGTAAGTAGGCAACACCCTGTGTACAAAGTAGAAATAGTTTTGGGCGACGCAGGAAAGACATAGGAAGACGCATAGTTGGCGTAGGAATGAGAAATACGAGTATTAAACGGATGGTAAAGATTAAATACCCTGTAGATAGTGTTCAGTTGATATAAGTAAAGCGAATAAGAATATTTTTCAGTGGGAGCACGCGTATAAATGATAAAGAAGAATTAGACACGCATTAAGAAAAGAGTCTCAGACGATTAAGTAATACGGAGGTGAAAATAGAGTTTCATGTAGCTAATATAATGCGTATAAAGATCTAACCATTTTGATAAGAGAAATGATTAAAAATTGCGTAAATCGCATGTAAACAATGAAAGTTTAAAGTAAAATTGCATCAGTTGTTTATGGAAAGGCGACTATTCTATCAAAATACAGCATGTTGATAAGTGAAGACACCTGCAGGCAGGTGGGCATTATGAACGAACGCAGAGCATTACATCAGAAAATATTCGAAATGAAATTATTTGATTGGTCCGAAGCAAACGACAGGTTCTAGACCACACCACGGATGCAGTGGGGATTCGAAATTATATTAGCAAGCACCGCGATAAGAAAGTCAGTTTTGAACTCAATGAAGGCCCAAGTGCATTGCCAGTAATACTGAATAATACGTAACAAGTGGTACAAAGTGAAATAAATGAGTGTGTATATGAAAATTACCGTTTAAAACGTAAGTAGGATTATTTTATGAATTAATCGTAAACTAAGACATAAAAATAATAGGGCTTCGAGGTCTGAGGAAAATAGGCCAGAATGCTTGATGTTAAGAAAGATTACAATAAAACAATTTAAATGTCGAGGCGAAAGGAAGAACATAATCTTGAAGTATAGGGGTGAACGAATTACAATTTGAAGTCTAGGGCAAGAATGATTAAAGTATAAAATTATAATTTAATGGTGTTGGTCCATAATGGTGATAAGTTGAATGGAATCAAAATTGGGGAAGATTAATTTCAATGGAAGCGTCGTCGTAAAAGATAAAACCAGGTCAGATTGTTAGTTATAAGGCATCTGTTTTTCTACAAGAATTTTATTTTATTTTTAATATCCAATTGGCTAAATATTATATGCTTGTAAACAAGTCAACAAAGGGTTGAATACGTATTGAAATAATAATAAGAAAACGGATTTAGAATATTCTACATTTGTTGGTAAAGATAATGAGTTTTCTTTGGTGACTTTGGGTTTTTAGTACAAATTAAATGGTTGTGGATAAATGAAATTTATAAAGGTGAATTAATTTGAAAATGTATTGTAAATAACGTCAAAGCTGTACATAAAGCATTAGTTTCATTAAATGTGATCCAAACTCACTGAATTTATAATTACAAATATATGCTAGCCGAGGTCATAAGATTGAGGAGGAGCCACAAATTAAGTAGGGCAGAGATAACCCGCAAAGGCGGTAACTTGTTGAATTTTGTCATTGGTCGATAAAGTTGTTTATGATAAATTCCAGTTGATAGCAACATTAAGAAACAGCTGGAGGAGGAAATAATCACAAGCTGTAGGAAAGATTAAAATGGTGGTTCAATAATTTAATTTAGTATTATAGCAATTAAAATAAATAGGTCGCTCAACGTAAGGACACGTGATATTACAGAATTAATAGGTCGACCCACTAAAGGGGTATGTACAGCAATATATATATATATATATATATATATATATATATATATATTGCCGTGGAAGGAAATTTAAACTCTGGACCTCGCCAGTGTCAAAAAAAATAATTTTCAAAAATATAAAAATTTCACAAAAAAAATTCTTACCCGGATTCTTCTGCTGCAACACAATATCTTCAGCAGCTTCCCTGGCTAGCTCAGCTGTACCTCTTCTCGGATACCTAAATTTACAATCATTTTTCCTTCCCATTCACACACCATTCAATAAAATCACAAAATAATACAACACTATACAATCTTTATTTTACCGCTATTTACAAACAATTATTTAGATATGTACAGTTCGGTGCTATAGTTACAACGCACTAAATGCTATTTTTATGAAGTCCTTGTTTTAAAATTTTAATTGCAAACACATTTAATACCACAGAAGTAAATGGGCCCCAAATAATACCTTATCTTTATTTATTACTGCACACTGGAGTATGGTGAGCTCATAATAACCCACTTTGCATACCATTACTACAAAATTAATAAACCCATGTACCCTTAACAATTAAATTTAAATTCATCATGAAATTTCATAAGCTTTACGTACACCTTTTGTTCAATATTCAAAATACCCTAAAAATAGTCTAGTACACGTATCTTTCCAATACGTTAAATAACCAAAAATAACCATCAAAGTTCACTCACACATCACAAATAATTCCAACAGATTATCAAATAACAGCAAATTCAAATGAGTTACCTGGAAAATGCTTCAAGACTCCATCTCCGTCGACGATACTTTTATCTTCCAGAACCCCTTGCTTCGTGATTATGCGCGCTGCTCCACCAGATATTTATAGATGATAGCTCAGTCTACACCGAGCTTCGTGCTACCCATTTATCATACCATTCCAACATCCAAATACGTGTATATTACACTTGTTTATTGCTTTATAAATTTTCTAGCTTGGTAAGGTATTCGGTGGACCTCAGTTAATTTAAATCACTCGCCACTACTCGCGTTAATAACTATAAGGCCCCAAATACCCTAATACTATTTTTTTTACTGAATTATACAAATTTTAAATACTCACAAGCCTTTACTATAACGTCGGTCGATTATTATACGTAGTTAACGATGCGAAAATATAGAGAGCCCTATTAATTTTCTTCCCGTATTTATACAATAAAAATACCACCCCTCGGCCATTCTTTACGCGAAATACTTAATTGAAAATAATATTTCTGCAAATTTTGGTATAACCGTCTTAAAACTTCCAGAAACACGCTATTCTCCGCTATACTCCGAACAACCACATTCACCTGTCGCGTGTTAGTCTGTTTTAACAACTACTCGTTTTAACCAATGATACAGTCCTGTGGCGTCATAAAACTCCGCCTGTAATATTGTTATCTCCGTCTTATGCATATTTGATGTCGCCTTCTAATCACACTTGAGTGGTAGAAAACCGTTATTGCTGACCGCGTCCACGTGGTTTGAATACGTGCGTTTAAAATCGAATGCTTTTATACCCATCTCTATCTGTAGCATCTTATTGATTGTGCATCCCTTCTGCTCTTTAAGAAACTCTTGTTAGCTTTTATTCGAAACCACTGACGGTTGGAAAATATATTCTTTGAAACCCGTGTTATTATGTTTATAAATTCGACGAAAGTAAACTTTCAAACGTGCAGGTGTTCTAATTATTGATCGTTTAAAATAACACTTCTCGGAGATTATATTTCACGGTATTCTGACGTTTGTTTGTTTGTGAAGAAAGCTTTCGCCTTGAGATTGTTGATTTTATATACCCTGATGCGTTTTCTGACGTTATTACACGTTGCATTAAAATAGATTAAATTAATTATGCGTTTTCTATTTGTTTTTACAACTGGTTTTCTTCATGAACCTATTACTTTTCAATTATTAATTATAAAAATATGTCAATACTTGTACGTTTTAATTAAATACATGAAATCATTTTTGCGCGTAAATAAACTGTTCGTTTCTCTACACAGGGTGTTTGAAATTGCATTGCTTACCCCAAATTTAACCCTTTGAATCCATAACAATATATATAATATATATATATATATATATTTATATATATTTATATATATATATATATATATATATATATATATATATATATATTACGCAAATTTAGACCAGGGTAGAAAATTAATTAACGACATCAAATAATTTTAATCACCCGGTATAAAGAAACAAATAGAAATTACGTGCGAAATTTATATTAATTAATTCAATTTTTAAATAAAAGGTATTAAACAAAGTGTACAAATAATAATTAATATTTAATTGGTATTCGCTAAAAATTAAAGGGTAAAAGTCAATGCCATTCATTATTATTTTAATTGGAGTTAATTGAACCATTAGTAATATATAATAAGCATAAAAGCCTGTGAAAATCCAAGGTTGATAACAAATAGCTAAAAGGAAGGTTAAAATACCATGAAACAAAGCTCGGAGAATTATATTAAAACGTTCATTAGGAGCGCACACCTGCAAACTTTTAAATGTTACGTTCTAATAAATTCGAGCTGATAAAACATGCAGATTCTACGTAAATTGGAACAGGTGAATGCTTCAGCACGAAATACAAAACAGCGTTTATTTAAAAGTCACGTCGCGAGTCCACGTGTATTTTAGACAGCCGATAGTACAGAATATCGATTTGTACCACTCAGACCAGGGTAGAAAGGGAGGGATAAAACGCGTAAAGCAGAGATACTGATAATAAAAGGCGTGATTTGTGAAGCGTCACTAGGTCTACGATTGGTTGAAATAAGATGCAGATATGAGAGGTGGAAACATAACAATTTTTATATATAATTAATTAGTTGTTCTCGGACGTGTTGCGAGGCGTGTGGAAAATTCTTAGATTTCAACTTGAACGTGTGCAAATTTTTAGTAGAATCGCTGTGCCGAGCCGTCGGAAGGGAAAAGAGAATGCGAATTTCTAAAAAATTGTTGGTCGCGGGACAAATTCGACTTGCAAGCGGGCCATTATATAAACCGGTGCTTATAGGTGTTTCGCTCTCTTATATTTTTGATTTTATTCGATACTTTAAACAGTTTTGCTCTTTATTTTTTGATTATTCGATACTTTAAGTAGAGTACGTGGTGATTACGTGCTACAATAAAAGTTATTAGTACACTTAGAGAAGATAAATGAAGGTAACAAAGTCTAGTTATATTTGCGGGTATTACTGTACCAATTATCCAAATTAATAACGATAAATAAATAAATAGAAGTAGGCAGTTTTTGGTATAGCGTGAAAGAATTATGAATTTCCGTGCTATTTATCGGGAGTGTTAGTAATCAAATGTTATTCGTAAACGTGATTGGATCCACAAAACAAGATTTCGATATACTTAGATGAGTTCCTGAGAAACCCTGAAACCTTTTGGACGAATGGTGGTGTAGAAAAATTTTAAAGGCGGCCAGAAATCCGAAGAAGTAAACATAAACCAGCTGGAATGGTGGGATTAGCAAGTCCGATGTACATTGAAGCCACGAGTGCATTAACCTTCAGGTAAATTATGCATTTATGTTCGATCTTAGATGTTTTGGTGTGTGTTGAATATCTTTATAATTTGTTAGATAAAAATGGACAGTAGTAAATTTGTATAAACAACAAATTTTTAATTTTAAGGTAAAATTTTCTTGTATAAATAGAAAGGAGTATTTATCAGGTTTATGTTTTTGATTATGATGAAAATTTGGGTCTGTCTTTGAGCTCAATTAGACTAACCTGTTAAATTAACGTAAAGGGGTGAGAGATGCTCCCCTTTATTTAGACTCAGGTCTGCAAATATTGTTTATTAAATTAGTATGCATCCTACAAGGACTTTAATTCTGGATGCAAATTAAAATGATGACAAATTTGAACTTGAAATTTTATAATGCTGAAATTTATGCAGAAATTTAATTTTGAAGTTTTAATGTATTGTGAATATTGGTGTAAATAGAGTTAACGTTGATGTTTGTGGTAGGAATATGTTTTTTTTATGAATAAATTCTCTGTAAGCAACAAGTACGGCGGGAAAATTTTTTGGAATTAAGCGACGGTTATGCTCAAAATTTTTAGAAACTGCTATAAAAAATAAGCTTTTCGAACGAAACGCGTCCGATAGGGGGTTAGAAAAATGATATAAATACCGGAGTAAAAATATTAAACTCCTCTTTTCCTTTACTTTGATATAGTGCTGAATACCGATTCAGACCACCATAACAATAAAGCTTTTGGTGAGTAGTTTGTGTGTGCAATAAAGTTACATTTGATATCGTATTCAAAAGTATAAAACTGTAGTAGCGGACCTCCAATTATTAACGTGATGCACGAATTAGTGCGTGATTAAGCAAAAGGTCCGGCTACTACAACAAAATTTATTAAATGGATACATGATATATGGGGGTAAGCAGAACTGGTAATCAATTTTGTGTGCATGATATATGGGTATGGAATGGTACTGTGAGACGAAGCAAATATCTTGCAGAAATATTAAATGGTAGAGATCTGTGGATTCGACAAGCAGCATAGTAAATGGAAACAACGCCGAGGAGTTTTATGGTAACCATCTCCGACAGGAATGAAGAATGAAGAATTCTCCAGATAATTTATTTGAAGTTTCTGTTGTTGTATAAACATTTGTGGAATTTTTGTGTTGTGTGGGGTTGACTTTTGGTGGCATATTTATGGTGGTTAGAAACTTGTTTTAAAAAGATACATGTACAGGACAATTTACTAGTTTTGAGTATTGAAAAAGAGTGTATTTTGAATATATTAAAAATTTATTCAGGATATAAATTGTGTTGTAAAGGGTAAACGGGTCTGTAAATTTGTTTTCATTAATGCAAGATTTAAAAGGCATATACCAACAAAACTGGGTTATAATGAGCTCACAATACTCCAGTGTGAAGTCAATTTAGGGTTACATGTGGGGCCCATCTACTCATATTTAATTGAATTTGTTTAAAAATCATTATAAAAATCAAGGACTTTAAAACATACATAAATTGAGTTTTATAATTATTGTATCAAACTGTTCGAACACATGTGTAAAAATAATTTATCTGTTAATAGGTGTAAATAAAAGGTTGTATGGTTGTTGTATTATTTGGTGATTTTATTGAATGGTGTGCGAGTGTGAAAGAGGTATGTCTGTAAATTTAGGTATTCGAGAAGAGACCCAGCTGAGCTAGCCAGGGAAGCAAAGAAATTCAAAAGCGTCTTAATAAAAAGGGTAAGGAAAATTTTAATTTTTTTGAAAATTTTATGTTTGCCCAAGGAGGGGCACGAATTTTTGTAAGTTCCATGGCAATTTTATGACGCCGCCCTATTTGTGGGGCTTAAATGATTTTTAGGCGTTGGCTCGAGTGTTCCTAGAGACTGTCTCGACTGCCACGGCAATATATATATATATATATATATATATATATATATATATATATATTTCTGCGAAGTTATCCTAGATTGAAATATGTCCCCACAATTTGGGTGTCATAAATGCTGCGAAGTTAAAACCTCGCAGACTCGTGCCCCACTGTTGGGTTGACATTAATGCTGCGAAGTTACGGGATCTATGCTATGCAATTGGGCTAAAGGTGACCTCCTTTAAGAACACCAAACTACTGCCAACTTTTTGCTATAATAAAACCAAACTTAGCTTCTTCTACTCCGCTGCTTATACCTAAAATTAATTCGAGCCCCACAAATTGGTAACCATAAATACTGTGAAGTTTTACTGTGCTTCGCAAATCCCTGCCCTACTATTCTATACAAGAAACTCAACAACAAAAATTCATCGCAATTTATTCACACAGAAAAAGTTCTACATCCAAAACTTTTTCACTTAAGGCATACATCCATTAAATTACATATATCCTCGTTTTCGAAACAATTTATTTTTATTATATATTGCTAGATATAATTTTACTCATCATACAAATAAACTATTTAAACTAACTCGGCTTTACCTCACACCTGACATTAACCCCTGGCTTAATATGAGCTCACAGCAAAAACCTTTTAAACATGTGTGCAAATTTTCGCACAGCAATTACCAAAAGTCCCCATTACTTTGTACATAAACACAGCTATTATACAATTAGGTTAAATAACCATCCCTATATAAACAAATTTTCAATTAATTAATTATAAAGTTCAATAACAAATTCTTTTGTTTATAGAATTCAGAAAAAAAATGCACTCATAAAGCACAAAATATCAAAACATATCAAATAAACTCAAAAGACAATGTTTTTATAAAAATCAGTTACTAGAAAACATCACATCACATGTATCTGCAATCCAATCATTGATGACATTGCCCTCGACTATGACTGCATGTTAAGGAACGACCCCCAAGTTGACTCATACCATCCTTGTCGGCAATCAGCTATCCAAATCTCTCTAACTATCAATTGATAGCACATCCAAAGTTCCCAAACTCATCTACTGGTCCATCCGCCATCAGTAAACCACCATCTGTATGCATAAACAATCTCTGTTCCATCTTTGAATGCCTTGCAAGTCCCAACAACCAAAGTAAACTGTAGTCTGTACTTACATAGCTTCAATACGCTTTGCCTTTTTTTTTCTAAATGTACTTCATAACTTTACTGGACTGCAGGTACCACAGTTCACCAACTTGTGTAGGTTGTTATAAATTAAACTTCTCAAAACACTTGTTAGAGACAGACAATGATGTCGTTTACTAATATTTTGTAGCGGACTACTACTACCGCGTTTCACTAATTTAAAACAAGTAATAACAAAGGTCTTTATTACTCACTGTTCACAAGTCTAATTAACAGTATATGCCTTATTTATAGATGTTTTAGTCCAATTAACAATGAAGCACTATCACACTAATGAACTTAGACGCACTAATATTTTCTTAAACTAAATGCTTAACCATAGGTCTATTAACAACACTAAACACTACTATAATTTATTTATTACACTTTTGTCTATTTATGTATTCTACAAGCTGTCTATACAATAGACACATTTACATCATATAGCATTTATGTTTACTCTTGGACTTCCAAAAGCTCAACTATTTAACTTTACACGATATAATTTATATTTAACATTCTGATATACACTAACTTTGTATTTCATCATCGGTCTTATTTATACCCTGAATTAAAAAGGATGATTCATCCTTCAGTAATTGCTAGAAAATTCTCGGTCCCTGGAGAATATACAGTGCTTACGGCGCGTGTGTGATTAAAGTTTCCCTAATAGTTGCTCGCAACAATTTGTATTCAGTTGATGACAAGTAAAAGCGAAGAAAAAGAGAGACCTATCTCACCACCTACAGATGTTTATATAGATCAAAATACCCCTTTCCATTTAATTTTCCCACAATTCAGGGTCTCTCCAGATGTGTTGTTTCTACATTTTGTTTCGTATTCAAGCTATTCTTTTTCTATTAATAGAAAATCGCCTTATAACACGAAGTCGTCGGTTAGAAACTTCAAAGCACCACTAATTGTCGTTGTCTGATGGTGTTGGAGCTATAAAGAATTAACTATTTCTAATTGGTTACAAAGTAAACTGCTTAAGTGACGACGCCTACGTAAACTGTTGCCTTTATAAAAGTTTTATCAGACAGCACGAATCGTATCTAAGCGATAAAAGTTCTTCTTTACGTTTCGTTCGATTCCGATACAGAAAAGTATTATTTCTCGACTTTAATCGGTCACGATTGCTCTAGTCGACAAACTCCTTGTTTAATTTACCTCGCTGCTGTAAAGTTTTGTAAGCTACTTCGAGTAGTACGTTCGTAAATTTGACGAGTAAGTCAGTAAGGATCGATCTCGTCCGCCATTTTGGTTTTGCAGGGTTAACTTGTTGCTGGAAAATAACATGTAAACCATCGACTTACTAAATTATAGTCAAGAAGGCCCTCAGTCCGATTCCGTCCGATTCCATATAAGAATGTAACGGTTCTTTCTCTCTCTTTCCTCTCCCTTTCTCTCTATACACCCCCTTGCTTTTGAGTATATAATAACTTTTTATTCCGCTCTCCTCTCTCTGCTTTCTCTCTTCGTATAAAACGAGTTTTGTAAAATAAAGTACCTTCTACACGAGACCCCAAGTTTCTCAGGTACAATTGTTCGGAATGCAGTCGCAATCAATTCCCAAGGCGTGTTTCTCTGAGAGTAACAACTTCTCTCTCTCTCTCTTTCTCTCTCTCTCTCTCTCTCTCTCTCTATCTCTCTCTCTCTCTTAATTACGAATTTTGTTTTCAAAGCTCTTAAAGTTAATTTGCTTTTGGGGTTATTTCGGCGTACCACTTCTTACACTTTCTATTTGTGAATGTTTGTACGCAAATCCCATTCTAATAAATAAATTCCATATTAACAAATGATCTTTTCAAATAACATTACAAAGAGCGAATTTGTAATATGGGTAACTTCTGTACTTTAGGCAGTTTAATAACAACGTACTTTGGCGATATTTGCATCGTGTTCAAGTATTTTAAAGGAAGATTTGCAACAACACTAATTCGGTTGTAGAAAAACTGAATGATGGATGATGTTAGTTCGTAACGTTTGTTTTTATAAAATACTAACTGATCTCATTTCGCTTTTTGTAAACTCAATCATATAATTAAACAAGTAAATTTTGTTACATGTCAAAATTGGCATTGTAAGTTTCTAATTTGCGAGTGAAATCGCGCCAATATTTTAAAAGACTTGTGCGTGCATTTCCGTCACTTTAGATAGTTGCGCCGACGCCCGAGAATGCACAGACGCGGAGTGGTGAAAGTAAGTGGTGATTTCCGTCGCGTCATGGACTAGAACGAAACGTCGAACAATGTGGTTACCTGTGGTGTGCCTTTTATCTTGACTTCTCTTTCAGATATGTAGGTTTCCTGTCTCGTACCTGTTATCGTTCCTCCTACCTGTATCCTTTACCGTACCGCTACACAAGAAGAGAGACGACAACCCAATTTGACTACCCACGACCAACAACGCCCAACTAACGCCAAAATAGCTGCAATGTTGTGAGAGCTCCACAGTTTACGTGAGTACATTTTGTCTTTTCCTATAATCGCAATAAACATTTTTTGCATGTGATACAGTAATTTGAAACAAATATGACGTAACACCTTATTGCGCAATATTACGTATGTGTTTATTATGTTGTCAACTTTTGTAGTGGCTCTTATCAATTACACCGGGACTTTAACGAGTATACCTTAGCATTGATAGTCGAGAGTATAATAATTTATGTAAACCAATGACTGTGGTGATAAATTAAAATGCTAAGAAATAAATCACTACTAATTAACTGTGCACTAATAATTACATATGTTTTTCGGTGTTGCTAGACAATTATATAGTTTCAATTCAATTTCCTCGCTAGTTTTTGTAACAGCTAGCAAACTCCGTCTTTTGAGCTCCTTTTAATGTACGTGCCGGTTACAGGTCACGCAAAATACCTCAATCGACGTCCACACTTTACCTCTGGCCTGATAGAGGGTGCTTTTGGGGAAAAACTTCACCTGATTTGTGATGGATTAGTAAATGTTTACTCAATTGCGCCTTACTGAACCGCTGCAGCTGTATTGCTTTGCGTAAGCAAAAGCTTTTTATAAGCAAACGTGCGAGACTTTTTCTGAAACTTGTAGACAGAAAAAATATTAAGAAATATTTGATTTTGAGGTTAAGCTCCCGTGTAAATTTAGAACAATGCTTTCATAATATACTGTGATTAAAAACTACTTTGCGATTTATTTTTTGCGTGTAAAACAACGCGAAAAAAATCAAACCAAGCTGCAGTCTAACAATCCTCAGGCTCATCATTAAACCCAAAAGCGTTCGTTATTTTGGTATCTGCCAACCGTCTGAATTAATAGCCCTCAAGTATGCTGACACATCTATCTTAGAAACATATACGTGTCTCTACTTACAAATGATCCCATATCTCACAGCTCACTCGACGTCCATTTTTTGTACTGCAATAATTTTTAATGCCGCGTGTTTAGACAAGTTGATCAAGGAACAAATAGAATTAGTTCGTACATAAAACAATTGGCTATGTGTGAGTTATGCAATTATCTGTAATAGAAATAGATTTCCTATGAAGGGTCATATGTAAATATAAAGGGGGGAGGGAGCGAAAGTTGCTTCGCTTACCTTTCGTAGTGCAAGTTTCAATTTTTCAGAAGGAACCCACTCTGGTGGGATAACCACATCAGGGTTGACAAAAATATATAAAAAAATCCAGGCTGAAAAAATTATGATTTACCATAGGGGTTCTCAGTAGCTATTTTTATAGACAGAAAAAACAAAAACATATTTTAAAAAATGTATTGAAGACGATTTCTTTTAAATTACAATTTTAATTCAACCCTTCCCACAACCGCTACCATCACCGCCGCAACTACCACCTTCAGCACTTACTCCCCTCAATCCCAAACTGTGTAGTTTTGTGCTGTAGCCAATCAAAAAGCTTTTTAAAAACGATTAATGTGTAACATACTGTTTTAGTACAGTCGGTTATGTAAAAATAACTCTCTATTATTTCTCAAATTGGTTTATTTTCTAGTTTAATTTTAGTGTCCCAATTATTAGGATAACGGTTTTGTAGCATAAATATGTCTGCGATTTTAAACGGCTTCAAAAGCTCCGTTCCTAAGTAGCCAGAGCAAGGTTCTTGGAAAATATAATCCAAAGATTTAATTAACATTCCCAAGGTACGAAGCTCTACTTGGAAGGCACTTAACGTGTCAGATTAGTAGTATCTACTAATAAATGTCAATCAAGTAGCTAAGACCCTAGTTATGTATAAAGCAGCCCGAGTCGTCTGAATAATTTTCAATCAGTTTGGGTACTTAACTAAAATTATAGTTTCGGAGTTTTCTTGTGAGGGAGATTTTGGCTATCCTAAAGCAATTGTTAGTTTTAATTAACTTTTAAGATTTATGACAGGCTTAACCTTTTCGATTATGAGAGCTGAACTGGATTTGGTATTTTTCAATTAACTTAAAGGTAAATAAGGAGTTCAGCGTGGGATGGAAGGAACTTTTTTATTTCGATACTTCCGACAGACAGGTGGTTGAGTTCTGTACTTCTGAAAGTAAAGTGATGTGTGTTTTTTATTTTATTCTGAGTAAGTACTTTCCCAGTTACTAAAACAGAGGTTATGGTATTTTTTTAAATAATGAACTCAAGGGTTGTGTTATGAATTATGTATCCGTAATTGTTTAACTAAATTGTGCCGACGTTCAGATTAAAGTTCTGAGCTTGGGCTTAAGTTGAACGCGTTACAATTTTAATCCCTGGGTACTTATTTCGGCAGACAGCGAGGTTTCAGCAGCGTACACCGCTTCATTGTTATTTCGACGGTAGCCTGGGGGCTCACGTAATAGCTTAGCAACGAAACCTACCTGATTACGCAATTTTCAGGTCGGGTATAGTAGTAAAGGACTCCCGTAGTGATAATCTTTGTGTGCACTTGAACGAGTTCCGTTACAGTAATAGTTGACCGGTGAAAAGGTCGTTTCTGTCCCGTTAATTGGAGACACACTTGTTAACTTAGAGTGTGGGTCACAGTAGGTAACTTTATTAGAATACTGTATATATAATTAATTATTGTATTGGGGTGTTTGAGCCCGAAATTGGTTCTTATATCCTTAAAAAGTAGACTAGTCCTAAGGAATTTAGACATTAATTTGGTTTAGTCGTATAGTGTTTAGCTAGCCAGGGACTATAAAGCTCCACAGTAGTGCGGTGTTAAAATTTTCTGCGTGCGTATTTGTGACAATCTTTTCCCATTCTTAAGAACAAAGTGCAACGAGTGATAATACCTTGATAAGGTCCGTAAACCTTCCCCTCTCTTACGGTGGCGCCCTATTGTATATAACGGCAAATATTGTATATATTTTGTACTCATATGTCATTAGGTTAAGGTTTAATTAGTTGTACAGTTAATAAAACAATCTAAATTTACATCTTAGTGTGTTGTAGCTAAATAAACCTCACCCTCCCACCGACTGTAGCAAGCTTGCGAGGCAATTTTCCGAAACGTTTGGGTACTTTAGATTTAGGGGCCATGCTCTATTATTTTATTGGTAATTTGATTCCCTCACGAGGCAGGTTTGTATAATAGTTACAAATGGTGAAATTATGTAATTTTTAATGTAGAACCCTAATTTGACATTCATTTAAGGTGGAAATGTCTCTAAATGGTGCTGAAGTAAGGTCTAGTACACCCCGACTACTATTTCTAACTCATATATACCTCTTCCAATTTTTGGAGATAATCAGGACAGTTTTGCTCATTGATCCAGGGCGCGGTTTTCAGAAGGTGTTTGGGTAATCTGTTAATTGGATCTGAGCCCTAATTTCCAGGGCGACCTAACCCCGTCAGAATTTTTAAAATCGGACTATCCCTTACAAAGGTACACCCTGTTAAAGCCTCGTATCCCAAGTTTTTGCTCGTTGCATCTATATCTAACCTAGGTATGAGTTTTCTTCGACTAACCACTTTAGCCTGATCTAGAATTTTCTGGACAATTTAACCCTCTTCAAATTTTTCAAATCAAAAGCACCCTTAAAAGGTTATACCCCTATAAAGCTCCCAACCTTTAAATTCTTTGTTTATTTAATTTTAGCTCGATCTTTAAATCCTTTTTGGTTACTCGAGATATTCGCTTTAATCCGGAATTTTCCCGGATAATTTAAAACCGTCGGAACTGTTTAAAACAAACCACCCTTACAAAAGTTATACCCCCGATTTTAGGAAGTTACCCGAAATCGTCTTAGGATATGACACATAATATCGGTCTAGATTTTGGAAAACTCAAATCTTTAGGAATTTTTTTAATCGAAGCAACCCTCAGGGGAATTGTACCCTTATACCTAATATCAACCTTATTAGAATTTGTATAAAAGTATTGCGGGGATTCTAATTCTAGCACTTTTTCAAATAAGATCAACTCTTGTAAGTGGTAAAGACAACCAAATCAAACAATCGTGGAAATAAAAGCACAGATGCAAAGAAATTGTGAGGATTATGGAGGACATCGACTACGCGGGGGAAGAGGTTATAAGAGTAAAATCAAGCCAAGAAACATGCGAGAAGGATCCTCTACATCCCTCCACACCCCTCCATACCACTCCGCATCCTTCCACATCCCTCCACATTCTACACATCACTCCACATCACTCACATCTTTACCTCCCTCCACATCACTCTGCATCCATCTCACCTCCACATCCCTTCACATCACTCCACATCCCTCCACATCACTCCACACAACTTTCACATATTGTTGATGACTTACTAAAGAGTTTATGAATTCTCCAAACAATTCGAACAACTAGTTTTAGCCTGTTTAATTAGGCGAAGAAAAACAATTATTTAATACTGTCCTGAGGTGTATAAAAACGAAGGAAACTGGTGTTAAATCTGTTTGAATTTACTTCTGAATTAATAGCCCTCAAGTATGCTGACACATCTATCTTAGAAACATATACGTGTCTCTACTTACAAATGATCCCATATCTCACAGCTCACTCGACGTCCATTTTTTGTACTGTAATAATTTTTAATGCCGCGTGTTTAGACAAGTTGATCAAGGAACGAGTAGAATTAGTTCGAACATAAAACAATTGGCTATGTGTGAGTTATGCAATTATCTGCAATAGAAATAGATTTTCTATGAGGGGTCATATGTAAATATCAAAGGGGGAGGGTGCGAAAGTTGCCTCGCTCACTTTTCGTAGAGCAAGTTTCAATTTTACAGAAGGAACCCACCCTGATGGGATAACACCATCAGGGTTGACATAAAAATATATAACAAAAATTCAGGCTGAAAAAGTTATGATTTACCGTAGGGGTTCTCAGAACCTATTTTTATAGAACAGAAAAAACAAATATATTTTTAAAAATGTAGTGAGGTCGATTTCTTTTAAATTACAATTTTAATTCAACCTTTCCCACAACCTCCACAACTACCACCACCAGCACTTACACCCCTCAATCCCAAACTGCAAACCACCCCTTTGTAAAAATGTGTAGTTTTGTGCTATGCCAATCAAAAAGCTTTTTAAAAACGATTAATGGTGAAATTATGTAATTTTTAATGTAGAGCCCTAATTTGACATTGGTCTAAGGTGGAAATGTCTCTGAATGGTGCTGAAGTAAGGTCCAATACACCCCGACTACTATTTCTAGCTCATATCTACCTTTTCCTATTTAAAAACCTGTTTTAGAGTGAAAAATATTGAAAGTGATCTAACCATAAACTATGACACGTAACCAAAGATTTATGTTTTACTAATAAATATCACTTTTCGAATCCGAACTAACCATCAAACAATTATATCTCACTATATTAATAAATATCACTTTCCAAATCCAACCTAACCATAAGTAAAGACATCATACAAAGTACTTAAGTTTTTTAATAAAATCGTCTTTGTAATCAAAACAAACCACAAACAACGATATCCTACCAAAGGTTTATTGGTTGCTAATAAATATCACTTTCCAAAATCTAACCTAACCTAAGCGCAAACAATGATATCTCACAAAAGATTTATAATTTATTAATAAACCCCCCATTTCCATTCACCTAACCATAAACTGTGATATCTCACCAAGTGTAGGACATTAACAAATAAATATTAGTGTCCAAATATAACTTAATCATAAAAAAATAGTTCAACTAATAAATATCACTTTCAAAACTCAAGCAAACCATAAACCACATCTTCGTATAATTTAAGCTTTAATAATAAATATTACATTCCAAGTTTAACTAACCATAGACGAATCCTACCACAAATTTAAATTTTACAAAAGCATATCACTTTCCAAACCTAACCTAACCGTAAACACTGTTTTGCTACTAAGATTTTTATTTTTACTAACAATAAATTAAGTTCGTAACCAAAACTAACCATAAACAACGATATCTCACCAAAGATTTATTGGTTACTAATAAATATCACTTTCCAAATCTAACCTAACCTAAGCGCAAACAATGATACCTCACAAAAGATTTATAATTTATTAATAAACGCCTATTTCCACACACCTAACCATAAAAAGTGAGTGATTTCATCAAGTGTTGGAGATTTACTAATAAATATCAGTTTTCAAATATAACTTAATCATTAACAAAATAGTTCTACTAATAAATGTCGCTTACATAACCCAAATAACCCAAATAAACCATAAACCACGACATTTGCTAATGATTTAAGCTTTAATAATAAGTACTACGTTCCACGTTTAAACTAACCGTAGACGAATCTTACCACAAATTTAAATTTTACAAAGGAATATTACTTTTCAAACCTAACCTAACCATAAACAATGATTTGTTACTACGTTTTTAATTTTTACTAACAAAAATCACTTTCATAACCAAAAACTAACCATAAACAACAATATCTCATCAAAGATTTATTGGTTACTAATAAATATCACTTTCCAAATCTAACCTAACCTAAGCGCAAACAATGATATCTCACAAAAAATTTATAATTTATTAATAAATATCCATTTCCATTTACCTAACCATAAACAGTGATATCTCACCAAATGTTGGAGATTTACTAATAAATATCAGTTTCCAAATAGAACTTAAAAAAAAACAACATAGTACTACTAATAAATATCGCTCTCATAACCCAAATAAACCATAAACCACGACATCTCCTAATGAGTTAAGCTTTAATAATAAATACAACATTACAAGTTTAAACTAACCATAAACGAATCTTAATACAAACGTAAGTTTTACAAAGGAATATCACTTTTCAAACCTAACCTAACCATAAGCAATAATTTGTTACTAGGTTTTTAATTATTACTAACCAAAAATCACCTTCATAACCAAAACTAACCATAAACAACGATGTCTGATCAAAGAATTATTGGCTACTAATAAATATCACTTTCCAAATCTAACCTAACCTAAGCACAAACAATAATATCTCACAAAGATTTATAATTTATTAATAAATACACATTTCCGCTCACCTAACTATAAAAAGTGATATCTCATAAAATGTTGGAGATTTACTAATAAATATAACTTAATCATAAAGAAAATAGTACTACTAATAAATATCGCTTTCATAACTAAAATAAACCGTAAACCACGATCTTTCCCAATGATTTAAGCTATAATAATAAATACTACATTCCAAGTTTGAACTAACGATAGGCATATCTTATTACAAATTTAAGTTTTACAAAAGCATATCACTTTGCAAACCTAACTTAACTGTAAACAATGATTTGTTACCACGTTTTTAATTTTTACTAACAAAAAATCAAGTTCGTAACCAAAACTAACCACAAACAACGATATCTCATCAAAGATTTATTGGTTACTAATGAATATCACTTTCCAAATCAAACCTAACCTAAGCGCAAACAATCATATCTCACAAAAAATTTATAATTTATTAATAAATATCCATTTCCACTCACCTAACCCTAAACAGTGATATCTCACCAAATGTTGGAGATTTACTAATAAATATCGGTTTTCAAATACAACTTAATCATAAACGAAATAGTTCAACTAATAAATATCGCTTTCATAACTCAAAAAACTACGACATCTCCCAATTGTTTTACGCTTTAATAATAAATACTATATTCCAAGTTAAAACTAACCATAGACGAATCTTACTACAAATTTAAGTTTTACAAAAGCATATCACTTTCCAAATCTAACCTAGCCATTAACAATAATTTGTTACTAAGTTTTTAATTTACACTAACAAAAATCAATTTCGAAACCAAAACTAACCATAAACAACGATATCTCATCCAAGATTTATTGGTTACTAATAAACATCACCTTCCAAATCTAACCTAACCTAAGCCTAAACAATGATATCTCACAAAAGTTTTATTATTTATTATACTCATTTCCACGCACTTAACCATAAAAAGTGATATCTTATGTAATGTCGGAGATTTACTAATAAATAACAGTTTTCAAATATAACTTAATCATAAAGAAAATAGTTCTACTAATAAACATCGCTTTCATAACCCAAATAAACCATAAACCACGATTTTTCCCAGTGATTTAAACTTTAATAATAAATACTACATTCCAAGTTTAAACTAACCATAGACGAATCCTACCACAAATTTAAGTTTTACAAAAGCATATCACTTTGCAAACCTAACCTAACTTTAAACAATGATTTGTTACTACGTTTTTAATTTCTAGTAACAAAAAATCACTTTCGTAACCAAACCTAACCATAAACAGCGATATCTCATCAAGGATTTATTGGTTACTAATGAATATCACTTTCCTAATCTAACCTAACCTAAGCGCAAACAATGATATCTCACAAAAGGTTTATAATTTATTAATAATTACCTATTTGCACTCACCTAACCATAAAAGTGATCTCATCAAGTTTTGGAGATTTAATAATAAATATCAGTTTCCAAATATAACTTAATCATAAACAAAATAGTTCTACTAATAAATATAGCTTTCATAACCCAAACAAACCATAAACCACGACAGCTCCCAATGATTTAAGCTTTAATAATAAATACTACATAGTACATTCCAAGTTTAAAGTAACCTTGGACAAATCTTTCCATTTTAGTTTTATAAAAGCATATAACTTTCGCAACCAAACCTATCCATAAACAATGATTTGTTACTACGTTTTTAATTTGTGCTAACAAAAAATCACTTTCGTAAACAAAATTAACCATAAACAACGATATCTCATCAAAGATCTATTGGTTACTAATAAACATCACTTTCCAAATAAAACCTAACCTAAGCGCAAGCAATGATATTTCACAAAAAATTTAAACTTTATTATTAAATAACCATTTCCAACTCTCGCCTAATCATAAGCAGTGATATCTCGCCGATTGTTGGAGATTTTCTAATAAGTATCAGTTTCCAGATATAACCTAATAATAAACAATGGTATCACACAAAATAGTTCTACTAATTAATATCACTTCCCTAACCCAAACTAACCATAGACAACGACATCTGCCAATGATTTAAGCTTTAATAATAAATACTACATTACAAGTTTATCCTAATCATAGCCGACATCTAACTAAACATTTAAGTTTTACTAGAGAATATCACTTTCCAAATCTAATCTAACCATAAACAATGAAATCCCGCCTCAAATTTAAGTTTTACTAATAAACGCCCATTTCCACATTAACCCAGACACAACCCACGATGTCTCTCCTAATATTTAATAATAATTATCTTTTCAATCTAACCTAAAACCATAACCAATGATATCTTGCCAAATTTGTAAGTTTTGCTAACAATCACTTTCCTCACCAAAACTAACCATAAACAACGATAGCTCACAAGAAATTTAATGGTTACTAATAAATATCATTCTCCAGATCTAACCTAAACTAAGCACAAACACTGATTTCTCATAAAAAATTTAAACTTTATTAATACAAATCCATTTCCATATCTAACCTGACCATAAACAGTGGTATTTCACCCAATATTGGAGATTTACTAATAAATATTAGTTTCCAAAGATAACCTAACCATAAACAGTAATATCTCACAAAGTAGTTGGTTTTATTAATAAGTATCACTTTCCTAACCAAATGTAACCATAAAAAAAGATATCCTCTAGTGATTTAGGTTTCAATGATTAATACCACGTTCCAAGTTTAA
This sequence comes from Platerodrilus igneus, assembly GCA_036346225.1. Classification (NCBI taxonomy): domain Eukaryota; kingdom Metazoa; phylum Arthropoda; class Insecta; order Coleoptera; family Lycidae; genus Platerodrilus; species Platerodrilus igneus. Next base: position 9,610,538 of record JARFIW010000053.1, on the reverse strand, counting down.
ACTAACCATATGCGATATCTTACCAAACATTTAAGTTTTACCAAGAAATATCAGTTTACAAATATAATCTAACCATAAACAAGAAAATACCACAAAAAGTTTCAGTTTTACTTATAAACGATACTCTATCTAAACTCAACCTCAAAAAAAAAATCTTATCAAAACCTTCTGATTTAATAATGAACATCACTTTCTAGATTTAATGGTTACTAATTAATATTACTTACCAAATCTAACCTAACCTACGCACTCAATGATATCTCACCAAAGATTTAAACTTTATTAATAGATATTTATTTCCAATTTTAACAGAACCATAATCAAGGAAATCTCTTCAAATATTAGAGATTTACTAATACATATATCTTTTTAAATTTAATCCAACCATAAACAATGATCTCAAAAAATAGTTAAGTTTTACTAGTAAACATCAGTTTCATAATTATCTAACCATAAACAACGATATCTTCCAATGATTTATACTTTAATAATAAATACTACATTCCAAATTTAGACGATATCTTACCAAAAATTTAAATTTCATTAAGATATATCTCTTTCCAAATCTAACCTAGCCATAAACAATAAAATTCTACAAAATATTTAAATTTTATTAATAAACATCACTTTCTAAACATAACAGAACTGACCGCTAACGAATGAAGACAATTGTACTTTTTTACTACCTAAGAATCGTCGTGGTGTAAAAAATCCACTTAAATTAGAACATCGCTAGGTTATAACAACACTAACCGAATATCAAGAACTTAAATAATGTTTCACGATCGGGGTGTTTATATATTGCGTCTCAATGTCAAGTATAAATTTGCCGAGTGTAATCTGCTTATAAGATAACGAAAGATTTTTCTTTCAAACTTGTTTAATTTTTAAAACTCACGTTTTTTCTGTAGTAAAAATGTGTATTTTATACCACGAAACTTACTCAAAGCAACCGTTGAATTGGGAATAAATTTCGGTACCTCGGGCATTCGTGGGTTTTAAATGAAAATGTTTTACAAGGTAAAAAGACGTAATAGTTTGATTTACTAACAGGAAGCAAGACCTACAGTTTCAACAGCTGTTACGGCTACGCATCTTAGTAATAACGATGTTTTTATTGTTTCAGCAGTTCTGACGTTCTGTCGCCGACAAATGGTCCATCCAGCAAACAGCAACGGCCTGTAAGAACAACGCCTACTAACTTCAGTAAAGGTAAAATCATAGTTAGCTTATTTTTTAAGAAAAGTTTGATTTGAATATTGAATATAATGCTTTATTAGGAATAATCTAGAATGATTTTAACGATCTAGGGCTAACAAAACCGTCTGGTTTGAATTGCATTGCAGTGCATTTACTGCAGCATCTGAAAATGTTAAACTCGTTTAATAATATTAAATTTCCTATCATTATTTGACGTCACATTTTTTGAAAATAATAATTTGGTGTTGCTACGGTATTTAATATTAGACTCCTGCACGTTAGATTTAATGTATGACATCAATTTCTACGAGATGTTTGTTAACATATCAAGTTAAGAGGATAGGCGCAATGACCAATCGAAAACCGTAGTATGCTGAGACGAACCTCTCAACATTTTTACATTAAGGTCAACTTTTTCCACAATCATGACGTTATTTCTTTTTGCTGCGTTTTCTCTTCTTTACGGCCTCGATGAACTGCTCTGTAATTCTATATCCACCTACAAAACATTGTTCTGTAAAATTAAACTTTTAATTCCATCGATCTTGTATGTCTTGCATCTTTTGCTTTTACATGTTTCTGCAAGACGGACTGCTGCTGCTATCAACTTGGGGTTGATGTACCTTTTCTGGCAAGCAGTATGCAAACAAATCTAGTTCACACATTTCAACAAACGCGCGTTTTCTCGAGTTTTTAATGAAAAACTAGACGCCCAAAAGGTTTGTGCCAATTTCCCCTTACTATCATCACTTCACTCTCTTAAACTCCCGCTACAAATAAAAGACAAATTTGCAGATGTCCCAGGTTCCGACATTTTTATATAATTGAGTATAAATTGTCACACTAGGCGTAGTAGTCGACCTTACAAACACTTGGAAGAGCTTCGAGTGTGTGGTATTCAAAGATTGAGGAGGGGAGGCACGCACGATTACTGTTCCTGAAAAATAAAGTAAAAACATGGTTCTCTTACTATTTCTACAAAATAAATTTTTTTGTTCTACATTGTTCTAAACTATTCTACATTGCGCTAAATCAATCTAAATTGTTCTAAATTGTTTTAAATTGTTTTAAATTGTTCAAAATTGTTCAAAATTGTTCAAAATTGTTCAAAATTGTTTAAAATTGTTCAAAATTGTTCAAAATTGTTCAAAATTGTTCAAAATTGTTCAAAATTGTTCAAAATTGTTCTAAATTGTTCTAAATTGTTCAAAATTGTTCTAAATTGTTCAAAATTGTTCTAAACTGTTCTAAATTGTTCTATATTGTTCTAAATTGGTCTAAACTGTTCTACATTGTTTAAACTTGTTCTAACTTGTTCTAAATTGTTCTAGATTGTTCTAAATTATTCTAAATTGTTCTAAGTTGTTCTAAAGTGTTATAATTATAAGTAGCTTTCAAATTTTCACAATCGTTATACACTATTCGCCTTTTGTTTTTGAGTATTCTACAGAATTCTCAGTTCTTTTTGCCTTTTCTCATTTTCTTTCAACTATTCTTGGTTCCTTTCGGCTTTTCTCGGTTCCTTACGGGTTTTCTCTTTTCCTCTTCACTTGTCGCGGTTCTTTTCTGCTTTTATCGATTCTTTTCAATTTTTATCAGTTTCTTTCGGCTTTTCTCGATTCCTTTCCGCTTTCTCCTTTCCTTTAGTCGTTTCTCGATTGTTTTTGGGTTTTCACGGTTTTTCTTTTTCTCTCGGTAATTTCTCTTGACTTTTCTATTGACTTTTCTATCAACTTTTCTAGAGACTTTTCTTGCGACTTTTTTCGCGGTTTCTTTCGCGGCTCCTCTCGCTGTTTCTCTTGCGGTTATCCTCGCGTATTTTCTGGCGGCTTTTCACGCAGTTTTTCTAGCGGTTTTTCTTACGGCTTTTCTCACGGCTTCTGTCGCGTCTTATCTCATGGCATTTTTCTCTGCTTTTCTCACAGCTCTTATTGCTTTTTTTTCGCGGCTTTCTTCGCGGCTTTCCGTACGACTTTTCTCGCAGCTTTACTAGCGGGTTTTTTTGTGGGTTTTATCGCGGCTTTTCTCGTGGCTTTTCTCCCGGTTGTTTTCGGGTCTTTTCTCGCGATTTCTTGTGTTTTCTATAATTTTTTCGGATTTTTTACGGATTTGTACGATTTTCTCAGGTTCTGTATGATTTTCTATGGTTGTTTAGAGTTTTGTGTTATTTTCTCGGATTTTCTATGTATTTTCCAGGGCTTTTTATGGTTTTGCCGGTTTTTTTTATGGTTTTCTCGGGTTTTCTAAGGTTTTCTCGATTATCTGTTTTTCTCAAATTTTCTATAGTTTTCTGGGGATGTTTCCTCGGGGTGTTTCGGGTTTTCTATAATTTTTTCGGGCTTTCTCGAATTTTTTCTGGTTTCCTCAGGTTTCCTATGGTTTTCTCGGCATTCTCGGGTTTTCTTAGATTTTTCCGGGTATTCTCGCGTTTGTTTTCGGGCTTTCTCGAGTTGTCGCGGGTTCTCACGGGTTGTCTCGAATTTTTAAATTTTTTTTCCAATTTTCTTGGATGATCAAACACCAGAAATTGTCTCGATGAAGTCTTCTAGGGCAAAGTGACCTTGATTCAATCAACTCCCCGAAGTCATTTTAATGAAGACTAATACGACGAAGTGATCTAGATCCGATAAACTCCCCGAAGTCGTTTCAACGGAGTCTATTAGGGCAAAGCGATTTTGATCCGATCAACTCCCCGAAGTCGTTTCAAAGAAGTCTACTAATACAAAGAGATCTTGATCCGATAAACTACCTGAAGTCGTCTTAATGGAGTCTATTAGAGCAAAGTGACCGTGATCGGATCAACTTTCCGAAGTCGTTTCAACGAACTCTATTACGTCGAAGTGATCTTAATTTGATAAACTACCCGAAGTCGTTTCAACGGAGTCTACAAGAGCGAAGTGACCTTGATCAGATCAACTCCCCGAAGTCGTTCTAACGAAATCTACTACGACGAAGTAGTTTTGATCCGATCAACTCCTAGAAGTTGTTTGAATGGAGCAGTTTTAACGAAGTCGTTTTAACGAACTCTACTTGTGCTGAAGTGAAACTGATCCAATCAACTTCCCGAATTTGTTTCCACGAAGTCTATTACGTCGAAGTGAACTTAATTAGATAAACTACCCGAAGTCGTTTCAACGGAGTCTGCTAGGGCAAAGTGATCTTGATCCGATCTACTCCCCGAATTCGCTTCAACGAAGTCTACTACGGTAAAGTGGTCTTGATGCGATCAACTCTCCGAAATCGTTTTACCGAAATCTAGTACGGCGAAGTGGTCTTGATCCGATCAACTCCTAGAAGTCATTTTAATGAAGTTGTTTTAACGAAGTCCACTTGGGCCGAAGTGACACTGATCTGATCAACTTCCCAAAGTCGTTTCAACGCAATGAATTGCGTCAAAGTGATCTTAATTTGATAAACTACCCGAAGTCGTTTCAACAGAGTCTACTAAAGCGATGTGACCTTGATCCCATCTACGGTGAAGTGGTCTTGATCCGATCAACTCCCTGAAGACGTTTTAACGAAATCTACTACGGCGAAGTGGTTTTGAACCGATTCGCTCCTAGAAGTCGTTTTAATGAAGTAGTTTTAACGAAGTTGTTTTAACGAAATGTACTTGGGCAGAAGTGACACTGATCCGATCAACTTTCCGAAGTCGTTTCAACGAAGTTTATTACATCATAGTGATCTTAATTCGATTAGCTACCAGAAGTCGTTTCAACGGAGTCTACTACGCGATGTGACCTTGATCCGATCTACTCCCCGAAGTCGTTTCAACGAAGTCTACTACGGCGAAGTGGTCTTGATCCTATCAATTCCCCTAAGTCGTTTTAAAGAAATCTACTACGGCATAGTGGTCTTGATCCGATCAACTCCTAGACGTCGTTTTAATGAAGTCGTTTTAACAAAGTCGTTTTAACAAAGTGTACTTGGGCCGAAGTGACACTGATCCGATCAACTTCCCGAAATCGTTTCAACGAAGTCTACTACGGCAAAATGGTCTTGATCCGATCAACTCTTCAATGTCATTTTAACGAAATTTACGTTTAATAATGTCGCTTTAACGAAGTCATTTTAACGAAGTCGTTTTAACTTCGTCTACTTGGGCCGAAGTGACACTGATCCAATCAATTTCCCGAAGTTGTTTCCACGAAGTCTATTACGTCAAAGTGGTTTTAATTCGATAAACTACCCGAAGTCGTTTTAACGGAGCGAAGGGCGAAGTGGCCTTGATCCTATCTACTCCGCAAAGTCGTTTTACCGAAGTCTACTTCGGCGAAATGGTCTTGATCCGATCACCTAGAGGTCGTTTTAATGAAATCGTTTTAACGAAGTCTACTTGAGCAAAGTGACCTTGATCCGATCTTTTCCTCGAAGTCGTTTCAACATAGTCTTCTACGGCAAAGTGGTCTTGATCCGATCAACTCCCTAAAGTCGTTTTAACGAAACGACGAAATGGTCTTGATCCGATCAACTCCTAGAAGTCGTTTTAATGAAGTCGTTTTAACGAAGTCTACTTGGGACGAATTGATCCGGTTAACTTCCTGTCTTCGTTTCAACGACGTCTACTGGGACGAAAGCGGTCTTGATCCGATCAACTCCCCGAAATCGTTTCAACGAAGTCTACTAGGCCGAAGCGACGTTCATCAGATTAACTCCCCCGAAGTCGTTTCATCAAAATTTACTAGGGCAAAGTGATCTTAATCGGATCTACTTCCCAAAGCTGCTTTAACGAAATCTACTAGGACGAAGTGGCCTTAATGCAATCATCCCCGAAATAGTTTTAACAAAGTCTACTAGAACGAAGTGATCTTTATCCGATCAACTCTAAGAAGTCGTTTCAACAAAGTCTGCTATAGCGAAGTGGTCTTGATCCTATCAACTGCTCAAAGTCGTTTTAACAAAATCTACTACGACAAAGTGGTCTTGATCCGATCAACTCCTAGAAGTCGTTCTAATGAAGTCTACTTGGGCCGAAGTGACACTAATATGATAAAACTTCCAGAAGTCGTTTCAACGGAATCAATTACGTCAAAGTAAACTTAATTGAATAAACTACCCGAAGTTGTTTCAACTGAGTCTACTAGAGCGAAATGACCTTAATCCTATCTACTCCCCGAAGTCGTTCCAACAAAATCTACTACGGTAAAGTGGTTTTGATCCGATCTACTCCTAAAAGTCGTTTTAATGAAGTGTTGTAACGAAATCGTTTTAACGAAGTCTACTTGGGCCGAAATGATCCGATCAACTCCCTGAGTTCGTTTCAACGACGTCTACTAGGACAAAGTGGTCTTGATCCGATCAACTCCCCGAAATTGTTCAACAAAGTCTACTAGATTGAAGTGATCTTCATCAGATTAACTCTCCCGAAGTGGTTTTATCGAAATCTACTAAGGCAAAGTGATCTTAATCGGATCTACTCCCCGAAATCTACAAGGGCAAAGTGGCTTTGATGCGATGAACTCTCCGAAATCGTTTTAACGAAGTCTACTAGAATGAAGTGATCTTCATCCGATCAACTCTAAGAAGTCGTTTCAACAAAGTCTACTATGGCGAAGTGGTCTTGATCCGATCAACTCCTCTAAGTCGTTTTAACGAAGTCTACTAGGACAAAGTGGCCTTGATGTTACAACGCCCCGAAGTTGTTTCGGCGAAGTCTACTAGGGCGTAGTGATCTCGGCGCGGTCTGCTGTGCGAAGTGGTCCCGGTAAAAATCTCTAAAGGGAAAAATTCGAAAGGAGTACTCGGCGTCTAATGTAGTCCGAGGGGACCACAAACCTTTTATAGTTCTTAAATTAAAATACAAAAAAGTTGGACGTTCTTATTGGACGGTTTTCCGCACAACCACTGGATATGGCTCTAGAATTCTAGTTAAATTCCTCTAAAGTACATTCACATCTTTTGTAGGTTCTTTGCGGTGATAACTTTTGATAGGCAGCTTCGTATAAAGTTGCTTGTGTATTCTTAACTATCCTAGTTTCATCCCCAGAAGCGAGTGTTTTCGCGTAGCGAACGAGTTTTTTACCAATTATAGGCAAAGACTACACAATCGTTTTGTTCTAAATATAACAAACGTACACCTTAACCCAATTTTTGATGCCAATTTATTTGAATTGCCTTTTCAATGCATGTACTAGATATAAATGCAACAACCTGTCAATCAGTTTTCAAGCTTGAACACATAGAAACACGTTTACGCTTAAAAATCAAAGGCTTTTAGATTTTTTATTTACTTCCACCAATAAACAATCCGCCATTTTATGTTAGACGCATATTTCAAAGCCACCAGAGTCGAGTACACGTATAAACAATAACAAATAGGCGGTTCCGTATCCTCTGCACTTCCTCCATCTGGCCAATCCCTGTGTTTGTTTTGTTGACTCATTTTTGTTGATCTAAGACTACTGTTTAGTGTTAGCTTCTTAAATATTAGCAATTAACGTCTTTTATAACCAAAATATCCATATCTCAATTTTAGACAAAACAAATACGTTTATTGTAACCAACCAAGTGTAACCCAGAGGCTTTTCTTAATTTATGGAACTTGGAGAAGTGAATAAATATAAACGTCAAACCGAAAGTAAACAAAGATAATTTGATGTGAGATTTATTGAGTGGGAAGGAAGCCATGTGTTTAACAGAATTTGTAAACAAGGATCTACTTGAATCACTCTTCTATTACTGCATTTGACTTAAAAATGTTAGAATGTCGTAAAATTTGGAATCTTAAGAGTTTGTGTAATAAATAAGAGGGAGAGTACTGCTTTCGAAATGATGTGAGGTGTATGCCAGACGTCTGTGTCAGCGTCAGTAGCGGTTTGTTAAATCCAAGACCTATAAAATTGTTTTTTAACGCATATGTTTGATACATAAGTAGACTAATTCGAATTACCCGCCATTCTGAGGGCTGTTTAGGTACAGATACAAATGCTGAGATTTTATCATCACAGGCTTTGACGTGTGTGAAGACAGCAGCCAAGGATACCAGCCAAAAATTCCAAAAAAAGCTGATCGTGATGAGGATTGAAGATATAATGCAAACAACAAAAGAGATAATACACCAAAAGATATAAATGTTAAATAATGGCAACTGCTACCTCTAGAACAGTAAATAACGCAAAAAGTAACAAGATTTTCCTAGGTAGTTCAAAGGTGTTATGCATTTGTTATAAGTACAACTAGTTTCCCAAAAAATTGCTTTAAAAAATTACAACCCCAAATAGATTGCACCTCCGTAGGAATGGCAAATTCAGCTACTTGTTTCTATATTAAATAACACGCATTAAAAATTATTTTCTCATGTTATACACAAGTGTGGCACATTCGGGATAGGAGCAATAGGTTCTCTAAACCGCCTCAAATCAACTGCTGTCGGTAGGAAACGAATCCCTTGATGGCAAATTCAGTTCCTAATTAGTATATTAAATAACGCTATGCACCAAAAATTATTTTACCATGTTATACAAAAGTGTTGCACATTCGCGATAGGGGCAGTGGGTTACCTAAGGAATGGTCTTTAGAACCCACCACCTCAAATTAATTGCTCCCCCGTAGGAAAAGGGCAACATACTGGAAAATTCAGCCTCTTTCTTATATATAAAATAACGTCAAACACCAAAAATTATTTTCCCATGTTATACAAAAGTGTTGCACATCCGCAATAGGGGCAGGAGGTTTCCTAAAAAATGGTTTTTAAAACCCACTACCCCAAATTAATTGCTCCCCGTAGGAAAAAGGCAACATACTGAAAAATTCAGCTCCTTTCTTATATATAAAATAACGTCATGCACCAAAAATAATTTTCCTATGTTCTACAAAAGTGTTGCACATTTGTGATAGGGGCAATGGGTTACCTAGGGAATGGTCTTCAAACCCACCACCCCAAATTGATTGCTCCTCCGTAGGAAAAGGACAACATACTGGAAAATTCAGCTTCTTTCATATATATCTAATAACGTTATGCACCAAAAACTATTTTCCCATGTTATAAGAAAGTGTTGCACATCCGCAATAGGGGCAGAAGATTTCCTATAGAATGGTCTTTAAAACCCACTATCCCAAATTAATTGCTCCCCCGTAGGAAAAAGGCAACATACTGGAAAATTCAGCTTCTTTCATATATATCAAATAACGTCATGCACCAAAAATTGATTTCCCATGTTATACAAAAGTGTTACACGTACGCGATAAAGGTAGTAGGTTCCACAAGGAATGGTCTTTAAACCCATCACCCCAAATCGATTGGTTCCCCCGTATGAAAAGAACCACATAATGGCAAACTCAGCCTCTCGTTTTTATATTAAATAACGTTATGCATTAAAAATTATTTGCTTATGTTATACAAAAATGTTGCACATTCGAGATAGAAGAAGTAAGTTACCCACAAAATGGCCTTTAACACCCGTTACCCCAAACCGATTGCTCCCCCGTAGTAAAAGAACCACATAATAGCAAACTCAGCTTCTTGTACTTATATTAAATAACGTTATGCATAAAAAATTAATATCTCATGTTATGCAAAAGTGTTGCACATTCGCAAAAAAAGAAGTAAATTTCTCAAGGAAAGGTCTTTAAAACCCATTACCCCAAATCGCTTACTCCCCCGTAAGAAAAGAACCACATAATAGTAAACTCAGCTTCTTGTTCCTATATTAAATAACGTAATGCATTAAAAATTAATTTCTCATTTTATACAAAAGTGTGGCACACTTGGGATAGGGGAAGTAAGTTTCCCAAAAAATGTTCTCTAAAACCTACCGCCTCAAATCCATTGCTTCTTTGTATGAAAAGAACCATATATGGGCAAACTCAGCTTCTTGTTCTTATATAACGTTAAACATTAAAAAATTAATTTCTCATGTAATACAAAAAATTAAATTTGCTATGCATGACATTATTTAATATAAGAACAAGAACCCGAGTGTGTCATTATGCAGTTCTTTTCTTACGGGGAGCAATCGATTTGGAGTAATGGGTTTTATAGACCTTTTCTTGTGGAACCTACTTTCTGTATCGCAAATGCGCAATACTATTGTATAACATGAGAAATTAATTTTTATGCATAATATTATTTAATACAAGAGCCAAAAGCTGCGTTTGCGATTATGTAATTCTTTTCCTACGGGAAAGCAATCGATTTGGGGAGTGGGTTTTAAAGACCATTTCTTGGGTAACCTTGTGTCTCTACCGCGAAATTGCAACACTTTTAAATAACATGAGAAAATAATTTTTAATGCACAACGATATTTAGTATAAGAACTAGAAGCTGAATTTGCCATTAATTGGTTCTTTTCCTACGGGGGACCAATTGATTTTGGGAGGTAAGTTTTAAAGACCATTCTTTGGGAGAACCTATTGCTTCTATCGCAAATGTGTAACCTTTTTGTATAACATGAGAAAATAATGTTTAGTGCATAACCCTATTTAATATAAGAACCAGAAGCTGAGTTTGCCATAATGGGGTTTTTGTACTATGGGGAGCAAAAGATCTTGGGTTGGTAGGTTTTAAAGACCATCCCTTGTGGAACCCAGTGCCCGTATCCTAAATGTGCAACACTGTTGTATAACATGAGAAAATACTTTTCTTTAATGCATGACATTATTTAATATTAGAACCAGAAGCTGAGTTTTACAGTATGTGGTTCTTTTCCTACGGGGGAACGATTAATTTGAGGTATGGGGTTTTAAAGACCATTCCTTGGGAAACTTACTGCTCCTATCGCGAATGAGCAACACTTTTTTGTAACATGAGAAAATAATTTTTAATGTATAACGTTATTAAACAAAAAACAATAAGCTGAATTTACTATTATATGGTTCTTTTTTTACTGGGAGTAATCGATATGGGGTGGTGTGTTTTAAAAACCTTTTTTTTTTGGGGAACCTATTGCCCCTACCGCGAATTTAATCACTTTTGAATAACACGAAAAAATAATTTGTAATGCATAACGTTACTTAATATAAGAACTAGTAGATGAATTTGTAATTAATTGGTTCTTTTTCTAAGGGGGAGCAATCGATTTGTGGGGTAGGTTTTAAAGATCATTCTTTGGGAAACCTTTTGTCCCTACCGCCAATTTGCAACACTCTTGTATAACATGAGAATATAATCTTTTAGTTTTTTTTCCTACGAGAGAACAATGGATTTAGGGTGGTGGATTTTACAGATTATTCCTTGCTAAACCCACTACCACTTTCGCAAATGTACAACAGTTTTATATAACATGAGAAAATAATTTTTCTTATGCATGACGATATTTAATAAAAGAACCAGAAGCTTAGTTTGCAATTATGTGGTTATTTTCCTACGGGGAAGCAATCGGTTTCGGGTAATGAGTTTTAAAAACCATTCGGTAGGGAACTTCCTTTTCTATGTCGAACGTGTAACACTTTTGTATAACATGAGAAAATAATTTTTAATGCATTACGTTATTTAAAATAAGAACTAGAAGATGAATTTGTAATTAATTGGTTCTTTTTCTAAGGGGGAGCAATCGATTTGTGGGGTAGGTTTTAAAGATCATTCTTTGGGAAACCTTTTGTCTCTACCGCCAATTTGCAACACTCTTGTATAACATGAGAATATAATCTTTTAGTTTTTTTTCCTACGAGAGAACAATGGATTTAGGGTGGTGGATTTTACAGATTATTCCTTGCTAAACCCACTACCACTTTCGCAAATGTACAACAGTTTTATATAACATGAGAAAATAATTTTTCTTATGCATGACGATATTTAATAAAAGAACCAGAAGCTTAGTTTGCAATTATGTGGTTATTTTCCTACGGGGAAGCAATCGGTTTCGGGTAATGAGTTTTAAAAACCATTCGGTAGGGAACTTCCTTTTTCTATGTCAAACGTGTAACACTTTTGTATAACATGAGAAAATAATTTTTAATGCATTACGTTATTTAAAATAAGAACTAGAAGATGAATTTGCCATTAATTGGTTCTTTTCCTACGGGGGAGTAATCGATTTGGGGGTAGGTTTTAAAGACCATTTTTAGGGAACCTATTGTTCCTACCACGTATTTGCAATACTTTTGAATAACATGAGAAAATAATCTTTTAATGCATGACGTTATTTAATATAAAAACAAGAAGCTGAGTTTGCCATTATGTGGCACTTTTCCTACGAGGGAGCAATGGATTTAGTGTGGTGGGTTTCAAAGATCATTTCTTGCTAAACCCACTGACGTTTTTGCAAATGTGCAACACTTTTGATAATATGAGAAAATAATTTCTCTAATGCATGGCGATATTTAATAAAAGAACCAGAAACCAAGTTTGCCACTATGTGGTTCTTTTACTACGGGGGAATAATCGATTTGGGGTAGTAGGGTTTAAAGGCCATTTCTTGGGCAACTTACTCCTCTTATCGCGAATGTGCAACACTTTTGTATCACATGAGAAAATAATTTTTAATGCTTAACGTTATTTAATATAAGAACAAGAACCTGTGTTTGTTATTATGCGGTTCTTTTCCTACGGGGAAGCGATCGATTTGGGGTAAGAGGTTTTAAAGGCCATTCTTTGGGAGAACCTATTGCTTCTATCGCAAATGTGCAATCTTTTTGTATAACATGAGAAGTTAATTTCCATGCATAACATTATTTAATATAAAAACCTGCAGCTGAGTTTGCCATTATGGGGTTCTTTTCCTCCGGGGAGCATTGGATTTTGAGTTGGTCAGTTTTAAAAACTATTCTTTGTGGAACCTACTGCCAGTATCGCAAATGTGCAACACCGTTGTATAACATGAGAAAATAATGGTTTTTAATGCATGACATTATATAATATAAAAACCGGAAACTGAGTTTGCCAGTATGTGGTTCTTTTCCTACGGGGGGCAATTGATATAGGGTGGTGAGTTTTAGAGACATTTCCTTACGGAACCTACTGCAACTATCGCTAATGTGCAACACTTGCGTATAACATGAGAAAATAACTTTTTAATGCTTAACTTTATTTAATATAGAAACAAGATGCTGAGTTTGCCAGTATGTAGTTCTTTTCCTACGGGAAGCAATCGATTTAGGGTGGTAAATTTTAAAGGCCATTGCTTGGAGAACCTACCAACTTTATTACAAATGTGCAACACTATTGAATAACATTAGAAACTAATTTTTCTAATGCATGATGTGATTGACTATAAAAACCAAGGGCTAAGTTTCCCATTATGTGGTTCTTCTCCCTCGGTGAACAAATCGATTTGGGGTGGTAAGTTTTAAAGGCCATTCCTTGGAAAACTTACTGCATGTATCGTGAATGTGCAACACTTTTGTATAAGATGAGAAGATAATCTTTTAATGCATGTTATTTAATATAAAAACAAGAAGCTGAGTTTGCCATTATGTGGCTCTTTTCTTACGAGGGAGCAATGTATTTAGTATGGTGGATATCAAAGATAATTCCTTGCTAAACCCACTGCCTTTTTTGCAAATGTACAACACTTTTATATAACACGAAAAAATAATTTTTCTTATGCATGATGGTATTTAATAAAAGAACCAGAAGCTGAGTTTTCCATTATGTGGTTCTTTTTCTACGGGGAGCAATCGATTTAGGGTCGTAAATTTTAAAGGTCATTGCTTGGGGAATCTACCAACTTTAATGCAAATGTGCAACACTAGTGTAAACATTAGAAACTAATTTTTCTAATGCATGACGTTAACTACTATAAAAACCAGGGACTGAGTTTGCCATTATGTGGTTCTTTTCTACGGTGGGGCAAACGATTTGGAGTGGTAAGTTTTAAAGGCTATTCCTTGGGAAACTTACTGCATGCATCGCGAATGTGCAACACTTCTTATAACATGAAAAAATAATCTTTTAATTCATGGCGCTATTTAATATAAGAAACAGAAACTGAATTTGCCATTGTGTCGTTCTTTTCCTAACAGGGAGCAGTCGATTTGGGATAGTAAGTTTTAAAGGTCATTCCTTGGGGAACCTACTAACTTTATCGCAAATGTGCAACATTTTTGTATAACATGAGAAAATAATCCTTCAATGCATGACGTTATTTAATATAGAAACAAGAAGCTGAGTTTACCATTATGTGGTTCTTTTCTTACTGAGGGCAATGGATTTAGTGTGGTGGGTTTCAAAGATCATTCCTTGCTAAACTCACTATCTCTTTCACAAATGTGCAACACTTTTGTATAATATGAGAAAATAATTTGTCTAATGCATGACGTTATTTAATAAAAGAACCAGAAACTAAGTTTGCAATTATGTGGCTCTTGTCCTGCAGGGGAGCAACCGATTTAGGGTGGTAAGTTTTAAAGGCCATTCCTTGGGGAACCTACTAACTCTATCGCGAATGTGCAACACACTTGTATAACATAAGAAAATAATCTTTTAATGCATGGCGGCTATTTAATATAAAAACATGTAACCTGCGGTTTTTAGCTTTGTAAATACATATTAACCATTTCGCATACTTTCATTTTAGAATCCATATTTTAGAAAGGTAAGGAAATTACATTCTAATTCTCAAGGGGACAAACCAAGGGTTGGTAGTTCTAAATTAGTTTAGCGTATTCTTAGTAAGTCCGGTTGTCGAAACCCCATCAGGTATATGAATCATTTTAAAGAATCCACATTTAAGCAGTCGTTCTATTCATGTATATTCGTTCCTTAACAACCCGTGTTTTGTATAGACAAGCTTTGACGTTCACATTCCTGCTACGGCAGATGTTAGGTGCTCCCAAGAATTAGCCGCAAGGGACAAAGCATGTATCACGTGCCTGCTTCATGGTACAGGCATGATAATGTACACTAGCGTTAGTTGGCAACACCGTTACACCCCCGTTCATTTACTAGAAGAGTAAAGGGATGATCTGAAATGGTGAATAAAAATTATGCGACGGGCAGTGTTCGTTGGGTACTCAAAGGAATAAGATGTGAAGACTCGGGAGTTGATCACGAGACGAGAAGTGAAACTAAGTCACGCGCGGGGCTAATGTAACAATTCGTGTCGAAGGTCAGTTTTCTTCGAACGCAATTAACACTCTTCAATAGTTTTGAAGGATTTGTAGCGCGTGACAAAATAGGTTTTGTTATAACCGGAACGATCCTATTTTATTTTATATAGGACGGATTAGAGATTTCGAAAATTGATAATTCGTGGAGAGCCGCGGAAGTAATATAGTGTAAACCCCGACCCAACAAACACTGACTTATTAAATACGGAATTAGTTTTACGTTTAGGTTTAATGTTTTAGCTAGTAGTGAGTTTCGAGTGAGCTTAGATTGTTTTATAAAGGTGGTCGTGATTAGTGACTGATCCAATTAGAATTTATTAGTGGGATGAACATATTCTACGTGTGATCGTATCCAAATTTAGTTTTCCGCACATATCACTGACTTCATTGCTGAATTAAAAAGAGCCGCTTGCTGATGTCGCTATCCTGGAACTTCGACGCACCAACCAAAAACATCAGAGGAACCGCGGGCTGAATTCCTGTGGTAGCTATACCAGTAAACTGTGAGTAATTTGTTTTATTTAAATACCAAACTGTTTATACATTGTTCGACGTTACTTCTTGTAGCGTATGAAATGAAATTTTAAAGTTACGCCATGATTTAATTTCAATTATCTAGTTAGTAGTGTATAATTCGATTAGCACGAGGATCCTCTAGGGCATAAGTTAAGAATTTGCTCGATGTCAATATATATATACATATTTATCCATACTGTTGACCGTAATTAAATCCAAGATAGTCATTTAATAAATAAGATATTAAGGAGAAGTGACTTATTAATAAATTAACGCATGTGAGTGCTTAAATCAGAAGAACCGTGTTTTGCATAATCTCTGTAAAGTTATAATTGATCCTTGAAACTAAATTTTGACAAGTCATATTTATTTGTTAACAGGAATTCAGTTACCTTATTTTTTTATATAGATAGTTTTGTGGAAACTTTAGTTACCTAAGGAATTTATAGGTAAGACCGACTTACTACCTTAGATATTTCAACCGGAAGTAGAGTGCATATAAAGTACGAAGACCGGGAACTGCAATCAGCTTGGCACAATTGTGGAATTAAACATTTTCACGGCCAGGTAGGACTTATCCGGGTTCTTGTCTGAAGAAGCCGAGTTTTCCCTCATCTTGTAGGCTTCTCTGAAGGACTAGGAATCCGTGCCATTTTAGGCGGAACTCGAATAAGATAAAGGTGGTGCCCTCATATTACCCTGACCTAAGACTAACGGCAATATAATATTATTTCCAATCCCCTCCCCTTCGACCCACGCCCATCGCGACTAGCCAGCCGAGCCGCGGTGTAGTTTACTCCTAGGAGCAGACTTACCTCGTTTGTTCATGCCCTCCCCCTTTACAACTTTATAACAATTTGGCATGTAACAAACAAGAAGTTGAGTTTGTCATTATGTGGTTCTTTCCTACGGTGGACCAATCAATTTGGGTTATTGGGTTTTAAAGAACATTCTTTGGAGAACCTACTACCTCTATTGCGCATGTGCAACACTTGGATAACATGAGAAAATACTTTTTTTAATGCAGGACGTTATTTAATATAAGAACCAGAAACTGAGTTTTTAATTATGTTGTTCTTTCCGTACGGGGGAGCAATCGATTTGGGGTTGCTAGGGTTTAAATACCATTCCTTGTGGAACCTACTGCCCGTATCGCAAATGTGCAACACGGTTGTATAACATGCAAAAATAATTGTTTAATTCTTGACGTTATTTAATATAAGCAAAAAAGCTAAGCTTGCCATAGTGTGGTTCTTTTCCTACGAGGGAGCAATTAATTTGAGGTGGTGAGTTTTAAAGACCATTCTTTGTGGAACCTACTGCCTGTGTCGCAAATGTGCAACACAATTGTGTAACATGAGAAATTAATTTTTATGCATAACATTATTTAATATAAGAACTAGAAGCCAAGTTTGCGATGCTACGGGGGAGTAATCGATTTCGGGGTGGGTTTTAAAGACCATTTTTGAGGAACCTATTGTCTCTACCGCGAATTTGCAATACTTTTGAATAACACGAGAAAATAATTTTTAATGCCTAACGTTATTTAGTATAAGAACTAGAAGCTGAATTTGCCATTAATTGGTTCTTTTCCCACGGAGGAGTAATTGGGGTGGTAGGTTTTAAAAACCATTCTTTAGGAGAACCTGTTGCTTCTATCGCAAATGTGCAACCGTTTTGTATAACATGAGCAACTTATTTATATGCATAGCATTATTTAATATAAGAACCAGAAGCTGAGTTTGCCATTATGTGGTTATTTTCCAACGTGAAGAAATGGATTTTGGGTTGGTAGGTTTTAAAGAACATTCCTTGTGGAATCTACTGCCCGTATTGCAATTGTGCAGCACTGTTGCACAACATGAGAAAATAATTTTTTAATGCATTGCGTTATTTAATATAAGAACCAGAAAGGAAGTTTGCCAATATGTGGTTCTTTTCCAGCGGGGAGCAATGGATTTTGGGTTGGTGGGTTTCACAAACCATTTCTTGTGCAACCTGCTACCCGTATCGCAAATGTGCAAAAACTTTGTATAACAAGAGCAAACAATTTTTAAATGCATGATGTTATTCAATATAAGAACCAGAAGCAGTGTTTGCCATTGTGCGGTTCTTTTCCTACGGGGGAGCAATCGATTTGGGGTGATGGGTTTTAAAGACCATTCCTTGGGGAACCTTCTGCCCCTATCGCGAATGTACAACACTTGCGTATAACATGAGAAAATGACTTTTTAATGCTTAACGTTACTTAATTTAGAAACAAGAAGCTGAATTTGCCAGGGTGTGGTTCTTTCCTATGAGGACGCAATCTATTTGAAGTTGTAATTTTTTAAGGCAATTTTTTGGGAACCAGTTGTATCTATAGCGAATGCGTAACACTTTTGAACTACCTTACAAAATTTTGTTACCTTTTTATCTTATTTACTGTTTTATGTAAATATATACACACGCATATTTATAGTTTGGATGCTAATATTGAAGGGGTTAAGTGAGAACTAGTATTAATCTTGGCTGTCCACTTAACATGACGATCGGCTTTTTTCGGAAATTATGGCTGCTGTTTTCACGTCGACCTCATTTTTGACTTGTAATGCATATTTTACACCTTGAATTAAATTACTTTAATTGGTTGCATTTTATCACACCATTAAAACATTTTTTTGAAGAATGAACATTACAACACGAGCATTCAATTTTTAAAGCATTTCTAGAGAATTGTTGATCATTCTAGAAACTATTACATATTTCCAAGATAAACATTACAGCTGGAATAATATGGACAAAACAAATTGTCCATTTTTAAAGCGTTTCCATAAAATCTTTGGTCATTTTTGAAACTGTTACACATTTCCAAGATGAAACATTCCAATTGGTATATTATGGACTCAGCGAGCTGTTCATTTTTAAAGCATTTCTATAGAATTGTTGGTCATTCTGGAAACTATTTCATATTTCCAAGATAAAACATTTCAGCTAGAATAATATGGACAAAACGAATTGTCCATTTTTAAAGCGTCTCCAAAGAAGCGTTGGTCATTCTGGAAACTGTTACACATTTCCAAGACGAAACATTACAATTGGAATATTATAGACAAAGCGAGCTGTCTATTTTTATGGCATTTCTATAAAACTGTTGTTAATTCCGGAAACTGCTTCGCATTTCCAAGATGAAACGTTATAACTGAAATAATACGAATAAAACATGCGTTCTATTTTTAAAGCATTTCTATAAAATTGTTAGTCATTCTGGAAACTATTACATATTTCCAAGATAAAACATTAGAGGTATCCATTTTTAAAAGCATTCCATAGAATCGTTGGTCATTCTGGAAACTATTACATATTTCCAAGATAAAACATTACAACTGAAATAATACAAACAAAACAAGCGTTCTATTTTTGAAGCATTTTTATAGAATTGTTGGTCAATCTGGAAACTATTACATATTTCCAAGATAAAACACTACAGCTGGAATAATATGGACAAAACAAATTGTCCATTTTTTAAAGCGTTTCCATAGAATCGTTGGTCATTCTGGAAACTGCTACGCATTTCTAAGATAAAACGTTATAACTGAAATAATACGGATAAAATGAGCGTTCTCTTTGTAAAGCATTTCTATAAAATTGTTAGTCATTTTGGAAACTATTATATATTTCCAAGATAAAACATTAGAGGTAGAATGATATGGACAAAACAAATTGTCCATTTTTTAAAGCGTTTCCATAGAATCGTTGGTCATTCTGGAAACTGCTGCGCATTTCCAAGATGAAACGTTATAACTGAAATAATACGGATAAAACGAGCGTTCTCTTTGTAAAGCATTTCTATAAAATTGTTAGTCATTCTTGAAACTATTATATATTTCCAAGATAAAACATTAGAGGTAGAATAATATGGGCAAAACAAATTGTCCATTTTTTAAAGCGTTCCATAGAATCGTTGGTCATTCTGGAAACTGCTGCGCATTTCCAAGATGAAACGTTATAACTGAAATAATACGGATTAAACGAGCGTTCTCTTTGTAAAGCATTTCTATAAAATTGTTAGTCATTCTTGAAACTATTATATATTTCCAAGATAAAACATTATAGGTGGAATAACATGGACAAAACGAATTGTCCATTTTTTAAAGCGATTCCATAAAATCGTTAGTCATTCTGGAAACTATTGCATATTTCCAAGATAAAACATTACAATTGCAATATTATGCATCAAGCGAGCTGTCTATTTTTAAAGCATTTCTATAGAATTATTGTTAATTCTAGAAACTGCTACGCATTTTCAAGATAAAACATTACAACTGAAAAAATACGGATAAAACGAGCGTTCTATCTTAAAGCATTTTTATAGAATTGTTGGTCATTCTGGAAACTGCTAGGCATTTCCAAGATGAAACATTACTGCTGGAATAATATGGACAAAACGAATTGTCCATTTTGAAAGCGTTTCCATAGAATCGTTGGTCATTCTGGAAACAGTCTATTTTTAAAGCATTTCTATAGAATTGTTGTTAATTCTGGAAACTGCTACGTATTTGCAAAATAAAACATTACAACCAAAATAATAAAGCCAAAACGAGCGTTCTATTTGTAGAGGTTTTCTATAGAATTCTTGGTCATTCTGGTAACTATTACATATTTCCAAGATAAAACATTACAACTGGAATATTATGGACTAAGCGAGCTGTCTATTTTTAAAGCATTTCCATAGAATTATTGTTAATTCCGGAAACGCTACGCACTTCCAAGATGAAACATTACAATTGAAATAATACGGATAAATCGAGCGTTCTATTTTTAAAGCATTTCTATAAAATTGTTAGTCGTTCTGGAAACTATTACATATTTCCAAGATAAATCATTACAGCTGGAATAATATGAACAAAACGAATTGCTAATTTTTAAAGCGTTTCCATAGAATCCTTGGCATTCTGGAAGCTGTTACACATTTCCAAGTTGAAATTTTCCATTGGAATATTATGGACCTAGCGAGTTGTTTATTTTTAAAGCACTTCTAAAGAATTGATGTTAATTCTGGAAATTGCTACGCATTTCCAAAATGAAACATTACAACTGAAGTAATACGGACAAAACGAGCATTCTATTTTTAAAGTATTTCTATAGAATTGTTGGTAATTCTGGAAACTATTACATATTTCCGAGATGAAACATTACAATTGGAATATTATGGACTATGCGCGCTGTCCATTTTAAAAGCATTTTCATAGAACCGTTGGTCATTCTGGAAACTGGTACACATTTCCAAGATGAAACATTACAACTGAAATAATACGGATAAAACGAGGGATCTATTTTTAAAGCATTTCTGCATTTTCAAGTTGAAGCATTTCAACTGAAAACGGGTCGTAGAAAAAATTGATTAGTACTAAGTGTTTGTGCTCAAATCCCATACAAAATTGCAAGTAAATTTGAACTTAATCTAGTACAACTAATAAAAGTACAATTTTTGGAAATTGGCAAACCAAAATTAAGCGAACACGTTTGTTACCAAGATGTTCATAAAAATTAAAACAAGGTATACTTGCGCCGCCTGCAACTACAAACTACAGTTTCGGTGTTTACCAATCATACTTGTTGCTCCGTCTGTTACACACCGACCCAATTTTTCCAAACCAAGTAATTATGTTTGTAGTTTTAATAGCGTCGTTTTTAGGTCCACGTGTGCTGTATGTAGATCTGGGCGGCTCCGTGGCGTAGTGGTATGTGTGTGACTACTACGCCCAAGGTCCCGGGTTCGAATCCCGACACGGTCCGCTTGAAAAATGTTAGGCGAGCATTTTTCACAAAAATACACCCTCGTTCAGATGAGAGGTAAAATGGAGGTCCCGTGTGTGAGTGTTGTCACGCACGTTAAAGATCCCTACCTTGCTTGGAACAGCAAGGGTTCGGCAAAATTCCAAATTTTCCAGGTAAAAAAAACTCGCTTCCTGGCCAATGTAGTACCTTCGGGTGGAGCATTGGAAAATCACATGTAATGTATGTAGATCTTTCAATGTGGTACCTCCGGGTGGAGCATTGGGGACATGGCCGCAAGTATAGCGGCCCTAATTCAAATTATAATAATGTATGTAGATCAAGGCGGCTCCGTGGCGTAGTGGTATGTGTGTGACTACTACGCCCAAGGTCCCGGGTTCGAATCCCGACACGGTCCGCTTGAAAAATGTTAGGCGACCATTTTTCGCAAAAATACACCCTCGTTCGGATGAGAGGTAAAATGGAGGTCCCGTGTGTGAATGTTGTCACGCACGTTAAAGATTCCTACCTTGCTTGGAACAGCAAGAATTTGGCAAAATTCAAAATTCTCCAGGTAAAAAAAAAACTCGCTTCCTGGCCAATGTAGTACCTTCGGGTGGAGCATTGGAAAAATCACATGTAATGTATGTAGATCAATAGAAGAAAATGGTTTCTTCTTCTGTGGACCGCACAAAAGCAAAGCAAAACAATTCGTCGGTATGAAAGACTTTCAAATTTTTTTTTTTTTAAATTACTGATACTTTGTAAATTTGCGAAGTAATATGTTATTTGAAAGAAGAAATGGCCTTTTTATCTCCAGCAACCAGATTTAACAATTCTGGCACGTGCTTGCTTCATTAGACATGCCATGGATAAAAACCTGAGACTTGTTCTTGTTTATTCCAAAAATTTTCGAATTACTTCGTAGCAAAGACTTTTAGATGTTCTATGTGTTTTATACACTTCTATGGTTCCAATTGTTTATAAAACTGTAAATATTTTAGATATTTTTTAATAAATAAATAGAGTATTGCGACGTGTTTCGCTAGTACTTGTGCTAAGACACGTATCGCTTGCTTTTAACAGCTGTAAACATTTTTCTTTATTTATCATTAATATATCTCGAAGAAAACAAAATGAGGATTTTGCTAGTTATGCCCTTGTCAATGCGAGGAAAAAGTGCGATATCGTTTGACACCGTCGTCATTTAGGTCTCGCTACAACAACGAATCGTCATTGTTTATTGCTTGGGCAGCGCTGTTAGATGCATATTGTCTAATACTACATGTTAAACCCTATTTTTTTTACCGTGTTAAACTAGTGTGGAAAGTAACGGGTACGTTTACACCGTGTTAAACTAGTGTAGAAAGTAAGGTTATTTACTTTCCACACTAGTTTAACACGGTGAAAAAATAGGGTTTAACATGTAGTATTAGACAATATGCAGCTAACAACGCTGTCCAACAACCGAATCGTTTTTGAATCAGACCTAAATGACAACGTTGTTAAATGGTATCGCACTTCTTTCCCATTGTTGATATCTGCCGTTGCACAAGCTTGTGCCCCAAAATCGGTTATCAATACATTTGCTGTAAATCAGCGGTTCAACAGTTACCAACTCACAACGAAGCTGTCAATTAAGCATTGCCATCACTGACCATTCGCGACAATTTTAAATTCTTATTGAACGTTTTTACAAATTTGTCTTACTGATGTCATAGGCATCGGTCCAAGGACCGGTAACAAACTATAACTCAACTAAAAAATTATAAATTTGTTTTTTTACAGATGAAGATATACTAGCGACTCAAGTACCAAGCAGCATCCAAGACCTCACGACTATCACCAGCAGGTACCCATCTATTTCCCATCAAGCCACGTCATCGCCTCTTCTGCCATTTGGTGCTGGTATAACCCCAATCGGGCAACCATATTCGGCTGATCTTTGTAACTACGGTCCTGTTTATCACCCTCACAATATCCTACATAATTATAACCCTGTCTATAACAACGAAAAAGCAATGAGAGCTGCTCAAAGTTTCAATCGGCATATGTATTCCAACTACAGCAATTTTTATAATACTGCTGGCAGTTTGAGGACGACTGCTGGGCAACAAAACCCTTACGAGTTTTCTCCACGGTGATTTTTTGTATTAGTTAGTTTTAGAGTATGTGCCATTTTGTACTTAAGCCAAATGTGAAATTATCTATGTGTATTTTGTATTATTTATTCAAATTATATTTGAATGTAATGACTGTTATGTATAAAATAAATATATTTTATTACAATTAGTTTGATTTTTCATGGGTTTTGTAGAAGTATTTGTATATTTTGTTGAAGCAGTTGTAGGTAACAAATTAAAATTGATGGGGGTGTTTGTGCCCTAACCTTCATTTCTCGTGTAACTTCCAAATAAATCCCTTTTCAAATTTTAAAAGATTTGGCTAAGAACTACAGATCACCCTTCAAAATAATAAATATCTAAATGTTAGCATTGCTAGTGCTAGCGGCTTCGGAAACCCTACAAAGAACACGGTCAAATAATGATTTAATTTGCTTGAAATGTGCCAATCATTTCTGTGTTACCGTAACTTTTTAAAACCGACCTCGCTCTTTTCAAACGGGTTGGCCTACGTACTTACTATCCTAAAGGGATGGTTCTTTAATACACAAATTTTGAGCAGACTGCAAAGTTGTAACTGTCATGTAATTTCTTATTTTTCAAGAGTAAGAACGAGCGCTGCGGTTCTGTGTGTATTTAGTCAGCAGGTCTACGGCCTGTTGGTGGTTAATGAAACCAGTTACTAAACTTGCACGTTCGAAATGTTGCTCTCCAAAGCTTGTTAACCAAATAGTCTAATTATATGAATTAATTAATTTTATGAGCCCATTAAATTTGGCAATATTATTTTTTACCTTGAGACGCAATATATAAATGCTCCGATTTTTACATTCATTCGCTTATTTAGTGCAGTTCAATTTTAGAAGCGGTTTTTTAAGAAGCTGATCTAGGTCAAAGTTTTTTAGTCTGTGACACTGTTTCAGCTCCCTCCATACCAAAAGAGTAGGCGTGTTCACAGTCATTTCTCAAAATCACTCGGTAAGTAACAACTTTTCTTTCGCGTGTACTCTTGTTTTGTGTATTTTTGATCGCAGAGCTCTATTAAAACAACGAAGTTCACGTAAGATTTCAAACTTCTTTGTCAAAGGAGCTCAAATTGCTTCTTGTGTTATAAATAACCGAATTTTTTTAACATATAAAAATAAAGTTTACTCTGCTTTTCACGCTCTTCGAAGACTTCGTGTATCTTTCACTACACTTACATTTTTGTACAATGACGAGTCGTTGATCTTTTACGGCAACGCTTCCTCTTCTCTGGATCCTTTTATAAATAATTTTTGTTCTAGAAACACTTGGCAGAAGGCTTAGGTATGCTTGAGAGTGTTAAACCAACCTGCGAAAGCCGTATTACCATTTCCAAATTGAACGAGGGGGTAAAAAACGTTAACAGCTGGATTTGAACCAGGATTACCATTCCAGTTGAGTTATGAAGGGCCCGCGGGTAGTATTCTTTGCTTCAAATTTGATTCTAGTATTTTTAATTCTATTGTCAAATATGTAGAGTACCTGTCAAACGTCAGTGCAGTATTTCATCGTTCGTGTACCAATAGGTTGTCAGTACAGTTGGCAAGGATGGTTTTAATAATACCCGACAGCTTGCACCGCTGGGACAGGGACACGTGCTAGAAGTATCAGGAAATTTTAATTAAATTTCCGAAAAGCTGTGTTACATTTAATTGCCTTAACCTCGCATTCCGGTATAAAACCCCGTGCAATTATTATTCATTAAACACTACCCCGTAGTCCTATATACATGCGGAGGTGTCGGAGCTTCGGGCAAGTTTTGGCTGTTTCCTGCTGTTTGATGTGTTGCTGTTGGTGCTGCATCGATGGTGCTTCACTTCGATACGGTATAGGAATGGAAAAGGAAAGCGGGAACCACTAGATCTTAGTGGAGCACTCGCACGTCTGCGCTTCACGGAAGATGGTAGGAAAGTGTCCCGAGCTATGCTACATTTCCCACGTAAAATGTCTACCCCCTCCAGCTGAGATTGATGCACTCTCGCGCACGTTGGTGGGAACCAAGCCGTTTCCATTTGAGAATCGTTATGTCAGCATAATCGACGACCACAAAGATAAGTCAATGTCCTAAATATCCATATGACCCACGACTTGGTGTGGTTTTCACAGGCGTTAGCGTTCTGTTTAATGTCTGCTGGGAATTTTCCCACGCAGAACCTTTAAACCTAAATTACTATAATTTTATGTTGGAGCTTTAAAATAAAGCGTAACAATTTTCACAAGTAATTGATAAAATGGATATTTCTTTTAAGAAACTGGGGGTCTTGAGAAAACCTTGACAACATCTGGATAAAAGATTATATCACCAAACGATGGTGTGAAAAAATTAAATGATACTACTCTGCAAATCCGATTGGCTCAAAGTAATGCAAAAATAGGCAACGGTAAAATGTGTCCGAGTCCTACAGAAAAAAGAGGGCTACGAAAATCTGTTAAGGAAAACTGGAAAGTTGATAAAACGGACATTTCATTTAAAACTCTTGGGAACGTGAGGAATCCTGTAACAATGACAGGATCAAGAATTATATAACCAAACAAAGAAGGAACCCTTTTGCAAAGCCGATTGGTTCAGAATACTGCAAGAATATACAATGCCAAAGTTTGTCAGAGATAGACAAAGAAAAGAGACGAGAGAGCATGTAGGAAGAAAGCTAGAAAGTTGATCAAATGGATATTTTTTCCGAAAAACTTGAGGACGTAAAGAACCCAGTGACAATGCCAGGATTAAGAAATACAAAACCAAATGAAGAAAGAATGCAAAAATTTAAATGCACCACCCTGCAAAGTCTTTTTGAACAGAATAGTACAAGTATAGGCGATGCCAAAATGTGGAGATGTGAAGTAAAATCAGTGCCGGTATTCAGATGAAAAAGGGGTGAGGTTCGTTTGATGGTGTGGCAAATCTTGTAAATGTCAGAGTAATAGAGAGAAAAAGGGGTAGGAGAACCTGAAAAGGGAAGACAGAAAAACTAGCCAAATGGATATTTCTTTTAAAAACATAGGAACTTGAAGAACATGTTGACAATACCAGGATCAAAAGGTACACAACCTAATGAAGAAAGATAGAAAAAATTCAAATGTACCACCCTGCTAAACCGATTGGTTCATAATAATGCAAGAATAGGCAATGCCAGAGTATAGGAGTAGGAGAACTTGTGAAGAGAAAACTTAAGGGTTGGCCAAACGGATTTTTCTTTCAAATAACTTGGCGACCTGAGGAACTCTTTGACAGCACCAGGATAAGAATGACGAAAGAACGAAAAAATTAAAATATACCACCCTGCAAAGCCAGCGATGCAAAAATGTCGAACAGAGAAAAAGCGGTAGGAAAATATGTAAGGAGTAAGCTAGAAGATTGATAAAATGGATATTTCTTTCAAGAAACTGGGGGTCTTGAGGAACCCTTGACAACACCTGGAGAAAAGAATATACCACCAAACGATGAACGAGCGAAAACATTAAACGATACTACTCTGCAAATCCGATTGGCTCAAAATAGTTTAAAAATAGGCGGGTCAAAATGTGTCCGTGTCATACAGCGAAAAAGAGCTAGGAAAATCTGTTAGGCAAAAGCTGGAAAATTGATAAAATGGTCTTTTTTTTTAAACCCTGGAGGAATCCTGTGACAACACCAGGATCAAGAAACGGCAAAAATTAAAATGCATCACTCTGCAAAAACGATAGGTTCAGAATAATGCAAGAACATGTGACGCCAAAATTTGTCAGGGATATACAGAGAAAAAGGAACAGAAGAGCATATATGGGGAAAGCTAGAGAGTTGTTCAAACGGATATTTTTTTAAAAATTTAGAGACGTAAAGAACCCAGTGACAATGCCATCATCAAAAAATACATCACTTAACGAAGAAGGAACGGAAAAATTAAAATGTACCACCTTGCAAATTAATAATTCAAGAATAGGCGATGCCAAAGTGCGTCAGTCACAAGGAAAAAAAGGGCTAGGAGAATCCGTTAAGGGAAAGCTACAAAGATTAACAAATGAATATTTCTCTTGAAACCCTAGGGGATGTGAGGAACCCTGTGACAATATTAGGATCAAGAAATAAATAACCAAACGAAGAAGGAACGGCAAAAATTAAAATGCATTACCCTGCAAAATCGATTTTTTCAGAATAATGCAATAATAGGTGATGCCAAAATGTGCCAGAGAGCCACAGGGAATAAGTGGCAGGAGTACCTGTAAGGAGTAAGCTAAAGAAACTTTGCAAAACGGATTGGGTCAGAGTAGACCAGACCTCCACGAAAGCCTTTACGTTTCATCAGTACCAGGTGACCCTTATACTTGTAGGATCAGTCGTGCTGTCCGGCATATCACACGATCTGCTCTGACATCTTCGACGCCGCCGCTATTCCTTAATTGAGTCTACGTCTGCAACTGCTTCTATGGCATCATCTTCAACGCCAATCTCTACGTTTCGTTGTGTAATCTTCGAACGCTTCTACGACTTCTTCAATGCCATCACCATTTTTGAATCCAACGTATATCCACAGCACTTTTTAAAGCATTTGCGACGACACCTTCTTCGACGGTTTCTAAATTTCACCTGCTCCAAGTTATTCATTAACGCCTTTGACGATTGTGTGTCAATAATAATAGTCTCGACACCATAGGTGGAACAGCAATTCTGTTCGCCAAACCACCAGGTTCACAGTTGCCCCTACGGCACCTTCTATGTCTCGGACGTCATCTCCTACGAAAGGCTGTTTTATCAGCACCAGGTTATCTTTATACGACTTTTGAAGCGGCCGTGCTGACTGGCATATCGTACAAACTTCTATAACACTTTCGACGCCACAGATGCTAGTTAGAGTCGAGTCCATGTCCCTAGCAGCTTTTACAGCACCACCTACGACATCTCGGATGCATCTTCAACGCCAATCTCTATGTTTCGTTGGGTAATCTCGAACCCTTCGTGACCCTTCTACGACTTCTTCAACGCCACCACCATTTTTGAATCCAACGTACATCCGCAGCACCTTCTAAAGCATTTTCGACGGCACCTTCTTCGACGGTTTCTAAATTTCAGCTTTGGCGATTGTGTGTCCATCATAATAAGCTCGACACCATCGGCGGCAACAATTCTGTTAATCAAACCACCTTGGACGACATCTCCTACGAAAGGCTTTACGTTTTATCAGCATTAGGTGACCCTTATACGTCTTTTGAAGCGGGTGTTGTAGAGTGACATATCGTACAAACTTCTATAACACCTTTGACGCTACCGCTGCTCCTAATTTGAGTCGAGTCCATGTCCGTAGCAGTTTTTACAACTTCATCTACGACATCTTGGATGCATCTTCAACGTCAATCTCTACGTTTCGTTGGGTAATCTCGAACCCTTCGTGACCCTTCTACCACTTCTTTAACGCCACCACCATTTTTGAATACAACGTACATCCGCAGCATCTTCAAAGCATTTTCGACGGCACCTTCTTCGACGATTTCTGAATTTCATCTGCTCCAAGTCATTCTTTAACGCCTTTGGCGATTGTGTGTCAACAATAATAATCTCGATAACATCGGTGGAACAGCAATTCTGTTCGCCAAACGACCAGGTCCACAGTTGCCCCTACGGTACCTTTTACGTCTTGGACGGCACCTCCTACAAAAGGTTTTACGTTTTACCAGCACCAAGTGAACCTTATACGTCTTTTGGAACGGTCGTGCTGTCTGGAATATCGTACAAACTTCTATGACTCCTTCGACGCTACCGATTATCCTAATTTGAGTCGAGTCAATGTCTCTAGCAGCTTCTACAGCATCATCTACGACATCTTGGATGCATCTTCAACGCCAATCTCAACGTTACGTTGGGTAATCTCAAACCCTTCGTGACCCTTTTACGACTTCTTCAACGCAACCACCATTTTTGAATCCAACGTGCATCCGCAGCACCTTCTAAAGCATTTTCGACGGCACCTTCTTCGAAGGTTTCCAAATCTCATCTGCTCCAAGTCATTCTTTAACGCCTTTGGCGATTGCGTGTCAATAATAATAATCTTGACACCATTGGCGGAACAACAATTCTGTTAGTCAAACTATCTTACGACGTCTTATACGTCTTGGACGACATCTTCTACGAAAGGCTTTACGTTTTATCAGCACCAGGTGGTTCTGCAAAGTGGCATATCGTGTAAACTTCTATGATGCCTTTGACGTCACCGCTGCTCCTAATTTGAATCGAGTCTATGTCCCTATTAGCTTTTACAGCAGCATCTACGATGCATCTTCAACGCTAATCTCTACGTTTCCTTGGGTAATCTTCAAACCCTTCGTGACCCTTCTACGACTTCTCCAACGCCACCACCATTTTTGAATCCAACGGACGTCCGCAGCACCTTCTAAAGCATTTTCAACGGCACCTCTCGACGGTTTCTAAATTTCATCTGCTCCAAATCATTCTTTACCGCCTTAGGCGATTGTGTGTCAATAATAATAATTTTGATACCATCGGCGAAACAGCAATTTTGTTCGTTAAACCACCAGGTCCATAGTTGCCCCTACGGTACCTTTAACGTCTTGAAAAACACCTCCTACAAAAGGTTTACGTTTTATCAGCACCAGGTGATATTTATACGTCTTTTGGAATGGTCGTGCTGTCTGGCATATCGTACAAACTTCTATGACACCTACGACGCCACCGATGATCCGAATTAGAGCCGAGTCCATGTCTCTAACAGCTTCTACGGCACTATCTACGACACTATAGACGACACCTTCTAGGCCAATTTCTATGTTTTATTACATAATTTCCGGAGCTTCGTACCGTCTGGCATATCATACCAATTTCGACGACTTCTTCGACGCCACCACCATACTTGAATCCAACGTACATCCGCAGCACCTTCTAGAGTATTTTCGACGGCATCTTCTTCGACGGTTTCTGAATTTCATCCGCTCCAAGTCATTCTTTAACGCTTTTAACTAAGCCATGTTATCCTGTACACCACATCTACCTTTACGGTATCGATCACGACATCATCCACGGCACCATCTACGACAGCTTCTGCTTCTCACAAGCTCCAGGTGTCAGTGCGACTGCATTCTGTAGAAATAACGCTTTTCTGCATACTCTTGTGTTATACGGAGATAAACAATTCCATTCTGTTAAAGCCAGAGAGGCCGGAGCCATTGAACAATTGATGTTTTTCCTTTTTTGAAACAACCAATACTATCTTTGACTCTTATGCAAAGCCTAAATGATCATTTCAAATCGAGCTTGTAATTGAAAGATAGAAAATATGAGACCTCGATAGAATTCGTACCTGTTTTGAGCACATATCCCGGATCAAGGACCTATAACAAAGACTTCTTCAGTGGGTCTTTAATGCATACAGTAACTAAACTGTCATAAACACAAAGCTACTCATCAACCCCTAACAAAATATTTTGTTATTATCTAAGGCATTTGTTTTTAAAGTACAAGGTGGTTTAAGCTTTCGCGAATAACATCTACCCCTAGGAGACTTAAACGTCTTTACGTTATAGATCTTAAACAAAAAGTTAGCGTAAGCCCAACTAAAGACTAATAGTTCCTGCATTGACTTACATCATCCCTTAAACAAACCAAGACAGACAAATTAGTTTAGGTAAATTTATATTTACCATATTTCTTAAGGGTAAAGTGTCACATAAGCATTCGGGGTGGCCTCACGTAGAAGATAATTTATGAGCTACACCACCCTTGCTAAAGCCCATCAGTACCAACCAGATGTTTCAAAAATTACAAATGATAATTATAGGGAAATGCTTTTAAGATTTTGCAAGGCTAGATAATTTTTTTAAAATTAATGACGGCTTCGAAGTAACATCCCTATGTTACACATGGCCCTACTTACTCTAAGGAACAACTTGAGAATAATTTATTAGTTTTTATATAAATATTTAAAGGTATGTGGTGATATAAACAACGGTTTGTTTATGAATTTCGAGTCGATGTATAAACCGAGGGGAGATTCCTATGGGAACTTATTAATATAATTATGCTTCTGTTGAACGGGGCTCTTAATAAACCACGGATTATAACAACGATAACCCTTTAAAACACAGTGGTTCGATGTTATTCAAGTGGTTGTGTACGTACGTTTTCTCTAAGATATCGTTTCAAGTATGTCACGCCAAGTGTCACCTTGTGGGGATGTGGTATGATGTCGTTGGGGTCTATGAGTCAGTGTATCATCTCCATTTGTGCACTATAGTCCTAAATAAAAATCGCCCTCTTTCAAAATTGTTCTTTCTTTATTCTACCCAGGTTTACAAAATATTCAAATTTTTTTCATAATCCTAAGAGCAACCCTACTGCAACCCATGAGACTTGATCACATTTGTTTCATTATAGAAAAATCAATTTGCTGGATTGTGGATAGATTGGCCGCGATGCGTGAAAAGTAATCGTACCGATTTTTATAAAATTTGGGAGACATTGCTATCGGAGTTTAAATTGGTACAAATACCAACTGTAATAATACGGAACTACGACGCAGCAATTAAACCCCATCTATGCCAAGGTATTTCTTTTCCAGTACACAGATCTAATTTGTTACCTGCGTGCTATGAAATTGATCGCAATCGTGATTGATTCTGTTAATGCAAACTCAAATTATTTTGATTTCAACCAGTTGCTAATCGTTCTTATGAGGTAAAAAGTATAACTTTTATATAAAAGTTTCTACTGAAAAATCTGAAAACATGTATTTGGATATAGGACACGTTAAAATGCGCTACACACAGTATTTTAGCGAATAATTATTTCAGGGAATTTTTTATACTTAATTTAAGTATTTTACACATAGTTGCGTTTTAGAAATGGAAGGGCGCGCAAATTAAATGTGGCATTGGCGTTTCCCGGCCATGTTTGGGGTGGCATTGCCTTTTTTATTATCGTGTAGCTTTGTGGTAAAGACGGTTCTCACGGATCGTAGTAGATATGTTACTTTTCCGACCAATCAGAGCACGTACAAACCGGCGGTGACAAGTTGAAAAGCCGCGCACAATAAGAAAATTTTTGTCTGTACTGTTTATTGTGTGTGAGAGTGCATTGTAGAATATGCAATGGAGTGTTTACAAAGTATTTTAGTCAATAATTATTTCAGAAAATTTTTGTATAGTTAATTTAAGTATTTTACACATAGTTGCGTTTTAGAAATGACAAAATGCGCATATTAAATGTGGCCTTGGCGTTCCCCGGCCTTGTTTGGGTGGAATCGCCTTTTTTATTATCGTGTAGTTTTGTGGTAAAGACGGTTCTCACGGTTCGTAAAAGACATGTCGTTTTTCCGGCCTATCAGGGCACGTTTGAACCAGCGGTGACAAGTCGAAAAGCCACGCACAATGAAAAGATTTCTGTCTGTACTGCTATATCGATAGCCGCTTGTGTGTGAGAGTGCATTATAGACTATGCAATGGAGTGTTTACAAAGTACTTTAGTCAATAATTATTTCAGGGAATTTTGGTATAGCTAATTTAAGTATTTTACACATAGTTGTATTTTAGAAATGGGAAGATACGCATATTAAATGTGGCATTGGCGTTCCCCGGCCATGTTTGGGTGGAATTGCATTTTTTATTATCTTGTAGCTTTGTGGTAAAGACGGTTTTCACGGTTCGTAATAGACATGTTATTTTTTTTAGGGCGCGTATAAACCAGCGGTGACAAGTTGAAAAACCGCGCACAAGTTTCTGTTTGTACTGCTTTATCGGTAACCGCTTGTATATGAGAGTGCATTATAGACTATGCAATGGAGTGTTTGCTAAATATTTTAGTCAATAATAATTTCAGGGAATTTTTATATAGTTAATTTAAGTATTTTCCACACAGTTGCGTTTTAGAAATGGGAAAGTATCATATTAAATGTGGCCTTGGCGTTCCCCGCCCTTGTTTAGGGTGGAATCGCTTTCTTTATTATCGTGTAGCTTTGTGGTAAAGACGGTTCTCACGGTTCGTAAAAGACATGTCGTTTTTCCGGCCTATCAGACATGAACCAGCGGTGACAATTCGAGAAACCGCTCACAATGTGAAGATTTCTGTCTGTACTGCTTTATCGGTAACCGCTTGTGTATGCGAGTGCATTATAAACTATGTAATGGAATGTTTACAAAGTATTTTAGTTAATAATTATTTCAGGGGATTTTTGTATAATTAATTTAGGTATTTTACACACAGTTACGTTTTAGAAATGGGAGAGTACCATATTAAATGTGGCCTTTTCGTTCCCCGCCTTCGTTTAGGGTGGAATCGCTTTCTTTATTATCGTGTAGCTTTGTGGTAAAGACGGTTCTCACGGTTCGTAAAAGACATGTCGTTTTTCCGGCCTATCAGAGATGAACCAGCGGTGACAAGTCGAGAAACCGCTCACAATGTGAAGATTTCTGTCTGTACTGCTTTATCGGTAACCGTTTGTGTGTGCATTATAGACTATGTAATGGAATGTTTACAAAGTATTTTAGTTAATAATTATTTCAGGGGATTTTTGTATAGTTAATTTAGGTATTTTACACACCTGTGTTTTAAAAATGGGAAGGTACGTACGCATATTAAAATTGCCTTGGCGTTCCCCGGTCATGTTTGGGGTGGAATTGCTTTTTTTATTATCGTGTAGCTTTGTGGTAAAGACAGTTCTCACGGTTCGTAATTTGCTTTTCCAACCAATCAGAGCACGTATGAACCAGCGGTGACAAGTTAAAAAGCCGAGCGCAGTGAGAAGATTTCTGTCTGTACTACTTTATCGGTAACCGCTTGTGTGTGAAAGTGCATTATAGACTATACAATGGAGTGTTTACCCGCAGATTTCCTTTCTATCCCTCTTTGTTATCTTTTATCTGCGTTGCCGTTTAATGTTGTAAGTAATACCAGAAACTCCATAAGAAAAGGCAATTTGCTTTAACGACGCACACCCACATGATAAAATAACAATCTCTTACCAAGCTAGCTAATATGCAGCAATTTAGAAAGGACCGCGAGTATTAATTAATTTGCAGTTAGTTTAGAATGTAAATTATTTTCTTTTCTTTGTAATTTCGTGAATCCTTTCGTCTTATAAAACTACAAGAAAAACTCAAGAACTAACACAAGAGTTTTTATCCGGCTTGTAGGACCAGTACACCGAAGCAAGTCAAGAAGTGTAAAGGATATAGGAAAAAGAAAGGTATAAGGTAGCAATCACCGAGGACAAAGATGGAATCGACTAGCACTGCAAAAAGTTGTCGGAGGACGGATATCTCTGGTAAGGAAATAGTAGTTTTCAACCTCAGAAAAAGAAATTGGTTTCTCGCCAAAAAAACCAAAGTAAGAAAAGGAACGAGGAGGAAAACCAACAGTACAAGACAATAACTGTCAAGCTTAAAGAATTCATGGGAAAAACAAGAATGCTGGATAGTTGAGTTATTTCAAGCTGTGGTAATAAAGAATCGTATTAATCGAACAGTCAAAGAAAAAAATAGCTAACTAGGCCTAAAAGCCGACACTAAGTCGTTGTTTTCGAAGAAAAGAGAAAGGTCTAAAAGCATCTACCACAGGAAGTGGATCGAAAAATTTAACTAAGGTCGTGTGAGAACTAACAGTAAGAAAAGCAGTAAATGGAAAGAGAAAGAAAAATGGATCAAAAGGAACAGAGAAGGTACGCAGATTAAATGTGACCTTGGTGTTTTCCGGTCGTGTTTGGAGTGGAAATGCCTTTTTTATTATCTTGTAGCTTTGTGGTAAAACGGTTCTCACGGTTCGTAATAGACATGTCGTTTTTCAACCAATCAGGGCACGTACGAACCAACGCACCATGAGAGGATTTCTGTCTGGACTACTATATCTGTAAACCCTTGTGCATGAGAGTGCATTATAGACTATACAATGGAGTGTTTACTCGTCGATTCCCTTTCTATCCTTCTTTCTTATCTGTAATCTGTGTTTCCGTTTAATGTTGTCGGTAATACCAGTGAACTCCAAGGACTAAGAAGAAGCAATTGACATTAACGACGCAGACCCACGCGATAAAAAACAATCTCTTATCTACCATGCTAATATGCAGCAATTTAGAAAGGTACGCGGGTATCAATTAATTTGTAGTGATAGTTTAAAATGTAAATTATTTTCTTTACTTTGTAATTTCGTAAACCCTTTCGTCTTACAAAAATACAAGAAAAACTCAAGAACTAACACAAGAGTTTTTATCCGGCTTGAAGGACCAGTACACCGGAGCAAGTCAACAAGTATAAAGGATATAGGAAAAAGAAAGGTATAAGGTAGCAATCACCGAGGACAAAGATGGAATTGCCTAACACTGCAAAAAGTTGTCGGAGGACGGATATTTCAAATATAGAAATAGTTAAGTTTTCAACCCCAAAAAAAGAAATTGGTTTCTCGCAAACAAACCCAAAGTAAGAAAAGGAACAAGGAGGAAAACCAACAGTGCACGACAATAACTGTCAAGCTTAAAGAATTCATGGGAAGAACAAGAATGCTGAATAGAAAAGTTGAGATATTTCAAGCTGTGGTAATAAATATTCGTATTAATCGAACAGTCAAAGAAAAAATAGCTAACTAGGCCTAAAAGCCGACACTAAGTCGTTGTTTTCGAAGAAAAGAGAAAGGTCTAGAAAGCATCTACCACAGGAAGCGGATCGAAAATAACTAAGGTCGTGTGAGAACTAACAGTAAGAAAAGCAGTAGATGGAAAGAGAAACGAAAATGGATCAAAAGGAACGGAGAAGCAAAACTAGAAATAAAAAACTCTAACCTAAATATAAAAGCATAAGTAAGTATTCCTAAAACTTAAGAAAAGAAAGAACAAGCATAAATATGTATGAGTGTGAGGAAAAGCGCGCGCGCGCGTGTGTGTGTGCATCTTTGTGTGTGTGTGTGTGTGTGTGTGTGTGTGTGTGTGTGTGTGTGTGTGTGTGTGTCGTGTGTGTGAGTTGGACAGCTTTAGTTGCTTCTTACGACAGACAGGTAGTATTGTAGAACTATTCTAATCCGGACCCATACGGGGTAGGATAAGTACGAGGAGCGGAACGAGAGAAGAGATGGAAAACCAATCAATAAATTATTAAAAAATAAAAAAACGTAAAGTCCATAAATCAAGACTTAAAAAAGGGCGGAATCGGGTTAAAAATTGGAGACGCGTGGGACTAGTAATGGGGCCTAAGACATTTGCGTCGCCAGAAGGAAAACGTAGCAAACTCAAGAACATTAGGTTTTTCCCGACCTATATCTTCGGGTTCTGAATCAACATAGAATTTCTTTTGTTACCCGGTAACGTTGGTTGAGTTACCGGAGTAAGAGGTAGTATTGGTTGGGCTGTTTTCCACATGCCAGGACTAACATTTGGTGGAGTAGTTGTAACACGCGGTTGAGGGGGTGGTGGTGAGGGTAGTCGCAATACTGGTAGTTGTGGTTTAGGAATTGCAGACAGGGCAGAAACCTCTTTGGTAGAATCATTTAGAAAAGTAGGAACAAACTCTTGAGTGACTACCTGTAAGTCACTGATTTGAATAATTGGCTCCAAACGTGGAGAAGGCCCAGTCTGAAATGGCAGTGAACACGTATTACCAGTTAGCACATGATTTGAATCGCTAAGGACAGAAGAAACATGGTTCCTACAGCGAAGGGCAGAATTCGGAGTTTGTTCGAAGACATATTTGTCGAAGAAGGACATGTTTTGGTAAACGGCAGTTCGGACAGTTGCGACATCGAAAACCAAAACGTAACTATGATAGAAAAGTACCATGTTCCAACAAAAGAGGCTTCAACGCAAACAACCCCGTGGAACCAAATTAAGGTAGAGCCACCAATTAAAAGTCTCTCGATGATTGTCGCTTATGACAAGTGGCAAAGCATTGGCGATAGGAACTGGGATCTGGGCCTCTATACAAATACAGATATAGTCATCGGCAACACCCTGCACACTAGGGATAATCTCATCAAGGTTGTCTTCGTTGAGCCCAAAGACCCTAATATGTATAAATCAATACGGACGTTGTATAGGGCAAGGTACCCCGAATTGTCGGCTTTCACCGGTGAAATAGAAGTTATGGAAAGCATCACTAAGGTGAGAGGGCAAGATTTGACAAAGAAGCATATCAGCAAGGCAACGCATAATGTCACAGAGGTAGGTATGCTAAGTACCCTGTCGAAAGTACAGGAGGAAACAAGAGAATATGGTTGGGTGGTCTCGCACCACATTGAAAGTATGGGTATGGAAAGCTTACGCAAAATGACGGACTGGGTATACCACGGTAGCGGTACAACAGTGGTCTTATATACCACTCCACAAAAGAAAGTAAGACCTAGAGTTAAAAAAGTTCGGGAGAAAGACACTTTTGTGATAGTCGTGGAGGAGGAATGAAGCAATTTTAAAAGTATTTTAAAGGAAATAAAAAACAATCTTAAGGATGCACCGGAAGCTGCTTTGGTCCAGAAGGTCACAAAAACAAGGAATGGGAAACTCTTGTTGGTCGGCTAGACAACAAGAGTTTCAAGTTGAGCGAGCTCAGACCGAACATAAATAGCACCATGGCGACAACAATAGTAATTAATAAGGCTTGAAGCCCACAAAATATTGGGAAAATTAAGGATAGGTTTTACACTATGCACGGCAGAGAAGCGTATCCAGATAGCAAAGTGCTATAAGTGCTGGAGAGCCCTATACGATGAGGTCAATAATGACGTATGGAGGTTAGGCTACAAAATCGCGACCTCAAAGATTAAACAAACAAAAATATTACCAGGGGAAGATGTGAAGAAGATTCTTGCATCTCTGTTCCCAAGGGATGATGCGAACGTAGAAGAGTACGATGTGGAGAGAGAAATAGGGCAAGTTCTGGTTTGCTCGAAGGAGGAGTTAGTCAGAGCGGCAGGTATGCTTAAATTTAAAAAAACCCCTGCAAGGGATGGAATAACGCCAGACTATACCGGTAAATCTGTTGGCTATAAAGAGAAAGAACATCAGAACTTTCAATATGACAACAACAGAGGCAAGGGATAGCACCATGAGAACCTGGCAAAGAAGGTGGAGGAGTCCCCAAAAGGTCAGTGAACAAAGAAGTTGATACCCCGGATCGAACCGTGGATTAATCGCAAGCACGGTGAAGTGGGGTACAGCATGACCTAACCCTTAGCGGACATGGTTGCTATGCAAAATACCTGACCGCAATGGGAACGTATGCGAATGAATGCTGTATCGTCTGCGGGGAGTACGATGATCCCTCGCATGCGCTATTTTATTGTTCAAGGTGGCATATGCGAAGAACAGCAGCTAATTTAAACCTAAGGATACAAATGACCGAGGACAATCTGGTCGAATTCATGCTTAGCTCGAAGATATCTTGGAGAGAGATAGAGAGATATGTAATATATGTATTGAAAACCAAGGAGGAAATCGAGAGACAGCAGCAAAGGAGTAGGCAATGGACATAGTATCGTATATATGCCCTGCAAGTGCCACGATGTAATGCTTCCCGGCTATTCAGTGGTACTTTGTCACAAGCAAAAAAAGGGTGTAATGAAACCGACTAATGGTTTGTCCTTATTTGGACAATTGTTACACTAGCGATCGCTTTCGCGATTATTTTGTACCACAGTGACCACAGGTCTCCATGGCCCTGGAGTAGTGTTTTGAAACATGCCCCAGGTCCTGGCATCTGACGCACCTAGGTACGACTAAATAATCTTTAATAGATAATGCCCTATAACCTAAGTACATTTTGCCCTTTTCTAATAGTTCCTTCCTTCCTTCCTATGCCCAGAGAGCGTTACCTCGTCCGACAAATTAAATTAAATTCTGGCGGTCTTCTATGTAGACTACCTTATGACCTTCTGTTGACGTCTTGAAGTTGATCCAGGGCAAGATGAATGGAGTTTTGTTTTTCACTTGAAGTTTAAGGTGTTATAACCCCTGGTTAGGGGTTAAGGTGGGAGGTATAGGTGGTTTGTTATCTAGGATTTCTTGTAGGAAGGGGAAAATGTATGACTAAGGATTTTTAATTAGGTAGTGGGGAGTATAGGACTAGTTGGATGGTGTGTTTAAATTTGTTTCGGAAAAGAGTGAGGGCGGGGTAATGGTGTAAGAGATGTTTAGGAGTTTCTAGGGAATCAAGACAGTTATATGTACATAGTGGAAAGGGAATTAAGTGGAGGGAGTATAATTTAAAACGGAATTTGCGATGATCAGTCAGGAATCGGATAGTTGTGCGGGTAGAATTTTGTATGTGGTTTGGGATATCGGTAATGGTAGGACATATTAGGTGGGTGAATCTGCCGGTTTTGGAGTGGGACCATGATTTCTGCCAGGAATGAAGAAGGGAGTTGTGAATACGGATCTTGATAGCAGAAGTAGGGTTTATACGGTGTGTCTGGGAATGGTATTTCATTGTGGAGATCGATTGGACGAAGGAATTTTAGGTTGCAGGTTTGAACGAAGTGGTGTAGCTGGATGTTGGAGAGAGGGGTTAGAATGGTGTATAAAGCTGCAGTGGAGGAATGCTCGGGAGACGTATAAAAGGTAAGAGCGTATGATCGGGTTTAGGATTTTGCGGAATGTGGGGTTGTAAGGGGATACCAACAGTCAACAGCGTAACGGATGATAGGGATAATGATATTATTAGGGATTAGTCTTCTTGTATGTAGGGTTAGTTGGATTGATTTCGGTAGGGATTGTTTAATGTAATACAGGAGCATCTTGGTTTTGAATCGGATTCTTTGGAGGTGGATGTCCATTTTCAGACGGGTTTCCAGGTGAATGCCACGATATGGAACGGATTCAGAAAAGGTTAGGGGTGTTCCCAAACTGTGGATAGAAGGACTTCGGCGAGGATCAAGGAATCTTTTAAGAGCAGTACTTTAGATTTGGTAGGGGAAATGAGCTGCTTATTAAGGATTTGACCATTGTTCGATGTGTTTGATTAGGATTTTTGCTGAGGATTGTAGTTCACGGAAGTTACCATGGATAAGGAATGTGAGGTCACCTACGTAGACAAAAGTGTCTGTATTTGGAATGTTGAGGTCAAGGAAAGCGTTGATGGATAGGTTCTAGAGGGTGGGTGAAAGAATGGATCCTTGAGGACAGCCTTGTAATAAGTTCGTGGTGTAGGAAAAATAGTTTTTTGGAGGGTTGCTGTACAGGTACGATTGGATTATTTTGAAGATATTGGAGGGGAAATTTAGTATCTCGAATTGGTTAAGGGCCACCAGAAAAAATCAAAGGTGGAGTGAAAATCGAGAACAATTGCTTGGACATATTTGGATTGTGATAATTGGACTTTGGAAATTAGGGAGTGGATAGTTTGTTCAGCGCTGTGATCTTGTCGGAAACCATGTAAGTTGTTGGAAATTAAGGAATTGTTATCAATGTGGAACTATAGTTTGTGTAGGATTAGTTTTTCTAAGAGTTTACCGATGGTTGAAAGGAGGGCGATCGGTCGGTAGGAACGTGGTTTTTCGGAACGTTTTGCTGGTTTTAGAAGAAGGATGCATGTTTAAAGGTATCAGGAAAGGTACCGGTGGTTAGACATTTTTGGAATAGCTTGTGGATGGGTTGACGGATTACTGGCCATAGCTTTTGGATAATTATGTTGGGGATAGTATCAGGAGCTTGAGATTTATGAAGATTTAATTTGGAAATGATTGAGTCTAAAAGTCAGTGTCGAGAGTATTATCAGAAGGAGTGTTTGAAGGAATGCACAATTGTTGATGATTTGGTATTGTTGGAAGGAGGGGACGTCCATAGATTTGGAAGGAATAACGGTGTTTAGAAGGAGGGATAGAGTTTTTTGGATGGTGGGGTTTGGAAATGGTGCGGGTGTTGTTAGGATTTGAATTGAAGAGGATTTAACTATGTAACGATGTTCTTCAGATTCGCGATGTACGATCGCGTGGCCGGTGTAGACCAATGAGAATTAGAATAAGTCTGGAGTTGGATAGCCTTCAAAGCAACTTAAAATTGTGAATTGAAGTATTCAAGTGCTACGGAAGAAGGCGTTTTCTTTATCTCTTCCTAAATCTTCTATATTATTAAGATCTTATCTTTTTACTTGTTTCTTACTCGGCCTTCTTCCCTGATTTGAGAACTGAATTCACAGTTGTTATTTTTCTTAAGTTCCTAGGTTGTTTATTTCTTTTTATTCTGCTTATGCTTCTTCTTATTTTCCCTCTACTTTTACTTCTTCTTCTTCTTCTTATTCTTATTCCCCTTCTTCTCGTGCTTCTTTTTTTCTTCTACTCCGTCTTCTACTTCTTCTTCTTCTAATTCTTCTTCTTCTCATGTTTTTTTGTCTTCCTATTCTTCTTCGTCTAGTCATGTTTATCATCTATTAATCCAAATTGCAGCTTGCTCCTTCAACGTTCTTTTGACAATTTGTTCATCATCTCTATTAGCCTCTACCCCTCTTCGGCAAGCCCCTTTCCTCTCGACAAATTGTAATGAAAGGCACTGGTAGTTAGACATTTTTGGAATAGCTTGTGGTGGATTGACGGATTACTGGCCATGACTTTTAGATAATTATGTTGGGGATATTATCAGGACCTAGAGATTTATGAAGATTTAATTTGGAAATGATTGAGTCTAGAAGGTCAGTGTCGAGGGTATGATCAGGAGAAGTGTTTGAGGGGAATGCACATTTGTTGATGATTTGGTATTGTTGGAAGAAGGGGACGTTCATAGACTTGGGAGGAATTACGGTGTTTAGAAGGAGGGATAGAGTTTTTTGGATGGTTGGGTTTGGAAGTGATGTGGGTGTTGTTAGGATTAGAATTGGAGAAGATTTAACTAACCAACGATAGGTTTTCCAGGGATCGGCACTTAGATGGTCTACGATGTTCTTCAGATATTCCTTCTTGGCTTCATAAATATTTCTTTTGAAGGATGAACGCAATTGTCGAAATTCTGCGCCCGGTATTATTAGATGGTCCTTGTGAACTACGAGTCTTCGTAGACAGTTTGTGGCGTAGGGTGTTGAGTTTTTTCCTAGTTTCTTGTAGTGTGGGACTCTATCAGGATGCCATGCGTGTAACGTAGCGTCTTGTCGGAATAGTAGTGACTGCGGCACGGTGAATGGATTGGATAATGGAGTTAACGAGTAATGTAAGATGGGGATCTTGTGGTAAAACAGATAGGATGATGATTTGAAGAATTGTCGTGGTGAGAGATTGGAAAGGATTTTGAACGTTATGGGATTGTGATCGCTGGATGTTATAAGGTGGGAGACATTCCAGGAGTCGATTATATTACAGGCTGTTGAAGTGGCCTAGGTAATGTGTATGTTGAATTGTGGTTTTGGGATTCTCAGGTTGGTATGTGTGAAGAAGAATTTATAATGGATAGGTTATGTTGAAGGATGAAATTTTCGAGGAGTGTGTCTTTTTCGTCGGTGGTGTCATAGTCCCATAATATAGATCGTGCGTTTGCGACTGCGCATATTAGCGTCGGTTTTTGTTAAAGTGTTTGTAAGGTATTGTCTTACCTGTTGTAGATAAGTTTCTATGTTTTGTTGTATTGAAAGTAACCCGAAATGACGTATAGTGTCCCAGTTTTCCAGCACACTTCATCTGTCAGTGTTTGTGGTGTAGATTATGAAAGAATAAGGGAGGCATCTATTTGGGGGTCGTTGATGATGATGGCTGCAGTTAGGTTAGGATCTAACGAGTGGGGGTGTGTATGGGATCTGGTGTGCGGAGGTAGGTTGGGAATTCTGTTGTTAACTAGGAATGGTTCTTGAAGGACGGCTAGGAATATTTTTGTTCGATTAAGGCATGGGCTAATTCGAGAGTCGCGAAGCGAGAGTGTTAGACTGACATACAGGACGGTATTATGTGGGGATTATAAATAAGAACAATTTGTGTGGAGGGGTTAATAGCCATAATCGGTACGTAATTTATAAATCTCAAGGGATTGTTTGTAGACAGGACAGTCGAGACTAATCACAGGATGGCTATGAGGGCGGTTTATTCTTTGGCAATTGGAACAGATGGATTGCAAGGACTTCTGGTTAGGACAGGACCTTAATATATGGTCTTGGACACAGTGTCCGCAGGTGGTGGTAGAACGGCAGATCTTGGCAGAATGTTTAAATCTTTGGCAGTTGTAGCATCTTGTTATAGACACTAAGTCTTGTATTCGGCATGATTTCTAGCCGATGTAGACGTTAGATCTTGACGTTAGGATCGTTTGAAGACGGGGCGAGACGTTAAGTATAAGGTTGTCATACGGATGTTTCTGTACGTTTCTGTTTCTTGGCAGAATAACCAAATCTTTAGCAGTTGTACCATTTTGTTATA
The DNA here is from genome assembly GCA_036346225.1 of Platerodrilus igneus. Taxonomy (NCBI): domain Eukaryota; kingdom Metazoa; phylum Arthropoda; class Insecta; order Coleoptera; family Lycidae; genus Platerodrilus; species Platerodrilus igneus. The sequence goes on along the minus strand of JARFIW010000053.1, from coordinate 9,566,654 downwards.
GACACTAAGTCTCGTATTCTGCATGATTTGTAGCCGATGTAAACGTGAGATTTTGATGTTAGGATCGTTCAAAGACTGGGAGAGACGTTAAGGGTAAGGGTGTCATTGGAATCGGGTCTGGGGCGGCGTATGGCTATGGACGTTTCTGTTCGTTTCTGTTTCTTGGTAGAATTTCCAAATCCTTGACAGTTGTGGCACCTTCTTATAGACACTAAGTCTCGTATTCTGCATGATTTATAGCCGATGTAGACGTGAGATCTTGACGTTAGGATCGTGTGAAGACGGGGCGAGACGTTAAGAATAAGGTTGTCATTGGAATCGGGTCTGGGGCGGCGTATGGCTACGGATGTTTCTGTTCGCTTCTGTTCCTTGTCAGAATGTCGAAATCTTTCGCTGTTGTAGTATCTTGTTATGGACACTAAGTCTCGTATTCTGCATGATTTGTAGACACGTGAGATCTTGATGTTAGGATCGTTCGAAGACGGGGAGAGACGTTAAGGATGAGGTTGTCATTGAAATCTGGTCTTGGGCGGCGTATGGCAAAGGATGTTTCTGTTCGTTTCAGTTCCTTGGCAGAACGCACAAATACTTGGCAGTTGTAATACTTTGTTATGGAGACTAAGTCTAGTATTCTGCATGATTTGTAGCCAATGCAGAGGTGGGATCTTGAGGCTAGGATCGTTCGAAGACGGGAAGAAACGTTAAAAATAAGGTTGTCATTGGAATCGGCTTTGGGGCGGCGTATGGCTACGGATGTTTCTGTTCCTTGGCAGAATGACGAAATCTTTCGCAGTTGTAGTTTTTGTTATGGACACTAAGTCTCGCATTCTGCATGACTTATAGCCGATGTCAACGTGAGATCTTGAGGTTAGGATCGTTTGAAGAAGGGGAGAAACGCTAAGGATAAGGTTGTCATTGAATCGGGTCTGGGGCGGCGTATGTCTACGGATGTTTCTGTACGTTTCTGTTCCTTGGCAGAAAATCCAAATCTTTGCCAGTTGTAGTATCTTGTTATGGACACTAAGTCTCGTATTCTGCATGATTTGTAGCCGATGTAGACGTGAGATCTTGATGTTAGGATTGTTCAAAGACGGGAAGACACGTTAGGAATAAAGTTCTCATTGGAATCGGGTCTGGGGCGGCTAATGGCTACAGATGCTTCTGTTCGTTTCTGTTCCTTGTCAGAATGTCCAAATCTTTGGCAGTTGTAGTAACTTGTTATGGAGACTAAGTCTCATATTTTACATGATTGTTAGCTGATGTAGACGTGAGATCTTGATATTAGGCTCGTTCGAAGACGATGGGAAACGTTAAGGATAAGGTTGTCATTGGAATCGGGTATGGGGTGGCGAATGGCTACGAATGTTTCTGTTCGTTTCTGTTCCATGGCAGAATGTCCAAATCACTGGCAGTTGTAGTATCTTGTTATGGAGACTAAGTCTCGTATTCTACATGATTTTTAGCCGATGTACACGTGAGATCTTGATGTTAGGCTCGTTCAAAGACAGGGAGAAGCGTTAAGGGTAAGGTTGTCATTGGGGCGACTAATGGCTGCGGATGTGTATGTTCGTTTCTGTTTCTTGGCAGAATGTCCAAATCATTGGCAGTTGTAGTATCTTGTTATGGGGACTAAGTCTCGTATTCTACATGATTTTTAACCTATGTAGTCTTGAAATATTGATGTTAGGATCGTTCAAAGACGGGGAGAAACGTTAAGGGTAAGGTTGTTATTGGACTCGGGTTTGGGGCGGCGTATGGCTACGGACGTTTCTGTTTGTTTCTGTCCCTTGGCAAAACGTCGAAATCTTTGGCAGTTGTAGTATCTTGTTATGGAGACTGTCTCGTATTCTACATGATTTTTAGCCGATGTACACGTGAGATCTTGTTGTTAGGCTCGTTCGAAAACAGGGAGAAGCGTTAAGGGTAAGGTTGTCATTGGAATTGGGTCTGGGGCGACTAATGGCTACGGATGTGTCTGTTCATTTCTGTTCCTTGGCAGAATGTCCAAATCATTGGCAGTTGTAGTATCTTGTTATGGAGACTAAGTCTCGTATTCTACATGATTTTTAACCTATGTAGTCTTGAAATCTTGATGTTAGGATCGTTCGAAGACGGGGAGAGACGTTAAGGATAAGGTTGTCATTGGAATCAGTTCTAGGGCGGAGTATGGCTGCGGATGTTTCTGTTCGTTTCTGTTCCTTGGCAGAAAGGTCAAATTTTTGGCAGTTGTAGTATCTTGTTATGGACACTAAGTCTCGTGTTCTACATGATTTTTAGCCGATGTAGACGTGAGATCTTGATGTTAGGCTCGTTCGAAGACGGGGAGAAACGTTAAGGATAAGGTTGTCATTGGAATCGGGTCTGGAGCGGCGTATAGCTACGGATGTTTCTGTTCGTTTCTGTTCCTTGGCAGAATGCCCAAATCTTTGGCAGTTGTAGTATCTTGTTATGGACACTAAGTCTCGTATTCTGCATGATTTGTAGCCGATGTAGTCGTGAAATCTCGATGTTAGGATCGTTCGAAGACGGGGAGAGACGTTAAGGATAAGGTTGTCATTAGAATCAGTTCTAGGGCGGAGTATGACTACGGATGTTTCTGTTCGTTTGTGTTCCTTGATAGAATGTCCAAATCATTGGCAGTTGTAGTATCTTGTTATGGACACTAAGTCTCGTATTCTACATGATCTTTAGCCTATATAGTCTTAAAATCTTCAAAGGCGGGGAGAGACGTTAAGGATAAGGTTGTCATTAGAATCAGTTCTAGGGCGGAGTATGGCTACGGATGTTTCTGTTCGTTTCTGTTCCTAGGTAGAATGTCCAAATCATTGGCAGTTGTAGTATCTTGTTATGGAGACTAAGTCTCGTATTCTACATGATTTTTAACCTATGTAGTCTTGAAATCTTGATGTTAGGATCGTTCGAAGACGGGGAGAGACGTTAAGGATAAGGTTGTCATTGGAATCAGTTCTAGGGCGGAGTATGGCTGCGGATGTTTCTGTTCGTTTCTGTTCCTTGGCAGAAAGGTCAAATTTTCGGCAGTTGTAGTATCTTGTTATGGACATTAAGACTCGTGTTCTACATGATTTTTAGCCGATGTAGACGTGAGATCTTGATGTTAGGCTCGTTCGAAGACGGGGAGAAACGTTAAGGATAATGTTGTCATTGGAATCGGGTCTGGAGCGGCGTATAGCTACGGATGTTTCTGTTCGTTTCTGTTCCTTGGCAGAATGCCCAAATCTTTGGCAGTTGTAGTATCTTGTTATGGACACTAAGTCTCGTATTCTGCATGATTTGTAGCCGATGTAGTCGTGAAATCTCGATGTTAGGATCGTTCGAAGACGGGGAGAGACGTTAAGGATAAGGTTGTCATTAGAATCAGTTCTAGGGCGGAGTATGACTACGGATGTTTCTGTTCGTTTGTGTTCCTTGATAGAATGTCCAAATCTTTGACAGTTGTAGTATCTTGTTATGGACACTAAGTCTCATATTCTGCATGATTTGTAGCCGATGTAGACGTGTGATCTTGATGTTAGATTCGTTTGAAGACGGGGAGAGACGTTAAGTGTAAGCTTGTTATAGAAATCGGGCCTGGGGCGGCGTATGGCTACGGATGTTTCTGTTCGTTTCAGTTCCTTGGCAGAATGTACAAATCTTTGGCAGTTGTAGTATCTTGTTATGGACACTAAGTCTCGTATTCTGCATGATTTGTAGCCGATGTAGACGTGAGATCTTGATGTGTTACGTTCAATTTAAGGCATGTTACTAAATCCACGCAAATATAATTAAATATAACGTTGTTTCTATTTCGCCGATTCCAAATTCATAATGCCTTTAAACTAAGCAACCTATACTACTCTTGTCTTCTGTATATCTAGATAGCGGTTCTGAAAATTTTTGAAAGTTGACAAAATAAATAAATTTTGACGTTTTGCTGTTCATTGGAACGGAATTAATTTACGGTGATGGTTTTTCAATTCTAGCGTGTCCCGTTGTTTAAAGGGATGCGATCCGACAAACTCTAAGTAATTCTCTACTTCTTCGAGGATACAGCACGAAGTATAAGTCTAAATTCGGACAATTGCAGTTATACTCGTGGTAAGTTACGAATAATTTTTGCACTCGATTCGTTAGTGTTATACTTTGTCTAATGCCGATATAATTTTGTAGCTGTTTCCTTTCCGTCCTCTTCCTACGTCCTGGTCTCATCCTGGTGGAATGCTAGCTCGCTTCCTTGGGCTGGGTTCAGATAGTTCCTAAATGCTGTTAGCGAATGGTGCCCATGGTACTCGACTCACAACGTCATACTCCGAAATATAGGTACACCTAAGAATGCACATGGAACGTTGAGGAAACTTTCTGGAGTAGCCGACAAAAAGTAATTGGTCTCCCATCAAGTTCGGAACATTTCGTGTTGGATTTACTACAGAGCTAAGTTCCCCAAATTAAATATGATACGTAAGTAAGTTCCACGAAGTATCCTTTTACCCTTTATATGGTTTACCTCCTATATCCTCTGGAGATACTTTTCATACCATTGACTGCGTGATCTAGCAGGATATATATACTGAGTGTTGCGAAATGAATAGTGTTTACTGTTTTGGTTGTTGATTTAAAAACTTAACTTTTATATGCAATAGTCTACATAAACCTTGGTACTTACTAGTATTAAGCATAAAACGCCTGGCACGGATGGTTCAGTAGCGATAAAATATTTGGTTGTTTGCTTGAATGCCATTAGCTTTGCGGAACACGAGCTCGCTAGGTTGTTATAGTATAGTGCGATATGTAATATAAACACCGCCACCATAGGTAGATTAAGTTATATCCGTTTATGTGAACTTACCATATATCATTGCTAGCTCCGATTTATACTTATCTGATATTGATTAGCCGCCAACGAAGTGGCTTAAATAAAAACTCTAGTCCTGTTACAGTGGAAATTATTTTAGTTTTCTCCCTCCTTACTTAGCTTGGCCTGTGATGCATTCCAGACGAGAGTTACTGAGGTTCAGTATCCGCCCCCTAGGATACTACCAATTCCTGTAAGTATTTATATGCCTGTATCTACGGGAGTGCATTTCCGGAACAACGACCTCCCTAAGAAGTCCTTAGAACTGTTACTGTCCTGGTATTTCACTGATGCTAATATTAGACCGACTAATGGTCTGTCATCATTTGTTTATCTATTTTTTTTTCTTCCTGTCGAGGTACTAATCCAACGTATATTCCAGCGGTATTCTTTTACCTGGCTACGTTGACCCTACTCCCCACCCCTAATCTACGACGGCTAGCCGTAGCATCCTGTTTTGTTTCGGTAAGGGACCCGGGTAGAAAGTTCCTTTCCTGCCTTTGCTTCATTTCCTTCCTGACCCGTAGGTTTTACCGTGACATCTTTTGGCGCCCAACGCGGGGCCATCGATTCTCGTTACTTAACCTCCGTTCCTCAATTCTTGTTACTTAATACTCCACTCCGATAGTATCCTGGTGAAATTATCAGACTTGTATTTTCCTGATAGTTTTGGTGCTCTCAGTAGAGAATTGAAAATACTGGCGCCCTGTTCTATTTGTCTGTAGTTCTATATTCGTTGGTTTTGTTATTCGTAGTGATTTTTTTACCTGCAGTTTCTGTCCTGAATTGAATCGTTTTATTTTAGATACAATTCGGGTTTATTTTGGTTGTTCTGTTGGTGCTTGGTAATTCGTTTGTTTTTGGATTTTGTTGTTGTGGGTTCGTATATACTGTTAGTTTGAGTAGTTTTGTTTACAATGGCACATTGGTGCTTAAAGGTTAATCGTCTACGGAAAACGGAACTCCAGTATGAATTATCCTCTAGAGGTTTTGATCCTGAAGATAAGGTAGAAGAATTACGTCGATCCGTTCGAAGTGCATTGCACATCGACCAAGAAAAAAAGCTTCCTTCCATTTCGGTGGAGGCGAACTTTGCCGCTGAATATCAAATTGTTGAAATGGCTATCCAAGAACTCAAAAATTCTCTCATTACTTTTGACGGTGATAAATCTTCAGGCGTCTTTAAACGTATTAGCTCTGTTTGGCTACACCTCGAGCGTCGCTGTACGAATATGTCCCCAACAGGGGAGGAACAAAAAGCACATCGCCAATTGTTACTTGTCCTAACCAATCTTCGTAGTGCGTACGAAGACAAAATTAGAAAATTTCGTCCCTCTGTCGTTTTACCCGGTACACCGTTGGCTACTTCCAGTCTTATTTCTACTCAAATAGCGGATCCGGATGAACCGTCTCTACTCACTTCGAGTCTGAGTCGGAAGATGAACCTGAACCGGTCCCGGTTATGTCACCTAGGGTTTGACTAAAAGTAATGCAGTTTCGAAACTTGGGTTAAAGTTTTCTGGTGAAGAATCCTTGATGGATTTTCTTATTCGAACTGACGAATTGTGTTCTTCTAGGGGGGTGTCCTCACAGCAATTGTTTATTTCGGCGTCCGAAATTCTATCAGGTCAGGCTTTGCTATTATATCGGGTCCACCGCACCAAAATGAAATCATGGTTAGACATCGTCGACATGCTAAAGTCTTCATTTTACCACCGGACTATGATGATCGTCTTATGAGGAAATTTATCAACGTACGATGGGACCTACAGAATCGCTTACTGGTTATGTTGTTAGTATGTTGAATTTATTCCTTCGCCTTTCGGAACCACTTTCCGAAGAAAAGCGTTTAAGCCTGATTCGTGGCAATTTAACTCCTTTCTATCAGACTTCTTTGGGCCTTACTCCTGTTACCTCTGTTGATCAACTTTTATCCTTGGGTCAGCAATTGGAAGCGACAAAGATTTCGGCCGAACGTTATCGACCACCACCTTCTAGCAAAACGTCGAAGTTATTGGAACCTGCCCTTGCTTATAAACCAGATCCTTCACCCCGCGTGTCTACTCCTGTCACTGATCATCCAACATCCGCACGTAGAACCAACCTTTTATCTGTCACTACGCCTACTACTACTCCTGCTTCTGCTAGACTGATAACTTGCTTCAACTGCGATCAGGCTGGACATATCTCTCCTAATTGTAACCGTCCTCAAGTACTACACTGTTACGGTTGCGGTCGTAAGGGAGTTACTCGTTGCAACTGTCCCAACAAATGCGAAAATTCGTTAAACCGTCGGTAGGGTTCTTGGTCCGAGGCGAGGACCCTGTTCTTTGTCTGTCCTCGGGTTCTCCTTTTCGGGGTCTGGATGACCAATCCAGATTCGAACTAAATTACATATGTGCTAATGTTCGGGGTGACCAACGTCCCTACCTACAAGTCAATATTGTTGGTGTCCCCTTTACTGGTCTTCTGGATTCAGGAGCTACGCGCACTATTCTTGGCGGTCCCGGTTGGCACCGGTTGCGTTCTCTTAATATAGCTCTTAACCCTTTCACTTCTTCTTTCTGCAGCCTTGCTGATAATTCTAAATGTACAATCTTGGGTTCCGTTTCTCTTCCTATAACCCTCCAAAATTCTATTACTACTCTGGATATTCTTGTCATTCCTGAAGTTTCACACCCACTCATTCTTGGTATCGATTTCTGGAAATCGCTGCAGTGTGTTCCAAAATTTTGCGACGGCCTATGGACTTTTGTTTCTCCTTCTTCCTTGGCAACTGTCACCACCGACCCTGCTCATATTGTCTCTGAGCTTACACCTGAACAACGTCTTCGTTTGGATACTTTGATTTCTACTGCTTTTTCTAATCAGCCTACTAGTCTTGGTTGTACTACCCTAGTTCAACATCATATCCGTACTTCGGCAGAACCTATAAAACAACGTTATTACCCTCTTTCTCCTCCACTTCTTAAGATAGCTCATTCCGAGCTTGACGAGATGCTCCGTCTGGGAGTCGTCGAGGCTTCTACTAGTCCTTGGTCTAGTCCTATTGTCCTCATAAAGAAGAAAGACGATTCTTATAGGTTCTGTATCGACTTCCGTAAGGTCAACCAAGTCACTCAAAAAGATGCATATCCACTTCCTTATATTTCTACCATCTTGGATCGTCTCCGCGATGCCCGTTTTCTTTCCTCACTAGACATCCGCTCCGCTTACTGGCAAATCCTCTATCTCCAGAATCCAAACCAATCACCGCTTTTACCGTCCCTCATCGTGGCTTATTCCAATTCTGTCGGATGCCTTTCGGTCTCCATAACTCTCCTGCAACCTTCCAACGCCTCATCGATCAGGTCATCGGTTCTGACCTGGAACCTTTCTGCTTCGCATATCTTGACGATATCATCATAGCCACCCCTCTTTCGAGGAACACATCCGCATACTTGACCTAGTACTTTCACGTCTCTTCTCTGCCGGCCTTTCCTTCGTCAAGATAAATGCCATTTCTGCCTACCTGAACTCCGTTATCTGGGTTACGTTGTTAACCGAGATGGACTCCTTGTCGATCCAGAAAAGTTTCTGCTATTCTTAACATCCCTCCTCCTTCTTCTGTTTCCGAAGTACGTCGACTGATTGGCATGGCCAGTTGGTACCGGCGCTTTATTCCAAATTTCGCCACTCTTACTTCTCCGCTTTCTAATTTAACCCGAAAGAATGTCCCTTTCATCTGGACTCCAAATTGTCAATCTGCCTTCCTCTCTCTTAAACAGCATCTAGTTTCCGCTCCCATCCTATCCTGCCCCGACTTTACCTTACCCTTCACCATCCAAACTGATGCCTCCCACTTCGGTTTGGGTGCGATTCTAAGCCAAACTTCCCCAAAGGCGAAAAGGTTGTCAGCTACATCAGCCGGTCACTTTCAAGCCCGAGCGCAACTACTCAGTTACTGAGAAGGAGTGCCTGGCAGTGGTGTGGGCGATCGAGAAGTTCCGACCTTACGTCGAGGGTATTCATTTTCAGTAATTACCAACCACCATTCCTTCTCTGGCTCAACAAACTCACAAGTTCTTCAGGTCGCCTAGCTCGCTGGTCCCTTCGCCTCCAGCAATATGATTTCTCCATTTTCCACCGAAAAGGAAAGATCATGTTGTTCCTGATACCCACTCCCGTTCCGTTCCCGTTCTTACTCCCGTTTCTGTTTCAGCCATTTCCTCCTTGAAGTTACTCTTCCTACTCCCGATCCTGGGTATAATGGTATGCTTCAAAAAGTTTCCAAATCTCCTAGACGCTACCCATCCTGGTCCGTTGTGAACGATATCCTGTTTTGTCGTCATAAGACTTCTATCGCTGCCGATTCTCAGGACGATTGGAAAATCGTCGTACCTTCTGAACAGCGTAGACATCTGATTTTTCTTCACCACGATCCGCCTACTTCCGGTCACTGTGGAGTGACCAAAACTTCCGCTCGTCTCCTCCAAAAATATCATTGGCCTTGTCTCCGAGCTGACGTCGCTCGCTACATCCGACGTTGTCCGATCTGTGCTGCTCATAAGGTTGAACAGTTACCTCCTCCTGGTTTCTTTGCTCCTAGAGCTAAACCCTCCTACCCTTGGCAAGTCATGTCTTGTGATCTTGTAGGTCCTCTTCCTCGTTCTACCAAAGGTTGTTCTTATCTTTTGTAGTGGCTGACTACTTTACAAAATTTCCTCTTTTCTTTACTTTACGCACCGCCACTGCACCGGCCGTTACTAAACTTCTTGAAGAACAGGTCTTTCTACTTTTGGGGTTCCTCAATATCTTATTACTGATAACGGCTCGCAGTTTCGCAGTCGGCAATTCACTTCCTTATGTGCCCGGTATAACTCCAAAATTCTATTCACTGCTCGTTACCATCCTCAAGCAAATCCTGCTGAACGCGTCAACCGTACTATCAAAACAATGATAGCATCCTATGTTCGTGACAACCATCGTCATTGGGATGTCAATCTTTCACAACTTGCTTGTGCCGTCCGCACGTCCAAACATGAAATTATTGGCTGTACACCTTTCTTTGCGTTGTTTGGTAGAGAACACATCCTCTCCGGTGATTACTTCGGACAACTGTCCGAATTCAATGATATGTACATTCCTGATCCAGAACATCCTTCGCCTGATCCCGAACACTTCAAAGATATTCGCTCACGTGTCCTAAAGAAACTATCCGCTGCGTACCGTGATACTCATAATCGCTATAATTTTCGACGTCGCCCTGTCAAATTCCAATTAGGAGATTCTGTTTGGCGCCGTAATTACGCCCTTTCCGACGCTTCACGTCACTTCAACGCTAAACTTGCCCCTAAATTTCTGGGTCCGTTTCCTATTAGTAAAGTTGTTTCTCCGTGGACATACGAACTGACCGATCCTACCGGTGCCAAAAGCATTTGGCACGTTAAAGATCTCAAACCTTCTCATCCTGACGATCCTAATGTTCCGGATATCGCATTACTTTCCTTTTGGCGACGCAGGCGTCGTAAAGCTAGATAGCTGCCCTCTCGTCCCAACTGCTAATGATGACTCTGCTCTACACTGGTATTACTCTCTTGGATTTTGTGATTATTGTTTTGTTCGGTTTCTTCCCCTTTTGTACCTTCTCTTTTCTTTCTGAACTGCACCTTCTCACTTCTATATCCGATTAGTTGGTGTTCCTTGCTGTCGGTCCTTGCACTGACTTGTTTTGATATACCATCCGCTTCCTGTGGTATGCTTTGTAGACCTCTCTACTTTTCTTCGGAAACTGCGACACTGTCGAATTTTCGGGTCTATTAGCAATTCTTTTCTTGATTGTTCGTTAGTAACGACTCCTTTGTTACTACAGTTGATAGCACATCGGTTCGTATCCCAGCTCTTTCGTCGATCTTTGGCATCCTTGAGGCCTGTTTTGGCTATTACTGTTGATTTTCTTCCTCTCTTTCCAAAGTTATTTGTAGCCCCTTTACCTTTCCCGAGATTTAGATGCGCGAATTTAATCTTCTGTTGTCACAGTTCAACGATGTCACAACAAACTAAGACTTTTAAGCAAAACCCAAACTATCATTTCAAATCGAGCTAGTAATTGAAAGATGGAAAATATAAGGTTCCGACAGGATTCGAATCCGTATCTTAGTCTTTCGCGGTCCATGCGTTTTCCAATCGCGCCACCGGGACAGGTGACGACAATTGGAAAATTGACAATTTTAAATTATGTACACAATACGTTTGGAATTTTTTCAATCGTATCTGAAAGTGTCAAATTTTAGACTTGTCTGTGTCTGATATAGACAGGGAGCAACGCCCAAAATTACAGCTTTAAGCCAAGTATATATATATATATATATATATATATATATATATATATATATATATATATATATATATGCTTGATTACTAGAGTATACGTCTACTAGATAACTGCATTTTTAAATTAATTTAGCATTCATCCAGATTGCCACTGACGTTCAGCTACATTTTTTACCAGCACGCCTGTAAAGCCTGCAATATCTGAAAATACGATACGTTCAGCATTTAGAGACTAATCAATCTTAACATCTCCGGCGTGTCATCCTGTCACATGCCCAGTTTTACATGTCTCTCACTCTAATTAATCATTAGAAAGACATTAAATTAGTCTATCTTTTTCTTCAATTTTGTCAATACCTGTAGAAAAGTTGAGCGTTCAGGACATGTAATCTGCTTTGCATAAAGAAATCCTGCATTTTAAATATAGAACAAGCTAAAGTACATAAAAACAAGCTTAAGTAAAAAGTGTATACAAATTTTTCGTCGCTTTTAATAATAATCTGTAAAAACTTAGATTTTAAGTAAACGTGGACGTGTCTGTAACACATCGTAATGGTTGCTTGACAGATAGATTGACACCACATCCGTGGTTTTTTACTTTATCGTATTAATAGATATTTGTCGGATTAATTTGTTCTTCCGCACAAAAGAAACGTAAATTTGTTACAGAAATTGGAGCGTTTTTGTTGTGCTAAAATATGTATAAACGTAAATAACCTTAAAGAGCTAAACATCCCATACTCTTCAAAAACACATCAATTATGTTACGGTGACACCTTTGAGACATATGGGAGGTCTGGAGTCACAAAAACTTGCAACTTGGTGGCAAAGCGGAAATGATACACCTAAATTTTATTTAGACAAAGGTTTTGTTTTTGAATGTGTTGAGCTTTGAGTCTGTTTGTTGATTTTGGACGGTTCTGTGTTGTTAATATTTATCTGTCATCTGGTTGTTTCTTTCATTATTATAATTAAAAACATCGTTAGAAAGGAACGCGATCCCTACAAAAATTAAACTGGACCTTTCTCAACCACGAACGAGTTGTTCAATTCTTAGACGTATTTGAATGATTAAATATTTTACCGGACATGAAAGCTCAGAGGAATGTAATTCGTTGTGCCACGACCACAATAACCACACATAGCTCCAACAGGCTAAGAAACCAAGGAACCGCAAGAAACTCAAAGACTTTTTAGGTCTCTTTATTTGGATAAAAGATTATATTTCCAAAAGTGCCGAAATGCAACGCCTCTCGCCGATCTACTAGTCAACCCACCGACCGTTTCGTTGGACATCAGTAACAGACAAAGCCTTCCACAATATCTAACGGGCGATGGAACTACCCTTGGCTCTCTGTTAATGATCCTTTCGCAGGTTCACCTACGGAAACCTTGTTACGACTTTTATTTCCTCTAAATAATCCAGTTTGGTCACCTTTCCATCATTGCGACGTCGGAACGTCTCCGCGTGCCGGTCCGAAGACCTCACTTAATCATTCAATCGGTAGTAGCGACGGGCGGTGTGTACAAAGGTGAGGGACGTAATCAACACGTGCTTATTTATGACTCGCACTTACTGGGAATTCCTCGTTCATCCGTCGTATAACCTATCGAAATATATTAAGAATTTCCCAGCTACGTAAATCTAAAAGAATTTTTTTTCAAATCGGAGCGTATCCCTAGCCACCACCACTATATTACGATTTTTACCAAAAGGTGCCATTAGCAGTGTTTTTAATATAACTACGTCCTGTAAGATATCAAATTATATTAACATTTTCCAAAATCTGAAAGAAATTTTTTAATTGGACCCTTCCCTAGCCACCTCCGTCATTTTAGAATTTTAGCCAAAAGTTACTCGTAGCGATATTTTAAATATAACTCTGTCCTGTAAGATATTAATTACTATTGCTTTTTCCTCAGCCACTCGAATGTAAAAAAAATTTTTCCAATCGGGTCATCCCTCTAGCCACCACCCCATTTTTGGAATTTTTGTCGAAAGTTATCTGAATATAAAAGAATTTTCTTAATCGGAGATGTTTCTAGCCACCACCGCTATTTTAGAATTTTTGCTACAAGTTACTATTAGCGATATTTTTAATATAAATCCACCGTCTAAGATATCAATTAATATTGCTTTTTTCTCAGCCACCCGAATCTGGAAGAATTTTTCCATTCGGATCATCTCTCTAGCCACCGCCGCCATTTCAGAATTTTTTCCAAAGGTACTCTTAGCGGTGTTTTTATTATAACTCCGTCGTATAATCTATCAAATTATATTAAAATTTTCCCAGTTACGCGAGTTAAAGTTCGGGCCTTTGGAGCTGGTTTTTTAAAAAAACGTCGACACTTTAACAATTTTTTATTTAATAAGTTAAACAGAAATTACAAGAAATTTGGAATAGCTGGTTCATAATAACTTTAATAAAAAATAATTAATTGTACTGGTGAGTAGCTCAAACAACGAAGTATGGAGTTTGAAGACTGGCTGCCGGGCATTGAGCTCCCGGGCCTTTTATAATAACCTGCCCCTCACACGGCTGTGAGAACTTGCAGATCTCATGTCTGCGTTTCTCTTTAATTATACACTTTATTACAATGTAACAACTTAATTCTAAGTAATTGCGGTCTGTTGACCGCCTGTGACCTGCCACCTGCAGTATCACTGCCCTCACGGATGCAAAGTTGCATGTCCGTTCACATGAACTGTCGATAACCTCTCTGGGTTATCCTTGTGTTACAATGTTGCATTGAACTTATACTTTTACTTAATAATTTCTAATAATTCCTATTAGATTCAATATATCAATATATATAGGTAATTGGGGATACATAACTCCTCCACCGTAAATGAAAAATTAAGGTTTTCTTAATTTTAAATACATAAAATACATTATTTAAATTCATTTAAAATTCATTGTTTCTAAGGGTATACTTATTGTTTCCTTTTTTCTCTTTGTTTCCTTAAATCTAGTACTGTTTCCTTCATTCTTATATCTAAGGTACATTTTGTATAATACATACATGATTACAAAAATTACTAAAATGATTAATACAATTGTCCAAACACTTATATTATTATAATGTAACTTTGGCGTTTTGAGTTCATTTAATTGTTCTTTATAACTTTCCACTAATTTCACGGCGTGGTTGAGGTCGTCTAAGTCTAGATGCTCTAGCTTCATAGGTTTCTTGATTATTTCTTCGTCTTCTTGTTGTATTTTGAATTGTAGTTCCGGTAGGTTTGCAAGTTTCTTTGTTGTTATGGGATCTTGATAAACTCTGATTACTTCTCTTTTCAATTTCACATAACAGTCTTCTTTGAGGGTAATTAGTTTGCTTCCGATTAATGCTTGGTTATTTTCATCTTGGTTGCAGTGGATGGTTGCTATTACTTCTGTTAGGAAAATGGCTATCCATTTGTTATCTGTAACTTTTGAATTTTCATATTAGTTATTTGCACTTGTTTAGTTTCACAGTTTTCGTAATGATTTGAGAATTTTAATAGTTGTACTTCACAAGGGCTGTCTTCTTGAATGGTTGTTGTCGTCATCGATTGACATAAATATTGGTTTGGTGTTACTTCAGTACATTTTCGTTTGTATAACCATATCTCAGTTCATTTAGGGATAGGAATTTGGTTTTGGGTATGATTACTTGGTATGTGCTAGTAACCTTTGTTGGAAAAGCAAATAAATGATAATATTGATAATTGTTACTTTCTACTATCGGGATTTCTATCAAAAATATTATTTCGTTATTCTTAATGTAGCCTTTTACTATAGCTATCTTTTCAAATATTAGAATGTTCGATTCTGTTACATCAAAAGGTAATTTACTGTTAATTATAAGTGATCTAATTCTTATTAATTCGTTTAATAAATCGGTTGGTTCAATAATGCTAGAGTGTAGGGTATTTAATTTTGCAAATGTTATTTGGGTTTTGCATACTGCCTAATTTAATTGGTAGTATACCGGGGTTACTTTTATATGTTCTATTATTACTTGGTTGTCCGTTCTACCTGGGTGGAGGTTGACGGTAAGGGTGATGATTGTCCATCTGAAATTACAGGGTGTCTTAGGTTTTTCAAATGAATGTACTTTGTTATTTTACCGTTGTCTACTACTGCTATGTTTTTATCTGATATTTTCTTAATTTTAAATGGTCCTAAATTTCTGGGTGCTGTTATGTCGCTTGCTTTGAAAGTTTTTCTCATACACGGTTTGTCCTATTGAAAATTTATTTGAGTCGGTATTTTTGTTTCGGGTTGTGGTGATACGTTCTTTATCGTTTTCTAATTTATCTTTTACCTTGTCGTAAGTTATTTTTAGTTTTTGTTTGTGATCTTTCGCATATTGTTGATATACTTCCTTATTGTAGTGTATGTCATAGGGATTTCGTGAATCTGAATGTCCTAAGGTTAATTCTAAGGGTGTAAAATTTGTTGATGAGTGAATAGTGTTATTATAGGCGATTAGTGCGTATGACATTAAATTGGTTATATGTTCCTTTTTATAATTTATTCTTAATAATCGAATTTGTTCTAACAGGGTTAAATGTAATCGTTCAATTAGTCCGTTTGATTCAGGGTGGTTTTCCGTTATGAAATGAATTTTTATTTTGTGTAGTTCTAAAATGTTTTGAATTGTCTCATTTTTAAATTCGCTACCATTGTCTAAAGTTATTGATTCGGGTGTTCCGTAAAATGTGAAATATTGTAAAAACCCTTGGGTCACGTCAATGCTATTTTTAGATGTGATTGGTATTGCTTGGCCTATTTTTGTGAATGCGTCTATAATTGTTAGATAGTTTTGCGCTTGTACTACTAGAGTATCGGCATGTAGTTTTTGAAATGGTTTGTCGGGTGTTTTGGTTAACATTAAGGGTATCTTTGGGGGTTTCCTATCGTATTTCGCTTTGTCACATAATTCGCATTGGTTAATGAAATCTGTGGTCAAGTCCATCATGTCTTTAAAATAATAACGTCTTATGAGTTGTTTTATTGTTTCGTTAATTCCACGATGGTTGGTTTTTCCTTCGTGTTGATTTCTAATTACATCGTTTATTTCGTCAGGGTCGTCTAGTGTTATTAATTTTCTAGTACATCTGATGAGTTCAGGTCCAGAGTTATTAAATAGTTTAATGTATAATTCTGAAAATCTTTGGTATAAATGTTCGGTGTTGAAATAAAAATAAAATCGTTTTTTCTCGGGGGTGTATTCTTTTAGAATTTTAATAATTTGTTCCTCATTGTCATCTTTAGTTATTTGAATGTGATATATTTTTTTATTGTCTACTTTTGTATATTTTACTGGGTTGGGGTTATTTAAAACTTCGGCTATTATAAATTGGTTGGGTTTCATATCGATTGCCTCGTTTAAAATTTTAATCGCGTTTTTTGGTTCTTCGTTTTGTGTCGATCTCGTCTGGATCTTCCCTTATTTCTGCTTCGTCTACGTTTCCTATAATGGATTCCGTTTCTAATGCATTGAGTTGGATTCGGCTTAAAGCGTCTGCGTTGTTGTTATAAATTCCCTTTTTATATATAATTTCGTAATCGTACTCTTCGAGTCTGATTCTCCATCTTTGTAATTTTGAATTCGGTTCTTTCAGTTTGCATAACCATACTAGTGGTCTATGATCGGTGTATATGTAAAATTTTCTTCCGTATAAATAAGGTCTAAAATATTTTGTTGCCCAAATTATGGCTAATAACTCTTTTTCTATAGTGCTATATTTTGTTCGGTTTCATTTAGGGTTCTGGATGCGTAGCTGATAGGTTTATCGCTACCTACTTTTCCTTGGCTCAATACTGCGCCTAATGCTACGTTCGATGCGTCTGTCGTCAGTATAAATGGTTTTGTAAAGTCTGGGTATTCTAATACAGGGTGATTCGTTAATATGTTTTAATTTTGTCTACAGCTTTAATAAATTCTGGGGTGTGTTCAATTTTGTTTCCTTTTTAAACAATTTGTCAGGGTTTGGTTATCTGAGCGTAACCTTTAATGAATTTGCGGTAGTAACCACTAAGTCCTAGAAATCCTTTAATTTCTTTGGTTGTTTTGGTAATGGGTAATTTAGAACTGCATTTGTTTTGTCTGGATTTGGCATTACTCCTTGGGGTGTTATTACATGTCCTAAAAATGATACTTCTTTTTGTAAGAATTTACTTTTGTCTAATTGTACTTTAAAATGTGCTTGTCTAAGTCTTTCGAATACTTCTTTCAATCTTTCTATGTGTTCTACCAATGATGTGGAATAAACTATGATGTCGTCAAGGTATACAAGGCATTTCTCATTGTGTATTCCTCGTAGTAGATTGTCCATGACTCTCTGGAAAGTAGCGGGTGCGTTCTTTAATCCAAATGGCATTCGTTTGTATTCGTAATGTCCTCTAGGTGTGCTGAAGGCTGTTTTGATATATCCTTTTCTTCCATCTCTACCTGATGGTATCCTGATGCTAGGTCTAATGTTGTAAAATATTGGCATTTGCCTAATTTGTCTAAAATTTCGGTAATATTTGGTAGTGGATATTTGTCATCTACCGTTTTTCATTTAACTTTCTATAATCTATTACCATTCTGTACTTTCTCTTTCCGGTTGCGTCTAATTTCTTAGGTACTATTAACACGGGGCTGCTCCATGGTGAATTGGAGTGCTGGATTATGTCTTGGTCTAATAGGTCTGCTACTTGTCTGTCAGCTTCTTCTTGGCTTGCATGAGGTAGTCTATATGCTTTTGTAAAGATTGGTTTATTGTCTGTTAACTCGATATTATGTTTTACTGTGTTGGTGAATGTTAATGGTATTCCTTCGCAATGGAATATGTCGCGGTATTCGAAACATAAGTTCTTAATTGCTCTTTCTTCTTCTTGATTGATATCGGTGTTAAAGCGGATGTTAGTTAAATTTTCTCTTAACATTTCGTCATGTTCTATTGGGTTGTAATTATTTTCTAAATTTTCGTCTATTTCCATTTCGTTAAAATTTAGTTCTTCTACGTTAATTGGGTCTGTCAATGATAGTTCTACGGGATAGTCGTTTGAATTTAATATTGTTGTGGTTGCAAAATTATCTTTTATTTGAACTAAGGCAGTTGGGGTTTCTACTCCTTGTTGAAATGTCATATGGTTTATTATTCCTAAATTTTTGTTAGATTTTACTGGGATTTTTATTTTTCTTTCCGTTCGGGGTTCTATAGTGTATTTTTGTTCAATTTGTGTGTTTTGAAATTTAATTGGGATTTTTCCGTATTTTGTCCTTAATAAGCGATTTTTAATGTCAATGTTGGCTCCTAATTTTCTTAGAAGGTCCATTCCGATTAATCCGTCATATTTGTCGTTAAATTCGAATACACAAAATTTATGTTTCATTTTAACATTAAATGTTCTCGGTAAGGGTATATTTGCTACGAATTGGTGTATTGTCGTTTGATGAGCTGTTTTAATTTTAAATGGTTCTCTTTCTACATAATCTAAATAATGTTTTTGTACGGTTCTGGGGCTAATTAATGTTTTAGAGGATCCAGTGTCGATTAATAGTTTGAATTTGGCGTGGGGTATTTCTATGTATGGTAATACTAAGTGATTTATGTTATTTAAGTTTATTAAGTTTGGTTGTCTATGAATGGGTCCATTTGAAAATTTGAGTTCGAGTTTTCTTCGTCGTACTCCTCGTAAGTTTCGTATTGTTCGTCACGTTCATAAGTTTCTGCATGGTTTGATTCATTGTTCGTAGGTGTCTCAATGTAATTATTCTGGTCAGTGTCAAATTTTTCTATTTCTTGATGGAATAATTCCTCTGATGTAAAATTACGTTTCTGATGAGGGTTTGGTCGGATATGTGTTATTTTTGTATTTTATCTGGTGTTACCAGATGAGGTATCCATTGGTGTTGGTTTGTAATAATTGTTAGGGTTGTTATTGTTATTAGTCATTGGTGTATTTCTATTAGGGTTTGCGTTGAATGCTGGTCTTTGTTGGTTTAGGTTTTGATTAAATCTTGGTTGGAATGCTGGTTTCGTAAGAGTTGGGTTAAATGTTGGTTTTGAAAAATGTTTAAATTGATTATTAAAATTCGTATTGTTGAAACTTGGGTTATTAATTCGCGGTTGATTTGTTTGTGCGTTAAAGGGTGTGAATTTTTGTTGAGGGGTTGTTTGTCTTGTGGCTTGTAAGGTTTTTATTGGTGAAGAGCTTTTATTTGCGTTGGGATTGTATAGTCTGTTACGGTAATACATTACATTTTCTTCTTCTATTACTAGGCTCATAGCTTCTTCTAGATTTTGGGGTCGTTGGAATCTGATTTTATCCGATAGTCGTTCTGGTAAAGCGTTTATATACGTGTCTAGTGCCATTTCGTCATACATTTTTGTTTTTAAATGTCTAACGTTTTCATCGGGTTCTTCGATTTTTAATTTTGTTAAAATTAAACTTCTCACGTCTTGGCATTTCATTCCGAATTGGTAGGGGGATTGGTTGTGTTCCATTCTAAGGTTTATTAGGTCTCGTACCAGGCATTTTATATTACGTTGGTCCCCAAAATATGCAATTAGTAGTTGTTTAAACTCCTGCCATTCCTGTAAATCGTCCCTACTGGCGATTAAGGTTAGTGCCCTTCCGGTTAGTTTACTTATTACCAAGCGTATAAGCAATGAATTTCTTGCGTCATCTCCGGGTTTGTAGAAGGTTTTAGGAACATTTCGGCTGCTCAATGAAATTTGAGAGATGGGCTTCCGTGCCATCAAATATCTGGATTGTCTCCAAATAGAGTCGCAAGTCTGTGTTACTCATGTTGGTTAAGGGTTGTTTTCGATTTTTGGGAAATTTAAAAAAAAAATTTTTTTTTTTATTATTTTTTTTTTTTTTGAATTGAGGTTTATTTCGCTATTTGTATTGTAACTTTTGCTTCGGATTTATTAATTTTCCGTTTGGGTTGTAAAATTTCAAATTTTGTAGAAATTGGGGTTGGTTTTGTTATTTGTAGCGTTAATTATGCTTGGGATGTATTAGCTTTTCAATTAGATTAGGTAATTTCAAATTTTGTAGAGATTGAGGTTTATTTTGCTATTTTCGTCGTTATTTTTAGTTTGGAGTTGTTAATTTTCAGTTTAGATTGAGTAAAATAAAAATTTGGTAAAAATGATTAATTTCGTACTTGTAGTATTAATTTTGGTTTTGATTTATTAATTTTAAGTTTAGACTGCGTTTGATTATTTTTAGAATCGTAGTCGTTGTTACTTGTGCTTATTTACACAGTGTGGTGATGTACTTGTGAGGTTTATTTCAATAATGTTAGATTAATTACCGTAGTCTTGGATTTGCTTGTTTTTATGCAGCTTTTAATTTGTCTTATATTCTAAATATAACTTGAGGTTAATTGCTCCTGTACTCTATTGTCGCAATTTAAATACTTAAGTTGTAGTCTTTGTTATTTAATCACGTACGTTGAGGTAATTGCACTTACAGGTGTTATTTTCAGTTTATAGGAATTACTAAGTTACTTGCTAATGCTTTTGCATAAAGTGTTACGTCTAGTTTTATTCTTAGATATCTCGGTGTTCACGACTTGAAATTGAACTCTTCGTTACGTGCGTTTTCAGGTTTACAATTATGAGCGTTTAGCGTTATTCTGTATTCTTATTGGAATAATGCACTTTATAATGCTGATTAATTAGTTGAAAAACGTTTAGATTTTATACCGTGATTGTTGTAATTGTACACGCTTTTATGGATTAATTACTTGTGGGTATTAAATGCAAAACTGCATTGCTTTATTATTCCGTGATGGATTTAATTACTTATGATGCAAATTGAAATTATATTGTAGTACTGTGCAAAAGATCCTGAAATCTATTTCTTTAAGGTAATAATGATATTGCGTTCGCAGACTTCGCTTATCTTAGGTGAGGTTTTGGGTTACGGTAGTTTTAAATTACCGTAGTTTCAATTATTGCAGAGTGTTTTTTGCTGTGATTTATTCAGTATTGTAGAGGTCAATGGTTTAATCAATCGTTTTCGTGATTGCTTTAAAGGATTAGCTTTAGCTTTGAAATTAATTTCGCGTTCTGTGTTTTATTTTATCGGATTGAAAACGTGGGTTTGAATCGCGCTAGTTAATGTTTCTTATTTTGGTGTTAGTGAATGTGCGCCTGTTTATTTTTGGATTATTTTTGAGTTCGTTCTATTTAATTGTGGTAAGAATCTCTTAATATCAATTCTCATTTACTTTTTAAAGGAAAATCTCTTTTAAAATTCAAGTCTCATTTGCTTTTTAAAGAAAAATATCTGTTTAACATTCAAGTTTCATAAAATGTTATACAGTCTCGTTTTTGAAATAATTCACTTTGTAATTATTTTCAAAACAATATTCATAAAAATAAATTCATAAACAATGATAAATAAATGGTAATCAATAATTATAATACTAGCATATATCAATTATAGTTTTTGGTTTAAAAAAAGCTATGGAAATAAACTTACATTAATTTCATCTGTTTCTTTGGTGGGTTCGATCGATTCTGTATCTTGTCCACCTTGGTTTGTTTGTTGGCCTTAGACGATTCTTGTTCTGCGTCCAACTTGGTTTGTTGCTGGATTTAGACGATTTGTGTTCTTCCTCCAACTTGGTTTGGGTTCTGCCAAAATTTCGAATTAAAATTCTTGGTCACCAATCTTCCGATTTTTGGATTTTCAGTGCCCTTTTGACATCCGTTACGACTGCGCCAGTTAAAGTTCGGGCCTTTGGAGCTGGTTTTTTAAAAAAACGTCGACACTTTAACAATTTTTTATTTAATAAGTTAAACAGAAATTACAAGAAATTTGGAATAGCTGGTTCATAATAACTTTAATAAAAAATAATTAATTGTACTGGTGAGTAGCTCAAACAACGAAGTATGGAGTTTGGAGACTGACTGCCGGGCATTGAGCTCCCGGGCCTTTTATAATAACCTGCCCCTCACAAGGCTGTGGGAACTTGCAGATCTCATGTCTGCGTTTCTCTTTAATTGTACACTTTATTACAATGTAACAACTTAATTCTAAGTAATTGCGGTCTGTTGACCGCCTGTGACCTGCCACCTGCAGTATCACTGCCCTCACGGATGCAAAGTTGCATGTCCGTTCACATGAACTGTCGATAACCTCTCTGGGTTATCCTTGTGTTACAATGTTGCATTGAACTTATACTTTTACTTAATAATTTCTAATAATTCCTATTAGATTCAATATATCAATATATATAGGTAATTGGGGGATACATAACTCGCGTATCTAAATAATTATTTATCTAATTCGAGCGGATCCCGAGCCACCAAAGCCATTTTAGAATTTTTACCAAAAAGTTCTTTTAGCGGTGTTTTTAATATAACTCCGTCGTACAACCTGTTAATGAATAACTATAGAAATTGTTTGAAAAACCGCACGAAATGTGAGTACAAAATGTTTAACCTAATATCACGAAATTGGTGTAGTTAAAACGAAAATACACTCACCTGAGGAACTGTTTCACTTTCAACACAAGCGACTTTTGGCCATTAGTCACCACATAGATTGAAAATTGCTGGCCGCATTTCCCTGAAGTTTACAAGGCAGCACCTTTTATGTCCACCATGTTGTACACCGAAATAATAAGTGATAAGATGCACTTGTTTTTGACAAAATATGTTGGCGGGAGTGATAACGTCCCAACACACCAATTTCATAAACACGAAAAATATTTGAATTTGAATAATGAAATTAATCAATCCCGAACACAACCTATTGAATTATATTAAAATTTTCCGAGCTACGCGAAACTATTTAATCGGACCGGTCGCTAGTCACCATCGCCATTTTTAAAATTTTTGCCATAAGTTACTCTTAGCGATATTTTTAATATAACAAAATTATATTCAACTTTTCCCAGTTATCCGAATCTAAAACAATTTTTTAAATCGGACCGGTCCCTAGCCACCACCACTATTTTAGGACTTTTGCCAAAAGTTACTGTTAGTGGTGTTTTTAATATAACTCCGTTGTATAAGAAATTAATCAATATTGCTTTTTTTCTCAGCTATTCCAATCTGAAAGAACTTTTTAAATCGGACTATCCCTCTAACCACCACCGCCATTTTAGAATTTTTGCTAAAAGATTCTCTTAGCTATATTTTTAATATAAGTCCATCGTGTAAGCTATCAAATTATATTAATACTTTCCCAGCTACCCACTCTGAAAGAATTTTTCGAATCCGACCATCCTCTAGCCACCACGCATTTTTAGAATTTTTTCGAAAAGTTACTCTTAGCGAGATTTATAACATAAATCCACCCTGTAACATATCAATTAATATTGAAAGAATTTCTTAAATCGGACCATCCCTCTAGCCACCACTGCCATTTTAGAATTTTTACCAAAGTTACTCTTAGCGATATTTTAATATAATCCATCGTGTAAGTATCAAATTAATATTAACTTTTCCCAGCTACCGAATCTGAAAGAATTTTTCAATCGGACCGGTCCTAGCCACCACGCCATTTTAGAATTTTTGCAAAAGTTACTCTTAGCGATATTTTTAATATAAACCACGTGTAACATATAATTAATAATTGTTTCCTCAGCACTAATCTGAAAGAATTTTTAAATCGGACCATCCTTAGCCACCACCGCCATTTTAGAATTTTTGCAAAGTTCTCTTAGCGATATTTTTAATATAATCCTCGTGTAAGCTATCAAATTAATATTAAACTTTTCCCAGCTACCGAATCTGAAAGAATTTTTCAATCGACTCTCTCCTCACACACCATTTTAGAATTTTTAAAAGCTTCTCTTAGCGAATTTTTAATATAAACTCCATTGTAAATATCAATTAATAAATCTTTTATAATCTGAAAGAATTTTTAAATCGGACCATTCCTTAGCCACCACCGCCATTTTAGAATTTTTCCAAATCTCTTACAATTTTTAATATACTTCCTGTTAAATATCAATTAATATTCTTTTCCAGCTACCGAATCTTAAAGAATTTTTAAATCGGACTCTGCCTTAAACCATTTTAGAATTTTTAAAAGTCTTTAATATCTTTTAAATCTATTAACATCATAAATTATTTAAATCTTTTAAATCTACTAAATCTTTAAGAATCTTTTAAATCGGACCTTCTTAGCCACCATCGCCATTTTAGAATCTTTTAAAGTCTTTTAGCATCTTTTAAATCTTAAATCCTTCGTTAAGATTCAATTTAAATCTTTTACCCACATCTATTAAAGAATTTTTCAATCGCTCTCTCTACAATCATTTTAGAATCTTTTCAAAAGCTTCTTAAATCTTTTAAATCTTTTAACATCTTTTAAATCTTTTAAATCTTTTAAATCTTTTAAAATCTTTTAAATCTTTTAAATGCTTTTAAATCTTTTAAATCTTTTAAATCTTTTAAATCTTTTAAATCTTTTAAATCTTTTAAATCTTTTAAATCTTTTAAATCTTTTAAATCTTTTAAATCTTTTAAATCTTTTAAATCTTTTAAATCTTTTAAATCTTTTAAATCTTTTAAATCTTTTAAATCTTTTAAATCTTTTAAATCTTTTAAATCTTTTAAATCTTTTAAATCTTTTAAATCTTTTAAATCTTTTAAATCTTTTAAATCTTTTAAATCTTTTAAATCTTTTAAATCTTTTAAATCTTTTAAATCTTTTAAATCTTTTAAATCTTTTAAATCTTTTAAATCTTTTAAATCTTTTAAATCTTTTAAATCTTTTAAATCTTTTAAATCTTTTAAATCTTTTAAATCTTTTAAATCTTTTAAATATTTTAAATCTTTTAAATTTTTTAAATCTTTTAAATCTTTTAAATCTCTTAAATCTCTTAAATCTTTTGAATCTTTTGAATCTTTTGAATCTTTTGAATCTTATGAATCTTTTGAATCTTTTAAATCTTTTAAATCTTTTAAATCTTTTAAATCTTTTAAATCTTTTAAATCTTTTAAATCTTTTAAATCTTTTAAATCTTTTAAATCTTTTAAATCTTTTAAATCTTTTAAATCTTTTAAATCTTTTAATCTTTTAAATCTTTTAATCTTTTAAATCTTTTAAATTCTATATTTTAAATCTTTTAATCTTTTAATCTTTTAATCTTTTGAATCTTATGAATCTTTTAATCTTTTAATCTTTTAATCTTTTAATCTTTTAATCTTTTAAATCTTTTAAATCTTTTAAATCTTTTAAATCTTTTAAATCTTTTAAATCTTTTAAATCTTTTAAATCTTTTAAATCTTTTAAATCTTTTAAATTTTTATCTTTTAAATCTTTTAAATCTTTTAAATCTTTTAAATCTTTTAAATCTTTTAAATCTTTTAAATCTTTTAAATCTTTTAAATCTTTTAAATCTTTTAAATCTTTTAAATCTTTTAAATCTTTTAAATCTTTTAAATCTTTTAAATCTTTTAAATCTTTTAAATCTTTTAAATCTTTTAAATCTTTTAAATCTTTTAAATCTTTTAAATTTTTAAATCTTTTAAATCTTTTAAATCTTTTAAATCTTTTAAATCTTTTAAATCTTTTAAATCTTTTAAATCTTTTAAATCTTTTAAATCTTTAATTTAATTTAATTTAATTTAATTTAATTTAATTTAATTTAATTTAATTTTAATTTAATTTAATTTAATTTAATTTAATTTAATTTAATTTAATTTAATTTAATTTAATTTAACAATTTAATTTTAATTTAATTTAATTTAATTTAATTTAATTAATTTAATTTAATTTAATTTAATTTAATTAATTTAATTTAATTTAATTTAATTTAATTTAATTTAATTTTAATTTAATTAATTTAATTTAATTTTAATTTAATTTTAATTTAATTTAATTAATTAATTTATTTATTTATTTATATATTTATTTAATTTAATTTAATTTAATTTAATTTAATTTAATTTAATTTAATTTAATTTAATTTAATTTAATTTAATTTAATTTAATTTAATTTAATTTAATTTAATAATAATTTATTTATTTATTTATATTTATTTAATTTAATTTAATTT
This sequence comes from Platerodrilus igneus, assembly GCA_036346225.1. Classification (NCBI taxonomy): domain Eukaryota; kingdom Metazoa; phylum Arthropoda; class Insecta; order Coleoptera; family Lycidae; genus Platerodrilus; species Platerodrilus igneus. The sequence continues at coordinate 9,540,474 of JARFIW010000053.1, read as the reverse complement.
AATTTAATTTAATTTAATTTAATTTAATTTAATTTAATTTAATTTAATTTAATTTAATTTAATTTAATTTAATTTAATTTAATTTAATTTAATTTAATTTAATTTAATTTAATTTAATTTAATTTAATTTAATTTAATTTAATTTAATTTAATTTAATTTAATTTTAATTTTAATTAATTTAATTTAATTTAATTTAATTAATTTAATTTAATTTAATTTAATTTAATTTAATTTAATTAATTTAATTTAATTTAATTTTTTTAATTAATTTAATTTAATTTAATTTAAATCTTTTAAATCTTTTAAATCTTTTAATCTTTTAAATCTTAAATCTTAAATCTTTTAAATCTTAAATCTTTAAATTTATTTATTATTTAATTTAATTTAATTTAATTTAATTTAATTTAATTAATTAATTTAATTTAATTTAATTTTTTAATTTAATTTAATTTAATTTAATTTAATTTAATTTAATTTAATTTAATTTAATTTAATTTAATTTTAATTTAATTTAATTTAATTTAATTTAATTTAATTTAATTTAATTTAATTTAATTTAATTTAATTTAATAATATTTATTTATTTATTTATATTTATTTAATTTAATTTAATTTAATTTAATTTAATTTAATTTAATTTAAATCTTTTAAATCTTTTAAATCTTTTAAATTTTTAAATCTTTTAAATCTTTTAAATCTTTTAAATCTTTTAAATCTTTAATCTTTTAATCTTTTAAATCTTTTAAATCTTTTAAACTTTTATTTAATCTTTTAAATCTTTTAAATCTTTTAAATCTTTTAAATCTTTTAAATCTTTTAAATCTTTTAAATCTTTTAAATCTTTTAAATCTTTAAATCTTTTAAATCTTTTAAATCTTTTAAATCTTTTAAATCTTTTAAATCTTTTAAATCTTTTAAATCTTTTAAATCTTTTAAATCTTTTAAATCTTTTAAATCTTTTAAATCTTTTAAATCTTTTAAATCTTTTAAATCTTTTAAATCTTTTAAATCTTTTAAATCTTTTAAATCTTTTAAATCTTTTAAATCTTTTAAATCTTTTAAATCTTTTAAATTTTTAAATTTTTAAATTTTTAAATTTTTAAATTTTTAAATCTTTAAATTTTTAAATCTTTTAAATCTTTTAAATCTTTTAAATCTTTTAAATCTTTTAAATCTTTTAAATCTTTTAAATCTCTTAAATCTCTTAAATCTTTTGAATCTTTTGAATCTTTTGAATCTTTTAAATCTTTTAAATCTTTTAAATCTTTTAAATCTTTTAAATCTTTTAAATTTTTTAAATCTTTTAAATCTTTTAAATCTTTTAAATCTTTTAAATCTTTTAAATCTTTTAAATCTTTTAAATCTTTTAAATCTTTTAAATCTTTTAAATCTTTTAAATCTTTTAAATCTTTTAAATCTTTTAAATCTTTTAAATCTTTTAAATCTTTTAAATCTTTTAAATCTTTTAAATCTTTTAAATCTTTTAAATCTTTTAAATCTTTTAAATCTTTTAAATCTTTTAAATCTTTTAAATCTTTTAAATCTTTTAAATCTTTTAAATCTTTTAAATCTTTTAAATCTTTTAAATCTTTTAAATCTTTTAAATCTTTTAAATCTTTTAAATCTTTTAAATCTTTTAAATCTTTTAAATCTTTTAAATCTTTTAAATCTTTTAAATCTTTTAAATCTTTTAAATCTTTTAAATCTTTTAAATCTTTTAAATCTTTTAAATCTTTTAAATCTTTTAAATCTTTTAAATCTTTTAAATCTTTTAAATCTTTTAAATCTTTTAAATCTTTTAAATCTTTTAAATCTTTTAAATCTTTTAAATCTTTTAAATCTTTTAAATCTTTTAAATCTTTTAAATCTTTTAAATCTTTTAAATCTTTTAAATCTTTTAAATCTTTTAAATCTTTTAAATCTTTTAAATCTTTTAAATCTTTTAAATCTTTTAAATCTTTTAAATCTCTTAAATCTCTTAAATCTTTTGAATCTTTTGAATCTTTTGAATCTTTTGAATCTTTTGAATCTTATGAATCTTTTGAATCTTTTAAATCTTTTAAATCTTTTAAATCTTTTAAATCTTTTGAATCTTTTAAATCTTTTAAATCTTTTAAATCTCTTAAATCTCTTAAATCTTTTAAATCTTTTAAATCTTTTAAATCTTTTAAATCTTTTAAATCTTTTAAATCTTTTAAATCTTTTAAATCTTTTAAATCTTTTAAATCTTTTAAATCTTTTAAATCTTTTAAATCTTTTAAATCTTTTAAATCTTTTAAATCTTTTAAATCTTTTAAATCTTTTAAATCTTTTAAATCTTTTAAATCTTTTAAATCTTTTAAATATTTAAATCTTTTAAATCTTTTAAATCTTTTAAATCTTTTAAATCTTTTAAATCTTTTAAATCTTTTAAATCTTTTAAATCTTTTAAATCTTTTAAATCTTTTAAATCTTTTAAATTTTTAAAATCTTTTAAATCTTTTAAAACTTTTAAATCTCTCTAGCCACCACCATCATTTCAGAATTTTTACTAAAGTCACTATTAGCGGTGTTTTTAATATAAGTCCGTCGTATAACCTATCGAATTATATTAAAATCTTCCCAGCCACAAGAATCTAAAAGAATTATTTTTCAAATCAGAGCGGATTCCTAGCCACCACAAACATTTAAAAATTTTTACCAGAAAGTGATCTTAACGGTGTTTTCAATATAACTCCGCCGTGTAAGATATCTATTAATATTGCTTTTTTCTGAGCCACCCGCATCTGAAAGAATTTTTCAAATCGGATCATCCCTCTAGCCACCACTGCCATTTTTAGAATTTTTGCCAAAAGATTCTCTTAGCGATAGTTTTAATACAAATCCGTCGTGTAAGATATCAAATTATATTAAACTTTTCCCAACTATCTGAATCTAAAAGAATCTTCTAAATCGAAGCGGTTTCTAGCCACCGCCGCTATTTTAGAATTTTGCTATATAATTTTTAATATAAATCTCCGTGTAAGATATCAATTAATATTGATTTTTCTTCAGCCACCCGAATCTGAAAGAATTTTTACAATTTGACCATCCCTCCAGTCACCACAGTAATTGTAAAAATTTTGCCAAATGATTTTTTTAGCGAAATTTTTTATATAAGTCCGTCGTGTAAAATATCAAATTATATTAAACTTTTCCCAGCTATCGAAATCTAAAAGCCTAGCCACCACCGCTGTTTTAGAATTTTTGTCGAAAGTTACCCTTAGCGGTGTCTGTAATATAACTCCGTCGTGTAAGATATCAAATAGTATTAAACTGTTTCCAGCTACTCGAATCTGAAAGAATTATTTTTAAAATCGGACCATCCCTCTAGTCACCAGCACCATTTTAGAATTCTTGGCAAAAGTTACTCTTAGTGGCATTTTTAATATCTCCGCCGTGTAAAATATCAATTAATATTGTTTTTTCTCAGCTACCCGAATCTGTAAGAACTTTTTAAATTGGAACAGACCCCTAGTCACCATTGCCATTTTAGATTTTTTATCAATACAAATTGTAGCGGTACTTTAGAGATAAATCCATAGTCACAAATCGGGTATAATCGGGACATATCCGAATAAGAGTAGCTCATATAAAAGGACTGGTTGCGAAAAGTTATTATTTGTCGATTGTAAGTTTAAAGATGCGATACGATTAAAATTTCACCACACAAACAAACTCCAACGCCAACGTTGTCCAGTAATATTCTAACGTACGTTCAAAATTCCTTGTAATTTCTGTAACCGCCACGATTTTTCAAAGCATTTCCTTCAAAATCCAACTAACGCTGCTAACCCACACTCTTACTCGACTTGTTTCCCCGTATTCAAAACATCTTTCACCAAACACCTTGTGTATATTTATCTCCCAACTGACAAAGTTAACATTTAATACCTCCCTAACGCAACAAGTGTAGTATCTATCTCACTCCAACGTATACCCCAAAATCACCTCTCTTTTGCTTTATACTCATTCCAGTTTGTATAACCACCTTATATTCCTAACACGTGTTATCCTCATGTCATTCTAACCTACACGCTAAAGCAACTATCCTTTACTTCATCTGCCTTCCCCGTTGTCAACGAACGTTAAGCGTTTAATCTACACCTATCACACTTGTATCTATTTTATCTAATAGTCCCTCTTAGTTTTCTTGTTGGCAAGTTGAATGTGTAACTGGCAAAAGTTATTTACTCATTCCACCTATAAATCTATTTGACAGCGATAACCAATACTACCTAGAATTTGCTGTTATTTGTTCAACGTTATATACGCTCCTACAAATATACCGGGAAAACATCAGACAGTTACATTCGTTTATTATTTTAATGTTACTAGGAAAACTTTGACCAACAGCTTCAAACTTCAAACTTAACGAAATAAATTGCAAAGTGAATACTAATACTCTTATAAACCCCTAAATATCACAGTATGTTTCCCCTATTTGAATACAAATAAAACTAATTTTTTGTTTTCTATTTGGATTGAAATACACCCTTAAATTCAATTACTTACTACTTGACTATTTATACTCTTATGTACAACTACGATTTATGCATATTTTCACCTACAATTATATACTATTTACCATTACTGTATACACCTATTATTACCAACTAGTGTTTACACCTATATTTACTTGAATCTTACTCGCTTTTTGATTCGCAGAGTCATTTATTTTACATATTAGCGTGTAGGTTAGAACAAGATGAGGATATCACGTGTTAGGAATATAAGGTGGTTACACAAACTGGAGTGAGTACAAAGCAATAGAGAGGTAATTTTGGGGCATAAGCTGGAGTGAAATAGATACACACTTGTTGCATTAGGGACGTATTAAATGTTAACTTTGTCAGTTGGGAGATAAATATACACAACGTGATTGGTGAGAGATGTTTTGAATACGGGGAAATAAGTCGATGTGATTTTCCGTAGCAGCTATTTTTTTTGTGTGTTAGTTAAATTTCAGAGCGCAGCTGAGCAGTTGTGGCATGTATTTCCTTTTTAGCGTTTCTGGCATAGCATATCAACACTTCATCAGCTCGAAGAGGGGTTCGTAGCAATTTAATGGCACCCAGAAAGTGGGGCATTTTGTATTAATAAGTGCAGGTCGGAATACCGGAATACGCAGCAAAAATTGACGCCTAAAAGGTGGCGCTCCAATTAGCATTGAGTAATGGGACTACGCAGTAATATATGAAAACTTTGGTGAGGTTATTCAAAAATTTCGCAATGCTTTACCAGTAAAAAGCAGAATACACGCAACGGTTTTCGATAGAAGGAGAAAAATGTCTTTTGTGTCGGTCATACGAGGAAGTAATACAGAACTGTTCTGCTGTGTCAACATTGCCCGAGGATTTGGATGATTTTATGGAAATAATCGAGGATGGGGTTTATAAAACTGTTGGTAGATATTCAGATGGATTATATACTAAATTGTAAGTTTTAATGTAAAAATTCATATACATAAATGCGGCATCTATACCTGTCAGTGAGGGATGTTTCGATTTGAAAACTCGACACAAAATGGCTGTTCGAAGAAAACTTATATCAAGAGAAGCCCTATAAGAAGGATTCGTTATAAGAAGTCCATAAAGAGGGTCCGCTATAGGAATCCTCATAAGGAGTATCCGCTGTTAAGATCCCATAAGGAGGACCTGTCCTAAAACCGGTGTCGTCTTCTACTTACATGCATGTGAAAACTTTTAACAGCCAAAGAGGCATAGCATTTTATAACACAATCAGTAACTCGCTAGCGCAGTAGTTCAACTCTATGTTAATTTTTAGACGTGTAGGAAAAATATAAATTTTGAATCATATTTAGGCCGTGTTTAAATATACAAAGCGATTTTAAATTCGTGGTAATTTACATAATTTACAGAATAAGTAAAGCTACTTAAAATTAACCCGTACAATTTTCATAATTGCGAACAGACAATATACGCCAGCAAAAATAGTTGTGTATCATATTGATTGTTTCATTAAACGTTCAATGCACCTTTCCCTTTTTTTAACGTATTTTGTACGTGAAAAAAATCTTTTTGATGATCTTTTACACAAAATATTTAAGTACATGTAAGCTTCAAATACTCAAAAATAAGATTTATGTTATTAATTGAAACATAAATGCTAACCTGGTATTTTTCCGAATGATTTCCTGGTTCAAATCAGTTGCTAAATTCTTGGATTCCAAGTTATGACCCCGTAGCTTTGCGTACACCCCAATGCTTCTAACTGCCTCTACACTGCGTGTTGCTAACGAGTAACTTCGTGTTGCTATAGTTATACTCTTAACGTCTTAATTTAAATTTTCCCCATTTGTTGTATTCAGTACTTAAGATTATTGTAGTCTTACGTCCATACTTAGTTAAATTTCTTATTGAATTGTTTAGTGCAATAATTAATAAATTGTAAAGATTTGTATTACTAAATTAAATTTAGACTTACGTTTTATGCCAACAGCTGATTTCTTATACACTTGTATGTTTGAACGCGCACTTGCCTGTATTTTTTTACTTAAAATTTTAATTACTGTGACTTTCACTTATAAATTTTTGTTTAACATCACAATTGAACTTTGCGTAATACTTTTATTTCGATTAGTACAATTCGTGCTTCGGTTAAGGAATGAATGAATGTTATCAATTTAGGTGAATTATATATAGACTAGCCATTCCACGTGCTGTCAGTGGTTCATCGCTTGCTATCTTATACTTCGACCATGTTCAAGGCGTTGTCCTGCGCTATCATGCAACCGGTTGGGTTTTACTTGGAATTACTATTAGTGTTCTTCAGTTGCGTCAAAAATCACGTAGACAAAAGCTTTATATTATGGATTTCGTTTGCCAATGGTACTTTGTACCATTTAACATCACGTAATTATAATTTTGTACAGGCATTTATCAAATTTTCCTTCCAATTCCGCACGTATACAAAGTTATTGTTCCATATTTTATTTATCCAATATGCTGGGTTTTATTGGAAAGTGTGGCGATTCCTACATTTAAAACATCGCGTAGGCTAAATTTTGTGATGGAATTCTTTAACAGATGACGTAAATTAGATGCGTTTATTGACTTCTTGCGTTATGAAATATGCTTGTTTTGCAAGACCTGTTTATTATAAGCATGCATTGATTATTTTCTTACGCGAATGCTTTGAGTTTGAAGAAAATTTATTTCGCGTTTGTTTTAGTTTGGATACGCCTAATTTGCATTTGTTTAAAGTTTACGAATGTATTAGTTTCTAAAATGAATTGGGTTGCGTCCAGAGTTATCTATTTTACTAAATGTGCTTAAATTATTAAAGAATGAGCTTCCTTTCACAGACTGTAGTTAGTTGTTGATTTTATACAGGGCGTCTGGTATTTGCTTTTTGCATAATAAACGAATTGTGTACTTTTATGGTTTAAATGTTTAGTTTTCTTATATACTATAGATGTGGTATAAATACCTGACAATGAGAGATGTTCCGATTTAAAAACTCAACACAAAATGACTGTTCGAAGAAAACTTCTATCAAAAGAAGCCCCCAAAAGGAGGATCCGTTATAAGAAGTCCATAAAGAGGATCCGCTATAAGGAGGATCCGAGAGGATCCTTTGTTAAGATCCCATAAGGAGGATGTCCCAAAACCGGTGTCATTCTCTACTTACATGCATGTGAAAATTTTTAACAGCCAAGAGGCATAGCATTTTATAACACAACCAGTAACTCGATAGCTCAGTAATTCAACGCTAAGTTAATTTTTAGACATGTAGGAAGAATATAAATTTTGAATCATATTCAGGCTGTGTTTAAATATACAAAGCGATTTTAAATTCGTGGTAATTTACATAATTTACAGAATAACTAAAACTACTTAAAATTAACCCGTACAATTTTCATAATTGCGGACAGACGATAAACGCCTACGTCCTTTTTTTTAAGACGAAACTCGGAAATATACATAATTTATGCTGGCTTTCGATCCGGATATGAAATAATTAAACTCATTAATTATAGGTATTTTAATTGGATGAAAATTATACAATGGACATCAAACTAAACGCGTTTACTACTTCAAACTAGTCCGCTTCAGCATCAGCAACTTAAGACAATGATAGAATCATCGATAACCATAAGATATCCATTATTGGTGCTAAAAATGCTGGGGTTGTATTCTGAAACATCTAAAATTCGAGTTTTTTTCTTTACGAGTATCTATTTAGCTTTAAATGGATTTATTCTGGGTGTTGCGCTGTTTCAATCTTTTTATTTAAAGAAAGATGCTTTTGAACTTGCTGGAATATTGGAAACTGTAGGAGTATTTACCCAAGTAAGTATAACTAATAAAACCAGGTTCTATTTTGGAACAGGGGATCTTAAATCTGCCAGAAGCCGCACTAAGGTCTTTCTTTACACTTTCAGTAGCCACACAAAGCGGGTTCCAGGGCCGCTCACACACCGGTGTTTTGGAATCCGCCTAGCTGTGAGCAACTATGATATATAACTTTTAGCTTGTGGGGGCGCAGCGCTGGAGCTTCGGTCTGAGATCGCCGTTGGACGGTTATTTGCTTCACAGATAAATGGATAAATACCGAATGAGGAGTTGGCGCCCCGCAGAGCTAGGGCTTCGCCTGGAGAATTTTAAATAAACGTGCACGTGATGAACAATTTAGATGAGTCATGACGTAGTCATCATATATAACCTTTACCTTGTGGGGGTGGGGGAGCACAGTGCCCCAAAAGCATCTGTTTTACTCGCGGCAGCGCGGTGGTGTGATGGATGTTGGATGGATCGTTGGAGAATGTATCATTGAATAATTATTCTTTGGTTATTCTAGGCCCAAGTATTTCTGTGGTTAACGTTCCGTCGGCGGGTGCTGAATCGGGCTATGCCCTATCTAGCATTTGAATAGTTAAGAATGGAGGTTAGAGTATTTTTAAAGTTAAAAAGAACACACACACACACACACACACACATACACTGGATGTCTATCTATCTACTGAAATTGGAAAGGTGGCCTATGCCACACGTACTTACGCCACAAGGTGGGACCATTGTGCTGCCTTCCTTACACTAGCCCGGTCTTCTCTCGCACAGCCACCCGACTTTCCAGGTATACTTGAGGATATCGGAGCAAGGTGTGTTTCTGGCCTTGTCGAGCCAGAAGCCTCCTAGCTTGGAACCTCGAAGTCTGGCGAGTGCCCAACAAGAACACAAAATGTGTGCCGTCATCTCGTCATCTTGTTGACACTCGCGGCAGGTAGGGTCGAAGGTCCCGGGTTCGAATCCCGACACGGTCCGCTTGAAATATGTAAGGCAAGCATTTTTCACAAAAATACACTCTCGTTCCGATGAGAGGTAAAATGGAGGTCCCGTGTGTGCGTGTTGTCACGCACGTTAAACATTCCTACCTTGCTTGGAACAGCAAGAGCTCGGCAAAATTCCAAATTTTGCAAATAAAAAACACTCGCTTCCTGGCCAATGTAGTACCTTCACGTGGAGCATTGGAAAATCACATGTAAGACAGGTAGGGTCGCCAAACAGGCCCATTCTGTATAGGTATTTTCTGAAATTACCATGCCCTGTCAGGATTCCCACGAGTAAGTGTAGTTTCTGTCCCGGCAAGTTAATGCAATATTTACAGCTTTTGGTCGCAGGGGACCAGATACACAATTTTGCCTGTCGGCAGCTTGTCAAGTTAGCGCACCTCTCCGTATGACGGTGAAAGGTTGCCAGTTTTAGCATGAAAACCACTGCAGAAGGCGATATGAGAACCGACGGCTCAGGGTCGATAAAGCTCTGAGCTGAGTCCCGCTTTGCCAGATCGTCCGTCTGCTTGTTACCATCCTCCCTCAAGTGTCCTTTAATCTAGACTAGTTGGAGGACATTAGTGCAAGCAACAAGCACTAACGTGTGGTAGCACTGTAGTACCACCCCTGAGAGGCGATTCTGCTTCTGCCGTTATGGATGCCGTACTGTCGCATAAAATGCGTATTGTTTTATTTTGGATTCCACATTCCAAAATGGCAAATGCACCGTGCATGACAAATACCTCTACTAGAAAGACAGTAGCCACCGAGCCCAGTGTAACGCTAATATTAAGATCAAGGTCCTCCGAATTGATGCCTGCCCCTGAACCTTCCCTTGTTTTAGATCCATCCGTAAAGATGAAGATATCTGTTTGGGACGCATCCTCAGTGTCGATAAAGACACTGAAGTACTTCAGGCCGAGATCGCCACCCAATCCAAAATTGGCATCGTGCACGCTGGCTCTTTCGGGATTCTGTGATGTCTACCTCTGCACCCCTTGTCAAACCACAATCCTTTGACCCGCAGCCTTATTGCTTTACCTAGAGCCATCTCCTCAACATGAACATCAAACAGAGTGAGGCCGAGAATGGCTTTTAAGGCAGTAGAAGGTGTGGATCTTATCGCATCCGTGACGGTTAACCAGGCTAGTCTTTGAATATGTTGAGTTCCTTTGCTGCGTATGCCAGTCTGGTCCTAGGCCACCAGACTACAGCACCATTGCAAAGCATTGGTCTCACTATCGCGGAGAACCACCACAGAACAACCTTCGGGAGAAACCCCAAAGTTTACCTCGCTCGTCTGCACTACCAGTACACCATGCTGGTTCTTGTAGTTTTGGTTTGGAAGTGTTTGGTCCAATTCAGCTTCATGTCAAGTACGATACCAAGAAACTTGACCTCATCCAAAAGAGTTAAAGAATAGCGACAATCTCGTCAACATTAACTTGCTTTTGTTGGTGAACAGCATCAGCCCCGTCTTGTTGGTGTTGATAATCAGGGAGTTTTCGAAACACCACCGCTCTATTAGCCTAAGAGCTATTTGCACCAAGTTGCACAGCATTTGTTCAAATTTGCCGGCTGCCACTATGACTACATCGTCCGCATATTCTATGGTGTAAAAGCTCGCCTTGTTAAGACGTCGGAGATGTTTATCCTCTACCAGATTCCAAAGTAGCGGTGACAAGACGCTGCCCTGAGGACAGCCTTTCCTCACCGTCCTAATGATTAAGGTGTCGTCTACACTAAAAACATCGCAAAATCTGTAGGATTAGTTGCCGAAGAGTGTCGTCAGCCCCGCGCTCCTGCAGGGCTTTGTCGATGCTTGCGAAGGTGGTTTCACTGAACGCACCTTCAATATCGACAAAACACCTAAGGCTGACATCTAGTTGCTGAAGGATATCTCAATCTGACCTACAACTGCATGAAGGGCAGATTCCGTGGATCTCCCTGGTATGTAAGCATGTTGATTAGGATGGAGAGGAAAACACTGCATTAGCCCCTCTCTTATTTAAATATCACACAATCTTTCCAGTGTCTTTAACAGAAAAGTCGTTAGACTGATTGGAGGGTACTATTTCGCCTGGGAATAGCCATTCCGACCAGGTTTCATGATAAAAATCTCTCCAGTCGCTGGGAATGTATATAAAGGCAATACAGACCCTAAATAGTACCACCGGGAATGGAAGCCGATCCCACTACAGAAGGACAGTAAAGATGTGGTCCAGACCAAGGGACTTTAACGATTGAAGAATTTGAAATGGCTCATTTTATTTTCTTTTGTCCACCACCAGGTTCGAAACCACCCAGTCTGCCTTACATGAGGCAGACCTAGGTAGGTTCACCGCGGAGCTGGGGAGAAGAGGTACACTACCAGGGAAGTGTGTTTCTGCATGTAGTTCCGCAGTTTTCATTTCGCTATCCATGCACCTGCCAGTTGGGCGTTTCAGAAAGCATGGTAGGTGGCGAGGATCTTTAGACAGAATTCTGTTAATTCGAGAAGTTTCCTTGGCAGACTCTACTGAATTACATAAGGTCTTCCAGGAGTCTCTCTGTCATTTCCTGATTTCAGTTTTGTATTGTGTCAGGTGGCTTTTGTAAGCCTCCTAGTAAACTATACTCCTAGTGTTTTATGCCTTATTGAACAACTTGCCAGCAGTTTCCCTCACCCTCTAAAGCTCATCACACCACCATAGGGTGGGAAATCGAGTAGAGACTGTTCTTACCAGGCATGCTTGCTCAAACAGGTCTATAATAGAAGTCAGTAGAAAATCACACTTTCTTTACAGCTCCTTTATAGTAGTGGGGTTAGTAACGTCTTGCTGTGTCAAAAGCCGATCAGCAGGGTCGGCTTACGCGACACCTGCCAGTTCGCGATATGTGAAGATATGCCTACCGAAGGAAACGTGATGTCGATTACTGTCTGGCAGCGAGATGTTACAAATGTAGATTCTCTGCCCCAGTTTAAAATCTCCAAGTTTTTACTCAGATTGTATTCTATTAACACCCTTCCACGAGGGTTAGTGTTAGAATTACCCCATACCGTGTGATGTGCGTTAGAGTCGCGTCCTATAATGAGGTGCTCTCTTTGACATTCACAATGGTCGATAACCGCCATCAACTCTGACGCAGGGCAATTTGACTCAATCGGAAAGTATGCCGAGACCAGAATGATTTCAGTAGTTGCACCTATCTTGAAACTAATCTGAACGGCCGTAACATCACGGCCACTTAGTTGTGGCTGGAAGAGCGCGTTTATGTGCTTGGGGATGTAGATACATACCCTTGCTTTAGGTAGATTTCTTGCAGCGAAGAAAGATCCATCGAGACTACTCAGTCCAAAAACCCCAGTGCAAGCCACCCAAGGTTCCTGAATGAGGGCAATACCTTGCTTGCTGCTCAGGTGTGTGCGTAGAGTGCGTGCAGCCTCCAACAGTGTTGCAGGTTTGCCTGTAAAGTGTCAAGTCCCGCCATGGTCCTGCGAAAGCATGCCTTTTAAACGCTACTGGTTAGACTACCCGGTGACGCCTTGATGCACTCCTCTGTCAGCCACTCCACTAAAAGTTGTCAGAGTCAGTGGTTTTTATCGCAACAGCTGTGGTTGCCGATGGTTGAGTTGCCTCCACAGGCTGCGGCCGAACAGAATCCTACCGCAACTGCTCGGTAGTCATGTGGATTTTCCCAGCAACAGGTCGGCCGTTGTGAATTTTGATATTTAAAGAGGACAGCTTATAGTGCAGCTTCCCTTCTTTGCTTTCTGTAATCTCCTTAGCGTTCTCCCAACGCCGTAGACTACCAGCCATAGTATGGAACTCCAGTTATATTACATGGTTTTACTACAGCTGTTAGCTTCATAATTTTATTAATTATGAACTCTTCATAACTGTTTATATATATATATATATATATATATATATATATATATATATATATTATTAAATCTCTTTACTTACTTACTATGTATTCAGTCACTCTTTATTCTATAAAATTTTATTTTATTTTGCCCTTTTGTCGCGCCTTTTATGCAATGTGCACACCTAATGCACGCCCCGTACTTGCAACGTATGGTTGGTTCTTTAATTAACTATTTATTTCAATGCCTCGACTATTTAAGCTCTTAAATCTCAGGGTGTTCAAACTACTTATAGTGAGTTCTGTTATAAGTAGATGTGCAAAGTCCAACCAACGTGCACACTCTTTTGTTTTAGTACAAAATTTTACTCTACTTTTATGTATGCCAAAATTATACTACGATCAACGTCGCTTTGTGCCAAATTAAATTACTACCAAATTATATGACTATTTTTTGACGTTTTAAGATATATCAGCACTCACCTGGTCTATACTCCGTTCTTGGCCGCTCTAACTGCTGGCTCAAAATCCTTGTCACCGTATGCGTCTTTACACTGATGTCCTACTGATTTAATTTTAGTACCGCTTCCAGGTGTCGTCCTTTAATTTTGTCTGCTCCCCAATACCTGAAATTATTAACCCTAATTTAGAATTTGGAAAAACCGATTGTGTTACTTCCCCTGCGCTAATTCTTCTACTTGTAACTGCCGCTCTCCTAGTTCCGCTCCTTGTGTTCCCAATTAATCCGTCCGCCTTTTATTATCCAATCCAAATCTAATCGCCGTCTTGTACAAAATCACTCAATGCCCGTAATCAATAAATCCAAATCAATCGTCGTCCTTTTTTGTTAACCACTCGATGTCCTGCTACCTATTAATCTCTATCCAAATCTATCCCCAATATTCGTCCTGCTTTTTATTCCACTCTGATGCCTACTGCCGTTACCATATATCGTTTCAAATCTAATTCATTTATCGTTGCTTCGCCGTCGCACTATTGCAAATCTTTCCACTTCTTTTACGTCGCTATCACTTATTAATGTCTCGCTGCTACTCTTTACCTTTCTTTAACCAATTAAAACCATTTCCAAAATCAAACACATTTATTAACTTTTAAATCTTTATACAAATTAGCGCAGTACTATTAAAACACGTCTTTATACTAAATAAATTCGAAATAATCTCCCGTTGTTTGCTTTCCAAGGCGACCATTTTAACTTTTCTCGCATACTACCCCATAACTAAATCGTCCAATACATCCTAACATTTCGTTTGTGTCGCACATACCATAGCTCATGTCCTTTCTACATTTTATAAATCACATTAAATTCTATCATTGGTCCAAAATAATTACAGTTCATCAATCACATTTGATGTTGTTATAACTAATAATTTAGAATTTACAAACATTGTCCAAAAGTTGATTCTATTTAAAATGCAAAACCAAAATAAATCACACTTGAACCTGGATGCGTGGTTGATAGTAAACATTCATAGACGCATCCGGTTTTTGGACGGCAAATGTACTTTCAAAGGCCTTTAAAATTCAAACTCGGCATAAACCCTTGAGCACTGTACATCTTACTACGTCATTTAGTCATTTTAATATTACCTTTTGGCACTTAATTTCGACTACCATTTTGAATGGTATTTTAGTATATGAAAAATATGGCAAACATACATTTTTAAGTTTATGTGATCAAATATGTGTATAATTTTGCTTGGCATATACTACCTTGTACTAAACAACCCTTAGAACTCTTGGTAGCTCCCTTATACATAACATTGGCCCCACTGAGTTTGAATGAAATTTGAAATTTCGTCGGTTTTACTCTTCCCTGGTGTGCATAATTTCTAATTTTATTTAAACTCAAACCCCCTTCCGTATTTCTACATATTGTAATTATTCAACCTCTATTTGTCTTTCTCAACATGCTTGTCTAACTACGCTATATACTAACCTACACTATAAACTAAATCAAAACAAAAAACAAAAACTAAACTTTCCGTCGCATGAACTATATAACAACTATTCTACCAAACCCTCTTCCTGTACAACCTTATATGGGTATAGATTTTCCAAATGAAAACGCCCACGATATTCCCCTGTCATAGTAGCTAATTCAAATGTATTTCCTTCCGCAAAAATACGCGTGATCTTGTACGGCCCTTCATAAGGAAATAACAACTTCGCGCAAATGTTCCTGTCGCGGTTCGAAACTCTCAACCTTTTTACAACCACCAAATCCCCTATTTTAAAAGTCGTCCTTTTTTTGATCCTGCTACACCTTCGCTCGATATCCCTACGCTGCATCCTTTCGATCCTACGTCTAACACTACCCAACAACTCTGTGATGTCCTGTACCTCAACTTCTTCCCTCCATGGCCTAGCT
This sequence comes from Platerodrilus igneus, assembly GCA_036346225.1. Lineage (NCBI taxonomy): Eukaryota > Metazoa > Arthropoda > Insecta > Coleoptera > Lycidae > Platerodrilus > Platerodrilus igneus. Next base: position 9,524,919 of record JARFIW010000053.1, on the reverse strand, counting down.
GGTATAATCCTTCGAATCAATGTTACCGGACACGTTTTCGTAACTGAACTCGGTACACAATTCATGAAATTTTCTATCTGCGGCAGATATCTAACCCATCTATTATGGTGCTCTTGCGTCGCTAACCGTAGATATTTTATTACCTCCCGTATATATCGTTCGCATGGATTTGCTTTCGGATGCCGTATACTGCTAAATGACACCTTAATGTGCGCTCGATTTAACCCGTTCCTAAATCTTTGGTTGTTAAAATATGTTGCGTTGTCTACCAAAATCCTTTCCATTCTCCCTACCTGGCTTCCAAATTCTTTAATCGACTGCAAAGCATGCACTGTATTACTTCGCCTTGCTGGAAATAATTTAACAAATTTTGAAAAAACGTCCACCATTACTAATATGTGCCGATATCCCTGTTCACTCGTAATCAGGTTGCTTAAGTAATCAATAGCTACCAATTCCAACGGTCCGCTCACGTTCACACTCATCGGTACGTTCTGCAACACCACGTTCTTGTCTTTCCCTAAGATACAAATTTTACAACGATTAATCCTTTCTTTGACCACCGTGATATCGTTACGTGCATAAAACGCCTCCCTGAATACCAAAAATGTTTTTCTTATTCCTATATGTCCAAAATTTAAATGAATTTCATCTATAATTTCCACAGCCGCGTCTCTGGATACCACTACCAGCTCTGCATCACCTATCCTTTTTACCACAAACTGCCCTACGATGGTAAATCCACGGTACTACTCCACATTTTCGCTTGTTAATCTCTCGCGGATCGAGCTCACCTCACTGTGCCTCTGCGTCTCCATAAGCTTGGCGTTTGTCCACCGACCAACATCCCTGAACTCCTGCAAAGCAACTAAACAAGCCTTCACGTCTTTATTCGCTTCCACCTGCGGTCTGCTTAAAAAATCCGCCGTCATATTTTCTTTTCCTGGTTTGTGCTTGATTTCAAAATCGTATTCCTGTAATACTAACGCCCATCTGTACAACCTGCTGTTTAGAAACTCCTTTTTCTTCATAAATGTTACCACCGTGTTGTCGGATTCTATTAAAAATTTGTTACCTAGCAGATAAAAACGCAACTTTTTCACTGCATACACTATAGCCAACATTTCCTTCTCTGCCGTCGCATATCTGGTTTCGCAGTCTTTTAATACCCTCGAAATGAATACAATTGGTACCTCAACTCCCTCCTGTATCTGCACCAACTCAGCCCCTATCGCATATTTCGACGCATCTGTTCTTAAAATAAATTCGTCTTTGAAATTGGGATATTTTAATGACAACTCTTTATAAAACGCACTTTTTAAATCCTGGAACGCCTTTTCTCGATCAGCAGTCCATTTCCATCTTTGATTTTTTTTTCAATAAACTCACCAATGGCACACACAACTCGGAATATCGCGGTATAAACCGTTTATAATAATTTAGAACCCTAAAATCCTCGCAATCCTCTCACATTCTTTGGTTGAGCAATATTTTCAACTCGTCCAACCTTTTATTACAAATTTTCATCCCATGTTCACTGATTTCAAACCCTAAATACGTAACTTTGTTCTTAAACAACTCGCATTTCTCCACGTTCAACTTCAAACCCCCTTCGTCCAGCCTCTGGATCACCTTTTCTAAATGCTCCAGGTGTTCTTGCTCGTTCCTTGAAAAAATCAACAAATCATCCACATAGTGCGAACAGAAACATTCATACTCGTTAAACAGCTTCTGCATGGCCCTTACAAGTGCTGCTGAAGAACTACTTAACCCAAACGGAACTACAGAAAACATGTAAATCTCCCCTTCAATGCTAAACCCTGTAAACTTCTTACTGTCTTCATGCAACGGAATTAACCAAAATGAATTTTTTAAATCTAATTTACGGAAAACCTTCATCTCATACACTTTATACAACAAATTATCCAACCCTTGTGGTTGTTCATACTGCGGTTTCGTAATCGAATTCAACTTTCTCGCATCCAAACAAATCCTAATATCCCTTTTGTTGGGTTTCGGTACAATAACTACCGGGTTCACGTATGGAGTTTTCGCTGGTTCTATGATTCCTTCTCGTAACATCTTGTCAATCTCGGCTTTAACCCTATTTCTAATAGCAAACGGAATTGGATACACCTTTGTATTAAACCCGTTGTCTTCCGTGACTTCTAATTTATGCATATATCGCCTCGCAAATCTTGGCTCTTCATTAAATAACCCTATATACTTATTAAATAATTCTCCTAGCTTCGCCTTTATATCAATACTCACTTCTCCAATCTGTTCATCATTAATTAATCTCGCAAACATATTACATAATCGTACTTTAACCTGTCTATAATCACTTGTCCTATCCATTCCTAATCCTGACTTATCTATATTATTTCCATTCCTATTTTCCTCACTAACCGTAGACACCATCCATAACTTATCTTTATCAAATATTCGAATCGACCTATCCTTACCATCTATATTCAATCCAAAATCCTCTATAAAATCCATTCCTAATATGAAATCTAGCTGCAACCCCTTTGTAATTAAAAACTCTGCCTCTCCTGCCTTTTTATCCCCTACAAATATTGGTACACGGATGACCCTATAAATCGTAGTTAACTTTTTATTCATTGCCGACCATAAATTAACCCCATCAATCGCTTCTATTCTTCCTTTTAAAAAAAATCAGCATGTTTTACCACCACCTTCTCATCCACCAGCGACAACTGTGAACCACTATCAACTAAAGCAACATATAAACAATCCCTTAAACTAATATTAATAAACAAAAGGTTCTTTTTATTCAAATTATAATTATTTAACAATGAGTCTTTTAAACTATAAGCTACGTCGATCTTTAATCCTAAACATTCGTTCTTCCAAAAATTGGCGTTTTTTTTTTTCTCCTGAGGGTGCCTCGTGTATCTGCACCACTTCAATTTTATCCGTGTCCTGAGTCCTTGCGCTTGTTGTCATGTGGTGGACGTTAGCGTCCCTGTCCGTCCGGCTATATCCATGCTGTGTTCCGCCCCCCCCCCGTCGTCCGGCCGTCATCCGCGTTGTCGTCGTGCGGGTGCCTGTTTTGTCCTTGTACGTCGTTCCCCCGGTGTTCCCTATTGTAGTATGGTCTTCTGTTTCCGTCGTGTCCCCAGTGATTTCGGTGTCCGTGATTAGAATAGTCCTGTCGGTAGTTGGGTCGATGTTCGTGATTGAAATTGTCCTGTCTGTAGTTATGTCGCTGTTCGTGGTACGTATGTCGTCGGTTGTCATCCCTATAACCCCGGTTTTGATCCCAATAACTAGTCCTTGTTTTTGTCTCTAGTGCCGTTGCCAAGTCGAAGTTTGTCATGACGCCTAAAAATTCCCGTAGTGTTTTTACATTATGTACCACTTGTCCTGTGAGTAGTAATACCATGTCGTCCGCGCCCAATTTAAGTGTCAAGTGCTGTGTCTGTCCCTGCAATTGTACCCGTGTAATTTTAGTCTCATCTACGCGGTCTACGTTGTCTTGTAATTCCGTCCTTCGTTCGTCCTCTGTCCGCGACTGTTCGGTTTTGTCTGTTAGGTCCGTTTGTAGTTCCGTGTGTGTCTCTGTAATCTGGTCTGTTAACTCCGTTTGTTTTTCCGTGTGTGATGTCTTTACATCTGTCCGCGACTGTTCGGTTTTGTCTGTGACGTCCGTATGTAGTTCCGTGTGTGATTCTGCCGTGGTGTTCGTTACATCCGTTTTTCGTTCCGTGCATGCTGTCTTAATATCTGTCCGCCATTCGTCAAATAGGTTCATTAGTTCGGTGTGTGACTCGGTAATTTTATTCGTTAACTCAGTGTGTGATGTCTTAAGCTCCGTTTTAAGTTCCGTGTGTGAATTTTTAACATCATCTTTTAGACTCATCAGTATTCGTATAAGATCTAAGCTTCCAGCGGTTTCTGCCACCCTAACCTCCGGCGCCGTCGCCTGGTCCATGTCCCTGTCTAACACCTCCGGGTCTGTCTGCCTCACCTCCATCTCCTGGATGTCTCCCCCTGCGTCTAACTCTATGTCTTGCGTCCTACTTTCATCGTTTTGTGTCGTGATTTCTGCTTCAATTCCATATATCAGTCCCGATCTCGTAATCCGTTTCATTTCTGGGTCCGTCATCTCTGCAGCCTATTATTGAACTCCTTTGCCTGAAAATATGTAAACCACGGGCCCCACCTAATCTCAGGATCCCGTATCCTAGTACTTCTGTCTAATTTCAACTCGATCTAGCCTTTTTTTCCAGCCCCACGTTGGGCGCCACCTATTAAATCTCTTTTACTTACTTACTATGTATTCAGTCACTCTTTATTCTATAAAATTTTTATTTTATTTTGCCCCTTTTTGTCGCGCCTTTCTATTTGCAATGTGCACACCTAATGCACGCCCCGTACTTGCAACGTATGGTTGGTTCTTTAATTAACTATTTATTTCAATGCCTCGACTATTTAAGCTCTTAAATCTCAGGGTGTTCAAACTACTTATAGTGAGTTCTGTTATAAGTAGATGTGCAAAGTCCAACCAACGTGCACACTCTTTTGTTTTAGTACAAAATTTTTACTCTACTTTTATGTATGCCAAAATTATACTACGATCAACGTCGCTTTGTGCCAAATTAAATTACTACCAAAATTATATGACTATTTTTTTGACGTTTTAAGATATATCAGCACTCACCTGGTCTATACTCCGTTCTTGGCCGCTCTAACTGCTGGCTCAAAATCCTTGTCACCGTATGCGTCTTTACACTGATGTCCTACTGATTTAATTTTAGTACCGCTTCCAGGTGTCGTCCTTTAATTTTGTCTGCTCCCCAATACCTGAAATTATTAACCCTAATTTAGAATTTGGAAAAAACCGATTGTGTTACTTCCCCTGCGCTAATTCTTCTACTTGTAACTGCCGCTCTCCTAGTTCCGCTCCTTGTGTTCCCAATTAATCCGTCCGCCTTTTATTATCCAATCCAAATCTAATCGCCGTCTTGTACAAAATCACTCAATGCCCGTAATCAATAAATCCAAATCAATCGTCGTCCTTTTTTGTTAACCACTCGATGTCCTGCTACCTATTAATCTCTATCCAAATCTATCCCCAATATTCGTCCTGCTTTTTATTCCACTCTGATGCCTACTGCCGTTACCATATATCGTTTCAAATCTAATTCATTTATCGTTGCTTCGCCGTCGCACTATTGCAAATCTTTCCACTTCTTTTACGTCGCTATCACTTATTAATGTCTCGCTGCTACTCTTTTACCTTTCTTTAACCAATTAAAACCATTTCCAAAATCAAACACATTTATTAACTTTTAAATCTTTATACAAATTAGCGCAGTACTATTAAAACACGTCTTTATACTAAATAAATTCGAAATAATCTCCCGTTGTTTGCTTTCCAAGGCGACCATTTTAACTTTTCTCGCATACTACCCCATAACTAAATCGTCCAATACATCCTAACATTTCGTTTGTGTCGCACATACCATAGCTCATGTCCTTTCTACATTTTTATAAATCACATTAAATTCTATCATTGGTCCAAAATAATTACAGTTCATCAATCACATTTGATGTTGTTATAACTAATAATTTAGAATTTACAAACATTGTCCAAAAGTTGATTCTATTTAAAATGCAAAACCAAAATAAATCACACTTGAACCTGGATGCGTGGTTGATAGTAAACATTCATAGACGCATCCGGTTTTTGGACGGCAAATGTACTTTCAAAGGCCTTTAAAATTCAAACTCGGCATAAACCCTTGAGCACTGTACATCTTACTACGTCATTTAGTCATTTTAATATTACCTTTTGGCACTTAATTTCGACTACCATTTTGAATGGTATTTTAGTATATGAAAAATATGGCAAACATACATTTTTAAGTTTATGTGATCAAATATGTGTATAATTTTGCTTGGCATATACTACCTTGTACTAAACAACCCTTAGAACTCTTGGTAGCTCCCTTATACATAACAATATATATATATATATATATATATATATGTTGCTGTGTTAAAGCCTCACGTTGGAGCGCCGCCAATTAAGCCCTCGCGTTGGAGGGGTGCCGTTGATTTTGCTGTGTTGAGGCCTCGCCTCGCGTTGGAGCGCCGCTAATCTTGCTGTGATAAAGCCTCGTAATGGAGCGCTGCTAATTTTGTTGTGATAAGGCCTCGCGTTGAACGTCACAAATTTACTCTGTTAAGGCCTCGCGTTGGAGTAGGCGTTAAAAGAGTTGCGTTACCCTCTTCCTTGGAGTTGGTGCTAAATGAATACAGAACAGTTTCTTTCAAACATAAATTATTCCTAACGAGTACCTATTTACTTAATTATTAAAATATTTCTGACCTAATCTTTACAGAACTCAAATCGTTTCTCTCGTAGATAATTTACCTGTTTTTTAGTCACAGGCTTGTAAAGATAATTGGCCAAAAATCCTTGACAGATAGCCTATTTAAAGATCAAAATGTTTCAAACTCTGACCTCTGTCCTCAAAACTTTCACGGTTAGTAAGGATTACTCACCTACGTGATGTAGTATTTCCAGGAATTCCACAGTTTTAATGGTGTAATTAGTATCAAACCGCCGCGGTCGAATGATTTACAAGCATAGTAAGGCGTTGTCGATCCTTGTCTGATTTGCGGAGTTAATTCTGCGTCACATAATAACCCATAGTAATGCAAAAGCTATAAAATCGATTTTATTGCCTTTTTAATGATAACGCGAGTTCTTTGAATATATATTTATTTATTATTTAGGTATTTAAGTAGTTTTTAATAAAGATAACGCATTTTCTTTATTATTCACGAATGTTCTGGATTAATATTTATTTATAAACTTCTAAAGTGTAAAAATGAGTTGTAATCTTTAAAATATAAATCCATTCATTCTTATTTATTATAAAAATATACCTTCGGTGCATAAAATATTCGTTTGATTTGCCTTAGAGACAAATGTTTTGTTACAGTTATTAAGATGCAAATCTTTTTGCATTTGCAAGCAATTGAAGCTTTAATTACTAAAATCTGTAACTTCATTAGTTTACCAATCAACCATAAAAAAGTAAACGCGTACTTTAATAATTATCCCGTGGGTGTATATTTTAAGAATTAAATAAAGGGTTTTTCTCGAATTTTCGTGATTAATAAAGGTAAAATACTAAGAAATGTTTTTAAAAGCCATTAAATAGTTGAATCGTCAATTTTAAGAGCGCAACCATTAAACATGTAATAAAATCGTAAGAATTATTTTTATAGCTTTCCAGGTTATTGTAAAATAGCATGCGATGCGGTGATCAACTCCGTACGTTAGAAGAGGATAAACGGCACGCTTTACTATGAACATAAATTAAATCGGTTACGGTGGTTTGACACTTATTAGACCGTACATTTATATTTCCAATGCTCCACCAGAAGGTACTACATTGGCCACACACACACACTTATTAGACCACACAACGCGCCATTCTTGTTAATGTTACATCACCCAGGTGAGAAATTCTTCTAATTAATTCTGGAATCGTATGGAAAAAAAGATGACGTATTTAAAATTCTTATGTATAGGCCGGAACTCTATTAGAGGGATTCGCGATTCGTCACCAAGCAATATGTAAGAATTCATTTTCAATTTATGAGATCCGCCATTTTACTTAAGTAAAGTTATTCATCAAGTAGCGACATGCATATATGGAACATAGTTTTTTTTTAAATACTTAGCTTACAAAATTGTTCATATCATTTCAAATCTCCATTTAGAACATTAGTTGACAAAAGTGATCTTTTATTTTTAATGAATAAGCTTTAAAGTAACTTTTGTATCGAAGAATGTTCAATCTTCATTTCATTTTACAAAACAAATGATATTTCATCAAAAAGCATGCAACTTTGCATGTCATTTCGCTGCAAATAAAATATTTACTCAACGTTACATATTACTTAGCCACAAATTGCGAATTAATCTTGAATAAATAATTTTAATCAAGTACCTGTGTTATACACAAAAGCATCTAACTGCGTTACATTCACCACAGTTTTCACAAAATTCGAATCTTAATCACATATGTGATGTAATATTTCCGGGAATAGCGCGCTTTATGGTCTTAATAGTGTCAAATGGCGTGGTTTTTGTATGCAGTAAAACGTACCATTTATCCTTTTCTACTAAACGAAGTTACTGGTCACATTGCATTCTACCTTATTAAGACGCGAAAACTATAAAATAATTCTTATCGATTTTATTGCATTTTTAATAGTCGCGCGAGTTCTTTGAGTGCGATTTTATTTATTAGTTAACTATCTAAGTATTTCTTAGTAAAGAATGACGTATTTTTCTTTATAAATCGGGAAACTTTAAGAAAAATTCTTTATTTAAAACTTAAAATGAAGTTAAATGGTATATAAACGCACACGGAAAAATATTTAAAGTACGCGTTTGTTTTCTTTATGGTTGGTTTGTATACTAATAAAGTACAGACTTCAGTATAATTACATAATTAATTAAAACTTCAATTGTTTTGCATCCTTTAACAGCAGTAAATATTCTCAAAATCTACACACGGCAATATGGTAATAAAATAAAGTTCGTTTTATTAAGTATAAAATAATTATTTGTGCCAGGTATTTCACACGGTTTAAAAAGATTAATTTAAAATTGGAGCTTAATCTTTTCACATTCTGTAATAAATGTAACACACGGGAAGTGTGTTTTGCCTTACATTTTAATGGCTTTGTATTTTTATCTTCAAATAAAACTTAGTTTAAAGTAATCATTTATACACACGGATATAAATTAATTAAAAAAATTGGGCCTCCAAGTTTACGCTGGTTTCAAATTTTGCAATAAATATCGAGAACATGGGATTTGATTACATAAAAAATACGCTTATTTTTATACAAGGTGGGACAATGAATATTCGGAAATTTCATTTTTTCCGGTTTCCTTCTATTTGGTTGGGTTTTATGTATAAAATTTTGGTTTTCATGACCTCTCGTGACCTCTTTATCACATCTATATATATATATATATATATATATATATATATATATATATATTTATTTGGTTTAAGTGGATTAAAAATCTCTCGTATTGTGATAAAAAAAAAGGTTAAATCGCTGATACAATTTTCCTATTTACAGAGCAGTGGGAAGTTGCTAGTCTTTGTTTCCCACCAAAAGGAATTTTTCAAGTTGCTCAAAATTTCAGCTGGATGCTGTAAAACCACCACCTCTGCATCCCTAACCAAGGTATTCAATAAGTTGGAAAATTATACTTTCAGGCTACAAATATTGCTTCTCGTTTTTGCTGTATTAGCCACAACTGCAATAGTTCTGCTCCAAGATGGGATACCTATAGGCATTTGGAATCTAGATGGACACAAAGTATTATACAAGTTAATGAACTCAGCTCAGTCAATTATTTTACCAATAATGGCATGTACACTTGCAAGTTACGATAGCCTATTTTTGGGATGCTCTATAAAAATTATTGTTCAGTCCAAAATATTGTGTCACAGCATGAAAACGGTTAATTTGGAAGATGTATTTGATGATACAACACAGGAGTACTATTATCGCACCCTGAAAGAACACGTAAAATACCATACGTATATTTTGAAGTAAGTATTGTATAAAACAGTTGCACATTATATTTATAATAATATAGGTTTGTAAAAGCTTTGCAAGACACATACTCTTCAATCTTATTGGTTGAAGTTCTTAGTGCTTCCCCTATTATTTGTTCGAGTATGTATGCTGCTTTTCAAAGGTAAGCTTTATTCGTCCAAACATTTTACAAAATTCTGTTCTTGTAGTTCAAGTATCGAAATGTTTTTGCATTGCGGACTTGAATACGTTACCATAATTTTACAGTTGGCTTTTTACTGTATTCCAGCAGACTACGTTACACAAGAGGTATTTAGCTAATAGCCACGTGTAGCAGTAACTGGTGCTTCTGAAACAGCTAGGACCGGTTGGTTGTTACGTTCCGTTTTGTATTTGTAAATCTACTGCTTCCTTAATTTAAAAATCATTTCTATTTCCGCTTATTTAAATATACGAGTTTGTTACACTTTTACTATTTCAAGGTAGCTCAGTTAGGCAACCAACATTACCCGTTCTTTATTTAATTCAAAGTCTACATGTTTATATACTTTCAGCTTCCTTATCTAAGACATGTTTTTGATATTTTTTTTTTTGATAGTTATCCGAACCCGGTGAAGTGGAAAGCTTTTATAGCCAAAATGTGGAACTCTCCTAGCGGCATACCTAATAAAACCACTCCCCCTGACGGGTGCGTCTGTCAAACGGCTACGCCACACTGCAGCGTAAAAAGCTTATTGTGTTGACCATGGTTATGCATCATGCTCAGTCTGCAAAACCTGCACCCCGAATTATAGCGTACATGTCCCTCGATGAAAGGGTATCTACTTCCTTCGGGTCTAACTTTGGTCGTCCGAATAGGCGCTGTCTCGTTCTACCCAACGCCTCGCATCTGCATAGTACATGCATTGCAGTCTCCGGTTCCTCTATAAGCAATGTCTGCATTTAAGGTTTCCGTTATATTTGTGCATTCTCTGGGGCTGAACCTTGACACAAGTATGTCCTGTCAGGAATCCCACAGTGATTCGCAGCTGTTTCCTACTTAAACAAAGCAATTCCTGGGTTGTTTTTGCTAGGCTCCTTTACCAGCGTCTTGCAATGTGGTAGTCTTGGTCTGTTCTGCCAGTCTCTTAGGTGTTGGTTGCACATTCATTCGCTAATATAGCTACGGATGGCAGCTTTTGTGACTCTCAAGGCAGGTTCGGGACCGATCAATGGCCCTTGCGCCCCTTGTCTTACAAGTTCGTCTGCAATTTTATTTCCCTTGAATCTTTGATGGCCTGACACCCACTGTAATGTAACAGTGTTCTGTTGTGCCGGTCCATGAAGTGTCTCAATACATTCCCATACCAGTCTTGATGACACTTTGTGACGTATTAGAGCCTCAAATGCCGCCTGGCTGTCGGACACAATATAGATATGTCTTTTAATAAAAGCACCTTTTAAACTTTCCCGCACAGTTTGCAGTATAGCGTTTATTTCTGTTCAAAAAACGGTAACGTTTGCATTTAGGGGAACGTTTAAACGTATCTCCAGTATCTCCCTAAAGAGCCCATATCCGGACCCAGTCTCGCCCTTAGAGCCATTCGTGTACCAGACCATGCTGCCCGGTAGTAATCTACCCTTCATTTTTTCCCACTCCACATCCTGGATAACAGTCTTGAAGAATATATCTGGCGGATGATGGGGAGTCTTTTGGTCCGAATGCATCTCAAACAGATGCCCCCAATCTCTCCCAAGCAATCTCATATGCTCCCTTCAATAATCCTAGACTGAATGTCCTTCAGTCTGTACAGTCCAAGCCTAGCCACCACCACACTGCCAAGTGTAGCTGGAAAAGGGCAAGAAGAGTCTCCGTAGCAGCAGTGGGCTTGGAACACATCGCTCCTGTAATACTTAGACAGGCCAGTCTCTGGATCCTACCCAACTTTATTTTGATGTTTGATCGTTTAACCTTGGGCCACCATACCAAGCCTGCATGTTATTGCTGGTCTGACCACCCTAGTGTACAACCAGTATACCATGTTTGGTCTTTGCCACAAGTGCTAAATAAGTTTCCGTCTTGCGTACGATTTCATCGATCTGCAGGTTCCATGTAAGTTTGGAGTCCAGAGTGACTCCCAAGTACATCACTTAGCCTGACAGGCCGAGACAGGAAGAGTGGTGTAATGCCCGCAAACTTTTTTCTTCAGGTAAAAGGTACTAAAGTGGACTTTTGAGGGTTGACTCTAAGGCCATCCTCTGTTGTCCACCTCTTTACTATTTTCAGGGCTTCCTGCATTCGGTCGCTGATAATATTATTGTATTTACCCTCCACTAAGACAGCCTAAACATCAGCATATTTTAGCCGGGTAAACCCTTCTCTGCTCAGCTTCCACAACAGTCCGTCTATGACTAGATTCTACAACAGGGGGGACAAGACTCCCCTTGCGGACATCCTCTTGCCACCCGGACCGCCATGGTATCCCCAAGAAGTTCTGTGACTGCCACACTTCCACTTAACATGCAGCCCATGCACCTGCGGCAAGTTTCCTCCATCCCAACTGATCTGGTGACCGTAGGATGCCTGGCGCGGCACCTACACTCCCTGACTCCACAAACCCTAGCCATCCAAATCAACAAATCTCTGCTGGACTTCCCCCAACAACGCTAGCTCTCCCAAAATCCCCTATACAAAACCGTAGCGCCTTAACCAAACCTATCAGCTGATTCGTAACGACACCGATATCATCTGCGGCGTGCCGAATCACCTTCCTGTCATCCACGACTATCGTGGCGAAGGTCGACGGCACCTTACCGCAGATAGTCGCATGCGTCTTCCTCGCCTTGAACTTTGAGCTCCAGCTAATCGAGGTCGCTAGCAGCAACGTCATCGTTGCTGCTAGTCGACGTCTTACGGTGTGCTTTCGAAGTTGAGGGCAATTCTGGTACCGCAACCACCGCATGGGGCTCCTACTCCCCCGACACGACCGCCGCAGACGCAGGCGCCCTCTCCGACCTGACAACCACCTCATCCTGAGACTTTAAAATCACGTTTTGCAAGACAACCTTCAACTTCTGTTCCCCTAGAGCGTCCCTAGCCTCCAATCGATCACCCCTCTCCCTCTTTGGCAACGCCTCCTCGTCTCGGTGGACCACCATGCTGACAAAACAAACAACAAAAGAACAACAGAAACAAACAAAAACCCAGATCAAAAACCACATGACCGTTTCGACGCTAAAAAACTCAAAGATAGAACCTCTAAACGTCACGAACAGCAGCGACGACAAAAATAAAAACGCTGGTTCAATAAAAAATACCTTGATTAAAAATAAACCGTAAACAACCCTGTATTTATTTATTTGAATTTCAAACCGCCAAAACAAATTTTTTAATTTAAACAAGCAAACCTCTTCTAAAATCAAGCATAAAAACTAGACTCTGGTTGGTTCGTTCAAATTAAAAATATTCAAACGAAGAATAAAAACACGCGATATTTGAATGCCGTACCGGTAACGCCCGTATCACTTATTTACTTAGTGTCTGGCACGAACTTGACGTGTTACAACACTAATTACACCAAAAACACAACTTTATGAAAGTTTAAGTGCGTGTGCTTCAATATGGAATATTTTTATTTGAATTATATCAAAATTTACGATTTTTAAGTTATTTATTTAATTTAAAAGAACCTAGGTTTTAGTTTTTAGGTTATTTTATTATACGCGCACAAAAAAAATTTTTACAAACTTATTTGATGGTTATACAGGGCTTTTACTCGATTAACACGATTTTTGCTATAAATTTATAAAAGCGCATTATAAATTATTTTTGGAATTATTTTCGAGTCCTAGTTTATTACGTTCTTTATTTATTAAGCCGAAATTTAATTCAGTTAGGTTTAAACGCGGATTTTAGATTAAAATTCAAAGTAAAACGAGATTTATTTATTATTTCTTCGATTAAACTTTTGTTTTTTAATTTTATTTCAGTGCCCCGTGTTTTAAAAATTAATGCCGCACAATAATAAAATAAAAAATCAAAGCTTCAAATATAAAAGTAAAACAAAAACCCTATATAAAAACTCACATGTAGCTGATATCCGGGAGCTCCGTAAAACACGTCCGCTCACTTCAACTACTAACTAGAAAGTTCTAGCGCTAATCAGCGTTATTTCTTCTAGGTTAAATAATATAAACTCAATTGGGCAGTTACAAAATCTTAAGATAAAAAACGCACATTTTGCTGGGGGGTATTGTATTCCGCTTCATATGTGTAAATTTACTGCCTCCTTAATCTAAAAACGTTTCGATTTCTACTTATTAGAATATGTGAGTACGTTATACCTTTATCATTTAAAGTTAACTCAATTAGGCAACCAACGATACTCGTCCTTCATTTAATTCAAAGTCCACATGTTTATATTTTTCGTGGTTCCTTTTCTAGGCATGTTTTTGATATTTTGATAACTAAGAACTTCTTGAATGTTGCTGGTTAATCGTAATTAGGTAAAGCAACTGTTTGTCTTTGGAAGACAGAAATATGCACAAACAAATGTCTATTCCGTAGGAAATTCGGTGAATGCTTCTTCAGAAAACAATTATATAAATACACCGATTGAATGAGTTCGCTATATTTCTAGAGCTAGCGCATTGTTTGTTCTAGGCTAAATAATATAAATCCAATCGAGCAAAACCCTTATAATGAAAACTGTGCATTCTTTTCGTACGTGACTGGTAGCTAATTGAAGGCCGACGTTCCTTTAATAGAAATTTTAACATCTTCAGCCAGGTTTATAATCAATATTCTTCCAATTTTACGCTCCATTTTCTTGGGTTCTTTGAACTCATGATTGTTTGGCTGTAACAAAATGTCTTGCTTTGTCTAACTGTCGTATATAAACCCTATGTAGCACCTTCGGGTGGAGCATTGAGAACGTGGTCACAAGAGTAGCGGCTCTTAGATTATATTGACGGTTTATATGTAGAATAAATTGTACCCATTGTAATTACCCATACCCTTCACAGCCTGTAAGATTAGCCATATGCTCAATATTTCTCTTTATTTGATATCGATCCGAAAAGAATATCAACATGTGGACTTTCAATTAAATACTTGACGGGTAACGCTGGTTGCTTAATTGAGCAGACTTGAAATGATAAAGGTATAGCGAACCCGTACATTCAATAAGTGAAAATTGAAATGGATTGATGAACTTGTACATAGAATAAGTTTAGTATTTAATTTAGTTGTACGCTAATAGATTAGGACTTTTTGAAACTAACTTAAATTTAGTACCTAAGCTAAATAACAAATAACAAGAGGACAAACACAGATGTATTAATAACTCGAGGCTTAACTAACCCACACTGCAACTAATCTTAACGTAGCCTTTTGGGAAAACACCCTGGCAATATCACTGACGACACCACCACACCTGGGACTGTACGTGGTTCCCCTGGTTTCCGGCTGCCGATGGCCAGAATACGTGCAGAAATGCGGACTTTTCGGTTTCTGATATCCGGCTGCCGACGGTCGAGAACAAGAGGAGGAGCAGTCCCGTGACACCACTACATATAGACAAACACATACACACAATTCCGTACTAGCGCGCGCAGACACACACACACACACAAACCAGGATGATTTCAAACACCTCAACAACAATAAATTTTCATTTTAACTTTCAACAACGGGTTGGTCAGAGAACGGGTGAGGTCTGCTTTAATTTTTGAGGTAACAGACCAATAACAAATAAAGTTCATTTAAAAAACACTTTCTGGCGTTGAAGCCAAGATTGCCCTAGGTTAGTTACTACCAGGAAGGCTTCCATTTGTTGAAGAAACTCTGCTGGTTCTTCCAGAAGGGTGCCGGAAAATACAGGTTTCTTAGTTTCGGTGGTTCCTGTCGTGACATTGAAGAGGTCTTCCTTTAAGGTCTTGATTGTGACCAGTTTGATGATTTGTTGTGTGTGTTGAGCGCCACTGGGCTGTTGCAGTTTCAGAACTGTTTGTGGTTGTGTGTCTTCCTGGACTGGAGGCGGTTGATTGGTGTCCAGCTGGATGCTCGTGGCTATTTGACTTACGTCTCGGGTATGTAGTTTGGTCCTTATAAGCGCGCCGCTTGCAATAGCTTCGGTGTAGACGACTTAATTATCTTAGGACGTCAATTGTTGCCGTTCAAGTGGGCGGCGTTTGAATTCTTAGGCAGTGTGTGTGAGTTTTGGCTCTATTATGGATTAATATGTATACAGGTTAAATCAGTCAAAGTTCATAGAAATACATATATACAAGTTAAATAGTTATAAATTGAACATATATACAGGTTAAGACAGTTCGTAAGTCTTCGGCAATCTTCGGAAAACTTTGGAAGGCGTCGTGGATTACCACAGGGGCCGATTATAGGAGCTGTCGGAGTGTGGTGCAGCATACCATTCGTTGCGGCGTAAACAGGCTATGAAATGAAAACTGCTGGTTGAGGTGAAGATGTCGAAGGCGACGGCGGCGGCGTGTTGCAGCGCACTACTCGTGGAGACGTAGACGGTAGCAGGCTATGGGTTAACCACTACTTAGCAAAGGTTTGGAGGTGGAGGCGTCGGCGTCGTGATGCAGGACATTACTCGTCGAGGAGTCGGCGTAAGCGGGCTATAGTACAGTGCCGCTAGTGCTGAGAAGGTGGCAGGCTATGGGTCAGCACTGCTTAGTTAGTTCCTCGGGCTATGATGCTCCACGTCAATTGATCCCTTGTTGAACTCGAAATTATATTTATACTCTTTTTCGTCCTATGCTGTCTATGTAGAAAAGGTTAATTTTGACCAATGGAAACGCAGGGTTTAGAACAGTTTGTTTCGTAGTTGAAAATTCCCGGTGTCCTTGGGTTTGTTCTATTTCCCGCACGTGTATTTTGACATTACCTAGAGGCTTAACAGTTATTATCTCGTTTTAGTTTTTACTGTTGGTTTTCCTCCTCGTTCCTTTTCTTACTTTTTGGATTTCGCGAGAAACCAATTTCTTTTCTTGAGGTTGAGAACGTTACTATTTCTTTACTTTTGCAGTGTTAGGCCATTCCATCTTTGTCCTCGGTGATTGTTACCCAATATCTTTCCTTTTCCTATGTCCATTTACACTACTTGACCTGGTCCGGTGTACTGGTCCTTCAAGCCGGATAAAACTTGGATTTTGTTTTTCTTTAGGGTTTTTAAAGCAAATTTTCTTTTGGTTCATCCTATTAGTTTATATCTATTTAAAAGAAAAACTCGATTAATCAGAAAATGTACTATGTAGAAATTGTACGTAACAAAGTATAAAAGGACGAAGGAGTGAAATTGAAATTCCCTGACGTCAATTAATCATGCATAACCGTGACATAAAAAAGTTGCATAAGTAACCGCCGCAAGTAAAGTAGAAGGTTACCTGGTTTTGCCTAAAGACAAAGCAGTCTCCTGTTTCTTAGGGTCAAGTCATGGACTAGCGGTCCAGATTTGGCACAACGCAGCACGTACTTTTTAGATCGAGGAACGTACAGACATAGAAAAGGGAGTCACTTCGCCGAACTTAACTACACATATTCGTCCTCGTCAAAGGTTGATAATAAAATCCCCTCCTTTTAAAGGCCTAGTTCTTACCAATTATAGTCTATTCATTTTTTCATGCTCCCAAGGCCAAAACAGCTGCATTCTTATAGCCTGGAAACGCAACGTATGCGGTTCGCATACCACAACACATAGGTTAACGTCCTAAAGAACGTGAGATGTTAATGTTCGTGGGACTTACACGTAAAAGCTTAAATTTAGAATGAGAAAGGCAAACTTTTCCATACTGGGTAAATCCCCTAAAATTAAACACGAAACCTTATAAAAAAAGGCGCAACACGCCATATAGTAAGTTCTAATAAAGGTATAAGTAACTACTTCCTTGAATTTTTCCCTGGGCTTAACTGAAACATGTTGCAGGTGAAATGAGCATAAATATAATTAAATTTTGATTTGTCCTGAAAGGGTGGGAACCCCATAACAATATAAGGGTGCGTCGGCTAACTGTAGCGATATGGGAGTGGGTTCTTAAGAAAGAATTATTAAAGAAAATAAAAATTCGAAACAAAATGAATAAAATACAAAACACTACGTTACGTTAACATTTACTCTGAAAGGTCTTTCTCTGTCAAATCGTGGGGCGCCAAACCGTCTGTCACAGAAATGCCTTTTGAGTATTATATATGCATGGAACACGATTAACCCGCATAAATATCTCTTGTTTTGGTCATAATTAAAGAAACTTCCCAATGAAACTTCCTACTGGGGTAGCTGGGTATCCTTTACAATTAGCTGACTCCACCTAGTTCCTAAATAAATTGAAATAATAATCAATCTAAACGTAAGCTTTATTAACATAAAGTAGTTTCAGTACACGTACAAATATACTTTCCTAAAAACAAATTGTTAACATCAAATCTCCCCAGGAATTGCTAATATAACTCCTAAAGGAAAAAAACCAAATTAAACCGTATCACTAAACAAAGCCTAAAGAAAACATTAAATTAATGTAATGATAATATTTCTTCCAACTTTCCCGTATCCCATATGAATCGTGTAACATTATAAATCCCAACTTGGTTGGAAATGCGTTTAATAACACATAGAAAGCAACCTTCCCGTTCTATTCTTTCATTGTCTAAATTTGTATACCTCAACTAACCTTAATTTTACCAATCTGGTATTTAAAATCACTCTACGCTCTTTCCGCCTCTAATTAGTTCAACCAAATAATTGATTAATTTCCTATTTTATAAATATCAATCCATTTAAGTTCAAACTCACATATACATAAAATAAACAGCCAAAGCTCATTGTACTCACAGTTTTTAAAACTTTCTGGTTGTCCAGAGACCTGCAGTGTTTCAATGTATAAATATTTCCATTTTTTAGCCTTGAAACTCAAAATTTCAACTTAATGCGGGATAACTATTCCAGTTCCAATCCTTCTAAACGGTCACAACGACAATAATTCCACACCCACAGGTGCATTAAAAATACCTCGACCATGCAAGCGTAGGTTCAAAATTTTCTTGAAGCTGCATTCAACTTTCTACAATTTGCTCTCCTCGTCCACCCCCACCTCACAAGATCATATGTTCTCGTATCCCTACATATTCGATGTTTTCATATTACCAATTCACGATTAATTGATTTCATTCCCGTGTCATACAACAAATCTAATTCTTTCCATTGTAAATCATATCAATTACAGTCAGCGCCTGGTTAATACTAATACAATATATCGAGTTTAATCTATGCTTAATACACGAATAACGTTGAACTTTATTATCAGAGTTATTTTTATAAAACATGTTCAATTAAGAATAAATATTTGTCCATTCACATTTAAAAAGTTTTCTTTTCACCTGTAATTTATTTCTAGCGTAACGCAAAGCGTCACAAACATTCTTAGACCTCTTTAAACCTCACAAAGAGAGGTCATTTGCCAGTTACAAAAGTAAATAACTAATAAAAAATATAAATATTGTTTATAAACGCGAAAAAATTAATCAAACTGTTTTTCAGGCAGGAAAAATAGGTTTTGCTATATACGACTCAGACTGGTATTGCAAGTACATTGGAAAACTTCGTAGACCAATATCCTTCATAATTCAGAAATCCAACAAAGAAGTGTATTTCACAGCATGTGGGCTGTTTGAAATCAATGCGAGACGTTTAATGTCGGTAAGTGTAACTAAAAATTTTATTTATAAGCCTTTGCAGCCTTAACTTTTTATTTTTACAAGAAAAATCAGTTTTTACTGTATACTTGTTATAGTCAGACTTCAGTTGATAGTTTCTATCTATTTTAAAAAATATTACAAATTGGAAGGCGTTATCTGTCACTCGAATCCTGTACAGATGGTACGATACAGCAGTAACATAAACATACATAAACAACAGTCATATCAAGACAAGTAGTATACCAACTTAGGTTAAGCATAGTCTTAGGGGGTTTAGCTTAGGAAAACACACCCTTACCACGGGGAAATGGGTTTCCGGCTGCCGATGGCCAAACCCCGTGGTAAGACAAAAACACACAAACTGTCTTTCGGGGCTCCGATTTCCGGCTGCCGATGGTCGGTGCCCAGGAACACAGAACACAAACAAATAAACACAACACATCAATCACACAAAACACACAAGTACGCGCGCAACCAGAGGTGGGAACCTTCCTTGTTTTCCGGCTGCCGATGGCCAGGGAGGGAGAACACTTCGGAACAAGTGGGATGGTCTGATTTCCGGCTGTCGATGGTCAGACACCCACAACAAAACACAAGAACACAACGCAAATTGGACAAATACAAAAACAAGAAACAAACACACACACATACAAAACACAACACAGCCAGAAACGGGAGAACCCTACGGTATCCGGCTGCCTATGGCCGAGGGGGAAAACGTCACTGGAACACACGTGAGAAGATCTGATTTCCGGCTGCCGATGGTCAAATCACTCATGAACACACAAAACACACACACACACAAACGCGATCAACAAACATACACACAACACAAAACAAGTTTAGGTGAAGGGTGGCTTTTAAGTAGACTAAGTTAGGTTAAGAAATGTAAGGCATCAAACGCCAGAATAATTATTATGTTAGATATAGTCAATTAGGCAAGTAGGGCTTGTATTAGGTTTACAAGATTACAAACTATAAGTAGGGTAATAAATGAAAAAAAAAGATACAGCAGTTATCCGCAAAATCGGTATTTTTTCAAGGTTATGTATAGGTACATTACCTTTTACTACATGCAAAAAAATAACACTTTGTTTGTAATTCCCTAATACGACATAGTTTAACAACATATCTAGATCTGATGCCTATTACGTCACAATTTGCATATTTAAATTCTTTCACCTTAGGTAATAATGGTATAGATGAGATTCTATACCCCTGCAAAATCAGCGTAACTAGAAAAACTTTAAATAACAATTTCCAGGCTTGTAAAATATGCCGTAATTTTTAGTACCATGCAAATACTTTAATATACACTTCACACTTAAGCAAGCTGCACTTGGATTATCCCCACGCATTATAAATCAGATTTCGTCGTCTCAGCAATGTTTAAAGGAAACATCTTTATTATTATGTCATTTTGTGGTATAGACAATTCACACTGTCGTGAAACGAACATGTTGTTTTCCCGACAAATCAGAACGTGCTACAGTTAGAAAGAAGAAGCCGCTACGGTTCATTCTGAATGTAACTACCTTACCTTGAAATACTGATGCGAATGCTTGATAAAATAATGTAGCTGGAGTATTTGCCTATCGTTCCTACCGAAGTCCATTTATCGTAATTTATCCTTGTCTTGTTCCGTTTAATGTTGTAGCAAATTCGGCCAACGAATCTGGTCTAGAAAAGGATTGAGCAGCACCCACGCTTTGTAATACGTAGACGAACAATAATCATTAGTCATCGAGCTTGCTAAAATGCAGTAGTCTAAAGAGAAGTAGAGATAATTAATTTGAATTCAATTCGTAAAGCGTTTGTAATTTCTGTGAAACCTATTACGCCCTATTTACGGGAAAGCGATCAACTAAAACATTTTTCAGTAACAATAACAGTATTAACAAACATGAATCGTAAATTCTACTTTGCATTCCTTCAAATTCTATAAATTTTACAAGTCAACTATTCCAACACCGTGGAGATTGTCTTAGTCCGTACGAACTCGGCAACTACCATCATCAAAGCCCTCCGACCGTGACATATATACTTCCTCCTAAGGTGTATCATATGGTGTTATGCTTTTTTTGGCTTCACGAGCTTTTTTCAATAATTAAGCAATGTAAAGGAAGAGTTTTACTGTTGGTGTGAATGAGCGCCAAGATCATGCAGATTACCTTGTGCTACCATACAGAACAGACCAATTGACGAGTCAGTGCGCATAAAGCATTGCCATCCTTTACCTTCTTTATCACAAAATATCCTAGGTGATCCCTCTTTTAATGTTATAGGTGATCAACAAACTTTGCTGCAATTGGCTGAATAAAAGCCGTTGCAACCCATCAGACCCGGATAAACAATACGCGAAAATATAAAGATCTAGTAGTTTGGTACTACTTTAACTAACTACTTAAATGGTAAATGGAAAGCCGTTTCATTGTAGATTTATTTTTATTCTCTTTGTATTTGAACTTTGTAACATTACTACGCCGTCTGTACAACGACACTACGAATTGCCTGTCAAATTGGCAAATAATAACTAAGAGCCCTTCTAGGTCTCATGTTTGCTACTATTGACAGTGTTGTCCTAATACAGTGTCTATTTGTTTTAGGTGCTTAAGATATCATGGTCGATCACCACTCTAATGAGAGTGCATAATAATAATTATAATCAATTCCCCGAGTAGGCTTGGGAACTCAAAACCGGATTTACGTAGTAATAAAAACTCATTCAAAAAAGTTCCGAGGATAATTACAAAAACCGTTTTCGACTGAATTGCAATGTATAATACCCCTAGACGCTAAAACGATTTTACACAACTTGCGTAATAACTTTAAATTAATGATTAGAAATCCCCTGTGTTGATTATTAGAATAAAATCATTGTAAAACCAAATAAGGTGTAACAATATAAGTTAAGAAAAACGCTCAGATGAATAGCTGACACTACTACGCCCTCTGTACAATGACGCCACAATTACTTGTCAATTTGGCAAATAATAACTAAAAATCTTCATATCACACCACTCTAGGTCTCAAGTTTGCTTCTATTGACAGTGTTGTTCTAATACAGTGTCTATTTGTTTTAGGTTCTTAAGATATCATGGTCGATCACTTCTCTAATGGGAGCGCTTAATAAGAACCACTGAATGTATATAGCATTACGACTACACCTGGTTAAACTCTGTATATTAGAAAACCAAATGTACTTTAGCGAAAATAAATAGATGAATCATTACTTTCTCAAACATATGTGGGCCGGCTCCTAGAAATGAATACATACACTGTACTTTATGGCCCTGTAGGCTGTATTTTCCTTCTAGTACCATAGTTGCCTTCCAGGAATAGTTTTCGAAAGTCATTTTAAACAGTCTAAACCCTAGCCATTTACCTGTATACCTAAATTATCAAAGGGTGTGCAATGGCAAACGATGTTTGCTTCAAACCATCGATATCAGTAACACTTGCGCGTTATTTAAAGATACATGTGTCAATAAAAAATTTCAAATAATTCAGGTGCTTTAATACGCAAATGCCCATAAAATTGTGTAAAAGTTTGGGTAATTTACAGTTAATAAAGGGGTTATTTCAATAAATTGTTTAATCAGGACAAGCAAATAAACCAAAAAGTAGCTAGTACATTTTTATATAAACAGCAATGATGATAGAGAGTTTAAACCAGTCTTATTCAATTAGAAAGATCACCAAAACAATATTTGTATCATTTACATGGAGTTCAAACTACAACAACCATAAAATCATAAAAGTCTTTAAATTTAATGTGATCGTTCGCACGAACTGATGACATTGAACTTGACCCTAAGAAAGTTTTAGACGTATAACGTGTGAGAACGGAATTCGGACTTTTTAGAAGCGTGGAAGATTAATAGGACTAGGTTCGAACGAAATTAGTACAGAGAGATGATCATGACAGAACAAAATTATGCGTCATTGGTTCCGCATGGGTACGTAGGCCGTTTGTCCCTCGATGAGGTGACCAGCAATGAAAAGGAAATGATGTTTGACTGTGTTACGCTTGTTGGATGCACAAAGTTTTAATTGTATTATTAGGAATATGGGATTTTTTTAATCAAAAAAGAGCCAACTTTTCCCCTATTACTTAATTAGGATACTATGGCAAAATTATGGTTTCTAGTTTTAAAGTATTATAAGGGAATAACCTACAATTTTATTGTATGCATTCGTTTAAGCCGGCATTTCCCAAACCAAAGAAATGTGTGACCGCGTTTAGTCAACGAGAAGCATTTTTATGGTGGGAACAATAACAAATTCAGGAAAAAGATCCGTTTTAAACAAAGACACCGCCAACTACCGTGGATATCGTAGTACTAAATGCACGTTAATTCCAGGAAGTGTACATTTTGAGTAAAGTATAAATTAATTGTTAAATTGTAGGCTTAGAATGATGTTATATGTGTAAATATGTTAAGATGCCCTCGGGAGTACACAACTTACGCGGGATTTTTATCGCGCCGGGGAGAATGATGTGGAACCTTATAGTGCCTCGAACTAATTCTAACCGAAATTACGTGGATACTTTGTGCCGGGGCTCAGCTGCAGCGGTTACGTTTGGGTAAGAATGCCGTTTAGTGGGCGTTTTTCGATGCAGTAACCTAATTATCGTTCCACCCTCTCTCTCTCTAGCTTATTCTTTTAGGGCACTACTACAATTGGAAGATCCATGTATTGAAAATCTGATAAGAACCCGGACCACGGCTACCTGAAAACTCGACGAAAATGTAAGTAAAAACCTATAATAACGAATTACCTCAAAGCCTTGTGTTCCCCAAAAATGTAAATTCAACGCACTTAGCGGTAAGAATTTGGACCAAACATAAGCAACGGACCTCCACGAAACCCGCATCCAACTGAAGACGTCTACAAAAGATGCCTTAACTATAGGTAATAAATAAGGTAGGCCTTTTAGTAGGATAGCTAAGCCGCTTTGAGCAACAAGACGCGCAGCAAGATATGTATACGCCGGTTTGAGAACAAAATTGTCTTTGTATGTAAATTTGCTAGAAGGCGTACAGCAAGATATGTATACGCCGTTTTGAGAACAGAATTGTCTTTGTATGTAAATTTGGTACGCCGGGGGGTCGTAAGACCTTTGTCCTGAGGGTGCGCGCGCAGCGCCGGTCGGACGTCTTTGTTGTTAGATAGTATGGGGGGTGTGCAATAAACGTGGTGAATGGCGTTAAACAATGTCAAATGATAAATGGGCACCCCCGCGTACCCCCCTAGGTGATTGACTACTTCGGAGATATTTTCTTAAGAAATTTTTTAGCAGAGTTCCCGTGATAAATATTAAATAAGATGGGGAAGATGTTATACATTTTTTCAAAATGATGTGTGTAGAACGGAGTCCACGTGTGGGTTCTTGGCCGCTTCGGAGATTTTTCTGGGTAGGTTAAGCTAAAAATTAAAACGCGGTGAAGAATTTTGTTATATTAAGCAATCACGTGCAAGTGGTAAAGAATTTTTTTAGCTCTCCTGAAGAGCTGTGTTTTGTATGAAGTAGCAAATAACATTTAGAAAATATACGAAATGTTATATAATGGAGATCAAATTTTTAAACGTCTGCATGTAAAATCTTGTAAAAAAGAAGTTGTTCATTTTTCACGATTTCAATGCCAAGATAAAATAACAAGAATTCGCAGTCGAAATCTAGAATATAACCTCGTGTTTTTTTATTGTAATTATAGCTCTCTGGTAATATATATGCAAATCATATCGACATTCAACTTCTAATATAATGGATTTAATTAACATAAGGTGTGTTGCAAAAAAACATGTTAAGACAGGTATGTCGTATATTACCATCTTGGTTACATCACCCCAAAATAATTTATACAATTACACTAAACTTGCTTATATCAAGGATTTCTTGCTTATTGATTAACTTTTACAACTCAAGGTGTAGCATCAAGGTTTTAACGTCACTCTCAAACTATAGAACTTAATAATAATAATAATAGCTTTCCTTAGCACCAATATCATTTAGAAAATATGTTTCATTAATATATTTATTTAGTGAATATTTTCCAATAAAAATTCATTTAAAAGATTTAAAAGATTTTCATTAAGTGCTTGTTCCTGCGGTGGTGGTGATGGTGGTGGTTGTGGTGGTGACGGCGTTCGCCTAACCGCCACCTCCGTATACCGCATATTACTGTAACAATACGAAAAAATGAACCTAAGTTTTATTATATAACAATTTTTCAGTAGTAAATATAAAATGAAAATTAGAGTATACACATAAATATTTGTTACTTACGGGTTTAAAAGTCTTAGCATCCGGCGCTTTACCGTCGACTTCGTAAACCACGGCACCCCAGTCTTATTCGATGGTGCTATTAATGCTGTTGGTTTCATTTTGTTAGTTAATAGTTAAACTTGTTGTATTATATATATATATATATATATATATATATATATATACATAGAAATCTTAACCCTTTTTTATTTAGAATACCTATATGAAATGTTATAAAATTGTAAGCAAGGTTATATTTTAAATTTTTATTGCTAAAAACATGAATAATTTTATATCCACGCTGGAATTTTTCAAATGTCAGATTGTAAAATATAAGCGTACAAGTATATAATTTTAAAAATAATCAGTCTCAGTTTAATATCAACCGTGTATTATTCAGAAATAATGATCCTGTTTGATATATGCAAATTGATGTGGTTATTTGTTCATAAGGAAACATCAAGGCTGTATTTAGCATACTAATATTTGAAGAATTTACATGTATTAACTTTTTATAACTCAAGGTGTAGCATCAGGTTTTCGTTCTTTGCGTCATTCTCAAACGATAGAAGTTAATAATAGCTTTCATTAGCATTAATGATACAAAGTTGCACATGAGGTTAAAATGTAAATTTTAATGTTTTTTCTACAAAAACATGAATAATTTTATAACCACATTGGAATGTTTCAATGTTAGATTGCAAAAAATACAAGCGCAAAATATTACCTTTAATGACTATACAAAATGCATAAATTAAATATAATGGGATTGTATATAATTATATAGGCACATAAATTCAGAAATAATGACGCTGTTTTTATGTAAGGAAACTAGTTGCAAAACATATAAATAGGAAGGCATTGAGTTAAGATGTTAGTATCTGTTTGTTATTGAACATAAAAGTCTGCAGCCAATATTGTCTAAAATGAATAGTTCAATAGTTGTCAATGTTCAAGGTTTTAAGACTGAAAATAATAATTTTATATTTAAAGAAGTGGCCGTTGTACCATTGTCATCATCAAATGATATAATGACGTATATATTGAAGCCGTCACATCCATGGAATCAATTATTAAGCAACAACAAACGTCAAAATACATGGTTGATTGAAAAATTCCATGGAATTAAGTGGGAGGATGGTGAGTTGCCTTACAGTTGCTTGCACCACGTATTGAACCCAATATTTAACAAAGCAACGTGTATATATATGTGAAGGGGTTAGAAAAACGGGCATGGTTAATGTCCGAATTTTCTAACCTTAACATCATCAATGTTGAAGCTTTGGGGTGTCCTCCTCCTTTACATGAGCTAAAAGAGTGGAATTGCCCCAACACTTCAAAATGTTTGTATCACTCTGCACGTTGCTCATCGTTCAGTTGTGCAGTCGAAAATGCAATTATGCTAAAATATTGGGTTAATACTTATAGCCATTAACTCAGCCGGCAAAATCCACCATCTTAAGTAGTTAGAGTTTTCAAAGTACAAACATGTATGCTGCAACAGTTAAGAAAAACTTGAATAAGAATGGTGATGCAAATTGTTTATTGATTGATGCAATTCAAAATGATAATGCAAATTTTTCATGGGCTGATACAAACGCAGAGTTATCACTAAAATCAACACGTCCTACAGCATTTAATAAGGATCGTGAGGTATTAGTATCAACATGGTCAACATTTTTAGATTTGGATTTGGGTTTATTACTGGAAGTTGGTATTTCAACGCGATATGAACTAAATGCAGTAGTGCAAATATCTAATGTTATTGCTCCAGAAAGCTTTCTATGTTTTAATGTGGAATGAAATTTCAAGTTTAAGAAGTGAACATTTCCTTCGTAATATGCTAGTTCTACAAAAAAAAACCTGAATATAGAAATCAAGAAATATCTATTGGTTATGGCATTAAGATGAATGCAATTTACAATAGCTGTAACAACATTCCATATATTGGAATAAGTCATAATGGTAGTGCTGCGCTCATTTTTTCTGAGGAAGCAATTTATAAATTATTTTCAATGACATTCATAGTTAACGATTGTTTATTTACAATTAATGGGGACAAGTGTTTCCGTGACTCGCTTTAACGTGGCTTTTTTGCCCGAACCTTCGAGTGGAGTGGACGTTTAGGTATCGTATCGTGCCTTATCTTATCTATGTAGATTTCCTTGCTTGCTTATCTGTTTGTCGCCCTTTACCATGTTCCCGTCTTTCCCTGCATAGGTAGGAGACAATTTACAGCCGTAGGCGAACCGTACTGCACGACCCTAGATGAACGAGCCCATGACTGCCGTAGCTGGTTGGAGCGCTTGAAAGAGCGTTGGGCGTACCATCTTTAATTGCCCTTAAGGGGCCCTCCGTAGCCCTGATGGATTTCAGCAAAAGCCAACTTTAACCCAGGGACATATTCATGTGAGTAATTGCATTGTAATCTGTTGTCTTAAACTTATATATTTTTTCCGATGATTGCGTCTTGATTTTGTGCATTGTAAAAAGGTTAGCGCTACCATCCGCCAGCGGCGTCGCTCGCTTTTGTATATCGCGCTTGCGCGATGTATTTATCGACTTTTTAACTGTGGATTATCGACGTTTATAAATGTAAGAATTCACGTTTTTTAACTGTAAGAATTTGGGTTTAAAGCGTAAGACGTATTCCATGAGTTGATTTTCACCATAAAATATCAATGTACGTCCAGTATAGGTATTTACAGCCGCATTGACCCGAACACGATTAGGAATGTATAAGTGAATGTATGCTCTAGGCCATCCATTGACTAGCTGCATGCTAGGAAATTGCATCAGATATACTTGATTGTTGCTAAAGAAAACCACATCACCATTTGGTTTCTGATATATGGCATCTAAACGTTTAAACGTGTGCGGAAGAAAAGGTAGCCAATCTATTATGTTCTTAGCCGGCTCAATGTTAAGTGCTATTTAGAGCTGATATCCAAACCCATTTTTCATAAAACATATATATGCGTTTATTTAGAATTAGAAAATGTTCAATATCAATGTTAAATAGGTCTGGCGGCGGTTTGTTCGGTGAGGTTGGCTTATTGGGTGAGTTAGGTTTAAAAGCAGCGGTAGTTGATTTAACGGTGGTAGATGATGATGATGGTGGTGGGTATATGGACTGTATTCCTGCAATATCATCCTCATGTAAATCAAGATGATGATTTTCTAGATATGAATATATAACAGCATTAACATTATTTGAATGTCTTAACACTAATGTATGACCAATTTCATGAAGTAGCACCTCATAATAACTTATATATCCACTGGGTGGTGAATTTGAGTGATCCATATACCAAGACTCATCATAATCCATGTGTATTTCGGACACAACATCATCGCTGGATGGATAGAAAGCATGCGCTAACCCACCACCGGGTCCATCAAAATCATCCTTGCACCGCTCATTAGGGTTTGTTGAAGCCCTCATGTAATGATTTTGTTGTTGGAATGTTATTAATATATCATAACTCTGTGGATTGTATATAAATACAAGATTTGTGTGTTTTGCCCAAACTTTAATTGCTTCAACCGTCCGAGTTAAGATGCGAAAATCATTCGTTAACACTGTGTAATTTAAAACACGCTTTGTCAATTTGTTTTGATGTACATTGTATGCTTCAGAAATATTGTCTTTATTTGGACATCTAGGTTTTGACATTAACTTTAAAGTTTCTTTATTTAGTTCACCATCAACCGGCAGTTGAAATGCTTTTAAGGCATTTTTAATTATCGATTTGCGATTTTCAATAGAGGCTCCACTAACATTATGAGTTTCAATATATCCATATTTGTATAGATAAACGTTAGCCATTTCTAAGCCAAATTCACTGTTTGTGTAAATTTCATCTTCACACCTTGTTACGTGCCGAAAATCGGCACTAGACATTTTTAAATAAGTGCGGGAATTTCGCGCCATAAATTTGAAAGACTTGTTGCGCGTATTTCCGTCACTACAAAGTGCGTTTGCGCCAGATCGCGCCGACGCGTGTGGGAAAAGAAAAGTGGGTTTTTTTCCACAAGACGCTGGGACTTGGACTTTGTCTTTGGTGTGGTTGGGTTTTGGTATCGTATCGTATCTTATCTTTAATTATGTAGATTTCCTTTGCCTTTTTTTGATTATCGTTCCCCAAACCCGTTCCTTATCGTGCCTCTACATAGGAAGAAGATACAAATTTGGAAGCAACCTGGCCTAACCGCAGTCCACGCCTTGAGAACCATCTTTAAATAATCCCGAAGGACGCCCTGAGAACCACCTTTAAATAATCCGGAAGGGAGCCCTGCAGTTGCTAGCCTGGAGCAATCCCGAAGGACGCCATGAGAACCATCTTTAAATAATCCGGAAGGGAGCCACTTTAAAATTGTTGGCAACCCTGCTACCTATCTACTTGAAGATTCTAAAGGTGAATCGATTTTGGGGCAATTTTATGCAGAAAACCTCACATCCTGATGTTTTTCTTGTTGAAAAAGTGTTACATCAAAAAGGAGATTGTCTATTTGTAAAATGGTTGGGGTTTGATAATTCTCACAATTCATGGATAAAAAAATTCAATTTGTAATGGTGGGGGAGTGGGGTTTCACAAAAATATAATGAACATTTTTCTCATTAACTTTACAAGAACAAGCAGCATCAGGAAGAACTTCATCCCCAATAGATGAGAAAGCAGAATCAGGTTGCCCTTCGTCAACATTAGATAACAGGACATCAGCTAGGATTTCACCAACCTTAGCTAAAAAAACAGAAGCAAGTAGTACTTTGTCAGCATGAGAAAAATAAGTAAGAGTAGGTAGCGTTTCATCAACGTTCGATAAAGGAGTAGAATTAAGTAGGACTACATCACTGTTAGACAACGTAGTAGGGACAGACAAAACTTCAGCCACAATAGGAACTGATTCCTTAACAATAGTGTAACATTTTTATTTTCAATAATAATTATTTGCATAGAATTACCAGAATAATGCGCTAAGTGTGCATCGTTCCTTAGTGATCTACTTGTGTTAATATATCTGTGTCACATAAAGCTAGTTCCAAGCGCATCTCGAGTTGTTTATTTCGTATTACACGCCTCTAACGTCGCGACTACTCGGTTTTAGTTTCGACAAGTCAGTCGGCCGCTGGTAATAGTTTGATTAAGATGTATTTTCGGCTAGAGGCTGGCAATCTTCGCATCAACTATTAACTGTTGAGGTATCTTCTACTAACGGTTGGTAAAGTATACATTTTGCGATCTAATGTAATTTGAATTAATTTATTTAGCGCGACAACGAAGAATGGAACAAATACAATTCGTCATGTAGGATCTAAAGATTTAGAATTACCGTCATTTGGGAACAGTCGATTAGAATTTATGGATGTAATTTGGATGCAGTCATATTTTATTAGGAATGGCTGGTAACTTTGTTTGGAGAACGTAATTTCCATCTCAATTCATCGTGAAACAACAAAAGCAGTTTTGGTTCGTTATTAGTTATAAGATATTTCTTGCATGTGTTTAAAAGGTTAGAGCACGGAAACTTGCTATTCTGGTTACAACATGTAAGTTGAGTAAGTTTCAATTATTGTTGAACTGGTTTTTTATAAGCCACAGAACTAAATTTTGTCAGATTAGTTTTCTATAATAACAAGCTTTGTTCCATTTGAACCTTCGATAAATTCAACGTATGTTTTCGACGTCATATTTTTTTTGTCTAGCACAGTTGACAGATGTTGTTTTGAAAGCAGATGCTTCGTGCAGCTATACTGGAATTTAAACAAAACATTCCTATTTTTGTGATCAGCCTTATCTATACATGAATTATTAAACGTAAATATGAAAGTTCAAATCCACGTTATATAAGATTCTAGTAATTGTAATCTACCTGAAAAGATCTGCCCAGGTTAGAACGTAATTCAGTGTGTTATGCTTATAAATTATTATCACTCTAGTATTTATAACAAGTCATGTTTAAAGTATAGTTGGTTGTTTTGAGAAAATAAGTCAAAACTTTAACTTTGTTGTAGTTGATAACGACAATTTTTTTTTGTTAAAAAGTTCCGATATTTTGAAAGAGTTTTTTTAGTAAACAAATAGTTCAAATTTAAGGCTTTTATTTTGGTCAAATGCGATCAAATCTAAATACACAAAAGTAAAATTCTGAGTAATAGTTTGGTGCCAATATTATATTGGATATACTTTTTTTTTTTATTTTTATATACTTTTATAGGACACAAATGGTGTTCTACTTTTTTATTTATTTAATCTTTGCAATTTCTTACAGGAGCTGCGTCTTATTTTGTTAAGACAGGTTTTTGTTAATGAAGGCGATCATTTTATCTTTGGGTTTCCACGTCCGCCCTTAGAACTGTGCTTTGCAATTATCGTAATTATTTCAGGACATGGTGGCGCCTATTTGATTTAGCTTAACTTTGGATTGTAAACAGAATTCGACTTACCCCCCACTTCTCATTGCTCTACCCAGGAATAGACCCCTAGCTATGTCGAAAGATTTTTGTTCACTAGCGCCTTAATGTGGAAAAAATACGTTTCAGTCTTTTGTAAAACAGAAGTCGTTTCTCATCCAACGTGGGTCTAGAAGCAAAAATCGTTACAATAGTATACAACAAAACAGGATCAGGTAAAATTTAAACAACGTCAGCAGCAGGCATTATAGCTACGGTTTCCCTAACTTCAACAGGGCCTTCTCTACCCATATTAGAAGTTATCGTCGCTTCAGCTACAGCTGTTATTGCAGACACAATCATCTATTAACACATAAAAATAAATAAAGGATTCTGTACAAACAAGCAAAAAAAAAAAAAAATTAAGCGTTACTGTTTCAAAGCAAACAATTAGGTGATACGAACAATTTAGTACATTAGATGCGAAGTGCACACCTCGTATTTACACAAAATAAAATTAATCAGTAGTAAATCAATATGAGAACTTTTGTCAAGCGTTTTTAAA
This sequence comes from Platerodrilus igneus, assembly GCA_036346225.1. Lineage (NCBI taxonomy): Eukaryota > Metazoa > Arthropoda > Insecta > Coleoptera > Lycidae > Platerodrilus > Platerodrilus igneus. Next base: position 9,492,383 of record JARFIW010000053.1, on the reverse strand, counting down.
ATTTCACCCAATACTTTTTGTAAAATAACTAATTAGTAGGAAAGAATTAACGTGTGAGAGCTTTTGTCAGACATCTTGTAAATCGTACATAGTACAGTTTGTAAAATAAACCAATCAGTATAAAAGAGTAAGCGTATGTCTGTCCAACATTTTTAACAAAGGTGCCTCACACCTGTAGAGCAATAATATCGCTTAGCAGCAACAAACAATAGTTCTCCAATGTCACGTAACTACACCAAACGTTAATACGGAATATGCCATTGACACACACAAAAGAAAACGAGTTGCATACCTGTAAGTGTCACGATACTTAACTTGCAAACCATCGGGAGGTGAGTCAGCACAGAAACGCCATGGTCGTCAAGATCCATTTACCCTGCTACCATAACTACAGCAGCAGTGTATGGACAAAAGCAGTTGGTCTACAGACAAAAGCAGTTGGTCTACATAAAGAAAGAACCCATTTGGCATATAGTTAAAAAAAGCAATACACGCAAGACACCTCCAAGTTGTCAAACAAAAAAAACAAATCTACATTGCTTTTGAAATACGGTGACGAAGAATATAAAGATTTTGACACACAAGCTGCAGAATCAAATTCAATGTTGGTTCAACTAACACAAATTCAAACTGCTAACCCTGGCTAATCGAAGCACGATTGAAACTGGAAAACCCTGGTTTTATCGGATAGTGTGCGACCGTTTTTGAACAAGTCTTTACATCGGAACAATAGAGAAAACCATTGTACTCGGTCGTAACGTATACCAAGATAACAGGTACCTAAAACAGGATATAAACTATTTAATTGTAGCATACACTTGTAGTTTCAAAATAAATAAGTTCAAAATGAAAATTTGTAGAAAGCGTATTTATTATTAATTATGTTAAATGATTTAACAAATTACCGAATACCTAAAACAAGGCATAGACTATTAAATTTATCGAATAAATTTTCGTTTTAAAAACAAAAGGGATTTGAGTTGCGGAATTTATTCGAGAGCGTGTTTATTATTATGTTGAAAATAAACATAACAACCTCTTTCACCTTTTTCTTTTACTGCTCCTTAATTCAATAGACGAGTTTTCTGAATCAGACTGCACTGAATACTGTACTAATCCATTACAATTATTGGCGGCGTTGTCGCTACCATTACTTATACAATGATCAAAATCAGGACTTTTTGAATTACTTAAAAGTTCAACATTATGATGAGAGATTTCAAAGTTAATATTATCGAGGTCAATGAGAATATGTTGTGCGTTTTCGTTTGCTTCACAATGAACTTGAACTGTTGAATTTTCCTGTAAATCTTCTACTCTTATTGCATGTTCTAGTGTATTGAGTGTTTCTAGAATATTTTCTTGAGTTGTCTCATAATAATTATTTTGCGGTGAGCAGTCATAGCTTGTCTCATGTAGATCATCCATAATTATTATCGGCATGTTAGCAATTTCATTTAAATCAACATCAGGCGTACTCTGGGCTAATAATGCTAAATCAACAATTTTCTTGACACTCAACATTCTGTACAAAATGTAAATTATAAAATCTACTTAACACAGATAAATTTATATGCATAATTTTATTATTACAAATGGCTTGAGCAAAAGTTAATTAAATCACAATTTGGTTCCCTAAAAATTATGAATAGGTTTAGGTATACAGTAATTGTAGGACGTGTTAAAACGTATCTCAATACTTTCTAAGGTAAAATAGACAACTCGATCCCACAGAACCAATTTATAAAATAACCTAACGTGTAAATAAGCTAATTCCTTGACAACGCAACGTAAATTTTAGGAAATTCACAATCTGTTTTAAACATAAACTTTGTAAAAACGATAAATCCAACTTACCTTAGATACTTCTTTTAGTTTCTGTGCGACAATAAATCCAACTTACCTTACAAATATTTCTTTTAGTTTCTGTGCGACAACCACTTTGTTGTATTTTATTACAAAATATCCACAAGCCACTGTAAAACATGAACCTTGTACTCTAAAGATTCAATAGAAAATGGCCAACTAAGCTGGAGTTGGCGCTAATTTTTGTGCGGTGTTTTTACACTACTTTGCAACGGTTTGGGAGGTAGCTCGTTTGATCTATGTGAACTTAGCACCCGACTAGGATAAAAAAATTTTGTCATATATGCATTCTTCTTAATCTTCTTTGGGGATTAAACCACTCATAATTTTTAAAATTATCTTTATTTACGTTTCGATCCATGACCTAGGATCGTTTTCAAAATGATCATTTTCAAATGAAGAAGATTAAGAAGAATACTAAACAAACCACAACAAACATACAGGGAGTATATATGCATTCGTTTAAGCCTAGTTTGTACCCATATGTACCACTTTTTATTTCGTTTGTACCTCAAAGGGGCGAAAGTTCCAGGGAGGTAAAAAAGACATCAGCACCCGACTTGGAGATACAGAAATTTTCTAAATGCCATTCGATTAAGCGTCGTTTGTACCCGCTTGTACCACCGTCAGTTTCGTTTGTACCCTTAAGGGGTTGTTTGTACCGAATTTTCAAAATAGGGGTAACACCTAACTCCGACATTTTTAGAGATATCTTAAATGCGCCAGCAGGTGCTGTTTCGTATTCGTTTTTACCCGTTTGTGCCACCGCCAGTTTCGTTTGTACCCTTAAGGGGACGTTTGTACCAAAATTTTCAAAATAGGTCCGCCACTGTTAAAGATATCTTAAATGCACAAGCAGGTGCTGTTTCGGAATCGTTTGTACCGCCGCTAGTTTCGTTTGTACCCTTCAGGGGGTATTTGTACCGAATTTTCAAAATAGGGGTAACACCTAACTCCACAATTTTTAGAGATGTCTTAAATGTGCGAGCGGGTGGTTTTTTAATCGTTTGTACCACCTTAAGGCTCGTTTGTACCCTTAAGGGGCTGTTTGTGCCGAATTTTCAAAACAGGGGTAACACCTAATTCCGCCTTTTAAAAGATATCTTATATGCGCAAGCGGGTGCTGTTTCGTAATCGTTTGTACCCGTTTGTACTACCGCCAGTTTCGTTAGTACCCTTAAGGGGGTGTTTGTACCGAATTTTCAAAATACGGGTAACACCTAAGTCTGCCACTTTTAGAGATATCTTAAATGCGCAAGCGGGTGCGTTTTCGTAATCGTTTGTACCCGTTTATATTACCGCCAGTTTCGTTTGTACGCTTAAGGGGGTGTTAGTACCGAATTTACAAAATAGAGGTAACATTTAACTCCGCCATTTTTAGAGATATCTTAAATGCGCCAGCAGGTGGTGTGTCGTATTCGTTTGTACCCGTTTGTGCCACCGCCAGTTTTGTTTGTACCCCTAAGGGGGCGTTTGTATCGAATTTTAAAAACAGAGGTAACACCTAAATCCGCCATTTTTAGAGATATCTTAAATGCGCAAGCGAGTGCTGTTTCGTAATCTGTTGTATCCGTCTGTACCGCCGCCAGTTTCGTTTGTACGCTTAAGGGAGTGTTTGTACTGAATTTTCAAAATAGGGGTAACACCTAACTCCGCCATTTTTTTTAGAGATATCTTAAATGCGCAAGCGGGTTGTGTTTTGTAATCGTTTGTACCCGCTTGTGCCACCGTTAGTTTCGTTTGTACCCTTAAAGGGGTGTTTGTACCGAATTTTCAAAATAGGGGTAACACCTAACTCCGCGATTTTTAAAGATATCTTTAATGCGCAAGCGAATACTGTTTCGTAAATGGTTGTATCCGTTTGTACTGTCGCCAGTTTCGTTTGTACCCTTAAGGGGTGTTTGTATCGAATTTTCAAAATAGGGGCAACACCTAACTACACCATTTTTAGAGATATCTTAAATACGCAAGCGGGTGCTGTTTCGTAATCGTTTGAAAATTCGGTACAATCACCCCCTTAAGGGCACAAACGAAACTGGCGGTGGTATAAACGGGTACAAACGATTACGAAACAGCACCCGTTTGCGCATTTAAAATATCTCTTAAAATGGTGGAGTTAGGTGTTACCCCTACTTTGAAAAATCGGTACAAGCAACCCCCTTAAGAGCACAAACGAAACTGGCGGTAGTACAAACGGGTACAAACGATGCTTAATCGAATGGCATTTAGAAAACATCTGTATCTCCAAGTCGGATACTGATGATTTTTTTACCCCCTGTAACTTTCACCGCTTTGAGGTACAAACGAAATAAAAAGCGGTACAAACGGAGCTTAATCGAATGCATATATGAAAATTTTTTTTATCATAGTCGGGTGCTAAGTTCACATAGGTGCTCGTTTGCTGAAATATGCGGATAGAAACAAGGCATTTGATGCTATAAAAATCTCATTTTAGGTTAAAAGTTGAGTTGACTTGTTTGCAGATTAATCCGTCGATATGCAGTAATATTTTCCCTATAATGTTCCCTAAATATATCTCTTGATAATATACTAGCATTTAATCGGGCACTCAACCCTTTAAAAAAGATTTGTAAGGATCTATTTAATTTTAACTTAGCCCTAGGAATGTGCACTTTCCCCAGTAATAAATGGAAATCAAATATGTTAGAGGTTCTTGATCGAAGTGAGTATAGAATGCACTACAATAATAGATTGAGCGCCTGACAGGCAGATCTCCCACTTTACAAGGCAAAATTCTATGTACATAGATACTTGACTATTTTTATACCTCCCACGTTACAAAGAAAAATTCGATTTACATAAACCCTTAGATATTCTTATACATCACCTGTTAAAAATAAGTTAACGTCATAGGCACTTAATCAAGATATAAATCTCTTACGATCTATGTAGGACCACTTGATCGTCACCTCGATCTTCAGTTCCCCCGAACGTTTGAGAATCTTGGAGCCTGTGACCACAGTTCACTGAATACAGGAGCTAAGGACAAAACTCATATATAGAAAACGAACATAATACTACTTGGATAAGAACATTGGCAGCGGAACAGAAAAACCCTGTACACACAAAACTAGACAAAGCCTAACATGTAACTATTTACTTACGCTTATAGGCGGTATAAACTATTACAAAAGATTTCCAACAAATTGCAATATTTTAGGGACATCAAACACCATCCTAAAACATTAATGTAAGTGACTGAGATTGAAATTACTCACTCACCTGTGGTTAATGATTTCACCAAATAATTAAATATTAGCGGAGGTAGTTTAGTTACAAACGCCACAGTCCTCCATAATGGACAGTCTTGTTTCACAACTTGAATTATTATTCTGAAATATATTTAGCAGCCAAGTACCTTTGGACTGACTGGAACACTCCACAAACAATTCAGCACCTTGGGCTGCAGACTCAATCAAAAGAAGGTAGAGGATGGCCACGCAAGAAGTATTAAAATGATATCAATAAATGCCCGCCTCGTTCGCAACATCGAGCGACAATTTCACAAAGAGTAATCTGAAATAAAACTACAGGCTTTTCCTAAATATCCCACTTATAATTAGCGTACAAATTTGTACAACATTACTTGGATGACAACAAAATTAAAATTAGGTTGTCAAAATGTCAAATCGCAGCATTCACACAATAATCTCACAGACATTGGAAGGCTACCCGACCTGTTGAATAATTCACACAGAATACTTGAACACACAGAACGAGAATTGTTATAATTTGGAATGGTAAGGTCTTGTTCTCATTCACTTAACGTAGCATAAATCAACGTAACACAAATTAATATAATAGTCCTGCGTCTAAAATAACTTAAAGTAGTTAATTATTGGTTTAATGCGCATGCGTACTTCGTCAAATTGCCACCTTAACGTGATAAAAACCACGCTATTTTTATCTTATATTATCTATAAACCTATAAATATGTTTGTTTATAACCAAATAGTTGTATTAATTACATTATTCTTCGGTTTTATTCCTTAATTTCAGAATTTCAATCCAGGAATTTTGCTTTTTGGTGGCGTCTTTAAAGTCTGGTCTTTTCTTATCTATTAATGGGGGTAGCTATGTTAATTTATGTTAATAAGAATTGAGCCGTTACATACCATTCCTGAGAGATAAGTTGATGATTCTGAAAAGAATAAAGTAGATACCGCAAATAAAATATTCAGTTGTATAGTACCTCAACCAGTTAATACAACTACAACATATATGCAACAAACACAGAAAAAAACAATTAACTCGAATAATTCAGTTTGCTGTGTTACACCTTTCTAGATTTTACAAAGTTTTATTCTAACACTGGGAATAGGGGAATTTTAATCAGAATTTGTAGGTATCATTTCCCATCATTAATTTAAATAGTATGATACGGTTTCCCGCGTTTCACCCTATTGCTCAATCGTTTAATATAACAATTACGCGGCATTTTGTATCAAATACCAAACACGTTTAAAAGTGATACAATGATCAAATTTACAATATAAATAAAAGCAATGTACTCACTTAAATCGCACCTCACCGCCAAATCCCTGGGCCATCTCGTTGTTTTTGGTGTGGGTAGGCTACGCCATCGTTGTTTCAGATTCCAAATCCGTCCATACTCTTTTCACCTCGTACGTAGGTGGGACGACAAGGATAACTAGTTAGAAGGAACGATATTGCAAGATAAGGAACCTACCCCCATAAAAAAAGAAAAGAAACTCCACACGACACAGGTAGATGTTCTCGGTTTCAAGTCTCGTCGTTTAATGACGTCGTATTACACCGCGCGCACTTGCGCCGTTCACTACGCGCAGGCGCGACTCGGGAACGATGGAAATTGACATTTTTTAATTTAAAAATATTCGCGGGAACTACTTTATAATTTATACTTAATCTAAATGTGATACATGCCGATTTTGGCATGTAACAAGTATAAAGTAGGTTATTACACATTAAGTTATGATTTCCAAGTCTCTCTCACTCACACACACACACGCACCCACACACATACACACACACATACATACACACACACACACACTCTAAAGGAATACCCAACAATTTTATTGTATGTATTCCGTCAAATATTTTCTTATATGCAAAGGAATCTGTGGTTATCCCCCTAACCAATGAAAACGTCTAACGGTTGGTACAAGATGTCAGGTTCCGTGTAAAAACACGCGTCTTAAGAACTTTTACATCAATTACCTTACTATATCGACGTGAAACGCCGTGAATTCTTATCTTTCTTTTGAATAGCATTATGTATTGTTTTCCCTAAAGTTGTAGGTTCAAGAACCAATTTAACTGCGAGGAATTTAAAAACAGGGCCATGAAATCCGTTGAACATTTAGGCGCTAGTATGTTACATGCCAAAAATCGGCTTTGTATCACATTTAGATTAAGTATAAATTATAAGGTAGTTCCCGCGGATATTTTTTAATGAACTTGTCAATTTCCGTCATTCCGGACAGTTGTGTTTGCGCAATTGAATGCGCAGGTCCGGAGTGTGTGAAAGGACGCCATTAAGCTACGAGACCTGAAGCCAAGAACATCTACCGGTGTTATGTGTGTGTCTTTTCTCTTTTTAGGATGTAGGTTCCTTTATCTTCCCCCTTCTGTGGTACCTCTACCTGGTATTCCTTTATCCTCTACGAGGGGAAAAGTGGTTTAAAACGGATTGGCAATCTGACTCAGCAATGGCGTGATGTGACCCACAATATGCGATTTAAGTGAGTACATTGCTTTTATTTACACTGTGCATAAAATTTGACCATTGCATCACTTTTAAACGTGTTTGGTATTTGATGCAAAATAGCGCGTAATTTGCCGCGTAAATATACGTTATATTAACAATTACGCAATGATAAGAAACGCGGAAAAGCGCGACAAGTTTTAGGTTTTCCGAGAGGCAAAGAACGTAGGTCCTACCTTAAACTACGACCTAATTACAGGTAAGCCCTTGTTTATTTGTAAACTGTTTTTCGTTGTATTTAAATTTGTGATATGTTGCGCCATATGCTTAATCATGCTTGGGTTTTAATGTTTATTTGAAATTTTTTACTGTAATTGCTGGATTTTAAAACTTATTGCTAATTTTATTAATAAACAAAATTTTCTCTATCTTTGTTATTGTTTAGGATTTGTTAATAAAATGTTTTTTCTAAGCAAAAATTGTTACTTGCCAATTAGACAGATAAAAAATACTATAACTCATCGCGGGCCCGTATAGAGCTCGTAATCGATTTCCATGAATTTATTAACATTTTTTAATAATTTATAAAACGAGTAAGCAAATTAAATAATTTAGGCTTTATCTTCTGTCTTACCGTTTAAAAGTCAATTCTTACATTTTAAAATTCAAATTCTTACATTTTAAACGTTCACAAATACAAACCCGCAAGCGCGGTATATTAGACACCACAACAGTTGGTAGCGCTAATCTTATACAGATTTGGCGCGTCCATCTGTCAATGACGTCACCCAATCAGCAATTTTAATTACGCAATATATAAATTAAATTAGCAACAATTATGTCAATAAGGTACTCACATAATAGGTCCAGATTTCCACGAAGTCCGCCAAGCGTCCTTCAAAATAGATAAAGATGGCGTCAGCACGTCCATAAGGGCTGCTGATGGCCCCTTAAACATAATTGCTGGAGGGTACGCCCAACGCTCTTCCAAAGCGCTCGGACCAGCTCCGGCAGTCGCAGTGGCTACCAGGACTTCATCTAGGGTCGTGGCCTCCGGTTCTCCCTAGGCTGCTACAATTTATCTTTACCTATGTAGGGATCGATAAGGAACAGGTATACGGTTGACAGACAAGATAAACAAAGGCAAGGAAGTCTACATAAATAAAGATAACGATACGTTACCGAAAACGTCCACTGCACTCGAAGGTTCAAGCAAAACAGCAACGTTACAGAATCCCACGGAAACACTTCTCCCACTTTTTTTTTCTTTCACGCGTCGGCGCGAAATTATTCGTCCAACCCACTTTTGACGTGACGGAAATACGCGCACTGAGTCTTTTGAATTTATGGCGCGAAACTTCCGCACATCAAAATTAAACTAAAACAATGTTTAGTGCCACTTTGGCACGTAACATCTGTCATAAAAAATTACAGCAGAGCAAATTAATGAATTCTTGACTACGGCGTTTGCCACGCTGAAATGCCATTGATGTTGGTCCTCTTTCCTTGGTTCTACAGGTCGTGGGCTTTCAGTGCCCTATCTGCACTAGACTTGCAGTGAAGTTATCGTTTATTTACCTACAACATTACGGAACGTGAGAAAATGAGAAGATAAAAAGGTAGTGGTTCAGGTAGGAATTAACGGGTGAAAGGAACACGAAAAAGATGTAAAAGTAATTAATCAGATAGGAATTGGCGGGCGAGCTTCACACACCAAGGCGCTACTGCATAAGTCTTTCAGATACGATATTTGCGCTTAGAATGGCATTGTGACTGCAGTGTTCTTTAACTGTAGCCATTTCTTAAACGTAGCGCGTTCTCATTGGCGTTGATGACGTTTATCTCATCAAATCGCGAGGAACGCTTACACCGCAAAATGCATAATAATAATTATAATCAATTTCGCGAGCAGGCCTGGGAACTCAAAACCGCATTTACGTACTAATAAAAACTCATTCAAAAAAGTTCCGAGGATAATTACAAAACCCGTTTTTGACTGAATTGCAATATATAATACCCCTAGACGCTAAAACGATTTTACACAACTTGCGCAATAACTTTAAATTAATGATTAGAAATCCCCTATGTTAATTATTAAAATAAAATCATTGTAAAACCAAATAAGGCGTAACAATGTAAGTTAAGAAAAGCGCTCAGATGAATAGCTGACACTACTACGCCCTCTGTACAATGACGCCACAAATTACTTGTCAATTTGGCAAATAATAACTAAAAACCTTCATATCACATCCCTCTAGGTCTCAAATTTGCTTCTATTGACAGTGTTGTTCTAATACAGTGTCTATTTGTTTTAGGTTCTCAAGATATCATGGTCGATCACTTCTCTAATGGGAGCGCTTAATAAGAACCACTGAATGTTTATAGCATTACGACTACACCTGGTTAAACTCTGTATATTAGGAAATCAAATGTACTTTAGCGAAAATAAATAGATGAATCATTACTTTCTCAAACGATATGTGGACCGACTCCTAGAAATGAATACATACACTGGTCTTTATGGCGCTGTAGGCTGTATTTTCCTTCTAGTACCATAGTTGCCTTCTAGGAATTGTTTTCGAAAGTCATTTTAAACAGTCTAAACCCTAGCCTTTTACCTGAAAACTTAAATTATCAATGGGTATGCAATGGAAAACGATGTTCGCTTCAAACCATCGATATCAGTGACGCTTGTGCGTTATTTAAAGAAAAGAATTTATTAATTTCAGATAGTTCAGGAGCTTTAATACGCAAATGCCCTTAAAATTGTATAGAAGTTTGAATAATTTACAGTTAGTAAATGGGCTATTTCAATAAAATGTTTGTTTACTCAGGACAAGTAAATAAACCAAAAAGTAGCTAGTACATCTTTATAAAAACAGCAATCACGATGGGGATTTTAAACCAGTCTTATTCAATTAGGAAAATCACCAAAACAATATTTGTATCAATTCACATGAGGTTCACAAAACCACAACAATTACAAAATCATAAAATGTCTTGAAATTAATGATCGTTCACACGAACTGATGACATTGAACTTGAGCCTAAGAAAGTTTTAGACGTATAACGTGTGAGAATGGAATTCGGACTTTTAAAAGGGTGGACGATTAACAGGACTAGGTTCGGGCAAAATTAGTACAAAGAAATGACCAGAGGAAAACAAAATTGTGAGTTATTGGGAACGCACGGGTACGTAGGCCGTTTGTCCCTCAATGAGGTTGCCAGCGAAGAAAAGGAAATGATGTTTGGCTGTGTTACGCTTGTTGGATGCACAAAGTTTTAATTGTATTATTAGGAATATAGGATTCTTTTAATCCAAAAAGGGCCAGCTTTTCCCCCATTACTTAATTAGGTTACTATGGCAAAATTATGGTTTCTAGTTTTGAAGTATTATAAGGGAATAACCTACAATTTTATTGTAAGTAGTCGCTTATGCACGCAATTGTCAGACCAAAGAAATGTATGGTTATCGCGTTTAGTCAATGAGAAGCATTTTTATGGTGGGGACTATAACGAATTTAGGAGAAACCCCCGTTTTAAACAAAGACGACAGCAAACTACCGTGGATGTCGTCGTACCAAACGCAAATGCACGTTAATTGCAGGAAGTGTAATCTTGGTTTTGACCTTGAGTAGGTTATAAATTAGTAGTTAAATTGTAGACTTAGAATTATGTTATATGCGTAAATATGTCAAGATGCCCTCGGGGATTCACAACCCACGCGGGATTTTTATCGCGCCAGGGAGAATGATGTGGAACCTTATTGCGCCTCGAACTAATTCTAACCAAAATTACGTGGACACTTTGTACCGGGGTTCAGTAAGAGCGGTTAAGGTTTGGTCAGAATGCCGTTTAGTGCGCGTTTTTCGATGCAGTAACCTAATTATATTACCACCTTCTCTCTTTAGCTTATTCTTTCAGGGCACTACTACAATTGAAAGATCCATGTAATGAAAATCTGATGAGAACCCGGACCACGTCTACTTGAAAACTCGACAAAAATGTAAGTAGAAACCTATAATAATCAATTACCTAGATGCCTTGTGTTCCTCAAAAGTGTAGGTTCACGCACTTCGCGGTAAGAATTTGGACCAAACATAAGAAACGGACCTCCGCGGAAGATGTGTGCGGAAAATGCCTTGACTATAGCTATCAAGGTAGGCTTTTGAGTTGCTTGTACTATTTGACGGAAAAAAATTGCGACCACATTTAGGACGTAATGAATTACGCATGGGGTTAACGTAATAATTAACATAGCGGATAGTGACAGTGGACGTGTCATTGGCTGTAAGGCAGTGAGCCATCAGAAGCCATATCGAATTACTTTGAGTTTTACTGGATACGTAGAGGCCAGAAAAACTAAACACGTGAATCGTGGATTTAGTATCGGTTTGGGTGATTAACCAAGAAAGGGTGCTGATTTTGTTTTACTTATCAACAGAAGTTGGAATTTTAAGGTAACCTCCCGTGCAAAGAAAAATACACCAGGTACATTATTGGCGTGCTTAGATATTCTGCATCACTAGTTTTAAGAATCATTTAAAACATTAGAACCGTGAGTATTTCATGAGCTTTTTGTATGTTTATGATGTATAATTATATACTTGTGGATCTAAATTGGTAATACTTTGTACGTATGCAGTAGAAGATTAATATTCCGTTAATAAGTATTCTGTTAGACTGTACAATAGCGATGGGAAAGAGTTGTGTTTAAATTTAAACAATATTATTAGAAAGGAAAGTTTGAATATTTTAAGAGTAAGAAATATGTACACGTAAGCTCAAATGCGGAATTATAGGTAGCTAAAGAGTGTAAAAAGCTTAGTATTTTTAATGGGCACGAAAATAATTATGTGAAAAGTTGCTATTACGCTATTTTTCTCTGTTTTGTTTTAAGGGTATCTCCAAATAAATGGATTTAAAATGTCATATAAATCAATCAAAAACAAATAATGGAATGGTTGTATTATTTATGGATTAATGTTCTTTCTTCGAGTTTCTTTAATAGCACCGAGCCATTGGGATGTAGATTAGGTTTGTTGTTTTTAGCGTTTATGTATAATAATATTTTAAAAATTTCTGTTAATAGAATTTTGCAGCTATGCATGAAGAAGCTAGTTATTTTAATGAGCTTACAGTCGCACTAAATAAAGTAGAAACGAGTGTTATTAAGTATAAGACAAATATTGCAGATGATCCTTAAAGGAAAAAAAGCAACGACGAAGTTTCCTCACTTTTGGTGCATAAATCAAGCTTTAGTTGTTTATAATCAGTCAAGAGTGGGTGTTTCGCCATAGATATATTTGAAGACTGGTTCCGAAAGATAGCCTTATCATACCGTTACGTTTCTTGGCGTTACAAGTTTTATTTTAATAACTAGGTATAGAAGATTTCCAATCCAAAATTAAAAGCCTTATTTCCCATTATTATTTGTAGATTATGACGCATGCGGAGGTAGTCGTTGAATACCTATGCACTTCCAGGCGAAGAACCTATAATTTATTGAATATATTTTGTCCAATATATGCCTTCTCGTGGTCGAACTAATGTGCGGTTATTGCCTTAACCAATGAAACCGTTCGATGGTTGGAGGAGTTATGACGAGTTCGTGTGAACAAATGTCATAAACGAGTAGAGTATTTGAAACTGCTTTACCGAAACACGTAGTAACAGATAGCGCGCGTGCATTCCTTACTTTTCGTCACCTCTATCTTACGTTTGTTCGAAATTGTTGTAGGTGTCAGCATCAGCAGAAACAGCCGATCGACCAACGAAGACCCTGATATTACGTTTAGAGGAGCGTTACTCAAATACGAGAATGCTGTAACTAGCTCTATCTATCTTAAACACCTACATTAGCAGAGACAAGCTATTTTAGACTGTTAATTATTACTCGTTCTTGTATTCAAAATATGTGCAATATTACGCCCTCTATGTAATCAAGCTTTAAACTAAAGTACGTATATCTGTAACTGTCATTTGACAAGTAATAATTTTGGTGCCTAAATTCGTGTGGTTTTTTATTTTAAAACGCATTAATTGATCTTTTATTGTGATTTGTACTTCAAATTAACAATTTTTAAATTTTTGGTATAATATATCTGATTTTTTCTCTTTAAAACGAGATATTTTATTTTTCTAAATGTAAATTGTCGATATTACAGTCTATCTTTATATCAACTCATAATAACGACAGCCATATTACATTTAAGCATTGTCAACATGGGATTATTTGTATCTTAAAATTATCTACTAAATTTACAAAATTTACTAGTTTTGTGATTAATTATTCATGGTTTTTGACTGTTTTGTAAAATTTTACGTATCAAAGTAAAAATTTCAGTGATTTACGAAATATAACTTTAATCATTTTTTCTATAACTTTAAAATGGGATCTATATGCCTGTAATTTTTGCAAAAAAAAAGCTTTAACCTCTTAATCTCTAAAGAAGTCTCGAAAATATATTAATCCTACCTTATGTTCCTTATATTCTTTATTTCCTGTATATTTTGGTAACTGCTTCCACCTGTATATTAAATTAAATAGTATGAATTACTTACATTTAAACTTAGATATAATTACCTTTGACATTTTAAAATTAAAAATGCAATCCAATCATTCCTTATCTAATACAATTAAAAATTTCCTTTTAAAACCAACGTTTGCTTTTGCCTTATGTAAAGTATATCATGCATTATTTATAAATTACAAGATTTTAATAACAAATTTTAAGAAATGTGGCACATTAAAGATTTACAATCATTTCTCTCTATCGCTAACGGTTAGAAAGTAGTTCCACCTGTCGTTCTACCTTTATATAGATATATTTTCCCTTCTCTATCATTATTTAAATTGAACTCATGTCGTTTGAGTATATTTCCGTATATAAATTTAGATTACCCTTAAACCTTGAACCTTTTCAAACCGCTTTGTTTCAACGTGACCGTTCCCTCGTTCTTAGCTTAAAAAAATATTTGCCACTGCATTAAAATAATTGCATTTTTCTTAAATTTTCGTCTTTTGCTTTCTTCTGACTCTTAGTGACGTATAACTCACCGCATTCTTTAACCGTGGTTAACACATTCTCCCTTTGTAAAAGTCAGCCAATCTTTAGGACTTGTATTAGCTAACGTTAGTTGTGCTTTATTCTTGGAACCCACAGTACTCCAAAACTATGCCTATGTAGTAAATGGTTAATTATCACAGTTGAGACTACAAAGAATTTCCATTCGATGCCTTTTTTTCCGTAAATATCTCAATCGTATTTTTTACAATTTTTATTATCAACTGTTTTTATACCGTAGGGACCTTAGAACCATTTTTTCTGTTTTATTCTGAACGTGTTGGTAAGGGGTTATCACCTTTATCATTTTCAGTGCTAATTCCTTATTGCTTTTTAGTATACTGAATACTTTTCGGCTTCTATCTTCAGTTAACTACCCATCGTAAAATTTGGGGCGTAATAAATTACGCCCGGATAGCGTAATAATTGGCGCTCCAACAAATGGACGGTTTCTATACAAAATGTTTAATGTTTTGATACTTAAAAATGTCAAAAACTTGCTCTTTTCTGTAGTAATAAAATATTTTACCAATTGCATCATCAATATTTTATGCTTGTCCTATAGCTATCGTCTGGATTTAAAATATATTAATTTCACTGTGTCAAGAAATATCGTTTAATTTCACATGTTCCATGTTGTAAAATCATGGATTTTAACACTTTAGAATATACCGCTGGCGACACCTAGTGACTTATTTGTATACCTTGTCTAACCTATTGCATAATACCTTGAAATAGTACAAAATACCGTTTTGCGTATAGAACACGTGTTTTGTTAAACAATTACTAATAGATTGAGTTTAGACTTATGGTTTTGTGATTGTTCAACGAGATTTGAGTCTACCTGAAAGAGATTTTTGTATAAATGAGTTGAATTTTCGTCTAATTTACCGTTGCCAAAAAAATGTTTATTTTTACATTAAAACTTTGTTGGGTAAGTCTTATTAGAGCACATATTCGTATTTGTATTAACCTTGTAGCGATTTTCGTTTAGTTATTTACTATTTCGACATTCGGTACATTTTTCCGGTCAGTGCTAAAACATTTTTTATTTTAATAAACTTGTAAAAACTTCTTTATCGAATGTGTCGCTTACGTATTTATAAAATTAATCTCGCGTTTGGTGGTTTTTATTTGTCAAGTCGTAAATTAATTTTTTACAGATTTTTTCGTAAATTAGCCCTTAAAGCATTTAAAATGAACTAACCACATTTAAAAACGAAAGAGGTTTTTTGGGAACTTATTTCCCGCAATATTTTAGCTGCAAAGATTCAAAATAAGGGCAGATGCAACTTAAGATGGCTGTTTCTCATGAAAAAAATTTAATACCTTTGATAATGACAATGTAGTTTCATCTCAAATTCGCGTTCGTTTCCCAGCTCCAAACGAAAACTTTTATCGTATATTATACGAGTACAAACACTATTTAACCGATTAAATAAAATACCTGCTAAAACCGAAATTCTGACTCGATTCATCACGTAATTTGAATGCCTACTATTCTGAACATCTAACTTTAAAAAAAATTAATTCTGTCTCTCATCATAAGGACCTTTGTCGCTCTTTACAAGGGGTAAAATTCCATTTGGAAAAATAGCATCCTTCAGTAAAACCCCAACCAAAATCTTTCCAAACTAATGTGTCTTACTATAGCGATTTTTCTTCTCCAATTTCAAATACCAAAATACCAAATTTCTTGTTGGAATTGTGGAAATGTTTATGAAAATAAATGCCCATATTTTGCTTTATAGATGAACAACGTGTTTAGTGTTGAATGTTATTTAGATTTATTAATGGCATTTGTTTATGGATATTACTCCTCAGCACGTGCTCCCTTATTTGTTTAGTCTCATGGACGAAAAAGTGTTAATATGAACTCTTGCAGGTGAGATTGGAATATTCGAGGTTGTTTCATAAAAACTTTTGAGTTCATTCACAGATAGTTCATTTCATTGTTATAACCGCCTCTCAAACGGTATCACAAAAAACTTTGCCATAGTGTTAGCTCCCCACTCACACTCACACACACACACCCACACACACACACCCACACTCACACACACATACACGCATACACACATACACACACATACATACACACTCACACACGCGCGCGCACACACACACACACATATACACACACACACACACACACACACACACACACACACACACACACACAGTGAAAATCAAATGTGCAAATTATTTACATTATAGTACGAAGTATGAAAATCTTCTTTGAATCCCACAAATATTATTTTTAAGGGATGCAGGAGTCCGATATCTGGGGTGTTTTCTGGTATAATTTATGTTGAATGCAAGCGTTTACGACACTGATTTGTTCAAAAGTTTGTTAATGAATGAAATTTTTGATTCTTTTTTGTTGGTGCTACTTTCTTGTGGATTGAAAGCAACGAGTACGTAGGACTTCTAAGAAATGTAGTTAGTATATTCGTAGTTATTTTACTACTCCGTATAATACTTAATTTTTCTATTATTTTCTTAGGTTGATCCACATAATTAGATTTTGCTGTTGTAATCACTATTAATGATTATATTAAACTGGATTAATGTGGTTGTAAAGAACGCAGGTGACAGAGGACGCTAGTTCGCAATCTTCAAATTGGCTACTCATGTTTAAAAACTAAACGGTTCTGTATTAAAAATAGCAAATCAATTAAATCGCTTAAGCGTGATGTACCTATTGTAATCAACCATTCAAATATGCCAATAAATTTATGTAAACTGATGATTGTGGTGATAATTTAAAAATGTTAAAGAAACAGATCACTACTAATTAACTGTGCACCAATTATAATAATTTTTTTGTCTGTTGATAGGCCGTTGTACAATTTTTCATTTCTAGTTAAACATTGTTTCAATTATAGACATTTTTTTACTCTTAGACACTTTTTAGGGTTTGAGGGATAATCGGTGAACCGTTGTGTTGGTTTTAAGAAAATAGTGAAAGGGTGGGAAAAGTAGAAGTTATAATCTGAGGCAGATTTTTTCTTTACAATTTTAATTTTTAGAAAAATAAGTATTGCTATCTACTTGTTTTAGTTTGTCTTCAATTTATAGCATCTACATCGGGAATTAATTTAAATTAATTTAAAAAAGACATGTTTTTCTATTACCACTAAGTGCTTTTAGAAACTACCACCTCAGACACAATTAAGTTACTATTGTGCAATTTATCTTCAGGAGCGATTCGATGAGATTGATTTCTCAAGAGAAAACTTACACAATAAATATTGTTTTTATTTTTCAACAATTCCCATGCAGTTCTTCATCTAGACAAACGAGTTTCCAATTTTTTGAACCATCGTTATGCAATAGTACTATTTGGCGCTCCCTATCAATACATTTTTTCTCGATTAGTAGGTGATCTTCCAGAAACAGTTTCGACTATCATCTCTTCATTTGACCCCAATCTCTTTCCACTGAGGCATTCTTTTAATTTAGGAAACTATGAAAAATTCATATGTGCAAGATCATGAGAATCTGAGGCAGCACTTCGCAACCCAATTCGGATAATTTAGCAGCCTTTTTTATACAGATTGGGCATTTTATTTCTGTTTGTCATCAAATTGTGTTAGAAAATCAGCACAATATGGGCCTTTTTGCCTTTTTAAAGTAGTTAGTTTAGGTTACGCCGTTGCATTTCAATAACTTTATTGGCCGAAACGTCTTTTTGTCTTATTATTTGCTAGATTTAATTGCACTTTGATGTTTATGAACAAATCAAAACGTATTATGAGCGGAATCGAGAAACGTTACTACAGAATTTAGTGAATATTAATAGGTTTATAAAACCTCCTAGATGAAGTTAACCTGTACACGTTCTTACAACTGTACACTAAACCACTGAAATCAATTAGCAGAAAGTCTTATTAGCTAATTGCGTATTAAACTTTTTTTTTAGCACATACTGGTGATATAATATTCCAGGGATAAACAATATTCACTGTAGTTTAGTTTTTAAAATGTATTCCATTGAAATTGATATAATTGGACCATCAACTTTTCGCTTTTAAATTTCTCATTTGAATTCTGTTTTAATTGGACCTATGTTGGTATCCTGATATCCTCCCTTGAAACATTCATTTTGCTTGAAAGATACATAACCTCAATTTTGCGTTGTATACAACATTAAACTGAGAAATATAAAGTTTGCAATATGGAAAAATTAGAAACAGCAAAAGCATTACCATTAGTAAAAAATGTACAACACAATATAGTATTTAAAAAGCCTATTAATATCCCAAAGCGTCGTAGTAAACAAAAAATTCTTGATGAGGAAACGTATATTGAGGTAGGTACATGTTTCATGATACAAGTTTTTTCACATGTATTGTAATAGGAACTGGATAAGATAATTCAACGAGATTTTTATCCTGATTTGGAAAAATTACGAGCACAGTATGATTACTTAGAAGCTAAGGAACGTAATGACTTGGCCAAGTTACGAGAACTACACATGAAGTATAGTGGATGTAGACCTCCTACACAGCGTGGTAAGTTTAATCAGTGTGCTTTATTAAACAAACAATTTTTGGTTAAGTACCATTATTGACAATGCGTACATTTGTAATTTTGTTAATTTTTATTATATCATCGAATTCACCTGTAAAACAAGTGTTGGCGTATTTTACGAGCTAGTGAACTGTGTCGACGACGAATGTGTTATTTTAACATGACAAAGCATTGTAAGTACGAAAATTAAACTTACCAGTGCTTGCGATCTTCATGTTAATCAAAATGAGGTTGACGAGCAACTAACTTCTTATCAGTCTTCTAAATGGCGAGTGGGAATAACGAAGATAACCGAAAATAATGCCCATAAGGTCGCGAAACTCAAAATAACTAAATATTACTTAAACATTCCCCCCACCGTAAGGGGACTTTACCCAAAAGAAAATTATCCAAAAAATGTCCCCAATCCAAACAAACACCGAAAATAATTGGAGACACGACACTATAAAGGTTACAAAGTTTAGGCCTAACCTATTGGTTCCGTAGAGGACAGAGTTTTACCACTGGCCGTTTATAACTACCCGAATTTGTTCGAACTGACACAACACGAACCTTACCGTCACTACCCGGATGTAGCTCAATTACACGTCCGAGCTTCCATTGTAACGGAGGCGATAGTTCGTTACTGATAAGCACTAAAGTTCCTATTTTTAGAGGATTACCGTCAGTTAAAAAACGATTACGTTGGTGGAGTGTATTAAGATACTCCCGGCTCCAACGATTCCAAAATTGTTGTTGCAGAGCTTGCACCCTCTGCCAGCGTGATAAACGAGACATTTTCATAACGGATAGTCATCCTCAAAAATGTACCTAAAGGGTTAATAGTAAGAAAATGACTTGGGGTTATTGCTTGCAGATCATTTGGATCTGAGCTACTAGCAAACAAGGGTCTCGAGTTAAGCAATGCCTTAATCTGAGACAGAACCGTAGAGAATTCTTCAAAAGTAAGTATGTTTTCACCTATAACTTTATATAAATGCCTTTTAACGGATTTGATCCCGGCTTCCCAAAGCCCTCCCATATGAGGTGAAGCGGGTGCGTTAAAATGCCAAATTAAATTTTCAGCTTCTACTGCTGATTGAAAATATTCAACAATTGCTTTATTAGCAGCAACAAAATTTGTTGCACAGTCACTATATACGTGACTGCACGAGCCTCTACAAGATAAGAAGCAACGAAAAGCTGCCAAAAGTGCCTCGGCCGACAAGTCCGAAGCACATTCCAAATGGACAGCTTTTGTAGAGAAGCACACGAATAAACACAAATAAGCTTTTAAAACCTTAGCTCCTCGAAGTTTACTAGAAGTAATGGAAAACGGGCCCCCAAATTCAACGCCAACTACTTTGAAGGCTTTGATCTGCGAAACTCTTAGTTCAGGCAGGTCCGCCATGAATGGAGGGGTAATCCGAGTGGGGTTAATTCGAACAAGTCAAACAATTTGACAAAATTGAGCGAATTGCCCACTGTGGCGATAAAATTCAGAATTGTCTCTGCAACAAGGCTACGAGAGTACTATAACCTGGGTGCAAGTATATTTTGTGATAGTGTTCTATGATCAGACGAATTAAATTCCCTTTTCTAGGTAACAAAATGGGATACTTTGAATTATAATCTAAAGATGAATTTCTCAGACGACCTCCAACTCTAACGACATTTTCAGAGTCTAGAAAGGGGTTTAGTTTGCGAATAGAGCCAGCACAGGGTTTTCCCTTTGTAACTGAGTAATTTCAACTCTAAATTCAATTTCCTGAACTAATTTAATTATTTTATATAAAGACTCTTACAGTTCCTTAATCGTAAATAATCCCAAATGTGGACCCTTTTTACGACACCGATTAAGAAATCGCAAACAGTATCCAAAAATTCTTTGTAATTTAGGTAAAGACGAATATTTATTAACGAGAGTCGAACACCACTCTACCTCTATGACTGCCACTAGGCAAATATTCTCTTTAATTTCCTCTTTTGTTTCCTCCCAAAGGAGTTGAACAGGACATCTATCTGACAAATTCGAAAGAAAACTGGGACCAGACCACCACAGCTCATGATTGAGCAACTGAGAAGGTAAACAATCTCTACTGACCACATCACAGCAGTTCTCTTGAGATGAAATATAAAACCAATGATTACTTGGCAATTGTTCTTGAATTAAGGCCACACTATTGGCAACGAATGTTTTCCATGTATATGCGGGAGACCTTAACCAAGACAATACAACTTGAGAATCGGACCAAGTCATTATTTTAGCAAATTTTATTTCATTTTCAAAAACATTTCGAACAAATGTTATTAAGTCCACCAATAAAACTTCGGCACAAAGCTCTAAACGAGGGATTGACTGCTTCTTCAAAGGAGCAACTCTCGTACGACTAATGACCAAAAAGGTTTTAATATTATCATTTACGATAATTCGTAAATATATGACTGTAGCGAAAGCGATTTCGCTACTATCGCAGAACCTATGCAGTTCACAAATAGTTTGACAACCAGAACCCCAAAATCTAGGAATTGAAAGTTTCTGTAAACACGATAATTCCGAATGGAATGTTTTCCAAATATTAACAATTTCCACAGGCAACTCCTGATCCCAATCTAAGCTCAAGATCCATAATTTCTGAATCAAATGCTTAGCAAATACGACAACTGGAGACACAAAACCTAATGGATCGAAGATTCTTACTAACTCTGATAACATCCCTCATTTTGTGAAACTTGTCTTACACACACAACTCTTGTACGAAAAGCAATCTGTCTCAGGACTCCACTGCAAACCCAAAACTTTTATAAAGGGTGGTTCATTCTTATCAAACGATATTGAATAGTGTAATGAAGATTCTAAACCATTTAACACTGCAGGATTATGACTAGCAAATTTCTTTAATTTAAAACCTCCTCTTCGCAACCACAATATCAATTCAGAGGCCTAGAGACAAGTGTCATTTATGGTGTTACCTCCAGAAATTAAGTCATCAACATAAATGTGCTACGTACATTGACGTAACATAAAAAAAATCAAGAAAAAGAAAGAAAGGAAGTAAGTCCGGGCTCAGGCAGCGAGTGGGCGGGGTCTTATACCTATAGCTAAATTAAAAAAAGAAACCTGAAATAAATAGAAAAAAAATATATACACTTACTCATTCACACTCAGAACAAAACATACAACAAAAAAGAAAGAACTTATAATTAAAAAAAATATTTAGACAACACAGTAAAAAGAAATTATTCAAGAAAAATGGCGAGCTGTAGTTTTAAAGGCAGCTACCCCCTGACAGTAATTAGAAAAAAAGAAAGAACCAAACGCAACCCTAAAAACCACAGCTCTAGAATATCGTAAATATACACTTAACCTATTTTTACAAACAATAGCAACAACATTTTCAAATGTGCCAGCAAGTCTTTAAACAATTTTTCATTAATAAGTAGTATATTTTTCGTGATTTCTAACCAAATAGTAAAGCATTAGTCAAAAAAAAAGTAGTAAATACCAAAATAGATCAAGAAATTTCGTACCTAAGAATTCAATTTGGAAATGCCATATTTTAATGGTAAAACCCCAGGCGTTCTGGTTCCGAAATCAGAAGCGCTTACCAAGAAAAGCAAAAACAGAACTCACCCTCGAGTTACTGGCATCAGGGTGGAACCAGTCGCTGGTCTGCGTAAGCGAACAGGTAAGCTTACGTCCAGGCGGAGCGCATTTGACTTCGCAGTCCCCAAAAGAAGCGAAGCTCAAGGGATTAACGTGTCCCCCCGCACAAAGCACGCTAAATAATGCGTGCCGGAAATTTGCATCAAGAAAACGAGCGAAACAAAACAACGTGTTTTCTGGTCGCTAATCAAACAGCAAATGAATTGTTACATTTGTTAAAGCACCAAAGCAAGGAAATAAACCAGGAAAACCCTAATTTTATTAAAATAAATTCGCCGAGTTCTTTAAAAAGGGAAAACACACCAGCATTTAATTATTAAAATACTTGGAAAGTCGCCTATCTAATTAAGGCGTAAATTCCACGGGACGAAATTCTTAGAAAGTTTATTTATTTTTCTAATGAAGCACAAAGATTTATCAATTGACATAGGTAGGATATTTATTATTAATTACCATACAAATTTTAATACACGAAAGGGTTATTTTTTAATTAACGGAATTAATTTTTGTGTTGAACGCCCAAGGAATTTAAGATAAAAATTATTGTATATAACTAATTAATGATTTACGAAGATGAACGTAACAAATGTCTGTTTGTAAAATCTTTGAAGCTTTGGGAAAGTCTAACGACTTATCCAGGGCTAATTGTTTAATTGTACGTAAACCCAGAAATGGGGACAAACTTACCCCAAATATTACTCTGTTCATTACATACTCTCGATCAAGTTCCTTTGTATTAAATCTCCAAAGGATTTTTTGAAAATCCCAATGATCCTCATGCATGAGAATCTGATGATACATTTGTTTTATATCCGAAATAAGAGCGTATTTATGCTGTCGAAAGTTCAATAAAACTTCCACGATATTTGTGTGTAACTTTAGACCTGGTTCCAAAGTATCATTCAACGGTATGCCGTTGGAAGACTTAGACGAAGCTTTATAACTACTCTCAATTGAGTGGAGGTGGAATGACGTTTCAACACTCCATGATGGGGAATATAATTAACATTAGGCTGCCTCGGCTCAACTACCAAAGACATATAACCTGAGTCAATATTATCTTGCATTGCCTTCTTATATAACACACTCATTTCAGAATTTTTCAAAAGACGTTTTTCTAATGCTAACAAACAACGAAGAGCTGTCGAATAGCTCTCTCCAAAAATAGGTGGACTACTGTCCTTAAAGGGTAGTGAAACCACATATCTACCCTCCTCGTTCCAAAAATGAGTTTCCTTAAAATACTCCTCACAAGGTTCAACCTTGTTATGGGCAGGAATTTGTTCCAGCTCCCATAATTTTTTAATATTTTTGTCTTCTAATATGGATTCGACGAAATAGCACCTAGCGTTATTTCCATTATTAGAAGCCATTTTACCCATAACCGTATACCCGAAAATGGTATTTGTAGCTGATGGCTCAATACCATTGGAACTTGATATGACCTGACCTAGTAATATTTGAGGGAACATATCAGCCCCAAGCAACAAATCAATTGATTCCTTTGAATCAAAATAAGGATCCGCAAGATTTAAATTTTCTAAATGATTCCAATTGTTACTTGAAATATTAATCACAGGCATGTCACTGCAGATTGTCGATAATATTTGAGCTGTGACAGCCATCGAAGATTTACCATTACGTGATTGTAATCTAAGAGTTACTATCTCTCGACTACGTGTGGTAGTCTGGCCAAGACCTTCAACATTCATTGTGGAGTGACTCCGGCTGATGCACAACTTTTGTACACAGTACTCTGTGATGAAACTAATTTGGGATCGGCAGTCTAATAAAATACGAATGGGGACTTTCTCATTAGGTACTATTAAAACATTTACAATAGCAGTACAATTGGCACTCAAAAAGATAAATAAGGCGGAGAACTCAGTTAAAAGGTTCCTTGCAGTCCAATCTCAGGGTATCTCGTTTGGGTGTTGTTTGGTGTGGGTTAAGTCATGCCCTTGTTGAAACCAAATTTATCGTCTTCTCTCTTCTGTCTGTAGCGGTACGATAGGATACAGGTAGAGGTATGATAGGACAAGAGATAAAGGGAAACCTACATCCTAAAAGAGAAAAGGCAAGAAAAAACACACACGCGGCCTTTTCACATCACTGCTAGTGGCTCTCAGTGCGGCATTGTCACAGCACTCTTTTAGTGATGCTCCCAACGCGAGGTCGTGTCACAGCAATATATATATATATTACTCATATTTAGACCAGGGTAGAAAATTAAATAAGCACATCAAATAATTTTAATCACCGTGTAGAAGCTGTGGGAAAAAGTACGCTTTATTAAAACCGTGAAGCATAAATAAATTCGGTCGTTTCAGTAAAAATAAGAGATTTAAATCATGTACAAGACGCTTTATATCAAAAGAAACAGTATTAAAAAGCTCAGCGTGTAATGTATTTATTCCGAGGAAAGAAACAAATGGAAATTACGTGCAAAATTTATATTAATTAACCTTATTTTAAGTAACCGGTATTAAACAAAGTGTACACATAATAATTAACATTTAATTTGTATTCGCTAAAAATGAAAGGATAGAAGTCAATTTTAATTGGAGTTAATTAAACCATTATTAATAATAAGCATAAAAGTCTGTGAAAATCCAAGATTAAAATACCAGAAAATAAAGCTCTGAGAATTAATATTATGTTTGAACACCTACGTAGTTTAAAAAGCTCATTCGGCGAAAATTTTGTAGATAACAAATGGTTTCAAAGAATCTTGGAGAAACCATCACATAATAGTTACGAGAAATGCTAAAGGTGGGATATTTCACACTCCACATGGACTGAAATAATCGATAATAAGGAATATCAATTTGCACTAATAAGAACAGGGTAGATAGAGACAGATAATAGGCGCAAGACCGAGACACATATAGTAAAAAGGCGTGAGTAGAGCAACGTCATGGGGTTGCGATTGGTTGAAAGTAAAAGGCAAAATTTGAGAGGTAGAAATAACAGTTCTGTATAAAATTTAATTAGGTATTCTCAGACGTTGCGTGCCGTGTGGAAATTTTCGGAGATGTAACTGGGGTGAGTACAAAATTCGTAAAAACCGACGCGCGGGCTACGGAATGGGAACCGAGAAAGCGAAATTCTTTAGAATTGCCCGTTTTGAGGACTCGACCGACAGACAGGCTAACTTCTATATATACCCAGGGGAATATGAACAAGCTCTCTTAGATCTTCGACTTGATTGAACGCGTTATACAGTGCTTTTTAGTTTTCCGGTTTTAATATTAAATAATTTAAACAGTTTGCTCGAATATTATGTGATTTAAAAACAGCTTGTTCTTTACGTGCTACAATGAATGTACGTTAGTGCACTTAGAAAAGAAGATACAAGGTAATAAAGTCTAGTATCACTGTACCAATTGGTAAAAATTTACAACGACAAATATATACACAAAAGTAGGCAGTTTTGGCGTATATTGGTGAAAGAAGTATGAAGTTCTTTGTTATTTTTCGGGGGTATTAATACTTAAATGGTGCATAAACGGGTCTGGATCCACAAAACAAGGTTCAGATATACACAGATTAGTTCCGGAAAAGCCCTGAAACAACTTTAAATAAATGGTGATGGAGAAAATTTTAAAGCGTTGAGAATCAGAAGCCGTAAATATAACCCAGTTGGAATGGTGTGATTAACAAAGGGACGATGTACATTGAAGCTACGAGTGCAAGTAACCTTCAGGTAAATTATACTATTTTGTTTGAACTTTGAGATTTTGGTGTGTGTTGAATAACTTTCTAATTTGTTTATTTAAAATGGACAGTAGTGAAATTGTACTAACAATAATATTTTAATTTTAAGGTGAAATTTGCTTGTTTAAGTAGAAAGGGGTATTTAGTATTGATGTTCTGGATTATGATAAAAATATGGGTATGTCTTTGAGCTCAATTAGATGAACCTGGTTAATTAACGTAAAGGGGTGGTAGATGCTCCCTTTGTACTCTGCATATATTGTTATAGTAATTAGTAGGCATCCTACAAGGACTTTAATTCTGGATGCACATTAAAATGATAATAAATTTAATTTTGAAATTTTCCGATATTAAAATTTATGCTGAATATTAATTTTGAAATTTTAATGTATTGTGAATATTGATGTAAATAGAGTTGACGTTGATGTTTGTGGTAGGAATGTGTTTTTTTTTTTATGTATGAGGATGAAAGCTATCTAGAGGAGCAGTCGAGGCGATTAACAGAAGAAAATCAACAGACCAGGTAATTCAAGAGGTATCACAGCATTCTTGGCGACCCAAAAGTGAGGCTCGAGTTCCAAATAAAATTTTTGTGATTTTATTCCAGGAAACTGGCGATCTGAGAGAGAGAGTTTTTGTGTGTGTATAAATTTAAGAGTATTTTAGAGTGTGTGAGTGATTTGAACGTATGCAGAGAAAGGAGTGGTTAAGGAGTCAAGGAGTGGAAATTGGAAGTGACGATAGTGCATTGTGTGAGAAAATTTCGAAAATGGAAGAAGCTGGAGGCAGTAGAGATCAGTCGAGGACGGAATCAGGGGATCAAGGAAACGAGATGATAATGAGGATGCTTGAAAGAATGAATGAGACGTTAAGTGGGGTTAGAGAGGACTCAAATCGAAAATTTGAGCAAATGAGTGAAGAATCGAACAGGAAGTTAGAGGAGATTAGTCAGAAAATAGATAAGACGAATCAAGAAGTTTCAGAATTTAAAAATAGTCTTACCGTAAAGATGGGGAAGTTGAAAATAGGGTTGATAAAATGAGCGTGATATTACAGGTCTTCGACAGGAAATGGGACATTTAAGGTCCGAGTACGCATTTTTGTGAAGAAGAAATAAATGTAAAATGACTGAAGTAACGGACTCATGTAGGGATCAGTTAGGCAGGGTAGAACGCGAAGTTAGTAGTATTAAATACAACATGTCAAGTTTAACGGGGGATGGTCCCAGATTTTCTACAGGTGGAGTAGCATTGGACCAACACATGAAGTTTTATGGCGATAACAGGGTAAATCCACAAATTTTTATTAATAACGTAAGAAATCTAGTGGGAAATTTATTTGACGAACAGACTAAACTGAATACGATAAAGGCTTTATTAAAGGACAATGCGGAAGCATGGTACAATTTAGTAGGACAGGACATAGACACGTATCAGGACTTTGAAAACAAATTTTTAAAGCACTACTGGAGTGACCACAGACAAGACCAGGTACGAGACGACTTAATCACAGGGAAGTTTAAGGGAGAATTTTCAGGAAGTAGGGAGCAATATGCTATACGCAAGTATAGCATAGCTAAGCAACTGAACCCACCACTGACGGACCGACAAATTATTAAGTATTTATCACGACACTCGAGGTAGACATAAGACAACACGTAGCACTACAGAACATAGTGGACAGAGAAATGTTTCTAGAATACTTGCAGAGGTACGACGACGTTAGTAGTGGACGACCTCGGGAAAATAGGGAAAGACAGATCAACATAGTTAGGTTTGACAATAGACGGGACAACTATGCTAGAAGGGGGAATAATTACGGATACCAGCGACAGAATTGGGAACAGAGACGACCATACGTTAGGAGTAATAGTTTAGGAAGGGGACCTGCACCGAGACCGGAACCTACCAGAAGGAATAGTTCACCGGACATGAGGGGGACTGCTAACACAGACACGGAACGAGTGGAAACGCCTAGGACATACGCTGAGGTGACGGCTAGACCAGGACCGAGTAGGGAAAACAGACCTGGACAGGATTTTTAGAACGCGACAGACCACTAGATTTCAGTGTAAATGTATAGGAACATCCACGTGAATTTTTCAAAATTGAGGAGGAAGTAGAGCCAGAAACTAAGGAAAATTTATGTTTGCCAATTATTAATTTAGAAATTTTGAGAATAATGTAGAAGTATTACTTGATACAGGGGCAGAGGCGAGTTTAATATCGGAGGAATTCGTCAGCAAAATTAGGGATAAGGTTTGTGATAGAATTATGCCTATAAAGCGTAGCCATTTAGTAGCTCCAAATAAAAAGAAGTTTGCTGTAGTAAATAGTGTTGTGGTGCTTAGGATAGATATAGGAGGTTTAAGCTGTGAACAGGAGTTTGTAATTGTACCTGGACTGAAGTTTCGGAGCATTTTAGGTGTTGACTGTATGATGAAGTTAAGGGTTTTGATAGATATGGAACGGAAGGTAATAAGGATTAATGATAGGGTAGTGCCATGGAAGGGCAGTTATGAAGTCACAGAGGATGACACGGGGTTTAGTATTAATGTAGTAGAGGTAGAGGATGATGAAGGTAAACAGATCAACACGATAAGATGTCCAGAGGATAGGATAGTAGAGGTTCAAGCTTTAGTACAAAAACATGCAGAATTAGTGGGGGTAGAAGCAACAGCAGCATATCGGGAGCAGGTGAAGGCAGAATTAAATAAAATGTTGGAAGATGGCATAATAGAGGTATCAAACACTCATTTCATAAATCCGTTGGTGGTAGTTAAGAAAAAGGATGATAGCATTCGTTTATGTTTAGATGCACGAAAAATTAATCAACGGACCAAACCGCAATTCCATTGTCCACCATCCATGGACACACTTTTGACGAGATTAAGTGGCAAGTTTATTTTTAGTAAATTAGATTTAAGGAATTCATTCTGGCGGATTCCATTACATAAGAATTCTAGAAGGTACATAGGAGTTTCCGTAGAGGGAAAAATCGATAATTTTAAAGTAGTATCGTTTGGTTTGTCGGCAGAAAAGAAAATAATAATAAATAAGAAACAGACAAGGTTAGGGACTGAAGAAGAAGTAATATTTAAGAGTAAGGATAATAAGTTTATTGTATGTGAGATAACAGGGATGATAAGTATAGATATAGAAGGGGGAGAAGTAGGGATGAAGAGTATTAGGATGGTGAGAAGAAAGACTTGGAGGGTCAAGAAGAGAGTTAGATTTAAATAACTTGATGAACAAAGAATAGAGATAGGTGAATTTTAGTATAGTTATAGAAAATAAAGCTAGGTATAGGATAAATATGGGAGATAATTAGAAATAGGTTTAGGAGGAGAATAAAGAGTAAATGTAGGAAGAAAATAAGATAGGTTAAGTATAGATATTTCATATAAGATTAGAGGAGAGTTAGGAATAAAGGATAAGAATAGGATAGGTATATAGAATTAGTTAGGGGGAAGTAAAGTATAGTGAAGATTAGTTAAAAAGTTAGGAATAGGATAGGTATATAGGATGTAGATAGGATTAGATGGATAAGTAGGATGAAGTTAGGGATAATTTCAGTTTATAAAATTAAGTGAGAGTTAGGAATAGGTTAGGGATATAGGATAGGTGTAAATATTTTTTTGGATTGGAGATAAGGTAGGTAAGATAGATAGATAAGGGTAGAGAGATAGGCAATTTTTTTCTAAATATTTTTGGCAGTCTAAATGCTTTATATTTGCATTCAAATAAGTGGGATTATTTGTATTCAAATAGGGGGAAAATACTCATATTTAGACCAGGGTAGAAAATTAAATAAGCACATCAAATAATTTTAATCACCGTGTAGAAGCTGTGGGAAAAAGTACGCTTTATTAAAACCGTGAAGCATAAATAAATTCGGTCGTTTCAGTAAAAATAAGAGATTTAAATCATGTTCAAGACGCTTTATATCAAAAGAAACAGTATTAAAAAGCTCTGCGTGTAATGTATTTATTCCGAGGAAAGAAACAAATGGAAATTACGTGCAAAATTTATATTAATTAACCTTATTTTAAGTAACCGGTATTAAACAAAGTGTACACATAATAATTAACATTTAATTTGTATTCGCTAAAAATGAAAGGATAGAAGTCAATTTTAATTGGAGTTAATTAAACCATTATTAATAATAAGCATAAAAGTCTGTGAAAATCCAAGATTAAAATACCAGAAAATAAAGCTCTGAGAATTAATATTATGTTTGAACACCTGCGTAGTTTAAAAAGCTCATTCGGCGAAAATTTTGTAGATAACAAATGGTTTCAAAGAATCTTGGAGAAACCATCGCATAATAGTTACGAGAAATGCTAAAGGTGGGATATTTCACACTCCACATGGACTGAAATAATCGATAATAAGGAATATCAATTTGCACTAATAAGAACAGGGTAGATAGAGACAGATAATAGGCGCAAGACCGAGACACATATAGTAAAAAGGCGTGAGTAGAGCAACGTCATGGGGTTGCGATTGGTTGAAAGTAAAAGGCAAAATTTGAGAGGTAGAAATAACAGTTCTGTATAAAATTTAATTAGGTATTCTCAGACGTTGCGTGCCGTGTGGAAATTTTCGGAGATGTAACTGGGGTGAGTACAAAATTCGTAAAAACCGACGCGCGGGCTACGGAATGGGAACCGAGAATGCGAAATTCTTTAGAATTGCCCGTTTTGAGGACTCGACCGACAGACAGGCTAACTTCTATATATACCCAGGGGAATATGAACAAGCTCTCTTAGATCTTCGACTTGATTGAACGCGTTATACAGTGCTTTTTAGTTTTCCGGTTTTAATATTAAATAATTTAAACAGTTTGCTCGAATATTATGTGATTTAAAACAGCTTGTTCTTTACGTGCTACAATGAATGTACGTTAGTGCACTTAGAAAAGAAGATACAAGGTAATAAAGTCTAGTATCACTGTACCAATTGGTAAAATTTACAACGACAAATATATACACAAAAGTAGGCAGTTTTGGCGTATATTGGTGAAAGAAGTATGAAGTTCTTTGTTATTTTTGGGGTATTAATACTTAAATGGTGCATAAACGGGTCTGGATCCACAAAACAAGGTTCAGATATACACAGATTAGTTCCGGAAAAGCCCTGAAACAACTTTAAATAAATGGTGATGGAGAAAATTTTAAAGCGTTGAGAATCAGAAGTCGTAAATATAACCCAGTTGGAATGGTGTGATTAACAAAAGGGACGATGTACATTGAAGCTACGAGTGCAAGTAACCTTCAGGTAAATTATACTATTTTGTTTGAACTTTGAGATTTTGGTGTGTGTTGAATAACTTTCTAATTTGTTTATTTAAAATGGACAGTAGTGAAATTGTACTAACAATAATATTTTAATTTTAAGGTGAAATTTGCTTGTTTAAGTAGAAAGGGGTATTTAGTATTGATGTTCTGGATTATGATAAAAATATGGGTATGTCTTTGAGCTCAATTAGACGAACCTGGTTAATTAACGTAAAGGGGTGGTAGATGCTCCCTTTGTACTCTGCATATATTGTTATAGTAATTAGTAGGCATCCTACAAGGACTTTAATTCTGGATGCACATTAAAATGATAATAAATTTAATTTTGAAATTTTCCGATATTAAAATTTATGCTGAATATTAATTTTGAAATTTTAATGTATTGTGAATATTGATGTAAATAGAGTTGACGTTGATGTTTGTGGTAGGAATGTGTTTGTTTTTTTATGTATGAGGATGAAAGCTATCTAGAGGAGCAGCCGAGGCGATTAACAGAAGAAAATCAACAGACCAGGTAATTCAAGAGGTATCACAGCAATATATATATATATATATATATATATATATATATTACTCATATTTAGACCAGGGTAGAAAATTAAATAATCACATCAAATAATTTTAATCACCGTGTATAAGGAATTTTATTAAATAATACGCGTTATTAAAACCGTGAAGCATAAAATTTATTAGTTTCAGTAAAAATAAGAGATTTAAAATCATGTACAAGACGCTTTATATCAAAAGAAACAGTATTAACAAGCTCTACGGGTAATGTAATTATTCCTAAACAAATGGAAATTACGTGCAAAATTTATATTAATTAACCCTATTTTAAGTAACCGGTAGTAAAACAAAGTGTACACATAATAATTAATATTTAACTTGTATTCGCTAAAATGAAAGGATAGAAGTCAATTTTAATTGGAGTTAATTAAACCATTATTAATAATAAGCATAAAAGTCTGTGAAAACCCAAGATTATAATACCAGAAAATAAAGCTCTGAGAATTAATATTATTTAGAACACCTGCGTAGTTTAAATATCACGTACGGCGAAAATTGTGTAGATAACAAATGGTTTCAAAGAATCTTGAAGAAACCGTGGCTTAATATTCACGAGAAGGTGCGATACGGGGTTATTTAACCCAGATAGTCCACATGGACTAAAATAAAATCGATAATAAAGAATATCAATTTGCACCAATGCGAACAGGTTAGAAAAGGAAAGAGAAAATGCGTCAAGCAAAGACACATATAGTAAAAGGCGTGATTTAAGCAACGTCACGAGCGTCACAATTGGTTGAAAATAGGATGCAAATATCAGAGGTAGAAACAACGATTTCTGTACAAAATTAATTAGCTTTTCTCGGACATGTTTGCGTGCCGTGTGAGAATTTCTGAGATTTTAACTGGGGCGAGTGAAAAATTCGTAAAAACCGACGCGCGAGCGACGGAATGGGAACATAGCATGAGAAATTCTTTAGAATTACCCGTTTTGGGGAACAGACCGACAGACAGGCTTTTTGCTATATATACCGAGGTGAATATAAACAAGGCTTCTTAGACTTTTGACTATTCGATGCGTTAAAAGCTCTTACATCCGCGACTTGATTCAAGATGTTAAACAGTGCATTTTAGTTTGATAAAATAATTTAAAGTTTGCTCGTATATTTTAGTGATTCAAAATAGTTTGTTATTTACGTGCTAACATGAATGTACTTCAGTGCACTTAGATACAAGGTAATAAAATTTAGTATCACTGTACCAATTAGCAAAATTTACAACGACAAATGTATACACAAAAGTAGGCAGTTTTGGCGTATATTGGTGAAAGACGCATGAATTTCTTTGCTATTTTTCGGGGGTGTTAATAATTAAATGGTTCAAATACGTGTCTGGATCCACGAAACAAGGGTCAGATATACACAGATGAGTTCCGTAAAAGCCCCGAAACAACTTTAAATAAATGGTGATGGAGAAAATTTTAAAAGCGTTGAGAATTAGAAGCCGTAAATATAATCCTGTTGGAATGGTGTGATTAACTAAAGGGACGATGTACATTAAAGCTACGAGGACAGTAACCTTCAGGTAAATTATACTATTTTGTTTGACATTTTGGTGTGTGTTGAATAACTTTATTATACTATTTTGTTTGACATTTTGTGTGTGTTGAATTACTTGATAATTGATTTACTTTAAATGGACATTAGTGAAATTGTACTAACCATAAAATTTTAATGTTAAGATGAAATTTGCTTGTTTAAGTAGAAAGGGTATTTAGTATTGATGTTCTGGATTATGATGAAATTTTAGGTATGTCTTTGAGCTCAATTAGACGAACCTGGTTAATTAACGTAAAGGGGTGGTAGATGCTCCCTTTTTACTCTGCATATATTGTTATATTAATTAGTAGGCATCCTACAAGGACTTTAATTCTGGATGCACGTTAAAATGATAATAAAATTAATCTTGAAATTCTTTTTAAAACTGAAATTTATGCTGAATTTTAATCTTGAAATTTTAATGTATTGTGAATATTGATGTAAATAGAGTTGACGTTGATGTTTGTGGTAGGAATGTGTTGTTTAATTTTATGAATGAGGAGGTTTATAAAATTAGGTGAGCAGCCGAGGCGAAAACAGGATAACAGCAGTTTATGACGCCCAATCTGTGGGACTAGAATTTTTTTTGTTGAAAGGACCCAGTTCCCGCATTCAAAGGAGAATATCACAGCAGTTTATATATATATATATATATATATATATGTTGTAGTGGATTTAAAGGATTAAATTTTGGGTAAGCAATGCAATTTCAAACACCCTGTATAGAGAAAGGAACAATTTATTTACGCGCAAAATTTATTTCATGTATTTAATTTAAACGAACAAGTAGTATTGACATATTTTATAATTAAGGGTTGAAAAGTAGTAAGTTCATAAAGAAAACCAGTCTTAAAAACAAATAGAAACTCATAATTAATTTAATCTATTGTAATTCAACGTGTAATAACGTCAAAAACGCATCAGGATATATAAAATCAATAATCCGAAGGCAAAAGGGTTCGTGGTAGCAGACAAGGACGTCAATTATATCGAATACCGTGAAAAGAAGCTCCGAAAATTGTTATTTTAAAACGATCACTAATTAGGAACACCTGCATGTTTTGAAAGGTTAGCTTCTGCGTATTTATGAACATAATAACATGGGTTTCATAGAATATATTGTTCAACCGTCACTGGCTTCGCATAAAAGCTAACAAGAGTTTCTTAGAGAGCAGAAGGGATGCACAATTAAAAAGATGCCACAGATAGAGATCGGGATAAAAGCATTCGATTTCTAAAGCACGTATTCAATCCACGTGGACGCGGTCAGCAATATCGAATTTCTACCACTCAAGTAAGGAGATAACAATATTACAGGCGGGGTTTTATGATGATAGAGGACGGTGTCATTGGTCGAAATAGTTAGTTTTACAACAGACGAACACGCGACAGGTGAATGTGGGTTTTCAGATTACATAGCGTGTTCACGAGCTAAATTTCGCGAAGTTTTAAAGCGGTTATATCCAAAATTTGCAGAAATGTTATTTTCAATTAAGTATTTCGCGTAAAGAGTGGCCAAGGGGGGGGCAGTTTTAGCGTATAAATACGGGATGGAAGTTATTAAGTTTCTCTTGACTACTCTTGATTTTCCCATCGCTTTAACTACGTATAACAACAAACCGACGTTATAGTAGAGTTTTGTGAGTATTAAAATTTATTTGTAACATAGTAAGGTAGTACTAGCTCTTATAACTTGGTGTTTGGAGGGCCTTATAGTTATTAACGCGAGTAGTGGCGAGTGATTTAAATTAAACTGAGGTCCAACCTAATACCATGTCAAGCTACTAAATAAATAAAGCAATAAACACAAGTGCAATCTACGTGAATTTGGATGCTGGGATGGTATGGTAGTTGGTAGCTCGGAACTCAGTGTAGACTGAGTAATCATCTATAAATAGCTGGTGGAGCAGAGCGCATAGTCAGTCGAAGCAAAGGAGTTCTGGATAGCGTTATCGTAGGAAATGGAGTCTTGAAGTATTTTCCAGATAACTCATTTGAATTTGCTGTTAGTTGATAAACTGTTGGAATTATTTGTGATGTGTGAGTGAACTTTGGAGGTTATTTATGGTTTTTTTAACGTATTGGAAAGGATACGTGTACTTGACGATGATGAGGGTATTTTAAATATTAAAAGAAAAAGGTGTATGTAAAGTTTACTAAATTTTATCACGAATTTAAATTAGATTGTTAAGGGTACATGGGTTATTAACTTTGCAGTAATTTTATGCAAAGTGGAAAGCATACTTTAATAAACTGTGTTATTATGAGCTCACCATACTCCAGTGTGTAAAAATAAATATAGGGAATTATTTAGGGCCCATTTACTCCTGTTGTATTAAATGTGTTTACAATTAAAATTTTTAAAACAAGGACTTTACAAAAATCGCACTTATTGAGTTGTAACTAGAGTACCGAAATGTACATATCTGTGAATAATTTTTGTAAATAGCGGTAAATAAAAATTGTATGATAGTTGTATTATTTTGTGAATTTATTGACTGGTGTGTGAATGGGAAGGAAGAATGATTGAAAATTTAGGTATCCATGAAGAGGCACAGCTGAGCTAGTCAGGGAAGCTGCTGGAAATATCATTGTGAAGCAGAAGATTCCGGGTAAGGAATATTTTTAGAAAATTTTTGTTTTTTTTGAAAATCGGTTGTTGACGCTGGAGAGGTTAAATCTGTTGATCCCCGACCTCAGCAATCTTATGACGGCCCAACGTTGGGGTTTGAATGATTTATAGGAAGTTCCAGAGATTGATCCCGATCCGCAGCAATATATATATATATATATATATATATATATATATATATATATATATATTGAAGTGTACGTAATATCTAAATTGGTATAAAGAGTAGTTTGTTGTTTTAAGGTTGTGTATATGCCAAAAAAGCCAATAACCTGATCTCTGAATCGTAATTTAGTGTTTGCCGTACTTTACAAATGGTGTAGTATTTAAAGTAGATTGGTCAGAGTAAAAGTGCCAATACATGAAAGAATGATTTGATGACGTGAGAAAACTCAGTATTCAAGGATTTATACTGTCGTACGATGATAATCCATAGAGTGTAAATTTGCTGATCTAAAAGGCGGGTGCATCTGTGTAAGTTCCACGGTTCACAACACATGGCCAGGGTTATATGTGAAACATTTCGGCACCTATTTATTAGAATCAACCTTTGGACAAACTTGTATTATCAAAATTTTATTTGAAAGTACTATATAAAAAGTGATTTAAGTGTGACACGATCATATTCCAAAATGGTCGAACAGTTATTAATATAATCGCAAAGTGTACAATTATAACTGATGGGTATTAGTGACACAACACTAGTTGTGACGATATAATTGGGTGTTGGGATTTAGAAATGTATAAAGAATAGACATAATAATTTGGAAGGTGGCGAGATCACCTAGGTGAAAATAATAATGGAGAACGATTTGAATATTTTTGATAGAAAGACGTGTTTTGATAAAAATGTACTAAGTTTGAATAATTTAAAGTCAAAATAAAATCTTTTGGGAGCTAAAGCATTTGATTTCAATTAGAGAAGAGTATAGAGAGTCAGAGGGAACATTACGAAGGAAGAAGAGTGTAAAGTTAGTGGTGTAAAAATTAGAAGATTAGATATTGGAGCGGTACCGAGAGAGGGGTTAACAAGAGCTGGTATTTATAGTGGTTTGGATTGAGGTGAATAAGAGTTGGAGTGGATTTATAAGGCCGAAGGAAGACGAGTTAGAAGTGATTTGGGTTTTACATGCGATCGAAAGGCATTGGGTGGAAAAATTTATAAAGCGGCACAGAATTTGAAAGAGAAGGTTAAATTGGTATTGGATTGTATATTGCTGGACTGACTGGAAGGAGTGGTTGAACAGAACGACGGGATAATAAGAAGAAAATTAGCACGGGGAAGTTAAAAGTAGAGGTTTTCTAAATGCTAAATTCAGTTAACTATTTATAGATTTGGGTGGAAAATAACAGAAAGTATATCAAAAACCTGGTGTCTGGAAAGCCAAGTAGTTCTTGTGAAAGTGGAGCGTAGTGTGAAGACACAGCCGGCTACCGAGATCGTTAGCCAGATTTAAGGAAAAGGCCTACAACAAATAAATCAGGTGAGTACTGTGTTTTTCGGAGCATCAAAGTCATTTGGTAAGCTTATTTGAATTGGCACAAGGCTACGCGGATCTGTTTGTTTATTTGGCATATACGCATAAAAAGAGGGTTACTTATACTAAAATTAAGGTAGTGCTGTTTGGTCGGTGTCGTAACCATCTACCTATCACCGAACCCACGGTAGGTAGGTGTAGATACCCTGAGAAAAAGAGATTCTAAATAGTCGAGGCACACTTATACGTTTTTTTGTAGACCGACCAAATATATTTAAAGCACGTAAAATAGTCAAAAAATTTCACACTATCAAGTAAATAAAAACTATATAAAAATAAAAAAACACAAAATAATATATATATATATATATATATATATATATATATATATATATATATATTTTTAAAGTGGTTGTGCATCACTAACACTATAAATAGTAAATAAATTTTTATTGTAGCTAACTAATTCTTGTTGAATTTAAACACTTTTTATGTTATAGTTCCAAGTCCCGCAACATTTGAAACACCTGCACGCACTCCACAAATTACCAGCGAACAGCAACTGCTGTTATCACAACCAGAATCGTCACAAATATCAGCACCTAGATTAAGTCTAGACCAATTTTTAAGTATGCACACATCTCAAGACAATGAAAGCTTTGAAGAAATGATGATTGAGTATGAGAAACGTCACAGGGAAAAATTTTCATATTTGTTTAATGAAGAAGAAAAGAGTAATGCCGAAAAGTTGAAGCAGTTAGAATTACCATCGTTCGAGCAACAATGTGCATTACCCGAAAAGCCTTTCGAATTGGACTCGTGGAACTATAAAAATAAAAATTATATTATGTATGTACCTGATGGTGTTGATTTAACGCCCGAGGAACAAATTGAAATTAGTAAGAGAAGACAGGAAGTTGTGCATGGTAATACAAGGTTACAGGAGAGTCCGTTTAATGAAGCGCAGAGTAAGGAAACTATAAACGAGTTGGCTAAATCGCAAGCGAAGGTAAAATATTTTTATTTTTAAATTATCTTTTTGCTTTCATACCATATACTGTTCTGCATATATACAGGGTGATTGTGACTTACAACCTAGGTCTTTATCGATGCCTAGTACGGAAAACTTATTTATACATATACATATATGTATATATGTTTACTGGATTATAGGCCAAAACGTCTGGACTAAATGTAATTGTAAGAAATTATAATCTATGGATCTAAAATATTTAATGCTTATGCGTTATTTAATGAAACATTAGGTACCAGAAAAGAATTTATAAATTTTGGTTAGTTAAATGATTTTTTATAGCAAGGACGCACCCTGGAAAGCTATAGACTT
Source organism: Platerodrilus igneus (assembly GCA_036346225.1). Classification (NCBI taxonomy): domain Eukaryota; kingdom Metazoa; phylum Arthropoda; class Insecta; order Coleoptera; family Lycidae; genus Platerodrilus; species Platerodrilus igneus. The sequence continues at coordinate 9,452,982 of JARFIW010000053.1, read as the reverse complement.
TGGTAGTTTATATTTAATAACATTGCTGTTTCAATACAATATTAAATTAGGATGAAAAGCACCTAGTACATTATATATAAACAGTAATAAAAATAGTATTAAATAAGAAAAATTACAGATAGACGCTCGGGAAATAACCGGACATATTAAAGTTATTTGTACAAATTGACACAGGTTCAAGAAACCGTATGGGAGATACACCCCAATAACCGTATAGTCATAAATTACAGCTATAAAAATGTGTTGAAAACGAAAACAAATGACGCAGCCGTGAAAGCAAGAGATTGTGTAATAACTCCGGGGTGTTGAAACTTATAAAACCCCCAGATACTAATAAGAGGGATCAGTTTGCATCAAATTATCAAACATACATCAGCAACCTTGTAGCAATTTTATTTTCCACCTAATATATATATCTGTATAATCAATCCTTTTATTAAATATTAAATAATATAATACATTATAATGTTATCCAATCCACTTAATTTAATAATATCTATTGTCCAATAAATAACTAGTATTTAGTTCATGTTAAAAGTTAAATTCTACGGAGACAATATAAAAGCTTTTGTTTGGTATCCTTCTTAAAGCCCCCTCTACTCAATAACCGCTAGGTATCGCTGTTACTGGGCAGCAACAAGCTCGGCTGGTACTTCTAACATAGCTGTGGTTCAAGCAGGTCGATAATTGTTCTTAGGAGCGATGTCCGTGATTGATTTTTGGTGTTGGAAGCGTGCACGATGGAAGATTGCTCGTGGAAGCTATCTTCATAAATTGTTTTGGATGGTCCATTTGTTTGTTGAAACCAGTCGTGAAGAACGATGAAGTTTTTGTTAAAAGACCATTAGGAACAGTAAGTGAATTTGTTTCTATAATAATATTAATTGAAATTTTCAGTGTAACTTTGGGAATAATTTATTTTAAAATATATTGCAACATAAACTATAAATAAGTAATTTTTCTGAATGGTATTCATGCGAAATTGATGGAAAACAATTCTATTCTTGTATAATATGGAATCACATATATAAATTTATTCAAGTTAATTACAAACAACATCAGTTTTCTCGTGGTGAGAATTACTCCTGGAACATCTGTAAATTGAAACGCAGATAATGGAAGCCAAGTGACGTGTTTCTCGTGTATGCAGCGCAGCTGTTCGTTTGGAATGGAATTTTCCGTTGTCATCACATATGTCAGCTTTCAAGCAAGTATTTAGGTGCAAATTGGAGTTCTGGTATGTACAAAAAATTATGTTCGTATGTTGTTTGAACTGTCGACGTAGTAACGAGATAAATTTTACTTTATCCGACTTGTGTTAACTTTGAACAGGTCAAGGACAGACCTCAATTATATTTTTCGTAGTCATACGATATGAATCTGTAATTTGTTTCTACATAAATCTCATTAAATATTAATTGGTACGGATATATTCAGTACCATTGTAATTAACTCTTCCTAATTTAAATTAACTTATAAAGGAAGACATATTTTTTGTAGAAAATTACATTATTGAATACCAGTTGAATAGATTCTTATTTTCGGACTAAAGACTATTTTTATTTAAGAGGAATGAAAGTCGATTCGGATTGTATTTAATTATTTTTGAGTTTGAATGCACAAACAGTGTTTTTCTTTGTTTAATTTGTTCACAGGTGCAGTGCAGGATTGCTAAGGTCAAGGTCGAGCCATAAGGTAAGACACTTTAAAGATTAGGTGGTCTTTAGAAATTATATAGCGGTTATAGGAGAAAGGTTTCCGCATTAGCCTTGTACAAGGGACTTGTATTAGGTCTTATCAGTATAAAAAAATACGGTGGCGCCTTATTTTTATTATTAGTGGTTGCAATTACACCCCGACCCACAGCTCATTCTCTACCCAGAGCATATAAGTTCGACTAGCCGCTTTGCCTTTGAGATTTCCTCAACATAGAGCCACTTTCCATCTTAACTTGCCGTGGGCTCCTTTTTAATTATCGGAAATTCTCGTTAAACTAAAATCAGAATAGAAAAAGGCTACAACCTCTTAAAACTCGATCTCGAATGACAGGTACGACAAGTTATAGGACGATATTCAAATATCGAGACTATCAGAGATTGGACACGCTCACAAACGCAATTAACGAGGACATTAGATACCGGTCATGTAGGAAAAGTGACTAGTGTTGGAAAGCTTTCATCAATCATAACAAATTGGAATTTTACCTATGAGGAGTTCCACCCGTGACGTGGATAGAGTTTTGAAGGAATGAAACCAAAAGAACTAAGTTAATTGAATTATAACCATCGCATATTGTTTTTTGTGTCTAAGAATTGGAATTGATTGTTAATATTTATATCTGTGTGGCGCTTATTCTTAGAAAGAACTATTCATGTTTGGTGCATGCTTCCGTATTTTTAGAACTATCATATTGAGATTGTATATATAAAAGCTCATTAGTTTAGAAGGACGCTAGCCAGTAAATGTACACTGAGCATATTGGCTACCTCAAAGTCGCTCCCAGGGTGCAACACAAATTGAAAGCACTCATTCTTCCAAACTTTAAAATTTTCGCCTAATGTATTCAAACCAAATATATCGAACATTAATAAATCAGTCACCTTCAATTTATGTCATCTATGTCAAACTTAAGATTTTTATTATTTTGACAACGATCCTAGGTCATGGATCGAAACGTAAATAAAGACGATTTTAACAACTGAGTGGTTTAATTCCTAAAGGAGATTAGGAGAATACAAAGCAAACCACAACATACATACAGGGAGTATGTATAAGAAATGTAGACAACTAACTCGTGGATTTAATGAAGGATGCGTAAATTTGGTTGCCTATCTACGTGCTTGAATTTATAGAAGTATAGCAAGCGTAGATTAAAAGAAGTAGGAACTGGAAGGGCTTTTAAAGTAATGAGGTCATAAATTTTTAAATATGAAATAGATTGTAACATGACATTATTTAACATACTAAACCCTGTGTATTATATTGAACGCTATGTATTAAGGGATTTTATTAAAACAATTACAAAAATCCTACAATTGTACAGAATTAAATAAGTTAGTTTTATTAAGCACATACGTTTTAATTACCTTTAACACAGAAATTCACAATCAAGCTGTTAAATTCACTTAAAAATTTTTGTTTTGTTCTTGGTGTGAAGGTTTGTACTGTTTATACATTCTGTCTGTCTGTAACTTAATATTTCTATTTTTTAGATATTGGATGGGAAGATAGGTGTCGATGGAAAAGAATTGGCTCCGCTTGATGTACCAAATGTACGAGGTTTTAGTTTTGTTCGAACACCATCTCCACATCCAGGAGCAAGCGAGACCCCTTTAATGACATGGGGTGAAATAGAAGGAACTCCATTTCGACTAGATGGAAGTGATACACCTATACCAAGGTAAGTAAGTTTTACTTAGTGTGATGTTGTTCAAAAGAGTTAGTAGACAGACTAGATAATCGTAAGAAAAGTTATCATCTAAAGCAAACTTTTACAAATTTGATTTGGGATTTTTCTTTGACCACGGACACTTATTAAAGCTGGTTGTTATGTAAGCAACAGTTGCACTACTATAAAGGAACTCTAGAATAAATATTTGAGAGAAACTAAGAATATAGGTAGGTCTATTACGTTTTTATTGAAACCGTTGTGCAATTCATCTTTATTATTAGAGAAAAGGCAGAGAATCACTTGTTTACGCTAAAATAGAGTCAAAAATCTCTTTTCTAATTAGGATTTTTAGTCACAAATCATGCACAATAATAAATAATAATAATAATGAAACAAACAGTTCAAATAGGTACCTAGTTTTTCTTTTCCAAAGACGCCAACATCAAACTTTAAATTGCTCTGGCATTGGATTCTATAGGAACAGATATTTGTGGTATTTACAGGATTACGGCTCCATACCAGAATAACACTTCATGCCATAAGTACTCATCGTACCCCAAAATAATTCGACTCCAGTCTTCACTGAAACTATTTACTTCCGATCTATACCTAAATTATTTCTTTAACACCTAATAATAATAAGATTTATTATTTACCTGAAAATTTTTACACGACAATACATTCACTTCATTCTTATTTTATTTAAACATTAATAGGTTATTGAATAAATCCAAACTTGTATGTTTGGCTGCGTAAATCGAAAAAGGAAAACAAAATTTTAATCCAATCTAACAGGGTTCTCATTCCACATTTTTCTAAATTGTGGTAAAGTTTAACGAATTCTTGTCCACTAAGCTTTATGGAAAGACAATTGATCTTATCATCCAAATAACACTCACGTATTCAATACCGTTCATTATTTTTCTCGGAGTAGAAATAGGCGTTTGCATATTATTGTTAAATACCACCTTAATTAATCCTAACATAAGATCCATAGTCGTCAAACGATAATAAATAATAATAATAATAATGAAACAAACAGTTTAAATAGGTACCTGGCTTTTCTTTTCCAAAGATGCCAACATCAAACTTTAAATTGCTCCAGCATTGGATTTCTATAGGAACATATATTTGTGATATTTACAATATTATGGCTCCATACCAGAATAACACTTCATGTCGTAAGTACTCATTGCACCCCAAAATAATTTGACTCCGGTCTTCGCCGAAACTATTTCATTCCGATCTATACCGAAATTATTTCTTTAACACCTAATAATTAAATAAGATTTATTATTTACCTGAGAATTTTTACATGTCGATACATTCACTTAATTCGTATTTTATTTACACATTAATAGGTTCTTGAATAAATCCCAACTTGTATGTTTGGCTGCGTAAATCGAAAAAAGAAAACGATTGAATCCAACCTATTTAACAGGGTTCTCATTCCACATTTCTAAATTATGGTGAAGTTTAATGAATTCTTGTCAACTAAGCTTTACGGAAAGACAATTGATCGTTTTGTCCAAATAACACTCTCACGTACTCAATACCGTTCATTATTTTTCTTGGAATACAAATAGGTGTTTGCATATTATTGTTAAATACCATCTTAATTAATCCTCACATAAGATCTATAGTCGTCAAACGTCTATTTAGAGAGTTCCGTTTGAATGCATCTCTTACTCACTCTAACTTACTTTAGGTCTAATCGTATCTCCTTTGTCTAATCTATACTAAAATAGCTTTATGCCATACACAACCCCCTTTCCCCATGTCAACATGTACACGTGCTTATCTACGCCTGTAGTATTTTTTGCTACGCATTGTCTTATCACGTTTCTTAACGAACATAAAACTTTTATATCATCTAGCCATTGTTGTTATCGCTTTAAATGTTTTCTTCTCGCCAATGAATTTCTGAAAATTAAAACTTCAAGGATATAACGAAAGTCTTTAATTATGTTTTCTGAGTAAATATAAACTAGAAACGACTGTTTAACACAAACTCGACTTTCACGTTACCCTTGAATATTTAATACAAAATATCTTTACTAGGAAATGTTATTTTCAGATAAACTGAAAAGCATTTAACGCCCGTCACATTATGCCTGCCTGTACATAATAATACAAAATATGACACTCGTTTATTTATGTCCCCGGATTGAATCAGATAATTGCAATTTTGCATGTGGTTTTGAAATTAAGGTTTTCTTGATTTTGAAAAAAGAATTTACGCTACTTTTATGCTTACAGTAACATATGTACAATAATGTGTGTCCGCGTGCGCGCGCGCACACGCTCACACCCACTCCCACATTACTGTGCACATGCTGTAACACTTCGCCCTCCTCCCCTGACCTATGTAGCAGTCAAAGAAACAAGAAACGAGTTACCTAATGCATGTATAATCGAATGCCAACTCTATATCCCTTTTATGGTTCAAAATTGCAATACAAGAGTCCACTTACCTATTCCATAAGGTTGTCAACTATTTCTGACCCAATAGTCTTCACTCTACTTCCCTCAAACGCCTCGGCTATTCTACAGCGGAGAGTAACATGGACATGTCTCAGGGTGGATAGGCTTAGAATTCTGAAACCGATACTGGTGAGTTAACTTACCCAAAAGTTTACAAAGTGTCTGTAGCTAAATGTATTTCAACAAGCCCCATTTAATTGGAATATATATCTCAACATTCGTATCAAGTAATGAATTTAATAACTTTTAATATGGTGATATAACTATTTACATTTACTATATCGACATACTTGAATGCAATAAAAGCAATATCTCTTACTTAACTAAAATTACTTTAAGCCGGGTGGTTATATATTGTACTAAGCACTGCAAATTCTACAGTTAAAACAAATTGGCTCCATCTTAAGCATAGCCAATAACTCTTGATATTCTATACAAAATTCATAATAATGATTGGTAACGTTAGTAATAATGTCCAAAAATTCCAACCTTAATCTAGCAACTTAATAACATATTCATGTAAAAGCATAGGTATAACTATATAAAAGTTCATACTTATCACCCCACGTGTATGCATGTATATACACGTCCGTTCTCTCGAACCATTTATTCAAAGATTCACTCAATACCTGTTTCGGGTATGCAATACCCACTGTTGCTCCACTCTCTACAATACCTCCAAGGTAACTTATCCTCACCAGGGTTGATAATACTTAACATGGGCGTTGATAAATTTTGTGCTCGAAACTCTTGATATCTCTATACTTATGTACCAACTTGATTTGGAATTGAGCTTCCAAAATCCGAACTTCCACAATCAATCAATAATGAACCATATAGGTGTGGTTAAGTATTATTTTCTTTGCAGTTAATAAACCTGCACTTTCTACCATTAACCGCCTTACAGCTGAACCATTTTGTTTTTTGATTACACTTAAATTTATTACTATTTAATTCTCTTTTAAGAGCCAAGCTTATCTGTGTCCTTTATCCACTACTTAAATTCACTACTCTTCCTGTAATAAACATACTCACTTCTTATATTTGTTCACTAAACATTACTATAATTTACTCGGGTATATAACCAATACTGCTACGCAATCTTGCAGCATAACCCGTACTGGCTCTGGGCTAGTTATTGTCACATTTACGTGCCTTTTTTCATATCTTTTTGTCTGTGTGTGGCCTGGTGAGTCTTTGTGTGCCGTGTGTCTGAATTTTTCCACTTCCCATATTTATATACCTTTGATCACGTGACTGTTCTAGCCAATCAAAAATCTTACATATTTCACAATCGTACATCATCCCTACATGTGCTTTTAGGTTAATGGTTTAAATCGACTTTTATTATTGCCATTGCGAATTGAAACTACCCTATATTTAAATTTAAGTTAATCTGCAATATTCTACAGTACTTCCTGTTAATATTTTTGTAGATATTACGAAAAATTACATATTATTACGCACTTCCGGTTTCGAATTTTCTAGAACAAACTAGCATTTCCTTTGGCGCCTTAATTTAAAATCTTCTAAATTTCACGGGATGTTAGATATCAGTTGATAGGTTATGTTCATTTAAAGTGTCAATTGTCTCCCAAAGTCGAACTAGGATTGGGTAACTATATTAATTCTGGTCAGTGACGGGTTACATTTTAGATAGAATTATCTGTGATTGGCAGAAAATATCATTAAAATTTGGATTAATTTAAAAATATTCTTGGGTGTTACAATGCACGTGGGTGCGTGCGTGTGTGCATGCGGGTGGATGTGTATATTTTGGGTGCGTGCGTTTGCATATTTTAATCATGAAAAATTGAAGTATAATTCACTAACGTCGACACTTTACAGAACTCCCGGACCTTCATTCAAAATGTCGGAACCACCAAGACGAGAACAAATTGCCATCGCTCTAGCGGAAAAAGTAGGTGAAAAGCACCGTTCGCAAAAGAAGAAAGCAATTGACGCAGCACGACGACACTTTGCTTCGTAAGTAACATACTGTCTGTTTACAACTAGGTCTATAAATCTAAATGGTCTTCTAGTCCTAGCCCCCGTCCATATACTTCCACATTCGATCGTCTTGCCACTATGTCACCGGCTGCACGTAGACTTGCAACATCTAAATTGGGATTGCCATCGTCGGATTTAACTGTGTATTCGCCAAGTCCTACACAACGAAGTAAAGCACCTGCAACTCCTAGAAGGGTGACGACGCCTAAGCTTAATCTTGGAATTAAGAAAAATGATAATCTTACAGACGATTTACTTAATATTAATGTGCCTAAAAGACAAAGGGCTTCGGATTTTTTTTAGAATTTAAGAATTTTATTGTAGTTGTATATATAGTTAATTATAAGATTCAAAATGATATTATGAAAGCGCACGAGTTAGCTTCAAGGTTTCTTTCTTTGTTAACTGTAACTTTACTTTTTTGACAAGTGCGATTATTATGCATGGACTAACAAACCATAACAATCACTTTATTTTTATTGTACGTAAAAGTGTATAATTGTTTATTGATATAAACAGCATACAGATATACTAAAACATTTCCCTCAAACTTTATAAAAATTTATTTATCATTTCACGTGGTGGACAGAAGCGTAGTGGTATTTGCGACACTGTATCGAATATTTTTAATAAGAATAAACTGAACTTAAGCTTACCTCTTACTACAGCATAACAGTAAGCTGGTTATGCCAAAGTTATTCTTGCTGTTAATCACCACTGGTGATGGTCGTTGATTCTTTTAACGCTGGTTGTTTGGTCTCTTTTTCGCACGTTTTCATGTTTAATTTTAAGTCGTAAATTCGTAGATGTAAATCAAATAGCATAGCTGTCATCCCTTGTCCTGTTATATCCCATGCTACTGCAGTGACGTAGCCTACAAAAAAAAACCAAAAAGAAACAGTATGACCGGGCTCAAGCGGCAAGTGGGCAGGGTATTATACCTACAACAAAAATTAAGGGAGGCCTGAAATAAAGAAAGAAAAATTACACACACACACACACATTCATACTCAAAACACAACATATCAACAAAGGAAACTCATATTAAACACAATATGTACACGCAATAAATAATTACACAATAAATTTAAAAAAAAAATCAACCAAAAGAACAAATCATTTTCTTTTTAAATGGCGAGCTGCCGGTTTTAGGTTACTCCCTAGATTGAGTTTCAACAAAAAAAGAAACTAAGCGAAATTACCCCTCTAAAACCAACAGCTCTAAATCAGCATGGTAAATCTAAAACTAAGTATATACATCTAATGGCAACAACATTTTCAAACGTGCCAGCAAGTCTTCAAATCATTTTCACTTTAATAATTTGTACACTCTTAAGTTATTTAAAGCAAATAGTAATGCATTCATATAGTGTCAATAAATCTCAAACTAATTCACTAATTGTCGTCTAAACGGATTAAATTTAGGAATGCATGAGCTTCAACCGGAAATCCCAACCAATTTGGGCGCAATCATAAATGATGGAGAAAGAAAACACACCCTCTAAGTTGCTGACATTGGGGTTGAGTCACTAGCTGGTCCACAGCAACGAGTAGGTGTGCCTACACCCAGAAAGAACGCACTTGGCCTCCTATTACAGCAAGGGACGACCATTCATCGTGGCTTTAAGGCCACTGGAAGAAGCTAGAGCAATTACCACTAAAAATTAATTTAATTTCAATGAAAAATACAATTTTTTAAAAACCATAAATACTTATCACGCCGTATTGCGAGCGCGAAATTTTCATAACGAAAAACGGAAATAACCAAACATTCCTGCACGGGTCTCCGTTGTGTAGATGGGAAAGCAAATAAAAATCAATTTCGTTCAGCCAGTGACCAGAGTTCAAAGTAATATTTCTATTCAGAATTAACCTGGAAAACACAGTTTATATTGGAATAATACACAGCTTTAATTCGACGAATTCTTCCGACGGAAAACACATAAGAAGCAATTATCGGATACTTGGAACACGTTATCGACTATCTGAGTATAGCGTAAACTTTACGTTAGGGAATTGTGGGAAGTAGAATTTATTCTTAATTAGCGGAAGTATTTACCAAGTAAAATATACAGGATATTTAATTTATCGGCTAAAGTTTCGTTTTAGAAGCAAAGTGAATTTTAGTTGAAAATTATTGTAAATAAAATAACCAATTATTTCCGAAAATGAACGTAACACCCGTCATAAAAACCGCCTTTATGCCTATTGAAATTAAGTTGAAAAAAGGGGTAGTGATAGACACTTGCTTATAGACATCGAAGAAAAACGTTTGTTGGTTCGGTAAAGTGAGTTAAGTGATTAGTGTCTCCGAATGTGATTTTATGGATAAACCCTATAGGGCGTACGTAACATGTCCAATAAACAGCCATACAGTCCACTTCGTTGAAGAGTAAAAACGACACTTATAGAACAATAGAATACTGCTGAGGTAAGCCGATATTTAAAATTATAAAACCCCTTGCGCATTAACACCGGTTCTATATATAAATTCTTGTAGCGGAATTGGTTGTTTCCCACGATAAATACAGCAACAAGACGAACGTATAATAACAGGAAGATGGGCATTAACGGGCAAACTCTTTATTACATTATTTTTATAAAACACTCACCAGTTTCCAAAATAAGATAGTCACGTTCAAAATGCAATCATGGCTGCGGTTCCAACACTCTGTTAGTCACAACCGCTTCTATGTAGCACCTTTTGATCGATTGGGAAAACATGTCAGTCCCCGAATCATGAGAAACGTCAACCGCAAAAACGTACAATTAAAAAAGGGATGGTCTAGGTACATTTTCATTCGTCTATTCGTCAATCAGAATGCAGAAATAGCCGTTAAAAGTCGCATTCTATTTTTCATCGAAAAAGTTTTCATCCGTTGCCTCATTGACCTTGTTGTGTACGAATATAATGGGTATTGTTATGTTTTTTTCATAAAGCAGTTCTCTTTTTTGTATGTCAAAATCATTTAAAGGTTTTTCTTTTCTGCCGTAAGGTATCATGAGGTTATAAGGGGTATTAGCCGGGGGAAGAGAGGGGGTGATCATTTACAAAACCTTCTAGAGCCTCTCTTTTCCTGCTGAAAAGTATCATGAAATCGAGCGGTATTGGTCCTTTGTAAGGCGAAAATGTTTCATTGCAAAATCTTCTAAAGACTTTCTTTTCCTATCGAAAGGTCTCAAAAGATTATAAGGGGCACTAGTCCCCTTTCTTGGATATCGAAGATGATCGATTGCAAAACCATCGGAGGACGTTTTTTCCTGCTGAAAGGTATCAGAAGCCTATAAAGGATGATAGTTTTCTTTCTTGTAATCCGATGATGCTTGATTGCAAAACCATCTAATTGCTTTCTTTTACTGCCGAAAGGTTTCAGGAGCCTATATACCAGTCTAGCGTTTAGTATATTAATTAGGTTTAGAGGACTCTGCATTGGGAAATTCACAGCTGAGTAATATCTTAACGAAAACCATATAAAGTTGTGGTTCACATGGATTGCTCGGACATTGGCTTTTGTTTGTGGTGTGAGATTATGCTAAGTTGGCAATTTCTCACAATTTGTACAGCGTTGTTCCCATCAACGTGTGTCAGAAATTTAAACCTCTTCTGGTGAGGATAGACATTTACGTGGGTGAAAAAGTATCATAACTTGGGACTTTCTTACCAACTTACGTTGGGTTCTGACATGTTAGTAGTGTTAATACTCCCTGTATGTTTGTTTAGCGTTTTTCTTAATCTTCTTTGGGAATTAAACCACTCATAGTTTTTAAAATCATCTTTATTTACGTTTCGATCCATGACCTAGGATCGTTGTCAAAAAAAAAATTATTTTGACAACGATCCTAGATCATGGATCGAAACGTAAATAAAGATGATTTTAAAAACTATGAGTGGTTTAATTCCCAAAGAAGATTAAGAAGAATGTTAGTAGTGTTAGCGACTAGTGGTTCCCACCTTCCTTGCCTTTCCTCTTATCAAAAGAGTAAGAACAGGAAGCCACAACAGAATCGTCCCTTAGGACCTACAGAATCACCGCATCATAAGTGAAATGCCAGGGACTGCTATCATTAATACATTTGCAATGTATTTCATCACCTCGGAGAGTTTAACACACACATACACACGCCCGAGAAAATTTTGAGGAATTTATGCGTGGCACTCGCTTTTGTGTTTAACTCTGAATGTAGGGTTAATGATAACATTATGTTACAAGTATTAGCAAAACTACTAGAATTCTTTTTATGTAGTGCCTGGAATGGTAGTCTCCTGGTATCGTACTTCTTTGCTACAATGATTTGGAAAAACAACGAATTCGTATTTATTTACTTCTCATTTGATAGATGTATATTTTCACATTGTTTCATATTTATCAATTAATGGACCAATGGAGAGCAGGAATTCTAGCCTAATCGCCTAAGCTTTGCTGGGGAACTAAACCACATTAATATGCATAAATACCCTCGATCCTAAAACTATTTTACACAACTGTCTGTAATATAATTAAATTAATGATTAGAAACATAATTATTTACAAAAATAATATGTGAAGCAATTTGAAGCGTAACAAGATTAGTACCGTATTAAAACTAATTAGGCAGTTTAATGTTCTAACGTTACTTTTAAAAGATGGCTTTTATAGGACGTACATTATATACCTTACGTCAGAAAATTTAGTAAAAAGTATCAGTTTGATTTACACTTTTTTGCTAATGCAGTAAATCAATTTTAAAGTCCTGCTTTGCTTTTGTAAAATCGGTGTAATTGACAAGAACATTTTTTTCAAACGAGCGAATATTTCCATAAATTAGACACAAAACATCCAGATGTAGCTGCACGGTACAACCACAATGTTTTTATTATAAATAATTTCTATCCCTATATGACACGTTTCAATGAACTTAGCTACAATACAACAGATTTTCCTTCAATAACAAACATGGATTTAATAAATTATGTAGTGATAATGGGTTTTATACAGTCAAGCAAATGACGGTATATAAAACTTTAGACGCTTTCAAATTTTTCGACGCAGGATTTGTAAGCAACTGTGGTTGTATCAAAATAAATATTCACACTGTTTTAGTGGAAAATGTAAGTTGTTTAAGAAATAGTTTCAGTTAATTTTGTAATTCTAATATTGCAGGTGAAGCACACTCCCATTACTAAATGCATGCATCATTTGGACCATGGTTGGTAGTATAGATGCCCATTGGACTGCATGAGCTGGCATCGGCGAAGTTTGTAGCCATATTGGAGCAATTTTGTATTTTATCTAGTGCATAAATACCTCGCAAAGCACTACTTCATGTATTTGACTTAAAATTGTTGCGGAATGTGCCCAAAACTTTAAAAGTAGTTTTGAGGTAATAAAAGAAACAACTTTTTGTAACATCACTTCTGGAGATGTATCTCCGTTAACAAAAAGATGAGGTAGTAGGACTCCTCAATAAAATTAGGGATGTAATAGCGATTCAGTTTTAATGTAAGTTATAGAACCCATTGCTAGCTAACTTGAGGTTTCTCAATCTTTGATACCAAATGTTTTGATATTCACGAGGAGAGTGATTTGCTGCAACTTCAGAAATTACAGTTGGTGGCAGAACACTACATCGTTGGAATCCCTATTATCACTGTGTAATATTAGGTTTTATATATGCCTAAGTGACCTGCTGTCTCGCCACAGTGGTTTCTTTTTTAAATATCAGTTCTACTAGTTTTAGGTACAATTGTCTTCCAATTGTTATGATCATCGTTTAAACTATTATCTTGTACATGTTTATATAATACACCTTCCTCACTCAATTGCCAATTAGGATAGTTTAAGGGAGTTTCCCTTATTCGTTCACACATCCGTTCGTACCAATTGTCTGCCTCTTGTTAGTTTTTTATAATATTTATTATATTTAATTCATGTGCTTGTTTAGTAGTATTGGGAATAGCTCTCGATAAACAATCGGGAGCGCGTTCTTTTCCCGATCTGTGAGTATCGTAAAATTAAAGGGTTGTAAACGTAAGATCCAATGATTTAATCAACCATTAGGGGTTTCAAGAGTGAACCATAGAAGACTGTAATGATCTCTAATAATTTGAAATAGCTGTGGACCTTCTAAATAGCAACGTAATTTCTCACAGGACCACAATGCTGCTATACACTCATTTTCAGTGACTGTGTATCGCATTTCTGCATTTGTAAGAGCCCTAGAAATATAGGCTATTACGTGTTCTTGGTCATTATAATTTTGGCTTAGAATGCCAGTAATGCCATACGATGATGCATCGCATTGTACGATAAAGGGGTGGTTATAGTTAGGACAGCTTAGTAGTGGCGCTGAGATTAATGTGTTTTTAATATTTCTAAATGCTTGCTCACATTCAGGCGTCTTTAAATTTGACGTTTTTTCTTGTATGCCCCGTTAATGGTGTTACGATTGGTGACATATTGGGGATAAATCTCCAATACCATGAAATCATTCCTAATTCTCTGGACCACTGTACTCAAGTTGATGTTGTCTATACTGACTTTTCAAAGACGTTCCATCGCATCTGGCACTTTACTCTTCTCGCCAAGTTACACCGTATTGGCTTCTCAGATAATCTAATATTACTTTTTGCTTCGTATCTAGAAAACCGTTTACAGTATGTGCAGTATCATGGCCACAAATCGAATTTTATAAATGTTACTTCAGGAGTGCCCGAAGGGTCAATTCCCAGGCCACTTCTCTTCCTAATATATATTGATGACATTGGAGACACACTAAAAGTAAACTATCTTCTATATGCAAATGATCTAAACCTTACAATGAAATTTATTCAGAGGAGGATTTTACAAAATTGCAGACCAATTTGGACCTTTTAACTACCTGGGGCACTATCAATAATCTACCGCTGAATGTAAAAAAATGCTACATTATGACATTCTCTAGAATTGATAACCGATTAGATTTGTTAAATGATACAACTCTTCATAGATCACCTCATATTAAGGACGTGGGAGTGATTTTTGACAGGAAATTGCACTTCATTGAACATGTTAACTATCTAGTTAAAAAATCACATCAGACAATGGGTTTCATTATCCGCAATTCAACTAGTTTCTCAAATACTTCCACTTTTCTTACATTATATAATGCATATATGTTCTCGTCTGGAGTATGCTTCAATTATATGGTGCTCTTACTATGCCATAGACATCGTCAGACCATAAAGCATTCGCGTAAACTGTAAAAAGCCCCTCCTTAGAATAGTAAAAGCGGTATACTTTTTACTATCTGATTCCATTTTAATTTGCCAATAAGCGGAGGATATGTCTAAACTACTCAAGTATTTAGCATCCCCTAATTTATCTAAGATGGAACTTATGTACGATAATGGGTAAGCAGATTTTTCGGTAACATTGTTTAGCTTCCTGTAATCTACACAGAAGCGTAAGTTCCATCTGATTTTGGAACCAATTTGAGTCGCTTTTTTCGATCACCCCCAACTCGAGCATCTTTGTTACTTCCTCATCAATCTTGTCTTGCATAAATTTGCTAACCGGATAATACCTGGATTTTATTGGCAGACTAGATGAATTAATTTTATACTCTACTGATTTTGTACAACCTAATTTAATGTTTTAATTGATTCTAAATACTCTGATACTGTGTTTTCTAATTCGATGCGTTTATCATAAGTTAAGTCGTCTGCGGTTTGAATTATATTTAGGAATGTTGTTCAGAATAATTAATATCACTAAATTACCATTCGCCCGTTTTAAGTCTGGTACCAGTGATATCTTAATCCAAAAAATAGTTCCTAAAATTAATGTACTTCACAAGTTTGGGATGATATAGGCATCAGAGTTGAACCTTTTCTTTTAGTTTGATAGGAATTGTCACGACTCCTATACATTCGATACAGTTATTTTTTTGCGATTTAGCATTTAAAATTTATTAAGGGTTTTAATTTTACACCTAGTTGACATAGTACTTGCATACCCGAATTGCTTAAAAATACTTCATTTGCACCTGAATCAAGTACATCGTTTATTTTGCAGACACTTGAGGCAAAACGTAATCTAGTACGGGTTTATTATGATCTACGAAGTAATTTATTTCTTCCTGTGAGCACATATTGTTTAGATTAGAGTTTATAGTATTTTTGTAGATCGACTTATTCGTCTGGGGAAGAAATTCACGATCTAAAAATTCCTTCTCAGAAAATTTTTGAATTGTTTTGTAAGCAATATGGTTGGCACCCTTACACCAAAAACAAATTATCATTTTTTGTTGAGTTATGCCCGAATTGCTTTGTCCTGCTTACTCATCTTACTGATAAGTATGGCCCCTACTAATACTTTGATCAGAATTATTTCCTTTTCTAGACATGTTTACACTATGGTCCCGAAAATTATTTCTAGAAACATTTCGATCCCTGCTATAACTTGCATCTCTGTTAAACCTACGCTCGTGACTTCAAACTCTGTAGTAATTTCTATCCGGAAATCTATTTTTTTCAAAATTTCTTTCTCTTTGAAATTCAGTTTGAATTTCTACCTCTATCCCTACTTGGTTCCCTAAATCTATTACCACTGCAGTCTCTAGAACGTCCTCGACTATTATTCCTTGAATAGTTTGCATTTGTTCTTTGAAAAGTTTGCAGTTTAGAATTAAAAGGTTTGTTACTCTCTGGAGGAAATGATTTGTTACTGTTACATGTTTGGAAACAGGTGTTGAAACCTAATAACATTAGTGTCTTCAACAAAGCTGGTTCTTCGTGTTTTATTTTGCGCACCAGTATACCTATTTTTAAACTTTTCTAATTCTATATTATCGAGTTGTTTATAAAACATTTTCTGTACGACAAATCAATTTCAACAGCGATTTTATCCATTGTGGCTGGTACAAAATGTTTGACAAAATCTTGCCTTTCGTCTATCTTTCTACACAATTGGATTAAATGATCCTTGAAATAACATTTTTTAGCATCTGATAACAAGGTAAAATATTTTTCATGATTATTTTTACCATTTCGAATGGACCTGCACCTTGCCGAAGTTCTAAATTACTAGAACAGGTGAAATGGCTTGCGCGTTCTAATGAGCTAAAGAGCCAAACTACAGGTCCAACCAAAGTAGTAGGGTCGTTAGTGAGGAACCAGACTAAGACAGGTCCCGGAAAGAGGGCAGCGGCTCTTTCGGTACTTAGATTGGCAGAGACCATAGGGGTCGGTATGGCAGTCTAAGACACACTACCGCGATGTGGAAGGCAACGGAAACCACCACATTATCTCCCAAGTACACAGCGTACTTAAATTGTTACAAACATGATGGCATTCTCTGGGGTAAAAGATTCCGAGTTAAAATAGTCCCCATTCGGATCTCCGGAGGGACTACTGGAGGATACGATCGGAAAGTTAAAAATAAGAGTAGGGAACATTCTGCGAGTCGGAGCGTGGAATGTTAGAAGTATGAAGCAAGTAGGTAAGCTGGAGAACCTAAAAATCGAAATGAATAGGTTATCACTAGACATAGTAGGGATCAGCGAAGTTCGGTGGCCAGAGGCAGGGGATTTTTGGAGTGGAGACTTCAGGGTAATTCATACAGGAGCAGAGAAAGGAAATTTGGGTGTGGGGATAGTTATGCGGAAAAAGATAGGATACTGTGTAGAAAATTACTTACAAAAGAACGAAAGAGTACTCATGGTTAGATTAGAATCTAAACCGGTGAACACAGTAATAATGCAAGTATACATGCCCACCTCTAGCTATAGTGACGAAGAGGTAGAAGCCATCTACAAAGATATCGAAGACATATTAAGATACGTAAAAGGACATGAAAATTTAATAATTACGGGAGATTTTAATGCCGTGGTAGGTGAGGGTAGGGAAGGAGCGATAGTAGGTTTATTTGGTTTAGGCACAAGAAACGACAGGGGAAATAGGCTGGTAGAATTTTGCGACAAGAACAATTTAATCATCACAAACACATTATTTCAACATCATGCTAGAAGACGATATACTTGGAAGATGCCAGGAGATATAGGAAGATATCAAATAGATTACATTCTTGTTAGACAACGGTTTAGGAATCAAGTAAAAGACTGTAGAAGCTACCCAGAAGCAGATATAGATACTGACCACAACATCGTAATTATGAAGGCTGCACTTAAATTTAAGAATGTGAAAAAGAAACGGAAAAAGGCAATTGGACTTAGAGAAACTAAAAGATAAAGATATTCAAGAAAGATTCGAAAAAAAGTCAAATGAATTGCTCAAAGATATCGGGAAAATATCTGATACTAAGGAAGTAGAAACAGAATGGAATAACATTAAATCCGGCTTAGACATGGCGGCCAGAGATATTCTGGGGTATACACAAAAAGAAAATAAGAAACCATGGATAACAAAGGATATTCTGAATTTAATAGAAGAAAGACGAAAATACAAAAATAAATCAGACGAAACAGGAAAACAGAGATACAAAGCCATAAAATGGGAAATTATTCGAAAATGCAGGAAAGCTAAAGAACAATGGATTGATGAAAAGTGCAAAGAAGTACAAACTAAGATGGAAATAGGAAAGACAGACGAAGCATACAAATTAATTAGAATGAATTTTAGAGACATAAAACCGTATAGCAAAAATATAAGGGACGCACAAGGAAACGTCATCATAGAAAACGTAGAGAAAGTGGGTAGATGGCAAGAATATATAGGGAATGTATATGCAGGAGAGGAGCTAACTGCATTAGAACAGGAATCAGACATTGAAAATGATGACTTGGGATATCCTATACTTAGAGAGGAGTTTGAATTAGCATTAAAGAGTCTGAAAAATGGTAAGGCGCCGGGTACAGATAAGGTGCAAGCAGAAACTCTAAAAGCCGCTGGACAAGCAGTAACAGAACGTCTCTTCCAACTTGTAAGCTATATGTATGAGACAGGTGAGATACCCAAAGATTTCAAACGTAGCATCATAGTAACTATACCAAAAAAGAAAGGTGCGGATAGATGTGAAAATTTTTGAACAATAAGTTTGACAGCACACGTGTCAAAAATATTAACTAGAATTGTGCAAAGACGAATGGAAAAACGGGCGGAAGAAATACTAGGAGAAGACCAATTTGGGTTTAGGCGAAACAGGGGAACACGGGAGGCTATTTTAGCTCTGAGAGTGATAATGGAGAAAACAATAGAAAAAGGAGAAAGCGTGTATATAGGGTTTGTAGATCTGCAAAAAGCATTCGACAATGTAAAATGGAAAAAAATATTTGAAATACTCAAAAAGATTGGAATGAGCTATAGGGATAGACGAATAGTACATAGCTTATACAAAGAGCAAACAGCAGTAATAGAATTAGAGCAGGAACGTAGAGAAGTAAACATTAGGAAAGGGGTGAGACAGGGATGTGCCCTATCCCCATTGATTTTTAACTTGTACATAGAAGACGCAATGAATACTGTCAAATTCAGGAAGACATTTGGAATTACTATGCAGGGACAAAAAATTGATATGCTTAGATTTGCAGATGATATAGCGGTATTAGCGGCTAGTAAGGAAGAGTTAGAAGCTGCTCTTAATGAAATGGAAACGGTTCTAACAGAGACATATGGTATGAAAATTAACAAAACTAAAACTAAAGTTCTAGTATGCAAAGGTGGGGAAAATAAATCAAAAACAAGAATACAAGTATGTAACACGAACTTACAAGAGGTTAAGGATTTCTGCTACCTAGGAAGCCAAATAATGCAAGATGGGAAAAGCACGAAAGATATAAAACAAAGATTAGCACAAGGTCGTGCTACATTTAACAAGAAAAAGCAACTACTGTGCTCAAAGACCACAAACATAGAAACAAGGAAAAGATTGCTTAAAACATATGTGTGGAGCACAGCACTGTACGGCTGTGAAGCCTGGACAGTAGGAGAAGCGGACAAGAAAAAGGTAGAAGCCTTTGAAATGTGGTGCTACAGACGTATGATGAAGATATCATGGACAGAAAAAGTTAAGAACAAAGAGGTGCTAAAAATGGTAGGGGAAGAAAGAAATATGTGGAAAACGGTAAAAAAGAGGAGAGATAAAATGATAGGCCACATACTACGGCATGAGGGAATAGTGCGGAACATATTAGAAGCAGAGATAGGAAAAAAGAGAAAAAGAGGCAGACCTAGGTTAGACTACTGCACACAGATAGTAAAAGATGTATGCTGTAGGGGTTTCAGGGAGATGTGTAGGCTAGCCCAGAATAGAAATCAATGGAGGTACGCATTCAACCAATCCCAAGATGGATAAACTAATGACGAAAAAATAACTGTGATGAGTATTATAAGTAACTACAAGAATTAGCTGAGCAATATTCTCGAATAATGTTAAGTGTGTGAAAGGATTTACTGGAAAACCATTACTTCGGCAAATATCTAAGTGTTGGGGGATCTTGGTAGCCACAGGTTGCTTAACCTCCTTCACTGAATCTTGCCAAAATTGGGCATAAAATTAGAAAACAATAGAAGGGGAACGAGCTGTGTACACATGCTGTGTGAGAATTTCAGGGAACTATGTAGGCTAGCTCAGAATATAAATAAGTGCAGGTACGAATCCAACCAGTTTTGAGACGAAAAAATAAGCGCAGATAAATCTGATAATTAGTATAAACAACTAGTTGTTGGTTGCGAAATATCTGCAACTAATGAGGGCTGTGCGAAAAGATATATTGGAAAATATATTAAATCGATAAATGGTTTACTGTTGGGGGAACTTGGCAGCCACAGGCTGCTTACCTCCCTTCATAACCACTGAAGGTCGGAGAAATAGGGTATATAATTGTAAAACAATAGAAGGTGACTGAACTGCATCTAACAAGAAAGAACAGTGCTTATGAGAAAAGACAACAAACATAAAACAAGAAGAAAATTGTTGAAAGTATGTGTGGAGCACAGCACAGTATGCCTATGAAATACGGGCAGTCTGAAACGCAGACAGAAAAACGGTAGCAGCCTTTTGAAATGCTGTGCTTCAGATGTATGAGGACGATAGCATGGACAGACAAAGATAATAACAAATAGGTATAGAAATAGTAAGCGAACAAGGATATCTGGGGAAAAAGATAAGAGAAATAGAAGGGCAGAATACGTTCTAAGGCATTTTTGGGGAATAGTATGGGATATATTACAAGCAGAGATAGGAAAAAAGAGGTAGATGTAGACCTAGATCAGATAGTTATAGATGCAGACTGTGCAAATTTCAGGGAAACGTGTAGGTTAGTTCAGAATAGGAAACAATGATGGTACGCGTCTAACCAGTTCCAGGACTGAAGACCTAATGATGATGATGATTATTTTTAATCTAACCGTCTCGTCCACTTTGACCGGAGTCTTTTAAATAAATTGTTTGTGTATACTATATAAATGTCTATTGATTCGTTTTCCCCGTGAGTCCTACTTTTTATTTGACCCCATAGTTTTTTTTATAATCCCAGGTAAAAATTCTTCTCAAAAATAAGTAAATAAATTATCCCAATTCGATATTTTGTTTCTTATCAAAATATAGGAGCTTTTCCCTTGAATAACTTATAGAACTTTTATACATCTGTTCTTTTGTTACACCCCTTTCATCGTATAACTCCTGTATACGCTCTAAAAACCTATTTAAACTTGCATCACTTTTACCATTAAATTTTATTCTCCATTTACCGACTTAATTTGACTCGTTCATGCCAAATTTCTCAAACAATTTTGTAACATCCG
The DNA here is from genome assembly GCA_036346225.1 of Platerodrilus igneus. Taxonomy (NCBI): domain Eukaryota; kingdom Metazoa; phylum Arthropoda; class Insecta; order Coleoptera; family Lycidae; genus Platerodrilus; species Platerodrilus igneus. The sequence continues at coordinate 9,431,377 of JARFIW010000053.1, read as the reverse complement.
CATTAATAGTTAGATTTCCTTCATCATTGTCATTTTCGTTATGCTTTTTAACTGTTTCCTCTTGGTCTGAGCTTTCATAATCACCTACACTATTCATAACTAAATCTAAAGGATCCTGCTGTTTGTTTTTTCGTAAAAGGTCTTACTCGGTTTTAAAATCCGTAATGTAACTTATTGTTTTGGTTAGTAGATTACTGCAAATTTCAATTAATTACATCGGTAGTTTTAATTCGCTCGATCCTGTTTAAAATGTGACCCAATTTGGTTTCAATTTTCTTTAATATGCTAATGGTAATTTTGGTTTAAAAAAAATTTTTACTTCAAGTTTGAGCTCCTCTTTTATATACCTCCTATCTGATAATCCTCCGATTTAAAAATTTTATCCTCCTTTTCTAACATTAACAATTCCGTCAACACTTTACATAATTCCTAACAAAGTTAAAGTTTCATCTGCTTGTCCTCCCCAGGAATTTATTTCATGAACTAACTCTTGCAATAATCGGTCAACATGTAATTGCAACATTTTCAATTTGCACGTAGTTAATCATTCCAAAAACAAAACTACTTACTTTAAAATTTGTGAACTTTTGAATTTAATATATAAAAATAGCAGCGGCAATGTAAACGATTTAAAACAACCACTGGAAAGCGTAACAAACTATGATTTTCTTTGCTTGGGTGCTAAATTATGAGACACACATTCTTTTGATAAGAAGTTTGATTTACACTTAAAATCATCGTATGCTACGCAATGGGATTATGGAATAGGACAACTATACATTATCTCCAAGGGCTTCCCTTCCAACACCTGTGGCTGCGTCCTCCTGCACCAAGAAAATCGATGTGAAATCACAAAGTGTTATGTATTCGTCCCCTAATTTCATCCAAACGTGAAGTCTAATTTCAGAAATTTTTCTTCTATTTCACACTAAAGAATATGGTTACAATAACAAGACCAAAATTTAAAGGACATACGGCATGAACACAATTTAGTATACCTGAATGCAATTGTACGAGGGTGCACAATTTAGTAATAATTTGTGTGTTTACATATACTGTGACTGGTTCAAAATCTTGTTATCTGATGATTTACTAGCTTGTTGGCAGGAACATGTTTTCGTTGGAACGGCTCTAACAGCAGTACTTGCTTGAAGTGGAAGGATTATTTGGTAGGTAATTTACTCGCACACAGCATTTACAACAATACGGATCAAGTACCACTAATTTTGGTGATGCTTCTTCACAATTAACTCTGGACACCCCACGACTATACAGTCAAAAATGGAAATACAGAAAAGCCTATAATTATGGAATGTCATTTCATACTTAAAACCATCTGTATTCAAAATGCTTACCTTCAATAAAGAAGGCTTGTAGAAATATTACCGTCGATCCAATTCCAAATCGAAAAATACAAATTACACATGATATTTAATTTGTATATCTATTTAAAATCCAAATTTAGAGTTTGATACATCTGTGATCATCAACAATCTACAAATTGTATATATTTTTTTTTAACAGACAGTCGGTAATTTCTATCTAGTACTCTTCGGCCTGGCAAGTATGAAGTGACAAAAATCCCACCATATTTCTAATATTACAAATTTATATGAACAAATTCGCTAATCACCTGTACGATATTGAACCTCGGTTATCTCGCATTCTACTTATTTCCACATTGCAAGCTATACTCCATTCCAGTTAAGAAGGTACTGAAGAAAAAGATAGGACTGAATTTTAGCGATTCTCATTGGTGGATGGATGAGCCAAGTGTACACAAGTATAAATATCCCGTATGTTTGTGTTGGTTGTTTGAACATTTTTATTATAAGACAGATTGTCAATTGGCATTTTGACATTTGCTATTGCCCTTTCATATTTTCGTTTTTGTTATTTATTGTATTTTGTTATTCGTTTGCCTTTGAAATTTTGCTCGGCCTTATTAATTTGTGTTAATTTTATATTTAGTATCAAAACAGTTCTTGTCAGAGCTATAAAACACCAGTGTCTTCATAATAAGGTAAGCATGTCTCATTAAAGATAAGCATATAATACTAACAATGAATTCTTTTCAGACTTTTATTTAATTATGGATCACCAACCTATTAAAAATCCGAAGGGCAAACATGTTATGAGCGGGCAAAAGCTTATTGCCTATAATATATATTTGAAAAATTCCACAAATGCATCCAAAACGCAATCTGTGAAGCAAACTGCGTTAGAAGTGGGTTTAGGTGTTCGATCAATGTGGAATATTGTAAAAGAAATGGAAACTACTGCTACTGCTTCCTCGCCAAAGACTACAAGAGTGCGTACAACAATCTACGACGAACTTGAAGAATTTGAAAGATGTGCGATTCGACGGCATGTTCATGCATTTTACTTTAGAAATGAATTACCAAATTTAGAGAAAGTATTACATGCAATAAACAATTATGACTCTTTACCAAACTTCAGTTGCACATCACTTTATCGGGTAATGATGAAATTGGGTTTTAAATATGGAAAGCATAGCCGAAAAACAATTTTAATTGAAAAACCTGAAATTGTGTTGTGGCGAAGAAAATATTTAACTGCAATTAAAAAGTATAGAGCTGAAGGCAAAAGAATTTATTATACTGATGAAACATGGGTGATTGCTGGACATGTAAAGAACAAGGTATGGCAAGACACCACTGTAAAAACAGCAAGGCAGGCATTAATCGAAGGTTTATCGACTGGTATACGAGATCCCTCTGGCAAGGGCAAGAGATTAATTGTTGCGCACATGGGTAGTGATATGGGATTTGTCAATGGTGCATATTTAAACTGTCAATCTAAAAAAACAGGTAGCGTATTAACACTATAAACAACTTAGGACCCTGAGTTCATAATTATCATTTTAGGAGATTATCACGAAGACATGAACGGTAAAGCGTTTACAACTTGGTTGAAAGGTGTATTACCTCTTCTTGATAATGATAGTGTAATCATGCTTGATAATGCTCCTTGTCACAGCGTCAAAGCCGATAAGGTTCCAAATCAAAGTTGGCGGAAAGAACAAATTTATAATTGGTTAAACGCAAAACACATTGAAGTTACCAAAGAGCTATTAAAAGTTGAATTATTAGCCTTAGTAAAGCAGCACTCTCTAGCTCACCCGACACCTTATGTTGTTGACGAAATTGTAAAACGCTCTGGCAGAACTGTATTAAGGTTACCCCCATACCACTGCAATCTAAATCCAATTGAGCTGATTTGGGCTCGAGTAAAGCAGCATGTAGCTACCAACAATTCTACTTTTAAAATTAACGCGTGAAGGTGCTTCTGGATGAAGGAATTGCAGCCATAGATAAAGGACATTGGGTTAATTGTATTAGCCATATAATTAAAGAAGAAGAAAGAATGTGGAAATTGGATGGCATTGTCGAAGAACTTGTCGAACAAATTGTAATAAATGTTGGATATGAAAGTACAACAGACGACGAAGATACCTCTGGGGATGATATGGACGTAGATTAAATATAAATTTGTGATTTCATTGTTTTGATATTTTCAACCAAATTTCGTTTGGTTAATGAGATGGTCTAGTCTGTCGGTCGGTCTGTCTGTCTGTCCGTTGCACGGTTCCCGTGATGTTACAAGACATATAATATGATTCTTATCCAGTTTTTTACACTGAATACGAATACGCTATTCACTTTTCGATATTTCAATTATTAATCAAGATATTCGACTTTAAATACGAATTTTTACACATTACTATTTATTATTTAATTTTTTTATATATCGCATACAAATAAATTTCAAATATTTAACACAAAGGTAAGTAATATTTGTTGAACTTAATGTCTAAGTTTGGTTGTGAGCCCCTAAGTTTCGTCTGTCTTAAACTTAATGTAGTTCCAAGTCCAATTTTATCTTCTGAAATTTAATACCAAATTACAAATACTCCTTGTTATTATTTAGACAACTATCCTAGGAGAAGGATCGAAACGTCAATAAAATCATTTTCAAAAAGCAATGTGGTCTTATTCCTTAAGAAGAACACCAAATTGCAATTACTGAATGCAATAATACTTAAAAATTAACTAATAATGCCAGCCATTTGCATTGTTATTTTTGAAAAACTATCGTCACAAAAAAGTAAATATACAACCGACGCCGGCCACTTTTCAAATACAGCAACTAATAAATTTTTGATCTGTGTAAATCTGACTCAAGCACAAGCGCCATCTACTGCCTTCTTAACTGGAATGGAGTATAGTTATTTCAGTAATACCACCTTGTTTTCTATATGTCAAACGCAAAATGAGGGCCACTCATTTAAGTGACTAATTTAAAAGCGTTTCTGAATACCTCAATAATCAAGGCAACACTCACCCTAACTTGAGTGAGAAATGAGTGTAAAGTAAGGTAAGATGAGTGTTATCTATGAATTCTAGCTATATCTTGTATTTCGTGCTTTAGAAGGGGAAAAAACACAACAGAAGTTGTTATACTCGACTGCGAGTTTTAATTTGGAGGATATACAAGCAGAAAACTGTGTGTTTCTTTTTCGTTTTGATAAAGAAGACATTGTAAGATTGTATGTTGCTTTGAAACTGCCGCATAAATGTGAAACTGCAGACCAGCATATTATAAGTGGTAACAAAAATACCTTTTTCAATATAAATGATATAGTTTAGAATTGTTTTTAAGTATCGGTGGATTGTGTTTATTATTAAAAAGATTTGCATATCCAAATCGACTCAAAGATTTACAAGAACTATTTGGTATGCATTATTCATCTTTGAGTAAACTTTTGTCTCTGATTATTGACTATATATATAAAATGTGGAGAATACTGTTAGTCGATATTAAGGAAAATGTTTGATTTACTGATGAATATAAAAAACAGCTTGCAATAGCTGTGAACAAGAAGGGTGCTCCATTAAAAAATTGCATTGGATTTATTGATGGGACTGCTAGGGGTATTTGTCGACCAGTGAATAATCAAAAGAAAGTGTACAGTGGTCACAAAAGATTCCATTGCTTAAAATTTCACTCGATTACTATACCAAATGGAATTATCCTTCACATGAGTAAGCCTTTTCCAGGACGACGCCATGATGCATTTATTCTTAAAGAAACCTTGATATTAGAACAGTTACAGTTATACTGTAATGCATATTGTTTGTATGGAGACGAAGGATACCCACTGAAATTGCAATTGATCAAGCCTTACTCGAACACTGTCTTACAGCCACAGCAAGCAAAGTTTAATAAAGAAATGGCAAAAGTTCGGCAGTGTGTAGAGTGGAGTTTTGGAAAGATCATTCAGCAGTTTGCCTTTGTTGATTATAAAAAAAGTCAAAAACTTTATCTTCAACCAGTGTGAAAGTTTTATATTGTAGCTACTTTATTAGCAAATGCGCATACCTGTTTATATGGTAGTACAACATCAACATATTTTAATATGGAATCGGTCAACTTGGAGGATTATTTTCAAGATAGGGTGCCCTGAATAGTGTAGATTAAATAAATATTACAAATAAACACATTAAAAACATAATATGTACCTATAATGCTTAATTATTATTACCTACACAAGTTAATGCATAATATGCCTTAAAATAGAACTAAAGATGTAATTATTTTGAAAACTAATTTTTTTTTTATTTATTAAATCTTTTAAAAGTTAAAGCATTAAGTTATTTCTTTCTAATTCTGTCTGTCTTTCTACCTTTTCAAGTCTCCATTTCTCTTTTTCAAACTCCAGCTTCTGCCGTTTGTATTCAAGCTATTCTCGTTGTAGCTTCAAATTTTCACTGTGCTGTATATTTTGAACAGACAATTTTTCACGCTTTATAGCATTCTCTTCCTTTCATTTTTCCGCTAAATATTCAAAAACCAAGTCCCGTTGATTTTTAGCCTTTCGTTTTTTAAGTGTGCTGTTACTGTAACCACTGGTAGTGGTGATATTCAGTTCAGTCAATTTTTCAGAGTTGCTATCAAATTCAATAGATGTGCAGGATGAATTGCTTTCTTTCAATGCAGCGTCTCTGATTTCTTTAGCTAAATCGGTCTCTTTCTTTTTTATTTTGTACAGCATTTTTATTTCGAGCGGCATTCTTATTTTGCAGCAAAATATGCTCGTAATTGCCCCAAACGGTCATCAGCATCATCATTGCTTCGCCCCATGGTGTATGTAGCCTCTCTTTTCCACTTTCTGTTGCTTCTTTATGGTCAAATGCTTTATATTTGGCAACCTGCTCTAGTAAACAATCTTTCAGGAGTCTGAAACTGCAATTCTTGAAACAGCTAAAATAATAAGAAAATTGATTAAAGTAATAAATGCTATAGATATTTATTGTATTACTTTGGATTATTATAAACAAGAACTTCATGAAGCAATGTCCATATGTTGTCTTCCATTTCGATAGTATTTTCTGCTAAAATATTAAAACATTCCTTAATGCCTTCATCTTCTGTAAATCGACAGCGTTTCCTTTTACCGCTTGAAGATAGGGCTTCAGGTTTAGCACGTGATGTAAATGGTCCAGCATCAACTGTGGGCACTTCATTTTGCATGTTACTGCTATCTGAGTAGGAAACTACAGATGCATCCATTTCCACATAAGCTTCAGACTTAGCATAAGCTGCTGCATACGATTTGGCGTGTTGCAGTATTGTCTGTGCAAATGTTGGATCTACAAAGTATGATTTAATTTATTTTTCACAAATGCTTGTATTATTTCTAACCAGTACGAAATTTTTGGATGTCCTCAACGCTAAGTTGTACGTCATACGTTTTATTTGCTTGTGGGCAAAATATTTGAATTGTTTTATATATGGGTGACATGATTTAAAAGTATTTTACCTTTTATTTGTTACAAACAGTTAGGTTATAAATGCACGGCAGCGTAAAGAGCGCAAGTTAAGTTTAAACTGTCAAATAGAACTACCACCAGATTGGCTATGTTATTTTTTAAAATAGCGTTCCAATACTGGATTATACGGTAAAATAAGCAGATTTCCTCATACCGTATAAAAACGTGCTACCGCAAACTCCTTATTGTATGTCTTTTTGCAAACGGTACACTTCTGCGGCTCTGCTATAAACATAGACATGGCCATAACTGACTACGACCTAACTACAAAAAGTGATAAGAAATAAGAATGCCGCTTTTAAAAGATAATAATAAGGTTACATAAGTTAAAAAGGGAACATATGCATATATTTATATAGTTGAAATCAGATAAAGTCAAGCATGACTCGTTATTCAAATCTGTAAGAACTAATAGTAGTACAACGTATTTCTTAACTTTATACAGTCGTCGGTTCAACTTTATTAGAGGTGGGAAAATAGCAACGATTAAAGAACATGTTAAATACATTAAACGAATGTGCTTTAGAGTGACTCATGATACCTGGATTGAAAAATATTATTGAAAGAGCGACTCATCTCTACACTTTAGTCGATCCATAAACAAGTTATAGGTTAGGGGACTGAGGAGTTTGTGGTTGAATAGTTGGGACTGTGTGTTTGTGTAAGTGGAATTGTGGGGAACACGAACGTGAGTAAAAAACAATTTTTATCGCTGCTTGCCTGCTTGCTTATTAATTATTTAATCCTTTAACCTGTTTTCCTACACATACATATAGGGTAAAAGTATAACATGTTAACGGGGACTGAGGGCCCAGGTGGCCCCCAGGATCATCCGCCAGAACAACCAAAAATTATGTACGATTGCTACGATACTGTGCCGTATACAATCATTGTGGAGAGCAAAGACAAAAACATTGGGAATGTGCACCCGACGGTAGTGGGTAGAATCCTGAAAAGGAGCGATATAATGGCAATAAGTAAAATTACTAGAAAGGGACGTAATCGTATAGGGATTGATTTAAAAAACCCCGAAAGCTGCTAATGAATTTATTAACCATCAGATTAATATAGATAACCAGTGGGAAGCATTTGTACCAACATCCTTAATTACGGTGAAAGGTATTGTCAGAGGCGTTGACGTTAATACATCGATAGAGGAAATTGTTAAAGAAGGCACAGCTGCCAGACCAATGGTATCAGCAAGAAGGCTTAACAGACGTGTAGAACTAATGAAAAGATTACATATATTCCTACAGAGTCAGTGGTGGTAACTTTTAAAGGGAAGAGGCTTCCAGAATACATTCATATAAATTTCTATGAAGCAAAAGTGGAAGTATATATTCACCCTGTCCTGCAATGCACAAACTGCCTGAGATACGGGCACACCAAAAAGAATTGTCGCAGTAAAAAGCGATGCGCTAACTGTGCAGAAGAGCACGAGGAGAAGGACTGTGGTGCATAAGAAATCAAATGTGTTTTTTGTTACTTAGATCATGAAGCCACAAATAAGAAATGTAAGGAATACCTAAGACAAAAAAACATCAAGGAAATAATGACATTCGAAAATTTGACGCAAGGCAAAAAGCACGAAAATATGATGGATCTATGCCTAATAAAGAGAGACATACACTTAAACTACAAGAGTTTTCCCCACTTGTCAACAGATCAAGGGAAAAAGAACTGCAGTTGGTAAATGTAACACAAAGGCAAGCACATGCGACTCAAAATATAAGGAAAATTCCATATTCACAAATCACAAGTGAAAGGAAAAGAAAGCCTACCTCGCCATTAATACTAGGATATGATAAAGAAGCTCACAAGAGAGCCTTAAACCCCCAAATGTCATGGAAACCTAAGCAAAACGTCCAGACGAAGGAACCTACAGAATCGCAAAGAAGCAAAGTGCAACAACAAGAAATACAGGTAGACATATTTGCCACCCTTGAGATACTTAAAGGAATTATTAACGCAAAAAACATTGACAGGGACATAAGAGAGATGGTTGTCCAAGAAATACAGAATTTGGCCAAATGCACGATGGATTCACCAAATCATGTGGTAAGGGAAGCGCCACATACTTTTATAATTAACACGCTCGATGAAATACAAATAATGGAAGTGAAAGCTGCATATGAGAACTCAAAAAACTCTGATGTGGAGAGCACATACTAAGAATAATATTTCTATAATCCAATGGAATATAAATAGTGCCATTAGCAATTACTTAGACCTCAAATATATAATAGGACAGCATAAACCAGACGTGGTACTATTAAATGAAACATGTTTAAAAGAGACGCTGATTTTTAAGATGCCATACTACACATGTGTCAGAAAGGATAGGGGAGATGGACGTGGAGGTATTGCATGCTTAATTCACAAAGATCCCATTTGCAATACAAAATTATGACCCTGAGTTATCCGCAAGATTTGAAATGATGGCACTTAAAATATATGACATTACAGTAATAAATATATACTGTTTGCCAGATATACATCCTTCAAGAAAGGCGTATAACAAAATTTTTAAAAAGCTTAAGAGACCATACATTGTCATGGGAGATTTTAATGCACAGAATCAAGTATGGGGATCTGGAATGGTTAATACCAACGGGAAAAATCTTATGGAAGCATTAGAGGAAAGCAACCTAATTTTTGCCAACGATGGGAAAGCCACCAGAATTAGCAGACCAGGACAAAGGAAAAGCTGTGTGGATATTACTATATGCACAGACGATATTGGCACCAATGTAGAATGGGAAGTATTGGATCCCGTTGGAATGAGTGATCATTATATCACCATGTGCAGGATAGTTCACAATAGCATCGAGAGAATTACGTGTAAATCAAGGTTAAGATATAAAACCAACCAGGCCAACTGGCCGATGTACACACAAACACTAACGGAAAGCACACAAACAGAAGAATATGGAACATGGACTGAGAACATAAGAAATGCTGCAGAACTAGCAATTCCACAAACAGAGGGGGACGGCAAAGGTAAATATCCTAAGAAACCAACGTGGCGGAATGAAGAGTGTAATGTAGCATGCAAGTGTAGAAGTGCAGCTCTAAAGAGATATAAAAACGATGCTTCTGAAGAAAATTTCCTTAAATATAGATCAATAGCAGCCCAAACTCGTAGAGCACTAAGACAGAGGGAAAAAAATGGGATTTATAGAATTTACAGAAAGCTTAAATCGAAATACTTCTATTAGCCAAATTTGGAAGGTAATTAGAAAATTTGCAGATGCACAGCAAGCAAAGGATAAAATACATAAGACAAAAAAAGAAGAATGGATCCAAAGATTATTAGATAAAATGACTACCCCGCTGATACCTAATAGTGCGGAAGTAGATATGGATAAGGGGTTTGGAAAAGTACCATCAAATACAATTACCATACATGAGCTGGAACTGCAACTTAAAGGAAAGAAAGACGCTACACCAGGTGAAGATCAGTTCACGTACTCAATGATAAGTCATACCCCACTAAACATTAAAGAGCAGCTGGTAAACATGTTCAATCAAATATTAGAAGGCAAAAGCGGCATCCCGAAAGACTGGAAAACACAAATAATAATTCCAATTCTAAAAATAGGAAAAGACCCGATGGAGTATGATAGCTACAGACCGATCATTCTGGAATCATGAATCGGCAAAATATTCAAAGGCATAATCAAAACCCGGCTAGAATATTATCTAGAGTACAACAACATGTATCCGGAATTACAAAATGGATTTAGAAAAGGGAGAGGCACAATGGATAACATTATATATTTATCAACAGCAATATACAAAGCCTTCACCAGGAACTGGGTAACTATATGTGTATTTATCGACATTAAAGGAGCATATGACAACGTAAACATTAATATATTACAACAGGAATGCAAAAAGATAGGAGTAGACACAGACATAATACAAACAATAGTCAAAAGCTTAACAAATAGAAGTATAAGTATTCGATCTCCTAATACTGGTGAAATGACAGGTCCCCAGCAAGCCCACAAAGGACTGGCACAATGCTCTCCACTAAGTCCAGTCTTATTTAATATTTACTCTTTAACATAGAGATCGTGCATCAAGCAAAATATTCAAGTTTTACAATATGCAGATGACATTGCTTTGATATATTCGCACCCAGATCCAAACAAGGCAGTAATAGAAATGGACTTAGTCCTTTCGGATATAGGCGAGTGGATGGCTATGCACGAATTAAGCATATCAACAGAAAAAACTAAAGCTATCCTATTCACAATAAGAGACAAAAAACAAAATTTCCTGAAGTCACATACAAATACCAAAAAGTAGAGTGGGTTACAAGCTACAAATATTTAGGTGTGATTTTTGACAAAAACATGAAATGGACTGAACATACCATTAACTGCAAAAAGAAAGCGGAAAGCGGAATTAACATAATGAGAGCAGTTGCTAGGACATGGTGGGGAGCAGACCCTAAAATATTGTTAAACATTTATAAAGGAATTGTAAGAACACATCTAAATATGGATCACAAGCAATATATAAGAATTCGAAGATTAACTGGAGTAAATTAGATAGAATACAATTCTAAGCTTTAAGAGTCGTAACAGGATGCATGAGATCTACTCCAACAAATGCTCTACTAGCAGAAGCAGAGGAGACCCCACTAGCAACTAGGACGATCTGGCTTTGTGCCAAATATTGTTTAAAACAATTAGCAAAAACTAAAACTGAGATTGGCAATCTACTGATAGACATGTATGCCATATATAATGAAAAGCCAATATATTGGAGAGGCAAACCAACACCAGCTTTAATGGACGGCATAGACCATGATAGTCAGCAATTGGAGATTTTGTAGAATACATAAGTGCTGCATTGAGGATGAATCCAGTTTTGTTGCCTGCGTGTACGACTATGAACCTGTAATAAAAAATATTTCTATTAAATGTAATTTTAACTTTAAAAAACTAACCGTTTTCCTTCTCTAAGAGGTTTTCTCTTTACACTGAGCTTGGAACCATCATGCCAACTCTTCTTAACAGCACCTCGACTAAAAATCCACATCTCATCGAAGAAAACAGGATCATAAAGTTCCAATTGTTTGTACATTTCATATGCTCTTAAAAACTTCACTCGTGCAGCAGCAATAAGTTCCTGTTCAAGCACAGCCCTTCTACCATCGTCCAATTTAAAAAAAAAACCAATTGTTGATAGAAGTCTCGTCAGACTAGACTGGCTGAAGTTAAAAATTTGAGCGGTTACAATTTCTTGTCGTAAAGATTTAACAGTTACATGGAGCCCTAAAAGCATAATACTAAAAACACTAAATAAAATTATTATGAAAACTATATTACGTTTGGAATACATTTCGTAAATTTTTCGTTTAACCACATCTATTACAAAACGATCTACATCAGACGATTTAGACTTGTTGCATTTTCGGTGCTTGCTCGGTGACTCTGGAACTTTATTTTCTTTTCGGGCTTCTAAAACTCTCTTTTTTTAATGGAACGAAGATAACTTAGTCCTATCCCACACGCCTCAGATGTTCGCTAAGAATAAGCAACAGTTAAAACACAACATATCACTTGAAAATTTGATTATACCTGCAATACTGACTCAAATGGGGCCAAGAGTCCATGATTATTACGTTCTCTTTCAAAATATGTTAGAACTTTCATCACCAACAACTGAGCTTGAGAGTTCAAATGTTTGTTACGAAGCGTGTTTATTTTGATAAGTGTTGACCAAACACTATTCAATGTGTAGAAGGTTTTTACTTTTAAAAAAACTGTTTGTTGTATATCAGAATTATCTTTAAAAGAAAAGTAGAAAATCGCAAGCTAAATAACAAATTCTAACACAAATTCTAACCTAACCTTAAAAATGTTTGACAATTAATTACAAACGGAAATATTTTATGGACATACGTTCTGAGAGGTTGCATTGAATTATACAGCCGACGAATATTTTTCTAGCTATCCTTTTTAGATGGGGGAGAGCCAGGTAATAGAGTAGCATAACAATATTGTGGCTGTGTTTTATTCATATGCGCAAGGATGCGTCATGCTTGACTTTATTTGATTTCAACTATAATTACATTACGGACACTTCTTGTGCATTTTCAAGCTTGCTTTGGATACAGAATCGTTCTGCAATTAGACACATTTCAAAATCAGCTACTTTGGAATTCTCTGTTTACATTCCTTTGAGGTTAAGGTCAAATATTTATTCAAATACTAGTCATTCAGCGTATGACTTCAATCTCTTATTTTCCATGCTTTAAGTTAAATTAGAATATTGGAAAAATAGTGCAAAACCCACATTTTTTGGTTAATAATTAGTTTTAGACACTACCGCACAATTAAAAATATTTTGCAATGGTTTCCGACGGTGTGTAATAATGCGCCATAGTCTATTATTTACCTGTTTCGTTAATATAAAAATAATAACTAAACAGTCTAGAAAACATCCATAACAAACTTAAGGAAATAAATAGGTGAACGTTCCTATTTCTTACAAAATCACGCACAACTTTCAAGTAAATACCACAAGATAAAAACAAACAAACAAACAGGTGAACATCCGCCCTAACCTTGCTATTTAATTGAACAACAAAACGCTACGATTTTACAAAACAAAATCATTCTAGTCAGTATAAAATGCTCCACTTTCATACAAAAAGTCACTCAACTTTAGTTTTATCAATAACGAAGATGCAGCTTACGCTCCCTTTGATTTTGAGCGTCGCGCTCTTTGCGACGCTAACGACTGTAAGTAACCTCACTTTGTATTTATAATAAATTTAATGTTATTAGGGAAATATTTGTAATTGCGGTCTGGGACCTGGGTGTCATCTCCACGACCCTACTTGTCATAGGAGCGAGCACAAGTTGGTGATTCGGCCAGAACCTTATGTTTCTCCTGCGATTAAAGAGAAGTTTGAGAGCAGTTCTTCGCACAAGAGCGAGAGGGTTATCAGCGGTGGTTGTATCCATCCTCCTCAGAAGGACTACGTGAGTTTGTGTTCGTGTGGGAATACTATTGTGACGCCTGCGCATGTTCCACCGCCACCTTGCCGTAAATGTGGAAGCCATGCGTCTACCTGCACGTGCTCTCAAACCACTTGTACTAGTAGCAGCAGCAGCGGTAGCTGCGAGGTAAGTTCGCCTACAAAGTCGTCTCACTAACCCGAGTTTTTCCTAATCTAGACGCACGATGATGCTTGTGTATGTAACACACGCCGCTCTCACAATCACCACGATAAACTAAGTCACGTTCCTGCCGATCCGGTTTCGGTAGCACTTGCTCTCAAGCAGCACATTCACAACGCGCACATTCCTAGGAATTGTGCTGCCGATAGGGACATTTCTTTTGGATTTAAAAAACTGCCGATCGAAATAACACAGGAGGTAAGTCACGCTATACGTTGTCAGTTCTAAAATTAGTTTTCCTAGTGTAAACAATGTACTTACGAAGGTAACCTAAACACTATCAACGGACACGTTCTTGAGCTAAAACTACCAAGAGCTACAGTATCCAGAACAGTAGACGAAGAAGCTTACGATGATTTATGTACCGAACACGACGATTCAGAGGAGCATGAGCACCACGTGCATAAACCCAGCTTATCCGACCTTGGCTTCGTCAGCACTAGAAGTAAGTACTTGGCTTTTTATTCGACTTGGTTTAAAAAATAATTTTCAGCCGCCGATAAAAAGTTTGTAGACTTAAAAGTCGAGAAAAAACTCACCTGTGGCGTGCCACGCGTGCCAAGGTGTCGTGATGGCTTTCGACCTGGAAAGGTAATCCTAAAAGAAGAATATAAAGAACCCCATTGTGCTCTGAAGGAGCGCGAAACGGTCTGCTGCGATGGCTTGCACCATAACCACGAACACTCGTGGTCATCCTCATCGGGTCACTCAAACTCCATCTTTAAGAAAATAGCGTGCCAATCTGGCTGCCACCTTGGGTATCACTAACGACTGGCCGTTTATACATAACCTTAAAGCTTAAGCAAACTGATTTAGAAAACCGCATCTTTAAACATGTCTCAACACAGTTTGGAAAAATCGAATCAATATTATTTATTTTACAATAGAAATAGAGATACATTCTTTGGTTTTCGAGCCGGTATCAAAGTTTGTGTTGTAGGAAAAGCGTTTAGCTCCGCCAAGGAATGTAATTTATTATGCTTTAGTACTTTATTTATTTGTAATGTCTTGTTGATTGTTAATCATATTGCCTAATATTAAAAAAGAGAATAAATATACGTATTTTTAGCGTTAGCGTTTACGGAACGTTGCCTTAGAACTTTATTTTGTTGATAATTAAACCTTGAACTATTTCGTTGCCACCGCCTGTTACAGTCCCATGCTAGAGAATTCTAGCTGCAAAATTTACAAGAATATATGTACGGTTTTTCCTAGACTAATTGTGAAAGATTTTTTAACTATTTCAAATTCATAGTAGTAGAAACCTTTATACCGCAACCGAAATTCCACTGGTCTTGAAACCACTTCTAGTGTCGAGGTAAGAGGGAGAAGGAAAGAGAGAGGTTTGTGTGTGTGAGAGAGAGAAAGAGAGTGACAAACAGCGAGAAAGAGGGGGGGAGAGAAAGAGAGAAGTTGTTACTCTGCGAGAAACACGCCTTGGGAATAGATTACGCCCGCATTCAGTACACTTGTACCTGAGAAACTTGGGGCCTCGTGTAGAAGATACTTCATTCTACAACACTAGTTTTATATGAAGAACCGCGTACAGAAGGGACGCGAAGAGCAATTTTGAAAAATTTTATAATTACAAACCCCAACAGTGTAGAAACCGTGATGGCATAAGTATTACGTCCCAAGGTAAAGATTAACCCTATCTACTTTAATTTGCTAATTAAATAACGAAAAGAAGCCAATCGATAGAACAACGCTTGCCCCTATCAAAAAATTAAGACAAAATTCGACTAGACATTTAGAATTTAAACGAACAAGTGCAATCAAATCAATAAAAGTCGCAGCGATTTAACTCCCTGTATGTACGACATGCAATTTTCCCATTTTCACAAAATTCGACTATGTGGAAATCGTAATGGTTTATTTACTGTGTCTCAAGGTAAAGGTCAACCTTTTCTAGTTTTTTTTGCTAATTAAATAAACGAAACCAATCGATAGAACGCTTGTCAGTGTCGGAAAATTAAGACAAAACTCGACTAGACACTTTGAATTAATTAATAAAAAACCCCAGGGTGTGACAGATTTTACTTCCCATTTACAAGACAATCAGTTTTTACGATTTTATAGACTTTGACCGTGCAGAAATCATGATGGTTTATGTATTGTGTCTTAAGGTAAAGGTTAACTTTATCTAATTTAATTTGAAAACTGTATAACAAAACGAAGCCAATCGATAGAACGACGCTTTCCAGTGTCGGAAAATTAAGAAAAAAATTTGACTAGACATTTTGAGTTTAAAACAACGAGGGCAATTAATTAAGTAAAACCGCAAGTTGTGCAGATTATAATCCCTGTTGATAAGACAATCAATTTTCCCCGATTTTACAGACTTCGACTATGTAGAAATCTTGATGGGTTATGTATTGTGTCTCAAGGTAAAGGTTATCCTTGTCTAATTTTATTTACAAATTTAATAACGAAACGAAGCCAATCGCCAGAACGACGCTTGCACATGTCGGAAAATTAAGAGCAAACTCAACAGGACATTTTGAATTTAAACGAACAAGGGCTATAAATTAATAAAATCAGCAGGATGTGACAGATTTACACCCTGATGATAAGACAATAAATTTTCCCGATTTTTCAGGTTTTGACTGTGTAGAAATTGCGATGGTTTATGTATTGTAGCTCTAGGTAAAGGTAAACCTTGTTTAATTTAATTGGCTAATTAAATAACAAAGCGAAGCCAATCGACAGAACAACGCTTGCAGTTGTCCGAAAATTAAGAGAAAACTCAACTACAGATTTTGAATACGAACAGGGGGCAATTAATTAATGAAGGCCGCAGGTTGTGACGGATTTTACTCCGTGTTAATAAGACAATTATTTTTTTGGATTTTGCAAGTTTCGACTGTAGAAATCGTAATACTTTATTTTTGTCTCAAGTGTCCAATTTAATTTGCTAATTAAATGACAAAACAAAGTCAGTTGATAGAACGACGCTTTCCAATGTTGGAAAATTAAGAAAAAACTTGAGTAGACATTTTGAATTTAAAACAACTAGGGCAATTAATTAAATAAACCCGCAAGTTGTGACAGATTATAATTCCCGATTTTACAGACTTCGACTATGTAGAAATCGTGATGGTTTATGTAGTGTGTCTCAAGGTAAAGGTGAACCTTGTCTAGCTTAATTTGCTAATTAAATAACGAAATAAAGCCAATCGATAGAACAACGCTTGCCAGTGTCGGAAAATTAAGACAAAACTCGACTAGACACTCAATTAAACGAACGAGGGCAATTAATGAAAACCGCAGAGTGCGACAGATTCTACTCCCTCTTAATAAGACAATCAATTTTTGCGAATTTACAGACATCGACTATGTAGAAATCATGATGGTTTGTGTATTGTGTCTCAAGGTAAAGGTTAACTTAATCTAATTTAATTTGAAAACTAAATAACAAAACTAAGTCAATCTATAGAACAACGCTTGCCAATGTCTGAAACTTAAGAAAAACTTGACTAGACATTTTGAATTTAAAACGAGGGCAATTAATAAAAACCGCAACTCCCTGTTGGTAAGACAGTCAATTTTCCAGTTTTTCCAAACTTTGTGTAGAAATTATTATAGTTTATATATTGTGTCTCAAGGTAAAGGTTAACCTTATCCAGTTTAATTTGCTTATTAAATAACGAAAGGAAGCCAATCTATAAAGCAATGCTTGTAAATGTCGAAAATTAAGAACCTCAACTAGATATTTAGAAATAAACTAACGAAGGCAATTAAATAATGAGAACCGCAGCGTGTGAAAGATTTTACTCCCTATTGATAAGACAATCAGTTTTTGCGATTTTACAGACTCCGACTGTGTA
The DNA here is from genome assembly GCA_036346225.1 of Platerodrilus igneus. NCBI lineage: Eukaryota > Metazoa > Arthropoda > Insecta > Coleoptera > Lycidae > Platerodrilus > Platerodrilus igneus. The sequence continues at coordinate 9,413,494 of JARFIW010000053.1, read as the reverse complement.
GAAATCGTGATGGTTTATGTATTGTGTCTCAAGATAAAGGCGTTATCTAATTTAATATGAAAAGAAGTCAATCGATTGAACGACGCTTGCCAATGTCTGAAACTTAAGAAAAAACTTGACTAGACATTCCTAATTTAAAACAACGAAGACAATAAATTAATAAAAATCGCAAAGTGGCAGATTTTACTCCCTGTTGGTAAGATAGTCAATTTTCCAGTTGACTATGACTGTGTACAAATTATGATGGTTTATATATTGTGTCTGAAGGTAACGGTTAACCTTATCTGGTTTAATTTGCTAATTAAATAACGAAACGAAGTCAATCGATAAAACAACGCTTGCAAATGTCGGAAAATTAAGCGCAACCTCAACTAAACATTTAAAAATAAACGAACAACGGCAATTAATTAATGAGAGTCGCAGTGTGTGACGGAGTTTACTCCCTGTTGATAAGACAATCAATGATTGTGATTTTGCAGACTTTCATTGTGTCGTGGCGGTTTATGTATTATGTCTCAAGGTAAAGGTTATCCTTGTCTACTTTAATTTACAAATAAAATAACGAACCGAAGGCAATCGATAGAACAAGGCTTGAAAAAGTCGGAAAATTAGAAAAGAGCTCGACTAGATATTTTGAGTTAGACGAACGAGGACAATTAATTAATGAAAGCTTCAGGGTATTACTGATTTGACTCTTTGTTAATAATACGATCGATTTTCCTGATTTTGTGTGTTTCGACTGTGTAGAAATGTTGATGGTGCATATATTGAGTCTCAAGGTAAAGGTTAACCTTGTTTAGATTAATTTGTTGATTAAATAACAAAGCAAAGCCAATTAAGAGAAAACTCGACTAGAGATTTTGAACTTATACGAACGGGGAAAATTAATTAATGAAGATCGCAGGGTGTGACGGATTTTACTCCGCGCTATAAGACAATTAACTTTTCGAATTTTGCAAGTTTCGACTGTAGAAAACGCGATAGTTTATTTTTTTGCCTCAAGGTAATGATTAACCTTGTCTAATTTAATTTGCTAGTTAAATAACGAAACGAAGTCAATCGAAAGAATGACGCTTTCCAGTGTCGGAAAATTAAGAAATAACTTGACTAGACATTTTGAATTTAAAACAACTAGGACAATTAATTAAATAAAACGGCAAGTTGAGACAAATTATAATCCCTGTTGATATGACACCCAATTTTCTTGATTTTACAAAGTTCCACTATGTTGAAATCGTGATAGTTTTTGTACTGCGTCTCAAGGTAAAGGTTAACCTTGTTTAATTTAATTTACAAATTAAATAACGAAACCAAGCCAGTCGACAGAACAACGCTTGCACATGTCGGAAAATTAAGAGAAAACTCGACTAGACATTTTGAATTTAAACGAACAAGGGCAATGAATTAATAAAAACCGCAGAATGGGACACCTGATGATAAGACAATAAATTTTATTGATTTTTCAGGATTTGACTGTGTAGAAATTGCAGTGGTTTATGTATTGCGGCTTAAGGTAAAAGTTATCCTTGTCTAATTTAATTGGCTAATTAAATAACAAAGCGAAGCCAATCGACAGAACAACGATTGCAGATGTCCGACAATTAAGAGAAAATTCGTCTAGAGATTTTGAACGATTACGAACGGGGGCGATTAATTAATGAATGCCGAAGGGTGTGACGGATTTTACTTTCCTTTAATAAGACAACTAATTTTTTGGATTTTGCAAGTTTCGACTGTAGAAATCGTGATGGTCTATTTTTGCGTCTCAAGGTAAAGGTTAACCTTGGTTAATTTAATTTGCTAATTAAATGACAAAACAAAGCCAACACAGAATGACGCTTTCCAGTGTCGGAAAATTAAGAAAAAACTTGACTAGACATATTAAATTTAAAACAACTAGGGAAATTAATTTAATAAAACCGCAAGTTGTGAAAGATTATAATCTCCGTTGATAAGACACTCAATTTTCCCGATTTTACAGACTTCGAGAAATCGTGATGGTTTATGTACTGTGTCTTAAGGTAAAGGTTAATGTCTAATTTAATTTACAAATTAAATAACGAAACGAAGCCAATCGACAGAACAACGCTTGCTCATGTCGGAAAATTAAAAGAAAATTTGACTACAGATTTTGAATTTAAACTAAGAGGGGCTATAAATTAATAAAAACCGCAGGATGTGACAGATTTTACTCCCTGATGATAAGACAATAAATTTTCCCGATTTTGCCGGTTTTGACTGTGTATAAATTTGCGATAGCTTATGTATTGTGGCTCAAGGTAAAGGTTAACCTTGTCTAATTTAATTGGCTAATTAAATAACAAAGCGAAGCCAATCGACAGAACAACTCTTGCAGATATCCGAAAATTAAAAGTCAAATCGACTAGATATTTTGAATTTATGCGAACGGGGGCAATTAGTTAATGAAGGCCGCAGGGCGTGATGGATTTTACTCCGTGTTAATAAGACAATTAATTTTTTGGATTTTGCAAGTTTCGACTGTAGAAATCGTAATGGTTAATTTTTATCTCAAGGTAAAGGTTAACCTTGTCTAATTTAATTTGCCAATTAAATGATAAAACAAAGTCAATCGATAGAACGACGCCTGCCAATGTCAGAAAATTAGGAAAAAACTTGAGTAGACATTTTGAATTTAAAACAATTAGGATAATTAGTTATATAAAACGGCAAGTTGTGACAGATTATGATCCCCGTTGATCAGACACTAAATTTTCCCGATTTTATAAACTTGGACTATGTAGAAATCGTGATGGTTTATGTACTGCGCCTCAAGGTAAAGGTGAACCTTGTCTAATTTAATTTACAAATTAAATAACGAAACGAAGCCAATCGACAGAACAACGCTTGCACGTGTCGGAAAATTAAGAGAAAACTCGACTGGACATTTTGAATTTAAACGAACAAGGGTTATAAAATAATAAAAACCGCAGGATGTGACAGATTTTACTTCCTGATGATAAAACAAAAAATTTTCCCGATTTTGCAGGTTTTGACTGTGTAGAAATTGCTATGGTTTGTGTCTTGTGGCTCAAGGTAAAGGTTAACCGTGTCTTAATTAACTGGCTAATTAAGTAACAACGCGAAGCCGATCGACAGAACAACGCTTGCAGATGTCCGAAAATTAAGAAAAAACTCGACTGGAGATTTTGAATACGAACTGGGGCAATTAATGAATAAAGACCATAGGATCTAATGGATTTTATTCCGTGTTAATAAGAAAATTAATTTTCGGATTCAATTCTAGAAATCGTGATGGTTTATTTTTGTGTCTCAAGTTTAATTTGCTAATTAAATAACGAAACGAAATCAATCAATAGAACGACGCTTGCCAATGTCGGAAAATTAAGAAAAAACTTGCTAAACATTTCAAATTTAAAACAATGCGGGCAATCAATTAATGAAAACCGCAATGTGTGACAGATTATACTCCCTCTTGATAAGACAATCAATTTTTCGGATTTAGCAGACTTCGACTATGTAGAAATCGTGATGGTTTATGTAGTGTCTCAAGGTAAAAGTGAACTTTGTCTAATTTAATTTGCAAATTAAATAACAAACGAAGGCAATTGCTAGAACAGGGCTTGCAGATGTAAGAAAATTAGTAGTAAACTCGACTAGACACTTTGAATTAAACGAACGAAGGTAATTAATAATGAAAGCTCCAGCGTGTGGCAGATTTTATTCCCAGTTGATAAGAAAATCAATTGTTTCGTTTTTGTAGGTTTCGACTGTGTAGAAATTGTGATGGTTTATGTGTTGTGTCTCAAGGTAAAGGTTAACTATATCTAGTTTAATTTACTAATTAAATAACGAAACGAACCCAATCTTATAAATGTCGCAAAATTAAGAGAGAATTCGACTAGCCATTTAAATTTATACGAACGAGCCACAGGATGTGACATATCTTACTTCCTGTTGATACGAAAATCTATTTTCCAATTTTCCAAACTCTGTAGAAATCGTGATGGTTTATGTGTTGTGGATTAAGGTAAAGGTTATCCTTGTCCAGAAAAATGCTTGCAGATGTCAGAAAATTAGAAGAAATCTTACTTAGACATTTTGAATTAGACAAATGAGGGCAATAAATTAACGAAAGCCGCAGGGTGCGACATTTATTTACTCCATGTTACTAAGATAACGAATTTTTCTAATTTTACAGACTTCGACTGTGTAGAAATTGTGATGGTTTATGTATTGTGTCTCAAGGTAAAGGTTAACTTTGTTGGGGTTCGAAGCACTAAAAGCTCTTAAAAATCACTAAAGATTCTGCAACATAAGATGGTTAGTGCTTCTATAACAAAGATCGGTATTTGATTTCTAGCTTCTAACTCCGCAATTTGAAGTTATGTATTACCGAATCTGGAGTTGTGCCTGCGTTAAAGAATGTAACAACGAAGCACTAACGAGGCACTAACGATTATGCTGCATATGACGTTAGTGCTGCCGTAACTACAAGACAGTACTTACTTGGATCTTCAATTTGTTGTAGGTATTGTGGTCTTCGAGGTCCCAACAGCGTTGGTACGTCTTCCTGGCACAGGGTTTTTGCATGATAAGCTTTCTGATGTCGCTTGGAATCTGTCAGTGCTGGCTTGCTACTATACTTATCTTGGTCGCCGCGTCCAACGATGTTCGGATGGCCCTCCTTTGGAGTTCCACTGCTGCATCCAATTCGTCTGCTGCGGTGAGTGGTGGGATAAATGATATCTCTTGTAGGTAGTCCGTGAATGCAGGTCATCAACTGGTCTTAGGGCTTTCTTTATCTACGCTCAACAGCACGGGGTTGTGGTCCGAGTTTAATTCGTTGACTGCGGTGAGTTGAAATGGCAGCGCTAGGTTGTTCATGATGGCGATGTCCAACAAGTCGGATCTTCCGGTTTGGTAGATATGGTGGATTGGTTCTAGAGGTCCTGTGTGTTGCCTGCGCAGTTGCGTAAATTCCTTTCATTTGTGTTGGTCGTTCAGCTGCCCCAAGCTAGGTACTTGGCTTTGAAATCACCTGCAAGTATCATTGCGGTTCTGCTAAGAAGAACTGTATCCAAATCCGTTTTTTGGATGGATCTGGTTAGCGGGTTTTAGTCTGCGGAAGTTGTTTTTACTTACATGGCAGTAGCATTCAGGTTCTGTATATTTCCCACGTCCACGTTGCAGTGGTCGATTCCGGTATTAATGTAGATGGCGGTGCCTCTTCTACGCCGGTCTTGGCGGTTGTTTCTTTACGGGACGTAGTTCGTTAGTCTTGGGTAGTCGGCTTCTCTGTGATGGGTGTTTTTGGTCTGCTAAATTATTGGAGTTGGAGTTTCTTCTCTCGTTCCAGAATGCTACTTGTAGTGATAACGGCTTTGTTGAGGGTCACGGTGATCTTCTTGATGACCTCAATTACCTTATCCAAGTCTAGGGAAGCCAGGAGAGTCAGTAGCTGGACTAATTTTCTTCTCTTCCTTGGCGGCGGTGGCTGTTGGTGTCGCTGCTAGAGCCGGTGGGTTTAGCAGAGGCTGCATCTGGCGTCTTCGGTTTCTCTGGCAAAGCTTGTGCAAAAGAAACTATCGGCGTTGTCTTCGTCGCTGGTGGTAGTGGTCTTGTCGGATGTCTTGGTTGCTTGGCTAGGGTCGACTACATTCCATGTAGTTTGCTGGGTGCACCAGTTGGCAGTTGGCGCACTTTGTGGGAGCTTTTCTGACTTCTTGTACGTGGCGCTGTGATAATCTTCTCCACACTCCACGCAGTGGATGAGGCCTGCCAACGGCTTTGGGCGTGGTGGAACAACTGGCAACGGTGACACTGTTTAGGAGATTTTACTTGAACCAGTAGACGTCAGACCTAGACGATGTCAAAGATCGCATTCCCTTTTCGGTTGCGGTTCAGTTGGATAAGGAACAGCTACATGAGGCAGTGTTCTCTGGCAAGCTTCCTCGTGACCTTCTGTACCGGAAGGCCTTACTGGGCTAGGTTTTCGTTGATGTCGTCTTCTTAAAGGATTTCAGGGATTTCAAATCTTGCAACACGTACGTGTGGTAAGGTAACATACTCTCGCTGAGGAGCTCCGTGATGACTCGGAAATCGTCGGACGTGGCGAGCTGTATATTAATTCCATCTTGAATGTTCTTGACCTTGGTGAACCGGAGTCTCCAGTTTTTCATGAGAGGCAGACGGCGGCCCAATTTCTTTTGTCCATTAGTACAATTGGAGGCGGTTGTTGAGTCTCGGTATCACGTCAGCGCTTTCGAAATTATTGTCAGTACCTTGCTCCATGTCTTCTGCCACTGGTTGTCTAAATCGTTTCGAACCGGTTGCTGGTGCGGACGGCTGGACCTAAAATAAAGATGGTTAGCTACCTTCTAGGCGGTTTCATGCCTTCATTGGTATACGTGTGACTACTAAGTCCAAGGTTCCGGGTTTAATTCCCGACACGAACCGCTTGAAAAATGTTAAGGCGAGCATTTTTACAAAAATTCCCCCCTCCCCTCTCTCCCGTCAAGGTTTCCCTAGTTGACTAGGCTCTGTTGAGGGTTGCGGTGATCTTTTTGATTACCTCGATTACCTTATCTAAGTCTAGAGAAGCCAGGAGAGTCAGTAGCTGGGATAATTTTCTTCTCTTCCTTAGCGGCGGTGGTTGTTGGTGTCGCTGCTGGAGCCAATAGGTTGAGCAGTGGCTGCATCAGGCATCTTCGGTTTCTCTAGTACGGTTTGTGCGGAGGAAACTATGGGCATTGTTTTCGTCGCTGGTGGTAGTGGCCTTGTCGGATGTCTTGGTTGCTTGGCTGGGCCCGGTTTCGGGAAGACCGAGCATCCCCTGTACCTTGCTGGGTGCACCAGTAGGCAGTTGGTGCCTTTTGCGGGAGCTTTTCGTAGCTTCCTGTACGTGGCGCTGTGATATTCTTCTCCGCACTCCACGTAGTGGGATGGGGCCTGGCAGCGGCTTTGGGCGTGGTGGAACTACTGGCAACGGTGACACTGTTTAGGAGAAATCACTTGAACCGGTAGACGTCAGACGTAGACGATGTCAAAGATCGCATTTCCTTTTCTGTTGCAGCTCAGTTGGACAAGGAACAGCGGTATGAAACAGCGTTCTCTGCCGATCATCCTCGTGACTTTCTGTACCGGATGGCCTTACTGGAGTAGGTCCTCATTGATGCCGTCTTCTTGAAGGATTTCAGGGATTTCAAATCTTGCAACATGTACGTGTGGTAAGGTAATATGCTCTCGCCGAGGAGCATCGTGATGACTCGGAAATCGTCGGATATGACGAGCTGGATTTTGATTTCTTTTTGAATGTTTTTGACCTTGGTGAATCGAAGTCTTTAGTTTTTCATGGGATGGCAGACGGTGACCCACTTTGTTTTGTCCATCACTACAATTGGGGGCGGTTGTTGCGGCCTCGGTGTGACGTTAGCGCTCTCGGAAGTGTTGTCAGCACCTTGCTCTATCTCTTCTGCCCTTTGGTTGTCCGGATCGTTGCGAAGCGGTTGCTGGTGGCGACGGATGGGACTGAAATAAAGATGGATGGCTACGTTCTAGGCGGTTGCATGGCTCCGTTGGTATACGTGTGACTACTAAGTGCAAGGTCCAGGGTTTAATTCCCAACACGCACCGCTTGAAAAATGTTAGGCAAGCGTTTTCACAAAAATACGCTCCCGTTCGAATGAGAGGTGAAAAAGAGGTCCCGTGTGTGTTATCATGCGCGTTAAAGATCTTTTACTTGGAACAGCATGGGTTCGGCAAAATAAAAAATTTCCAGGTAAAAAAACTCGCTTTCTGGCCAATGTAGTACCTAGGAGTTGAGCATGGGAAAATGTAAGGAGTTCCTTCGTCGTCTTCGTGGTTCGTTTCTGACGTGTCCCGAACCATTTGCGTTTGCGTCTCAGTTGGACAAGGAGCAGCGGCATGTAACAGCGTTCTCTGCCGATCATCCTCGTGAACTTCTGTACCGGAAGGCTTTTCTGAAGTAGGTCTTCATTGATGTCGTCTTCTTGAAAGATTTCAGGGATTTCAAATCTTGCAACATGTACGTGTGGTATGGTAACATACTCTCGCTGAGGAGCTCCGTCGGATGTGGAAAGCTAGATGTTGATTCTATCTTGAATATTCTAGACCTTGGTGAATCGAAGTCTCCAGTTTTTCTTGGGATGGCAGAAGACGGCCCACTTTGTTTTGTCCATCACTACAATTGGGGGCGGTTGTTGGGGCCTCGATGTGACGTTAGCGCTCTCGGAAGTGTTGTCAGCACCTTGCTCTATATCTTCTGCCTCTTTGGTTGTCCGGATCGTTGCGAAGCGGTTGCTGGATGGGACTGAAATAAAGATGGATGGCTACGTTCTAGGCGGTTGCATGGCTCCCTTGGTATAAGTGTGACTACTAAGTGCAAGATCCAGGGTTTAATTCCCAATACGGACCGCTTGAAAAATGTTAGGCGAGCGATTTCACAAAAATACGCTCCCGTTCGATTGAGAGGTGAAAAAGAGATCCCGCGTGTGTTATCACGCGTGTTAAAGATCTTTTACTTGGAACAGCATGGGGTTTGGCAAAATAAAAAATTTCCAGGTAAAAACTGTTCGCATCCTGACCAATGTAGTACCTAGGGGTGAAGCATTGGAAAATTTAATGTAAGGAGTTCCTTCGACGTCTTTGTGGTTCGTTTCTGACATGTCCCGAGCTCTTTTCGTTTGCGGCTCAACTGGACAAGGAACAGTGGCATATAACAGAGTTCTTTGCCGATCATCCTTGTGAGGCTCTGTACCGGAAGGCCTTACTGGGGTAGATCTTCATTGATGTCGTCTTCTTGAAGGATTGCAGAGATTTCAAATCTTGCAACATGTACGTGTGGCATGGTAACACACTCTCGCTGAGGAGCTTCGTCGGATGTGAAAAGCTGGATGTTGATTCCATCTTGAATGTTCTTAACTTTGGTAAACCGAAGTCTCCAGTTTTTCATGGGATGGCAGACGGCAGCCGACTTTGTTTTGTTCATCAGTACAATTGGGGGCGGTTGTTGAGCCTCAGTGTGACGTCAGCGCTCTCAGAAGTGTCGTCAGCACCTTGCTCCATGTGTTTTGCTTCTTTGGTTGTCCGAATCGCTTCGAACCGGTTGCTGGTGGGGCGGCTGGACCTGAAATAAAGATGGTTAACCACCTTTTAGGCTCCGTTGGTATACGTGTGCATACTAAGCTAAAGATCCAGACTTTAATTCCCGACACGGTCCGCTTGAAAAGTGTTTGGAGAGCATTTTCATTAAAATACGCCCTCTTTTGAATGAGAGGTGAAATGGAGGTCCCGTGTGTGTGCTATCATACGCGTTAAAGATCCCTTGCATGGAACAGCAAGAGTTCAGCAAAATAAAAAAATTTCTAGGTAAAAAACTCGCTTCCTGGCCAATGTAATACCTAGGGGTGGAGCATTGGAAGAAATATGAGGAGTTCCTTCGTCGTCTTGGTAGTTCGCTTCCGACTTGTCCCGAACCCTTCGTCTTCCGACTCGTTGCTTTCGTTGTGTCGCCTTTGGTGACTCCTGTCGTTGGAGACATTGGCGTCGCTGTCACCATTGCTAACGGTGGAGTTGATTCGGGTTGAGGTTGGTGTGCGAGCCTCTACCACTAGGATCGCCGGGATAAACAGGTGTTTCTCTACGACAAGAGCAAATCAATCGTATTTTATACATGAAAAGTGTTAAATTTGTAACAAGAATATCGAGTTGCAAAAATTTAATTTTTCTGTCAGCTATAGAACCCTTTTTAAACAAAACAACCGAATGTTTTTAGTTCAAAACAAGTGACTAATTTGGAATAGTTTGGCTGGGATAAGCTAAGCATTAGGGGAAGAACCCTTTGGTACATTAATTCATCTTTATCAATAACAATAAGAAAGTGCAAATTCTTGATCGTCGTGAAGGTGATTCCATGTTATTTTCAATGTCATATCGTTATTAAAACGCTGCAGAATTCTAACCTTGCTTATATGCATGCCTACGCAGCCATCTTTATAAATAAAAAATAGTCTTTGAAGCATATTCTACGTGCTGTAACAATAAATTAATTAAAACCTTGCAAGTATTTATAACATAATCGACTCTATCTAAACAATTCGTTTTTTACAGTATAAAACGTAACGGTAAAAAATGGCGCCTTAGTGTTAAGGAACAATTGCTAAAATGTTTTTTCAAGTGGCATGGAATGTTGTTATATGTATATCGGTAACTGGGGTGAGTAAATAATATGGTTATTTTCTTTTTCTATTGTTGCTTCTACGATTTTTCTAGAAATAAGTAAATAACGCATGCGTCTATTTTCCTAAACAACCAAACAAAAAAAAAACCTTACTCCATTCAGTTTTGAAGACGAATTCGGGAAATTCGACGTTGTATCTGTTAAACAATTAATCGAAAATATCAAATATTCAACTAGGTGTGATTTATTTGATAACATTTTACCATCAGTTTAGGGTTGTAGGTTCGATTCCTATCCCCGGCGTGATTTTTCACGTTGTTTTGAGTCGTTGAATCGTACTGAGTATTAGACACTCGAGTAATATCGTGCTCAAACTCCAGCCATACTCAAGATACTAAAATTTCTTCTGGATAAGCAGGTAAAAACAATACTGTAGTCATATTTAAGACCGATAACTACTACACAGTAGACATATTTGGGACTAAAATCAACACTACAGTAGCCAGGGGCTAGACTAAAATCAACAATGAGGAGTCATACTTAAGGCTAGAATCAATAACATAATAATCACATTTAAAACTAAAATGAATAATAGAGTAGTCATGCTTAAGACTAAAAACAGAAATATATTTGGGACTAAAATCAACACTACAGTACCCAGAGGCAAAACTAAAATCAACAATGCCGAGTTATACTTAAGGCTAGAATAAACAACATGCCAGTTAAAGACTTAAATCAGAAATACAGTTAGTCATACGTAAGATTAGAAATAATACAGCAGTCACATTTCAGACTAAAATCAACAATACAGTAGTCATATTTATAGACAACGATAAAGTAGTTATATTTAGGACTAAAGTCAACAATACAGTAGAAGACTAGAAACAACAGTACGGTAGACCTATTTAAAATTAAAACCCACAATACATTAGTCACATTTAAGACTAATATCAGAACTGCAGTGGTCATATGTAAGACTAAAATCAACCACACTATAGCCATATCTAAGACTAAAATTCCACTCTATGCTGGATATACTTCAGATTAAGGTCGATAATGCACGAGTCTTACTTAGAGCTAAAATCGACAATGCTGTAATCCCTTGCAGGACTAAAATCAACAATAAATGTGGCGTGTTTAAGACTAAAATCAATAATACAGTAGGCACATTTAAGACTAAAATAAGTAAGATATGTTTGATTAAAATCAATAATATAACAATCATATGTAAGAATTAAACCAACAATACAATAGTCATATGTAAGACTAAATTCAATAATTCAGTGATCGTATGTAAGACTAAAATCAACTACGCTATGCCCGTGCCTGACTAAAATCAACTATATGCTGGTCATAGTTAGAATTACGGTCGGCAATGCACCAGCCTCACTTAGAACTAAAATCAACAATGCTCTAGTTCTATGCCAGAATAAAATCAACAAGAAATGTGGCGTGTTTAAGACTAAAATCTTCAATACAGTAGGCACATTTAAGACTTGCATAAACAGTAACAATGTGAAAGACTGAAATGGGCAGTACAATACGATAGTAATATGTAAGATTAACATCAATAATATAGCAATCATATGCAAGAATTAAGTCAACAATACAATAGTCATATATAAAACTAGCATCAACAGTGCAGTGGTCATGTGTAAGACTAAAATCAACCACACTATAGCCATATTTAAGACTAAAATCATCCCTATGATGGTCATGCTTAATATTAAAGTCGGCAACGCACCAGCCTTACTTAGGACTAAAATCAACAAAGCTGTAATCTTATGCGAGACTAAAGTTAACAATAAATGCGGCGTGTTTAAGACTAAAACCAACAATACAGTAGACATATTTAAAACTAGAATAAGCAGTAACCATGTTATAGACTAAAATGGGCAGTACAACAGTAATATGTAAGAATAATACAGCAATGATATGTAAGCATTAATCAACAATGCAATAGTCATATGTAAAACTAACATCAACAATGCAGTGGTCACATGTAAGACTAAAATCAACTACACTATAGCCATCTCTAAGACTAAAATCCACTCTATGCTGGCAATTCTATATCTTAAGGTCAAGAATGAAGCAGTCTCACCTAGGACTAAAATCAACAATACAGTAATCCTATGCAAGACTAAACTCAACAATAAATGTGGTGTGTTCAAAACTAAAATTAAAAATTCAGTAGGCGCATTTAAGACTAGAATAAACGGTAACCATGTTATAGACTGTAATGGACAGTACAATAGTAATATGTAAGATAAAAATTAATAATACAGCAGCAATCATATGTAAGAATTAAATCTACAATGCAATACTCATATGTAAGACTAACATCAACAATGCTGTGGTCATATGTAAGACTAAAGTCAATTACAGTATAGCCATGTCTAAGACTAATATCCACTCTTTGCTGAAAATACTTAAGATTAAGATCAACCATGCACCAGTATCACTTAGGACTAAAATCAACAATACAGTAGTTCTATGCAAGACTAAAATCAACAATAATTGTGGAGTGTTTAAGACTAAAATCAACAGTACAGTAGGCACTTTCAAGAGTAGAATAAACAGTATCCATGTTAAAGACTGAAATGGGCAGTACAATAGCAATATGTAAGATTAAAATCAATAATACAGCAATTATATGTAACAATAAATCTACAATACAATAGTCGTATGTAAGACGAACATCAACAATGCAGTGATCATGTGTAAGACTAAAATCAACCACACTGTAGCCACATTTAAGACTAAAATCAACTACTCTATGCTGGCCATACTTATGATTACGGTCGACAATGCACCAGTCTTACTTAGGACTAAAATCAACAATGATGTAATCCTATGCAAACTAAAATCAATAGTAAACCTGGCGTATTTAAGACTAAAATCAACAATACAGTAGGCATATTTAAAACTAGAATAAACAGTAATCATGTTAAAGACTGAAATGAACAGTACAACAGTAATATGTAAGATTAAAATCAATAATACAGCAATCATATATAAAAATTAAGTCAACAATCCAATAGTATTATGTAAGACTAACATCAACAATGCAGTGGTCGTATGTAACACTAAAATCAACTACACTATAGCCATGTCTAAGACTAAAATTAACTCTATGCTGGTCATACTTACGAGTACGGTTGACAATGCAGCAGCTTTACTTAGGACTAAAATCAACAATACAGTAGTCATATGTAAGCCTAAAATTAACAGTACAGTAGTTATGTGTAAGGCTACAATCAGGAATCCAGTGGTTATGTTTAAAACTAAAATTAGTAATGCAGTAGTCATATGTAAGACTAAAATTAGAAAAGCTGTAGCCATAGTTAAAACTGTAACCATTGATACAGTAGTCGTATGACTAAAACAACAATACAACGGGCTTACTTTATAATATAATCAACAATACTGTAGTCTTAAGCAACACTAACTCAACAATATATGGGTTGTATTTAGGACTATAATCAACAATACAGTAGGCACATTTAAGACTAAAATAAACAGCAGTCATGGTAAAGACTGAAATCGGCAGTACAATAGCAATATGTAAAATTAAAATCAATAATACAGCAATCATATGTAAGACTTAAATCAACAATACGATAGTCATGCGTAAGACTAAAATCAGGAAAGCAGTAGTCATATTTAAGACTAAAATCAGTAATATAGTTTTCATACATAAGACTAAACTCAACAATACAGTAGTCATATGTAAGATTAAAAACAACATATAGTAGACATTTTAAAAAACTAGAAATACTACTTAATCATATGTCTGACTAATAACAGCAATACAGCAATCATATTTGGTACTAAAATCAATAATTCTATATAATATTTAAGACTAAAATCAACCAATCTGTAGCAAATTAGAATCAAAATCATAATTCCGGCATTCATCTTTAAGATTGAAACCAACAACACAGTAGCAATATTTAAGACTAAAGCCAACGATACAGTAACCATACTTAAGATTAAAATCAACAATGCGGAGTCATACTTAAGGTTAGAATCAACAACATACCAGTTAAAGATTGAAATCAGAAATACAGTTAGTCATACGTAAGATTAGGAACAATACGTCAGTCATATTTCGGACTAAAATCAACAATACAGTAGTTATATTTAAGACTAAAGTCAAGAACACAGTAGAAGACTAGGAACAACAATACGGTAGACATATTTAAAATTAAAACCAGCAATACATTAGTCGCATTTAAAACTAACATCAGCACTGTAGTGGTCATATGTAAGACTAAAATCAACCACACTATAGCCATGTCTAAGACTAAAATCTACTCTATGCTGGTCATACTTTAGATTACGGTCGACAATACAGCAGTCTTACTTAGGACTAAAATCGACAATGCTGTAATCCTTTGCAAGACTAAAATCAACAATAAATGTGGCGTGTTTAAGACTAAAATTGATAATACAGTAGGTACATTTAAGACTACAATAAGTAAGATTAAAATCAATAATGCATCAATCGTATGTAAGAATTAAATCGATAATACAATAGTCATATGTAAGACTAAAATTAACTACGCTATACCCGTGTCTAAGACTAAAATTAACTATATGCTGGTCCTATTTAACAATACGGTAAGCAATGCACCGCCCTTACTTAGGACTAAATTCAACAATGATGTAGTCCTATGCAAGAATTTAATCAACAAAAAAATGTGGTGTGTTTAAGACTAAAATTCACTATACACTAGGCACATTTAAGACTAGTATAAACAGTAACCATGTTATAGACTAATATGGGAAGTACAACAGTAATTTGTAAGAATTAAATTAATAATATAGCAATCATATGTAAGAATTAAATCAACAATACAATAGTCATATGTAAGACGAACATCAACAATGTAGTGGTCATAGGTAAGACTAAAATCAACCACACTATAGCCACACTTAAGACTAAAATCATCTCTATGCTGGCCATACTTAATATTAAAGTCGGCAACGCACCAGCCTTACTTAGGGCTAAAATCAACAATGCTGTTGTTTTGTGCAAGACTAAAGTCAACAATAAATGTAGCGTGTTTAAGACTAAAATCAACAATACAGTAGGCATATTTAAAACTAGAATAAACAGTAATCATGTTAAAGACTAAAATGGCAGTACAACAGTAATATGTAAGATTGAAATCAATAATACAGCAAGCATATGTAAGAATTATATCAACAATACAATAATCATATATAAGACTAAAATCAACAATGCAGTAGCATGTGTAAGATTAAAATCAACCGCACCATAGCCATACTTAAGACTAAAATTATCTCTATACTGGCCATAGTTAATATTAAAGTCGGCAACGCATCAACCTTACTTAGGACTAAAATCAACAATGCTATAGTCTTATGCCAGACTAAAGTCACCAATAAATGTGACGTGTTTAAGACTAAAAATCAACAATACAGTGTTAGCTTTCTCTCAGGATGGCCAATAATCAAAATAAGATACACTCAAAAGTATTTTATTTAATTAAACAGAAAGCTAAACATGAGTATTAGTAGACCGCCGCTTGGTCTGACACACGCGTACTACTCTTAAAATAAATAAACATAGCGCATACAACGGCTACCACCTAGTGGCAGCACTGCAAAGCATACTAGTAGTGACTATTATACATAATAAGGTACAATGCCAACAACAGTATGCATATTTAAAACTAGAATAAACAGTAATCATGTTTAAGACTGAAATGGCAGTACAACAGTAATATGTAAGATTAAAGTCAATAATACAGCAATCATATGTAAGAATTAAATCAACAATACATTAGTCATATGTAAGACTAACATCAACAATGCAGCGGTCATGTGTAAGACTAAAATTAACTACACTATAGCCATACTTAAGACTAAAATCATATCTATGCTGGCCATACTTAATAATAAAGTCGGCAACGTAACAATATTAAGACTAAAATCAGCAATACTGTAGTCTCATGCAGGACTAAAATCAACAATAAACGTGGCGTGTTTAAGACTAAAATCAACAATACAGTACGCACATTTAACACTAGAATAAACATTAACCATATTTTTATAGACTACAATATTAATATATAAGATTAAAATTAATAATATAGCAATCATGTGTGAAGTTAAAACTGCGTCAAACCGACCTTAGGTAAGGTCGAAAACAAAATGATAATAACTATCATGTGTAAGAATGAAATTAACAATACAATAGGCATATGTAAGACTAACATCAACAATGCAGTGGTCACGTGTAAGACTAAAATCAACCTCACCATAGCCATACTTAAAACTAAAATTATCTCTATGCTGGCCATACTTAATATTAAAGTATGCAACGCACCAGCCTTACTTAGGACTAAAATCAACAATGCTGTAGTCCTATGCTAGACTAAAGTTAACAATGCAGTAGGCATATTTGAAACTAGAATAAACAGTAATCATGTTAAAGACTGAAATGGCAGTACAACAGTAATATATATATATATATATATATATATATATATATATATATATATATATATATATATATATAAGATTAAAATCAATAATACAGCAAGCATATGCAAGAATTAAATCAACAATACAATAGTAATATGTAGGACTAAAAGACTAAAATCAGTAATACAGTAAGTATTTAAGACTAAAACCAACAATACTGTTTTCATACTTAAGACTAAACTCAACAATTCAGTAGTCATATGTAAGATTAAAAGCAACAATACGTAGACATATCTGACTACAAACAGCAATACGACAGTCATATTTAGCACTCAAATCAACAATTGTCCATCATATTTAAGACTAAAATCAACCATTCTGTAGAAAATTTAGATCTAAAACCAGCATTGCGGCATTCATCCTTAAAACAGAAGCCAACAACACAGTAGCCATTTTTAAGGCTAAATTCAACAATATAGCAACTATATCTAAGATTAAAATCCACGACCGTAGCCATAATTAAGGTAAAAATCAGTAACCATATTTGAGTCTAAAGTCAACGATACCGCAGTCATTTGCAAGACCAAAACCAACAGTGCATTAACTACATCTAAGAATAAAATCAACGATACTGTAGTCATATGTAAAAATAAAAACAACAGTACAGTAGCCATATTTAAGACTAAATACAAAAACACGGTAGTAATAGTTAAAATTAAAATCATCAATGCAGCAGTCATATTTAAGATTAAATTCTACAATTGCGCAGATATCTTTAAGACTAAAATCAACAATACATTAGCCAAACGTGACTAAAATCAACAATACCATAGTCATATTTAAAACCAAGACCGTAGTTAATACGTAGATCAACAATATAGTAGTATTGCTTAAGACTAAAATCAACAATACAGAAGCCAACACTAGAATGAACTTTACAACATTCATACTCAACCCTAAAATCAATAATATAGTAGTCTCGTTTAAAACCAAAATTACCAATCAGTATCCATTCCTAAGACTATATTCAGAACTACAGTAACCATCCCTAAGGCTAAAATCGACAATATAATAGTAATACTTAAGACTAAAATCAGCAATTCGGTAGCCTTAAGACAATTAAAAAAATACAACAATCAAACTTAATTTTAAAATCAACAATACAAAAGCCAAGACTAAAATCAACCTTATGACAGTCATACTCAGCGCTAAAAGCAACAATGTAATAGTCTTGTTTTAACTAAAATCAACAATACAGTAACCATACCTAAGATTACAGTCAGCAATTCAGTAGTCATCCCTAACGTTAAAATCAACAATACAGTAGTACTACTTGAGACTAAAATGAACAATGCAGTAGTCCTATTTAAGACTAAAATCAACATTGCAGCAACCAAACTTAAGGTTAAAATCAACAATATAGTAGTCACATTTAAGACTAAAACCAGCAATGCAGTTGCCATACTTAAGTTTAAAATACTCATATTTAAAGTTCAGGGTGAGGATATAGTAGTGGTACTCAAGACTGAAATTAATAAACCATGCGCAAGATCAACGTCAACAGCGCCATTGTCTTATTAAAGACTAAAATCTACAATACATCAGTCACGTGAAAGATTAAAAATAACATTACAGTAGTCATATTTAAAATAAAATACGGCAATACATTAACTACAGTTAAGACTAACACCAGCAATACAGTAGTCATATGTAATATTAAAATCAACAATGCAGTATCCACCCTTAAGATTACGTGGGTTCTATTCATTGCAGAAATCAACAATACAATATGGACATACATAAGACAATAATCAACAATACAGTAGTTGTGTAAAAGTATACACATGAATACTGTAGCCCTATTTAAGACTATAATCAACTCCGTAGTAGTGATACTTCGGACTAAAGCTAACATTGTAGGAGTCATACTTAAGATTAAAATCATTAATACTGTCGCTATATTTAGTACTAAAATCAACAAAAACTCATGGCTAAAATCGATAATGCAGTAGCTACCCTGAAGACTACGTGAGCCCTATTTATGGCTAAAATCAACATTACTGTATAGACATACTTAAGACAATAATCAACAATACGGTAGTTGTGTAAAAATATAATTATGAATGCTGTAGCCATATTTAAGACTATAATCAACAATATAGTAGTCATACTTCGGACTAAAACTAACATTCTATGAGTCACACTTAGGATTAAAATCAACAATACTCTAGCTATTATTGAGACTAAAAGCAACAAAACAGCAGCAACACTCATGGTTAAAATCAATAATGCAGTAGCCACCCATAAGTTTACGTTTGCCCTATTCATAGTTAAAATCAACAATACAGTATAAACATTATAGAAGTCATACTTCGGACTAAAACCAACATTGTAGGAGTCATACTTAGGGTTAAAATCAACAATACTGTGGATATATTTAAGACCAAAATTAACAAAACAGCAGCAGCACTCATGGCTCAAATCAATAATGCAGTAGCCACACTTAGGACTGCATCGGCTCTACTCATGGCAAAATCAACAATACAGTGTAGACATACTTAAGTCTAAAATCAACAATACGGTATATATATATATATATATATATATATATATATATATTAAAGACTAAAATCAACAAAACAGCAGAAGCACTCATGGCTAAAGTCAATGATGCAGTAGTTACACCTAAGACTGCATCGGCCTTATTTATGGCTAAAATCAACAATACAGTAATAACATACTTAACACTAAAATTAACAATACGATAGTAATTTAAAAGTACAGCCAACAATACAGTAGCATTATTTACGACTAAAATCAACAATATAGTAGCCATACTTCAGATAATACCAAGGATTAGATCAACAATACTAAATTCAACATTAGAGTAGTCATATATAAGATTAAAAACAACAATTTAGCGACATATTTATGACTAAAAGCAACAATGCAGTAGCCATATATAAAACTAAAATCAACAATCTGCAGCAGCACTTATGGCTAAAATAAATAATGTAGTAGTCACAGTTAAGATTCCATCGGCCCTACTTGTAGCTAAAATCACCAAACAGTATAGACATACTTAACACTAAAATTAACAATACGGAAGTTGTGTTAAAGTAGAATCAAGAACACAATAGTCATATTTAAGACTAAAATCAACGATACAGCAGCAGTACTCAATGGTAAAATCAAAAATGCAGTAGCCATCCTTAAGTCTATAATCAACAATACAGTATCACCGTACTTAAGACTAAAATCAACAATACGGTAGTCGTATAAAAGTAGAATTAAAAAATACAGTAGTCATATTTAAGACTAAAATCAATAAAACAGCAGCAGCTCATAAAAAAATCAATAATACAGTAGCCACCCATAAAAATAAACAGGCCCTATTTATTGGTAAAATCAATATTACAGTGTAACCGTACTTAACACTAAAATCAACAATACAGTAGCTCTATTTAGACCAAAATCAACAAAGCAGCAGCAGCACACATAACTAAAATCAATAATGCAGTAGCCACACTTAAGATTCCTCGGTCTTATTTATGGCTAAAGTCAACAATACTCTATAGACCTATTTAAGACTAAAATGAACAATACTGTAGTTAATTTTAAGACTAAATCAACAATATAGTAGTCATATTTAAGGTATTTTCTTCATTATAAACCAAGTAAAATAAACTGTTAAAAATTACAGTAGTTTTATTTAAGGCTAAAATCAACAATACTGTAGCTAATTTTAAGACTAAAATCAACAAAACAGCAGCAACACTCATGGCCAAAATTAATAATGTAGTAGCCGCGCTTAAAACTACACCTGCTTTATTTATGAATAAAATCAACAATGCCGTATAGATATACTTACGACTAAAATCAACAATACTGTAGCTAATTTTAGGACTAAAATCAACAAAACAGCAGCAGCACTCATGGCCAAAATTAATAATGTAGTAGCCGCACTTAAAACTACACCTGCCCTATTTATGAATAACAATACGGTATAGATATACTTACGACTAAAATCAACAATACGGTGGTCGGGTAAAAGACTAAAATCAACAATACAGTAGTCGTATTTAATGTATATTCTTTATTATAAACCAAGTAAAATAAACAGTAGTTTTATTTAAGACTAAAATCAGCAATACTGCAGCTAATTTTAAGACTAAAATCAACAAAGCAGCAGCAGCACTCATGGCTAAAATCAATAATGTAGTAGCCACACTTAAAAATACACCGGCCCTATTTATGAATAACATCAACAATACGGTATAGACATACTTACGACTAAATTCAACAATACGGTAATCGTTTAAAAGACTAAAATCAACAATATGGTAGTCATATCTAAGGTATATTCTTCATTATAAACCAAGTTAAATAAACCAAGTAAAAATAATTTCCAAATTAGAACAAAAATCATAAACCGAATAAAATCAACAGAACAAAAATTCAAGAATATATGTTTTAAATAAAATTGGTAAACCTGGTTTTTTTGACAAATAGTAGCCTTAAACAACAATCCTACAAATTACTTGTCGCAATCTTTTTCTCGATTAATTACTTTTCGGAAAATAAATAGTTTGTGTGCGTGTGTGTGCGTACGTGCGTGCGCGCGTGTGCGCATGCGTGAGTGAGTGGTACAAAATCACCCTGTATGAAACGCTATTCAATATTTCATACTCGTACCTTTATCGACGTTTCAAGAGCGACTCATGCTATATAAATCAGTGGGACGAATGACATGCTTTAATACCTCTCGCCCCTTACGTTTCCTCTCGACTCACGCTACAGCTGAGGTCTTTTATCAAACTCGCAAAACGTAACTTTAAGCTGATATCGAACAAATTCAAATATAACAAAAATAGTTGAAGAGATCGTGTGAAGGCTAGCACAAAGCGAAGCTGTTTGAGTTATCACAAGAGAACCTGTGTTCGTACTATCCGTGTTTTATTTACCGTGACGGGCGCACAATTTACATCATATTGGAAAGTGTATTTTGATAGTATCGACTTGCAACGTGGTGTTGCCAGTGTTGTTAAAAAATACATATTTATTCTAAGATTAACAGTTATTTATCTAGAAAATATTATATTCTAGGCTGTCTATTCTAAGGCATACTTGTTAAAGTCCCGGTGTTATTTGATAAGAGCCACTACGAAAGTTGACAACCTAATGAACACATACGTAATATTGCCAATAAGGTGCTATGTCATATTTATGTTTCAAATTACTGTATCACATGCAACAAATGTTTATTGCGATTATTGAAAAAGACAAAATGTACTCACGTAAACTGTGGAGCTCTTCACAACATTGCAGCTATTTTGGCGGCAGTTGGGCGTGAGTCGTCCTTCGCCCCCGTTGATGTCAAATTGGGTTGTCTTCTCTCTTCTTGTGTAGCGGTACGGTAAAGGATACAGGTAGGAGGAACGATAACAGGTACGAGACAGGAAAACTACATTATCTGAAAAAAGAAGACAAAGGCACACCACAGATAACCACCCTGTTCGACGTTTTGTTGACTAATCCATGACGTGACGGAAATCACCACTTACTTCTCCACTCCGCGTCTGCGCAATCTCGGGCGCCGACGCAACTGTCTGAAGTGACAGAAATGCACGCACAAGTCTTTTAAAATATTGGCGCGAATTCACTCACAAATTAGAAACTTACAATGCCAATTTTGTCATGTAACAAAAACTTTTGTACAATCTGCAAATCCTATATATCATTTGACTTTACGTTAATAAGGTTTTGTAATTAATTCTAAGTAGGTGTTACAGTTTCCAAACGTTTTTTGACGCCAACCACGAGTATTTTAATTGATAAAGAATTTCTCATGATAGCTTAGATGTAGTAGTCATGTACGCGCGTATTTCGATCTAGACCTTAAATAATTTACGTAAAACGAACAAAGGGGATTCATTTGTATCGAGTCTACGATTGTTGGCAAGGTCTTGTTCCGTGTGGAATGTTGAGTTTGATTTTTCACCGAGCTCTCTGTGAAATATCACCTTAACTAATTTTTTGGGTTAAAGCGATCTCTGTGGCAGCCACGTTGGGCGCCAAATTTGTTACGTTACGTAATTCGTGGCAGTCCCTGTTCGGGCGCCAAAGTTATGCTACGTTGACTCGTAGCCGAGCGTAACACCAAGAAAATCAAAGAAAGGACCGGGCTCAATCGGAGAGTAGTGGGGGGGGGGGGGTTGTAGAAAGCAGACCAACATATAACGTACGGGGCTATAAGGAGTTAGTGATAATACCTGCAAGAAAAAAAGTTAGAATAGCAAACCTGCAATAAAAAAAATTAGTCCTGCAAACCTGAAATAAAGAAAAAGCATACCAGCAATGAAAAGTTTCAGTTATTCAGTACTTTCTAGAATGTAAATAAAACGGTTTAGATAAACTATATAATATAATCACGATAAAAGCATTATAAAATTTTTATTACAAAGTGAGGTAATATTGGGGAGTAGCAGAAACGTTTCCTCACACACCAATTAAACATAAATCAGATAAAATGTTAACAAAAGGTAAATAGATAAGACACAATTGATATGAGTAATTCAGTAGTATTAATCTTTCTTTCTTTCTTTCTTTTTTCTTATGTTTTAAAATATCATGCAAGTCTTTTGTAAAAGGTATCAGAACGACAAAGATATAGTAAAGCAACCGATAGATATTTAAAGTAATAACAAGTAGAAAATAGTTCAACTTACAAAAAGTCCTTCAGCAACGCTTCCTTGCAACGGAAGTGTGAGATTCACGATGTCCTGCACTAATGAAGCACTTCACCCTTGACTGTGAGGGTGTTGATGGAATTTCTTACACTTTACACTAATCACACCTATGTATTTCACTGGCGTTAGCAGCAGACATTATCATACTGATGGAACTATGTAGCATTGATAAATTCTTGTTAACTCTATTTCCTGAGACAATAATTTCGAAATCTTTTGTAACACAAATCGTAAAAATTGTAATAAAAATTTAGAATCACGGCCTTTCAAAGCACGATGTAATGCATTAAATTAACAGTAACGTGAGGTGTTTTATTTGCTACATATGGTAACAAAGAAAAATCTAATGCTTTTAAAAAACGAAATTTGCGCAAGCAATGATCTATTTTAGATTCTTTGGTGTTTAGAAAAATGCAGAAACTACAGTATCCACTGTATTTAAATAATCTAAAGTATGCACTAATCTGATAAACAGTTCAAATATAAAAAGACAAATCAACAAAAAAACACAATTAGTAAAGCAACGCGTATCACTAAGTCAAATTCGTAAAACGCACGACAAGTTCTATCACTTTTATTTACAACAGAAAAGCAACAAAAAACCAATTAGTAATGCAACGCGTATCACTAAAGGAATTAGAACTACACACTGCTACAGTTAATATACGAATTTTATTTCACAAGAAAAACAATTAAAATCGTGCCGTGTTTGTTCATAACAATTCGAAAATTGAGACCGCATTAATTCTCACTATTCTTAAAGCAAAAGAAAACAGTATTTTTCAACGTAATTAGTTTATAGGAACCAAGAACGAACTACGACTCCCCATCTATTTATTCAACTCGTTCTATTACAACCGCTTATCGTATCTTATCTAGGCTTGTTAATAACATCAGGAACATCCAAAACGTGAATGCCGCAATCATATATAATAATTAATTACAGCGGTTCATCATTTCCGATAAGTTGGAAAGCAATTTACGAATAATCCACATAAGGAACGAAATTTACATTTACGGCAAAACAAGAACGATGTAATCTATTTATTATAAGCGGTATATAATTTTTAATTTATCTATCTTTAGATTACTACACACGAGTTAATACATATAAAATATAGAACTAGTAATTGCAGGAATGTACCTACGAATTGAGTATAAAAGCGTAAAATGTTAAAACTATAAAAATGTCCGTTACAAACGCCTCTAATCTAGTCTGTATGAGTTGGAAAGTATGATTACTAATTTTAGTTGTTGCCATAAATAACCAATCTGTGGTAGGTTTTAGGCTTTGATTATGATTTGGAACCTGAAACCCGAGGGTACGGTTACAGATATGTCCATCGTAACAGACCAGATGCCAGTGAAGAAGTAGTTAGCGCCATGGAAAAGGATCTTCATTACCACGTTAGCTCTGCTGGTAGTAGATACGACAACGATTTGGTTAAACTGGCCAACCTAGGATCGGCCGGCGTTGTATCAAAAAAACCAGCTTCAGACGCCTATCACGATCGTGTAAGTAATTCCGCAAACAATATGCCAATAGTTTTTATAATACATACTCTAGGAACGTTCAAGCTTTGAAATCGACCCTCATTTGATAAAAGAAGCCTTAGCCGCCGATATTCCTCATTTAGGTCTTTCTGAGAAACTGCGCCTCGCTCGCGAGGATCCTGTTACGCTAGTACTAGCTGCAAGAGAGGCTTATAGCCTCAAAGACGGGCCCGCCTATGGAAAGCTTCCATACGAAGAACTAACGGTAAGTTTTTAGAACACACCGTCGTCTACAGCTGCTTTGTAGGATAAATTTGATAATGGCATGTTATGGAATGTGAAACTAGACAAAGAAGACTCAGTTGGAACTTACGAAAAAATTGTAAACGTTCCCGAGAAGGTAGTTCATTATGGGTATGTTGATTCGCCTCACTCCTCAGAGTTTGACCTTGCACACGCTTTTGACAGTAAGTACAAACTTTTGCCCTGTTATCTACTAAAAAACGCTCTTTAGTTCCAGGAAAGAAAAACGTCAATACAAAAGCCGTTCTTCCAAGAGAACCCACTTATACCATACGAAGAAATAGCCACCAACCAAGGGACGTTTTCATCGAAAATGTAAAATTACCTTCGGGTGCTATGAAAGAACGCAAGTCAGTTTATTTAGGCGCCGAACCTGAAAGCAGCCGAAAATTTATACCTAGCCGCGACAACGTTTTTCTTAGAAAAATCGATTTAGACCACTTGGGTTTTACCACAAAATAATACTGAGATAATAAAAATTTGAAGAGATTCTAGTGTTTCAACTTATCGCTGACCCTTTCAATAGGTGGGGGATTTTTACACTAAAAATTACATAAAATTTATAGGTTTTAGAAGATATAAACGAAGGGTTTGTTGTAATAAAAAAAACACTAATAAAAGTATACAGAATTATAACGTTGTCGCTGGTCTTTCTAAAATGGGATAAGGATAGCGAACTGTGATTGAGTGGCAGTATTTTAAGAAGTGATAAGGAAGGCAACCCTAATATATTGTTACACTTTTCTTGGCGTTACATTTGGTATGGGGGATTTTCAGTCATAATTGGGATTTCATTTCCCATCATAATTTCTGTAGTGTTGTAGGTTATGACACTTAAGAATGCGATTGTTGAATTCCCATACATTGTCAAGGACCGCTAAATATAGTTTATTATGTTTATGATTTAAATTCGTGTGAATTGATGTTTTCGTAAGTTTGAAGTAATGTGCGTCATTGCCTCAACCAATGAGAACGTTTGATGTTTGGAGGGGATTTTAACGAGTTCGTGTGAACGGGTTCCATGATGCTGCAAATTATCCTAAGGTACCTAATTGAACAGACGACAAGGAAGGGGATCCGACGATTCAGTGCGTTACACGAATCGTTATCCTTCCGTTCCTTCTATATAAATACTTTATTGTTGTTCTGAGTGTTGTACGTTAGTTCTACTAACACCCTGCTAATTTGTCGATAAATAAATCGTCAACCCAAAGAAGACCTGTAGGTATTTGCAGAAGGACAGCAACTGCCGCGCAGAAATATTCAAAAGACGAAGATGTCGCCCTTAGCTGAACCTACCTTAACTATCTAGATTTTACAAGGTAAGCAATTTTCTTGATTTATGTTATTACCTGTTATTTCTGTTAAAAAACTGCGTAATATGGTTACGCCCTCTGTACAGTAACGCTTTAAACTAAAGTCAATTTACTTGTAGCTGTCATTCCCGGTAATAATACAAAACGTGCGATGTTGCGCGTTTTTGGCTTTACATTTTATTATAATATTTAAATTTAGGGGATTAGGCTTTTCTCTCCAATCCTTGTTTTACGTTTCTACGGGTAAAGTTACACGATAATAGTTTACAAGAATTCCAGGACATTAACTTAGAGGTTATGGTATGTAAACCGAATACGTTTGCGTTTCCAGGCTAAAAGAACGTGGATGTGGCTAGATCGCAGTAGGTGTGAGAACAAAGCATCTTCAAAAAGGGGCGATCGATATCAGACGTATGCGCGGGTAAGTTCGGCGAAGTGATTCCTGTACCTTCTCCCCTACATACAAACTATCGTGTTCCGCTACCGCATCGTGGCCGATCACATTTGGAAACACCGAGGACCCACCAATGCGCGTATCGTAGATCAATTCGCCAATTCAACCCCTAATGTCCAGCTGCCGATGGTCGGGAGCTGATAAAGGAAGATACGGTTTAGCTTACGTTAAGATTGCAAACTAGGAGCCTACAGCCGGGCATTCTTAGTTGTAAAATTTAGATAGGATCTGCACTTGTTTTCCCAACTTCTGGTACTCCGAAATCTAGAAACTTGCGCCGTAGAGTCCACAACACGACCCTTCGTCTCTGGCGACCCGACGCGGTAGCGGAACACTATAGTTTGTTTAGGTAAGAGGGAAAAGCTAACAAGAACACGAAAAGGATCACTTCGCCGAAAACTCACCACTCACGTCCGTTCTCTTCAGATAGTTAAGTCATTACTTTTAAGGTACGATTTTCGTACGATATTGTTGTAAACCCTCCATTTCACGCTTATCACAACCAACTGAGCTAACCACATCGACATTTCTTTAGTCTGGGAACGCAAACGTATGCGGTTTACATAACATGATTCAGGGAGTTAATGTCCTGGGATTTGTGGGAAACTACAATCCTGAAACTTACACGTACACACTTAAATTAGGGATGGGAAAAAAAACTTTCCCATGATGAATTTCGGAATACAACACCAGAAGGGCCATGCGCACTTAGGCGTCTTATGCTCAACCGCTTTTAGAATGTCAGACCAAGGCACATATCTCGTATTCTACCGGTGTCTTGCCAGTATTCTTCCAGCATGGATCCATGAAGTTTGGTAAAAGCCGAGCAGGTACACAAAATGTGCACCACCGTCTCGTCCTCCCAGCAGCTGCAACAGGTTGGGTCTTCTGACCGAGTCACCATATGCAGGTGTTTTTTTACATTGCAGTGCCCGGACAGAACACCCACTAATAATCGTAGTTTCTGCCTTAGCAAATGCATGCAGAATTTGCCATTGCCTGCAAATAGAAGCTTTATAAGCATTTTTGCCTGGCGGCAACCTATCGCAAAGGTGACGATAGGTTCTGTGACATCATTGAAAGTAGCACAGGTGGCAACATGCATACGGATGGTTCTGGCCCGACAAACATCTGTGCCGATCACCGTTAGCCAACTCGTCAGCGCGTTCATTTCCGTGCTGACCTGAGTATCCTTTGATCCAGACCAGCTCTAAGACATTGTTGGCAGCCCTTTCCAGGATACGATGGCACTGGTGAACCACACTTTAAAAGAGCTTTTATTTATTTAGGGTCAGTAAAACTCTACTGCTGTCGCTAGAAACCTCTGAGAACAATTGGGTCAAGGTAAACAAAAATCTTCCTCAAAAAAGTTCACAAACGCAAAAAGCATAATTTCTTCGTGTTTTTCGATGGGTAGAAATCAACTTATGGAAAGAGTTGGGATCAAAGTAACTACACTCTATTGTCAAAAACATCAATTTTGCCGCCTTTTCGCATATGTAGGAAGGGTTGTGGAGTCTCTGGAAATAGTTGGGCCAAAGTAAACTAAAATCATCGCCAAAAAAGAGCACATATTCCAAAACAAACGCTAAAGCATAATTTCGCCGTCTTTTTCCATGGGTAGGAATGATTGTGGATCCTATTGGGTAATTTGAGGTACTAACCTAACTTTATTGTCAAAAAGAACACATGCAAAACCAAACACACACAGAAGGCGTAATGTCGCTGCCTTTTCTCATAGTTAGGCAGGACTGTAGAGCCTCTATGAATAGCTGGGTCAAAGTAAACAAAAATCGTAGTTAAAAAAGGTGCTTAATTTCTCCACCTTTTCCCATAGGTTGGGAAAACTCTGGACCTTATGCGAACAGTTGGGTTCAAACTAAACTAAAGTTTTAGGCCAATAGAGCACGTATACTAAAACAAACGGAAAACGCATAATTTTCCCGTTTTTTTTCCCAAAAGTAGGAAGAACTGTGGAGCTTATGGAAAGAGTTAGGGTCAAAGTAAACTAAAATTATCTTCAAAAAAGTGCACATATTTTAAAATAAACGCAAAAGCATTAATTTCGGTTTCTTTTCCTAAAGTTAGCAAGGACTGTGAAACCTGTGAAAAGAGTTGTCAAAAAGGGGCACATGCACTAAAAGAAATGCAAGAAGCATAATCCCCCCCATTTTTCTAGATGTGATCCCTAGATCCTGTATAGCCTATGGGAAGGGTTGGAATCCCACTCAACTAAAATTGTCGTCAAAAAAGGTACATGTACTAAAACAAACACAAAAAGCATAATTTCTCTGTCTTCTCCCTTAGGTAGGAAAAACTGTGGGACCTATGGGAAAAGTTGTGATTAAACTAAACTAAAATCATCGTCAAAAAAAGCACATGTACTAAAATAAATACAAAAAGCTAAATTTTGCCGTGTTTTCCCATAGGTAGGAACGACTGTAGAGCCTACGGAAATAGTTGGGATCAAGCCTAACTATAATTATAGTCAAAAAAGGGCACATGTAGTACAACTAACGCAAGAAGAATAATTTTCACGTTTTTTTCCATAGGTTCCATAGGAAAGACTGCAGAGCATATGGCAGGAGTTGGGATTAAACTAAACTAAAATCATCATCAAAAAAGAGCACATATACCAAAATTAACTTAATTTCGTCGTGTTTTTCCATAGGTACGGTGGTACGAAGAACTGTGGAGCCTATCGGAGGATTTGGTGTCAAAGTAATCTAACTTTATCATCAAAAGGAACATAGATGTGCTGAAAAAAACAAGGAAAGCATAAGTTCGCCGTCTTTTTCCATAGTTAGGAAAGACTGTGGAGCCTCTGGAAATAGTTGGGCCAAAGCAAACTAAAATCATCGTTAGAAAAGGGCACATATACCAAAACAAACGCAAAAAGCATCATTTTGCCGCCTTTTTCCATAGGTTGAAATGATTGTGGATACTATGGGAAAAGTTGGGGTCAAAGTAACATAACTTTATCATCAAAAACAACACATATGCTAAAACAAACACACTAAGCATAATTTCGCTGTCTTTTTCCAATGGTAGGAAGGACTGTGGAGCTTCTGGGAACAGCTGGGTCTAAGTAAACTAAAAAGTGCACATAAACGAAAATAAAGGCAAAAAGATTAATTTCGCCGCTTTTTCTCATAGCTAGGAAGAACCGAGGATCCTATGGAAAGAGTTGAGATCAAACCAAACTAAAGTCATTGTCAAAAAAGAGCACAAGTACTAAAAATAGACGCAACAAGCACAATTTTCCCATTATTTCCCATAGGTAGATAGGATTGTGGAGCCTATGGTAAGAGTTGGGATTAAAACAAACTGACTTTATCGTCAAACAGAACACATATGCTAAAACAAACGCAAGCAACAGACTTTGGCTGTTCTTTCCCATAGGCAGGAAGGACTGTGGGACCTATGAGAAGAATTGAGGTCAAACTTAACTGAACTCATTGTCAAAAAGAGTTTATACACTAGAACAAAGGCAAAAGGCGTAATTTACCCCTTTTCCTTAGATGGGTAGGACTGTAGAGCCAATAGAAAAAAATAGGGCCAAATTAAACTAAAATCATCATCAAAAAAGGGCACATACTAAAACAAACGCCAATTGCACAATTCATCCTTTTCCCAATAGGTAGGAAAGACTGTGAAGCCTATGAGTTGAGTTGGCTCATACGAAAATCATCGTCAAAAAAGGTCACATATACTAAAACAGATGCAGAAGGCGTAGTTTACAATCTTTTTCCAGAGGAAATAAGGACTGACAAATTGGCTCAAACTAAACACAAATCATTGACAAAAAAGACATATTACTAAAACAAATGCAAAAAGCTTAATTTCGCACTTTTCCCATAGGTAACCAGGACTGTGTAGTCTGCGGGAAAAGTAGGGTCAAACAAAACTAAAATCCGTCAAAAACACCTGGGACGCGCCCGATATATTACCACCAACCACATGGTATGCTGCGTTTAAGAAATTCCCTAAATTTAAATCTTAAAATCAAAAAACCGCTACATCCTTAATAGGCAGCTTCTTACTATACGCATCACAGTTATTGTAAGCCAAAGAAACAATCAAACAACAAACGACTGTTAAAAGCTTTTTAACAATTACTTTTTTCGACGACTTAGTCTTTTTTTCGCTTAAAACTACATCGATCTTCTAGACTGGAATCGTTGCAAGTGTAAAATCGAATTGCTGATTTTGATAATAGCTCGCTAAGAATATTTTCAGGTTTTACGTTAACTTCTGTTTTATTTCGCGTCCGATTCTCTGTTATTTCACCAACCGCTTTGTGTACGATATCGTCGCGTTAACTATCGCACCTGTTTCCAACGTCCGATGATGGTCTCGAATGAATTTATAATTTCCGGTCGAATGTTTTGTCGTTAATAATATGATCTGATCCACCCTTCTTTTTCTATCCGTCGGTTTTATCAGTTTTATGTCTTGTTATCATAGCATACTATTTTCTTTCGTGCGGATTGTGCGTTTAAACTATCCTAATGTTGTGGTCAATGTGGGTGTGACTGTGCGAATCGTCATTGTTCCCACATTTAAAATTGAAAGTTGTGTCATTAGTCGTCTGTAAGACATGATTTGTGAGTATATGGTTATTGGGATGTATGTTTTATGGTCACGGTTTCTTGAGCCCGTGCGAATTTGTATAGATAACTTTAATATACTCATACATAGTAATTTAGGTAGCCAAATCCTTAACGCTAGCGTGTAAAAAGGTGCAATGTGTTAACATAACAATTTAGAGAATTTTAGTATTTGTTATTAGTATTGCAAAACCTGTTGACAGCCTATTTGGTTCGATTTGAAGCTAAAGCACATCATATATACATATTGAACACATTTGCAGAATTTGGCAACGAGCTTACAGCTAACCATATGACGTCATAGCCCTGATTCGACGGATCAAGCATATGCTGGTTGTTTCCAGAGTGTTTAGCTGTAACTTTTCTGAAATTGAAACAAAGGGAGTGTAAAGTCCCGATATTTATTACTGTTTGTATTTATGATATTAGGTGCTTTACTATGTTTATTCATTCATTCTAATTTAATATTATATTGCAGGAGCAATGTTATTAAATGTAAACTATCACAGCGGCTAAACTTCACAGACTGTTTTCGTGCTAAAAGCTCATTTAACTAAGTTATTTAGTAAACTCAGTTGTGCTACGTTCATCGACATAGTCTATCACAGTAAAAATCTAAAGAAAGACTGACCGGGCTCAGTCGACGAGTGGGCGGGGTCTTACGCATACAAAAATTAAAGAAAGGCCTGAAATAAAAAAATACACACTCATTCACAACTCACAACTAAACATACACAAAAGAAAACCTCTAATTAAAAAAAATTTACACAAGGCCCGGTAGTACCAAAAAAATAAACAACAATAGTTACAAGCTAAATATATCAATAAAATTTAAAAAAATCATTTTAAAATGGCGAGCTGTCGTTTTCAGGTATCTACCCCCTTACGTAATTTAGTATCAAAGAAAAAAACCTAACGCAATACTAAAAACCACAGCTCTAGATAATTGTAAATATAAAATTAAACATATAGGATGGTCACGATAAACACAATATTAATAATAAATATCCTCTCACTTGACGATAATCATTTAAAAAAATTCAACACGTCGAGCCTGATAAATATACCCTTTCGAGCAATTTCCCAGGACCGATACAAGAAAATAGTGCATAAACATTCACCTGAACCTCCACGGTGAAGGTTTGGGTCACATTTTCCTTTCGACTGGGCGGAGCAGAGGAGCTCGAGATCCCGCATTGTGGGTGTCCTCCCATAATAAAAAGAGCGGCAAAGCAATGGGCCGTCTGGTCCACCAGAGGAAGAAGCTCGCTGTAGGGCGTGCGCGAAATTTTCATAAAGAAAAACGGGAACAACCAAAAATTCAACAAGTGTTTTTGTTGTGTAAATCGAAAAAGAAGTGAATATTATTTTCGTTTAACTAATGACCAGATCTCAAAGTAATATTGTTGTTATCAAACGTGATTAGGAAACTTGAAAATACGGTTTTATCGGATAGTTCAATACCTTGTTTCCACGAGTCTTTAGATTGAAGTAATCTAGAAAGTAATTATACGCTATTGCAATGTACAGCAAGCTCACCCTAAAACAGGGTATAGACTATTTAATTTATAAGAAAAACGTCTCGTTTCACAGCAACTAGATTTGAATTGAAAATTATTCGAAAGCGTATTTATTGTGAACTGGTAAAATATACAAAAGGTTGTGGATAATTTACGAGTAGAAACGGAATCTTTTTGAATAGGTAATGAATTAAAAAGGAAAAAGGGGTATTTTAATTTATGCCGAAAATAAACGTAACAAATTCCCCAAAGCAAAATTTAAAGGTCAGGGTAGGAAAGCAAAAGTACGGAAGTGGTCGGTACCAAAAAAACCAAACAAATAAAAATTCGCTTGAGAAAACACTAAAAGAAAATTCGTTTACAAAAACGAAAACAAACCCAAAATAGATAGAAACACCCCAAAATAGAAAAAGAAACTTTCATCCGGATCGAAGAACCAATAGTAGTAACGATCAGACTACCATAGAAAGCGACCCAAGACACTCACTGGAGTGAACCGCGTACTAGAACAACAGAAAAAAGAAGAAGGAAGGGAAGACGGGTAATAAGCCATCAACGAGGACTAAGAGAAAAACGGCATCGACACTGCAGAGTCGTCAAAGGACGGATGATTTTCAGAAGAAACAGCAAAGTTATCAATCTCCAGAACAGGATTGCTTTTTCGCAAAGAAACAAAAAAAAAAAAGAAAGCGAGAATGATACCGGTTATTTCCAGAGTGTTTATCTGTAATTTTTCTTGAATTAAAACAGAGGGGTGTAAAGTCCCGCTATTTATTATCGTTTGTATTTAAGGTAATAGGTGCTTTACTATGTTTATTCATTGATTCTAATTTAATATTATATTGCAGGAGCAATGTTATTAAATGTAAGCTATCAAAGCTTCTAAATTTTACAGACTGTTTCCGTGCTAAAAGCTCATTTAACTAAGCTATTTTATTAACTCAGTTGTGCTACGTTCATCGACATAGTCTAACACAGTAAAAAACCCCAAAGAAAGACTGACCGGGCTCAGTCGGTGAGTGGGCGGGGTCTTACACATACAAAAATTAAAGAAAGACCTGTAATAAAAAAAAATACATACACTCATATTTTCGTTTAACTAATGACTAGAGCTCAAAGTAATATTGTTGTTATCAAAACGTGATTAGGAAACTTGTAAACATGGTTTTATCGGATAGTTCAATACCTGATTTCCACGAATCTTTAGGTTGAAGTAATCTAGAAAGTAATTATACGCTATCGCAGTGTCTAGCAAGCTCACGGATACATAAAACAGGGTATTGACTATTTAATTTATAGAATA
The DNA here is from genome assembly GCA_036346225.1 of Platerodrilus igneus. Taxonomy (NCBI): domain Eukaryota; kingdom Metazoa; phylum Arthropoda; class Insecta; order Coleoptera; family Lycidae; genus Platerodrilus; species Platerodrilus igneus. Next base: position 9,379,109 of record JARFIW010000053.1, on the reverse strand, counting down.
AACGTCTCGTTTCAAAGCAACTAGATTTGAATTGAAAATTATTCGAAAGCGTATTTTTTGTGAACTGGTAAAATATACAGGAGGTTGTTGGATGGAAGATTTACGAGTAGAAACGGAGTCTATTCGAATGGGTATTGAATTAAAAAGGAAAAGAAGTATTTTAATTTATGCCGAAAATAAACGTAACAATTGCACTATTTAATGTTTGCTGGAGTAAAACTTGAATTGTTTGAAATATTCAAATGAGTGACTCTTCGTTTGGTTCACAAACCTGCCTAAACGAACGATGCACTTACTTTAATTTAAAAATAAGACAAAATGGTTTCCAAGAATTTTATTGTGAGTAGTATTACAATGAGAAACTTCGAGATACATTGCTTTTAAAAAAATTAATATCCTACTCCAAAGTTTTCGAATACAGCACCTTTATGAGCAGGTAAGATGTGGTGATCCCTTTGACGTTCACCATTTGCAATAATTGTTTCACGTTCTCGGAGTGTAACAGCTGGCAACTTGGCTTTTTCTTTGACTTCCTTCTTAGGAATGTGAACATCATGGTGCAAAATAGCGTAGGCAGGATCTCTCTTCACGTCAACGTTTACATTAACCCTATCTTTGTTTGGCACTAAAAGCATTTCTTAATGACTGGTTAGAGGATACGTTTATACTTACGAACACCATGTAAAAAATTAGCATTTGCCAATCTTGGCCTGACATCAATATTGTCATAGTACACACCTCTAGGAAAACCATATCCTCCATAGATGTTTTCGCGAAATAAACCGTTCCCATTATTATAGAAACCATTTTGATAGTAGAGTCCATTTTCTCCATAAGCATTCAGAAAACCTTTGCCATAATCGAAATCATTTCCCTAAAAGACAACCAAGTGCTTGTCTTAGCCACAAATATAACTAAGTAAAGAACTTACCATCGATAAAGATACACAAAGGGTAATGCATAGAACTAAAACACCTTTGAATTCCATTTTTGTTTATTGGTTGATGGTCGAGTTGTTGAATGACAACGATTTAATTTTTCGTCTATTTATACCCAACAAGAGATAATCTTTAATGCAGTTCATCACGTGCTAGATAGAAGTCTAAGATTAAGGTATATTTATTATGTATAAACACACGTATAATTTATAAAGTGTAACAAAGAAGGAAAAACAATGGCGTTTTTAAGGAAGATTGTAGAATATTGTGTACATAATCAAGTTTCCTTTAGGCTTAACGATCTGGGACACTATGGAGGTCTTCCGTACATTTGCTGGACGCGACGCTCTCAGCGTCGCTATAATGCCTTTTAACTCTAGAGTTTTTCGGCTTGTAGATGTTCCTTCTCTGTTGTGTTGATGATGAGCTGATGATGGTTGTTCTTCATAAATAAATATGTAGGTTTGGATTCCAAGAGACCTGCTCCTGGAATCCTCGTGTTTCGATGAAGTGAGCAGTTTCCCGGATCTTCCCATTGGTTGTCCTCCAACTACGCAGTATTCCGGATCCTGGGTCCACTGACCTGTGGTTTTCGACCGACAGGATGGCTGCTCGCCATAGGCCGCTCCATCGTCAGGTAACTCGTCTAAACAGGACTGACGGATGTGCATCCCCGACGACTTCACTTGTGTACCCATTCCTCGGCACCCCGTATAGCGGGAGAACTCCCTCAGGACGTCACCGTTCCGCTGCTCACCTTTGATCGCCCGAAGGCGGTGGTAGGAATACGCGAGTTGCTGCCTCGTCGGCGTCTGGGCAACAACTCATGGAGGTCTTCCTAAAAGGAACGGACATTTAGGAATTAAGAACCTATAATCGGTGGTATATTATAACCTCAAACTTTAATCCTAAATTCCTGCAGCCTGAAGTAGCTTAGTAAATTTCCAGGTGCTTTCGATTTAAGTAAAAGAGCTAATCTACGTAACTGCGAGTAGATGGAGTTAGTTCGATTTTAGGAATTAAAATGATTCTGATCTATTCAGTGACGACCCCTCGTACCTCTACAGCACCCAAAATTTTTAGGAACGGCTAATAGATTACGCAATTGGTGACATACACGCCATTTTAGTTATTGTTGGTCAAGGTTTACGTACCAAACAAACATTTTTCTCCATTTAAATTTTATTGACTACGATTTCGAGAACGCGATTGAGGAGTTTAATTCAAGATTTTAAACGCTCTATTAAATATACTGGTAAGTAGTGATAAATATTTTATTATTTTGTATTGTGAAAATTAATAAAATATAATTTTAATGCGCTAAAATACAATAAAGTGAAAGTGAGGTGTAAAAGTCTTCAGTAGTCTTCGGAAGGCTTCGGAATTGGCTTGTGAGGTCGAGTAAGAACTTGAATAACGATAGACAGAAAATATTTACAGTTTGAAGAAGTTCAGACGTCTTCGACTGTCTTCGGAAGGCTTCGTGTGTTACTTGTGAGACAGCGTGAGAGCTCGGAGTAGTTCAGAAATTTTCGGTGATCTTCGGAACTCTTCGGAAGGCCTTGTGAAGCCAAGGAAGAACTTGAATAACAATAGTTAGAAAATATTTACAGTTTTAAGAGGTCCAAACGTCTTCGACTGTCTTCGGAACTCTTCGGAAGGCTTCGTGTTTTACTTGTAAAACAGCGTGAGAGTGTAAAGACTTATGGTATGGACGTATGTACAGCTTGGAGTAGTTCGGAAATCTTTGGTGATCTTCGGAACTCTTCGGAAGGCGTCGTGGTAGACCTGCCTTAGGCCTCGTCGAGTGCGCCGTCGTTGAACTCTACGGGGGTATTGTCTCGGAGGTAGACTTGACAGACGCAATCGATTATATCACAATAAACGACTTCTCCGAATGTAGTTGTCGTGGGGGCGGTTAGAATACGTTCTCGTCGCGGTCGTTGTAGAAACCACAGATGGTTCTGCGATGGTGGCAGAGGCGACTGAAACTTTGGGTGCGGTAGGGTTGATCAAAGCGCACGTCGGAGAGCGTTCTGTGCTTGTTTCCGGTTGGCCTGGTGCATAGAACGGAGCTTAGGTAGTGTGCTTGCTTCGTCTTAGTGCCGAGGAAAGCGGCCATTGAATGAGACGTCATCTGTTTCTGTGCGTAGTATTCGGAGAGTATTTTGGCTCTAATAGTTGGACGGTCGAGAAAAAAGCTTTTGAATTGGCTGTAGCTGGGTTGGATCATCGCGTATGTTTCCCACCATGTAGCTGCTTGGCCTCGGAGTTGAGCGGTCATTGTAGGTACATCCGCGTCCATTGCTTCTATCTGTTGAAGGAATTCTGCGGGATTCTCTAGAAGTGAGCCAGAGAATATAGGTTTTTCTGCTTCAGAGGTCGCTGTGGCAACGTGGTACAGGTCTTCAACTAGCGCCTTGATTGTGACCACTTTGCTGGTTTGTTGTGTTTGTTGAGCGCCACTGGGTTGTTACAGTCCCAGAACTGTTGGTGGTTGTGTGTCTTCTTGGGTTGGAGGCGGCTGGTTGGTGTCCGGTTGGACACTTGACTCCTCGACTCGGGCATGTTGATGGTTCTTGCAAGCGTGCTGTTTGCACAATCTCCTGTGAAGAAGCCCAATCACATTGAACGCCAGTTGTTATCGTTCGAGTGGGCGACGTCTGAAAGTATGTAGGCTTGACTTGATTATTTGTTTAATACGTACAAGCATAATAATTATAAAGTCCATAAATGTATAGAAATGAAAGTTAAATCGTTAAAAAAATGAACGATTTGTACAGTTTGAAGCAGTTCGGAAGTCTTCGGTAATTTTCAGAACTCTTCAAAAGTCTTCGTTGTTGCTTGTGAAACTAAGTAAAACTGAACACTTATTGAATGAATATATATACAGTTTAAAGAGGTGTAAAAGTCTTCAGTAGTCTTCGGAACTCTTCGGAAGGCTTCGGAATTGGCTTGTGAGGCTTGTGAATAACAATAGTTAGAAAATATTTACAGTTTCAAGAGGTTCAAACGTTTTCGACTGTCTTCGGAAGGCTTCGTGTTTTACTTGGTATGGACGTGTGTACAGCTCGGAGTAGTTCGGAAGTCTTCTGTAATCTTCGGAACTTTTCGGAAGGCTTTGGAATGTACTTGTAAGGCCAATGAAGAACTTGAATAACGATAGTTAGAAAGTATTTACAGTTTGAAGAGATTCAGAAGTCTTCGGTAATCGTCGGAACTTTTCGGAAGGCTCTGGAATGTACTTGTGAGGCCAAGAAAAAACTTGAATAACGATAGTTAGAAAATATTTACAGTTTTAAGAGGTCCAGACGTCTTTAACTGTCTTCGGAACTCTTCGGAAGGCTTCTTGTTCTACTTGTGAAACAGCGTGAGAGTGTAAAGAATTATTGTATGGACGCATGTACAGCTTGGGGTAGTTCGAAAGTCTTCGGTGATCTTCGGAAACCTTCGGAAGACGTCGTGTTAGTTGTGCCTTAGGCGTCGTCGTGTGCGTCGTCGTTGAACTCTACGGGGTAGACTTGACAGACACAATCGGTGACATCACAATAAACGACTTCTTGGGATGTAGTTGTCGTGGGGGCGGTTTGAATACGTTCTTGCCGCGGCCCTTGTAGAAACCACAGATGGTTTGACGATGGTGGCAGAGATGAGGGTTGATCGAAGCGCACATCGGACAGCGTTCTGTGCCTGCATTCGGTTGGCCTGGTGCATGGAACGCCCATACGTAGTTTATTGACTATTTTACGATAAATTATAGTGGCGTGTCCCAGGTGCGGCGGTGAACAGCGTCACTGTCGGAGAATAAGCAGACTATGAGGAGCACTGCTGGCTGGAGTATTAGCAAGCTATGGGGAGCACTGCCAGTTGATTCTTTGGGCTATGGTGAGCACTAACGAATGTCTTTTGCAGAACTTTTAATTGTAATTATACACTTCCATTTCCTATCCTGTCTGTGCTGAAAAACGTTAATGATGTCTTTCAGCAATGAAATTGTGTGGTTCAATTTCGAATGTAAAAGAATATCAAAATTTTGTTTGGCCAATGAGCGTGCTGTTATTTTGGGTAGCACAAAAATGAGTTGGAAAGTATTGCGATTCTCTAGTTTGTTCTGTGTTTAGCACGTGCATTTTGATATAGTCACTCCCTCCCCCGCTAAAGAGTGTGGCGTAACTAGGTTAATGCGGGGTGGTGGTGGTCTAGTGACTGTTGGGCGTATATCCTTGGAGTGTACCTTCACCTCTCCACGTTCCATTTGGATTCAGTAGATGTTGGGTCCGGCTCTTTTTTGGATTGGGTGAGGTCCGGCCCTTTTCTGTTTCGAACTGGTTTTTGGTAGAGGGATGGTTTCTAACCATGACCATCTCCTCAGGTGAAAACAGAGCGGGATTTTCGTCTTGGGCATATTTTTCCCTAAAGCAGCGCTCGCGATCCTGAATTTGTTAGATGCAGTGACGTCCGGCTTCTCCTTGATTGTCCACTGGCGGTTGGTAAAGGTCTCTTGAACGGGGTAGTTCATATCCCAGTAGGGCGTAAACTAGATGTAGTTCCCGTAGCTGCGTTCTTCCCGGTGCGGAGGAAATACATTATATCAGGAAGCATCCGGTCCCTGGATCGCGCGTTGTTCTGGGTTGCGAAAACTCGCAAGGCTTTCTTGATTTCCTGGTTCTAGCGTTCAACTGGGTTTGCTTGTGGGTGGAAGATTGGCGTAGTCCAGTGGTGACAGCTCCCTTGATCCAGTGTTCGGTCTTATCGTCGAGATACGTATTGGAACTCGTTGTCGGTAAAGATCGCTCTTGGCTACCCATACCGGAGGATGACCTCGTTTTTGAGTAGGTTGATGACGGTTGCTGACTTGGTGTCAGGTGTCGGGAAAGTTTCGACTCATCTTCTAAACATGTCAGTTACGATCAGTATAAATCGAGTGTTTTGACGCGAAGTGATGTATGGTCCCATGGTGTCGACGGATATGACCTCCCATGGTCGGGTAGGTAGATGTGGTCAGAGGGGTGCTTTTTATTGATAAGGTCCTCTTTTCGTAGCAGCACAGGTCCAATATTGGCTTACATATTGTCTTACCGCACCTCCTTCGACCAGAAGTATCTTACGCCGAGGATGCAGTAAGTTTTTTAGATGCCTGGATGTCCAGCTAGATCGTGGAAAGCGTTCAAGGCGCTGGCCTGTGCATGTGGGGCATAAGGATCCGGTTCTGGGTAAGGTTGCATCTCCAGAGGTAACCATCTTTGACTTCAAAGTCTCGTAGGATTTTCTCCTCGTGTAGGTTTTGGGGACCTCTTTACTGTACGAAGAGCCATTCTCGGGTCACCCGTCCAATGATTTTGCTGTCCCGTTGTGCAGTTTGTACCCGTTCGGGCAGGTCCACTAAAGCTACGTAGTTTGTCTGTAGACTTCCTAGGTTGTCGAAAATGTCATTGTTGACGAGGTGAATTGCGGTTTGCGTGAATGGCCTGTTGGCGGGGACGGGTGACATCCTTCGGTTCCAGAGGAGCGTCTCACGGTTATGTGTTCTAAGGTGTACAGATCCTAGATCGTGATCCATAACTGCTCATTAGCGTCGAAGCCAGAATTGCTCCAGGATGACATCCTCTGCTATCCAAGAATGGTTATAAATAAATGCTATTAATTAATTTTAAAAAAAATCCTTTGCTAGATCGGCTACTACCAAGAAAGTTTCATGGTTCGTCACTTTGCCTAGGGTAAAGGCGTGCGGAACTTGCCTTTGATTGCCATTTCTATCCCTGTTTTGGCTAGATATGTACTGGCATGATAGGGTTCTACCCGTGAACCTGTAGGTATTCGATCTTCCCTAATCATGCACGTTCATGCTCCAGTATCTAGTAGTGCGTTGAAGGTTATCTTCTGTGTGGTGACGGGGATCCTTAGTAGTGGGTCATCGTGGGTAATGTTTAGTTGCGCCAGTTCGTTTCGCCCGGTCGGACGGTGTGCTGGCGTGAATCGGCTGGGGTATCGTTTCCCGAGTTTTTTGGTTGTACAATCTCGGTGCCAGTATCTATAGAGGCAGAAGCAGCACCTTGGTAGTTGTTCTGCTGTGGGTGGACGTCTGGCAGCTGGTGTGGGGTTGGTCGTCCTTATTGTTGCCTCTTTCACGTTTTCTCCGATTTTTGTAAGGCGGGAGACAATTTCCCATACTGTTGTCGGCTTGTGACTCTGAATTGGATTTCTTCGTGTCGACAGAAGGAGATCCGTGAACAGCTCCATGTCCCGGTTGATGTCTAGCTTTAGGCGGTGGGCTTGCTGCATCTTAGTGCCGAGGAAGGCGGCTACTGGTTGCGACGCCATCTGCTATTGTTTGTACTTCTCGGAGGTTATTTTGACTCTTACGGTTGGACTGTCGTACTTGTCCAGAAAGAACCTTTTGAATTTGCTGTAGGTGGGTTCGAACATCGTATATGCTTCCCACCATGTGGCTGCTTGGCCTTGAAATTGAGCGGTTGTTATAGGTACTTCCTCGTCCATCGCTTCCATCTGTTGAAGGAATTCTGCGGGATCTTCCAAAAAGGTGCCAGAGATTGATTTTTTTGCTTTGGAGGTCGCTGTGGCGATTTGCTATAGGTCCTCCATTAGCGCCTTGATTGTGACCATTTTGCTGGTGTATTATGTTTGTTGAGCGCCTCTGGGTTGTTGCAGTAACAGAACTGTTGGTGGTTGTGTGGTCCTGCGTGCATTTTTCACAAAAATACACCCTAGTTCGGATGAGAGGTATAATGGAGGTCCCGTGTGTGTGTTTTCACGCACGTTAAAGATCTCTACCTTGCTTGGAACAGCAAGGGTTCGACAAAATTCCAACTTTTTCAGGTAAAAAGAAAACTTGCTTCCTGGCCAATGTAGTACCTTCAGGTGCAGCATTGAAATCTCACATGTAAGGTTGTGTGACTTCCTGGGTTGGAGGCGGCTGGTTAGTGTCCAGTTGGACGTTTGATGTCATTTGACTCCTCGTCTCAGGCATGTTGATGGTTCTTGCAAGCGCACGGTTTGCAAGATCTTTTGTGAAGACAGCCCACTTACGTTGGACGCCACTTGTTATCGTTCGAGTGGGCGGCGTCTGAAAGTATGTAGGCTGGGCTTGATTATTTGTTTAATAAGTATAAGCAAAAATAGTTATAAGTTTCATGAATACATGAAAATAAAAATGAAATAGTTGAAATTGAATGATTTTAACAGTTGGAAGCAATTCGAACGTCTTCGCTAATCTTCGGAACTCTTCAGAAGGCTTCGTAGTTGCTTGTGGAACCAAGTGAAACTTAAACACTTAGTGAATGAATGTATATACAGTTTAAAGGCGGTGTAAGAGGCTTCGGTAGTCTTCAGAATTTTTCGGAAGGCTTCGGAATTTGCTTGTGAGGTCGAGTAAGAACTTGAATAACGATAGTTAGAAAATATTTATAGTTTGAAGAGGTTCAAACGTCTTCGATTGTCTTCGTAAGGCCTCGTGTTTTACTTGTAAGACAGTGTGAGAGTGTAAAGAATTATTGTACGGACGTATGTACAGCTCGGAGTAGTTCGGACGTCTTCGGTGATCTTCGGAACTTTTTGGAAGGCCTTGGAATGTACTTGTGAGGCCAAGGAAGAACTTGAATAACGATAGTTAGAAAATATTTACAGTTGTAAGGGGTCCAGACGTCTTCGACTGTCTTCGGAACTCTTCGGAAGGCTTCGTGTTTTACTTGTAAAACAGCGTGAGAGTGTAAAGACTTATGGTATGGACGTATGTACAGCTTGTAGTAGTTCGGAAATCTTCGGTGATCTTCGGAACTCTTCGGAAGGCGTCGTGGTAGACCTGCCTTAGGCCTCGTGGAGTGCGCCGTCGTTGAACTCTACGGGGGTATTGTCTCGGAAGTAGACTTGACAGACGCAATCGATTATATCACAATAAACGACTTCTCCGAATGTAGTTGTCGTGGGGCGGTTTGAATACGTTCTCGTCGCGGTCGTTGTAGAAACCACAGATGGTTCTGCGATGGCGGCAGAGGCGACTGAAACTTTGGGTGCGGTAGGGTTGATCAAAGCGCACGTTGGAGAGCGTTCTGTGCCTGTTTCCGGTTGGCCTGGTGCATAGAACGGAGCTTAGGTGGTGTGCTTGCTTCGTCTTAGTGCCGAGGAAAGCGGCTATTGATTGAGACGTCATCTACTTCTGTGCGTAGTATTCGGAGAGTATTTTGGCTCTAATAGTTGGACGGTCATACTTGTCGAGAAAAAAGCTTTTGAATTGGCTGTAGCTGGGTTGGATCATCGCGTATGTTTCCCACCATGTAGCTGCTTGGCCTCGGAGTTGAGCGGTCATTGTAGGTACATCCGCGTCCATTGCTTCCATCTGTTGAAGGAATTCTGCGGGATTCTCTAGAAGGGAGCCAGAGAATATAGGTTTTTCTGCTTCGGAGGTCGCTGTGGCAACGTGGTACAGGTCTTCAACTAGCGCCTTGATTGTGACCACTTTGCTGGTTTGTTGTGTTTGTTGAGCGCCACTGGGTTATTACAGTCCCAGAACTGTTGGTGGTTGTGTGTCCTCTTGGGTTGGAGGCGGCTGGTTGGTGTCCAGTTGGACGCTTGACACCTCGACTCGGGCATGTTGATGGTTCTTGCAAGCGCGCTGTTTGCACAATCTCCTGTGAACAAACTAAGAAAGCTTAAGTTCGCCATCTTTTTCCATAGTTAAGAAAGACTGTGGAGCCTCTGGAAATACTTGGGCCAAAGCAAACTATAATCAACGTTAAAAAAGGGCACATATACCAAAACAAACGCAAAAGCATAATTTCGCCGCCTTTTTCCATAGGTTGAAATGATTGTGGATACTATGGGAAAAGTTGGGGTCAAAGTAACATAACTTTATCGTCAAAAACAACACATATGCTAAAACAAACACAGTAAGCATAATTTCGCTGTCTTTTTCCAACGGTAGGAAGGACTGTGGAGATTCTGGGAACAGCTGGGTCTAAGTAAACTAAGAAGTGCACATAAACGAAAATAAAGGCAAAAAGATTAATTTCGCCGCTTTTTCTCATAACTAGGAAGAACCGAGGATCCTATGGAAAGAGTTGAGATCAAACCAAACTAAAATCATTGTCAAAAAAGGGCACAAGTACTAAAAATAGACGCAACAAGCACAATTTTCCCATTATTTCCCATAGGTAGATAGAATTGTGGAGCCTATGGTAAGAGTTGGGATTAAAATTAACTGTCTTTATCGTCAAACATAACACATATGCTAAAACAAACGCAAGCAACATACTTTCGCTATTCTTTCCCATAGGCAGGAAGGACTGTGGGGTCTATGGGAAGAATTGGGGTCAAACAACTAAACTCATTGTCAAAAGGAGTTCATACACTAGAACAAGAGCAAAAGGCATAATTTCCCCCTTTTCCTTAGATGGACAGGACTGTAGAGCCAATGGAAAGAAATAGGGCCAAATTTAACTAAAATTATCGTCAGAAAAGGGCACATACTAAAACAAACGCCAATTGCACAATTCGTCCTTTTTTCTATAGGTAGGAAAGACTGTGAAGCCTATGAGTTGAGTTGGCTCATACGAAAATCATCATCAAAAAAGGTAACATATACTAAATCAGATGCAGAGGTAATAAGGACTGTAAAGCCTATGGGATGAGTTGGCTCAAACTAAACAAAAATTATTGACAAAAAAAGACATATTACTAAAACAAACGCAAAAAGCTTAATTTCGTACTTTTCCCTAAGGTAGCCAGGATTGTGTAGTCTGCGGGAAAAGTAGGGTCAAACTAAATTAAAATCATCGTCAGAAACAGATATTCTAAAATAGTTGCAATAAACAATTGCAAAAAAACTATTGGTATTACAATGCTCTGTTGATAGATAGCCTATTTTGTACGGTTTGAAGTTAACGCATACCTTATATATAAATACTGAACACATCTGCAACATTTAGGAACGAATCAACAGTTAACCATATGGCGTCATGAATCTGATTCGAAGGATCAAGTATATGCCGGTTATTTCCAGAGTGTTTATCTGTAATTTTTCTTAAATTAAAACAGAGGGTGTAAAGTCCCGATATCTATTTGTGTTTATATATAAGGTATTAGGTGCTTTACTATGTTTATTCATTTATTTTAATTTAATATTGCATTGCAAGAGCAATGTTATTAAAAGTAAACTACCACAACTTATTACGTCACAAAGCCTGATAGCAGCAAACGGTTCCTTGTTCGGCGACCCTGGGATCCCCCTATCCGCCATCCGCCACCTGGGATGCGCCCGATGTATTACCACCAATCACACGGTATGCCGTATTTAAGAAATCCCTAAAATTTAAACCTTAAAATCAAAAAGCCGCTACATCCTTAATAATCAGTTTCTTATTATACTCATCAAAGAAAGAATCAAACACCAAACGACTGTTAAAAGCTTTTAACAATTACTTTTTTCGACGACTTAGTTTTTTTTCGCTTAAAACTACATCGATCTACTAGACCGGAATCGCTGCAGGTGTAAAATCGAATTGCTGATGTTGATAATAGCTTGCTAAGAATATTTGCAGGTTTTACGTTAACTTCTGTTTTATTTCGTGACCGATTGTCTGTTATTTTACCAACCGCTTTGTGTACGATATCCTCGCGTTAACTATCGTACCCGTTTCCAACGTCCGATGATGGTCTCAATCGAATTTATAATTTCCGGTCGAATGTTTTGTCGTTAATAATATGAGCTGATCCACCCCTCTTTTGCTATCCGTCAGTTTTATCAGTTTTATGTCTTGTCATAGCATACTATTTTCTTTCTTGCGGATTGTGCGTTTAAACTATCCTAATGTTGTGGTCAATGTGGGTGTGACTGTGTGAATCGTCATTGTTCCCACATTTTTACATTTAAAATTGAAAGTTACGTCATTCGTCGTTTGTAAGACATAATTTTATAAGTATATGGTTATTAGGATGTATGTCTCCACGGTTACGTTTTCTTGAACTCGTGCGAACTTGTATAGATAACTTTAATATACTCAATCTGTCGAATCAAGACAATGATATCATAAATAGTAATTCAGGCAGCCAAATCCTTAATGCTAGCGTGTAAAAAGATGCAATATGTTAACATAACAATTTAGAGAATTCTAGTATTTGCTATTAATATTGCAACGCACTATTGACAGCCTATTTGGTTCGATTTGAAGCTAACGCACATCATATATAAATATTGAATACATTTGCAAAATTTGGCAACGAGTTAACAGCTAACCATATGACGTCATGGCCCTGATTCGACGGATCAAGCATATGCTGGTTGTTTCCAGAGTGTTTAGCTGTAACTTTTTTGAAATTGAAACAAAGTATGTAAAGTCCCGATATTTATTACCGTTTGTATATAACGTATTAGGTGCTTTACCATGTTTATTCACTCATTCTAATTGAATATTATATTGCAGGAGCAATGTTATTAAATGTAAACTATCGCAGCTTCTAAATTTTATAGACTGTTTCCGTCCTACAAGCTCATTTAACTAAGCTATTTTAATAAACTCAGTTGTGCTACGTTCATCGACATAGTTTAGCACAGTAAAAACCCAAAGAAAGGCTGACCGGCCTCAGTCGGTGAATGAGCGGGGTCTTACACATACAAAAATTAAAGAAAGGCCTAAAATAAAAAAATACACACACTCATTCCCTCACAACTCACAAGTAAGCATACACAAAAGAAAACCTCTAATTAAAGCCCAGTAGTACCAAAAAAATAAACAATCAATAGTTACAAGCTAAACATATCAATAAAATAAAAAGAAATCATTTTTAGAATGGCGAGCTGCCGTTTTTAGGTATCTACCCCCTTGTGTTATTTAGTAACAAAAAAAAACTAAACGCAACACTAAAAATCACAGCTCTAGATCATTGAAATTAAACATATAGAATAGTCAGGATAAATACAATATTAATAATAAATATCCTCTCACTTGACGATAATCATTTTTAAAAATTCTAAATTTATTCAACTCGTGGAGCTTGACAAATTTACTCTTTCGACCAATTTCTCAGGACCCATACAGGAAAATATTGCATAAACACTCACCCGAGCCGCCACGGTGTAGGTTTGGGTCACACCTTCCCTAATAACAGGGCGGAGCAAAGGAACTCGAGATCCGTAGTGTGGGTGTCCTCCCATAACAAAAGGAGCGGCAAATCAATGGGTCGTCAGGTCCGCCGGAGGAAGAAGCATGCTATAGGGCGTGCGCAAAATTTTCATAAAGAAAAACGGAAACAACCAAAAATTCAACAAGTGTTTTCGTTGTGTAAATCGAAAAGAACGTGAATATTATTTTCGTTTAACTAATGACCAGAGCTCAAAGTAATATTGTTGTTATCAAAACGTGATTAGGAAACTTGTAAACACGGTTTTATCGGATAGTTGAATACCTTATTTCCACGAGTCTTTAAATTGAAGTAATCTAGAAAGTAATTATACGCTATCGCAATGTATAGCAAGCTCACGGATACCTAAAACAGGGTATTGACTATTTAATTTATAAGAAAAACGTCTCGTTTCAAAGCAACTAGATTTGAATTGAAAATTATTCGAAAGCGTAATTATTGTGAACTGGTAAAATATACAGAAGGTTGTTGGAGAATTTACGAGTAGAAACGGAATATTTTTGAATAGTTAATGAATTAAAAAGGAAAAAGGGGTATTTTAATTGATGCCGAAAATAAACGTAACAAATCCCCCAAAGCAAAATTTAAAAGTCAGGGTAGGAAAGCAAAAGTACGGAAGTGGTCGGTACCAAAAAAACCCAAACAAATAAAAATTCGCTTGAGAAAACACTAAAAGAAAATTCGTTTACGAAAACGAAAACAAAACCAAAATAGATAGAAACACCCCAAAATAGAAAAAGAAACTTTCATCCGGATTGAAGAACCAATAGTAGTAACGATCAGACTACCATAGAAAGCGACCCAAGACACTCACTGGAGTGAGCCGCGTACTAGAACAACAGAAAAAAAAAGAAGGAAGGGAAGACGGGTAATAAGCCATCAACGAGGACTAAGAGAAAAACGGCATCGACACTGCAGAGTCGTCAAAGGACGGATGATTTTCAGAAGAAACGGCAAAGTTATCAATCTCCAGAACAGGATTGGTTTCTCGAGAAGAAACAAAAAAAAAGAAAGCGAGAATGATACCGGTTATTTCCAGAGTGTTTATCTGTAATTTTTCTTGAATTAAAACAGAGGGGTGTAAAGTCCCGCTATTTATTACCGTTTGTATTTAAGGTAATAGGTGCTTTACTATGTTTATTCATTTATTCTAATTTAATATTATATTGCAGGAGCAATGTTAATAAATGTAAGCTATCAAAGCTTCTAAATTTTACAGACGGTTTCCGTGCTAAAAGCTCATTTAACTAAGCTATTTTAATAAACTCAGTTGTGCTACGTTCATCGAAATATTCTTCTTAAGTTTCTTTGGGAATTAAACCACTTATATTTTTTAAAATGATCTTTATTTACGTTTCGATCTATAACCTAGGATCGTTGAGAACGATCCTAGGTTATGGATCGAAACGTAAATAAAGATCATTTTAAAAAATATAAGTGGTTTAATTCCCAAAGAAACTTAAGAAGAATGCTAAACAAACCACAACAAACATACAGGGAGTATTCATCGAAATAGTCTAACACAGTAAAAAAAACCCCAAAGAAAGACTAACCGGACTCAGTCGGTGAGTGGGCGGGGTTTCGTTTAACTAATGACTAGAGCTCAAAGTAATATTGTTGTTATCAAAACTTGTAAACATTGTTTTATCGGATAGTTCAATACCTTATTTCTACGAATCTTTAGGTTGAAGTAATCTAGAAAGTAATTATACGCTATTGCAATGTATAACGAGCTCACGGATACCTAAAACACGGTATTGACTATTTAATTTATAGAATAAACATCTCCTTTCAAAGCAACTAGGTTTGAATTGAAAATTATTCGAAAGCGTATTTATTGTGAACTGGTAAAATATACAGGAGGTTGTTGGATGGAGGATTTACGAGTAGAAACGAAGTCTATTCGAATGGGTATTGAATTAAAAAGGAAAAAAAGTATTTTAATTTATGCCAAAAAGAAACGTAACAGTTGTACTATTTAATGTTTGCTTGGGTAAAACTTGAATTCTTTGAAATATTCCATGAGTGACTTCGTTTGGTTCACAAACCTACCTAAACGACCGATGCACGTATTTTTATTTAAAAATAAGACAAAATGGCTTCCAGGAATTTTATTGTGAGTAGTATTACAATCAGAAGCTTCGAGATACAGTGTTTTTAAAAAATTAATATCCTACACCAAAGTTTTCAAATACAGCACCTCTATGAGCGGGTAAGATGTGGTGATCCCTTTGACGTTCACCATTTGCAATAATGGTTTCGCGTTCTCGGAGTGTAACAGCTGGCGACTTGACTTTTTCTTTTACTTCCTTCTTAGGAATGTGAACATCATGGTGCAAAATAGCGTAGGCAGGATCCCTCTTTACGTCAACGTTTACATTAACCCTATCTTTGTTCGGAACTAAAAACATTTCCTAATGACTGGTTAGAGGATACGTTTATACTTACGAACACCATGTAAAAAATTAGCATTTGCCAATCTTGGCCTGACATCGATATTGTCATAGGACACACCTCTAGGAAAACCATAGATGTTTTCGCGAAATAAACCGCGATCGGCGTTTATAACTCCTCTCAAACCGTTTCTATTATTATAGAAACCATTTTGATAGTAGAGTCCATTTTCTCCATAAGCATTCAGAAAACCTTTGCCATAATCGAGATCATTTCCCTAAAAGACAACCAATTGCTTGTCTTAGCCACAAATATAACTAAGTAAAGAACTTACCATCGATAAAGATGCACAAACGGCAACGCTCAGAACTAAAACACCTTTGAATTCCATTTTTGTTTGCTGGTTGATGGTCGAGTTGTTGAATGACAACGATTTAATTTTTCGTCTATTTATACTTAGCAAAAGATAATCCTTAATGCAATTCATCACGTGCTAGATAGAAGTCTAAGATTGAGGTATATTTATTATGTATAAACACACGTATAATTTATAAAGTGCAACAAAGGAGGAAAGATAATGACGTTGTTAAAGAAGATTGTAGAATGTGCTATACATAATCAACTTTCCTTTAGGTTTAATGTTCTGAAACACTTTTGAACGGACATTTAGGAATTGCGGTCTCATAGTCGGTAGCATAATATAACCTCAAACTTTTATCTTAAATTCCTGTAGCAAGGAATTGTTTACTAAATTAGCAGGTGCTTTGGATTTAAGTAAAAGAGCTACTCTGCGTAACTGCGGGTAGATCGACTAGTTCAACTTAAGAGTTAAATTATTCTGATCTACTCAGGGTGACTACCCCTAAAGCACCTACAATTTTTAGTAACGGCTAATAAACTACGCAAATGGTGACCTAAAACGCTATTTTAGTTGTGATTGGTCAAGGTTTATGTTCCAAACAAACATTTTCCTCCATTTAAATTATATTGTCTACAATTTTCAGAACGCGATTGAGGAGTTTATTTCAAGATTTTAAACGTTCTATTAAATATAGTGGTAGGTAGTGATAATCACTTTACTATTTTGTATTTTGAAAATTAAAAAGTTTAATTTTAATGCGCTAAAACACGATAAAGCGAAAGTGAGGTTATACGTACCAATCTTGTTTTTTTAATTATATTATTTTTCTAAATAGAAAATGGCTCAAAGTAAACATGTTTCAAAGTTTAGCGGAATTACAAACTTTTTAACTTTTAACGGATGCAGAAAAAAGTTAACTGCAAAGGGAGAGAATGCAGTATAGTCGAACATATTAAAACATTTTCTTGGATGCTGCACTGTCATTGAAAGGCGAGGTATATGCAAGTATGCGGGAACGTACCATGCAGGGGTGAGTATCTCCAAGTTACAATATATATTTGCAGTGTTGCTTTGTAGGTAAATATGAACGGTGATGGAAGTATTAAAGATGTTTCTTGTACATATCCCAGACTTCAATTTCTATGTCATTATATAGCAGCACTATGTATTTATGGACATCGCAACATTTCTATTACAGACGTTGAATGTCAGTGGCTCAAAGAGAAACCTAAACATGATATTATAACATCAATCGACGAGGTATATGTGACTAAAGCTGTTACATGCCAAACTGGTCATGTATTATGTTTTAGGTTTAGAGATACCTTGTAGGTTAATTGCCGCGTATTTTTGAAATGATACGTTAACTTCTGCCGTTGCTGACAATCGAGTCTGCGCATAAGGAATGCGGAAGTGCGCCAGTCGAGGAAGCAGGATTATTAACTTGACGGGGACGAGGCAACAAGTATGGGAGTACAGTGTAGTTTTAAAGAAGAATGTGTAGTTTCCTTTTATCTTCCCCTACTTTATTGTACACACTACCCACTTCCTTCAAATCCCCTACAAGAAGCAATACGAATACGAATTTCAACAGATAATAATTTCTTGTTTAAGCAGGAGTAACTACGAAAACTTTCCCACGTGGTGAATCGTGAGATATGAGATTCCAAGATATACATAACACGTAAGTAATTTGAACATTACTTAAATTGTGCATGTAATTTGACATATACCTTGCGATTGCATCATCCGGTTGTTACGTGCCGAAAATTCGGCACTAAACATTTTTAATTCAAGTTTTAATTTGTAAGAATTTCGCGCCAATAAATTTAAAAAGACGTGCGCGTATTTCCGTCACTTTGGACAGTGCGTTTGCGCGTGATTGCGCCGACGCGGTGTGCCAAGAAGGGTGGTGGTGATTTTCGGGAGACGTGTCGGGACTGATGATCAAGACGCGAACAAATGTAGTTACCTTTGTGTTTTATCGTGTCTTTTTCTTGAAATGTAGATTTCCTGCTTTCTACATAATTATCGTCCTTCATCCTATTCCTGTGTTCCGCTACAAAAAAGGAAGAAGACAATTTGAATTTGGATTCGACCGGGCTCAACGATTACCCACGCCCGAAAAGATCAACGGAGCCCCGCTGTAGCCATCACGGAGTAGTGCTGTGAGAATCCCTACAGTTTACGTAAGCACCGTTTTCGTTTTCTTTTATGTGATAGAGTAATTTTATATAATTGCGTGACGTAATATTTTATTTGCGCGTCATATCGCAATTATTTAACATTGTTACCAACTGACTGTAGTGGCTTGCGTACCGCACCGGCGGGGGTATAATAGTGGCGCATCCAACGTGTTTACGTTGAATAATGATTTGTTTTGTATCTTCTTATATCTTATAATGTATTAATTAACTATATTTGTAGCTTTTTCATTTAAAAAATAAATAATTATTTAAATTTTTTAATATCAGTTTAATTGAAAATTTAGAGTGGTAGCACAGCTGTTGCTATAACAACCTTAATGACATGAAATGAAATGACAGCTGTAATGTTAATTGAACATGAGCTGCCATATTGATTATTGATTTTTGGTATACTTTCTAAAATGTATTGCAAATTCAATTAATTCTCGTAATATTATAAAAATAGTGAGTTTTTAACTTAAATTCTCTTAAATAAGTACCTAATTCGGTTCGGAATAAAATTAAAAGTGCATATCTTTCAGGAGTGTCTATTACATAATATAACCTCACTTAAACACATGTTTGGATTAGATAACTTTATCTGTAAGCATTTTTAACTATAAGTAAATAGCTTTATTTTCTATTCATTATGAAGAAGAAGAGGAAAAAATCTTTTAAATTGCCATTAAGTTTAATTAAAATAATCACTTTACTTCTGAAATTTTCTTTAACCTATCTTAACTTGTTTTTGGACCAATTTTTTAAAGCTACCGTTCAAATAATACATATAATGTATTTTCTATGATTTTGAGTGTCTCTTTATAACCTAAATAATCAATTGTAAATTACAATTACCTTCATAAAGAAAATTCCCTCCCGAAATATAGATTTTGTAATTAAGTGAGTTTTTAGTATATCTTCTAAAACGTTATAGTAACGTAATTTTGTTATACCTGTTCCCTTAAACACTATTTTATTCTGATAGCG
Source organism: Platerodrilus igneus (assembly GCA_036346225.1). NCBI lineage: Eukaryota > Metazoa > Arthropoda > Insecta > Coleoptera > Lycidae > Platerodrilus > Platerodrilus igneus. Next base: position 9,360,090 of record JARFIW010000053.1, on the reverse strand, counting down.
TCCTAAAAGTGTTTTCTTAGTAATTTAAACAATTATAACCTATAAATCCATTTTTAAAGAAAATTTTGCGTTTAAATACAGCTAACGCAATTATCTAAGTATATCTTTTACCTTTCAAAACGCAGTAATAAATAGGGCTGGGCGATACGGGATTTTGCGTATCGAATATCGATACATATTCTATATCGATATATCGAATATCGATATATATCGATACGTATCGATACGTATCGATACGTATCGAGGCGTTTCGATACGTATCGATGCGTATCGATTCGTATCGATGCGTATCGGTGCGTATCGATACGTATCGATACGTATCGATACGCATCTATACGTATCGCTACGTATGGATATATATATATATATATATATATATAGCGATTCGTATTGGAACGTTTAGATGTGTAGATTAAGTATACATATCGAGACTTAGCGATACGTATCGGTACGAATCGATACGCATCGATAATTTATCTACTCTTTCTTTGAGAATAAAATCGTTTTAAAATAATGTATTTACTAACAATTCGATCTTTCACTTAAGATTGTTTGTTATCAAAATAATTAAAGTTTCAAGTTTAATATTTGTGACATAAATATATATATATATATATATATATATATATGTATAGGGGTGGCCGATAAAGGATTTTGCGTATCGAATATCGATACATATTCTATATCGAATATCGATACGTATCGATACGTATCGATGCGTATCGATATGTATCGATGCGTATCGATACGTATCGATGCGTATCGATACATATCGAGTATCGATATATCGATATTTATTTTTCGCTGTATCGGGGGGGTCGATGCGGGGGTCGTATCGATACGTATCGATATATCGATACGCCGACCCAGCCCTAGTAATAAACTGGAGTAACAGGAGTAACTACGAAAACTTTCCCACGTGGTGAATCGTGAGATATGAGATTCCAAGATATACATAACACGTAAGTAATTTGAACATTACTTAAATTGTGCATGTAATTTGACATATACCTTGCGATTGCATCATCCGGTTGTTACGTGCCGAAAATTCGGCACTAAACATTTTTAATTCAAGTTTTAATTTGTAAGAATTTCGCGCCAATAAATTTAAAAAGACGTGCGCGTATTTCCGTCACTTTGGACAGTGCGTTTGCGCGTGATTGCGCCGACGCGGTGTGCCAAGAAGGGTGGTGGTGATTTTCGGGAGACGTGTCGGGACTGATGATCAAGACGCGAACAAATGTAGTTACCTTTGTGTTTTATCGTGTCTTTTTCTTGAAATGTAGATTTCCTGCTTTCTACATAATTATCGTCCTTCATCCTATTCCTGTGTTCCGCTACAAAAAAGGAAGAAGACAATTTGAATTTGGATTCGACCGGGCTCAACGATTACCCACGCCCGAAAAAGATCAACGGAGCCCCGCTGTAGCCATCACGGAGTAGTGCTGTGAGAATCCCTACAGTTTACGTAAGCACCGTTTTCGTTTTCTTTTTATGTGATAGAGTAATTTTATATAATTGCGTGACGTAATATTTTATTTGCGCGTCATATCGCAATTATTTAACATTGTTACCAACTGACTGTAGTGGCTTGCGTACCGCACCGGCGGGGGTATAATAGTGGCGCATCCAACGTGTTTACGTTGAATAATGATTTGTTTTGTATCTTCTTATATCTTATAATGTATTAATTAACTATATTTGTAGCTTTTTCATTTAAAAAATAAATAATTATTTAAATTTTTTAATATCAGTTTAATTGAAAATTTAGAGTGGTAGCACAGCTGTTGCTATAACAACCTTAATGACATGAAATGAAATGACAGCTGTAATGTTAATTGAACATGAGCTGCCATATTGATTATTGATTTTTGGTATACTTTCTAAAATGTATTGCAAATTCAATTAATTCTCGTAATATTATAAAAATAGTGAGTTTTTTAACTTAAATTCTCTTAAATAAGTACCTAATTCGGTTCGGAATAAAATTAAAAGTGCATATCTTTCAGGAGTGTCTATTACATAATATAACCTCACTTAAACACATGTTTGGATTAGATAACTTTATCTGTAAGCATTTTTAACTATAAGTAAATAGCTTTATTTTCTATTCATTATGAAGAAGAAGAGGAAAAAATCTTTTAAATTGCCATTAAGTTTAATTAAAATAATCACTTTACTACTGAAATTTTCTTTAACCTATCTTAACTTGTTTTTGGACCAATTTTTTAAAGCTACCGTTCAAATAATACATATAATGTATTTTTCTATGATTTTGAGTGTCTCTTTATAACCTAAATAATCAATTGTAAATTACAATTACCTTCATAAAGAAAATTCCCTCCCGAAATATAGATTTTGTAATTAACTGAGTTTTTAGTATATCTTCTAAAACGTTATAGTAACGTAATTTTGTTATACCTGTTCCCTTAAACACTATCTTATTCTGATAGCGTCCTAAAAGTGTTTTCTTAGTAATTTAAACAATTATAACCTATAAATCCCTTTTTAAAGAAAATTTTGCGTTTAAATACAGCTAACGCAATTATCTAAGTATATCTTTTACCTTTCAAAACGCAGTAATAAATAGGGCTGGGCGATACGGGATTTTGCGTATCGAATATCGATACATATTCTATATCGATATATCGAATATCGATATATATCGATACGTATCGATACGTATCGATACGTATCGAGGCGTTTCGATACGTATCGATGCGTATCGATTCGTATCGATGCGTATCGGTGCGTATCGATACGTATCGATACGTATCGATACGCATCTATACGTATCGCTACGTATGGATATATATATATATATATATATAGCGATTCGTATTGGAACGTTTAGATGTGTAGATTAAGTATACATATCGAGACTTAGCGATACGTATCGGTACGAATCGATACGCATCGATAATTTATCTACTCTTTCTTTGAGAATAAAATCGTTTTAAAATAATGTATTTACTAACAATTCGATCTTTCACTTAAGATTGTTTGTTATCAAAATAATTAAAGTTTCAAGTTTAATATTTGTGACATAAATATATATATATATATATATATATATATATATATATATATGTATAGGGGTGGCCGATAAAGGATTTTGCGTATCGAATATCGATACATATTCTATATCGAATATCGATACGTATCGATACGTATCGATGCGTATCGATATGTATCGATGCGTATCGATACGTATCGATGCGTATCGATACATATCGAGTATCGATATATCGATATTTATTTTTCGCTGTATCGGGGGGGGTCGATGCGGGGGTCGTATCGATATATCGATACGCCGACCCAGCCCTAGTAATAAACTGGAGTAACAGGAGTAACTACGAAAACTTTCCCACGTGGTGAATCGTGAGATATGAGATTCCAAGATATACATAACACGTAAGTAATTTGAACATTACTTAAATTGTGCATGTAATTTGACATATACCTTGCGATTGCATCATCCGGTTGTTACGTGCCGAAAATTCGGCACTAAACATTTTCAATTCAAGTTTTAATTTGTAAGAATTTCGCGCCAATAAATTTAAAAAGACATGCGCGTATTTCCGTCACTTTGGACAGTGCGTTTGCGCGAGATTGCGCCGACGTGGTGTGCCAAGAAGGGTGGTGGTGATTTCCGGGAGACGTGTCGGGACTAGTAATCAAGACGCGAACAAATGTAGTTACCTTTGTGTCTTATCGTGTCTTTTTCTTGAGATGTAGGTTTCCTGCCTTCTACATAATTATCGTCCTTCATCCTATTCTTGTGTTCCGCTACAAAAAGAAGAAAACAATTTGAATTTGGATTCGACCGGACTCAACTATTACCCACGTCCGAAAAAAATCAACGGAGCCCCGCTGTAGCCATCACGGAGTAGTGCTGTGAGAATCCCTACAGTTTACGTAAGTACCGTTTTCGTTTTCTTTTTATGTGATAGAGTAATTTTATATAATTGCATGACGTAATATTTTATTTGCGCGTTATATCGCAATTATTTAACATTGTTACTAACTGACTGTAGTGGCTCGCGTACCCTACCGACGGGGTTATAATACGGTAATAACGTGGTTTGTATAGGTTATAGTAATGGCGTTAGCCAGTCGACTAAAGTGTAATAAAGCCCACCGATCGACAGATCGAAATTAAAAAGGAAGAAATAGTTGAAGTTCAATTAGGTACAACTATGGGTTTTAGATGGTTACTTGGTCCAGAATATACTACGCAGGTTACGTTATTACCAAATATTGAAGAAATTGTATTTTCCATAGAATGTTTTTGAAGTGGTGTACTATATTTGTTTATTTTAATTTGAGATTCTATCTTTAATATACATTATTAACTTTATCCTCGTGACTATCAGCAAAAAAATTACACCTCCAAATTTCCTAACCCTTAACCTGATATCGCAAGGTCAAGAATTTCTTCTTTTTAATGTAAGCCCAAGGTAATGTTGGATGGAGAATGGCTCGAGTTTAAGAAAAACTCTTAAGACATAAACGGCTAGTCGTGTGTTAGCTCTGGGTAGATCATGAGCTTGGGTCATGGGTTGATAAAAGACCAAAAATATATTTAATGAGCGCCACCGTATTTTTCAATACAATAACCGACAAAATTTAACTGTGCTTGTATCAGGGGAATGCGGAAAACTTATCTTAACACCACTAACATAGCCATAAAACCTGAATTTCACTCTTTAGGACACACTTACCAAGACCTCAACCACCAGATGTCATACAGATGTCTCGGCTTTACCTGTGAACAAACAAGAGTACAACATGGACACCATTTGTGTCCTCAAAAATATTTGCCAAAAAATAAAGTAATAGAATTTAGGCTTCTAAAATATATACTGAGGGAATTTGTTTTCATTACACACAATTTCTAATCCGGGATGACTTGCAATTTTTGAATGTTAAATAATAAAACGTCTTTCAAAAACAAAATAGATTCTATTTGGATAAATTTCTGAATATATATATATATATATATATATATATATATATATATATATATATAACTGCAATATTTAAGTTTGTATCTTTATAAAATTTTCTCATAATAATTTTCTAGAACAGAAATAGACTAGTGAAGTTTTGCATTCAAAATTAAGAAGATCTCTGAATGGATCTTTTCTATAAAATTTAATTAGATTGACGTAGAGCTTCTAAGTTATTCATAATACATAAATTTCTTTCAATCAGCGAAGTACTTCCTTGATCTTCACAATAAAATTTAATTATCAAAGTGCAGACATTGTAGAATGTAATTATTCTAATTTATTTTTATTCAACAAAAAGTACGCAAATTTCATATGTCGATGAAAGTGCAAGTTCATGACCTCAAAATCTTTAAACATATTTTAAATTAAATTAAGACAGCATATGACGTATAGATAGGAAAACTGAATCTATGTTTTTTTATATCTGACAAAGGATGTCATTCACAACTTTATTAAATATACTATTTGCGTACATGTGCAGACATTCTGACAAGCAATCGACATATTATTTAATTCGCTGATACCTCAAAAACTATTTTCTTTTTACGTTACTCAAATATTTAATGTTAACTAATTTATAGTAATTTACTGTATTTTCAAAGTTATTAAATCCTAAAGAACACTCACGTGCAACGAAACTGCTCTGAACTAAAAATACTGGACCTTGACCTCAGATGTCGGAAATTTCCATATGCATCAAAGATCTTTAGAATACAACGATTATATACCAAAATCAACCATAATATCCTTGTTTGATGTTATTCATCGGTAAGGTTGAAATATACGGAACACATGTGAAATCACCTTCTACGTTACTGCATGTTATATTAAATAAGACGAAACCATATATTCTGGCTTTAAAATATTGCCTTAAGAAATTGTTTTAAGTTACTATCGGAGATATTATACAAGATATGTCCTTAAGATATTGCATGTCTAAATGATGTCCAAAGGGGCTTCCATCTTCTTAGGCCTGTAGGGATCAACTGAACTGCTCGGAGCGAAGCTTATCGAAAATCATGCTCACGCAACCGCTGTTAGGCTCGACCTCCAGACACCAAGAATTTATCAATTCTTTCTTTTTTCTAACTTTGTTAGAAGCCACGTGCTTACACACGGCCATCTCGACTTCACTTATCCTGCAAAGCAGCCTGCCCTTTCGAACGCTGATAATGAAGTGCCAATTGATAACTTGACAGAGCTTAGTAACGAACTTTAGAGCATAAACGTAAAAGAATCTATGCGTTATTATGAATTTTATACCTTAATTTCTATTGGACGGTAATTCACAAATTAAATATTTTAAATTATAGCTGTTTTATTTTTATTTTATTGAACGAAATGTAACTAGAAAAAAAATACGTTACAGTGGATTATTTATGGAATAAAACACTTGTGAGTTCACTAATAGTGTATAACGAAACTGGTTACATCAAAGATTATTACAAGTGCGTGTATAATATATAACATTCAACGATTCCGCGTATGCTTGCTTTGTAAACACGGGCGTTCAATAGCGATCCCTAACCCAAGGGCGTGTATTCACACGCGTCTAGTGACATAATTATTTTTGGCTGTTTCAAGGTCAACTTTGACGTATCAGTTTAAACTTGTATTTAAACCGTTAAAACTGAACTATCTATAATAGTATCTTTTTGAACGGTAACGGAACCTAACTGCTAAAACGCCTCTTTGACTTATATTATATAGATCTGTACATAAAATAAAACATATACTTTTCGCATAAATATTATAATTATAAAACATCACCGCACCGCACTATATAGGTTTTGAATTTCATTTTTATTTGTTTTAACTTTCCATAGAATTATTAGAGTTAGGATTAGATAATAAGTTTTGTTAATAAGTATTATGGAAGAGGAAATTATTTGTGAAGAGTGCAAAGGTGTAACATTTTATTTTTCAAGTCGTAATTTAATTGCATTGAATCGCACGCTAAGCATGTATTGTTCCTCAGAGATCTAATTATAATAAGATATCTGTGTCGCATAAAGCTATTTCCAAGTACATATCTGTTTGATTGTTTCGTGTTTCCCCTCTGACGCCGCGACAGCTCGGCTCTGGTTACGATGAATAGTCGGCCACAGGCAGTAGCTCTGTTAAAATTGTATTTTTGGCTAGAGGCCGGCAACCTTCGAATCAATTATAAAGTGTGAGATATCTTCTAATAACGATTGGTAAAGTATATATTATACGAATTAATGTAATTTGAAGTAATTTATTTAGCGCGACAACTTAGAGTATGACAACTTAGAGTATGACAACTTAGAGTATGACAACTTAGAATTCGACAACTTAGAATACGAGAACTAAAAATGCGACACGTAGGACAGCGACCCTTAGATGCGACAATGTAAGATGCAACCTTTGAAATGCGTAAGCAACTTTTAGAACACGACAACGATGAAATGTAATTCGACAAGAACAGTCAGTTTAACTTTGCCTGATAAGAAATTTGCCTGAACGGAGATTTCGTCTCAGTTTGTTGTAAAGCAACTAATGCAGTTTTTGGTTTGTAGATAGCTATAAGATCTTTTTTTGCATGTGTTTCAAAGTTTAGAACACGTTAACTTTCTTTTATGTTTAGTACACGTAAATTGTAAAAATTTCAATTAATTGTTGAGCTGGTTTTACAAGCTGTGAAACAAAATTTTGTTGATTTAGCTTTCTGAAGTAACGTGCTTGTTCCATATGAACCGTCGATAAGTTCAACATGTGTTTTCGACGTCATATTTTTCTACTTTGTACAGTTGGCAGATGTTGTCTTGAAAGCAAATGCTTTGAGCAGCTGTAATACAATTAAAATAAACATGCCTATTTTTGTGATCAGCTTTATTTATACTTTGATTATTAAACGTAAAATTAAAAGCTCAAATTCTGTTTATGTTAGGTACTAGTAATTTGTTATCTACCTGAAAAGATCTGCCCAGGTTAGAATTTAATTCACGTGTTATGCTTGCCAATCATTATTACTTTAAGTTGTATAACAAGTTCATGTTTTGAGTAAATTAGCTTGATTAATGAAAGAAAAAAGGAAAGTTAAAACTTTAATTTTGATGTAGTTGATTATGTAATTCTTTTGTTACAAGTTCCAATATTTTAAAAGAGTTTTTTTAGTAAACGTTTAGTTCATAGTCTAAGGCTTTTATTTTGGTCAAGTACGATCAAATCTAATTACATAAAGCTAAAATTTTTCTGAGTAATAATTTGATGCCAATATTATATTGGAAATACTTTTTTATTATTTCTTTATATATTTTTACAGAACACAAATAGTGTTCTACTTTTTTATTTATTTAACCATTGTAATTTCGTACAGGAGCTGCGTCTTATTTTAATAAGACAGGTTTTTGTTAACGAAAGCGATCACTTGTTCTTTGGGTTTCCACGTCCGCCCTTAGAACTGTGCTTTGCAATTATCGTAATTATCTCAGGACATGGTGGCGCCTATTTGATTTAGCTTAACTTTGGTTTGCAAACAGAATTCGACTCCCCCCCCTCTTCTTATTGCCCTACCCAGGAATAGACACCTAGTTACGTCGGAAGATATTTGTTCACTGGCGCTCATTTAGAAAAATTTGTTACGCTTTTTATTTTCGTGGCAGACACGTTGGGCGCCAAAGTTATGTTACGTTGGCTCGTAGCCGTGCGTAACAAAAAGAAAATCAAAGAAGAAATGACCGGGCTCAATCGGAGAGTAGGGGGGGGGTTTGTAGAAAGCAGACCAACCTACCATGTACGCGGCCGTAGGGAGTTACTGATAATACCTGCAATAAAAAAATTAGTTAAGCAAACCTGAAAAAAAAAGAATAAGCATAGCAGCAATGAAACGTCTAAGTTATTCAGTACTTTGTAGAATGTAAATAAAAGAAACTGTTTAGATAATCTATATAATATAACAACGGTACAAGCAATACACAAAAATGTTTAGTACAAAGTGAGGTAATATTGGGGAGTAGCAGAAACGTTTCCTCACACACCAATTAAACATAAATCAGACAAAATATAAAAAAAATAAATAGGTAAGACACAATTGGTATAAGTAATTTAGTAGTATTGATTTTTCTTTCTTTCTTTTTTTTTTGTTTTAAAATAGCCTGCAAGTCTATTGTAAAAGATATCAGAACGACAAAGATATGGTAAAGCAACGGATAGATATTTAAAGTAATAACCAGTAGGAAATAGTTCAACTTACAAAAGTCCTTCAGCAACGCTTCCTTGCAACGGAAGTGTGAGATTCAACGATGACCTGCACTAACGAAGCACTTCACACTTGACTGTGAGGGTGTTGATGGAACTTATCACACGTTACACTAATCACACCTACGTATTTCACTGGTGTTAGCAGCAGACATTATCACGCGTCGGAACTATGTAGCCTTGATAAATTTCTTGGTAATTCTATTTCCTAAGACAATAATTTCGAAATATTCTGAAGAACTAGTTTAATTTCAACTGGGACCAAAGGTATATTATTTTCATAAACATCCCAAAAAGCAGTGAGAAATTTCAACCAATACCTTTGTAAGCCGGTAATCTGTTATATTTCACCAATAACGAAATTTGTGCAAGCAGTGATCTATTTTAGATTCTTTGTTGTTAAAAAATTTAGAAACTACAGTATCACTGTATTTAAACAATCCAAAGTATGCGCCACTCCGAAAAGAAAAGGACCGCGAAACTATATCGCACACACAGTTTTTATATCAAAAGACAAAACAACTAAAAAGAACCATAATGGGTAAAGCACGTGTATCACTTAAGTACGTCCGTCAAAAGGTTCCGTAAAACACTTTTGTACAGTTAATATACAATTTTTATTTCACAAGAAAACAACTAAAAAATTTGTGCCGTGCTCGTACATGAACAATACGAAAATTAAATCCCGCATTAATTCTCACTAGTCAAAGCAAAGAGGAAACAGTATCTTTAACGTACTTAGTATATCGGAATAAAGAACAAAACACGACTCCTCGTCTGTTTATTCAACTCGTTCTATTACAACTTCTTATCGCCTATTATCTAGACTTGTTAATAACATCAGGAACATCCAAAACGTGAATGCCGCAATCATATATAATAATTAATTACAGCGGTTTATCATTTCCGATAAGTTAGAAAGCAATTTACGAATAATCCACATAAGGAACGAAATTTATATTTACGGCAAGACAAGAACGATGCAATCTATTCATTATAACACGACACATTCGTCAACGAGTTAATAAATATCAAATACAGAAACAGCAATTTGCAGAAATGCATTTATAAATTGGGAAACAGCGTAAAGGTTTAAAACTACAAAAATTGCACGTTACAAGACGCCGCAACGTATAAAAAATATGCGTGGGGCCAGCCACATATATAAAAAATTCGCTTCAAAGACAAACATTTAGACGTCAAACATCTTGAAACAGCCTAAAATAATTGTGTCCCGAGACGCGTGTCGTGTATTCATACAAATACATACCAGGCTGAAGTTGCATATGGATTTAAAACATACATTTATTTTAACCAGTTCTGCCAACCTAAAAATACGAATCGCGTTCTACCAGTTTCAAACAAAACTTGCCTATCAAAATTTTCGAAGTATAGCCCTATTTAGACTTAGTATCAATATATGCCTGGTTTAATTTTTATTTACAAATATAAAACGGTGAAAAGTAACATTTTAGAACGAACATGAAGTCGGTGTAACCTCAATGCTATTTGAACTATAAACAATACTATACGACAGTTTTTGAAAAAGTACAAAGTCAGTTGTTTAGAATCAACAATAGCAATCCTACATAATATACTCTCATAATTACCAAGACTGGAGAAAACAAATGGGAAGACAATTTTGAAGCAATGGAATGCATTATGGTCGAGCGGAATTCACAACAAATGTAAATATTTTTTAAACAACGATACTTATTGAAATACGACAAAGTACGTTATTTTGAGTACAAGTCCTTCTACATAGCGCCCATCATGTAATGACACAACCCATTATCAAATTTGAGAAAAATAATTTTAAAATTGGGGCATTTTTTCTGGTTTGCAGAGGTGAGGACAAAAACAAATATTTTTTAAACAATAACATTTTTTGAAAAACAACAAAGTACGTTATTTAGAGTAAGAGTCCTATATAGCGCACCTTATTCGATGACACAACCCATCACCAAATGCAAAAAAAATAATTTTAAAGTTAGTGCATTTTTTGGGTTTGCAGTGGTGAGGACAAAAGCGAATATTTCTTAAACGACAACACTTTTTGAAAAACGACAAAGTACGTTATTCAGAGTAAGAGTCCTTCTATATAGCGCACCTTATGCGATGACAGGATCCATCACCAAATTCAAGAAATTTTTTTTTAAAGTTAGTGCATTTTTCGGGTTTGCAGTGGTGAGGACAAAAGCGAATATTTCTTAAACGGCGACACTTTTGAAAAACGACAAAGTACGTTATTGAGAGTAAGACTCCTTCTATATAGCGCATCTTATAAGAAGACAGGACCCATTACCAAAGTCGAGAAAAATAATTTTAAGGTTAGTGTATTTTCTCTAGTTAACAGTTTGAACATAAAGTTGAGGTCCTGTATTTATATTTATAGGAAGTGTAACGGGCATTTTTGGTAGTTTAACATTTTTCGCTTCCTTTCTGTTAATATACTTAAAAATACATTGTTTCTTTGAGATCGCTGTTTGTATAAAGGAAATACTTCAGAATAGTTTTCATATTGTATGCAATTTAACTCGCGTGTATTAATTTTAAAAGATAGATAAATTGAAGTTTGACGTTCATTAATAAATTACTGCCCAACTTATGGAAAATGATAAACAGCTCGCAATTAATTAGTAGATATAAATTTTGTTCTTCATGTGGATATACGAGTCGAGTTGATAGGCGATAAGCGGTTGGAATAACAACAATTTTATATCTACAGACTGGGAGTTCGAGTTTTTCCTTTGTTCCTAGATGTTAATTACGTGACGTTGTTAGTTTTCGTGCTTGGTTCTGATATATATATATATATATATATATATATATATATATATATTAATTACGTAAAAATATACTGTTTGCTTTGAAACTAGTGAGAATGAATGCGGGATAAATTTTAAAATTGTTCTTTAACAAACGCGGCACGATTTTAGTTGTTTTTCTTGTGTCATAAAAGTGTATTTTAACTGTAGAATGTGTTTACTCGACCGCACGGGTTTTAAGGTCATTGACTGACGGTTTTACTTGGTGATACGCGTGGCTTTTGCTAATGGTTTTTGTTGCTGTGATACTATAGTTTCTGGATTTTCTAACCCCAAAGAATCTGAAATGGATCATGGCTTGCGTGAGTTTCGTGATTCAAAAGCATTAGATTTTTCTTTGTTACCAGATGTAGCAAATAAAACACCTTACATTACTGTTAGTATAATGCAAGAACTTATCAGATGACATGCATTACATCGTGCCTTGAAAGCACGTGGTTCTAAATTCTTATTACTATTTTTCTTTACAATTTGTGTTCCGTAAAATAAATTTTTGGCGCCCAACGTGGGGCCACGAAAAAAACGTAACAGAAGAAAAGAATGCTAAATCTTGGACGTTAGTGGAGGAATATGTTCCTTCTGGGCCAGATCCTCCGTACCAGATCCTCATGATAAAAGCTTTCTTTAACTATGGTATCGCCGAAACTTTAAGACCAACTCGAAACACATTTAACCCTTACAAAGTTACACCCCTTACCAACCTGAATAGCTTTCTTTAACTATGCATGATTAACATACACAAAAAAGTTTTTTTAGAGTAACCAACATTTTATACGTTCCAGTAGCATGATCTACCAAATTAGTCTAGAATTTTCTCATCTACCCGAATCTGAAAGAATTTTTTTAAATCGATCCACCCACCGAGGAGTTACCCCTGCTTTTTAGTTTTTTGTTCAAATCAATTTCTAACCGCCTCGTACAAACCTTGTTTTCGTTCGACCTATCCAATAATATTAAAATTTTACTCCAGACCCAAATCTTTAGAAATTTTTTTAATCAAGCCGCCTCTTGCGTAGTTACACCCTTATACCTAATATCAAACTTATTAAAATTTGTATAAAAGTATTGCGTGGATTCTAATTCTTCAAATAAGATCAACTCTAAAAAGCCCTAAAGACTAGCAATTACACATTTTTCTTAAGATGTGAGATTTTAAAAATCAATTTAGGTTTGGAAGTATTTTAAAATCCTCGTCATCGTAAATTTTATAAATTTATGACTTGCTTAGTTTCAAATGCGACCGTGGTTAATTAGTGTTTAATGTAAAAAAGCGAAGCTTATAATTATTGTTTTAAATACATGGGAAGCTCGAAATTTAATTCTTTAGAAGTAAAAACTGATTAACATAACAACAAAAGTTTTCTTAGAATAACCAACATTTCTTACGTTCCAGTAGTATGACCTATCAAATTAGTATAAAATTTACCGGGGAATCGAAATCAATTACCACGCCTTTTAAAATTAGCTCCAACAAAGACCCGCATAGTGTTTTAATATTCAAAAACATAACAGCAAAAAACCTGGGAATTTTTTATTTAGATTTAACTCAAAAATAGAAAAAACTCAAAAATTATTTATTAATATCCAGGATTGTTGAAATTTTCGATTATTTTATCTGCATTCCCATAATTAAACCAAAAGGTTAAATATAAATTAATTCTGCACGGCGGGTTAAAAAGTAGTTCGATAATCTATTTTAAATGTAGTTCAAAATAAGACGTACTTTCTAAATAAACTTAGTAAAATATATGATCCTTAGCCTTGCGTTGTTCTGTTAATGACGTCTGACTATTAATTGTAAAAGGTATTTCTCTACAATTCTAGTTAATCTATGAGAATACGCATTCTAATAATTTGATTTAAATTGGGTGAGTGTAAGGACAAATTACACTTATACTTACTTTTTCTATCTGCGTAACTACGGGGAAAATGATACTAAAAGTTCATTTTAAATTTATTTTTGAATAATGTAAAGTCGTTCAAAGTGTAATAGCGTTGCAGAATATTCCACCTTTGAAAATTTCGGGGTAAGACAACATATTTAAAACTTGCATGTTTAAACTGTGATTTGCTATTGTTATTCAGCAACTTTACCTGCAAGACACCTTTTATATTATCCGCTTAAGGTAAACGCTACAACATTATTGCTCGCGTTTTCATTAAGTCAACGTCTTAATAATATATTTTTTCGAAATATTCCCTGTGTGAGGACTATCGACAAAGAAAAGTAACCCTTAGTTTGAATTTTAACCTGTAAACGGAGAAGAAATTAATATTTACATGTATAATTCAAAAACTGTTAATCATTAATTTTTCTAAAACGAACATCTTAAGTATTTCATGTAGTGTGTGTGAAAGCGTATTTACTGGAAGTGACGCCGTAAACAAAGACTACGAGCAGCACATCGAGATGGTTTATTTCCAGGAGAAACTAAAATTACAGACGATGGGTGGGAGCAAATTAAGGACATAAAGTGTTAGTAATATTCAACAAGGCTCGATCACACGCGCCCACATACATACATTAACAGTTTCTAGTCCGTGATACAAAATATTTCACAAAAGCTAGCCGACTTCCTATTATTTGCACAAGGGTTGTTAAGGTTTCCCTCGTTTCATATTGTTGCGCAATCGTTAATATAACGTACAATTACGCGGCAAATTACATGCCATTTGTATCAAATACCAAACACCTTTAAAAGTGATACAATGGTTACAGTTTAAGCACAAACTAAATAAAACGGGTACTCACGTGGGTTTCTTAACATCTCGGGATCCTTGTTGTTTCTGGGTGGGTCGGCTACGCCATCGTTGAGTCAGATTCCAAATCTGTCCATCCTCTTTCCCCTCGTAGCGGAACGATAGGAGCAACCAAGTATAAAGAACGACAGAAGGTAAGAGATAAGGAACCTATCACCTGAAAATAGAAAAGACAGACACACACGACACAGGTAGATGTTTTCGGCTTCAGGTCTCGTAGTCTAATGACGTCTCATCACACCACGCGCACTTGCGCCATTCACTCCGCGCCTGCGCATTCTTTTGCGCAAACGCAACTGTCCCGAATGACGGAAATTGACAAGTTTATTTAAAAATATTCACGGGAACTATCCTATAATTTATACTTAATCTATATGCGATACATAGCCGATTTTTGGCATGTAATAGGGTACAACTACAAGTACTTTGACAAGACGACATGAATCGCTGAAATGAACTTATGGTATGCTTGCGCATGGTTAGAAAGGCGCTTATTATTGAATAGACTAAACTAACTTCAACATAGCTATAAAAGTAAACGCGAAAGGCGCGAGATGGTTGATCATACCAGAGATTCAATTTAACTACATCACGACAATTATCACAAACGTTAAATACTAGTTAATTATATAGGAACATCGGCTAGATAATAGGATAAACAAAACAACAAACATATCATTAAGTTAAACCCAGATGTGAGTAGTGCAGTTGTAAATGTGATCAATATGCTGAAATAAAACAATTACACATAAATAAAATGTCAAATAAATCACAAATACAAAATATGTTGGCAGCAAATACTTATCCAAAATTGTACAGCATAAAAACAAGACCAGATTCAAGCGCTAAATCTTTATATAAGTGCAGGTTAGTTAAATATATTAAATCTAGTAAGCAAATATTAAAAATTATTGATTATGATTGCATCGGTTAAAACGTACCTTTTGAAAAATTAATCACATCGCGGCATTACAAATTACAAACAAATAATATACACAACACCGTTGTGGTTAATTAAATTTCGATCTTAAAACCAAAACAAATATAACATAGAAATATAATACTGTTCATATTCAAACTTGCCTAATAATTTGATTTAATGTGATGTCAGTACTTTTCATTGTTTGTCGTAAAATTACAGTAATGGTACCTCTGATATTGATTCTGCAATAAGTGCAATGCAATTGTAGTTCCAACTCTGCATTAAATACCAAATCAACATTATTTCAAATAAA
Organism: Platerodrilus igneus; assembly: GCA_036346225.1. NCBI lineage: Eukaryota > Metazoa > Arthropoda > Insecta > Coleoptera > Lycidae > Platerodrilus > Platerodrilus igneus. Next base: position 9,344,031 of record JARFIW010000053.1, on the reverse strand, counting down.
TAAATATTAGTTTTACTCTGATTTAGATATTAAATAAACAGTTTAAATAAATAAATACTAGTTTTCGGTTGTTAAACCAAACAACACACCTTTATACCTCAAACATATTCAATAAAATAGTAAATTCGCCTAAAATTTTACATATTAAACAATCCACATCAAATTTTAAGTCAAAAGCAACAGGTAACCCATAAATATATTTCCTTCAATGATTAAATAACTAACGATTTTACTATAAGTATCAACATTACATTCAAAACAACGCTCTGATTACAAGATGTAATCAGATTATCATAAATAACCACTATATTATAAATTTTACAACATTACCTTTAAGAAAAAACCGCCAAGTGAAATGTTTCAACCATCCATCTTGAAATCTAAAAACAAAGTCCTTTAACCCCTGTCGACTAGATCGATCATCTGTACACATGCGCCCCCTTATACTGTAAATTCTGACGTCACGGAATGCGTTCAGAAGCCTACAAGTGATTACTGAGCTACTCTAATAAATACCTTCGAATATCGAAATGTTCACTATAATATTTGTAATAATTATGAATCAATGAGAAATCGATTTAGAAACCCTACGGATCACTACAACTATTTCGTTATTTCGATTTTATTTATAGCTGTTTATTAAGGATGGTGACGTTTTGCGCCGTTGTTAATTGATCTTGAGTCAACACATCTACATAATAAAGTTGTATAGGGTCCTTCAAAATAGGTTGTTTAATTTTCTTTAAAGATACGTCCGTGTCTTCGACTTTAACGTTTCTCACAAGCTACATAATTTTTTTTTGTACGATGTTTTGTAAATGAGATACTGTCACATGCGACTGCTTAATCAATTGCTTATGTGCTTTTTTGAATTCTTGCCGCGAAGTGGTATACCCTTTTCGTGTTCCGCAAATTTTTAACCATTTATGTCATCTCCAATGCTTGTATTTTGATCAAAATGCTTCATATGCCGTCCTTTATCAATATCAAAATCTTTGACAATAGTTATAAAATTATGTTTTGAGTCATCACCATCAGTTTAAGCACATTTCTTTAAATTGTGGGTGTGACATATCACCGCTTATGTGATCCAGAAAAACATGGCGAAAGTTCGAGTTATTCTACTTCCATATTGCGATTACATTGGCGTTATCTCTAAGCCTGTGTTTTAAGGTGCTAACATAAGTTTGACATAATAAAAACAATCAATATTCTTATGTCTACCATACGAGAAAGACTGTGTGATCTTGCTTTGCTCGTTCGCCGGAATAGCGTCAAAAACCATGACTGAATCTTCTAAAGCATCCTCTGGCCCAATCATATCGTCGTAATTTCCAAACTCATAGTATCCAATAACTTCATTTAAGAGTTCAAATACACTTCTGAACAGTACATACTTTGGCTGATATAAACTTTTAGAAAACACAGACGTTTTAGAATCTAAGTCCATTCTCGTTTAAGATTAGAGATATTAAAGCGCTGGTTTTTTCCACAGTTTGATGGCCCAGCGAATATAGCTCGTATGTTAGACGAGAACAAAAGTCCATGTTTACACACAATGTTGGTTGAAGATACCAAAAATTCGTCAAAGTTCTTTATTGGTATTACAAGATCTTGCTTATCAACGACCATATTGCCTACATTCTATTGTTTAGGAACAGTTTTGCTAATATATAATTTCTTCTTGACATATGTAGGATGTATACTGAACATATGTGGGATGTATGTCGTACGGATGCGAGAGGAGAGAGAAGGACAAAGTAGAGTGGAGGGAAAAGGGTTTAGGATAGTTTACGTTGTTTGGAGTTAGGTTAGTCGATGTTGTCTAAAGTTAGGTTAAGTTAGTTGGACTTATCAGGAGATAGGTTAATTAGGTTATTGAAAGATTTTGCAATGCTCTACGAGTAAAAAAATCAGAATATAGGCAATGGTTTTCGATAGAAGGAAAAAAATATCTTATGTGTTTATCATACGAGGAAGCAATACAGCACTGTACTGTTGCGTCAGTATTGCTCGAGGATTTGGATGATTTTATGGAAATAATCGAGGAAAAGGGGTTTATAAAACTGTTGGCAGATATTCAGATGGAATATATACTACATTGTTAGTTTTAATGTAGAAATTTATATACTATGGATGCTGTATCGATACCTGTCTGTGAAATTTGTTTATGATAGTGACCGCACTTTCGAGAACGCTAAACCAATGGAAAGCTAGTTTTTCTTTACATATTCCAATGTTCACCGTTCGTTAAATACTATCCGTATCAGGCATTGTATCAACATTTCTTAAACGCAAACAATCAGCATGTATGTTTTTATTGTTTTGATAATGAGTTCAACTGCGAGACAATAACGGGAAGTCTGCGATTTTACACTTTTGTTTATAGTAATTAAGTATATCGAAAACGACCAGAACTACCTCAACAACAATCATAAGGAATGAATAATGTAAACTTAGAAATTATTTTTGTACATATTAGCTTGTTTATGTTATAAAATATAAAGTATACATTTGTATTGTTTAATTGTTCAAATTTTCACTTAACTGAAATGGGTATCCAAGTTCTTATGAAAAGAATTATAACAAAGATGTGTATTTAGTAAAAGGGTGCTATAAATATTTTACAAAATTATTAATCAAAATCCTTTTATTTAAAACTATAACATAATTTTATTTACAGCTATTAATATCTGTAGTTGAAGTACAACAATTTAGAAAGATTAAGAGAATAAACCGTAATATGCAGGATTATAGTGGCAGAAATTTCCCTAAAATCTATGGTTTAAAATTAAACATCGCTCGTAAATGCGTGGAATGGAAACCTGTTGTACTCTTTCATATACTCAACTTGTCTACAAATACTGTTTTCAAACAATTTTAGATAGGTTCTTATAAATTCGTATAACATGGCCTCAATATCGCTATTACTGTATCTGCTTTTAATTATATCATGTGCGAGATTCTGTAAAACATCATTCCTATTATACCTTTCCATTGCTACATCTAACAGAAACAGATCAATATTAGGACTTTCTGTTAGTTCTCTTAAAGTATTAGGGTAGTTGAGAACGACCTGAGATATCCCTAAAAAGTGTTCTATAGTTCCTTTGGTAAATAAAATATTATACTCATCAAATGTCACCATCTTCACTAAACAATTCTTATTTAAATAAAAATGCAAGTTGTCGATTTTGAATATCTAATTTCAAACACCAACTTCCATAGTGCGTATAATACATGGAAGATTTGATATAAAGTTTCTAAGTACGTTGAGGGATACATCAAGTACGGTCTGCGAAATGGTGTCAACAAATCTGAAAATTATTTTATAATCGTCGAACGGGTTCAGGCCTACAATTATGATTTTGGAAGAAGATTTTGTTATGGCGTATGGTTTATCAAATAGCAGCTTGGTTTGCTCTACCTGAATTGCTGCGTTTACACATTCCTCATGCACTGCCGTCGACTATTTTCCTTAATTTACTAAAGATATAACCGTCCACCGACGACTTTTGCAGTGTCAAGATGTTCTATCTTTGTCCTCGGTGATTGGTACCTTATACGTTTTCTTTCGTTTTTGGTTTTTGTAAATATTTCATTTTGGGACTATATATTTAATTAAAAGTTTGTAATATAACTACTTGCCGAGGTTTCCAATTTGTTTTACTGTATGGCCCACCCCACTCTGCGACATTTGGAGATAGCCCGAAATCTAATTCTTTCGGATTTCTATTCTACCGTTCTCCCTGTTTTGTTACGGTATTCGGTGTAGGCGATTTTCTTTACTGATTTTACTGTTTTTCGTGTCTACACGGAATACTGTAACAAATGTTTGCTTAAGTAAACTTGAATTCTTATAAATATTCCATGAGCGACTCTTCATTTGGTTCACAAACCTATCCAAACGAACGATGCACTTATTTTTATTTAAAAATAAGACGAAATGGTTTTTACTAAATTTTATTGTGAGATACAGTGGTTTTAAAAAAGTTAATAACTTACACCAAAGTTTTCAAATACAGCACCTCTATGAGCAGGTAAGATGTGATGATCCCTTTGACGTTCACCATTTGCAATAATTGTTTCGCGTTCTCGGAGTGTAACAGCTGGCAACTTGGCTTTTTCTTTCACCTCCTTCTTAGGAATGTGAACATCATGGTGCAAAATGGCGTAGGCAGGATCTCTTTTTACGTCAACGTTTACATTAACCCTATCTTTGTTCGGAACTAAAAGCATTTCCTAATGACTGGTTAGAGGATACGTTTATACTTACGAACGCCATGTAAAAAATTAGCATTTGCCAATCTTGGCCTGACATCAATATTGTCATAGTACACACCTCTAGGAAAACCATATCCTCCATAGATGTTTTCGCGAAATAAACCGCGATTGGCGTTTATAACTCCCCTCAAACCGTTCCCATTATTATAGAAACCATTTTCTCCATAAGCATTCAGAAAACCTTTACCATAATCGAGATCATTTCCCTAAAAGACAACCAATTGCTTGTCTTCGCCACAAGTATAACTAAGTAAAAAACTTACCATCGATAAAGATGCACAAAGGGCAACGCTCAGAACTAAAACACCTTTGAATTCCATTTTTGTTTGTTGGTTGATGGTCGAGTTGTTGAATGACAACGATTTAATTTTTCGTCTATTTATACCCAACAAGAGATAATCTTTAATGCAGTTCATCACGTGCTAGATAGAAGTCTAAGATTAAGGTATATTTATTATGTATAAACACACGTATAATTTATAAAGTGTAACAAAAGAAGTAAGACAATGTCATTGTTAAGGAAGATTGTAGAATGTGCTGTTCATAATCAACTTGGAGATTTCCCGGAAAGGAACGGACATTTAGGAATTACAAACCTATAATCGGTAGCATAATATAACCTCAAACTTTTATCCTAAATTCCTGCAGCCTGGAGTTGCTTAGTAAATTAGCAGATGCTTTCGATTTAAGTAAAAGAGATAATCTGCGTAACTGCGAGTAGATCGACTTAGTTCGATTTTAGGAGTTAAAATTATTCCGATATACTTAGTGACAACTCGTCGTACCCCTACAGCACCTAGAATTTTTAGGAACGGCTATATTCACGATAAATATGGGATGACGTCGTAAACAGTAATAAAGTATTAGTAATTGTATAATGTGGACGTAACTATGAACGCAGCTTTAATGATATTATGATTTAGTATGTTACAGTTGTCAGTTTTGTGCGGTGTTGTAACATTTTCTGCTTCTGTATCCTTAGATGTAAAATTTGTTTACAGTGAAATTTTAAGACACTACTTTTATTACTTGAAAAATCTTACTTCTTCATCTTGAGTTGCATTGCTACCACAATTTACTACCATATAGAAAGAAGGTATTGTAGCGGGCTACTACTACCGCGTTTCACTAATTCAAAACAAGTAATAACAAAGGTCTTTATTACTCACTGTTCATAAGTCTAATTAACAGTATATGCCTCATTTATAGATGTTTTCAGTCCAATTAACAATGAAGCACTATCACAGTAATGCACTAATATTTTCCTAAACTAAATTCTTAACCATAGGTCCATTAACAACACTAACACAACTATTTATTTATTACACTTTTGTCTATTTATGTATTCTACAAGCTGCATGTACATTAGACACGTTCACATAATATAAATTTATGTTTACTCTTGGACTTCCAAAAGCTCAACTATTTAACTTTACACAATATAATTTATATTCGACATTCTGATAGACTAACTCTGTACTTGATCATCGGTCTTATTTATACCCTGAATTAAAAAGGATGACTCATCCTCCAGAAATTGCTAGAAGCTTCCCGGTCCATGGAGAATATACGGCGCTTGTGTGTTTGACTGGTTGCCTAATAGTAGCTCGCAACAGTATTTTAAAAATAACCTTATAGTTTAACATATACCAACTTTTAATAATTATTTAATAACAAACAAAAGCTATACAATTAAACCATACTATTAAATAGGTAACCATGACAACACAGCATTTATTTGTATTACGATGACATCCCATATTTATCCTGAATAAGGTATAACAGACTACGCAAGTGGTGACGTAAAATGCTATTTTAGTTGTGGTTGGTCGAGGGTTTAGGTTCCAAGCAAACATTTTCTTCCATTTAAATTTTATTAACAACAATTTTCAGAACGCAATTAAGGAATTTATTACAAGATTTTAAACTTTTTATTACATATACTGGTAAAAAAAAAATTAAAAAAAGGCCTGAAATAAAAAATACACACTCATTTACAACTCACAACTAAACATACACAAAAGAAAACCTCTAATTAAAAAAAATTTACACAAGGCCCGGTAGTACCAAAAAAATAAACAACAATAGTTACAAGCTAAATATATCAATAAAATTTTAAAAAATCATTTTAAAATGGCGAGCTGTCGTTTTTAGGGATCTACCCCCTTACGTTATTTAGTATCAAAGAAAAAGACCTAACGCAATACTAAAAACCACAGCTCTAGATCATTGTAAATATAAAATTAAACATATAGGATGGTCACGATAAATACAATATTAATAATAAATATCCTCTCACTTGACGATAATCATTTTAAAAAATTCAACACGTCGAGCCTGATAAATATACCCTTTCGACCAATTTCCCAGGACCGATACAAGAAAATAGTGCATAAACACTCACTCGAACCTCCACGGTGAAGGTTTGGGTCACATTTTTCTTTCGACAGGGCGGAGCAGAGGAGCTCGAGATCCCGCATTGTGGGTGTCCTCCCATAATAAAAAAAGCGGCAAAGCAATGGGCCGTCAGGTCCACCAGAGGAAGAAGCTCGCTGTAGGGCGTGCGCGAAATTTTAATAAAGAAAAACGGAAACAACCAAAAATTTAACAAGTGTTTTCGTTGTGTAAATCGAAAAGAAAGTGAATATTATTTTCGTTTAACTAATGACCAAAGCTCAAAGTAATATTGTTGTTATTAAGACATGATTAGGAAACTTGTAAACACGGTTTTATCGGATAGTTCAATACCTTATTTCCACGAGTCTTTAGATTGAAGTAATCTAGAAAGTAATTATACGCTATCGCAATGTATAGCAAGCTCACGGATACCTAAAACAGGGTTTCGACTATTTAATTTATAAGATAAACGTCTCGTTTCAACGCAACTAGATTTGAATTGAAAATTATTCGTATTTATTGTGAACGGGTAAAATATACAGGAGGTTGTTGGAGGATTTACGAGTAGCAATGGAATTTATTTGAATGGGTAATGAATTAAAAAGGAAAAAGGGGTATTTAAATTTATGTCGAAAATAAACGTAACAGTTGTACTATTTAATGTTTGCTGGGGTAAAACTTGAATTCTTTGAAATATTCCATGAGTGACTCTTCGTTTGGTTCACAAACCTACCTAAACGAACACTGAAATTGACGGGATGTCAACTGTTACCCAGACTACCACACATCACAACTGAAGAAACGTTAGTGTAAACCAGCTAGTCTTTTCTGGTAGGTACTGAGGTCGGTTAGGCCAATACTACCCAGCTAAAGTTGAAAGAGGGAAACACCACGAAGGTAAAATCTGCCTTGACTACCAATGTTCCTCCCTGCACTGACATAAAATGTTAGTACTATTCAACAAAGGCTCGATCACACGCGCCCATATACATGCATTAACAATTTCCAGCCCGTGTTACAAAATATTTCACAAAGGCTAGCCGACTTCCTATTATTTGCAAGAATACAACTACAAGTACAATGACAAAGACAACCTAAAATCGCTGAAATGAACTTATGGTATGATTGCGCATAGTTAAAAAGGCGCTGGTTATTTGATAGACTATCTCCAACATAGTCATAAATGCAAACGCGTAAGGCACGTGAAGGTCGGTCATACCAGAGGTTCAAGTTAATTACATCACAACAATTATCACATACGTTAAATACTAGTTAATTATACAGGAACATCGGCTAGGAATAGGATAAACAAAACAACAAAATATATCATTAAGTTTAAACCGAGATATGAGATGCAGTGGAATATGTGGCTAATAAGCTGAAATAAAACAATTACACATAAAATAAAAAATGTCAAATGCATTACAAATATCAAACATGTAGACAGCAAAACATATCAAAAGTTTACAGCATAAAAACAAGCCCAGATTTAGGCGTTTAATGTTTATATGTAAAAGCATGTTAGTTAAAATATATTAAATCTAGTGCGCAAACGTTAGAAGTTATTCATCATGATTGCATCGGTTAAAATATACCTTTAAAAATTTCACACGTGACATTCAAGTTATAAACAAAAAATATACATAAACTTCATGGTTGAATCAATTTCTAGCTTAAAACCAAAACAAATATAACATAGAAATATAACTGTTCATATTCAAACATTATTTCAAATAAATAAATATTAGTTTTACTCGGATTTAGAGACTAAATAAACGATTCAGATAAATAGGTATTAGTTTTCAATTGTTAAACCAAACCACACTCATTTATGTATAAAAACCACCCACATCAATTTTTAAGACAAAAGCAACAGGTATCATATAAATATTTCCTTCAATGTAAATAACTAACGGTTTTACAATAAACATCAACATCACATTCAAAACAACGCTCTGATTACAAAGATGTAATCAGATTACCTTGAATAATCCCCACAATATCAATTTATCAAACATTATCTTTAATAAAACCAGCCAAGTGGAAGCTTTTTCGACCTACCATTTTGAAAACCAAAGAGAAAGTGCTTTTCTAACCTGTCGACTCTAGCTTGATCACCCTTACGCATGCGCACCTTCTCCTCTAAATTCTGACATCCTGTAGTGCGTTCAGAAACCTGCAAGTGGTTACTGAGCTACTAACAAATACCTTCGAATACCGAAATGTACACTATAATATTTGTAATAATTATCAACCAATGAGAAAACGACTTAGAAACACTACGGATCACTTCAATATAGGCCTGTAATATTATCAATACCTTCTTTCCATTCACCACTCTTTAAACAACTTTTACAAACATAGTTATTTACTTGCGTAAACTTGGCTTATCCATCCACCAATGTGAATCGTTAAAATTCAGTTCTATCATTTTCTTCCTTAACTGGAATGGACTATAGGTTATACGATTTTTAATCTGCAAAGTCACATGCAAAATAGTTAATTAATTACAGCATTATAAAAGGGTAAAATCGTTATTACATATCTTCTATTGCGAAATCAGGGACAAATTTCCATCTCTGTTGCTCCTTATGTACAGCACTATCAACATTTTTTCCTAATTATGCTTAATAAAAAAATCATGTGGTTGTCTATACCTTCTTTTTTAAACCTTGTTGCACTTTATAAATTATACGTGTGTTTATACATAATAACGATAACGTATCTTAGATTTCTATCCAGCACGTGCTGAACTGCATTAAAAATTATCTCGTACTGGGTATAAATACATGAAAAATTAATTTATAGTCATTCAACAATTCGACCATCAATCAATAAACAAAAATGGCATTCAAAAATGCTTTAGTTCTAAGCGTTACACTTTGTGCATCTTTATCGATGGTAAGTTCTTTACTAAGTTATATTTTTGGCGAAGACAAGCAATTGGTTGTCTTTTAGGGAAATGATCTCGATTATGGCAAAGGTTTTCTGAATGCTTATGGAGAAAATGGACTCTACTATCAAAATGGTTTCTATAATAATGGGAACGGTTTGAGAGGAGTTATAAACGCCGATCGCGGTTTATTTCGCGAAAACATCTATGGAGGATATGGTTTTCCTAGAGGTGTGTACTATGACAATATTGATGTCAGGCCAAGATTGGCAAATGCTAATTTTTTACATGGTGTTCGTAAGTATAAACGCATCCTCTAACCAGTCATTAAGAAATGCTTTTAGTACCAAACAAAGATAGCGTTAATGTAAACGTTGACGTAAAGAGGGATCCTGCCTACGCCATTTTGCACCACGATGTTCACATTCCTAAGAAGGAGGTGAAAGAAAAAGCCAAGACGCCAGCTGTTACACTCCGAGAACGCGAAACAATTATTGCAAATGGTGAACGTCAAAGGAATCACCACATCTTACCTGCTCATAAAGGTGCTGTATTCGAAAACTTTGGTGTAGGATATTAATTTTTTTAAAAGCAATGTATCTCGTACATCCTATTTGTAATCTTAGTTACAATAAAATTCCTGGAAACCATTGTGTCTTATTTTTATATAAAAATAAGTTCCGTTGGGAAGGTTCGTGAACCAAACGATCAGTTGCTCATGGAATATTTCAAAGAATTCAAATTTACTTAAACAGACATTTGCGGTATTCCTGCAGACACGAAAAAAAGCAGCAAGGTCAGTAAAGAAAATCGTCTACACCCAATATCGCAACAAAACAGGGAAAATGTATTACACTCCCGGCGGTAACACATGAGAGCCACTACGTCAGTTGGTAGCACAAATAAATATTTGCAAAATGATGCGCAAATAAGGTATTACGTCATATAAATGTTCTAAATTACTACATCACATGCAAAAAACGATAAAGGTACGCACGTAACTGTAGGACCCCTTACAACATTACGCTATTATAACGGCAGCTGGGCATCGGGGAGAACTTTGGGCGTGGGTAATCCGTTTGCCCCCGGTTAAATCCAAATTTAATTTGTCTTCTTCTTCCTATTTATTAGCGGAACCACAGGAAACTGGTATGAGGAACGATAATTAGGTATAAGGCAGGAAACCTACATAACCTGAAAAAGAAGACAAGAAACGGCACAAAGATAAACCACTAGGCTCGACGTCTGGCATACTAGTCCTGATGTGTCGGAAATTTACCACTTTCCTTCACACTCCGCGTCGGCGCAATCCTTTGCGCAAACGCAACTATTTGAAGTGACGGAAATGCAGCCAAGCCTTTTAAATTAATGGCGCAAAATCACTTACAAATTAAAACCTTACAGGAATGTTTACATAGCCGATTTTCGGCATGTAACAAATGGTAGAATAGAAAAAAGAAATAGATTTCCGGTCCCAAATGTCGTGGAGTGGGTCATACAGAAAGACAAATTGGAAACATCGGTAAATATTTATATTACGAATTTTTAGTTAGACGTATAGTCCCAAAATGGAATATTTACAAAAGCAAAAAAAAGGAAACGTATAAGGTACCAATCACCTAGGACAAAGATGGAATGGCCTGCAAAGTCGTCGGAGGACGGTTTTCTCTAGTAAAGGAATAGTAGTTTCCAACCTCAAGAAAAAAAATTGGTTTCTTGCAAAAACCCAAAGTAAGAAAAGGAAGGAGTAGGAAAACCAAATCAACAGTATAAACTAAAACGAGACAGTATCAAGCCTCAAAATATGCAAGAAAATAACAAAAATGCTGAATAGAAAAGTTAAATACTTTAAACTGTGGTAACAAGGAATTGTATTAAACGAACTACTGAAGAAAAGAATACCTAACTAGGCCTAAAAGTCGACTAAGTCGTGGTTTCCGAAGAAAAGAAGAAAGTCTAGAAAGCACGTACCACAAGAGGCATATCGAAAAATTTAACCAAATTCGTATAACTGACAGTAAGAAAACCTGCAGAAGAAGGAAAAAAGTAAACCAAAAGGAACAAAATAGAAAAACTAAAAATAAAAAAACTTTAAACTAAAAATAAAACCATAAGTAAGCAGAACCTAAATTAAAGAAAATAAAGAACATCCTAAAATATGTATGTGTCTGAGGAAGAGCAGGTAGTGTGTGTATTTGTGTGTGTGTGTGTGTGTGTGTGTGTGTGTGTGTGTGTGTGTCTGTGTGTGTCTGTGTGTGTTGGACCGCTTTAGTCGCCTTTTACAACAGGTAGGTCGTACCGTGGGACTATTCTAATCTGTGCCCACACGGGGTAGGTGGATACGAGGAACGTAACGAAAGAAACAAAGGAAAACCAATCAGAATAAGCAAATTATTTGGAAAACAAGAAAAGTAAAGTCCAAAAATCAAATCCGTAGTCAGCATAGAAATTGGGGACGCAGAGGACTAGTAATGGGGCTTAAAACATTTACGTCGCCAGAAAGAAAATGAAGCGAGCTCAAGAACATTAGGATTTTACCGACCCACTTCTTCGAGTTCCGAATCAACATAGAGTATTTTCTGCCTCTTATTTCTTTTTGACCTGTTTCGTTGGTTGTGTTACCGAAACAGGGAATAGTATTAATTGGGCAATTTTCCGCAAAACAAAATTAACAAAAGGTGGTATTGCTGGGATAGTGTTCTGCAAAATAGGAACAACTGTTGGTGTTGTTGTTATAACGCGTAGTGAAGGAAGAGGTGATGATGGTGGAGGTAGTAGTGGTGGTTGTGGTTTAGGAAAGTCATTATTCTTGATGGAACTCTGTTTACTTGTATCATTGGTCGTAAGAGTATTAACCTTAAGAAAGACAATAGCTTTGGCTGTAAGAGTATCAAATTTGTAGTGATCCGTAGTATTGCTAAGTCAATTTCTTATTGATTGATAATTATTGCAAATATTATAGTGTACATTTCGATATTTGATGGTATTTGTTAAAATAGCTCAGTAATCACTTACAGGTTTTTCAACGCATTTCGTGACCTCAAAATTCACATTATAAGGGGCGTATGTGTCCGGACGATGGAGTCGACAAGGTTAAACGAACATTGTTTGTAGATTTCAAGAAGGCAGGTTGAAAGATTTTACTTGGCGGGTTTTTATTAAAGATAGTTTTTTATGTTGATAATGTAGTTGCTATTTAAGGTAATATGATTATATCAGATAATTCCAGCCTTGTTTTGAATGTGATGTTGGTACGTATTGTAAAACCGTTAGTTATTTAATCATTGAAGGAAATATTTATGTGTTACCTGTTGCTTTTGACTTAGAATTTGATACCGGTTGTTTTACTTATGAAGTTTAATATAGGTGAATTTACGATTTTATTGAACGTTTTATGTATAAATGAGTGTGGTTTGGTTTAACAACCGAAACGATAATATTTATTTATCTGAATTATTTATTTAGTATCTAAATCAGAGTAAAAATAATATTTATTTATTTGAAAAAATGTTTATTTAGTATTTAATACAAAGTTCGAACTTCCATTGTATTGCACTTATTGCAGAATCAATAGTAAATTACCCTTACTGTGCTTTTACGAGCAATTAATGAAAAGTACCATCATCCCTTGGATATACTGAATCAAATTAATGGGCAAGTTTGAATATGAACAGTATTATATTTCTATGTTATATTTGTTTTGGTTTTAAGATAGTAATTGAATTAATCACAAAGATGTGTATATTGTTTGTTTGTAATTTGTAATGCCACGATGTGTTTAAATTTTAAAATGTACGTTTTAACCGATGCAAGTACAATGAATAATTTTTAACATTTGCTTACTAGATTTAATATATTTAACTAACATGGATTTATATAAATATTTAGTGCCTTAATCTGGGCTGGTATTTATGCTGTAGAATTTTGGATATGTATTTGCTGCCAACATATTTTATATTTGTTTGATATTTGTAATTCATTTGACATTTTTATTATGTGTAATTGTTTTATTTCAGCATCTTAATCACATTTACAACTGCCCGTTTACATTTTGGTTTAAACTTAACTATATGTTTATTGTGTATTTATCCTATTATCTAGCCGATGTTCCTATATAATTTACTAGTATTTAACGTTTGTGATAATTGTTGTGATGTAATTAAATTGAACCTCTGGTATGATCGACCATCTCGTGCCTTCAGGTTTGCATTTATGACTATGTTGGGGTTAGTCTATTCAATAATAAGCACTTTTTTTAACCATGCGCAATCATACCATAAGTTCATTTCAGCAATTCATGTCGTCTTGTCAATGTACTTGTAGTTGTACCCTTTTGCAAATAATAGAAAGTCGGCTGGTCTTTGTGAAATATTTTGTAACATGGGCTGGAAACTGTTAATGTATGTATGTGGGTGCGTGTGTTCGAGTTTTGTTGAATATTACTAACATTTTATGTCCGTGCGGAGAGGAACATTGGTAGTCAAGGTGCAGGTCATCTTACTGGTGTCCCCCCTCTTCAACTTTAGCTGGGTAGTATTGGCCTAGCCGACCTCAGTACTTACCAGAAAAGACTAGCTGGTCTACATTAACATTTCTTCAGTTCTCATGTGTGATATGTTTGGGTAACAGTTGACATCCCGTCAATTTGGGTGTTGGTGATCTGGGTACTTGTACGTTATCTGTCCTTGTCGAGATGTGCCAAATGCAGTTGGAAGTGTGTGGGCAGTTTGGGGTTTACTTTGCCGTGCTCTTTCCGCAATCGCCCAGGTTGAGTACGGCATTGTTTGCTTCGAATGTCATTTTTCTATGCTTTCATGCGAATGGCCTATTTTGTGGTTGTTTTAATTAAAAGTTCTGTAGTTTTATTTCAAACCTTTTAGCCTTAACGCCATCTTCCCGGTGTGAACTTGGGTTACATTATAACAACACAACGTAGGAGTCGTCGAGCCACTGCCACTAGATGTTAGATCATGGGGTCCGGTGTGCCGTTTATAGAGGGCGTTCGGATCAGCATTCAGGAAAGCCAACAGCATTGATTGTAAGAGTATCAACCTTAGAAAAAGAAACATAATCAGATAACACTTCGTCAACATTAGATAAATGAGCAGAATCAGGTAAAATTTTAGCCACAATAGGAATTGCTTCCTCGACAACAGCAGATACAGAAACAGGATCAGGTGAATCTTTAACAGCATCAACAGGCATTATAGGTACGGGTTCACCAACTTCAACAGGACCTTCTCTATCAGTATTAGAGGTTATCATCACATCAACTACATCTGTTATTGCAAACCTGATAGAAATTTCTTTAATAGAATCACTTAAGAAAGCAGGAACAAACTCTTAAGTTGCTACCTGTAAGTCACTAATTTGAAGTATACACTCAATTCGTGCAGGAGACAGCCTGCGGTGGAAGTGAATACGTATGATCCCCTTAATCATCGTTTTAATTGCAAAGGACAGAAGAAATTTGGTTTTTATTAGTAGGTGTTCGTTAAGTAGGGGCGTGATAGCCGTTGAAATTAATATTATAGTTCAAACACTCATATGGCTGAAAAGGGTATGCTGTGATGGTAGTAGGACTACCAGGAGAAGGTACAAAGGAGAACCATGTATGATAGAACAAAATCAATATCATCAAACGAAAAAATTTTAAAGAAAGAAAAAGACCTAATCCAATGTACACTAATAAAAAACAAGTATCCTAAAAGAATAATAGGGAAAGAAATGAATGAAATCCCAAAAAATAAAAAAGAAGAAAACTATCTTTATCCTAGGTGATTAGCACTTTATACCTTTCCTTTCATTTTTGGCTTTTGTAAATATTCCATTTTGGGACTATATGTTGAATTAAAAGTTTATAATATAACTAGGTTTCCAGTTTGTCTTTTTGTTAATCCACTCCACTCTAGAGCTAGCCTGAAATCAAATTCTTTTGGATTTATATTCTACTATTCTCTCTGTTTTGTTGCGGTATTTAGTGTAGGCGATTTTCTTTACTATTTTACTGTTTTTTTCGTATCTATACGGAATACCGTAACAAATGAGCGTCTCTTCGTTTGGTTCACAAACCTGTCCACACGAACAATTCACTTTTTGTTTCGTTTTTAATATATATATATATATATATATATATATATATTGCTGTGATAAGGGGTTGTTTAAGGGTGTACTTTATAGTAAAGGTCGTGCAGAAATTGGAAATTATAATAAGAAGCAGAAAACTGCATTTATTTAATAGAAAATTGAGAAATGGAGATGTTTGTAAATAGTAAGCAGTCAACACCCTGTATATATAGTATTAGTAGTTTGAAGCGACGCAAATAGACACACGAAGACGCATAGTTAGCGTAGAAATAAGGAATACATTCATTAGGTAAATAGTAAATGTTTAACACCCTGTAGATAGAGTTTTAGTTAATTTAGGTAAGGCAAATAATAATATTTTTCAGTGGAAGCACGCGTATTTATAAGTAAACATAATAAAGTGTAATTAAACACGCATTCAAAAGAATTCCAGACAGTTATGATAATACAGAGATAAGAAATAAAGCTTCGAGAAGCATAGTGTAAATGCGTACAAGTAGTTAATAATTTTGATAAAGAAAAGTGATTAAAAATTGCGTAAATAACAAGCATATATGAAAATTACAAATCGAATTGCATCAGTTGTTTGTGTACAACATGGAAAAGCGATTAGATTCGTCAAAACACAGCATGTTTGATAACAAGGCAGCTGCGAGCAAGCCACAATTATTTGAAGGCAGAGAAAATTACATCAGAAACTACTTTAAATGCAAAGACTTGATTGGTTAAAATTAGAGACGAGCTTGTAGGCCATACCCACTGAAGGAGTAGGAGATCAATCATATATTAACAGGGACAGTGATAACGAACTTAGTTTTCAACTCAACAAAGGCCGAGGTGCGCCACTCTGAAACAAAGTATGATACGTAAGAATAATTTAAAGTGAAAAAATTGTATAAGTGCGACGAAGATGAAAATTACGATTGCCGATTAAACGTAAGAAGATTTTGGGGAATTTATTTAAACTAAAACATAATAATAATAGGGTTTCGAGTCCGGGGAATATAAACTACGATTTCTAAGTCTGGGGAGAATGATGATCCAATTTCGAGTCTGGAGAGAATAATAATACAAGTTCGAGGCCGGTGAGCATAAAAGCCAAGTCTGGGGAGGATGATAATCCAATTCTAAGTTTGGGGAAATTGATAAGAAGTAATAAGTCTGAATGAGATGACAATAAATTGGGGTGCATAAGTATAAGTTTAATAATGGTAGTTCAGAGGGTGATGACGATAATTTAAATGCAATGGGTATATAATAATTTTGAATTAATGGATGGTATAATGCATGGAAAATATTATCTGATAATGGATGCGTCGATGCGAAGAAAATAGACCAGGTTAGATTTTTAGTTATAAGACATTATTTTTCTATTTGAATATTGAATATTGAATTTGCTTAATATAAATTAATGTGACGAAGTCAACAAAACAAAGGACTTGCATACGTATAAAGTGCATTAAATGATAAAAGGTTTTGAACGTTCCAAGCTTTTTTTTTATAAAAACAATAGATTTTTTGGTGACTTTAGATAGATTGAATAGTATATGATTTTTGATAAATGAGATTTACAACATTAATTAATTGAAAAGTGTATTTTAATAATTTTCGAAAACCTGTACATAATATATGTTTTGATTATATAGAATTGAATTAACTTCATTTTATAATTCTAAATAAATGCTGGTCGAAGTCAAAAGATAAAGTTAATGGGAGTGTCATTTGATAATTTAAACAATAAAGGAGGAGCTATAAGTTGAATACGCCATTGATAACGAGTAAGGCGGTATCACGTCAAATTTTGTTATTGGTCGATACAAGGTCGGTTCAAGATAAAATCCAGTTAAGTTCCTGGAGGGAAATCATAGCAATATTTATATAAGAGCCCAACGTCGGAGCTCGATAAATCCAATTAAGACATAGCAATATGTATATATATATATATATATATATATATATATTGCTGTTTCCCTGTATTTGAATCGAGCCTCACGAATTGGGCGTCATGTATGCTGTGAAACCTCCTAAATTAACTGGTCCGTCGACTTGCTTCTGTTCATCGCCTCGGCTGCTCCCCTAGATAAACCTTCATCCTCATTCATAAAAAAAAACAAACACATTCCTACTACAAACATCACCGTTAACTCTATTTACATCAATATTCACAATACATTAAAATTTCAAAATTAAAAATTCAGCATAAATTTCAGTATCAGAAAATTTCAAGATTTAAATTTGTTATCATTTTAATGTGCATCCAAAATTAAAGTCCTTGTAGGATGCCTACTAATTAATGTAACAATATATGCAGACCTGAGTCTGAGTACAAAGGAGCATCTACCACCCTTTACGTTAATTAACCAGGTTCGTCTAATTGAGCTCAAAGACATACCCAAAATTTCATCATAATCCAGAACATCAATACTAAACACCCCTTTCTACTTAAACAAGCAAATTTCACCTTAAAATTAAAATTTTATTGTTAGTACAATTTCACTACTGTCCATTTTGAGTAAATCAATTATAAAGTTATTCAACACACACCAAAATATCAAAGTTCAAACAAAATAGTATAATTTACCTGAAGGATACTGCACTCGTAGCTTCAATGTACATCGTCCCTTTTGTTAATCACACCATTCCAACTGGGTTATATTTACGGCTTCTGATTCTCAACGCTTTTAAAATTTTCTCCATCACCATTCATCTAAAGTTGTTTCAGGGCTTTTCCGGAACTCATCTGTGTATATCTGAACCTTGTTTTGTGGATCCAGTCATGTTTATGAACCATTTAATTATTAACACCCCCGAAAAATAGCAAAGAAATTCATGCTTCTTTCACCAATATACGCCAAAACTGCCTACTTTTGTGTATTCATTCGTCGTTGCAAATTTTGACTAATTAGTACAGTGATACTAACTTTATTACCTTGTATCTTCTTTTCTAAGTGCACTAAAGTACATTCATTGTAGCACGTAAAGAACAAACTGTTTTTTAAATCACCAAAATATACGAGCAAACTGTTTAAATTATTTAATCAAAACCGGAAAACTAAAAAGCACTGTTTAACGCATTGAATCAAGTCGAAGATCTAAGAGAGCTTGTTCATATTCACCTCGGTATATATAGCGGTTAGCCTGTCTGTCGGTCGAGTCCCCAAAACGGACAATTCTAAAGAATTTCGCATGCTAGGTTCCCATTCCGCAGCCCGGCATGCGATTTTTACGAAATTTGCACTCGCACCAGTTACATCTCAGAAATTTCGACACGGCTCGCAACTTCTGGAAATAACTAATTGAATTTTATACAGAAATGTTATTTTTACCTCTCAATTTTGCCTTTTATTTTCACCCAATCGCAACCCAATGACGTTGCTCCACTCACGCCTTTTACTATATGTGTCTCGGTCTTGCGCATATTATCTGTCTCTATCTACCCTGTTCTTATTGGTGCAAATTGATATTCTTTATTATCGATTATTTCAGTCCATGTGGACTGTGAAATAACCCACCTTTAGCATTTCTCGTAACTATTATGCGACGGTTTCTCCAACATTCTCTGTAACCATTAATTATCTGCAAAATTTACGCAGAATGAGCTTTTTAAAAATACGCAGGTGTTCAAACATAATAACACTTCTACGATTTGCATTTTATTGGGTTTTTACAAGTTTTTATAGATATTATATGTTACTAATGGTTCAATTAACTTCAATTAAAATTAATACCCTTTAATTTTTAGTGACTCCTAATCAAATATTCAATTATTATCAGTACATTTTGTTTAATACCGGTTACTTAAAATAGAGTTAATTAATATAAATTTTGCACGTAATTTCTCTTTGTTTCTTTACTAGGAATAATTAAATTACACGCAGAGCTTTTTAATACTGCTTCCTTTTTTTTATAGCATAATTTAACATAATTTAACTCCCTTATTTTTAATGAAACGAATGAATTTTTATGCTTCACGGTTTTTTAATAACGCGTACCTTTTCCCAAAGCTTCTACACGGTGATTAAAATTATTTGATGTGATTATTTAATTTTCTACCCTGGTCTAAATATGAGTATTTTCCCCCTATTTGAATACAAATAAACCCACTTATTCGAATTCAAATATAAAACATTGAAATCGCAAACAAAATTTACAAAAAAAAATTGCCTATCTCTCTCTACCCTTATCTATCTATCTTACCTACCTTATCTCCAATCCAAAAAAAAATATTTACACCTATCCTATATCCCTATCCTATTCCTAACTCTCACCTAATTTTATAAACTGAAATTATCCCTAACTTCATCCTACTTAATCATCTAATCCTATACATCCTATATACCTATCCTATTCCTAACCTTTTAACTAATCTTCCCTATACTTTACTTCCCCTTACCTAATCCTATATACCTATCCTATTCCTAACTCTCACCTAATCTTATATGAAATATCTATACTTAACCTATCTTATTTTCTTCCTACATTTACTCTTTATTCTCATCCTAAACCTATTTCTAATTATCTTCCATATTTATCCTATACCTAGCTTTATTTTCTATAAACACCTACTTCTACTCTTCTATACTATATCTATACTAAAATTCACCTATCTCTATCCTTTGTTCATTAAGTTATTTAAATCTAACTCTCTTCTTGACCCTCCATGTCTTTCTTCTCACCAACCTAATACTCTTCATCCCTATTTCTCCTCTTTTTATATCTATACTTATCATCCCTATTATCTCACATACAATAAACTTATCATCCCTATTATCCTGACTCTTAAATACTGCTTCTTCTTCAGTCCCTACACTTGTCTGTTTCTTATTCATTATCATTTCCTTTTCTGCCGACAAACCAAACGATACTACTTTAAAATTATCGATTTTTCCCTCTATGGAAAATCCTATGTACCTTCTAGAATTCTTATGTAATGGAATCCGCCAGAATGAATTCCTTAAATCTACTTTATTGAAAATAAACTTGCCACTTAATCTCGTCAAAAGTGTGTCCATGGATGGTGGACAATGGAATTGCGGTTTGGTTCGTTGATTAATTTTACGTGCATCTTTACTTAATTCTGCCTTCACCTGCTCCCGATATGCTGCTGTTGCTTCTACCCCCACTAATTCTGCATGTTTTTGTACTAAAGCTTGAACCTCTACTATCCTATCCTCTGGACATCTTATCCTGTTGATCTGTTTACCTTCATCATCCTCTACCTCTACTACATTAATACTAAACCCTGTGTCATCCTCTGTGACTTCATAACTGCCCTTCCATGGCACTACCCTATCTTTAATCCTTATTACCTTCCGTTCCATATCAATCAAAACCCCTAACTTCATCATACAGTCAACACCTAAAATGCTCTGAAACTTCAGTCCAGGTACAATTACAAACTCCTGTTCACAGCTTAAACCTCCTATATCTATCCTAAGCACCACAACACTATTTACTACAGCAAACTTCTTTTTATTTGGAGCTACTAAATGGCTACGAACAACAAAGCATAAGTTACCTGAAGGTTAATGCACTCGAGGCTCCAATGTACATCGTCCTTTGTTAATCACACCATTCCAACTGGGTTATGTTTACGGCTGCTGATTCTGAACGCTTTTAAAATTTTCTACACCACCATTCATCTAAAATTGTTTCAGGGATTCTCAGGACTCATCTAAGTATATCAAAATCTTGTTTTGTGGATCCAATCACGATTACGAATAACATTTAATTATTAACACCCCCGAAAAATAGCAAAGAAATTCATACTTCTTTCACGCTATACCCCAAAACTGCCTACTTTTGTTTATTCATTTATCGTTACAAATTTGGATAATTGGTACAGTAATACTCGCAAATATAACTAGACTTTATTATTATTATTATTATTATTATTATTATTATTATTATTTAAAGTTGTAGCATTATAGGAACTTGTACCTGTTCTGTATCTTCATGATGTAGCAGCGCTTGTGGTTTAGCATTATTTATATGTTAAACAATTTATTAATATAAACTAATAAGTATTATTATTAAGAAGAATATTGTAGCGGGTTACTGTTAACGGGTTTATCAATTTAGAATAAGCAATAACAAGAGTCTTTATTACTCACTATTCACAAGGCTAATTAACAGTATATGCCTTATTTGTAGATGTTTTCAGTTTAATTAACAATGAAGCACTATCACACTAATGTTATTTACAAGCACTAAACCCTTAACCATAAGTCTTCTTAACAACACTAACACTACTATAATTTATTTATTACACTTTTGGCTATTTATGTACAAGCTGGCGGTACAATCTACACGTTTACATAACACAAATTTATATTTACTATAGGACCATCAAAACGTAATGACAAACTAACTGTACACAAGATGATTTATATACGACATTTTGATATAGACTAACTGATGTACACTCATCACTGATCTTATATATACCCTAAAATTAACTAGATCATTCGTAGTCTGGTGTTTGCTCAAATGTTCGAGACTTCTGTAGAATACACTTCGGTTATGCAGCTTGTATGTTTGACGCGTTGCCTACTAGATCGTAACACCACCCCCTCTTTAAAACCGTTACGTCCCATAATTATAAAAACATTTTGACGCCAGCTGACGGCAGCTATCTCTTCTGGTGAATCCACCACGTCGTTGGAAATAACAGTCAACACTCTTTTCTTGGTCTTGATAAACAACCGGTTGATAGCAACAAACAAGAACCTGGATGCTGGTTCCCTTGAAAATTACTTCTAGCATATTTTGAACTATCCTACATTCTAAGCGATCCAATCCACAGCTTAGCTTGGACACCGCTAGTCTCGTTACTCCATTTTCCATCATCTGAGCCTTAAGGTCCAGCAAAGCCCCCCGTAAATGTCCAAAACTAGGTATCTGCCATGAAGAATTTTTGGTGACCAGATAATAAACATAAGGATACCCATCATAACACTTATACGAGTGCAACTGATAATTTGGGTGATGCTTTTGCTAATTTATGCACTGTTACATGCTTTTGCTTATTTAGATATTTATTTATTTATATATTTATTTTGTTTATTTATACATTTATATTTATTTTAATATTTATATTTTTGCTTGCATTGTATTATTTTGTAGCTTGATATAATTCGTTTGACGTTCTGCCGTCTATTTTTTGGGCGCAGTATTTATAGGAAAAAAGAATGTAATTTTAATGTCAAGTTAGGTAACGATAGGGAACGTTAGGGACGAATATCGGATTTACTTAGAATTAAATCCTTAGACCAGGTAGTACGAATTTGTAACTTTATAGAGTAGGCAAAATAGCTGAATTCACTATTAAGATATTTGGCGAATGCTTAGAAAATTTGAATCCATTTTTAAAATTAGCTAGCTAGATTTGGATGGTTTTAAGATGACCCTTCAGGTCGCATCGGTAAGCAGAACTGGCGACTGCTATCCGGTATTACGGAGCCCTCCCATTTTACCTTTGCTTGTGTCTTGTTGATCGGACACACACCAAAAGCAACGCTAGGGATACCGTTAATCAAACCCTATTTCTAGTTTTTGTTTTAGTTTGTTAGATTTTTATTTAAGATTGATTAGTTTTGAAGCTAGATTACATTTGAAGCACGTTGATATTTTCGCATTTAAACTCAATCTAGTACCTTCGGGTGGAGCATTGGGGACGTGGCCACGGGCATAAGCGCGCCTTATTCAAATTATAATATATATTTGTACATCTTTGAGTAATTTTGTCAACGGTTTGGCAATGTTCGCTAATGTTCCTCCCCTCCGCTGGTCCCTCGGCAGTGTTATAGCTGTGCATCCTTAGACGGATGGTGTCGTTAGAATGGTCACGTTCAAAACTGCTCATGGCAAGCTGAATCGTCCTGTGTCAAGGCTTTGTCCTTTGCTCCCATTGTAAAAATAATTTTTTTTTGTTTTTGAAAATATTTTTTTCTTTGGCTTTTTCATTCTGCCCCACTGCTTTTAATTATCTACTTTAAAATGCCTTGCATTTTGGTGGGCGGTATGTTTTGTTTTTAATGTATATAAAAACTACTTGCATTATTTTGGCTTTTAAAATTTGTTTATTATTTACTTCCGCCCGGTATTCAAATGTTATTGCATTACCGTGTCATTACGTCAAACACCGCGCATGCGTTGTAAGTGCCGCGATATCGATAAACTATGTTGTTTTCACATGTACTACTTTCTAGTTAGCGCTTGAAGTGAGCTGACGTGTTTTACAGAGCTCCCGCTTCAACGGCAAACAAGTAAGTTTTTATGTAGGGTTTATTATTATATTTTATATCAAAAGCTTTATTATTTATTGTATTTAATTTTATTATCGTGTGGCATTAGTTTTAAACACATAGCAGTGGAATAAAATCAAAAATAATAATTTAATTCGTTAAATAATAAATAATTTGCGTTTTCTTCAAATTTTAAACTAAAATCCGCGTTTAAAAATAAACTAAGTTAAATTCCGGGTTAATAAACCAAAAACTAATAAACTAACACTTCAAAATAATTTCTAAAATAATTTAAAAGACGTTTTTAATAAATTTACAGGAAAAACAGCGTAAATCGTGTAAAAACCACGTAAAATCATCAAATAAATTCGGGAAAATTGTATAGTGTGCGTATAATAAAATAACAAATTTAAAACCAAAATCTAGGTCCTTTTTGAATAAAACAAGTAGCTTAAAAAGCGTAAATTTTGAAATAATTTAAACCTAAATATTCTATATTTTAAGTAAACGCGTACTTAAACGTTCGTACAGTCGAATTTTTAGTGTAATTAGTGGCGTAGCAGTTGAAGCTCGTATCAGGCACCGAGTATACACAAGGCAAGGGCGTTTCCGGTACCGCATACCGATAGTGCATGTTATATTTGTTTATTTCTATATTTAAATTTAAAGTGCAGTATTTTTTTAAGTTAATAATTTTGAAGTAATTAACTTATTTAAATTTGATTTGGCGGTTTAAAAATGTAAAATAAATAAATAGTGTTGTTCACGGTACATTTTTAATCGAGATATTTTTATTGGGCTAGCAATTTTATTTAGTCCTAGCTGTTATATGGAGGTTTAGTGTTTATTGCATTTTTGTTAAATTTTGAAATTTAATTTGGCGGTTTGACCTTTAACTAAATAAATAAATACAGGGTTGTTTACGGGTTATCTTTAATCAAAGTATTTTTATTGGATCAACGTTTGTGTTCTTTTAGCGTCGCAACTTTCAGGTCGTTTTTTGAGCTGCGTTTCTCGTTGTTTGTTCTTCTGTAATTAGCTTTGTTTAAATGGTGGTCCACCGGGACAAGGAGCCGTTGCCTCGGAAGGAGAGGGCTGATCGATCGGAGTCAGCTAGGCCGGAGGCTGAGGGCGCTTTTGGAGGGAAAAAGCTTAAGGTCGTCTTGAAGGACGTTATGTTAGGGACTCAGGAGGTGGTAATGAAGGAGCCTGTGTCTGCGTCGATCGTGTCTGGGAAGTCGGAGCCTCCTGCGGCGCCGAAAATGCCCTCGAATTCGAGGTCCCAGCGTGAGATGTCGACTAGCAGCAACGGTAGCGTTGATGCTAGTAACCTCGATGAGTTGAAACTCTTGAAGTTCAGGGTTAGGAAGGCGCACGCGGCCGTCTACGGGAAGGTGCCGACTACCTCCGCCACTATCGTCGTAGAGGATAGGAAGATAGTTCGGCACGCCGTGGATGATATCCGCGACGTGACGAACCTACTAATAGGTATGGTTAGGGCGCTGCGTCTTTGTTTAGATAACTCTGGGAGAGCTAGTGTTGTCGGAGGAAGTCCTGCAGCGGACTTTGTTGTTTCAGAGGTCCGGGATCTGCAGAGCCAGGGAGTGTCGGTGTCGCGTACTTCCTATGCAGCAGGTGTAGCAGTGTAGCGTTAAAGTCGACGCCAAGCCGGGTCAAAAAAATGATGTGATGACGACCCTAAAAAAGAAGGTAGACCCAGCACGTGATGGGTTTGTCGTAGTCGGAGCTCGTAGGACACGCTGGGGCGGTGTTGTAATGGAATGTGCCGGTCGGCGGGCACTGCGAAGAATTCGTGGCAAAGACCATCGAGAAGAAGCGTCCACGGGTCGTTCTTCCAGGGGTCGAAGTGGGGATGAAGGCAGAAGAACTGGTATGGTTGATCGCGACCCAGAATCCTCGCTTCGGCGATTTGATGCTGGAAGACCACCTGAGAGAGAAGTTCAGGTTTGGCGGAAAGGGTCTTAGGGATCCCTTCGCCAACGTAGTCTTCGAAGTGACCCGCACACTTCGAAGGCGTATATTAGCTGACGCTATCAACCTCAGGTGGCAAAGAGTCTGGGCCCGGGACCACATCTCGATGACGCTGTGTTACCGGTACTACGAGTACGGCCATAGATCGATGGAGGGCAGGGAGAAGGTACAGTGGTGCGGTAACTGTGCCGAGGTCGGGCATGAATTCAAGAATTGCCGAAAGACAGTCCCCTGTGTGTGGTTTGCGCAAGGGCAAACGACAGAACTGGTCCACCTTCACAAAGGCGGTCCTGGTGATCAGTAGGACTCTCGCTATCGAATATGTTGTTAGGGAGAGTAGAGATAGGAGATTAGTTAATACAGGGAAAGGACAAGAAATTATAGAGAATGTGAATCTTGCAAATAAGGAAGCTGAGAGGGAAATCGTTGTATCAGAGTTAGGGTACTCGGCCGATGTTAGAGGTATCAAATTTGTCGAAGGTGATGAGGAAACGGTAGGAATCAGGATTTACACGGACGGTTCGCGTATGGATGATGGGCAAACAGGCGCGGAGTTTGTCGTATATAATGAGCAAAGGGAAGTGTTTAGGATTCAGACCAAACTCGCAAACTTGAGCACTATCTTCCAGTGCGAATTGGTTGCCATACGAGAAGCAATCGATTATGTGATAAATCACACGGGTAGAAACGTGTATTACATCATCAGCAGTAGTAAATCAGCGCTGTCGGTCCTGACAGATATGAACACCACGCCACATACGGCGCTCCGGTTTCGACATTTAAAGTTCTGTTGGGCTAGATTGCACGATGGCAACGTAGGAAATGATAGGGCTGATGAATTAGCTAAAGGCCGCGACGGGCGAGTTCCGGATATCGCACTCGTCGATACCGAGGTCTTTGATTAAAAGAAAGCTGCGAGAAAGATCAATACGACAATGGAAAGAGAGGTAGAACAATGCTGCCACGGGCAGGTTGATACATAAATTCATACCGAGTATAGTAGCTAGAGATAAGGTTGAGGTGAAGCTCGATTATAAAATGGTGCAACTAATAAGAGGGCATATGAGCCTTGAAGGCGTATTTGCAAAGATTCAGTTTAAGCGACAACGACCGCTGCGAATACGGTGAAAGCGCAGAGCATGTGCTCTTCGACTGCCCGCTCGAGGTGGAAAATCGAGGATTGGCTGATGGGAAGTTAGCTATACTAGGGCTAGCATGGCCAAACAGCCTAGACGAAGTCGGGGAAGTGGTTAACCAGAAGGCGTTTTGGACAGCCTTTAAAGAATATGCTGGAAGGGTCGCGAGATTGGACGGTGATAACCGTGCGTAAATCGGGGGGGGGGGGAGCATTGGAAAACTAGAATTTGACTTGGTACGATTAAAAACCTGTTAAATAAAAAGAAAATAAAATAAAAAAAAGTTATTCAAAAAATTAAAAGCAAAAATTCAATAACCAAAAATGTATTATGCACGACGATCCCCACCCCCCACCCCCTCCCCACTAAAACAATCACTCTCGAACCTTAAAGGCGCGGAAAATCGGGAATAAATCAAACGTAAGTAAATAATAACAAACTAAATCAGAAAACCCTTAATAATTTAAACCAGTAAAATAGATAAAGAAAATAAAATAGAGTGAAATCGCGCCCCCCCCCCTCAAGGACTTTTAAAGTGATAGTGATTTTGAACCCCCCAGAACGTTTAGTGCATACCCACCAAGACTATAACAGTGCATATTCATCTTCCGTTAGCTGTAAGATATCAATAGACATAAGAAGACGACCAGATCTTCGGATGCTGGAGAAATTTATATACGAGGTAAAAATAAAATTTTGGCGGTTGTACTCGCATAAGCGTTGATTTGTATTATTAGAAGATTTTGAAATAATTTAATGAGCACGTTTTTTGTGTCTAATGGCGCTAGCCATCATAATGCTTATGCGAGCGCAACTGATAATTTGGGTGCTGCTTTTGCTAATTTATGCACTGTTACATGCTTTTGCTTATTTAGATATTTATTTATTTATTTATTTATATTTATTTTAATATTTATATTTTTGCCTGCATTGTATTGTTTTGTAGCTTGATATAATTCGTTTGACTTTCTGCCGCTTATTTTTTGGGCGTAGTATTTATAGGAAAGAAGAATGTAATTATAATATGCCAAGTTAGGGAACGATAGGGAACGTTAGGGACGAATATAGGATTTACTTAGAATTAAATACTTAAACCAGCAAGTACGAATTTGTAAGTTTATATACTAGGCGAAATAGCTGGATTCACTATTAAAATATTTGGCGAATGCGTTAAAAATTTGAATCCATTTTTAAAATTCGCTAGCTAGATTTGGGTAGTTTTAAGACGACCCTTCAGGTCGCATCGGTAAGCAGAGTTGGAAGAACCCTCCCATTTTATTTTTGTTTGTGTCTTGTTGATCAGACACTCCAAAATCAACGCTAGGGATACCATTACTCAAACCCTATTTTGTTACGTGCCGAAAATTTCGGCACTAGACATTTTAAAAATAAGTGTTAAAATAAATAATTGCGGGAATTTTGCGCCATAAATTTAAAAGACTTGTTGCGCGTATTTCCGTCACTTCAGAAGTGCGTTGCGCGAGACTTCGCGCCGACGCGTGTGGCGGCAGAAGAAAGTGGACAATTTCCGGAAGACGCTGAAGGATTTGCCTTTGTAACGCGAAGAAGAGTGATTGTGTGGTATCTTATCTTATCTTTTTGGGTTATGTAGGTCCTTTTTTTTGCCTTTTTGATTATCGTTCCCTATAAACCCGTTCCTGTCGTTCCCTACATATATGAAGAAGATACCGAATTTGGATGCAACCTGCCTCAAGATCCACGACCCGAGAAATAACAAATCCACGGAGCCCCGCAGCCGCCATCATGAAATAATCCTGAAGGAAGCCACAAGCCGCCATCAGGAAGGAATTCTGAAGGAAGCCACGAGCCGCCATCAGGAAGTATTTCTGAAGGAAGCTTTACATGTTCACGTAAGTACTCCTTAGGGGTTATGTAAAAGGTGCTTATATTAAAAACGTATTGTAATAATTTACATATTGTGTGATGTCATTGACAATTGGCGCGTTAATTTCCACATTAGGTAATATCGTTACCAACTGTCATTTGTGTCGCATGTGCCGCGTTTACGGAAGTATAATAATTTCTAGTTTTTGTTTTAGTTTGTTAGATTTTTATTTATGATTGATTAATTTTGAAGCTAGATTACATTTAAAGCACGTTTATATTTTTTGGCGTTTAAACCCAATGTAATACCTGTAACGCGCCATATTTTTTTTTTTTTTTTAAATCTAACATTCTAGTCGTCTGTCATCTGACATTTTAGACAGACCTGTTTCCCACCATTGTAACCTGTGCTTAATTACTATCATTTTTGTACGGATTGTGTTTGGGTGTTTTTCTTTGTTGTGTATAATTGAGTAAGTGTCGATGTTTGTGTGTGCTTATGTGTGTGCGCTAGTGTGTTTTATTGTGTTGGTTAATTGTTGTGTTTATTGTTGATGTTGTTTCTACGTTATACCTTCGCTCTTGACCAGGACCATCGGCAGCCGGAAATCCCAGTCTTGGGGAAAGGCGTCCCGCAGAATTTGTACCCTTTATCCGGACCATCGGCAGCCGGAAATCCGGATTATTAAGGGGCACACTTTGTGTTTGTATGTGTTGTGTTGGTGTGTATGGGTTTGCTCTTTGTGTTTGTAGTTGTGGTGGTGTTGGTGTTGTTTCTGCTTCGTGCTCTCGCTCTCTGTCCAGGACCATCGGCAGCCGGAAATCCCAGGCTTCGAGAAAAAGCATTACGCAGAATTTGTACTCTTCGATCTGGACCATCGGCAGCCGGAAATCCAGATTAATGAAGGGCACATTTGTTTTGCGTGTGTTGTGTGTGTGTGTGTGTGTGTGTGTGTGTGTGTGTGTGTTTGTGTTTACGCTCGTGTTTGTGTGGTTGTGTGTGTTCGTTTTCCAAAAGATTAATTTCTTTTATGCATGTTTGAATGGTACAGGTTACAGTCGGGTGGAAATAAATACTTCAATTTGACATTTTGTTGCCTCAATTACTGTTACTTTTTGATTTCATACAGTGGTGTTAGCGTAAAAAGTTCCTATTCTACCACTTATCCTAAAACTTAGCCTAACTTAATACTAATGTTAGTCCTTATTGCTAGAGACATAATTGGTCGGTAGGTTTTGATTGGGTTTGAGTACCTTCTTCGGTCTTCGAGAGCTATTGTTCTCGGAATTTCCAGAAGACGGACTCTGGCGTCGGGGGTGCAGCCCCCGGGATCCTAGAGCAGTTGTTCCTTGGTGTCTCAGTTTGGTATGTACTATTGCGTGCCGTTTTAAGAGGCCTGTTCAAGGTAGCGGTTGTGTAATACTTGCGTAGTCTTTTGAGTCAGTGCGTTTAGGTATGGGAAAATTTGTTCGTTCCATATCATTTCGTTGATAGGGATGTCTTGTAGTATTGTTCTGTATCCGTGTAGTTCCTGGGTAAGGTCTACGCACTCAAACACAACGTGCTCGGGCGTACCAACCTCTCCGCATGTACAGGTGTCGTTTTGTGCTAAGTGCATACGGTCCCGATAGGTCGGATACGGGCCGTGGCCAGTGAGGAAGTGGATCAGTCCTCTGCTAGGTATGAGATGTTTGTTTGTTAGTCTTTGTGTTATGTTAAGAATGACAGCGTACACCCTTCTACCAGTATCGCTGCCGTCCCATCTAGCTTGCCATTCCGTGATTATACTTTCTTTTATCCCTTTTTTGGTGGTTGGGGGATTTTCGGTTTTTAAAAGTTGTTTTAATTTATTTTGGTCGTTGTTTGTTAAATGATATATTGCTGCTCTTTGCTTGGTTATTAGGTCGAGTGGCATTGTTCCGATTAGCACATGGAGAGCGTCATGTGCCGTTGTTCTATATGCACCTGTCATTCTTAGGATTATGCTTCTTTGGGTTGACAATAGTTTTTGTTTTACCTTGATTATGTTTAGGCGGTGGCCCCAAGCGCTCGCAGCATATGAAACCATTGCCGCGAGCACGCTGTTGAGGTATAGCCTCACACAGGCAAGGGGGGATTTTGTAATGCCGTTGCGCCAGTGTTGCGATGTTTTGCATGACCTTTGTTGCATTATTGCACACGGTTGTTATATGCTCAGTGAAATTTAATTTCTCGTCTAGGGTTATACCTAAGTATTTGTATGAAGGGGATCTCCTGATGTTGACTCCTTCAAGTTTAATTATGGGATCACGCTTTAGTGCTCCTTTTATAAGCATATACTTGGTTTTGTTGAGTGCAATACTCACCTTGTTTGCTCTGCACCAGTTCTGGACTTCATTCAGGGCATTGCTTGATTTGTTCTCGAGTTCACTTCTGGAGTTACCTTCGACCAATCAGTAAGATATCGTCGGCGTTTGCTATCGTCGTCGAAACCTCCCTGATGGTATCCAGCGCCATATATGAAAGCATATATTACTCTTATATTTCATAAGTTTATTTAAAATATGGACGCTGCGCGATAAATACATGAGCCTGGTTTTTCCAGTCGTGCTTGATAAAACATAGGGTGCTTAGCTAGGAAGGTCAATCGAGGAGACGGGTAGTTAGTTTATGTTTAGACGCTCGTGGATACAGGTGACTATGCCAGCTGCCTATGCCGAGGGTGTATCAGGTTCATTAATTATTATGTATGATAGTCGGATATTCACATACTTCTAGTATAAACGCTTTGATATTTACTCGGTAAATATCAATTGCAGATATGTACTGGTTGTGTTTTAGAGATTTATCTAGTTATGTAATTTGTTACGGGTTAATGAAGATGCTTTTGTAGCGTAATATAAGGTAATTGACGATTGTGTTCTGTAAACTGCATGTGTAAACGGCAAGTACAGTGAAGGATTATTGTGGTGGAGTCGCCCGGCGTACCGACAGGTATTTATACACTTGCACCTGCAAGGACTTCTAGAACGTAAGTGTTTGACTTTTATTTTAATCACATAATTTGTGCGCTAGCACGTGCCGTAAACGGTTCACATTAAGGGGTATTTAATTGGGCGTATTATAAAACGTTATAAACATTGTTAAGTTGGCTTTTTATTACCAGCGGTACGGCGTGTGAAGTAATTCCTGTATGTATTTCAGCAGTTAATAATAAATGTATTTTGCTTTCGATCTGTTGTATATTTGCTAATACGAACCCCTGAGAACATTTAAGAGAATCGCGTCTTTCTTCGTGCTCGGCACGGATTGACATCTACATACCTTCGAGTGGAGCATTGAAGACATGGCCGCAGGCATAGCGGCCTTTATTTAAATTATAATGTTTTCACATGTGTAAGGTATTAAATGCCAAAATTGGAATTTTAGACTTTTAAATATGTAAGTGAATTCCCGCCATTATTTTTTAAAATAGGCTTGTGTATTTCCATCATTTCAAACAGTTGCGTTTGCGCAAAAGGAATGCGCAGACGCGGAGTGATGGCGCAAGTGCGCGGTGTGTGACACGACATTATTAACCAACGAGACGTCGAACAGTGACGTTTACCTGTGTCGTTCCTTTGTCTTTTCTTTTTCAGAATGTAGGTTTCCCTTTATCTCTACCTGATATCGTTGCCTTCAGCTTATTCCTCCGTCCTGCCTACTAACAGAAGAAGAGGGAAGACATTAAATCTGGATTCAACGATGGCATAACGAAACCCACGCCCAAACAACGCCCAAACGAGATACATGGAAATCAACATGGCTTCTGCTCAAGGATGACCGCAAAATCGTGAAGAGTTCCACATTTTTGAGTGAGAACATTTTATCTTTTTAAGGTGCATCTTGTATCACTGTAAACATATTTGGTACGTGATACAATTTGGCAAATTATGTCGTAATATCTTTATTGCGTAATATTGTGAACGTGGAGCGTTCCAGTGTCGCCAACTGTGGAAGTGGCTCTGAACACGCGCGTGCGGGGTTACAACAGTTTCGCGGGAGTATAACAAAGGATTATCTTTATCACCTGCCATGGTGAAGAAATAAAAAGTCTACTTTCGTATCCCGTACTAGACGGTCGCGATAAAGAAAAGTTATATTCGCTTTCTGTTTTGCACGGCCGCAAGAAAATAAATGTGTTTCGCTTCGCTATTTACAAAGGTAAGTGTTTGAAGTAATTGTTTTGTTTTATTATTATCATTTATTTTTCGCATACGTGTTCCACTTTTTTCTACCACTTAGTTATCGAAATACCGCCGCATTTTTATGTAAAAATAGGACAAAATGATTCCAGGAATTTTATTGTGACTAACGTTATAATCAGAAGCTATGAGATACAGTGCTTTTAAAAAATTAATATCCTACACCAAAGTTTTCGAATGCAGCACCTTTATGAACAGGTAAGATGTGGTGATTCCTTTGACGTTCACCATTTGCAATAATTGTTTCGCGTTCTCGGAGTGTAACAGCTGGCAACTTGGCTTTTTCTTTCACCTCCTTCTTAGGAATGTGAACATCATGGTGCAAAATAGCGTAGGCAGGATCCCTCTTCACGTCAACGTTTACATTAACGCTATCTTTGTTCGGAACTAAAAGCATTTCCTAATGACTGGTTAGAGGATACGTTTATACTTACGAACACCATGTAAAAAATTACCATTTGCCAATCTTGGCCTGACATCGATATTGTCATAGTACGCACCTCTAGGAAAACCATATCCTCCATAGATGTTTTCGCGAAATAAACCGCGATTGGCGTTTATAACTCCTCCTAATAAACCGTTCTCATTATTATAGAAACCATCATGATAGTAGCGTCCATTTTCTCCATAAGCATTCAGAAAACCTTTGCCATAATCGAAATCATTTCCCTAAAACACAATCAATTGTTTGTCTTAGCCACAAATATACTTAAGTACAGAACTTACCATCGATAAAGATGCACAAAGTGTAATGCTTAGAACTAAAGCACTTTTGAATTCCATTTTTGTTCGTTTGTTGATGGTTGGGTTGTTGAATGACAATGAATTATTTTTTCGTGCATTTATACCCAGCACGAGATAATTTTTAATGCAGTTCAGCACGTGCAGGATACAAGTCTAAGATAAGTTACCGTTATTATGTATATATACACGTATAATTTATAAAGTGCAACAAGGTTTAAAAAGGAAAATATAGACAACCACATGATTTTTTATTAAGCATAATTAGGAAAGAATTTAGATAGTGTACATAAGGAACAACAGAGACCGAAATTTGCCCCTGATTTCGCAATAAAAGATACGTAATAACGATTCTACCCTATTTTGCATGTGACTCTGACAGATTAAAAATCATATAACCTATAGTTCATTCGAGTTAAGGAAGAAAATAATAGAACTGAATTTTAGCGATTCCCATTGGTGGATGTATGAGCCAAGTTTGTAATAGTTGTTTAAAGAACGGCTAATACAAACATTCCCTGCTATCACTTTCAATGTTTCTGCATTATATTTAAATTTGTAGCATTATAGGAACTTGTACCTGTTCTGTATCTTCATGATGTAGCAGCGCTTGTGGTTTAGCATTATTTATATGTTAAACAATTTATTAATATAATCTAATAAGTATTATTATTAAGAAGAATATTGTAGCGGGTTACTGTTAACGGGTTTATCAATTTAGAATAAGCAATAACAAGAGTCTTTATTACTCACTATTCACAAGGCTAATTAACAGTATATGCCTTATTTGTAGACGTTTTCAGTTCAATTAACAATGAAGCACTATCACACTAATGTTATTTACAAGCACTAAACCCTTAACCATAAGTCTTCTTAACAACACTAACACTACTATAGTTTATTTATTACACTTTTGTCTATTTATGCACAAGCTGGCGGTACAATCTACACGTTTACATAACACAAATTTATATTTACTATAGGACTATCAAAACGTAATGACAAACTAACTATACACAAGATGATTTATATACGACATTTTGATATAGACTAACTGATGTACACTCATCACTGATCTTATATATACCCTAAAATTAACTAGATCATTCGTAGTCTGGTGTTTGCTCAAATGTTCGAGACTTCTGTAGAATACACTTCGGTTATGCAGCTTGTATGTTTGACGCGTTGCCTACTAGATCGTAACACCACCCCCTCTTTAAAACCGTTACGTCCCATAATTATAAAAACATTTTGACGCCAGCTGACGGCAGCTATCTCTTCTGGTGAATCCACCACGTCGTTGGAAATAACAGTCAACACTCTTTTCTTGGTCTTGATAAACAACCGGTTGATAGCAACAAACAAGAACCTGGATGCTGGTTCCCTGGAAAATTACTTCTAGCATATTTTGAACTATCCTACATTCTAAGCGATCCAATCCACAGCTTAGCTTGGACACCGCTAGTCTCGTTACTCCATTTTCCATCATCTGAGCCTTAAGGTCCAGCAAAGCCCCCCGTAAATGTCCAAAACTAGGTCTCTGCCATGAAGAATTTTTGGTGACCAGATAGTAAACATAACGATAGCCATCATAATACTTATACAAGTGCAACTGATAATTTGGGTGATGCTTTTGCTAATTTATGCACTGTTACATGCTTTTTCTTATTTAGATATTTATTTATTTTATGTTTATTTATATATTTATATTTATTTTAATATTTATATTTTTGCCTGCATTATATTATTTTGTAGCTTGATATAATTCGTTTGACGTTCTGCCGCTTATTTTTTGGGCGCAGTATTTATAGGAAAAAATAATGTAATTATAATGTCAAGTTAGGGAACGATAGAGAACGTTAGGGACGAATATAGGATTTACTTAACGTTTGGTAAGGTTGATCTAGAAATGGTAATTATAGTGAACGACCAATTGCTTTTTTGTAGCAATACCGATGACAGTGTAGCGGTTATGTAATAAACAAAGCAAATACGACAAACTACTTAATAAAGCATATAAATACCTAGAAGCATGTGCCGCACTGGGCAAGAGAGGTCACACACAAAAGGTAGCGGACACCAAAAAACACGCGTACTCGGTGTGGTGTCGCTTTCAGGGCTCTCGTTCAACTGTCTTCTGTTACCGTCCGAGTACGACTCACGGATGTTACTTCACGCACTCGCATTGCGGCATAAGGTTTCACTAAACTGTAGGGTATCCGCACTAATGGTATTTATTGTCACCACTATTAAATTGTTCAATGATGACGTAACACTTAGAATTAAATACTTAGACCAGGGAGTACGAATTTGTAAATTTATAGAGTAGGCAAAATAGCTGAATGCACTATTAAAATATTTGGCGAATGCTTAGAAAATTTAAATCCATTTTTAAAATTAGCTAGCTAGATTTGGATAATTTTAAGATGACCCCAGGTCGCACCGGTAAGCAGAACTGGCGACTGCTATCCGGTATTACGGAGCCCTCCCATTTTACCTTTGCTTGTGTCTTGTTGATCGGACACACACCAAAAGCAACGCTAGGGATACCGT
Source organism: Platerodrilus igneus (assembly GCA_036346225.1). NCBI lineage: Eukaryota > Metazoa > Arthropoda > Insecta > Coleoptera > Lycidae > Platerodrilus > Platerodrilus igneus. The sequence goes on along the minus strand of JARFIW010000053.1, from coordinate 9,307,633 downwards.
TAATCAAACCCTATTTCTAGTTTTTGTTTTAGTTTGTTAGATTTTTATTTAAGATTGATTAATTTTGAAGCTAGATTACATTTGAAGCACGTTGCTATTTTCTTTTCGCATTTAGACCAAATCTAGTACCTTCGGGTGGAGCATTGGGGACGTGGCCGCAGGCATAAGCGTCCCTTATTCAAATTATAATATATATTTGTACATCTTTGGTTAATTTCGTCAACGGTTTGGCAATGTTCGCAAACCCTTGTATAAAACGACGGTAATATGTACACAATCCCAGAAAACTGCGTAGTTGGTGTATATCTGCTGGTGTAGGCCACTCTTGTGCCGTTTTTATCTTGTCAGGGTCGGCTCTTATTCCGGTCTCCGAAACGACATGTCCTCTTCTCCAAATAGGTGATATTTCTTAGGGCTCAAGGTAAGGTTTGCCCTGTGTAATCTTTGAAATATCTACTCTAGGTTTTTAAGATGTTCTTCAAAAGACCCGCCTAACACAATCGCATCGTCTTGGTACACCAAACATGTTTTCCAGGACATGGACTGTCCTGGAAAACATGTCTGGTGTACGACTCAATCAAACGTTTAAAAGTAGCAGGGCATTGCATAATCTAAAGGACATTTCCTTGAACTGCCATAATTAAGTTCCAATTGTAAACGCAGTTTTCTCTTTATGGTTTGGCTCCAAGCCTACCTGCCAGTATCCGCTTTTCAAATCCAAGGTCGAAAACCATTTAGATCCGGATACAGTATCGAAGGTGTCATCAATTCTAGGCAAAAAATGGTCTTTCTTTGTGACATTGTTTAGCCGCCTGTAGTCTACACAAAACCTTATTGACCCATCCTTTTTCTTGACAAGCACTACCGGAGATGCCCATGGACTATTCGAAGGCTTAATCAATCCCTGTTCTTCCATGTCTGTGATAATTTGCTCGGCTTCTTTACGTTTTGCCAAAGGGAGCCGCCTGGGATGTTGTCTTATCGGATGGGCATCTCCAGTATCGATCTTGTGTTGCACAACATTCGTCCTTCCATTCTCACTATCATCCAGTACAAACACACTTCAATATCGTCCGACCAGTTCTTTTACCTTGCCCAGTTGCTTGCCGTTTAATCATTGACACGAAGGTATCAACATATCCAGCAATTTCTGTGAGCAACCGTTGGCTGGTTTATCTTTTGTGTCATTCAAACAACGTTTAATATGGCATACTGGAATGCAACTTCCCACAATCATGTCTTTCTTCAGAGTCACCGTATGCAGATTAATGTTTAGCACCCTTACTGGTATCATATTTCAAAACTCTACCAGTGTTCTTCCAATTAGTAATCCCTCTTGACCCATTCCCGATTCAGTTGCGTCCATCATGCATATTTGTCCATCACGATCATTTCCGTCTTCTCGGGTATTTTCGTATCACAAATCATTCGAACGTGCGTCGTCTGGTTCCTCGTCCCTTTAAATGGAATCACATCATCATCTATCCGAAGCACATTTTTTTCACGTTCACGTGTAACCCATATTCTCTCATGAGACCCATTCCTAAGAACAATTCTTCTTCGTAATCTTCTTTGAAGATTAAACCACTCATAGTTTTTAAAATTATCTTTATTTACGTTTCGATCCATGACCTAGGATCGTTTTCAAAATAATAAAAACTTTTTCTGTAATTTCAGCTACCATCAGTCGATGATTAATTAGTTTGTCTCCAATTGCCAAAGTTTCGGCAGTCTCTCCGTGAGTTGAAATTTTCTCACCACTTGCCGTTCGAAGACATACCGATGCAGGTAGCACTTTTCCACGACCAACCAAATTTGGTCTCACAATAGTCCTTGTCGCTCCTGCATCCACGAGTAATCGGACAACCCTACCATTAATTCCACCATCGATATAAATACTGTCCAGACCTCCCATCGACAATGCAGCTCGGATGATAGTTTCCGGGGCACTACGTTGTGCTGTTGACGTTCGCCCCCTTACGTCGACTTGCCTTAGTATTTCCTGCTGCCCAACCGATTGCTTTTTTTGGTTGAGTACAGCGTCTCTGTATATGACCAACTTCGCCGCAGCTCCAGCATTGCCGACCCCATCTCCGCGGTCGTTGTCTTTCCAGCCTTTCATTTTTCAAACACACGGTTGATTATTTCTTCTATGCTGTTCTGCGATTGAGCAGGTACTTCTAATAATAACAGACCTAATACTCGCACTCTCCGGCACTCGCTGAAAACCACGACCAAACCGCAGCAAGCCCCGTTTCTCTCTGCCTGCCGGCTCAGCTCTCGCACCCCTCCTACCGTTAAAGTCTCGTCTGACTCTCGAGTAACGGTACAAATCCTTTTTAAACATACACTAAAATTAAGATACTTGAACTGCGCATAACTTGTTGCCTAAACAAAGAAAGACGGGCTTGCTACATCACCCCCCTAACGTATTTAACTTAGAAGCTAAGATGAATATATTACAAAAAAAAATAGGCAAGCCTAGTAAAGCCTTGGGCAGGGCACAACGTAAGGCTTGAGATTGACTACATTTTGTATACCCAGTGGAGCACCGTCGGCGTCACTCCGTACCTCGGCTCGTTACAATGGTAGCCAGTCTTGAGTAAAGCAAGAAAAATTTTTGATTACTTTGTCCTCGCTGGAAGATTGTAAGTGGGTCCTGACCAGCACTTTATCCCCAATGTTAAACTCTAGTTGTTTTTTATGCGCACTATGATAACGTAGTTTACGCTTTTCGTACTACGCCTAAGGTCCCGGGTTCGAATCCCGACACGGTTCGCTTGAAAAATGTTAGGCGAGCATTTTTCACAAAAATACACCCTTGTTCGGATGAGAAGTAAAATGGAGGTCCCGTGTGTTAGTGTTGTCACGCACGTTAAAGATCCCTACCTTGCTTGGAACAGCAAGGGTTCGACAAAATTCAAAATTTTTCAGGCAAAAAAAACTCGCTTCCTGGCCAATGTAGTACCTTTGGGTGGAGCATTGGAAAATCACATGTAGAGTTTACGCTTTTCGGTCTTAGATCTTAGTCGCTCGTACACGAATGCAACCTCAGCACTGCGGAGTCGTCAAAGGACGAATGTTTCTCAGAAGATATAGTAAAGTTATCACTCTCTAAAACAGGATTGCTTTCACTCGAAGAAATCAAAAAAGAAAAAAACACACTTACATACTCATACATCAACACACACACACACACACACACACCACGCACACGCACACACATACTCATACATAATTATACTGGGATTCTGTTCTATTTTCTTTTGTGCGATTCTTAGGTTTTTTTTGTGGTTCTTGTACTTGTTGCTTGGTGTTATTCTTTTTGGTTTTTTTTTCGGAGTTTTTTTGCTGTCGGTCCCTATACCGATTGTGTTTCGTTCATCCGCTCCTGTGGTAGGTGCTTTCTAGTCCGTTTTTCTTTCTTCGGAAATTACGACTTAGTCGACTATAGGTCTAGTTAGCTATTCTTTTCTTTGGTTCTTCGTTTGTTGAGATTCTTGGTTACCACAGTTTGTAGTGGATCGTTTCTTTTACCAGCGCTCTTCCTTTCGTTCTTCCTTGTTATTCCTTTGCATACTTTAGGCTTGACCCTTGGTCTTGTTTTGGTTGCTACTGCTCGGTTTTATTCTTGCTTTCCTTTTTTTTCTTTTTTGGTTTGTTCGCGGGAAACCAATCCTGTTCTAGAAAATGATAACTTTACTGTTTCTTCTGAGAAACATCCGTCCTTTGAGGACTCTGCAGTGCTGAGGCCGTTCCAACTTAGTCCTCCTTGATTGCTTGTTACCCATCTTCCTTTTTTCTTTTCTTTATTTTTCTTTTCTTGCTCTTGGTTCACTTCCGTTGACGTTCCAGGTTAATTATTTTTATTGGTTTTTTGTTTTTGTGTTTTTCTTGTTCGGAGTTCTATTGTTTCTAGGATTGGTCCTTTGAGCCGGATGAGAGTTCTATTTTTTTATTTCGGAGTGTTTCTTTTGTTTCTGGTTTTTTGTTTCGTAACGAATTTTCTTTTAGTTTTTAAGCGAATTTTCTTTTAATCAAAATATTCACCACATAGCGTGTGCTCAAAAATTTTTCACAGAACGAAATCGACAATTGTTCTTGTCGTATGCAGAAAAGAATTAAAATTAACTTGTTTGATAGCACCAATTTACATTCCTCCCGGTGTTATCAAACATACAAAAGTGATTAGCACTTCGAAATAAGCTTAATCGGTAAAGTAGGATTCATTATTTCAACGAGTCTTTAGATGGAAGTAATCTAGAATCAATTATACGCGGTCGTACTGTATAACCAGTTAACGGATACCTAAAACAAGGTACTGACTATTTAAGTATAGCATAAACTTTACGTTTTAAAACAACTAGATTTGAGTTAAAAATTATTGTAAAGCGGGCTAGTGATAAACAGGTAAAATAGATAGGAAGTGGAAAAGAAGGATTTAAGAATAGCAACGAAATCGATTTAACAAAATTATTGTAAAGCGGGCTTATGAATTAACAAGGGAAAAGGGGAATTTAATTGATCCCGAAAATAAACGTAACACATTTCACTCCTACTAACTTCTGACCTCGGACCACCAAGAAATGCAATATTCTTTATCAAAGGATTTTTATCGGCAGTCCGAAATGCAGCTCACCGGTACTGTCGTGCACCACCCTATTCAATCAATTTGATACTTTATCTAATTCCATCGCCCATTTACCATGCATCGCATACCACAAAGATCTCAAAAGGCGACCAACTTCCCGATTGACGTGAGTTATGTATTCCCCAATTTGTGTATGTATAACATAATAGAAGTTATTAGAAATTGTTAAAGAAATTATTAAGTCAAGTGCAACAATGTAATTCAAGGATAATTAAATAAAGATTATTAACAATTGTGAGAACGGATGCAATACATTGTATTCCAGACGATGGTAATACTGCAGGTGGCAGATCACAGACGGTTAAGAACCGTGATTACCTAGAAAGTAAGATTGTTACATTGTATAATGAATAAAATTAAGAAATAAGCAGACATGAGCTCTGCAAGTTCCCACGGACATGTGAGGGTCAGGGACACCATAAATACCTCGGAAGCCCTAGATCAGTCAGTCAGTCTCAACTATTTCAGCTTTAACATTGCAGTTTGCTTAGGCTACTCACATTAGTTCAATTATAAATTATTTTTCGACTTGAGTAATTTTAAACCAGTTTGTTGAAATTCCACATTTAATATCTGTTTGAAAAATAAATAAATTGTTACAAAGTTTTTGGAAGTAGTTTTTAGAAACACCGCTCCCAAGGCCCGAAAACGCGCTTTTCGTCATATCCACCGGCGGGTAATATACGGACGTATGCGCCACTTGGATACCCTACAACTCTAAAGTAGCGCCCCACTTCTTACTTAAGAATTGGCTGCTATTATCCGAAAACTTTCTAGTTACCGCTTGAAGCGAGAGGACGTGTTTTTTAGTGCTCCCGCTTCTGCAGTGAACAAGTAAGTTTTTGCTAATTATTGTTGGTTTTATTATAGTTTAAACTTTGTTTTCACTGTATTTTATTTTTTATTATTGTGTGCTGTTAATTTTAAAATACAGGGCATTAAATAAAATCAAAATAATATTTTTAATCCGTTAAATACTAAATAAACCGCGTTTTAACTTATATTTTAACTAAAATTCGCGTTTTAAAATTAATTAAACTAAACTTCTTGCTAATAAACCAAAAAAACTAATAAACAAATACCCAAAGTAATGTAAAATATTTTAAAACGGCATTTCTGGTAAATTTTAAAACAAAAAACCGTGTAAATCAAGTAAAAAGCCGTGCGAACCAACAAAAAAGGTATGTAAAATTTTTATAGTGCACGTATAACAAAATAACAAGTTAAAAACCAAAATCTAAGCCCTTTTAAATCAAATAAATAACTCAAAAACTGTAAATTTTAAAACAATTTTAATATAAATTTTCCTTATTTTAAGTACACGCGTACTTAAAAACTCTTTGTAATCGATTTTTGGTGCAATTAAACGGAGTAACAGTTGAAGGTCGTACTAGGCACCGAGTGATTAAGTGGAAAGTGCGTTTCCGGTGCCGCATTCCGATAGCGCTTGACCTTATTTGTTAATTATACATTTAAAAATAAAGTGTTGTTATTTATAAATTAGATATATTTTGAAGTAATTAGCTTATTTAAATTTGATTTGGCGGTTTAAAATTTTTTAAATAAATAAATAGTGTTCTTCACGGTACATTTTGAATCGAGATATTTTTATTGGGTTAGCGAATTTATTTGGTTCCAGTTGTTATTTTGACGTTTAGTGTTTGTTGTATTTTTGTTAAAGTTTAATATTTAATTGGGCGGTTCAAATTTTAAGTAAATAAATACAGGGTTATTTACGGTTCACCTTTAACCAACATATTTTTATTGGTCCAACGTTTGCATTCTTCTAGCGTCGTAACGGTCAGGTCGTTTTTGAATTGCGTTTTAGGTGGTCATTCGTTCTTAGTTTTGTTACCATGGTGATCCAGCGAGATGAGGAGCCGCTGACCAGGAGGAAAACGGGCAATCGGTCGCAGTCTGCTAGGTCGGAGGCTGAGGACGCTGTTGGGAGGAAACAGCTTAAGGTAGTGCTTAAGGACGTCATGTTAGAGACTCAGGAGGAGGTACAGGAGATAGAAAAGGAGCCTGTGTCTGCGGCGGTCGTGTCGTGGGAGTCGGGGTCTCCCGTGGTGGTTGCGGCGCCAGAATTGCCCTCTACTTCGAGAGCCCAAAGCACGATGTCGACTAGCAGCAACGGTAGCGTTGATGCTAGCGACCTCGATGAGCTCGAACTCTTGAAGTTCAGGGTGAGGAAGGCGCACGCTGCCGTCTATGGGAAGGTGCCGACGACTTCCGCCACTATCGTCGTGGAGGATAGGAAGATGATTCGGCACGCCGTGGATGATATCCGCGACGTGACAGACCAACTGATAGGTATGGTTAGGGCGCTTCGTCTTTGTTTAGATGGTTCAGGGAGAGCAAGTGTTGTTGGGGGAAGTCCGGCGGTAAATTCTGTCGGATTGCAAGGTCCTGGGTTCAAATCCCGACACGGCCGACTGCTTGAAAAATGACAGGTGAGCATTTTTCACAAAAATTACGCCCTCGTTCGGATGAGAGGTTAAATGGAGGTCCCGTGTGTGAGTGTTGTCACGCACGTTAAAGATCCCTACCTTGCCTGGAACGGCAAGGGTTCGGCAAAATTTTAAATTTCCAGGCAACAAAAACTCGCCTCCTGGCCAATGTAGTACCTTCTGGTGGAGCATTAGAAATATAAATGCACGGTGAATTCTGTCGTTTCAGGAGGCCAGAGTCAGGGTGCGTCCGTGCAGCGCAGGTCTCCTACGCCGCTGCAGTTTCAGGTTCTGCCCCTACGTTTGCTGTCAGGGTCGACGCCAGGCTAGGCCAGGCCAGAAGGACGACGTAATGACGACCTTGAAGCAGAAGGTCGATCCCGCTCGAGATGGGTTTGTTGTTGTCGGAGCTTGTAGGACGCGCCGAAGCGGTGTCGTTGTGGAGTGCGCAGGTCGCGACGACGCCAAGAAGCTGCAGTTGAAGGTCGGTGGGAACTGCAAAGAACTTGTGGCGAAGACCATCGAGAAGAAACGCCCACGGGTCGTTCTTCCGGGGGTCGAAGCGGGGATGAAGGCTGAAGAGCTCGTGCAGTTGATTGCGAGCCGGAATCCCCGCTTTGGCGATTTGAAGCTAGAAGACCACCTAAGAGAGAAGTTCAGGTTTGGCGTAAAGAGCCCTAGAGATCACTTGGCTAACGTAGTCTTCAAAGTGACCCCCACACTTCGAAGGCGTATATTAGCTGATGCTATTAACCTCAGGTGGCGAAGAGTGTGGGTCCGGGACCACTCTCGATTAGCTAGTGTTACCGGTGCTACGAGTACGGCCATCGATCGATGGAATGCAGGGAGAAGGTACAGTGGTGCGGGAGCTGTGCCGAAGTCGGGCATGAGTTCAAGAATTGCCGGAAGGCAGTCCCCTGCTGTGTGGTTTGCGTTAGGGCAAACGACAGAACTGGCGGTAGCGCGAAGGTCAATACGCGCTACGACGCCAAGTCGAGTAGATGCCCCGCGATGCAACGTCTGAAGAACACAATCACACGAAACATCGATTATGGACTGTGAAGATAAAACAAAGTCCATAAGACGTAAGAAGATTAAATTTGCTCAACTAAATCTCGGGAAAGGTAAAGGGGCAACAAATAACTCGTAAAGTTATTCATCGAAAATAATATCGACATCGGCTTATACAGGAACCGCACCTGTATAGCCACAAAATAACAGGTTTTGGGAGGGGGGTTACCCTCTTAAACGCGAATAGTGAATGACCGCGTAGCGGGATAATAATAAATAATGGGACGTGCGCCGGAATTATATTAAATAATTTATCGAACGAATTTTTTAACGACGGCCGAAATCAAATCAGGGGGCAATGCGTTCTACGTAATAAGTACTTCCCGCCGGTCGATTCCCGGCGGGAAAATCCCCAAACCGAAGACTTGATAAATCAAGTAGATAATATTATACGTAAAATCGGCAGACATAAAAATCTAATCATTGGGGGAGATTTTAATGCCAAGTCGCCAGTATGGGGCAGCCCTATCGAAGACGATAGAGGCTCGCAGGTTGCTGATCTTTTTACGGAATGGGACCTTAGTGTGATAAACACTAATGATTCACCTACGTTTGAGGGGCATAGAGGCAGCAGTTTTATAGATATTACTGCAGCCTCGCACGAAATGTTAGAAACGATTTGTAATTGAAAATTAAGGTCGGACAAGGAAACGCTCTCTGAACATGGGACGTTGAAACCAAAACAAGCGTAAACGAGCAGCTAACTATATTTCCGCGGTTCTGTAATAAAAAAGCAAATTGGGAGCGGTTTAAACAAAAATTTGGCGAAAGTATTCCTGTACTTGAAAATGAGCTATTTAACTGCTGAGAGGCAGACGAAGTAGAAACACTCGCGAAAAAGTAAACGACGCGGTGGTAGACGCGTCGTCGTATTCCATGCCGCAAAAGAGAACATTTAAATACAGCGTACCTTGGTGGACCCGGGAACTAACCACCAAGCGGGCAGAAACGCGTAACCTAAGGCGCTGCTATCAACGCGCCTCGGGAGATATAAGAAAACAACGGAGAATAGAATATAATCAAAGTTACCGCGAATATAAAATATTAATAAAAGAAACGCGAACGAATAAATTTAAAGAATTCTGCACGCGAAACTCAGAGAAAGAACCCCGGGGAACCGCATACCGCGTAATTAGAGGAAAACAACAAAAAATCGCGCTCAGTAATATAAGGAAAACAAATGGCGAATACACGGAAGGTTTTAAAACCACAGCCGAATATTTACTAGAGAAATTTTTTCCATCGGATAATCCCGAGGGGTCGCACGATTTAGTACGTCGGAAAGCTGCAGAGGCGCAAGAAATAGGTGCCGATAAGGCAATCCTAGTTCACGGTGTCGTCAGGGCTCTTAGGAGGATGAACCTTAAGAAGGCACCGGGGCATGATGGAATCACTTCAGACGCAGCTCTGGAGGCGTGCCGGTTAGCCCCGTGTGTCTTTGTCGGGTTGTTTAATCTTTGCTTAGAAAGGGGCGTTTTTCCGCGTTGCTGGAAACTCCAGAACGCGAAATTTATACCTAAACCTAAAAAGGCGGATGCGTCAGATTCGGGCAGCTATCATCCAATTAGCTTGCTACCGGTGCTAGGGAAAGTTTTAGATCGCGTTATGACTACCTAGTGCAAGATAGCAGCGGTTTTAATAACCGACAGTTTGGTTTCGTGGAGGGCAAGTCAACTATCGACGCGTTAGAGTTCGTTGTCGGGGAAATTAAGCAGGCGAGAGATGCTAAAGAGTACTGTGTCGTTGTTGCTTTGGACATTTCAGGAGCATTTGATGCTGCCTGGTGGCCATTAATCGTTTGCGAGTTAGATCGTAGGGGTTGTCCGCGAAACTTGATGTCTTTGGTCAAGAGTTATTTTTCGGGGCGATTGGCACAGGTGGAAATTCCGGGTGAAGTTCTGTCGCGTGAGGTGGAAAGGGGATGCCCGCAGGGGTTATGTTCTGGTCCCACATTTTGGAAGTTGTTGTATGAGAGCATCTTTAGGGTCAAGTTGCCCGCAGGATGCTCAATCGTTGGGTTTGCGAATGACACGCTTTTAACTGTAAGATCGAGATTGTTAATGGATATGCGCACAAAACCGAACAAGGCGCTTAATAAATTACACGAATGGTCGCAGGCGGTAAAATTAAAATTTAACACGGCGAAGTCAGAGGCGCTTTATTTCGGCACGAAACCAGGACAGAGACCTCCTAAGCTAGAGTTAGGAGGGGAGAAAATCCCGTTTAAAGATTGTATTACCTACCTCAGCGTCAAGATCGACGATAAATTAAACTGGAAAGCGCACGTACAATACGTTAAAAGTAAGGGCGGCGAAATATCAAATATAATGATGGCGGCAGCTAAAATAAAGTGGGGTTTCAGGGGCGAATCGCTGAGGACGGTTTATGCCGGACCAATTGAGCCGGCAATGCTGTACGCAGCTTCTTTATGGGCAGTAAGTTGTAAAGTCAGGGAGGTGCGTCAATTGACGAGCGTACAACGCATAACCGCGGTAAAAGCGGCGAGGGCGTACAGGACCACCTCCACGGAGGTGGTCTTGGTGATCAGTAGGACTCTCCCCATCGAATATGTCGTTAGGGAGATTAGAGATAGGCGATTAATCAATATAGGAAAAGGGCGCGAAATTATCGAAGATCTTAATCTTGGTAATAGGGAAATTGCAAGAAAGATCGTTGTATCTGAGTTGGGGCACCCGGCTGATATTAGAGGAATCGAGTTTGTCGAAGGTGATGGGGACGCGATGGGTATCAGAATTTATACGGACGGTTCACGTATGGACGATGGGCAAGCAGGCGCGTCGTTTGTCGTGTATAAGCAGGAAAGGGAGGTGTTTCGGTATCAAACCAAACTCGCAAAATGGAGCACTATCTTCCAGTGCGAATTGGTAGCCATACGAGAGCCTATCGATTACATAATAAGCCATACGGGCAGGGACGAGTATTATATAATCAGCGATAGTAAATCGGCGCTGACGGCTTTAACAAACATGAACACCTCGACAGACCTCCAAGCGGACGTCTGGAGGATAGCGCGTTCGGCGCTCGAGTTTCGACGTTTAAAGTTCTGTTGGGTTAGGTCGCACGATGGTAACGTAGGAAACGATAGCGCTGATGAATTAGCTAAAAAAAGCCGCGTCGGGAGACTTTCGAATATCACATTCGTCGATACCGAAGTATTTGATTAAAAGAAAGCTGCGTGAAAAGTCAATCCGCCAATGGGAAAGAGTGGTGGAACAACGCTGCCCCGGACAGGTTGACCCACAAATTCACACCGAGCTTAGAAGTTAGAGGCAAGATCGAGGTGAAGCTCGATCATAAAATGGTGCAACTGATAACAGGGCACGGCGCCCTGAAAGCGTATTTACATAGGTTCGGGTTTACCAACAACGACCGCTGTGAATGCGGTGAGGGCTCGGAAAGCGCAGGGCACGTGCTCTTCGACTGCCCGTTTGAAGCGGCAAATAAATCGAGGGTTGGCTGATACGAAATTAGCTATCGTAGGTCTAGCATGGCCAAGGAGCCTAGAAGAAGTCGGGGAAGTGGCTGACCAGAAGGCGTTCTGGACAGCCTTTAGAGAGTTTGCAGGAAGGGATAATCGTGTGTAAGTCGGGAGGGGATGGTGGGAGGATTGAAAAATTGTAGATTTTGACCTGGCGTGATTTTGACATGATAAAAGCATGATAACCAAAACCTACAAAAAACAAAAAAAAAGGGAAAAAAAAAGAAAGAAAACCAATAATAATAATAATTAAATAAGTATACCCAAAACTCTAATATGCACGACGAACACACCACTAAAACAATCACTGTCCAACCTTCTACGCGCGGAAACTCGGGAATAAACGAAACAAATAAATAACAACAAACTAAATCAGGAAACCTCATTAATTTAAATAAGTGTAATTAATCAAGAAATAATAAAATAGAGCAAAACCGCGCATCCCCACAGGACTTAAAAGTGAAGTGATAGTAATTGTAATCCCCCCCAGGAAGTTTAGTGCATATCCACCACGGCTTTAACAGTGCATATTCAACTCCCCCATAAATGTAGAAAACCGATAGATGTAGGTAGACGACCAGATCTTCGGATGCTGGAGAAATTTATATTGGAGGTAAGAATAAAATTGTGGCGGCTGTACTCGCATGAGCATTGATTTGTGATTTTAAACAGATTTTGAAATAATCTAACAAGCGCGTTTTTGTGTAATGGCGCTAGTCGATATAATGCTCATGCGAGTGCACCTGATAATGTATTTGCTTTTGCTAATATATGCACTGTTACATGCTTTTGCTTATTCAGATATTTATTTATATATTTATTATATGTTTATTTATATATTTATATTATATTTATACTTATTTTTACACTTATATTTTTGCCTGAATTGTATTGTTTTGTGGCTTGATTTAATTCGTTTGACGTTTTGTCGCCATTTTTTGGTCGCAGTGTAAATAGAAAAGAAGATTGTATATATAATATGTCAGTTAGGGAATGATAAGGAACGTTAGGGACAAATTTAGGATAAAATACTTAGATCAGGGAGGACGAATTTGTAAATTTATAGAGCAGGCAAAATAGCTGGATTCACTATTAATACTTTTGGCAATTGCTTAGAAAATTTGAATCCATTTTAAATTAGCTAGCTAGATTTGGATAGTTTTAATTCGACCCTTCAGGTCGTACTGGTAAGCAGAGCAGGCGTCTGCTATCCGGTATTACGGATCCCTGCCCCTCTCATTTTTGCTTGTGTCTTGTTGATCGGGCACACTCCAAAGTCAACGCTAGGGATACCATTGTTTAAACCCTGTTTTTAGTTTTTGTTTTAGTTTGTTAGATTTTTATTTAGGGTGGATTAATTATGAAGTTAGAATTAATAAGAAGCACGTTAATTGTTCGCGTTTAAACCCAATGTAGTACCTCCGGGCGGAGCATTGGGGACGTGGCCGCAAGTATAGCGGCCCTAATTCAAATTATAATGCCATCCGAGAGAATCACCTCCGGTTTACCAAATAACGTAGTATAGTAGACGTGCCCTAGGTCCCGGGTTTGAATCCCGACACGGTCCGCTTGGAAAATGTTAGGCGAGCATTTTTCACAAAAATTCAACCTCGTTCGGATGAGAGGTAAAATAGAGGTCCTGTGTGTGAGTGTTGTCACGCACGTTAAAGATCCCTACCTTGCTTGGAACAGCAAGGGTTCGGCAAAATTCGAAATTTTCCAGGTAAAAAAAAACTCGCTTCCTGGCCACTGTAGTATCTTCTGGTGGAGCATTGGAAAATCAAATGTAAAGTATAGCAGGCGTGTTAACCCGCTTAAGTGGGTGTAGCACTTCTACCTTGCTAAAAGCATCTATCACCACTAACAAATAAGTTGCTCCCGGACGAGGCACCCGAAAAGGGCCCATGAGATCCAAACATACAATTTTACTAGGCGCGTTGGCCAAAACGCTATGGTACCCACCCCTGGATGAGACAGAAAGCTTTGCTTTCTGACATAAGTCGTATGACACAACTATTTTTCGAACCTGTTTCATCATGGGAAAGAAATAAAACTTGCTCAGCATCTTCAAACATTTTTCTGTATCAAAGTGCCCATTCTCCTCGTGCTCCTGCAACACCAACGGAACCATTTGCGACGGAGGGATACACAATCGAAATCCCGGCCTATCCTTGCTATCACGCCTAAATAGAACCCTTTCACATATCAAAAACCATTCTGTAAACTTGGGTAATCCATCTACCAATGGGATTTGCTCAAATTCAGTTCTATCATTTTCTCCCTTAACTGGAATGGGCTATAAGTTATATGATTTTTAATCTGTCAGAGTCACAAGCAAAATAGTTAATTATTACAGCATTTTAAAAGGGTAGAATCGTTATTACGTATCTTTTATTGCGAAACCAGAGGCATATTTCCGTCTCTGTTGTTCCTTATGGACATAGCAGTATCTAAACTCTTTCCTAATTATGCTTAATAAAAAATCATGTGGTTGTGTATATTTTCCTTTTTAAACCTCGTTGCACTTTATAAATTATACGTGTGTTTATACATAATAACGATAACGTATCTTAGACTTCATCCAGCGCGTGCTGAACTGCAATAAAAATTATCTCGTGCTGGGTATAAATGCACGAAAAATTAATTCATTGTCATTCAACAACCCAACCATCAACCAATAAACAAAAATGGAATTCAAAGGTGCTTTAGTTCTAAGCGTTACCCTTTGTGCATCTTTATCGATGGTAAGTTCTTTACTTAGGTATATTTGTGGCGAAAACAAGCAATTGATTGTCTTTTAGGGAAATGATCTCGATTATGGCAAAGGTTTTCTGAATGCTTATGGAGAAAATGGACTCTACTATCAAAATGGTTTCTATAATAATGGAAACGGTTTATTAGGAGGAGTTATAAACACCGATCGCGGTTTATTTCGCGAAAACATCTATGGAGGATATGGTTTTCCTAGAGGTGGGTACTATGACCATATCGATCCAAGATTGGCAAATGCTAATCATCTACATGCTGTTGGTAAGTATAAAACGCACCATCTAACCAGTCATTATAAAATACTTCTAGTACCGAACAAAGATAGCGTTAACGTAAACGTTGACGTAAAAAGGGATCCTGCCTACGCCATTTTGCACCATAATGTTCACATTCCTAAGAAGGAGGTGAAAGAAAAAGCCAAGTTGCCAGCTGTTACACTCCGAGAACGCGAAACAATTATTGCAAATGGTGAACGTCAAAGGAATCACCACGTCTTACCTGCCCACAGAGGTACTGTATTTGAAAACTTTGGTGTAGGATATTAATTTTTTTAAAATCATTGTATCTCGTATTTTCTGATTGTAATCTTAGTCACAATAAAATTTCTAGAAACCATTTTGTCTTATTTTTATATAAAAATAAGTGCATCGTTCATTTAGGCAGGTTTGTGAACCAAACGATGAGTCACTCGTGGAATATTTCAAAGAATTTAAGTTTACACAAGCAATCATTAAATAGTACAACTGAGTTCATTAAAATAGATTAGTTAAATGAGTTTTTATCACGAAAACAGACTGTATAATTAACAAACTTCTCTAATTTTTTAATAACGTTGCTATTGCAATGTAATACTGAATTAAAACAAATGAATTAAAACAGTAAAGCATGCAGTATCTTAAATAATATCGGGACTTTACACACCTCTGTTAAAATTCAAGAAAAATTACAAATAAACACTCTGGAAATAACCGGCATATACTTGATTCGTCGAATCAGGATCATGACGCCATATGGTTAGCTGGTGATTCGTTGCTAAATGTTGTAGGATATTAATTTTTTTAAAAGCACTGTACCCCGTAGATTCTGATTGTAATAAAATTCCTGAAACCATTTTGTCTTATTTTTAAATAAAAGCCGTTCCGAATGGACCAGCACCTTGTCGAAATTCTAGATTGCTAAACAGGTAGAATGGCTTGCATGTTCTAATGAGCTAAAGAGCCAAACTACAGGTTCAACCAAAGTAGTAGGGTCGTTAGTGAGTAACCAGACTAAGACAGATCCCCGAAAGAGGACAGCGACTCTTTCAGTACTTAGATTGGCAGAGACTCTAGAGGTCGGTACGGTAGTCTAAGACACACTACCACGATGTGGAAGCCAACGGGAAACCACCACATTACCTCCCAAGTACACAGCATACTTAAATTGGAATAAACATTATGGCATTCTGTGGGGTAAAATAGTTCCCCATTCGGATCTCCGGGAAGGGACTACTTCGGAGGATGCGATCGGAAAGTTCAGAATTAGATTCGGGGACATTTTGCGAGTCGGCGCGTGTAATATTAGAAGTATGAAGCAAGTAGGTAAGCTAGAGAACCTGAAAATTGAAATGAATATGTTAGCACTAGACATAGTAGAGATCAGGAAATTCGGTGGGCAGAGGCGGGGGATTTTTGGAGTGTGTTATACTTTCGCGCATTTGTTATATTATTACGCAATTATTATAGTTTTGCGCGGTATAACTCCCGTCATATTGTAACTTATACCGACCACGCTTTAAGAGTGATACAACCACTTTTTAAATCAATTTGCAAGCACAATTTAAATCAAAACAAATTACTTACGTGGTGGCATCTCGAAAATTCATCTCAGGGTCCCATGATGTTTTGCAGGTTGGGTTCAGTTACCCATGTTGAATCAAATTACCATCCGTCTCTCCCGTAACTTCTGTACTCGTAGGGGAATAACAGGAATTAAGGTATCAGGCACAATACAAGATAAAGGTAGAAGGAACCTACATATCTAAAAAGAAAAGACACCACACCAACATAGTTTTGCTTCGTCGAGGGCTCGTAACTAAATAGCATCTTTTTACACCACGCGCGCATTCCGCCTCACTTTTGCGCAGACGCGACTGTCAGAGACGTCGGGAGTTGGGGTATTCATTTAAAAATACGCTACAATTTATTTACAAATTAAATCTAACGTGATACATGCCAGTTGGCATCTAACAAGTGGAGACTTCAGGGTAATTCATACAGGAGCAGAGGAAGGAAACTCGGGCGTGGAGATAGTTATGCAGAAGAAGATAGGATAATATGTAGAAAACTACTTACAAAAGAACGAAAGAGTACTCATGGTTAGATTAGAATCTATACCAGTAAATACAGTAATATTACAAGTATACATGCCCACCTCTAGCTAAAGTGACGAACAGATAGAAGCGATCTACAAAGATATTGAAGACATACTAAGATACGTAAAAGGCCATGAAAATTTAATAATCGCGGGAGATTTTAATGCAGTGGTAGGTGAGAGTAGGGAAGAAGCGGTAGTAGGTTTATTTGGTTTAGGCACGAGAAACGATAGGGGAAATAGGCTGGTAGAATTTTGCGACAAAAACAATTTAACCAACACAAACACATTATTTCAACATCGTGCTGTAATGTTGCAGATGTGTATGTTTAAGAACAATAGAACTGTCCCCTTTTATTAGCAATGCTGGGTATCCGTTAGGTTATCGCTTTGTTTGCAAGCCGTGCTTTGCAGCTGGATTATATACTTTTGCAGGTGGTGTCTGAGAATTCTTTATATTTGATGCTTCAGAAATATTTTTGAAAGCCAAACATTTTACCCCCCACGTAGTTCTTTACTAATAAATACGGACCGTACTTTGATAGCTGTATTTATGTAGATTCCTTTTTCTTGCCTTTTGATTCTCGTCCCTATAAACCTGTTCCTGCCGTTTCCTACATATAGCTAAAAGAGGATACTAATTTGAAGGCAACCTGGCCTGACAGCAGCCCACACCCCGCAGTCGCTAGCCTGGAGCAATCCTGAGAACCATCGTTAAATGATCCCGAAGGACGCCAGGAGATCCATCTTTAAATATTCCTGAAGGGAGCCCCGCAGTCGCTAGCTGTAGCAACCCTGAAGGAAACCGCAGCCGCCATCTTTAAATAATCCAGTAGGGAGCCACGAGCAACCCTGAAGGAAGTGATTCTGTAGGAAGCTTTACCTATTCATGTAAGTACTCCGTTTTTTTATAATACATTTTATGAATTTTGCATATTTCGTCATTTACGTGTAATAATTTGCATAGTGTGTGACGTCATTGACAGATGGGCGCGCTAATTTCCACATTATAGATTAGCGTTACCAACTGCCTTTGTGTCTCATATACCTCGTTTACGGTAATGTAGAAACGCTTCCTTTCCGATATCTTGTATAACTGCTTGTCTTAAGAAACGTCCCTAATTACGCTGTATAATTAAATAAATCGATTTATTCTTGCAAAGCTCATCCTAATATCATTGAACCAAGTTCAAAGTACCTCAATTTATCCTTATTGTGTAAGATAACACAGCAAATATACTCGGTCATCTACAATCCTTGTTTTCTAAAGAATATGTTCGCTTTATTTATGAGTAATATGGTTTGCATAGAGTAAATTTTATACAATTGTATTCATATTTGACGGGTTTTTTATTTATTCATACATTACAACGACTTTAAACGTGTTCTTTTGACATGTGTAACTCAAATATTTGAATCGCCTTCATCTCGTTTCCTAATTTTATGTCGCTTTGATGGTCCCTTTCGCCAGATAATATGTACTCCTTGCATGATTAATTCTGCCACTTCAAGAGCTATGTACGTTTTCTTTACACGAGCGGTAGAAATTCTGGGTGCATCGGTAAGTTCTTCCGCACTTATCAATACTAGTAGATTATCTTTATAGCTCTTTGACATAGGCCCAATGATTCTCCTACGTTAGTCAAAATTCATTTCTATGTAGTTACTTACTTCCGGTTTTTAGTTTTTCCTATTCAAAATGACCCTTTGTGAGATAAGACTATTTAATGGTATCTGTACTAGGCAGCAGGGTTCATCGGAAAGCATTACTGACTATTTTACTAGTATGACTACCCTGTTTCTCTGGAATGGGTACTTAAACGAGGATGATCAATTGTCCATCGTGCTTCGTAACCTTGCTCCATTTTATTGAACCCATTTGCTTTTCGTCCGCTCCATCCAAGAATTGGAGAACGAATGTCTGAAGTTGGAGTCGGAAAAGATTCGTACCCCCTAGCCAAGACCAACTTACTTTTACTGCCGAACCGGATTTTTCTTACAAGTTCGCTACGATTGAGAAAAATACTTTTACTGACCGAACTGTTAAGATTTCTCTTACGCCTACAGGTAGATCAAATATTTCTTCTGTTCCTATTCCTATGCCTACTCGTAAGCTTACATGCTTCAATTGCGTTCAACCTGGTCATGTGCCGACCCGTTGTACTCGTCCTCAAATACTTCATTGCTATTTTTGCAGATATAAGGGACCGCCGCAACTGTCCGAACTGTCATTCTACTACTATTATCAAAACATGTTTTCATCGACAAATATTTCTTCAGAATTCTGTCCTTAGTGTCTCTAGTGCGAAGTTTTTCTCTGTACCTCCTCCCAGTTGTCTTAATACCATCACAGCACCCCCTTTTTAGCCATAGGAGCCTTTGAACTACAATATTGATCTTTAGAGCTATCACGCTGCTACTTATCGAACACCTACTAATAAGACCCAAATTTTTTCTGTCTTTTGCGATTCGAACAATGATCAAACGGATCATACGTATTCACTTCCACTTCTGGCTGTGCCTCCTCTATGAATTGAGCCCATACTTCAAATTAATGACTTACCGGTATCAACTCAAGAGTTTGTTCCTTCTTTCTTAAATGATTCTACCAAAGAAATTCCAGTCGGGTCTGCAATAGTAGACGCAGCTGAAGTGGTGATAACTTATAATACTGACAGAAAGGGTTCTGTTGAAGTTGGTCAACCCGTTGTTGCTGTCAAAGTTTCACCTGGTCTTGCTTTTGTATTTGCTGTTGTCGAGGAAGCAATTCCTATTGTGGCTGAAGATTTACCCGATTTTGCTCATTTATCTAATGTTGACGAAGTGTTATCTGATTATGTTTCTTTTCCTAAG
The DNA here is from genome assembly GCA_036346225.1 of Platerodrilus igneus. Lineage (NCBI taxonomy): Eukaryota > Metazoa > Arthropoda > Insecta > Coleoptera > Lycidae > Platerodrilus > Platerodrilus igneus. The sequence continues at coordinate 9,287,988 of JARFIW010000053.1, read as the reverse complement.
GTTGATACCCTTACAGCCACGCTGTCGTCTTTCCTAACATTGAAACTCTTACGACCAATGATACAAGTAAGCAGGGTTCCATAAATAATGATGACTTTCCTAAACCACAACTACCACGACTAACTTCACCATCACCACCACCTCCTTCACCACACGTTGCAACCACAACACCAACAGTTGTTCCTTTTTTGCAGAATACTATCCCAGAAATACCGCCCTTTGTTAATTCTATTTTGCGGAAAGCTCCCCAATCAATACTATTCCCTGTTCCGGTAACACAACCGACGAAACAGGTCAACAAAGGAAATAAGAGGCAGAAAATATTATATGTTGATTCAGACCCGAAGATGTAGGTCGGCAAAATCCTAATGTTCTTGAGCTGCCTTCATTTTTCTTCTGCGACGCAAACGTCTTAGTCCGCGTCTCCAATTTCTATGCTGACTCCGACCTTCCTTAAGATTTGATTTTTGGACTTTACTTTTTCTTGTTATATAAATAATTTCTTTGTTCCGATTGGTTGTCCTTTTCTTCTTTCGTTCGCTCTTTGTACTCACCCGCCCCTCTGGGTCCGGATTAGAAAAGTTCCACGGTACGATTTGCCTGTCGTAAAAAGTGACTAAAGTGGTCCAACACATACTCAGACACACGCGCGCGCGCGCTCTTCCTCACACACATACATATTTTTGGTTGTTTTTTCTTTTCTTTAGTTTTGGTACTGCTTACGAGGGTAAGGTGAAAAATTTTCAGCCTAACACAGAGATGGCATTCTAATCAGCAAATATGTGTGCTTCCCGCCTGCGTGCGCATGTCAGTAGTTCGTATGACAAGTTTCAACGTGCTATCTCAAGTAGTTTGTTTACACGAATTTTTTTAAGCAGACGTCTTATGTGCGTTTCTTTAAGATGGATGAACTTGAATATCCTGCGGTCACAAAGTTCTTCGTTTTGGACAGATTAACCCCTCAGGAAATTCATCCAAAGTTGACAAAAGTTTATGGAGACTCTGTGGGCAGCTGAATTTAAACGTGGTCGCACGTCTCTCGAAGATGACCCACGTGAAGGACGACCAAAAACCGCAACCACACCGGAAACGATCGAAAAAGTGCATGATATCGTGTTGGACGATAGGTGAGTGAAAGTGAAGGACATAGCTGAGGCTGTAGGGATATCGGACGAAAGGGTGCGAAACATCTTACACGAAGAGTTAGGGATGCGAAAGCTTTGCGCAAGATGGGTGCCGCATTTGACGAATGCCGATCAAAAGCAAATGCGAAAACGAGTTTCGCAGCAATGTTTGGCCCGGTTCAATAAGGATCCGAGCGATTTTGTGCGGCAATTTGTCACTAAGGATGAGAGATGGGTCCACCATTACGCGCCAGAAACCAAACAGTGGGTGAAAGCCGGTTGTTCATCGCTAAAGAAAGCGAAGTCGATCGCATCTGCCGGAAAAGTGATGGCCAGCGTGTTTTGAGATGCGAAAGAGATTCTGTTAATAGATTACCTTAAAAAGGCAGAACAATTACAGGCCAATATTACTCCACTCTTCTTGACCAGCCGGATGCCAAAATTCGCGAGAAGAGGCCTGGCTTGAAGAGGAAAAAATCATCTTTCACCAAGACAATGCACCTGCACACAAGGGTGCGTTGGCGATGGGAAAATTGACGGATTTGGGGTACGATTTGCTAGTCCCCCCCCCCTATTCCTCTGATTTAGCGCACTCAGACTTCTATCTGTTCCCAAACGTGAAAAAATTTGTTTCTGGGAAGTGCTTCATGTCCAATGAAGAAGTTGAGAGGAGCGTAGACGAATATTTTCACAGCCTTCCAGACTCTCACTTCCAAGATGGAATACTGATGTTGGAGAAACGCTGGACCAAGTGTGTTGAAGTTAAGTGGAATTATGTCGAAAAATAAAACGCTATTACCATGATGGTTTCTATAATAATGGGAACGGTTTATTAGGAGGAGTTATAAACGCCGATCGCGGTTTATTTCGCGAAAACATCTATGGAGGATATGGTTTTCCTAGAGGGGCGTACTATGACCATATCGATCCAAGATTGACAAATGCTAATCATCTACATGCTGTTGGTAAGTATAAAACGCACCATCTAACCAGTCATTATAAAATACTTCTAGTACCGAACAAAGATAGCGTTAACGTAAACGTTGACGTAAAAAGGGATCCTGCCTACGCCATTTTGCACCATAATGTTCACATTCCTAAGAAGGAGGTGAAAGAAAAAGCCAAGTTGCCAGCTGTAACACTCCGAGAACGCGAAACAATTATTGCAAATGGTGAACGTCAAAGGAATCACCACGTCTTACCTGCTCACAGAGGTGCTGTATTTGAAAACTTTGGTGTAGGATATTAATTTTTTTAAAATCACTGTATCGCGTAGCTTCTGATTGCAATCTTAGTCACAATAAAATTTCTAGAAATCATTTTGTTTTATTTTTATATAAAAATAAGTGCATCGTTCATTTAGGCAGGTTTGTGAACCAAACGATGAGTCACTCTTGGAATATTTCAAAGAATTTAAGTTTACACAAGCAATCATTAAATAGTACAACTGAGTTCATTAAAATAGATTAGTTAAATGAGTTTTTATCACGAAAACAAACTTCTCTAATTTTTTAATAACGTTGCTATTGCAATGTAATACTAAATTAAAACGAATGAATTAAAACAGTAAAGCATGCAGTATCTTAAATAATATCGGGACTTTACACACCTCTGTTTAAATTCAAGAAAAATTACAAATAAATACTCTGGAAATAACCGGCATATACCTGATTCGTCGAATCAAGATCATGACGCCATATGGTTAGCTGGTGACTCGTTGCTAAATGTTGCAGATGTGTTCAGTATTTATATCTAAGATATGCGTTAACTTCAAACCGAACAAAATAAACTGCCAACGGATCATTGCAATACCAATAACAAAAACCATAATGCTCTGAAATCTTGTCAACACACTAAACTTTTTTACACACATCAGCATTAATAATTTGGCTATCTGAATTACAATTTATAAAATCATCGTCTTGATTCGACCAATCGTGTATATTAAAGTTATCTATACAAATTCACACTGGTTTAAGAAATCGTAAACTTGGAAACATACATCCCAATAACCATATATTTATAAAATACAGCCATGTGTTGCAGACGCCGAACGGCGCAACTTTCGATTTTAAATATAAAAATGTGGGAACAAATTTGCGATTCACACAGTCAGGCCGACATTGACCTCGACATTGGAATAGTTTCAACGCACAATCCGTGAGAACGAAATGCTATGACTCCAAGACGTCAAACTTATAAAACCGAAGGTAGCAAAAGAGGGGATAACTCAAATCAGATTATTAACAATAAAACATCTTACCGGGGCTTGTGAATTTGATCGACACACAATCATCGGACGTTGGAAACATACAATAGTTAGTGATGGTATCATACACGAAACGGTTAGTAAAAGAACAGAATTCCGGACGCGAAATAAAACGCGGATATACATACCAGTAGTTAACGTGAAACCTGCCAATGTTCTTGGAGAGCTATTATCAACATCAACAATTCGATTTAAACCTGCAGCAATAGTTAGTTCTATATTAAGTTATTTTTGTGGCTAAGACAAGCAACTGGTTGTCTTTTTGAGAAATGATCTCGATTATGGCAAAGGTTTTCTAAATGCTTATGGGAAAATGCACGCTACTATTATGATGGTTTCTGTAATAATGGGAACGGTTTGAGAGGAGTTATAAACGCCGATCGCGGTTTATTTCGCGTACTATGCGTACTATGACCATATCAATGTCAGCCCAAGATTGGCAAATGCTAATCATCTACATGCTGTTGGTAATTATAAACACATCACCTAACCACTCATTAGGAAATGCTTTTAGTGTGTTACAGTTTCGGACATGTGTTATACTATTGCGCAATGGTTATAGTTTTATGCGGTATAATTCCCGTCATATTGTAACTTATACCGGCCATGCTTTAAAACTGATGCAACCGCTTTTTAAGTCAATTTGCAAGCACAATTTAAATCAAAACAAATTACTTACACGGCGGCATCTGGAAATTCGTCTCAGGGTCCCACGATGCTTTTGCAGGTTGGGTTCAGTTCACGCCATGTTAAATCAAATTACGTCCGTCCTTCCTTTTACTACTGTACTCGTAGGGGAACGACAGGAATTAGGTAACAGGTACACAAAGGCAAAAGTAGAAGGAACCTACCTACCTAAAAAGAAAAGACACACGACACAGATAGATGTTGCTTCGTCGAGGGCTTGTAACTTAATGGCGTCTTATAAAACTACGCGCGCACTCCGCATCCTCTTCCGCAGACGCGGTTGTCAGGGATGACGAAAATTGACGTGTTCATTTAAAAATACGCGGCAATTTATTTACAAATTAAATCTAACGTGATACATGCCGATTGACATGTAACAAGTTCCGAACAAAGATAAGGTTAATGTAAACGTTGACGTGAGGAGGGATCCTGCCTACGCTACTTTGCACCATGATGTTCATATTCTTAAGAAGGATGTGAAAAAAAAGCCAAGCTGCCAGCTGTTACACTCCGAGAACGCGAAACAATTATTGCAAATGGTGAACGTCAAAGGGATCACCATTTCTTACCTGCTCATAGAGGTACTGTATTTAAAAACTTTGGTGTAGGATATTAATTTTTTTAAAATCACGGTATCTCGTAGCTTCTGATTGTAATCTTAGTCACAATAAAATTCCTGGAAACCATTTTATCTTATTTTTATATAAAAATAAGTGCATTGTTCTTTTTTTATAGTGGTAAAAGATTTTATATCCGCTGTGTGGGACTCTTCCTTGCCGAAGCAAGGACATACCCACTAAAAATCCATTTTGGTGTCGGACTCGAGATCTCTTCTCATAGACTTTATAGAGATCCCGTGACCAGCGTACCTAGACTAGGTCCTTCACTGCCGTCGCGAATTGGAAAAAAACATGGCGTTAGGCGCAGTTTATTCCTTTCGGACGTCTGATGAAATCGCAGCAAAGATCATTGCTAGAGCATCGCCCTGGGGTGTCTATATCGTTGCCATAGGACATTGTCTTTCGCTTCCAGGGCTCGTATGAGCTGGTTTTCGTGATCTTTTAGAGATCCGTAAAACTTCTCTGCGTTCGACCGGAGCCATTCCTTGAGGATTTGCAGGTTTGTCTCTCTGTGAAGCTAAGAGTTTCGAATAAACCAGGGCGTTCCGAAGAGTTTCCTTAGGGTCTTGTTCTGGATCACTTGTAACATACACATGTGCGTTTCCGCTGCGTTGCCCCACACCGCTGATGCACATGCAAACGTCGGTCTGGTTATCGCCTTAAAGAGCCTGAGCTTGTTTGAAGCGTTTAGCCTACTTCGGCGATTGGTCAAGGGGTATAGCAGAACCATAACTCCCTTGGTCTTGTTTGCCATACTCGATGTGAGCTTTCCAAGGGAGCTTCGAATCAAAGATCACCCCTGAATACTTAACATCTGAACGTCTAGGTATCGGTTCATCGAATGCTCTGACGTCTCCAGGTCGGTGACGTCGCTTCGAGAAAACTGCCGTGCTTTTTTCTGGATTGACCTCGACTAGCCAGAGTCTTAGCTACTCCTCGAGAACGTCCATCGCCGTTTGCAGTCTCTGCTTGACGAAGTGCGGAGCACGGTACCTGGCTAGAATGGTTGTGTTGTCGGCGTATAGTGCTATCCTAGTGTCTGCCGTTTTTGGTAGGTCGCTCACGAAGATACCGAAGAGTGCCGGCGAGAGGAAGGAGCCTTGAGGAACCCCAGCACTGATTCTCCGCCTCGTCGACCGCACCCCGTCCAGTCTGATGCAAAACCATCTATCGTGGAATACCCTTTACGGAACCCAAACTGCTAGTCCTAGATCACGTTGTGTGTTCCTGCATCGCTGCCTGGAGTCTCCTTAGGAAAACGGCTTCCGCTATCTCCCCAACCATCGACAGCAAGCTAATTGGTCGGTAGTTCTGTGGGGAATCTCGCAGATTTTCCTACGTTCCGGAACACTACGACGTCCACCGTCTTCCACGTGGATAGGAAGTGGCGGAGTTTCAACATGGCATTGATGATTCCGGTTAACACCCACAGGGTTTTTTCCGGCAGCGCTTTCAGAATCCGGTTGGAGATTTCGTCCGGTCTAGGAGCTTTTCTTACCCTTAAAACCTTGATAAGGTCCTTGACTTTTTCAACTGTAGTGGGGTCGATTTCCTGAAGGTCGTTGTCTCTTATGCCGAAGGTCTGCGTGAGCATAGTTCGGCTCGAACTGCATATTTCGCAATGGATAGGAGGTACTGGAGACGCCTTATTCTTCAGTACGTTAAACATCCTTCGCAGAGAGATATCTTCGGCTCGCAGGTCCTCCAGTCTGGTTTCCTAGGCCACGTTTCGGTGCCGCCAAATCGCTAATCGCATTTCGGCGACCAATCGATTATACCGGAGTCGTTCCGCAGCATCTCAGGTTCTTTGCCACTGACGCCTGACACGGTTCTTCTCCCGGAGGAGGTCACGGATGTGCAGAAGGAGGATGTCCCTCTTATCCCCTACCGGTCTCATGGAAGTAGCTCTACTGACCGAGGTCTGTATGCACTCCACGAAGCGGTCCGCTTACGCCTCTAGAGCGCCAGTTATCGGAATGTCGTTAGACGTCCTTGTTCTCTTTGATTACTACCTTTTAGTTATCCGTTTTCTATGTCCTCTAAACTTCTTGATTTAGTCCGGTATACTGGTACTTCGAGCCGGATGAGAATTCTTTCTTTTGCTTTTGGAGTGTTTTCTTTTGTTTTTCTTTCTTCTTTTCGTTTTGAAGTAAATAGGTTTAATATGAAAATTATTAGGAAGCGTACTTATTGTAAAAAGTTCTAATATACCGGGTGTTGTTTGAATATTAAAGCAGAATCTACGTGAATGAATAATGTAAGGCGACGAAGGGTGTGTTTTTAACTTACCGTTGAAAGTGAACGTAACAGGGTTCTTAATCACACTCGTTCTATGTATGACAAACACAAAGTACACTTTATAAAGAAACTTTTAACAACGTTCTAGTAAAAAGGCTTCGTTACAAAACCAACACCGAACTTGGTAATAACAGAACCAACAACGATTTTCAAAGTGTTTTAAAATAGCAGCATTAAGGAAATTTTTGATTATCAAAAACACACGCTTGGATAAAAAAGTAAAAGGTATAACATAAACATGCGGTCTGCGAATTAATAAAGAATTGGTATAGTTGGTTGCCTAACTTCCAAAAGTGTAACGAACCCGTATATTCAACAAAGTAAAAACTTAAATGGTTTTTAAATCAAACAGTATGAAATGGAACGTACCGTCAAAATGACGTTGAAAATATAGCACGTACCCTCGACGTATCTCTACCTGACAATATTTAAACAAAACTTGTTGCAAATATTTATTTGTTTACAATTTTGACATTTTGGGATATACTTAAACCGCAGTATTATCGTACGTCAACCAAATCAACGATGTTGCCCGAATTACCAGGTAAAATATGTCTTCGTTCATGTTCGCCATTATCATAGACGGTTTCGCGTTGCTTTAGTGCAATTTGTGGCAATTTTACATTTTCAACGACCACTTCTATTGGTTGATGACGATAAGGGTCTTCAACACCAACTTCTACCTTATCCTTATTAAGACCTACAAAGTCTTTTAAAACGTGGCTGAAAAAATGGTGCTTGTACTTACCACGAAAGTTTGCAAACTGCAGACCACCTCCACGAAGATAAGCTCCATTGTACACTCTTTCTTCAAAAGTACCAGGTTGGGCTTGTATAATTCTTCTCAAGGCGCAACCGTGACGTGGATTGAGATTGGAGTAAGGGCTTACGACTCTGATTATTTCGTCACCGCAGCCAACGCCATTTCGATAGATAAATGCCTGCCAATTAAAATTTTTTAGTGGTTTTTTGAGTGGGGGAACTTACCGTTGCTAAGGATCCGCAGAATACAACGCTTAGGAGCAAAGAGACCTGATGGGACATCCTGATTGGTAGTTCTTAAAGTATGCGTTTTAATTTGTCCTTTATATATATAACAGTCAACTTTGTTTTTGTCAAGGCACGTATCAGTTTATAAATACCTGTTTTATCTGCGTATCAGTTGTTTTGGATTGATAGATTGGAGGAGTGTGTGAAAATAATATAACAATCATCACGTTCACAGTAAAAATAAAACGTTCATATATCAGAGATTTAGGTGTTTTTATATCGGGGTACTCAGAACCGTGCCCCCAGGAACTTCAAATATCGAATCTGAGCTGAACACAGAACAAACTGAAGAATCGCCGTTACCCTATATCAAAGTACACGTGCTGAACATAAAACAGAGCTAGAAAATCGTGATCACCAACTCATTTTTGTGCTACCCTAAAAGTAGCAAATCTATTGAATGCTCAGTCATCTAACCTATTTTTTCCCACCTCAGCCCAAGGTGTAGTTTCAAGGCTAATGGGCCTGCACTGAGGTAAACGAAGCCAGTGGGGCAATTCTGCAACACCGACACGCCGCGCCTTCCCTGCTGTCGTGGTCATGTCTCACGGGCAAGAGGGTGTGGGAGTCTTGGCTTAACCGCCCGGACCAAGAGGAGGCACCTAGCTAAAATCCTAAAACCCTGTGGCAAAAGACTGCGCCTAAGTTATGCGGGGCTGGATAGTTGACCAGTCTTAATCAGTCCAGAACTCGGGGAACAAGGCGGCACCCCGTTTTATTCACGCTTTCCATGCCAACAGGGGGCACCTGGCATGGTGACCATTTACACCCCCCCTTACTCATAGGAACAATTATGAATAATATTGGTATCATAAGTAAAATTGAACTTGAAGAGGTGGAACCAGCAATGGGAGACCACTCAGGTAACCATAACATATCGATGGAGGTGGAGCAGACCCAGAATGCAAGTCCACTTGCTAGACCGGTGTGTGATATACTAGACACGGAGAAAACAATAAAGAAACTTGCAGGCACTAGACTGCATGCAAAGGGGCTTTCGGGTGCTCAGCGTAGGAAGCTGAGGCAAGCCAAAATAGTCAAAGCTGGGAGTTGGACAGTGTCACACTCGTCCACAAAGAAGGTGTCGGTGCAGAAGAAGAGCGGGGGCAGTAAAAGACCTCGTTCAGAGACTTCCACACCGACACCATCAAGAGACTTTTGGTGGAACGAGACAGCGCCTATTCGGGCGCGAGCGAGCAAAGTTAGACCCGAAGGAAGTCGATACCCTCTCATCAAGGGACCTGTACTCTGTTATTCGGGGTGCTGGTTTTGCAGATTGGGTATAATACTAAACCAGGGTCAGCACAATAAGCCTTTTAGGCTGCAGTGCCGCCAGGGGGAGTGGTTTTAGTGGGTATGCCGCCAGGAGAGTCCTACACTGGCTGTAAAAGCTTTCCACTCCACCGGGTTTGGATAACTATCAAAAAAAAAACTTTTTTTCAACATACCTTGCATAGCCCGTGGCTTTCCGAAGAATTCCGAAGCCTACCGAAAACTTCTGAACCCCTTAGTATTGTATATATGTTCAATGTATAGTTCTTGTGTTCAGATCATACTTCTTTATAACTTCCAGTTGTCCCACAAGTAAAACACGAAGCCCTCCGAAGAGTTCCGAGGACCGCCGAAGTCGTCTGAACCTCTTCAAACTATAAATACTTTCTAACTATCGTGATTCAAGCTCTCATTCAGCCTCACCAAGAAATCCTGAGGCCTTCCGAAGAGTTCCGAAAACTACCGAAAACCTTTGCACCTCTCCGAACTGTGTATATATTTGTTTACTCAATATTTAAGTTTCTACTTGGTTTCACAAGCGTCCACGAAGCCTTCTGAAGATTACCGAAGACTTCCGACTTTCTAGCGTTTTCGAATTCCTTTTATGACATGGTTTGTGTGTATTATACATTTGGACGGTTCTATTTGTATTCTAAGGGTGTTGAACGAGTCTTTTATTGACAGAGGGGTGTATTATGCGTGCTTGCCATTTGAATGCGTGCTGCGTGTTTATTTATCAGTTTGAGAGGAGTATGGTGGGTTGCATACTGCTATACTAGAGATATACGTCGAAACATCGTAACGAGATGTGAATTGGGGTTTTATTTATATTTTCTAAAGAATGATGAGATAGAAATGCACCAGAACCGGTCATTGGCGATTTTCTCTTTGCAAATTATTAAATTTCCAAAAATATGATTCATATTTTGACATTTTGATTGATTTTTCGCCGTTGTTCGCAGCATAGACATCGCAGACGATGTTGCTGTATGCCAATCTCAACCGTCGTTGAATTTGGGCAGAAGATGTTATTCTTTACGATGTAGATTTACTTGAACTACATATTAGTCCTAAGACCACCCTGGCTTTTGGCAAAAAAAGAAATTCACTGGCTTGACGAGTTGCATAAGCAGGCAAAACTGGTACTTAGACGTTTCTTCTCAGCAAGTTAATAATAAAATTAATTATTTGCGATTTAGAACCGAGGAGATTTTTGCGAAAAGAGAATTTCTCAATCTGATGAACTGCAAATACCGGAAAACTTGCGGCTGTGTGTTGCAATTATAAATACGGAATTCAAAATTAAAACTAGCACCATCTCTTTGCAACAAAGTTTGACTAATTTATTCTAAGACTATAGGAACCTGTAACTATAATAACAAATATGAATTTTATTAAACAATCACGTTTGTTTTCTATACTAAACCATGGCTCGTGTGATCTGGAATCAAAATGAATCGATGGTGTTAAACAAATACGTGCTTTGGTGAAACTAAACAAGCTTGAACTGGTATATAATGAGTTAGAAAAGCTTAGACATACATTCAGTAAACAGCGTTCAATAACTCAACAAGATGCGTCTTCTCATTACCTTCGTTTTGTGCGTTTCTCTCACTACCTTAGCATGGGTAAGAACCACGTTATGGTGAATCTTATCTACTATCACATATTTTTAATAGGCAGGATGTGACTATAAAAATGGCCTTTATGGTTTTGGCGATGGATACTATCGAGGTGATAATTTTTACCGCCTCTCTGATCCCTACCATCTTCATGGCCTTTACGGTCATGGTCACGGATCAGCAAGCGTTTTAAAAGCTAAAGCTGGTGAATTTGAAGAAAGAGTTTATAGAGATGGTGGTTATGGAAGATTTGCACGTTATGGACAACCTGCACCCTTTGCAAGATTAGCAGTTGATCCTGTACATAACCATGGTAAGTACTGGAATTTCTCTGACACGTTGTAAATTATTTACTTTTAGGTAGAGATGTCGTTAATGTTAAAGTGGACGTGAACAAGGACCCCCGTTATGCAGTTTTGCACCAACGTGCTTTTAGACCAAGACAAGTTATTGTCCAGGAAAAGGTTAAGCTGCCTTCAGTTGCTCTGAAGGAGCGTGAAACTGTTTTCTTGAATGGTATACATGGTCATGGTCAGCAGCTAGGACTTGCTGCCCTTGAAAAAGTTGGTTTGGGATGTTAATAACTGGAGGACACCAAGAAGCCGTTTGTAAGTCATGCAGATTTTGCGAATTAGACATTTATAATTGATCATATAATAAAATAGTAGGAAATTTTGAGTGAGTTTGTATAATGCGTTTGAATTTTCATTCTTCGATAAAGCAAACTTGAACTTAGTTTTTAAAGTTTGTAACGCTAACGTATTACCTAAACGTGGTAGAAGAGAATTTATTAAATTTGATTATCAGATAAGCTTTTAGCCAGAACGTACCCTGAAAAAATTATAAGCTTTGATAGTTTGCATTTATTGACGTGCCATTGCAATGTAGTATTAAGTTAGGATGAAAAATTAAAACAAGAAAGCATCTACTACATTAAAAACAAATGGTAATAGATATCGGTGCCTTACAGCCCAGTAGGTAAATAGGGCCGGTCCTAATTCAAAACGCGACAGACGTATTTTCCATGTGTAAAATACGTCTGTCACGTTTTGAATTAGATCGACCCTATAATTTCAATGTAAAATAGTTGTGAAAACATTTGAATGTAAAATAGTTGTGAAAACATGAATTCTTCTATACTTTCAATGTAAAAATACGTCTGTCACGTTTTGAATTAGGACCGGCTTTATATTACTTTCAATGAAACACACACGTATGTTGAAAAAAATGTAAGTGCAGAGAAGAATGTGTGTAGCTGTTTTGAATTCGGTTTTCTAGCGAGAAGTTACACGTGCACCGTTTTGAATTAGGATCGGCGTTATATACTTTTAATGTAAAATGTGAAAACCTGAATTCTTTTCAAATGTAAAATACTTGTGGGCACGTTTTGAATTAGGATCGTCTTTATATTACTTTCAATGAAACATATTTCAAAACACACGTATGTTGAAAAATGTAAGTGCAGAGAAGAATGTGTGTAGCTGTTTTGAATTTGGTTTTCTAGCGAGACAGTATGACAGATGCAAAAAAATATCGCATTCAAGTCAATTGTGTTTTAATTAAAGTGGATTCTAATTTATGTTTAGAGGCTGCAAATACACATGGGCCGGTTTCAATTCAAAATGTGTTCACTCTTGTGATAGGTTGAAAAGTGGGTTGGCAAAGTACGCAGATGGCGGTAATCTGCTATATAAGGAGATTGCTCCTGATATTAATTTAATTAGTCGAAGTTTACTGCATATATTTACATATAAACATGTATATAATTGATATTCAGGGATTTAAATACAAGAAAAACGAGTTTGTGTGTAAAGAAATTGCGGTTTTGGACTTGTTGAAAGGTGTTGTTTGGCATCAAATTTTAAACTGCCAATGCAGTCCAGTTGTTTGAGCCAAGATCATATAAAACATAACGACTGGGTGACAAAGAATATTCATGGTCTTTCTTGGGATGAATCTTCAACGGCTGGAATGGGTTTATCATATATAGCGCTTTATTTGAAGCAAATTATCCTACCCGGTGAAGAAGTATTTGTGAAGGGTCTAGAAAAGAAGAAATTGATTGAAACCTATCTAATGCAAAACGTTGTAACTGATATGCTTGCACTAGGTTGTCCTAAGATATCGGAGTTAAAATCAACAACCGTTTAAAATATAACATCCATTGTTGTAGACACAGCAATAATAATCTGCAATGTGCAAAATAAAATACCTTGTTATTAAAAGAATGGCTTGATAATAATAAAAAACAATAGAAAGATTGTGTCTGTATTATTTATTTTAATATAATTTTACAATGTTAGCCAAAGCAAATTATCCGACCCGGTGAAGAAGTATGTGTGAAGGGACTAGAAAAGAAGAAATGGATGGAAACCTATCTATTGCAAAAAATGTTATAGGCAAGGCAATAATAGTCTGCAATGTGCAAAACAAAAATACTTTGTTATTAAAAGAATGGTTTGATAATAATAAAAAACAATAGAAAAGATTGTGTCTGTATTATTATTGTAGTCAGTAAGAAATCTTTAATGCTGATGTCTGCAGAAAAAACAATTAAACTCAGACAGCACGAATGGAACTCTCAACCGTGAAAGCAATTATAATTGATCAACGCAATAGCTCTTTACTGGTTTTACAACATTTAACAAATTGTACAGATATCTCGAAAGATTTGCCAAAGACAGACAAACAGATAGACAGACTGACTGCACCAATTTTCTCATTCTCGCTTTTAAAGAATAAACAAGTCGTAGTTATTAAATCGCGAACTCAGTTTATCTGCAAGAAAATATATAAACGTGGAAATTTATGAAATGCTCCAACTTAAAAAAAAACTAGAAATAAATCTATTGAAATATATGCTAACGTTGCAATTGGCGGATCTGCTCACGGAGTAAACAATTTTTTCTAGCATTTCATTTGGATTGACTATAAACTACTCAATAATTTTAACCTAACCACTATCATTATTCTTTCCTGACAAGGGTAATTTTAATAAAAGTTTTCATTTTTGATTTGTTCTATAGAACACAACTACAACTTGACAATAAAGATTATCACACACACACACACACACACACACACACACACACACGCACACACGCACACACGCACACACGCACACACGCACACACGCACACACGCACACACACGCAACGCACACGCACACACGCACACACGCACACGCGCACGCGACACGCGCACGCGCCGCAGCGCACGCGCACGCGCGCACGCGCACGCGCGCACGCGCACGCGCGACGCACGCACGCACGACGCACACGCACACGCACGACACGCACACACGCACACACGCACACACGCACACGCACACGCACACACGCACACGACGCACGCACAGCACGCACACGCACACGCACGCGCACGCGACGCGCACGCCGCAGCGCAGCACGCACGCGCACGCGCACGCGCACGCGCACGCACGCACGCACACGCACGCACGCACACGCACGACACGCACGCACACGCACACGCACACGCACGCACAGCACACGCACACGCACACGCACACGCACAGCACACCATATCTTGAGTATATATAAATATTATTAAAAAAAAAAAAACACCAGCAGAAAATTCAACCCATGTCAGACAGCTTTTTCTTGTCAACGATAGTCTAGTCTAATGCTTCTTCAGCATTTGCATTTCCATAGTTACGTACTGAAGGCAACTCTGCAATTTTAGATCACATGCATTTCTAATTTCAATTACAAAAATATGAAAGCATCTATTTGAAATGCATTTTCTAACTTTAATCGCAAAAAAAATGAAAGCATCTATTCGAAATATGCACTCAGATTAAAAAGTCAAAAAAAAATTGTTTTACACCGTTCTGTAAAATGAGATTACGTAGTTATTAAATCGGGAGTAATGTGAAATGAAACACACAATGTATTTTTCTTTATTGTAATCTATAAAATACATATATATATATATATATATATATATATATATATATATATATATTACTCATATTTAGACCAGGGTAGAAAATTAAATAATCACATCAAATAATTTTAATCACCGTGTATAAGGAATCTTATTAGATAATACGCTTTATTAAAACCTTGAAGCATAAATAAACTCGGTCGTTTCAGTAAAAATAAGAAATTTAAATTATTTATAAGACGCTTTATATCAAAAGAAACAGTATTAAAAAAGCTCTGCGTGTAATTTATATATTCCTAATAAAGAAACAAAGGAAATTACGTGAAAATTTTATATTAATTAACCCTATTTTAAGTAACCGGTATTAAACAAAGTGTACACATAATAATTAATATTTAAGTTGTATTCGCTAAAAATGAAAGGATAGAAATCAATTTAATTGGAGTTAATTAAACCGTTAGTAACATATAATACCTATAAAAACTTGTGAAAATCCAAGAGTAAAATACCACGGAATAAGGCTCTGAGAATTAATATTATTTTGAACACCTGCGTAGTTTAAATATCACATTCGGCGTAAATTTTGCAGATAATTAATGTTTCAAAGAATCTTGGGGAAAACGTCGCATAATAGTTATGAGAATTGCTAAAGCTGGGTTATTTCACACTCCATGTGGACTAAAATAATCGATAATAAAGAATATCAAGTTGCTCCAATAAGAACGCGGTAGAAGGAAAGAAAATGCGTCAAGCAAAGACACATATTGTAAAGGCGGGATTTAAGCAACGTCACGAGGGTCACAATTGGTTGAAAATAAGATGCAAATATCAGAGGTAGAACAACAATTTCTGTACAAAATTAATTAGTTTTTCTCAGACATGCTTGCGTGCCGTGTGGAAATTTTCTGAGATTTAAATGGGGCGAGTGAAAATTCGTAAAAAACGACGTGCGAGCGACAGACTGGGAACATGGCATGAGAAATTCTTTAGAATTACCCGTTTTGGGGAACAGACCGACAGACAGGCTTTTTGCTATATATACGGAGGTGAATATAAACAGGCTCTCTTAGACTCTTAGACTTTTGACGATTCGATGCGTTAAAAGCTCGTACATACGCGACTTGATTGAAGATGTTAAACCGTGCATTTTAGTTTGATTGAATAATTTAAAGTTTGCTCGTATATTTTAGTGATTCAAAATAGCTTGTGATTTACGTGATAACATGAATGGACTTCAGTGCACTTAGATACAAGGTAATAAAATTTAGTTTCACTGTACCAATTAGCAAAATTTACAACGACAAATGTATACACAAAAGTAGGCAGTTTTGGCGTATATTGGTGAATAAAGTATGAAGTTATTTGCTATTTTTCGGGGGTGTTAATAATTAAATGGTTCAAATACGTGTCTGGATCCATGAAACAAGGGTCAGATAAACACAGATGAGTTCCGGAAAGGCCCAGAAACGACTTTGAATGGATGGTGATGGAGAAAATTTTAAAAGCCTAGAGAATCAGAAGCCGTAAATATAATCCTGTTGAATGGTGTGATTAACTAAAGAAACGATACTTTGAAGCTACGAGGACAGTAACCTTCAGGTAAATTATACTATTTTGTTTGACATTTTGTGTGTATTGAATGACTTTATAATTGATTTACTTTAAATGGACATTAGTGAAATTGTACTAACCATAAAGTTTAATTTTAAGATGAAATTTGCTTGTTTAAGTAAAAGGGTATTTTGTTTTGATGTTTGGGAATATGATGAAAATTTGGGTATGTCTTTGAGCTCAATTAGACGAACCTGGTTAATTAACGTAAAGGGTGGTAGATGCTCCTTTATACTCAGACTCGGTCTGCTTATATTGTTATATTAATTACTAGGCATCCAACAAGGACTTTAATTCTGGATGCACATTAAAATGATAATAAAATTAATCTTGAAATTTTTTGAAAACTGAATTTTATGCTGAAATTTAATTTGAAAATTTAATGTATTCTGAATATTGATGTAAATAGAGTTAACGTTGATGTTTGTGGTAGGAATGTGTTGTTTAATTTTATGAATGAGGAGGTTTATAAAATTAGGTGAGCAGCCGAGGCGAAAACAGGATCACAGCAGTTTATGACGTCCAATCGGTGGGACTAGAGAATTTTTGTTGAAAAGGACCCAGTTCCCGGTACACAGGAGAATATCACAGCAATATATATATATATATATATATATATATATATATTGCTGTGAATCCTCTCATATCTGCAGGTACTGGCCCTTTAAAAAAAAAAACATTCGAGCCCCACAGTTTGGCGCCAAGAATGCTGTGAAACCTTTAAATCACCTGGTCCGTTGATTCCTTCTGTTAATCGCCTCGGCTGCTCTTCTAGATAACTTCCATTCTCAATCATAAAATTAAACAACACATTCCTACCACAAACATCAACGTTAACTCTATTTACATCAATATTCAGAATACATTAAATTTTCAAATTAAATTTGAACATAAAATTCAGTTTTAAAAGAATTTCCGGATTAATTTTATTATCATTTTACTGTGCATCCAAAATTAAAGTCCTTGTTGGATGCCTACTAATTAATATAACAAGATAAGCAGACCGGAGTCTGAGTATAAAGGAGCATCTACCACCCTTTACGTTAATTAACCAGGTTTGTATAATTGAGCTCAAAGACCACCCAAAGTTCCATCCTATTCCCGAACATCAAAACAAAATACCCTTTTACTTAAACAAGCAAATTTCATCTTAAAATTAAATTTTATGGTTAGAAAATTCCACTAATGTCCATTTAAAGTAAATCAATTATAAAGTCATTCAATACACACAAAAATGTCAAACAAAATAGTACAATTTACCTGAAGGTTATTGTCCTCGTAGCTTCAGTGTAATCGTCCCTTTTGTAAATCACACCATTCAACCGGATTCTATTTACAGCTTCAAGTTGTCAACGCTTTAAAATGTTCTCCATCACCATTAATTTAAAGTTGTTTCTAGGCTTTTCCGGAACTCATCTGTGTATATCTGCCTCTGGTTCAGTGGATGCAGACACATTTACGAACCATTTAGTCATTAACACCCCGCAAAATAGCAAAGAAATTCATACTTCCTTTACCAATATTACCAATATACGCCAAAACTGCCTGCTTTTGGGTATACATTTGTCGTTGTAAATTTTACTAATTGGTACCGTGATAATAAACTTTATTACCTTGTATCTAAGTGCACTGAAGTACATTCATGTTAGCACGAAAAATAACCAACTATTTTGAGTCACTAAAATATACTAGCACACTTTAAATTATTTAATCAAACTAAAATGCACTGTTTATTATCAAGTCGCGGATGCACGAGCTTTTAACGCATCGAATCGTCGAAAGTCTAAGAGTCTAAGAGAGAAACACATATTCCCGCCTGTATATATGGCGAATAGCCGACACGTCGCTTTGTTCCCTAAAACGGGTAATTCAACGAATTCCTCATTCTACGTTCCCAGTCTGTAGCCTGCACGTCGATTTTATGAATTTAGTACTCACCCATTGAGATCTCAGAAAATTTCAACACGGCCCGCAAAGTTGTCCGAGAAAACTAATTACTTTATACAGAAATTGTTGTTCTACCTTTGATATATGCATCCTATTTTAACCAATCGCAACCCCTTGACGTTGCTTAAATCCCGCCCTTTTACAATATGTGTCTTTGTTGACGCATTTCTCTTTCCTTTTCTAACCTGTTCGTATTGGTGCAAATTTATATTCTTTATTATCGATTATATTTTAGTCCACGCGGACTGTTATCTGGGTTTAATAAACCCGTATCGCACATTCTCGTGAATACTAAGTCCCGGTTTCTCCAAGATTCTTTGAAACATTAATTATTTGCCAAATTTACGCAGAATGAGCTTTTTAAAAATACGCAGGTGTTCTGTATTTCCTGCTAAAGCATCTGATCGTTTCCAATATCCTTAGAATCAACATGTTTATCCAAACAAATTAACTTGAAATTGCCTTTTAAAAACACGCAGGGGTGTTCAAACGTAACATTTTAAATAACCTTCCTACGATTTGACTATTATTGGGTTTTACAAGTTTTATGCTTATTATTAATAATGGTTCAATTAACTCCAATTAAAATTGATTTCCATCCTTTTCATTTTTTAGCGAATACAACTTAAATATTAATTATTATATGTACACTTTGTTTTACTACCGGTTACTTAAAATAGGGTTAATTAATCTAAACTTTGCACGTAATTTCCATTTGTTTAGGAATAATTAAATTATCCACTGCGCTTTTCAATACTGCTTCTTTTGATGTAAAGCGTCTTATAGATAATTTAAATTTCTTATTTTTACTGAAACGACCGAGTTTATTTATGCTTCAAGGTTTTAATAAAGCGTATTCTTTAATGAAATTCCTTATACACGGTGATTAAAATTATTTGATTTGATTATTTAATTTTCTACCCTGGTCTAAATATGAGTAATATATATATAATATGGGTAAAATAATCTTGGAATTAGGTCATTACTAAATCTTGGTATATTGCAAAAGTTTCACATATAAGCAATAACAAATGTAGTGGTAATCTTTTATTGACGCGTTTCGGTAACACCATAATCAATAAATTTATCTATAAAAACTAAAACAATGTGTTAACAATTATTAGATTTTTATATATATATACATACCTTTGTGTAATTTTAATTATAGTATAGTATAAGTAAAAACAAACAAATAATTCTACAAACTAACATTTTAACTTGTATCACTGTTTCGCTTTAATAAATAGTATGAATAACAATAATATAATTGGTTATATAATCTAATATTTAATCACTCTGCAACATGGTGTATTCAAATATGTGGGGATTTTTAATAGTCAAATAATAGTAGAATATTTTGTTAATATTTAGAAGATTCAACTTTTACAAATTAAATTGTGGTAAATTTTCATAGATCCATCTTGGTCAGTTTTTGAATTTATGGTATTCGGATATTTATATATTTGTAAAGTTTCCATTACGTTTCTCTTGTTGTCATTGTTTTCAGTGTCTAAAATATCTACATTATTGAAATCAAATTGGTGTAAGTTGTCAATTGCATGAGAAGCAAGAGCAGTACTTTTTTTATTGTTAGTTTTTATGCTATATTTGTGCTCATAAATTCGTTTACGAAGGTATTGTTTAGTATTACCTATGTATACCCCAGGACATCCTGTGCAGTTAATTTTATAAATTGTGTGTGTCTTATTGTTATGTTCGATGGGTGGAAATAGTTTGGTGAAAAAATTTTTAAATGAGTAGTTGGGTTTATGAATTATTTGTATGTTATATTTTTGAAGACAGTTTTTAATTTTTTCAGAGAGTCCTGGGGTATATATAATTCCAATTCTGGTTTCTTCTGGCTGTTTTTTATTTTTATTTTGATTATTGTAGATTTTATGTATTTTTGATTTTATTATTGGTTTATATACGGAAATGGGATAGCAATTATCTTTGAGAATAGTCTTAATGGTGTTTAAATTGTTGTATCTAAATTTAGGGTGTGCTAATTTTATGCCAAAAATCCAAAAATTTATTATAAAACAAACTATACCACCAAATCATATAATAATCTCTCTTGATGTGCAATCGCTATTTACAAACATCCCCACTAATCTAGCTATTGATATAATAAAAAAGAAATGGAATAAACTAGGCCCACTAACAACACTTCCAATGGAAGAATTTACAGAAGCCATAAAAATATGCATTAACGAGTCTTATTTTAAATTCAATAACAAAATCTACACCCAAATTTTCGGAACCGCCATGGGATCCCCAATTTCATCCACTATCGCCAACCTAGTAATGGAAGAACTTGAAAATTATGCCATAAATCAACTACAATACATACCAACATTTTATAAAAGATACGTTGATGATTGTATTATTTGCTTACCTTTTGATAAAATCAACGAAACCTTAAAAGCATTTAACGGATTCCATCAACGTTTACAATTCACCGTTGAACTAGCAGTTAACAGAACGATTCCATTTCTAGATATCCTCATAAACTATAATGATGAAGGATTAATTACAACAAATTGGTACCGAAAAACACATGGAGCGGTAGATATCTAAACTTCAATTTCTGCGTACCAAAACAATATAAAACTAACGTAGTTAATAACCTAATTGAAAGAGGCATAAAATTAGCACACCTAAATTTAGATACAACAATTTAAACACCATTAAGACTATTCTCAAAGATAATTGCTATCCCATTTCCGTATATAAACCAATAATAAAATCAAAATACATAAAATCTACAATAATCAAAATAAAAATAAAAACAGCCAGAAGAAACCAGAATTGGAATTATATATACCCCAGGACTCTCTGAAAAATTAAAACTGTCTTCAAAAATATAACATACAAATAATTCATAAACCCAACTACTCATTTAAAATTTTTTCACCAAACTATTTCCACCCATCGAACATAACAATAAGACACACACAATTTATAAAATTAACTGCACAGGATGTCCTGGGGTATACATAGGTAATACTAAACAATACCTTCGTAAACGAATTTATGAGCACAAATATAGCATAAAACTAACAATAAAAAGTACTGCTCTTGCTTCTCATGCAATTGACAACTTACACCAATTTGATTTCAATAATGTAGATATTTTAGACACTGAAAACAATGACAACAAGAGAAACGTAATGGAAACTTTACAAATATATAAATATCCGAATACCATAAATTCAAAAACTGACCAAGATGGATCTATGAAAATTTACCACAATTTAATTTGTAAAGATGAATCTTCTAAATATTAACAAAACATTCTACTATTATTTGACTATTAAAATCCCCACATATTTGAATACACCATGTTGCAGAGTGATTAAATATTAGATTATATAACCAATTATATTATTGTTATTCATACTATTTATTAAAGCGAAACAGTGATACAAGTTAAAATGTTAGTTTGTAGAATTATTTGTTTGTTTTACTTATACTATACTATAATTAAAATTACACAAAGGTATGTATATATATAAAATCTAATAATTGTTAACACATTGTTTTAGTTTTTATAGATAAATTTATTGATTATGGTGTTACCGAAACGCGTCAATAAAAGATTACCACTACATTTGTTATTGCTTATATGTGAAACTTTTGCAATATACCAAGATTTAGTAATGACCTAATTCCAAGATTATTTTACCCATATTATCTATTTAGAAGGTCAAGAACACATCCAAAATATTTATATATATATATATATATATATATATATATATATATATAATGTTATGTACTCTAGAATAAACATACTATAATTCACTTAAGTTCCCAAATATAAAGAACAGTTCTAACTCACTCCAACTCTGAACGGTTAAAAAATATTGCATTATCAATTCTATGAGGGCTGTCTTCTTCTTCATCTTTGACGCGCGGTCGTTTCTGGTTGTTCTTCCTCTTCGTGTTAACTAAAAAAAAGATTCAAATGAATATTATATCAAGTAAATGCATTAAGAAAATTAAATCTATATATATTAAGCCAAAGAATACATACTCTGTATTGGTGTCATCAGGTCGTACGTTTGCAATTGGTGGATCTGCTTACGGCGTCAATGATTTTTTTCTCCAGTACTTAATTTTGGATTGACTCAATAATTTTAACCCAATCACTATCATTATTCTTTCCTGACAAGGACAATTTTAAAAAAAAGAAAAAAGGTTTTCATTTTTGATTTGTTCTATAGAACACAACTACAACTTGCCAATAAAGATTGAACGATTATCACAAACACATATCTTGAGTATATAAGGATATTAAACAACAAGAACAGCAGAAAATTCAACTCATGTAAGCAAGAATTTAATGCTAAGGTATTGTCTAGATAGCAATTGTAGAAATATGAAATCTATAGAAAATTTAATAAAGCCAGTCATGTATAAATTTTTAATGCTGACATCCGCAGGAAAAATAAAAAGCGAGAAATTTAATGCTAACATCAGCAGAATAATAAAAATCCACTTAGTCAGCAGTAATGGAAGACCGGGTCTGGCTTCGAAACTGTGCACGCGCATATACCATATTTTTAAAATTAAAGTTGTCAATTGCAAAACAAAAAATTAAATTTGAAATATGTACTTTTTCAGTACAACTGAAAGAACTTGACTTTTATACATTTTTTAATCGATATCATAGACTTTTTTCTATACTGTTGGTAAAAATCTACGTGAAGTATTTATATTAAATAATAAACTGACCTGTTAGAAAAAATTAAAAATTTGCATCGTTTTCTGAAAAAATTGCATACTTTTTTCAGTACAACTGAAAGAACTTGACTTTTATACATTTTTTTAATCGATATCAGACTGTACAGAAACAGCAATGTTTAATTAGATCAGTCAAACATGATGTGTTTACTATTAAACAAAACAAAATTGTTCTTAATCCAAGTGATGATAAAAGAATTCTTAGTACCTCAACCACTGATACTATCTATTGCCTATTTTGTAGTATTGATTACAAAAAATACATACGACAGCGAGTACTGTGTTAAAAATTGTTTTCGTTGCAGAAAGTAACATCAATACCCGTCAATATTACTGTATTAGTCGATTAAGGCATGAGTTAATTTTTTACTACGTTTCTTTTTATTCGCTTAGGGCAATGCAGAGAGAAGAAGTTTGAATTGGCAACATTTTTTATAATAAAATAAACCTTGATACAAAATCACATTTCAGTTTTTACTGAAAAGTAGATCGGATGAGATTTCTAACTAAACGGTGTTATAATATTTTTTATATATCTGCGTGAATAAACTCACAAAGCGCCAAAAGAGCGGTTTGTCTAACTGATTTTTTTCACTTAAAGCGATTGACATTCATTTCAAAACAAGTATTTATTAAGGTCATATAAAAGACCAAAAGTTTTATCATATAATGTGAAACAATACAAGAATACAGTTCACAATACTATCGGAGTCAAACCTGTAAAAGTTGATAAATCAAATGAAAAGCTATTCTTAAATCATCATTTACCCACATCAAACTTGCAACCAAAATACCAAAATATTCAATAAAAGACAGTGTGAGGATTAGTAAACACAGGGAAGCATTTACGAAAGGTTACACGCCAAACTGGTCAAATAAAATTTTTTTTAAGATTAAAAAAGTAAACATAACCAATCCGACAACATATATATTAGAAGATCAAGACGAGAAAGAAATCAAAGGTGCATTTTATGAAACGGAGTTGCAAAAGGTTAAACATCCAGGAATTTACCTGCTAGAAAAAGTCCTAAGAAAGAGAGGAAATAAAGTCTTTGTAAAATGCTTAGGCTTCTATAACGTACACAATAGTTGGATCGATAAAAATAATGTTTGCTAGAAGTTGTTATAATAATAGATAGTAAGGCTAACATTGTAAAAATTATATTAAAATAAATAATTCAGACAAAATCTTTCTATTGTTTTTATTATATAGCCATTCTTTTTAATAAAAAAGAATTTTGTAAGGCTAACATTGCAAAATTATATTAAAATAAATAATACAGACAAAATCTTTCTATTGTTTTTTATTATCAAGCCATTCCTTTAATAAAAAAAGGTATTTTGTTTTGCGCATTGTAGATTATTATTGCTGTGTCTATAACAATGGATGTTATATTTTAAAAGATTGTTGATTTTTAACTCCGATAGCTTAGGACAACCTAGTGCAAGCATATCAGTTACAATGTTTTGCATTAGATAGGTTTCAATCAATTTCTTATTTTCTAAACCCTTCACAAATACTTCTTCACCGGGTCGGATAATTTGCTTCAAATAAAGCACTATACTATATGATAACACCATTCCAGCTGTTGTTTCTACAATCGTTAGGACTGCATTTATTTAATTAAAATGTAAAATGAATAGTGAAATACTGAACGTGCGTAAAAAAGTTTGCTTCGACAATGAAATTGTTAATATTGAAAAAAACATACTCATCAACCTTATGCTAACACATCTTTAAGCAAATAACAAACTAGATTTTTTTTAAACAGAACGGTTACTACTACTATTTTCTCTACAATACATTTATGCTAATATAGTTCAACTCGGGTAGATTGAAAAGGTATCCTATTTTAGTAAAAGTTGATACATCAAATGAAAAACTATTCTTAAATCATCATTTACCCACATCAAACTTACAACCAAAATATTCAATTAAAGACAGTGTGAGGATTAGTAAACACAGGAAGCATTTACGAAAGGTTACACGCCAAACTGGTCAAATGAAATTTTTAAGATTAAAAAGGTAAACGTAAGTAGGTTTTCAATCAATTTCTTCTTTTTCTAAACCCTTCACAAATACTTCTTCACCGGGTCGGATAATTTGCTTCAAATAAAGCGCTATATATGATAACACCATTCCAGCCGTTGTTTCTACAATCGTTAGGATTGCATTTATTTAATTAAAATGTAAAATGAATAGTGAAATACTGAACGTGCGTAAAAAAGTTTACTTCGACAATGAAATTGTTAATATTGAAAAAAACATACTCATCAACTTTATGCTAACACATCTTTAAGCAATAACAAACTGGATTTTTTTTAAACAGAACGGTTACTACTACTACTATTTTTTCTCTACAATACATTTATGCGAATATAGTTCAAACTCGGGTAGATTGAAAGGTATCCTATTTTTAGATAAATCCAAAACGAAAAACTGCGTACTTGTGCAGATATAAACATAACACTGAAGTTTTTATAACTAAAATAAATTGCATTCTTATTTATTTGAGCCAGTGGTTGAAGCTTTACAAGTCATTTCTGAGTGTATAGTTATACCCCCCCAAGGTTCTTAGTATCAATGGTTGAGGTACTAAGAATTTCTTTTATCATCACTTTGATTAAGAACATTTTTGTTATTGTTTAATAGTAAAGACATCATGTTTTGACTTGATCTAATTAAACATTGCTGTTTCTGTATAGTCTGTTTATAAAACAAAGCATTCTTATAATCATCAAAAGAAATTTGCTAAAATACTTGCTAAGGAAGATCCCCTTTGACTTTTTTATTATCCTATCCTGAACTCTGTAAGTGTACATTTTAGATCTAAGCCCTACAAACTCTAGCATGGTGTCTTCTAAAAATTCTAATTCTCCATATGGAAGATATTCAGACATTGCAGCTCCATATAAATTATTAACATCAAAATACATTAAATATTTAGAATTAATATTCTGTCTTTTAATGCAATTGGAATTGGATCGTGATACTGAATCAAAATGTGAATAGCTATAAAGTCCGAAAAAAAAACGGGAACAAACGTTGAACACACTCTTTAAACAGATCATGATTGTTTATATTTACCTTCAAGTGTAACACTTCACTGTTTAATTTAAAATACCACTACTAACTTCAGCAACTAGCTAAATTATTTTATACATAAATATGTTGTGATGTAAGCAAAATAAAGCAAATTCGAAATCTTGCCTTAACAAAGCACTTTATCAGCAGAAAAATTAATACTGAATTTTAATTTACAATAATAACAATCTCACGTCATTTTTCATTCAGCTGCGTTAAGGAAAAAATTTGCTTTGCTCGCGCCAAAGCAATTCGCATGCAAGCAATTTCTATATTTAAATACTGAAGGCAACTGTGAAAAACTTTCTGCAGTTTTATCATAATATAATTACGTCGTGCAATTTTTAATTTATTGGAAGAGATGGATTTAATCTCAGTAAATTTTAATAATGATACAATTTTCCCAAAATGTTGCTTCAATTAAAAAATTCCTAAAGATTTGGGTTTCCCAGAAAAAATCTGAATCAAACTCATGGGTTTTGTTTGTTTAACTAAAAATTTAAGGAAAAAATAACTTTAATTTATACAAAAATAACAATGTGAAATATTTCCCTTTTCAGTAAAACTGAATGTGATTTTGTATTAAGGTTAGCTAAATTACTTTATATATAAATATGTTCTGATGTAAGCAAAAATAGCTATGAAATTAGACATTTGCAATTTTTCAGAAAAAAGCAAATTCGAAATCTTGCATTAACAAAGCACGTTCATCAGCAGAAAAATTAATACTGAATTTTAATTTCCAAAAACAACAATCTCACATCATTTTTCATTCAGCTGCGTTAAGGAAAAAATTTGCTTTGCTCGCTTCAATTAAAAAATTCCTAAAGATTTGAGTATCCCAGTAGGGTATAATCAAGGATCCTGTGACCACATTTCCACCAGCATCCACATTTCCACACACATCTGGACCAAAAAGTTTTCTTCGACTAACCATTTTCATCTTTCGAGATAAACCTATCTTAAATTTTTTTTATGTTTCGAGATAAATGAGCATCCACATTTCCACACACGAGATAAACCTATTTTTAAGATTTTTTACCGCTAACATTCTGGACCAAAAAGTTTTCTTCGACTAGCCATTTTTTTATCTTTCGAGATAAACCTACCTTGTTTGGTATCAATTAATATTAGATTTTCTCAGGTACCCGAATCTTTAAGAATTTTTAGATTGCATCACCCCCAAGGAGCTACCCCCATTTTAAGATTTTTACCTATAGCGACTTTTGAGCGTTCTTATAAATTTTCTTAGTCATGCAATACATCTTGTTAGCTTAGAATTTTATTGCAGAATCTGTAAACAGATTTAAAATCGGACTACTCCTTACAAAGTTACACTTTAAGCTCTCAAACCTCTAAATTTCGCCTTTGCTTTATAAGCAAAACTAACAAATAGTTTTCCTCGTCTAGCCAATGCATCTTTCGAGATAAACCTACCTTGTTTGGTATCAATTAATATTAGATTTTCTCAGCTACCCGAATCTTTTTATTTCTAATTTTCAGATCTCCGCGGCTAGCTCTTTTCAACGTCTTAAAACCGGTTGTAGAAATTGTTTTGTGAACCTTAGAATTTTGGTGTTGAAAATAAAAACTAAACATATTAAATAAAATT
The DNA here is from genome assembly GCA_036346225.1 of Platerodrilus igneus. Lineage (NCBI taxonomy): Eukaryota > Metazoa > Arthropoda > Insecta > Coleoptera > Lycidae > Platerodrilus > Platerodrilus igneus. Next base: position 9,260,136 of record JARFIW010000053.1, on the reverse strand, counting down.
TATTGATAAAATAGCCGCCACTGAACACCTTATCCATCTAACGTATTGATTTTTAAATAATATTAACAAAAACGCTAGTTCGCAGGATCTGAAATTTGTGTAAACAAGGATGAACTCCATTCAACGGTACATCAACTACTTATTTTCTCTTTAGGAATATACACCAGAAACTTGTATGCTTTAATTAATTAAAAGCAGAAAGTTTTGTCCGGAAACGCTACTGTAAAATATATAGAGCAAATAAATTATTCCCTGAATGTGTTTTCAATTGCAATAACTGACTATACAATCACAATTTAAATTACACTTTATTTAACTAAGTTACTTTAAACAAGAAATTACCGCATCCAAAATTCCAATGCATGCTTAACAATAATGTAGAAATGGCAAGGTCGACTTTTGATGTCCAATGTAATGTGTTTTAAATATCTAAAAGAAAGCGCATTTTGCTGGTATGAAATCTATGGAATTTCTCCTGTAATGAAAGAAGAATGCATTCGTAATTGAAAATGCGTGCTACAACTTTCGCTAGATACCAGCCATGTATGTTAATTAGAAATTTTGTGTATGACATCATTAACTACCTAAATTCCAGAATTAACAAAATGTAATAAACCAGATTAAGTACTGTTCAATAATAATCAGAGTGAAAGTAAATGGGTCTTATTACCTAAATTACCTTACGTGATGCGGTAGAAGCATTATAACGCAAATTCCGGAAACTTCAATGTAGTATTAATAAAATTGTAACTCGTAATCCAACAAATATTCTAGATTTCTTAACGAACATTTGAATGCTGTTTTATAATTTCTTTTCTTGGACTTTCTATTAATTATGTTGAGAATATGTTTCAATGACGCGCATTTCAAATCGAGATATAATTGTTTGTAGATTACCAATAACACGAGGCGCTGAAAAGTGCGTATTTACGGAAAATACAAACCTCATTTAGTAGTATAATTAACGGAGCTTAACAGTGGACGATGTTACACCACGACATTAAATGGCGTGCTTGAATATTTTCTTTGAAACAATCGAAGATTGCCGAAGACACTCGAAGAGTGCACAAACGCGGTCACTAAACCACAATTAATAATCGCCTTTATAGGTTTAACATTTTTACCATTACCAATGACTTTAATTTCTTATTGGAGAATCCTTATTCTCCACGCACTGTTGCGTAGCTGGATGCCCACCCTTTTGGGAATATATGCTCGTTATAGGTTGTAAGACCCTCGGTTTTACTTAACTACACTTTGTGAGATCCCTTTAATCTTTTAATCGTGTCCTTCTCGCGCACAATACAGTAGGACTTAGCCTTACTACCTACAGATTCTAACACCAAGTCACCGTAAAACTCGTCTTTAAATTTCCCCACAACTTTTTGTTAACATGCGGTATATTGTGTTTATTATTTCGCGTACACCACTTTAAACCTAAAAATAAAAACAGGATAGTTTAATACGTCTATTAATAATTTATGGTAATGTTGGCGATACAAATATGTAAAACAAACTTTATCAAGAAATATGTTTTAATAGAATACATACATGTATTGATAACATCTATAAACCGCTGTGGTAACCAGAGTCTGGCGAATCTGGGATAGCCAAATCTCTAAACATTTGCGCAAGCGATTGCCTTGCAGTTGCATCTTTTAAGTACTGAATGAAACATTTAATAAGTTCCAACACTGTCAAGTAATTTAAATTGCTGCAATCATTAGACAGAGAAATACTGGCACTGCTCTCTCCCTCTAATAACGTTTGAACCCTTTCTTCCTCCGTCGTATTTCCACATACTTTTTATATCACCAACAAATTTTCGTAAAATTCTGGAAAGTTTCTACACCTTAACTCAACCATTATAAAACAGATCAATTCTCGCAAATTTAATAGCTTGATGCACTCGTACGCAGGTAGCACAATAACATTCCATCTTTCGTAATCTCCATATTATATAAATTCTCTTTTCAAAATTGTTCTAAAACCATATACTTCTATTAAAGGCTGTGCTCAGCTGCAATTTGAAATCTTGATCCAATTGTATCTCAACAACATCGTTTCCAGTAGTCAGACCATTTAATCGTACTTGTTTTGAGTCTTGAGCAAATTGGTGAATTTGAAATTCCACTTGAAAAGTACACAATTTCTTCCAATCAGTAAGAGAATGTTATCGTAGAATCAGCACATACCACTACAGCAAATCACTTGGATGGCAGGTTGAAGACCACCATATAAATCAAAACCAACTTCTAATATATGGTGGTGATAATTTGGAGGAAATTCGCCTAACCTATAGGTTGACTTACCAACTAGTTGGTTGGTATTTAATTGTGGTACTCGCACATCACTTGTAACGTCAACACAAGAAAAATCCATCTTTTATTTATAATTTTAATCAAACTCGACGATACTTTGACGACTAATGCACTGGAACATGGCTCTCGCCTTTTATGCCGATGGTCGAGCGTGCGCAGCTCATTATATTAGTTGGCGTTATATGCAAGTCTTGACTGGAAAAGTGACGTCTATAATTGTTTTATAGTGGGTTTTACCTGTATGTATTTAACCACCAACGCCATTTTAGAATTATTAAACAAAATTACTCTTAGCAGTATTTTTAATATACCATCGTGTAAGATTTCAATTATTATTATGTTTTCCTCAGGTTTTCAAATCCCTCGAATTTTTTCCAAATCGAATGACACCTTACTGATTTGCAGAATAACCTTTTGCAAGCACCGTATATAATTCATCTTTAATCTATTTCTAAACCGTATCGCTCTGTCTTTTGAGATAAATCCTGGTGTGTCCCACAATCGACTTCCTTTCCACCCCAAACACGTTGACACTGATGTTGTTTAATTCCTCGAACCAGGGTATATCCTTTATGGATATCGGGAACTGCAGTCCTGTCAAATTGAGAATGGTGCTGTAATGGGGTAGCTACCGACCCTTTGCGGATTGTGAGCACTGAGTAGAGCGCAGCTATCACGCACCAGGCAAAGCATGCGTTGTCGTCATTTTGTATATTAATAACAGCTCTGGTGTTTCGAACCCATTTGGGGAGCTCGATGTATGAGGATCCACGCAAAGGGTTGTACTTGTTTACATTAATCTCCAAGTACAACGCCTGTTTCAAGTCCATCCTAAAATTTAAAAATTAGAAAAAATAAATTATTGTAGAAACTAACAGAATCTCGTTCTTGGAACTCCTCTGACTTAGCTGACATCCTCTCCACAAAGGTGTAGATCTCCCCTAGGTTACTGGAGGAGGTGAGCACAACATTTCAGTGTTGAAAGATTTAACATCCTCTACACTGTCCATCTTAATGTAGCCACTAATTGGGTAGTTTACTTTTAAATTAGGAGAAACCCAGCGTCGTTTAACCTTGAGTAACATTTCATACCAGTCTATTCACGTCGGTGAAAATCAATTAACTTCTTGCTTACGCGCTACATCTATAATTATCGGATGTATCAAACGAGAACAAAGTTAGACGGGGGTAAATATTTATACATATTTTTCGAAATTGTGAAATTGGAATAGTCTGCATTTGCATTTTGATAAGTAAACATCGTAATAAAAATGAGCGGGAAAGAATTATATCCTTAGATGCTATAAAATTTTAGAAGAAGTTGTCAAGGAGATGAAAACAAGTTTATCAAACAATTCAACTAGCCAACATTTGAATGGTATGTCTAATGAATCTCTGGTAAATACTAAAATAGTGCAAGATAAACCTACACATGATAATGTTGATGCGAAAGATCAGAACATAGACTCCAAGTCAGACGTTTCTGACAGAAAAGAAAGAGACAACTTAAATCGTATACTAAAGAGTTTAAATAAAGCCCTTGACGAAATAAACAAAGGATGGATTACTGGTTCAGAAGCATCCGAAATCTACAATGTTCCAAAAGCTACACTCTATACGAAACTCAGATCAAACGAAAATCGTGTGCAAAATTTGGATATATACTACATTTGCCAATTAAAGGAGGAAAAAGTGACTTTTTGTGTGTGTGTGTGTGTGTGTGTGTGTTTAGTTTTAATGAATAAAAATATATTTCTATGTGAAGTGTACATGTTAAGTATTTGAATTGTAATATAAATATTGTTTCAAACGTTTTGGTTTTATTTATATATAATGGTATTGTTAGGATACAATTACTCGGAAGCAGTAGCAGAATTTTGGTTTATGTAATATCATAGAAGTTGAAAAAAAACAAAAACTAAAGGTATGTTTGAAACACGTAGTTGTAGTCATTTCTATTAAAATTAAATGTAGCGCTCTTTGTTATAATTCTTTTCATAATTACTTAGATATCCATTTCAGTTACGTGGACATTTGAAAATTAAACAATACCAATGTATGCTTTATATTTTAAAACATAAACAAGCTAATATATACAAAATAATTTCTAAAATCACATCATTCATTTCTTATGATAACAGTTGTGGTGGTTAAATTTTTATTTTAAAACTTACAATTTAGTATATATTCCATTTGAATATCTGCCAACAGTTTTATAAACCCCATCTCCTCGATTATTTCCATAAAATCATCCAGATCCTCGGGCAATGATAACACTGCAGTACAGTGCTGTATTGCTTCCTCGTATGACTGACACATAAGACATTTTCTCCATCTATCGAAAAGCGTTGCCCACATTCTGCTTTTTTACTCGTAGAGCATTGCGAAATCTTCGAATAACCTCTCCAAAGTTTTTATACATATTTATTATATTGTCTCTTTAAACCGTACAATCAACAAATAATAACTTCTACGCGAACAGTCCTTTTATATGAGCTACTCCTATTCGGATATGTACCGATTGCACCCGATTTGTGTGCACGAAGCAACCGGTATGGAATGTATTCTATGAACAAAATCATTACATTTCTTAAGAAAAATGCTAAGGACTTTAAAAATAATTATAACTCTTGTTAGACCTCTAGTCTCTAGATAAACGTTATTATTTTAGGTTGTGTCACTGTTTTCTAAATCAATTTCCTACATACTTTTCCTAAACTATGCGTATCAATTGACGGTTATACTTTACTCCATAACCGACTTGTATATATTTTCGTCTTCGTCTCTAGCTAACACATCCGCATAGTAAAGATGGAACGGTTCTTCTGGAACGAGTTGCTAATTTTCTTTATAGGTACGTCCATGTTTTCGACTTTAACCTTTGTTGTAGGTATGGGGATTTTTCGGTGATCGATTGCAACTGGGAAGCGGTTGTTGCAGTGGATCGATCAATTGTTTGTGCACCTCTTTGAATTTTGCTGAGATGTAGCATCTCCCTTTTGTACGCTACAACTTTTTGTCAGCATCCTGCATAAGATGAAGACTGCGTTTATTTGCAATAAAATTGTTAACGTCCGTCATCATGAAACTTTGGATGGGAACTAACTTTTTTGAATAATATCAAATATTTATATACTCGTCGAAATTCTTCCTATATCGACCATTATCCAAATCAAAATCTTTAACAACAGTTATAAAATTATGTTTTGAGTCGCTAACACTGTAAACACATTTCTTTAAATTTCGGATATATCATGTCACCACTTATATGATCCGAAAAGATATATCGAGATTGGTTTCATCCTGTTTCCATAATGCGATTACATTGGCGTTATCTCTGAGTCTATGTTTTAAGGCACTAGCGTAAGTTTGACATAGATAGAACGAATCTATTGCTTTATGTCGACCGAACGAGAAAAACTGAGTGATTTTACTTTGCTCGTTTGCAGGTATATCATCGAAAACCATAATTGAATCTTCTTTGGTATCTCCGGGTTCGATCAAATCATCGCAATTTTCAAACTCATGGTAACCAATTTCTTCTTTTAATGGTGTAAAAACGTTTCTTAACAATTCGTATTTCGGTTGATACAAACTCTTCGAAAATACATAGACATTTTGAAATCTAAGACCGTTCTCGTGCAAGATCAGAGATATTAAAGCGTTGGTCTTCCCACAACTCGATGGTCCCACGAATATAGCTCGTATGTTAGAGGGAACAAGGACCATGGTTGTACCATCCTCTTTTGCATTGAGCAATAGCAAAGTTATCATAATTCTGTATAGGTATTTTAACTTCTGGTATAACATCTCTGGATGCATCGTTGGAATTATGTAATTTCTTCACGTTCTGCAACCTTTTAACATATCTGCATAACGTTGTTCTAGGTATATTATATTTTTACTAGCAGCGTAGAAACTCGAGCCATCCAGGATATCCTCTGCTGCTTTTGTAATAGATTGTTTGGAGCACCACTGATTGCTGAATGCGACATCTTTCGAAAAAATGTCTTACTATAACTAAGCTCTACCCAAAACTACTTCCATTATATACCAAATTTAATCTCCCTGCTCACATAACCACATGAACCATATGACCATATGACCACAGCATGACCATGACCACATGACCACATGACCATATGACCATATGACCAATGACCACATGACCATATGACCATATGACCATGACCACAGTGACCATATGACCAATGACCGACCAATGACACACCATGACCATATGACCTAATTGCTTTTAATGACGTTTTCACATTAAAAGACCAAAGTGTGGACCTAGGTTAATAAGGAAAATTCAATAGGTTGGGCCAGGCGACCGCTGGCTAACCTATGCCAACATGGGTTATATGGAATCGTGCAGTTACAATGTGTCGTTGGTCGTATGATGTGTCATGGTCAGTGTCAATGGTATGTCTCGTCATGTTCGTGTGGTCTGGTGGTCATGTGCATGTGTTGGCGTAGGTGTGGTGCGTTATAGTGACATTTTTCGAAGATCGTTCGCTTGTGCTCAAATCGATGCTCGAAATGGCTGGCGTGTGAAATGCTAGTGACTCTAGATAATTAACATGATGACTCAGAGATAACGTCTTCAATCGTAATCGATTATGGAAACAGGATGAAACTGCCGAGGATTCGGAATATGTCTTTTTCGGATACAGTTTAATTGTGGTGACATGATATATCCGAAATGTTGAAAGAAATGTGTTTCAGTGTTGAAGTGTCGACTCAAACTAATGTGTTATAACTGTTGTTAAAGATTTGATTTGGATATGGTCGATATGGAAGAATGTTCGACGAGTATATGTAAATGTGTATTTGATATGTATGTCAAAAGTTAGTTCATCCAAAGTTTCATGATGACGGACGTTAACAATTTTATTGCAAATAACAGTCTCATCTTATGCAGGATGCTGTACGAAAAGTTTGAGGTCAAAAGGAGATGCTACATCTCGCAAAAATTCAAAGAGGTGCAACAATTGATCGATCCACTGCATAACCGCTTCCCGTTGCAATCGATCACCGAAAAATCCATACCTACAACAAAGGTTAAAGTCGAAAACATGGACGTACCTATAAAGAAAATTAAGCAACTCGTTCCAGAAGAACGTTCCATCTTTACTATGGATGTGTTAGCTAGAGACGAAGACGAAAATATAAAGTCGGTTATGGAGTAAAGTATAACCGTCAATTGATACGCATAGTTTAGGAAAAGTATGTAGGAAATTGATTTAGAAAACAGTGACACAACCTAAAATAATAACGTTTATCTAGAGACTAGAGGTCTAACAAGAGTTATAATTATTTTTAAAGTCCTAGCATTTTCTAAGAAATGAATGATTTTGTTCATAGAATACATTCCATACCGGTTGCTTCGTGCACACAAATCGGGTGCAATCGGTACATATCCGAATAGGAGTAGCTCATATAAAGGACTGTTCGCGTAGATTATTATTTGTTGATTGTACGGTTTAAAGAGACAATATAATAAATATGTATAACTTTGAGAGGTTATTCGAAGATTTCGCAATGTACGAGTAAAAAGCAGAATGTGGGCAACGCTGATAGATGGAGAAAATGTCATGTCGTCACGAGGAAGCAATACAGCACTGTACTGCAGTGTTATCATTGCGAGGATCTGGATGATTTTATGGAAATAATCGAGGAGATGGGGTTTATAAAACTGTTGGCAGATATTCAAATGGAATATATACTAAATTGTAAGTTTTAAAATAAAAATTTAACCACCACAACTGTTATCATAAGAAATGAATGATGTGATTTTAGAAATTATTTTTGTATATATTAGCTTGTTTATGTTTTAAAATATAAAGCATACATTGGTATTGTTTAATTTTTCAAATGTCCACGTAACTGAAATGGATATCTAAGTAATTATGAAAAGAATTATAACAAAGAGCGCTACATTTAATTTTAATAGAAATGACTACAACTACGTGTTTCAAACATACCTTTAGTTTTTTGTTTTTCAACTTATGATATTACATAAACCAAAATTCTGCTATGCTGAGTAATTGTATCCTAACAATACCATTATATATAAATAAAACCAAAACGTTTGAAACAATATTTATATTACAATTCAAATACTTAACATGTACACTTCACATAGAAATATATTTTATTCATTAAAACTAATACACACACACACACACACACACAAAAAAGTCACTTTTTCCTCCTAATTGGCAAATGTAGTATACATATCCAAATTTTGCACACGATTTTCGTTTGATCTGAGTTTCGTATAGAGTAGCTGAACATTGTAGATTTCGGATGCTTTGAACCAGTAATCCATCCTTTGTTTATTTCGTCAAGGGCTTTATTTAAATCCTCTTTAGTATACGATTTAAGTTGTCTCTTTCTTTTTCTGTCAGAAACGTCTGACTTGGAGTCTATGTTCTGATCTTTCGCATCAACATTATCATGTGTAGGTTTATCTTGCACTATTTTAGTATTTACCAGAGATTCATTAGACATACCATTCAAATGTTGGCTAGTTGAATTGTTTGATAAACTTGTTTTCATCTCCGACAACTTCTTCTAAAATTTTTATAGCATCTAAGGATATAATTTTCCCGCTCATTTTATTCGATGTTTACTTATCAAATGCAAATGCAGACTATTCCAATTTCACAATTTCGAAAATATGTATAAATATTTACCCCGTCTAACTTTTGTTCTCGTTGATACATCCGATAATTTAGATGGCAAGAAGTTAATTGATTTTCACCGACGTGAATAGACTGGTATGAAATGTTACTCAAGGTTAAACGACGCTGGGTTCTCCTAAAAGTAAAACCTAATTAGTGGCTACATGATGGACAGTGTGAGGATGTTAAATCTTCCACTCGAATGTTGTGCTCACCTCCAGTAACCTAGGGAGATCTACAATTCCGTGGAGAGGATGTCATAAGTCAGAGGAGTTCCAGAACGGATTCGGTTGTTTCAATTTTTTTTTTTCTAATTTTTAAATTTTAGGATGGACTCTGGGCGTTGTACGGAGATTAATGTAAACAAGACAACCCTTTGCGTGGATCCCTCATCGAGCTCCCCAAATGGGTTCGCACCAGGCTGTTTTTATACAAAATGACGAAACGCATGCGCCTGGTGATAGCTGCGTTACTCAGTGCTCAAATCCGCAAAGGGTCGGTAGCTACCCCATTACAGCACCATTCTCAATTTGACAGGACTGCAGTTCCCGATATCCATAAAGGATATACCCCGGTTCGAGGAATTAAACAACATCAGTGTCAACGTGTTTGGGGTGGAAAGGAAGTCGATTGTGGGACACACCAGGATTTATCTCAAAAGACAGAGCGATACGGTTTAGAAATAGATTAAAGATGAATTATATACGGTGCTTGCAAAAGGTTATTCTGCAAATCAGTAAGGTGTCATTCGATTTGGAAAAATTCCGAGGATTTGAAACCTGAGGAAAACATAATAATAATTGAAATCTACACGATGGTATATTAAAAATACTGCTAAGAGTAATTTTGTTTAATAATTCTAAAATGGCGTTGGTGGTTAAAACATACAGGTAAAACCCACTATAAAACAATTATAGACGTCACTTTTCCAGTCAAGACTTGCATATAACGCCAACTAATATGAGCTGCGCACGCTCGACCATCGGCATAAAGCGAGAGCCATGTTCCAGTGCATTAGTCGTCAAAGTATCGTCGAGTTTGATTAAAATTATAAATGATGGATTTTTCTTGTGTTGACGTTACAAGTAAAAGTTCGGGTTCCCACAAATTTTAAATTTAAAAATTTGGTAATTCAATTATTAACAATTTCCTAAATTACACCAAACCATAATTAATTAGAAAGTTGGTTTTGTTTTAATGGTGGTTTCAACCTGCCTTAAGTTGATTTGGCTTGTATTTTAAGTTTGCTTGGATTCTAGATTTTAAATTCACTACTGAATTTAAGAAAGGTACTTTTCAAGTAAATTTAAAACCAATTTGCTGCTAAAACGTCGTTAAAGGTCGCATGGAAACATTTGTTGAAAAAGCGATTTCAAATTCAGTGGGTTTAAAGAAGTTAGGTTTTAAACAATTTTGAAAAAGAATTTTTTTGGAATTAGGTGGAATTTATTTGACCTGGAAGGTGACAAGTATTAAATTTGGAATTTTGTTTTATAATTTATTAAGGTGTTAAACCCAAATTTTGAAAAATTTGTTGGTGATTAAAAAGTTGGGAAATCGACGGGGAAAAGGGCCGTTTTAAGGGGGGCGTGAATTTTTTTAAGATTGGAATTTTTTTGACTGTTGGAACAAAAGTTTATTCAACTTTGCAATTTAAGGCAATTTGGTGTTTAAGTTTCACCCAATTGGCTTGGTTACCAACTTTTGATTTTAAAAATGTTGTTTCATTAAAACAATTTCTAAAAGTTTGTTTTAAATTTGTTGCCAAAAATTTTTGAGATTAAAATCCGTTTTTATTTTTAGGTTTAAAGGGTTAGGGAAAAATAAAAAATATAATGAAAAAAGTTTGGGGAAATTTGCGGTTTAACGGTGACTTGGTTTAAATTTGGTGAACTTCCTTGTATTTAGGGAAACACGAAAAAAAGTTAAAGGGTTTAAAGGAGTTAATAAAACCCGGGTCTAAATATCAGCAATTCCCAAAGGTGGACATAATCACAGTCTAAAAAGAATTCTCAAAAGTTAAAGTTTGGGAAATGGTCAAATTGGAATATAAACGATTATTAATTATTTTCTGAGGTTTGTACCTTTAGGTTTTAATCTTTTGTTTAAAGTGTTTTCGAAAAATACAAATTATTTAAAATTAAATTGCTTTATTAGTAAGTATTCTGTATACAACAAGTTCGGTGTTCCCTTAGCAAAGTGTTTATTTAAAATTTGTATCCTGCAATTATTAATCAATTTCTAATACACAAACATAATTAATAGAAAGTCCAAGAAAAGAAATTATATACAGTTTTCACATGTGATTCACATGCTCGTTAAGAAATTGATTTGAAACGACTTGTATTTTCCAAGCATTTAGCATTGAGCATATCTATTGTATTTTTCAAATCACATAGCTGCTAATTAATAAAAAGAAAGGCTACTTTCACTTTACGTAACATAATTGTAAAGCAATTAGTTTGTCCTCTACGCTACCTTCACTATACGTCACATAATTGTAAAGCGATTAGTTTGTTCTTGTCTATGTATTTTCCAACAATTTAGCATTGTACATGTAATTATGTTAAAACCAGAAAAAATTTTAAGTCATGGGTTTTGCGACATTCTGAGAGAAGCACATTACTGTTTGAAAAATGATTTTAAATACTAAGCACTTATGGCTTATAAAGGACTCGTTTCTAAAATCCTTGCGGTTTTAGATTTCTAGGGAAATAGTTGGTTAAAGCATATGTCATAGACGAGCAAAACAATTTAAAGTGGTTTGGGAGCTTTAAAGTATAACTTTGTAAGGGATGGTCCGATTTCAAATCTGTTTGCAGATTCAAATTCTGTGTAAAATTTTAGACTAACAAGATGTATCGCATGACTAAGAAAATTTATAAGAACACTCAAAAGTCGCTACAGGTAAGAAATCTTAAAATGAGGGTAGCTCCCTTGGGGGTGATGCAATCAGAAAAATTCCTAGAGATTCGAGTAGCTGAGAAAATTCTAATATTGATTGATACCAAACAAGATAGGTTTATCTCGAAAGATGCATTGGCTAGACAAAGAAAACTATTTGTTAGTTTTGCTTATAAAGCAAAGAGTAAAATTTAGAAGATCAGGACTTTAAAGGGGTATAACTTTGCAGGGCGTGGTCCGATTTCAAATCAGTTTGCAGATTCAGATTCTGCATAAAATTCTAAGCTAACAAGATGTATCGCGTGACTAAGAAAATTTATAAGAACGCTCAAAAGTCGCTACAGGTAAGAAATCTTAAAATTAGGGTAGCTCCCTTGGGGGTGATGATATCTGAAAAATTCCTAGAGATTCGGGTAGCTGAGAAAATTCTAATATTGATTGATACCAAACAAGATAGGTTTATCTCGAAAGATGCGTTGGCTAGACAAAGAAAAGTATTTGGTTTAGATGTGGGAGCAAATGAGGATGCTCATTTATCTCGAAAGATGAAAAATTAAGATATATTTATCTCGAAAGATGAAAAATGGTTAGTCGAAGAAAACTATTTCCTCCAGATGTGTGAGGAAATGTGGGATTCTGGAGGAAATGTTACTCCACCACATTTCCTCCTTATGGGGATTTACATGTAAATTTGGGAGGAAATGTGGGATTCTGGAGGAAATGTGGCGCCAGGATTGCTAATTTTACTCTACTTATCCCAGAAAAAATCTGCATCAAACTCATGCGTTTAACTAAAAATTTAGAGAAAAAATAACTTTATTTTATACAAAATTAACAATGTGAAATATTTCCTTTTCAGTAAAACTAAATGTGATTTTTGTATTAAGGTTTATTTTATTATAAAAAATATTGCCAAGCGTTTTTTCTTGTTTCATGTCATCCTGCAAATAGAATATGCAATGTGCAACGCATGACATTTTTCCATAAAACTGTTAAAGCAATTCATTTTTCTTCATTATTTAGCATAATTATAGTACATAGTAAAACTAACTCATGATGGAGGTATAAAAACAATTTTTTAAAATTCAACGAATGCTACGTAATGAAATTTAAATTATACAACGTTATTTATATGATAAAACTTTTGGTCTTTTATATGACCTTAATAAATACTTGTTTTGAAATGAATGTCAATCGCTTTAAGTGAAAAAATCAGTTAGACAAACCGCTCTTTTGGCGCTTTGTGAGTTTATTCACACAGATATATAAAAATATTATAACACCGTTTAGTTAGAAATCTCATCCGATCTACTTTTCAGTAAAACTGAAATGTGATTTTGTATCAAGGTTTATTTTATTATAAAAATGTTGCCAATTCAAACTTCTTCTCTGCATTGCCCTAAGCGAATAAAAAGAAACGTAGTAAAAATTAACTCATGCCTTAATCGACTAATACAGTAATATTGACGGGTATTGATGTTACTTTCTGCAACGAAAACAATTTTAACACAGTACTCGCTGTCGTATGTATTTTTGTAATCAATACTACAAAATAGGCAATAGATAGTATCAGTGGTTGAGGTACTAAGAATTCTTTTATCATCACTTGGATTAAGAACAATTTTGTTTTGTTTAATAGTAAACACATCATGTTTGACTGATCTAATTAAACATTGCTGTTTATGTACAGTCTGATATCGATTAAAAAATGTATAAAAGTCAAGTTCTTTCAGTTGTACTGAAAAAGTATGCAATTTTTTCAGAAAACGATGCAAATTTTTAAATTTTTTTCTAACAGGTCAGTTTATTATTTAATATAAATACTTCATGTAGATTTTTACCAACAGTATAGAAAAAAAGTCTATGATATCGATTAAAAAAAATGTATAAAAGTCAAGTTCTTTCAGTTGTACTGAAAAAAAGTACATATTTCAAATTTAATTTTTTTGTTTTGCAATTGACAACTTTAATTTTAAAAATATGGTATATGCGCGTGCACAGTTTCGAAGCCAGACCCGGTCTTCCATTACTGCTGACTAAGTGGATTTTTTATTATTCTGCTGATGTTAGCATTAAATTTCTCGCTTTTTATTTTTCCTGCGGATGTCAGCATTAAAAAAATTTATACATGACTGGCTTTATTAAATTTTCTATAGATTTCATATTTCTACAATTGCTATCTAGACAATACCTTAGCATTAAATTCTTGCTTACATGAGTTGAATTTTCTGCTGTTCTTGTTGTTTAATATCCTTATATACTCAAGATATGTGTTTGTGATAATCGTTCAATCTTTATTGGCAAGTTGTAGTTGTGTTCTATAGAACAAATCAAAAATGAAAACCTTTTTTCTTTTTTTTAAAATTGTCCTTGTCAGGAAAGAATAATGATAGTGATTGGGTTAAAATTATTGAGTCAATCCAAAATTAAGTACTGGAGAAAAAAATCGTTGACGCCGTAAGCAGATCCACCAATTGCAAACGTACGACCTGATGACACCAATACAGAGTATGTATTCTTTAGCTTAATATATATAGATTTAATTTTCTTAATGCATTTACTTGATATAATATTCATTTGAATCTTTTTTTTAGTTAACACGAAGAGGAAGAACAACCAGAAACGACCGCGCGTCAAAGATGAAGAAGAAGACAGCCCTCATAGAATTGATAATGCAATATTTTTTTTTAACCGTTCAGAGTTGGAGTGAGTTAGAACTGTTCTTTATATTTGGGAACTTAAGTGAATTATAGTATGTTTATTCTAGAGTACATAACATTATATATATATATATATATATATATATATATATGTATTTTATAGATTACAATAAAGAAAAATACATTGTGTGTTTCATTTCACATTACTCCCGATTTAATAACTACGTAATCTCATTTTACAGAACGGTGTAAAACAATTTTTTTTTGACTTTTTAATCTGAGTGCATATTTCGAATAGATACTTTCATTTTTTTGCGATTAAAGTTAGAAAATGCATTTCAAATAGATGCTTTCATATTTTTTTGTAATTGAAATTAGAAATGCATGTGATCTAAAATTGCAGAGTTGCCTTCAGTACGTAACTATGAAAATGCAAATGCTGAAGAAGCATTAGACTAGACTATCGTTGACAAGAAAAAAGCTGTCTGACATGGGTTGAATTTTCTGCTGCTGTTCTTGTTGTTTAATAATATTATATATACTCAAGATATGTGTGTGTGTGTGTGTGTGTGTGTGTGTGGTGTGTGTGTGTGTGTGTGTGTGTGTGTGTGTGTGTGTGTGTGTGATAATCTTTATTGTCAAGTTGTAGTTGTGTTCTATAGAACAAATCAAAATGAAAACTTTTATTAAAATTACCCTTGTCAGGAAAGAATAATGATAGTGGTTAGGTTAAAATTATTGAGTAGTTTATAGTCAATCCAAATGAAATGCTAGAAAAATTGTTTACTCCGTGAGCAGATCCGCCAATTGCAACGTTAGCATATATTTCAATAGATTTATTTCTAGTTTTTTTTAAGTTGGAGCATTTCATAAATTTCCACGTTTATATATTTTCTTGCAGATAAACTGAGTTCGCGATTTAATAACTACGACTTGTTTATTCTTTAAAAGCGAGAATGAGAAAATTGGTGCAGTCAGTCTGTCTATCTGTTTGTCTGTCTTTGGCAAATCTTTCGAGATATCTGTACAATTTGTTAAATGTTGTAAAACCAGTAAAGAGCTATTGCGTTGATCAATTATAATTGCTTTCACGGTTGAGAGTTCCATTCGTGCTGTCTGAGTTTAATTGTTTTTTTTCTGCAGACATCAGCATTAAAGATTTCTTACTGACTACAATAATAATACAGACACAATCTTTTCTATTGTTTTTTTTATTATTATCAAACCATTCTTTTAATAACAAAGTATTTTTGTTTTGCACATTGCAGACTATTATTGCCTTGCCTATAACATTTTTGCAATAGATAGGTTTCCATCCATTTCTTCTTTTCTAGTCCCTTCACACATACTTCTTCACCGGGTCGGATAATTTGCTTCAACTAACATTGTAAAATTATATTAAAATAAATAATACAGACACAATCTTTCTATTGTTTTTTATTATTATCAAGCCATTCTTTTAATAACAGGGTATTTTGTTTTGCACATTGCAGATTATTATTGCTGTGTCTACAACAATGGGTGTTATATTTTAAACGGTTGTTGATTTTTAACTCCGATATCTTAGGACAACCTAGTGCAAGCATATCAGTTACAACGTTTTGCATTAGATAGGTTTCAATCAATTTCTTCTTTTCTAGACCTTTCACAAATACTTCTTCACCGGGTAGGATAATTTGCTTCAAATAAAGCGCTATATATGATAAACCCATTCCAGCCGTTGAAGATTCATCCCAAGAAAGACCATGAATATTCTTTGTCACCCAGTCGTTATGTTTTATATGATCTTGGCTCAAACAACTGGACTGCATTGGCAGTTTAAAAATTTGATGCCAAACAACACCTTTCAACAAGTCCAAAACCGCAATTTCTTTACACACAAACTCGTTTTTCTTGTATTTAAATCCCTGAATATCAATTATATACATGTTTATATGTAAATATATGCAGTAAACTTCGACTAATTAAATTAATATCAGGAGCAATCTCCTTATATAGCAGATTACCGCCATCTGCGTACTTTGCCAACCCACTTTTCAACCTATCACAAGAGTGAACACATTTTGAATTGAAACCGGCCCATGTGTATTTGCAGCCTCTAAACATAAATTAGAATCCACTTTAATTAAAACACAATTGACTTGAATGCGATATTTTTTGCATCTGTCATACTGTCTCGCTAGAAAACCAAATTCAAAACATCTACACACATTTTCTCTGCACTTACATTTTTCAACATACGTGTGTTTTGAAATATCTTTCATTGAAAGTAATATAAAGCCGATCCTAATTCAAAACGTGCCCACAAGTATTTTACATTTGAAAAGAATTCAGGTTTTCACATTTTACATTAAAAGTATATAACGCCGATCCTAATTCAAAACGGTGCACGTGTAACTTCTCGCTAGAAAACCGAATTCAAAACAGCTACACACATTCTTCTCTGCACTTACATTTTTTTCAACATACGTGTGTGTTTCATTGAAAGTAATATAAAGCCGGTCCTAATTCAAAACGTGACAGACGTATTTTTACATTGAAAGTATAGAAGAATTCATGTTTTCACAACTATTTTACATTCAAATGTTTTCACAACTATTTTACATTGAAATTATATAGGGCCGATCCTAATTCAAAACGTGACAGACGTATTTTACACATGGAAAATACGTCTGTCGCGTTTTGAATTAGGACCGGCCCTATTTACCTACTCAGCCCTTCGTATTAAATTTAAAAGAATTGCAAATAAAAATCGGAAAATTACCGTTCATATTAAAGTTATTTATACATATTATCAATACTTTAAAAAACATTAACCATGAAACGATACACCCCAGAAACCACCATAAAAACAGCTATACAAAATGTGTTGGGAACAACAACATCGGTGTCAAATGTACGATCGCGAGAATGATTGACGTTGACACGGACAGAATGACAGTGATCTAAAATATAGAACAGTTTATACGCACAATCCGCCTGAATAAAAACAGCATGCAATAGACCCTGGGACGCGATACCTGTAAAAATCGACGGGTAGTAAAAGAGTAAGAGTAAGAGTAAAACAATTAGAAATTTATCAACTTTTTTATATTTAATAACGTAGGAATGATAATACTATATAAACCGGTAAATAATCAGAATGGGATGTCTTATTGTCGATCAATTACGCATTTTCAGTTGTAAATGGTAATTGAATTAAATTGCGTCTAGGTTCATCTTAGTGTTGAATTAGACGCTTAACATATTTGTTAATAGCAATTTATATTAAAGTATGAAGTATAGCGATTGACAGTCGAAGTAATCTTATTTAAATATGAAGAACTCAAATTTGGAAGTAAATAATAAAGTCAGATTCCTGTACAATAAATTTGAATATAAATAGAATAATACAACATGCATTTCTCGATGCATTTATTGGTAAATTACTTTTAAAAGAATGGAACGACATGTATATGGAGGTGGATATTTAATTAACGATTCGGACATGGACGAATTTATGAATCCCAGCATAATTTAATGGTGAACGTAAGTATATCATTATTTTAAAATATTTTAAAAAACATTTTGCTTGCTCTATTAATTTTAAATAGGTTAAATTGCATGAAAGTTTGACATATAAGATTTTTTTGTAAATAAATAATTTAAGATATTTTTAAAAGTCGAATTCCGATTAGTTTGGCCATTAAAAAGGATTTTATTAAATGTATCTGATCAGCTACGTTTACTTACAAAGGTACGAAAAGTTTTTAAAATGATCCATGCAAATTTCTAAAAATTTATATACAGCGTAATTTATATAAGGAAAGTTTTGTGAAATATTAATCAGAAAAAGATTTTACGAGATCTATATTAGTATCGAGTGTCAATAAAATGTATTTAGAATTAAGATGTACCAACGATATTAGTCTTTATTTGTAGATTTTATTGTTTGTATGTATGTAATCCTTTTGGATAATGTGTGTGAAAGATGTATATAGATGTAGCCATTGTTATTTGAAGGATTGTTTGTTAATAAATATTAGATGTTGAATTCTTGTTATTTTACTTAATCTGAGCTAGCAAGGTAATACTGGCATCTGTAGTAAATAATTCGCGCCCAACATAAAGGAGTCATTTCACATTTCACAGTAATATATATATATATATATATATATATATATATATAAAAGAAAAGTAGGTATAGTGAGTCTTAAATTAATACAAAGTAAAAAGAAATTATTGGCAAGTGACTCAAATTCAGTCACGAGGGCATCCTGTCGACAAGTTTCGCCCTGATGAGCCCCAATTAGGGCGAAATGCATGGACAGGATGCTTTCGTGGGTGAATTTGAGCCACTTGCCAATAATTTCTTTTTACTTTGTGTATATATATATATATATATATATATATATATATATGTTGTCATGTTATTAAAATCTGACGATGAGTCTCTAGCAACTCAACCTTTTTACGTGTCGTCCCTGCATGCAAATATTTTGGTTCTAATGTAATTAAATTTTATATTGTCAACTGTATTCACGGTCATTGACGAATTTGTTAAGCGTTTCAAACTCCTTTTACAATTTAAACGATTATTTATCTAACATCCTATAGAATTTTTGTTTAACATTCAGTTATAGATTTAAATATTTTAAACCTATTATATTTTCATAACGTGAAACCTACGATTTTATTATTAACAAAGTACGTAAATCTATTTTATTTTGGATACAGCATTTAATTTGGTATCAAATTTGCTTCAAAAATATTCTAATAGATTTAAAATGTGGCATTTATTCGTAACAATGTGTGCTTGCTTAACTAAATTTAAAACGTGTATTATTTATCAGAACGATTTCGTTATCTCTGGCCGCTTATAGCTAGACTATATTTAACATCACGTTAATAATTGGGTTTGTGCTACATTTTCTATAAATTTATACGCGAAAGTAGGCAACACATTGTACGGGTGCTTAAAAGTTCTTGAATTTGACGTAATTTTTTTGTTGTTTAGGACGTCGACACTACATACGGTTACTAACAGATTTTCCAACGTAAACGAAAGAGCAAGTGCTTGAATGTCTTAGTTATTGGCAGGTGGTTGATTTTCGACAGAAAAATATTTTGAGGGAAAGATACGATACCTTTCACATGGATTATCTACACGTGAATATTGCGCATCGAATAAAGGTTCTTCACCGACCAGTACATGAAAATTTAACAATTAATGATTAATGATTAAAAATCAACTATATCTCATTATTAAAATAAAGCTTGTAACGCCAATAAACGAAACAATTTAATAATCTGATCTCATCCCCTCTTTTACTACCCGTGGGTTTTTATAGGTATCACGTCCCAGGGTCTATTGCATGCTGTTTTCATTCAGGCGAATTGTGGGTATAAACCGTTCTATTTTGGAGATCATTGTCATTCTGTCCATGTTAACCTAACTCATTCTCACGATTATACGTTTCATATCGATGACTGCGTCATTCGCTTTGTTTCCAACACATTCTATATTTGATTTATGAGCATGTAGTTTTTGGGGTGTATTGTTCCATGGTTAATGTTTCTTAAAATATTAATAATATGTATAGATAACTTAATTATGAACAATTATTTTCCGATTTTTATTTGTAATTTTTTGTAATTTAATACGAAGGGCTGTAAAGCACCGGTATTTATTAGCGTTTGTTTTTAATATAGTGAATGCTTTTTTGATTTAATTTTCCATCCTAACTTAATACTACATTGCAATAGCACGTCATGCTAGCGCGTTACTTTGGAAACATCAGCTGGAAAACAAGAATTTATTAAATTTGGTTCGTTAAATAAGATTTTAGCCAGAAAGAAAACTCAATAATTTATAAGCTTGGCCGGTTTGCATTTAATATTGTACTATTTCACTGTAATATCTAAATAGGATGAGGAATCAAAATAGGAAATTACCCGGTACTTTAAATAAAACCGGAAATATATAAATTGAATTCAGAAAAATTACAGATAGAAATCGGGAAATAACCGTTCATAATGAAGTTATTTGTACATATGCATACAGGTTCAGAGAATATTAACCCTAGAGCATGCACCCCAAAAACCACATACTCATAAAATCAGTCATAGAAAATGTGTTGCGAACAAAACTAAAGCCGCAATAATTGGCATTGAATGTAAGATCGTGGGAGTGAATGACGGTTCACACGGACAGAATAACAGTGACCTCAAAAATAGAATACTTTAGACGCACAAGCCGTGAAAGCAGAAACAGAATGTAATGTACGCTGGGACGTGAAACTTATAACCCACGGATAGTAAAGATTATTAAATATCAGACATCCGCATTGCGATAGTTGCGTAACGATTGAATTCGTACGTGCGCGTCCGATATCTGATATATTATAACTGTTAAATGACAAATTAAAGATAAACGTACTTTAGTTTAGAGTTTGGTTATAGAGAGAGCGCAATCCTACACATATTTTTGAATAATAAACGAACAATAATTAACCAAGGATTGACTTACTTTTATTTATAAAAATAGTTTAAAGTAGGCCCAACATCTTTTGATTTTTGTAAACCGGCTCTTGTTCTGTACACGTACGATATAGTCCTCGTTGGGGGTCAGCGGCGATTTTTGCAAATTTGCAGCGAAGTTGTTGCTGAAACCTACAAATTCAGATGCACATATACAAAATGAGGTATTCACAGGTATTTCACCGCATTCAACCCGCACTAACTGTCAATTAGTCCGTTTATGAAAGTAACCCAAAATAAACTCCGCGATAATCACGTACTTTAACAGAAATTCCTCAAACTCCTCCATCCACCGAACGATCTCATTGGTTGAGGCAATGACCGCACATTATTTCAGGCGTGAGAAAATGCTAATTTAACAAATTACATGCACTGCACTGCAGGTTATTCACCTACCAGTACGTGAAGATTTAACAACTGCATTCATATGCGTAATAACCTATTCAATTAATGACGGTAAATATTGCTTTCAATTTCGGATTACAAATCAGCTTAACTAATTACTATAATAAAGTTGGAAACGCCAAAAAACCAAATAATTCTTATCCCGCTTTTACTACCCGTGGGTTTTATAGGTCTTAGGATCTATTGCATGCTGTTTTCATTCAGGCAGGTTGTGGGTATAAACTGCTCCATTTTTGAGATCATTGTCATTCTGTCCGTGTGAACCTCACTTATTCTCACGATCGTACATTTGATATCGATGATTGCGTCATTCGCTTTGTTCCCAACACATTTTGTTTAGCTCTTTTTACGAGTGTGTTTTCTGGGGTGTATCGTTCCAGGGTTAATGTTTCTTAAAGTATTGATAATATGTATAAATAACTTTAATATGAACAGTTATTTTCCGATTTTTATTTGTAATACTTTTAAATTTAATACGAGGGGCTGTAAGGCACCGATATTTATTACCGTTTGTTTTTAATGTAGTGGGTGCTTTCTTGTTTTAAATTTTATCCTAACTTAATACTACACTGCAATAGCACGTCATTAAATACATACTACTACACCATATAATTTTTTCAGGGTACTTTCTGGTTAAAAGCTTATCTTTCAGGATATTTTCTGGCTAAAAGCTCATCTAATAATCAAATTTAATAAATTCTTTCTACCACGTTTAGGTAATACGTCAGCCTTTCAAACTTTAAAAACTGAGCTCAGTTTTAGTTGGTAAACTTAAGCGATTACAAAAGAAGCTTGTTTATGGAAGAATAAAAATTCAAACGCATCATACAAACTCACTCAAAATTTTCTACTATTTTATTATATGATCAATTATAAATGTCTAATTCGCAAAATCTGCATGACTTACAAACGGCTTTTTGGTGTCCTCCAGTTATTAACATCCCAAACCCACTTTTTCAAGGGCAGCAAGTCCTAGCTGCTGACCATGACCATGTATACCATTCAAGAAAACAGTTTCACGCTCCTTCAGAGCAACTGAAGGCAGCTTAACCTTTTCCTGGACAATAACTTCCCTTGGTCTAAAAGCACGTTGGTGCAAAACTCCATAACGGGGGTCCTTGTTGACGTCCACTTTAACATTAACAACATCTCTACCTAAAAGTAAATAATTTACATCGTGTCAGAGAAATTCCAGTACTTACCATGGTTATGTACAGGATCAACTACTAGTTTTGCAAAGGGTGCAGGTTGTCCATAGCGTGCAAATCTTCCATAACCACCATCTCTATAAACTCTTTCTTCATACTCGCCAGCTTTTGCTTTTAGAACGTTTGTTGAGCCAGGCCCATGACCGTAAAGGCCATGAAGATGGTAGGGATCAGATAGGCGATAAAAATTATCACCTCGATAGTATCCGTCTCCAAAACCATAAACACCATTTTTATAGTCACATCCTGCCTGTAAAAAGTTATGTGATAGTATTTAAGATTTACATAACGTGGTTCTTACCCATGCTAAGGTAGTGAAAGAAACGCCTAAAACGAAGGTAATGAGAAGACGCATTTTGTTGGACTATCGAACGCTGTTTACTGAATGTCAGTCTAAACTTTTCTAACTCATTATATAGCAGTCCAAGCATGTTTAGTTTCACCAAAGCACGTATCTGTTTAATATCATACATTCATTTTGATACAGATCACACGATGCATGGTTTAGTATAAAAAACAAACGTGATTGTTTAATAAAATTCATATTTGATATTATAATTACAGGTTCCTATAGTTTTGAATGAATTAGTTAAACTTACTTGCTAAGAGATGGTTCTAGTTTTATTTCCTAATCCCGTATTTGTAATTTCAAAGACAAAGCAGGTAGTTTTCCGGTATTTGTGGGTCATCAGATTGAGAAAATTCTCTTTTCGCAAAAAGCTCCTCGGTTCTAAATCGAAAATAATTAATTTTATTAATAATTTGTTGGAAGAAACGTCCAAGTACCAGTTTTGCCTGCGATTTATGCAACTCGTCAAACTGGTGAATTTCTTTCTTTGCCAAAAGCCAGGGTAATCTTAGGACTAATATGTGGTTTAAGTAAATCTACATCATAAAGAATAACATCTTTTGCCCAAATTCAACGACGCATGAGAATGACATACAGCAACATCGTCTGCGATGGCTCTGCTGTCGAATAACGGCAAAAATCAATCAAAATGTCAAAATATTAATAATACTTTTTGGAAAGAGAAAATGGTCAATGACCGGTTCTGTTGCACTTCCATCTCGTCAAAATGATGAATTTTTTTCTTTGCAAAATATAAAACAAACTAATTCACATCTCGTTACGTTGCTCGGACGTATATCTCTAGTGTAGCAATATGCAACCCACCATACACCTATCTTACCGATAATAATACGCAGTACGCAAACAAATGGCATGCACGCATTATGCACCCCTCTATCAATATTAGACTCGTTCAACAACCCTAGAATTAAATAGAATCGATCAAATGTATTATACACACAAACCATGGTATAAAAAAAACACCAAAACGCTAGAAAAATGAGAGGTAGTCAAAAAGATCACCTTCGCGCCCTCACTGGTGCCAAGGCATCGCTGTTATGATATCTGCTAGACCTAATAAAATATCTTAAAACTTTCATCTCTTCAGGTAGCTTTCTGGAATGGCAACGGGCTCTCCATTAAAGAAACTCCAGCATCTAGAGTTTGTTTGCAGAGAAGTACGACCTGGGCATCGTAGTGGTAGACGAGACCCACTTCAGGGTAGTCGACAACTCAAAGATAGCAAACTGCTTTTGCTACAGGATCAACAAACAGGAGATTGTTGAATCCTTTAGCTGCATCAAATATCATTCTAATACTAGAATTAGGGGATTTTTGAATCCAGTATGGAAGAGCATTTTTCCAGTCTAAATATAATTAAGCTACAATGTGTAAAATTTTGTTATTCTGATTTTCCACGAACCAGAGGATAACAACTCGATAATGTATTGCCTGTATTCCGCATAAGTAAGTATTTCTCGAGGAAAGGAATGCGGTGTAGTTTGCGCGGTTGGCCATGAGAAGCATGGTAAAACATTGCAAAACAGAGTACCTGACTTTAGACCACCTATCGTACAGTATCGAGCGCGGATGCGCGTTAATTTCGGCAAAGTAATCCTTTCCTATCCTTGCACCTTCCCTTAATTACGTAAAAGAACATCTCGTGTTCCGCAAAAAAGGAGGTACTTTCACTTCGCCTTTAGAATTTGGAAACAGAAGAAACTGCTCCAATACGACCCTCGCCCCTAAAGAGGTGCGGAGGTTACCTTTGGCTCCAGCAAATGAGCAGGTAAGCTCTTGGTATTAAGTTGGCTTAACCCATAACGGCAATAATTGCAACCAAATTTGAGGACGTATATAATTTACGACTAGCGTTATGCAGTAATTGACAAGACGATAAAACGTAGCAAGGTAGAACCTGTTATATTTACGCGGCATTAATTTACGCGCTATTATTACACTTTAGGCGTGGTTCTAACGCCATTCTTATATTATATACAGACCACGTTTTTACCGGATGATGCAATCTCAGTGAAAGTCAATTTACATACACATTCTAGGTAAGATTCAAATTACTTACGTGATATGTACATCTCGGAACTTAATTTCAGAGTCCTGCACGTGGGATGTTTTCGTGTCTACGCCATGTTGATCATCAAATTAATATCCGTCACTGAACTTCTATTGCATCTCGTAGGGGTTTGAAAAGAAAGAGGTAGCGAGTACGATAAAGTAAGGTAAAAGGAAGCTACATACTTTTTTTTTTAAAAAACTACACCGCACTTAGATACTTGTTGCTTAGACCATGTCTCGTTGTTTAATATCGCTTCCTCGACTCGCGCACATCCGCATTCCTTCTGCGCAGGCTCAGTTGTCAGCAACGGCGGAAGTTAGCGTATCATTTCAAAAATACGCGGCAATTAACCTACAAGGTATCTCTAAACCTAAAACATGATACATGACCAGTTTGGCATGTAACAAACCGTCATCACCATTTAACCTGGAATCGATCACAATGTCAACGTGGGAGATATACAGAACTTGGAGGTACGTTTCGCTTTGTTTCAGGCTACAACCGCCAACAAAAACCAATCCAAGAATTCGACTTAGACACCGTTCTACTCACCGGGACAATAATGATGCTGGCAGGAAACCTCAATACCAAGCACCAGTTTGGAGCAGCAGAACGACTAAACAGAACGAAAGAACTCCGTGGAACTATGCGAACAATAGGCAAACAACAGTCAAAAGACCATTAAAGTCATCACACTATTGCCACAATGGCCAGAGGCTAGACAACTTAGACATATCTGTCAGCAAAGACCTAGCATTGCCCGTTCAGCTCAATGCAATCCTGTAGGTAAACACTTCACCGAGAAAGAAAAGTTACCTGTTGGGATGCATTCACAGACAAGCTACAGAAGACGGTTCCACCGATCCCATGTCTCAACACTTTGGGCGAAGTAGACGCAGCAGAAGAGCTATTGATCGGAGCCATCTCGTCATCCCTGGAGGCGGCAACCAAGACAACGATGGAACGCAAACAGCATCAGCAGATTCCAAACAAAACCAAGCAGCTCATCAGGAAGAAGAGCCAGGAGGTCTACCAGCGCTCCTGAGACCCAAAACGCATACTATGACCTACGGAACCAGATAAGCGTTTCTTTACAGGAACTCCAGATTGAGCAATGGAGAACGAGTTCCTAGAAGAAAACGACCGTTGAAAAAACTAAAGAGGAAGTCAGCACGGATGCCACCAATTCACGAAGCAAATGTAATAACCTACACAGAAGAAGATAAGGCCAAAGCTTTTGCATTGCAACTGGAGCCCTAATTTTGATTTTCTAATGCTCCACCCGAAAGTACTACATTGGCCAAGAAGCAAACTTTTTATCGGGCAATTTGCCTATCTGATGCGCTCCAAATATAGTAAAACCGTTAATTGTACCTTCTTTACAAGATACCAAACATACTTTATATTTTATTGATGTTTCTGTTTAGAACTGGTTATGAAGCTGCCATCACGGCGGATGATAGTACAACGGAAACGTTGTTGTCGCTAGGAGGCGTTATATCTATCTATCAAGGTTTGGAAGGGTGGCTAACCCCACACACCTTCGGCCACTCGATTTTGCACGTGAATTGATGATATCAGACCAGAGTGCTGCTGATTTTTAACCGCCGGGACAGAAATCACCTAGCATGTAGCCACGAAGTTTGACGAGTGCCGGATAGGACCACAATAAGTGAACAAACATCTCGTTCTCTTATTAACACCCGCAACAAGTAGGTAGTCAGACAGGCCCAACCTGTGCAGCTGCTTCTTAAAGTTGCTCTACCCAGTTATACCCCCACGAGTAACGGTAGTTTTTGTCTGGACAGGTTGATGCAAAATTTACTGTTTTTGGTCGAAGGGGATGTGATACACAATATTGCCTGTCGGCAGCTTTTCATGCTAGCCCACTAGGTTTAGTAACTCCGCGCTGACAATGCGTAGGTCAGGGTCAGCCTGATGACGGTGTTGTAGAGTTTGTTCTTGTTGGCGCCCCGCTTCTCCTGTTTGGGTGCAGGCGGACCCCATTACTGCAGCGATGTGGGTTTCCAAGTGAGTTTTTGGTCGATGATTACTCTTAAGTACTTGTCCTGCATCTTCCATGGGATGACCTCGTGGAAAATTACGACGTTCTTGGCTAGTTAGAGTTTCTTCCTATTCGTCAGGAACATGATACTGCTCTAGCCCTGGTGGAGTTGATCAGCCATGTAATGCGGCGGCGACTTTCTGAAGTCTTCTTGTCACTAACTAATGGGCTAATGAACTGGTGGCCCCGGCGGCATCGTCGCTGTAGAGAGACATGGGTGTCACTAGTCTTCTGAACGTCACGAGTATAGCAGTGATGAGAGAAGAGAGACTTGAGAATGCGATTTTAATATGTCGGGCGGAAAAACGGGAGCTGCCACTTGGAATCTTCTTTGGAGAGAAACAACGCGATGACTTTTATCAGTTCATGGTAGATGAGGTGTGTTTAATACCACACTCTATCGAAGACTTTGGAAACATCAAGGAGGATGACGTAAGTCGACAGCTTCCTGTCGAATCAATCGGTGACGAACTCCACGTGGCCCAGGATCTGATAGAAGGCAGAATAGCCTGATCTGAACACAAACTGACCGTTGGGAATACCCTCTCGCTGTTCGACTTCGTCCCGAAGCCGTCAAAATGCCAGTTCTTTCCGCTAACTTTCTGAGAAGCGCTAAGAAGTTAATAGGGTGGTAGTTCTGCGTGAATGTCACAGACTACCCAGGCTCTGTTACTAAACTACATCTGCGCAACTTCCAGGATACAGAAAAATAACTCAGAAGCAATGTAACATTAAGTATGGCAATTTGCACGGTTTGCATGCTTACTGGAATAGTTTGACTGGGATGCCGTCTGGGCGTGTAGCGCTCGTTCTTCTGATAAGTTTCTCCAAATCACGTGTCGTCACGTGCGGAAAATGCTGGTCGTCGTCGTCTTCTAGGCAATCTCTGACAGTGCTGTTGACGTTTTTACTTAGTCGCGGTCCGCTTCAACGTAGTTTAGGGTGAATTGCTGTTACCAATGACCGGCAGTTTGGTGGCTTAATTGGTATATGTATGACTACCAAGCCCAAGGCACCAGGTTCGAATCCCGACATGGACCGCTTGAAAAATGTTACGTGAGCATTTTTCACAAAAGTACGCCCTCGTTCGGATGAGAAGTAAAATGTAGGTCTCGTGTATGAGTGATGTCACGCACATTAAAGATCCCTACCTTTGTTGGAACAGCCCGATAAAAAGCTGGCTTCTTGGCCAATGTAGTACGTTCGAGTGGAACATTGAAAAAACAAATTTAGGATTCTAGTTGGATTGCAAAGGCTTTAGCCTTATCCTCCTCTGTTTAGATTATTTCATTTTCTTCGTGAATTGATGGCATTCGTGCTGACTTGCTCTTTACTGTCTTTGCCATTCTCTAAAGTGAACGGTCGTTTTCTTCGAGGAACTTGCTCTTCCTTCTCCACTGCTCGATCTGGTGTTCCTGTAAGAAACATTTATCTGGCGTCGTAGGTAGTCTTTGGGTAACTCCTCTTCCTCGGTGAAGTTTTCACCCACAGGATTGCTTTGAGCTGAACTGGCAACGCTAGGTCTTTGCTGACAGTTATGTCTAAGCTGTCTGACCACTGGCCACTGTGGCAGTAGTGTGTTGACTCCTTACATGTGATTTTCCAATGCTCCACCCGGAGGTACTACATTGGCCAGGAGGCGAGTTTTTTGTTACCTAGAAATTTAGAATTCTGCCGAATCCTTGCCATTTCAGGCAAGGTAGGGATCTTTAACGTGCGTGACAACACTCACACACGGGAACTCCATTTAACCTCTCATCCGAACGAGGGCGTAAGTGTAGTGTGTTGACTCCAGTGGTTTTTTGACTTTTGCTTGCCTATTTTTCGCGTAGTTTCACAGAGTTCATTCGTTCTCTTCCAAACTGGTGCTTGACATTGAAGTCTCCTGCCAGCATCATTATTGTCCCGGTGAGTAGAACAATGTCTAGGTCGACTTCTTAGATTGGTTTTGTTGGTGGGTTGTAGCCTGAAACAAAGCGTACGTACCTCCAGGTTTTGTATATCTCCCGCGTTGACATTGTGATCGATTTCAGATTGGATGGTGATAACGGTTCTATTTTGCTACGTTTTATCGCCTTGTCAATTACTGCTTAACCCTAGTCGTAAATTATGTACGTCCTCAAATTTGGTTGCAATTATTGCCGGTACGGGTAAAGCCAAATTAATAAAAATATACCAGGGGCTTACCTGCTCATTTTCTGGAGCCAAATGCAACCTCCGCACGTCTTAAGGAGGTCAAGGTCGCGTTGGAGTAGTTTCTTCTGTTCCTAAATTCTATAGTGAAGTGAAAGTACCTACACTTTTGCGGAACACGAGAGGTTTTTTTACGTAATTAAGGGAAGGTACAAGGATAGAAAGGGATTACTTTGCCCAAATTAACGCGCATCCGTGCTCGATCCTGTTCGATAGGTGGTCTAAAGTCAGGTACCCTGTTTTACAATGCCTGTTTGTTTCCTCTTCATACCATGCTTCTCACGGTCAACCGCGCTAACCACACCGCATTCCTTTCCTTGACATTTACATGCCGATGCGGAATACAGGTACAACATTATCGAGTTGTTACCCTATGCTTCGTGGAAAATCAGAATCATGAAACTGTACATTATATTAAGGCTGGGAAAATGCTCTTCCATACTGGATTCAAAAATCCTTTAATCCTAATATTAGAATGAAATTTGATGCAGCCAAAAGACGCAACAATCTCTTGTTTGTTGGTCCTGTAGCAAAAGCAGTTTGCTATCCTTGAATTGTCGGCTACTCTGAACTGGGTGTCGTCTACCATCACGATGTCCAGGTTGTGCCGCTGCGCAAACAAACTTTAGAAGCTGGGGTTTCCTCATTGGGGAGCCCGTTGGCATTCCAGAAAGCTACTTGAAGGAATGAAGATTTTAAGATATTAATTATGTCTAGCAGACATCATAACAGCGATGCCTTGGCACCAGTGATGGCGAAGGTGATCTTTTTGACTACCTCTCATTTTTCTAGCATTTTGAAGTTCCTTTTATACCATGGTTTGTGTGTATTATACATTTGGACGGTTCTATTTAATTCTAGGGTTGTTGAACGAGTTTATTATTGATAGATGGGTTTATTATACCTGCATATTTGTTTGCGTACTGCGTGTTTATTTATCGGTTAGATTAGTGTATGGTGGGTTGCATACTGCTATACTAGAGATATACGTCCAGGCATCGTAACGAGATGTGAATCTTGGAGTTTCATTTATATCTTGCAAACAAGCTCTCGTTCCGATGAGATAAAATGCAGTTCCCGTGTGTGTGTGTGTGTGTGTGTGTGTGTATGTTGCCAGATATGTTTTGGAACAGCAAGGGTTCGGCAAAATTTAAAATTACCGGATAAAAAGCCCACTTCCTGGCCAATATAGTACCTTCGGGTGGAGCATTGGAAAACCAAATGTAAGGTTTCAGTTATGTGTAGGTTATTTCATTCTCTTCGTGAATTGGTGGCTGACTTCTTCTTTAGTATCTTCACCATTATCTAGAGTGAATGGGCATTTTCTTCGAGGAGTAGCTCTTGCATCTCCACTGCTCGTTTTGGTGTTCCTTATCTGGTTCCGTAGGTTGTAGTAGACGTTTCTGTATTTTGGGTTTTAGGAGTGCCCTTCCTGGTTCTTCTCCCTGATGGGCTGCTTGATGTTGTCAGGAATCTGCTGATGCTGACTGCGTACGATCGTCGTCTTGGTTGCCGCTTCCAGAGATGACGAGATTGTTTCGGTCAGTAGCTCTTCTGCTGCGTCTACTTCGTCCATTGTGTTGAGGGATGGGATCGGTGAGACGGTTTTCTATAGATGGTTTGCGAATGTTGTCTTCTTCGGTAGCTTATCTTCCTCTTTGAAATTTTCACCTACAATCAGCAGAACTGTCAACGTTAGGTCTTTGCTGACAGCTGTCTTAGGTGTCTGGTCTCTGACCATTGTGGCAATAGTGGGTTGACTCCAGTTATCTTTAGGCTCTTGTTTGCCTGTTGTTCGCATAGTTCTACAGAGTTCCTTCATTCTGTTCTGTTTCAACCCGTCTAATCATAAGGACTAACAGTAAATTTAAGATAGGTTAAGAATAGATTACGTAGTAGAATAAGTCGTTCATTACTAACACTAACACTAATTTTAAAATAGCAATAAGTAGTAATAAGGGGCAATGTAAGTAAACATCCAAACCTTTCTTCCTCTTGTAACTGGAAACCAGTCGTACACACATAATACATAAACACACATTGCCCCGGAGGCGGAAGGCCCTGCCCAAAGGGGGCAACGGGCGGCATGGTGCCTCTCTCGATGTACTAAGATTTCCGGCTGCTAATGGTCCTGGTCCAGGAAAAGAAGTCGTACACACATAACACATAAACACACATACACACATTGTCCCTTTCAAAAGCTGGGTATCCGCCTGCCGACAGTTTAGACTAAAGGAGGCAACGGCCGGCTTGGTGCTTCTTTCGATGTATTAAGATTTTCGGAGAGGAGGCGGCGGTGCCTCACACACACACACACGCCCACACAATCCCACCCCCACACACACTCACACCATTCGTCTACACACACCCGCACATACGCGCACACACACAAACGTAACCACCCATCCAACAATACACCCAAAAGGATGTCCGGGAGTGCATCGCGGTTTCAGCCTGCCGACGGCTGCGGTGTACAAACGGGCATTCGGACCCTAGGTTACATACAAACACACGCGCACACACACACACACACACACACACAAAAGTTATAACAGGGGGAAAACGGGCCTGCTTAAATATTAGGTAGTAGGTTAACAAAATCTTAGATTAAATAAATAAATAAAATGTTCCAAACTGGGTGTTTGCTTTAGAGGCCTCTTGCCAGTATCATTATTGTCTCGGTGAATTGAACGGTGTCCAGGTCCACTTCTTAGATGGGTTTGGTTGGCGGGTTGTAGCCTGAAACAAATCGTAGTGTGCCTGCAGACGCTAACCCCAGGTTTAGTATATCTCCCACATTGACAGCGTGATCAAGTTCGGTTTTGAAGTAGATGACGGTTATCCTTATTGCATTTTATTATGTTATTAATAACTGTTTAACCCTGGAAGTAAATTATTTACTTCCTCAAATTAGGTTGCAATTATAGCCGTCACGGGAGTAGGGTAGCTAAGCCGGTTTGGCAACAGAGATCCACAGCAAGATATGTATACGCCGATTCGAGAACAATATGAACAGCTAAGCCGCTTTGGGAAACAAAACGTGCAGCAAGATATGTATACGCCGCTTTGAGAACAAAATTGTCTTTGTGTGTAAATTTGTTGCGTCGGGGGTCGTTAGGTCTTTGGGGTGTGCGTTCGGCGGGGTCGTTAGATTTTGTCGTGGGGTGGTGCGCGTGCGCTGGGGTGGAGATATTTTCTTAGGAAATTTTTAGCAGCGTTCCCGACGTTAAATATTAAATATTAAATTTTAAAAAATGTTGTGTGTAGAAAATGGAGTTCACGTGTTGGTTCGTATTTTTCTGGGGTAGGTTAAGCTAAAATTAAAACGCCGCGGTGAAGAATTTTTAATATTAGGCAAACGCGTGCAAGTGGTAAAGAGTGTTTTAGCTCTCCTCATAAGCTGCGTTTTGTACGAAGTAGAAAATAAAATTAAGAAAGTATACGAAATGTTATATGATGGAGGTCAAATTTTTAAACGTCTGCAGGTAAAATCTTGTAAAAAAGAAGTCGTTCACTTCTCGCAATTTCAATGTCACGATAAAATACTAAGAATTTGCATGCAGTCGAATATAACCTCGTGTTTTTTATTTGGTAATATATATGTAAATCACGTCGACATTCGACTTTTAATATAATGTATTTAATTAACATAAGGTGTGTTGCAAAAACATTTCAAGACAGGTATGTCGTATATTCCTTTTGGTTACATCATCCCAAAATAATTTATACAAGTACACTGAACTTGCAGTCGGATCTAACATATAATCTTTTAATTATACCCGTATGAATTTAAAATATATGCAAATTATACCACCTTTCATCACGATTTATTTGACTCTCAAATTATTTGATTTGATCTTATATCAAGGCTTATGTATTAACTTTTACAACTCAAGGTGTAGCATCAAGGTTTTACGTCATTCTCAAACTATAGAACTTAATAAAATAGCTTTCCTTAGCACCAATATCATTTAGAAAATATGTGTTTCATTAACATATACTTATTTATTAAATATTTCCTACCAAAATTTATTTAAAAATTTAAAAGTTCTTTATTTTCATTTTCATATAGGTAAAATCACCACTTCGCTATGCTCTCGGCTACCTAGTTCCGGCTACTTTTCCAAGGTCGTTGTGACGTCATAGCCTTTTATAAATATAGAGCAATGTAATACTATTCTAAAATTCTAAAAAGAGTCTTTCTTACTAGCCACAAATACATACAGCTTGTAGAACGCGGATGTATCCAAGTCAGTCCATCGGCACATAAAATAATCTTTTAATCCTTTCCTCTTTCTCTAATAAGATGTTCTTTGTCTAACATATCTTTGTATTGTTCGCGTATTATCGCAGTGTCTTCCAATTAGTCCAACTTTCGCCTTTTGCATGCATTTCCTCTAATTCCAGCTGTCTTTTCTTCCACTTACAGCGTATGGCGTGCATAGGGCAATTTCCTGCAGCGTCAACGGAGAGTTTACTGCCAATATTTACGCGTTGTCGTACAACCTCTGGGCGACTGTTAGGCGTACTTATCAACCCCGATACCGAAATGATTATTTCTTTTGGAATTGTAGAATATGGTGTTACAGATTGTGTAAAATATGTTACCTGCTTTAATGTAGCACTTGTGTAAGATTTTTATTTTATCTTGGCTGTCGTCCTACTCTACTATCTCTAAATAATTTACAGGTAAATAGTTAAAACTAAAAGCTGAAAGCACATACTTTATCAATTTTTCCCTTTTCTCTGGTTTTTCTGACAACCTAATTTGCAAGCCCGTCAATTTCTTTGTATTGCCGTTCCCCCAATACATGTACTGTAGCAGGTTATTATACACTAAACAGCAGCTATTTTGAAGCTTGTCCGATAACTTACTCCACATTTTGGCGGTACCGAGTACATTGGCACCTTTAGGAAGTATAACTTACTATCTTCCAATAAGGTTAAACAGTCTTTTAAGGGATTATACACCCGTTCCGCACTGACATAGCTTCCAATTGTACAGTTTTATATTGTCGCTTCCAATTGCGTAATACCGTGTTCTTTGGTCAAAGTAGACGCGAATGTTGCTCTTAAACGTGCATCTGGACAACGTAAAAAATCTAGTATATAATTTCCAAGTTGTTTATTAACACCAGGATTTGTTATCTGACACACAAATTTGTTGTATATCTTAATTCTTGCATTGGTTGTTAGCCATGTTACACAATCGAATTTATATTAAATTTAAGTTTAAATGGCTCCATGCTTGGCATTAAATATTTTTAAATTTTGTTATGTATAATGCCAGAATAAAAATTTTAGAATAGTATTACATTGTTCTTTATTTATAAAAGGCTATGATGTCACAACGACCTTGGAAAAGTAGCCGAAACTAGGTAGCAGAGAGCATAGCCAAGTGGTGATTTTACCTATATGAAGAATTTTGTTATGTTAAGTAAAAACGTGCAAGTGGTAAAGAATTTTTTAGCTTTCCTCAAAAGCTGTATTTTGTATGAAGTAGCGAATAACATTTAGAAAATATACGAAATGTGATATAATGGATCTAATTATAAAGTCTGCATGTAAAATCTTGTAAAAACATGTTGTTCACGATTTCATTACCAAGATAAAATAACAAGAATTCGCAGTCGAATATAACCTCGTGTTTTTTTATTGAAATTATAGCTCTCTGGTAATATATATGCAAATCATTCAACTTTTAATATAATGGATTTAATTAACATAAGGTGTGTTTGCAAAAACATGTTAAGACTATTTCCTTCTTGGTATGCAAATTATACCACCTTTCATAACGATTTATTTGACTCTCAAATAAAAAAATTAATTTGATCTTATATCAAGAGGTGTTCTTGCTTACATTTAGCAATTTCAATATATATTTAATATGTGTGTGTATATGTAAAAAACATGTTAAGACAGGTCACTCGTTATTTTATTCATGATTGCATCACCAAAATAATTTATACAACCACACTAAACTCGTACCCGGATCTATATAACCTTTAAATGTATGCAAATAATGTCGTTATTTAAAACGTGGTGAAGAATTTGAATGGGGATGTACTCATTCTCAAATGCGGAATGGTACTCTATAAGGCGTTCTGAACGGAGGCTTTGCACGCATTAGGTGATTTAATACTTCGGAGATTTTAGGTTAAGCAAAACATGCACGTGTTGAAGAATCTCCGAGAATTTCAAAAATTATTTTTGTATTAAATATATAATATTAAAAGAAACACACAATATTTTAATGTTTTATTTACAAAACTTACATTCTTTAATTGTCCCTATCTTTTGTAGGTGGCGGTAGCAGATTCTTATTTGAATAAAATATAGATAAGACTTCCACATTAAGAAAAATGTATCTTAGTTAAATGTACGGGATTTTATTAATTATAGTTTAGTAAAGTGCATGGTAGTTAATGACCTCGAGGTTGTGATATTTATAACAACATACCGATATATGTAAATTATATATGGAAACTGCATAACTTCAAATCATTTTAGCATAATTGCTAATTACCAAAATTCATAATTTCTACTTCCGTTAAAACACATTAAGTAAGTAAGTTTATACATACCGATAATACAATGGTAAAAATTCTTCTACAACACATTAAACAGCTTATTTATATTTGCTACCTTAAACAACTATGCGGAGTGCATATAAATGTCAGAGGAAGATTTCTTATCGTTCCTTCCAATCTTAAAATTTATATCGTCAATAAAATAATAAACAGATTACTAATAATAGGTCGTCAATGGAACTAAAACAACATATACAAAATGTGTACAAATGAAAAGACCACTTATTAATTAATCATGACTGTAAATTTCTTTAAAGATTTGATATTCATAGGTAGTAACAATGTTGGTGCTATATATATAAACGACTTTTATGAGCATAGTTTAAATTAAAATAACACCGAAATTTATGTAAATTTAATAGTTCTGGTTTATAGTTGGTTGATTTTCGGAGAATAAATTTTATGAAACTTAGGTTTAAGAAATTAATCATTTTGCAGGTGGGATTAAATAAAATGTACTACTTTGATGATAAAAACCTATGCAATGCTTTTATGTTTACACAACTATAACATACTTTAAAATTTAATACCTCGGTAGTAGAATATAATTTTTAATTGTATTATTGTAACATAAAGTTTGCATAAAAATGCAAAATACATATCCGTTAAGAGGAATTTTTCAATATGATACTTACAGATTCGTTAGTAAGTTTTACAATTAAACTTATTTCAAGACATTTTTTGAAACACATCTTACTAGTCTCAAGGAATATGTATGTATGTAGGTATAAAATATACAAATAAAAACACTACTTAATGTAAACATTATTCTTTATTAAAAATGAATAATTGGTTATATGTACAAACCAGTTTTTGAGTACAATTACATCTGTGGTTGCGCAATTGAATGACGAATGTCGTGTGGTATGCTAGAAACACTTGTGTGAATTGGTGTAATACTTTAATTTATGTAGGTTAATAACATTTAGGTGTGGAAATTCATTGTAAATTGCCATCATCTCAAGATATACCGTGAAAGTTTCTGCTTAACCATACCTTTTGGTATTTGAAGCGAGCTGATAGACAGTTCCAAGAATATGGTGGTTTCAGCACATATGTTATTGCAACTCCATTCGATAGGGATAGTTGTAAAACAGCCATTTCTTTAAACACAAAGTTATTATGTGCAATTTTAAACCTTTGAACGTCGTCAACTAATGGACTATTAATTTTAGACTTCACTCACAACACTGGTTGCAAGATTGTACCGAACCAAACGATCGTGTAGAATGAGGCAGTATGCTGTAGTGTGAGCTTCAAGCGCTTTCTTCGTTTGAAATTCTAATCATACATCAACCGCTCCCACTTTCACTATTTCGTTTTAATGGGAACAATCGATGAGCACAAGTGGAGCATGCATTTGAAATTCATTGGGTGTTAATATCGGCTTGCTGATGCCCTCGTAATACGATTGTTGAAGCTGTGCATACATTTCAGATAGTATAAAATAGCGATTGGCATCAAAATCAATGTTAAGACTATTGTAAGGATACATAGATGAACCCAGATGTAATTTCATATTGGTCGAACTGACTGCACCCCTTTTTGCGCATTGTATCGGTTTGATAGCAGACAATAACAAAACGCGGTTTTTCCACTTGAGAAGCCATTTTCACAGCCCATGTATGAATGTGTGTTGTATGCAATTTTGGATATTTGTGTACTTCCCAGCTGCAAAATTATGTCCATGGTGGCATTGCGTTGAATATGTTTGAGTAGTTTTAAGCGCTCTGCATCTGCAACGGTTATATGTGGAATCCGCCATGATATATGTGTAATAGTAATTTTGATTGACTCTTTGGTATCAGAATTCGATATAGCTGCATCGTCAGCACTACTTCTAATAAGAATAAGCTCCTGTTTGATATTCAAAAGAATTTTCGGTAGTCCTCCGCAAATCCTAAAACCATGCGCAAGGGAATGCATACGTTGAAATGACCATTAGCATCAACGAGATCAAGCTTATCGATGGGGACCAACCGGCGTTTCTAAAGCGACGACTTTCGCTATAATCGTAGGATAGGAAATTTTTAATAGTCGTAGTTATACCTGGATTACGAACGCGGTCAATAGTCTTTCCACCAAGTTCATAACGAATTTCATCAAATAAAAATAAAACTCCGTTGTTGACAAAATCGGCTGTAGGCGAAACGCCACCATCTGACTTATTCATTGTACCCTCAATATAAATTACGCTGTCCCATGGTAGTGTATAGACATCTTCGTTTTCTATTGGAATCCGTATAACATCGTTCTTCTCATACGTGGTATTGGAGTACGGAGTATGCATATGTTTGTCGGCATTGACGATGGTTGTATCAAATATAGCACGTTGCGTAACATTTAAAATATTACTATCCATTTTAACTATGTAGCACTTTGAGTCCTAATGTTTGCAGAAATTTAACGTTTTCCGGTGTTAATCGGTGCACTGGTGTCTTGTAACTGGTAAAGGTGCTGACAATGCGTCTATTAATAGGTTTTGGTGGTTTATGCTCATAGCGCAAAACCATTGTTTAAAGACGCTTTAGATAAAGTCTAATCGTGATGGTTTCCCGACGAAAAGTGATGAGATTACCGTTTTGATCAACTATTTTAACAATGATGCGATCGATGATTCGTGTATTAAGTGGCATATAGGTGACGTTTACGGGGTTTTCAATAATCTTGTACCCTGCAGCAACTGCAGGAAAGAATTGATGCAAAATGTGTACAGGTTTGCTATTCCGATACGATCCGACCACAAGATTACATTCAATACATATAAAATTGATTGGAAAGACCTGTGCCGGATGGTCCGAAATAGCAGTAGTGAGAGCTGGTAGTTTACGTTTCTAAAACCCAGCAACGAAGCAAGTGAATTTGGTTGTGTAAAATCCACTATACCTGATGCTTTGATTTCTGTATGTAAACTGTTATTATTGGCTCGAATATCAATAAGATAACGTTTGGATGAAGTGCGTTCACGGGGATCGTTCAGATTACGTCGTACGAACTTATTAATATCTGCCACTTCATAAGTTCCTTCTGGTAAAGTAAGCACGATGTCATCAATGTAAAATTTATTGTTCGCTTCCGTTACATTGGGAATTGAAAATATGTATCAAAGTTTGTAAGACCAATAACGTATTCATGGTCATCATCGAGAACAATTGGTGGGTTGATGATTGCGGTGAGCGTAGATTCAGTTCCAGTTAAAGTAAATGTGTACATGTTCGGTGGTTGACGATAAACTAACAACTAGTCGTATTCGTAGTTGGGATGGGGTAATAAAAGCAAATTCCTGAAACACTTGCAATATATGGTTTTTAATTAAACACTTTTATACAAAACAGTTAAAATACACTAAAATCAAATAATATATAACGTTGTTAGAAACTTAACGGAGGACTATTTTGCAGTAAAATTTCAATACGAAGTGTCCACAGGTAACAGTGTTAAGCGGTTGAAATTGTTCATAATTATAATAGAGTGCATGGTCCTGATGAGGTTAAGTATTTGACAAGTTCCCTCGGAGGTCGTAGATTACCAACGCTATCATAATAGACTGCCCTTGAACCATCTTTTTGTACGCGGTCCAATGAGTTCCCACACCACGTGTAGTATCAAGATTAAGAATACCACATTCTCGCCAACGAATTGTGTTTGGAAGTGAATTGCGCATGAATATTCCACGAAAGTGGGATATTGGTAAACGTTTTATGTATTTGTTCAAGTCAACATTGGTCAACGCTCGCATAGGTAGGTTTAACGAATGCGTTGAGTTTTTTTCGTTGTCTTTGTTTACGCAAACCTTGCCCGTGTGTAAAAAAAGGCTTTAGGTACAGTCCATGTCCACGGCGATAAGGTTTCAAATAGAGACCCTTTCCAAGGGACACTGCCTCTTGTGCCATATTATGTCGTTTCGCTTCATCTAATTGTTGTTGTCCAAGTTTAGCATCGTTGACAGCTTTTGCAATCCCAGCTGCTCCACCCGACAACGCTCCAATTGCGGAAAGGGCTGCAAAAATAGGTATCAAAGGTAGAAACCACCAGTTTTGGGTACAGGGATTACACGTGGGATGCCACGAATTTCATCTGTTATATCTTTAATCGGTGCCACTGCAAGTTTAGCAGTTTTAATAAGATCGGTCGGACGAACGTTTTTAATGCGTTCCCAAATGGTGCGAATTAAACGCTTGAATGGTATACCACTTCCTGTACGTAGACGCTGACCACGTCGTTTTCCTTTACACCTTATCGTTTTCTTGCGACAACCCATACCAAATTTAACTTTGGCATTCATTGCAGAACCAACAGCAAACGCAGCAAGTTTTTCACCTAACGAAGCGTCGGGTGCAGTACGACGTTTTGTGCTGTTTCGGCAAGACGTCGATCAGCTTGGTGTCGGGTTGTTAAGTCTGTAGAAAGATCGTAGGCGATGTCGTGTAGTTTGCAGGCTTCGTCTAAGGGATTACGACCTATATCACCACGCTCGAGGCGTTTCTGAAGCTTAGTACCCGGTCCACAGAAGCGATAGCCTGGTAAATGTAATTCTACCGGTAAACGATTGATAGCACTATTGAGTAACCCGTAGCCACGATAGGATTTCATTAATCTTGTCAGTCGAAAGGTTTAAAGGAGACTGGTCATGCGTGTAGAATTACTCGCTTAAATGCTTACCATACTGCAATTACGTTTTAGTATATGGATAGAATGCGTCTGGTAAAGCAACAATTGGCGTTG
Source organism: Platerodrilus igneus (assembly GCA_036346225.1). Classification (NCBI taxonomy): domain Eukaryota; kingdom Metazoa; phylum Arthropoda; class Insecta; order Coleoptera; family Lycidae; genus Platerodrilus; species Platerodrilus igneus. The sequence continues at coordinate 9,219,434 of JARFIW010000053.1, read as the reverse complement.
CCAATGACGGACCACAACTGCAGCAACAACACTAACGTGCAAAAGCATGGACTACTATTACCATCAACAATACGGTGTATCATTACAGGTCCATCCAATTGTGGTAAAACTAATGTAGTCATCGGTCTCTTGAAACATCCGAATGGTGTACGCTTTGAAAACGTTTATCTCTACTCAAAATCCTTGTATCAACCAAAGTATCAGTACCTAGAGAGGTTATTACAACCAATAAAAGAAATAGGATATTTTGCGTTTAACAAATGGGATGCAATTGTTACTCCAGCGGATGCAAAACCTAATTCGATATTTATTTTCGATGACGTGTCGTGCGATAAACAAAATGTAATGCGAGAATATTTTTCTTTAGGTCGACATAAGGCCATTGATTGTTTTACCTATGTCAGACCTATTCCAAAATACCTAAACAATTGATTAGAGACAATGCTAATGTCCTAGTGCTATTCAAACAAGACGAACTCAATTTAAAACACGTATACGCTGACCATGTAAACACGGATATGTCGTTTAACCGGTTTAAAGAATTGTGCGGCGTATGCTGGCGAGATCGGTATGGGTTTCTGGTGATCAATAAAGATGGCGATTTGCAGAACGGTCGCTACCGAAAAGGTTTTGACACCTATATATACTTATAAAGCACATAAATAGCATATCACTTCCTACCCGTTTCTAGACGATGGCAGACGACGTGAAAACCAAACGAGAACTCATAAAAGTACGAAAGGCAGTCAAGAGGAAATTACAAGCGCTAAAAGCAGGTGTGGTTGAAAAGGAGCTTGCATTAAGTAAAGTCTATGCACCTATTACAAAACGTTTACAAACACTTCAGACCGGTCTGCTGAAAGATATTAAACAGGAGTCCAAGATCGAAAGCCAGCACTGGTTACCACAACAACATGACGTACAATCTACTCCTAAAAGACGCCCTAAATTTCTCGATCAGGTGCGCAGTTCCACACCAATCGCCGCACCACCAATAGAGGAGGCATGGGAACACAATCCTCATAGCCCAGTCCAGTCTGTGGAGTCCACCTTCGAAGAATCGGAGAGTAGCGGCAACACTCCAGAGACCCATACAGAGTACGAACGGTACCTAAACAGCGAAGAACATCAGACCTACTTACAACGATTCTTACCATCGGTAAGATACTATGTCGATAATCTGTTTTCCAACTTTACTGGTATTTATAACAATGACACGGAGCACTTGCGCAGGGATAAAGTACGTTTTAATCCGGAGACAGGAAAATTAATGATTGGTGATTCGGACATTATCTTCGGGATTGGTGAAAAGGTGTGTAGAACGATTTTGCTACAACGGTAGCAAAGGGTTGTACGAGCAACTGTTCCTTCTCAATCCTTTGGGTAAATTCTCACTTAAAGAAATTAACGATTATGCGGACATTAAAAGAAGTAATGCAATGTATAGCTTACGACAGCAAACTATAAACCCAGTGGTCGTGGTCTACTCATGGATTATAACGAGAAGCCACTAGAGTATGTATACTTTGATGATCCCAACGAACTGTGCGAACGGCTCAAGCTTCTGGTCGCCTCGCAAGATGCAGGTAACACCGGTCACACAAACGAAATTACATCGATTATGGAAGAATTACGCGAATTGCGTATAATAGCGTAGATTGTGCGACTTGTTATTCATTATCACGATGGTTATCGACAAGTTTGGGCATGCGTCTGACTGTGCTTCATATATTTCTTATGATGATTACTACGATTTTGACAACATGAGATTAGCGCGCGTCGCTACACCACAAGAAGATGATGATGCAGTCACGAAAGCGTACTTAGAATCGCGGTTAGCAACGCTACACCAGCAAGAGGGCGAACCAACGCTTGGAAGTGGTTCCACTATTCAGCAGTATATAGACACGCTTGTGAAGGAGACAACAAACAGTATGATAACACAATTCTCGAGCGAGTATGTTACAAGATCAGACTTTAACTATTTTGAAGAGATGATGCGTAACCTTGTTCCAGCCACTGTGAACGCTAATGTTGCACAAATCGTAACCAAACGGATAGATGATTCTATGAATAGCATATATAAGACATTAGACGCTGCTATTCAACAAGTGAAAGCACAATTTAGAATAGACATTGCACGAATTCAAGCAGATATTCAACAGTTGCAAGAGAAACTTAAAAACGCACGCATATAGCCGTCAACCATACACACACACACACACACATATTAGCAATATGTCTGTAAAGGAGCAAATCGTCCACGAGTTACATAAGCTGGCTCGCATTAACTTTCCTAGAAGACATGTAATCACAAAAGGATTAAACGAGCTGTTTCAAGCCGATTTGGTGGAAATGATCCCATATGCAAAGATGAATAAAGGATTTAGATACATTCTAGTTGTTATCGATGTATTTTCTAAATACTTATGGGCCGTACCGGTTAAGCGCAAGACGGGTAAGGCTGTTTCAAACGCTTTTCAATCAATTTTCAACAAAGAACATCGTATTCCACGGTACATTCAAACGGATTTGGGAAAAGAATTTTATAATTCAACATTTAAGGCTTTAATGGAAAAATATGAGATTACACATTATAGTGTGTACAGCAATAAAAAGCTTGCGTAGTAGAACGCGTTAATCGTACCTTAAAGTCAAAAATGTGGAAACAATTTAGTTTGAATGGTTCGTATCGATGGCTGAATATACTATCCTCACTCGTGACTGCATATAACAACACCAAACATCGAACAATCGGCATGCGACCTGTAGATGTGTCAAAACGCAATGAACGCAAACTTTTCAATACAGTGTACAGTACGATCAAAACAGTTAACTTAAAGAGTAAAAATTTTCTGTTGGGGATCATGTTCGCATTAGTAAACATAGAGGTCAATTTACCAAGGGATACACACCAAATTGGTCTAACGAAATTTTACGGTGTACAAAGTGCATTTGTCTAATCCTTTAACGTACCTATTGCGCGATAGTCGAGGACAACCAATATTAGGCGGCTTCTATGCAGAAGAACTTCAACGAACACACTATCCGGATGTATATTTAGTGGAAAAAGTATTGAAGAGAGTTAAAAATCAAGTATATGTAAAATGGTTAAATTTAGATTCTAGCCATAATAGTTGGATATCCAAAATCATATTTTGTAGATTTGCTGTTACGTGTTTGTTTACCATCATATGTCATTCATCAATAAAAATTTTTTACTGTTATATGATTTATTATAGCGACACACACACACACACACACAAATTACATCTATGTACTACTAATTACTACACTAGTTCTACGTCAAGAAAGTTGTTTATAATTCCTCATGCCCGAAGCGCAAAACGTTGATGTAGGTTGATTTTCGCTGTTTTGGTTGAACTTGAGTATTTCGATGTCCGAGAATATGTGTAAATAACAAGCAGGTAAAACACATTACCTTCTCAGCTAACAATTTCTGCCCGTACTTGACTAACACTCGAGGTATATATATTTATTGTAAAGGTATGCGACACGTACAATAGCATCCTCCATTATATCTAATAAGTGCTATCTATAGCGCATCAGGTAGGATTACCAAGATGGCATGATTTACATACAAAAATAGTATTAAACTAAAACAATAACTTTAATAGCATATACACTTTTTATAATCATCTATACTATTTGATGGCCATTTTCCCGAATCCGGACCACACGTCCATCCTGGTTGCTGTTTTGAGCCCTCCATTGCCAAATTCTTGAGGAGCCAGTTATATGTTGTTCTATGAGGGCCAACTACATTAGGTTGGTACTTATAATTTACCTTATACTTTAAAATTAACTTCAATACTTTTTTAATACCATAGGTTGTGCGAAATATACAACATCTACAATCATATCGTCAATCGCTGTGACCAGTGATTTATAGTTGCATTTATATTCATGATAGGATATGCCTTCGTACTCAATACAGCTCGGTTGGTTAGTAATTCTTCAAGGAAATATACATCGCTCAAACTATAATTACTCTCTATTGCGTCTAGTACACCGCGCACCTGATGACATTTTAACTCTGTTTTGCCGTTGCAAGCATCAATGAAGTTTGATACAAATTGATCGCACCTACTCTGTTGATTAAACAGCATGTCCATTACATCAATGGATGTATCATTGGTCAGCGTTAGCCATTTGAAGGCTTTAAAGGGAACATGAACACCTACTTTGAACAGTATACGTTTGATTTTGTCTACATCATTCAATACTATGGCATGTTTCAGATGTTGGTGTAAAATGCGTTGTTCACTCTCGAACAAATCGTACAGTACATTGTCCATCTTAACTTGAAAACTTCGCACCACTATCGTCACTATCGTTGTTGTTCCACTCACTGCGAGATCTATCCAAGTACCTAGCTTTTATGGCACATTCATCAAAATAGGTAATGCTAAAGTGTTGTGATACTGAGCATCACCTAGTTATTCGTCTGATAAACCCCCACTAGTTTTGTAACAGCATTAACAAATCAACAACCTCGAGATGATCTCTGGCAAGGCGACTCTGTTGAATTTGAGCAATATATTTAAGGAAAATCCAATTAGAGGTGTGTTGGTGGTGATAGATTGTTATTCAAATTATCTATGGGTATATCCTTCACTTTTAACGAAGGATGCATGCCCGGTAAATTGCAAATTAATCAAAAGAGCATAACGTTAATCATTACTCTACATACAGCACAAAAAGCTGTCATAGCCATGCGAGAAATATGTTGCCTGATAAATACTCCCTGTATGATTGTTGTGGTTTTGACAATTTTGACAACGATCCTAGGTCATGGATCGAAACGTAAAGAAAGATGATTTTAAAACTATGAGTGTTTTAATTCCCAACGAAGATTAAGAAAAAGGTTGCCTGATGTCGCTAAATCTATATATATATATATATATATATATATATATATATATATATATATACAATGTTTAATACCTTGAAAGTAATAGGAAAATAAAATTTAAAGTTGTCAACCATGTTCGGGTGGTAATGTTGATTCGGTCATTGATACCTACTGCAAGTTAAAACAAGTCGTATACAATGATAAAAAGTTTTTTGAAACTTACTAAATGTGATCTTGAATACATGCTTTGTAAAAGCGATATAGTTCAGATTCTGCTACGATTCTTCAACAGACGGCGATAACAATAAAAACTCTGTTTAAATTAATTTTTAATAACGACTTACCATTGCGTAATTCTATTAAAATGATTTGAAATATAACGAGAATAACTTATTGAATTAAAGTAGGTTATTTATAAGCACTAAATTCTACAATAAATAAAACGAGTTTGAAAATAAAAATGTATTGACAATGTAGCTATACTTGTAATTTATTCTGCCAGGATCAACAAAATATAATGCAAAATAGTTGTTTTTAGGTATAAACCAGAACCATATAATTTACATATGGGGATATGTTGTCATAATTATACTATAAATAGCACAATCGCCGAGGTCATTAACTACCATGCACTTTACTGAACGCGGTTGTTAAAGGGCGTTATATGAACGTTTTTTGCAAAGAAATAAGTAATATTTATCTCAGTTTGCGAGATGTTGAAACGTTTAGATCCGTAAGTTATGCATATCAGTAGAGTAAAATCAGGTCTTCCACTACCACATTTCCTCCAGAATCCCACATTTCCTCCCAAATTTACATGTAAATCCCCATAAGGAGGAAATGTGGTGAATCTATTCCTCAGAATCCACATTTCCTACACATCTGGACCAAATAGTTTTCTTCGACTAACCATTTTTCATCTTTCGAGATAAATGAGCATCCTCATTTGCTCCCACATCTAAACCAAATAGTTTTCTTTGTCTAGCTAATGCATCTTTCGAGATAAACCTATCTTGTTTGGTATCAATTAATATTAGATTTTTCTCAGCTACCCAAATCTCTTTAAATTTTTCACATAGCACCATCCCCAAGGGAGCTACCCCAATTTTAAGATTTCTTACCTGTAGCGACTTTTGAGCGTTCTTATAAATTTTCTTAGTCATGCGATACATCTTGTTAGTCTAAAATTTTACACAGAATTTGAATCTGCAAACAGATTTGAAATCGGACAACGCCCTGCAAAGTTATACTTTAAAGCTCTCAAACCTCTTTAAAAAATTTTGCTCGTATATATTTAACCCCATTTTTTAAAACCTTTTTCGCTACCCAAGACATATGCTTTAACCAACATAAATAAATTAAACACGCAAAATTTTAATAATTTATTTATCCAACTTACAGTTTAATAAACTTATAGAATGCAATTTTTACAAAGTATAACATTATTTCCTGTGCGTAGCCGAAAGTTTAACCTGTAACAAAAAAGAGATTAATGTGTTGTTTAAATAGACCTGTAACAAAATGAGATTAATGTAAAAAAAGAGGAGACGCGTTTTCGGATAATAAGACATATTATCGTTAACCTAACAATATGTTTTACCGTCCAGCAACACCACGTGGAGGTAAACACATTCCAATGTAATGGGTTTTAAATAGGAAAGTACGCTAAATGCTAGTCAATTAACAGCAATTAAATATTGCTTACTGACCTACCTTAATTAGGTTGCTGTACTATTAGGAATGATGTTTAAGACCTCGTACGTATTTTCCGGATTATATGTTGTATTCTTTTTTTATTAAGTAATCGAATAAATCGTTCCTTCTGCTTCCAAAGAAACTCGGACACTCTATTGTCGACGCTGGCGTTATTTATGCGATAGCTAGCCATGCAGTTGTTAAACGCTGTGCTAATCATTTCTACGCCATCTTCGTTAGTAGCGGTAACTGATGCATTTTATGTTTGTTGCTCCTTAATGTGCGGCGTACGTAGTTTTTCCATTTCGAAATCGCATACTGTACACATAATTCGTGGTTGTTTCGTACAAGACCCTTTAACAGCTGGTGGCGTTGAACGTTTACTGCTTAATGACATACCGTGCTTTTTTCCTTGTGTCGCTGTGAGCTATTCTCGTAAAAGCGATACCGCAAGACCCAGAGTTTAAGTACTTTGCTGCGGACGGCTTAACCCTGGGCGATGTTACACTACGACATTTGTTCTGGTGCCGTTTGGAGCATTTTCCAGGTATAGGAAGCACCGCAAAGGGTTGCACTTATAAACGTTTGCAGGTACCATTTTGTACAAAACAAAACCCCCGCACTTTGGTTAAACTTGTAATCGAACTAACTAAAAAGCTTACTCGAGCGTACCTGATTTATGTTCCTTATAGAATGCATACCGAAGGTTTCGAAGACGACCGAACGATGTTGAGGATTCGGCGGGGAACTAAATGATGTCATATTCCTTGCTGCTCGTCCAATACATTTAGCGCTAATGCATGCACCTGGTTCGCTTCGTCGATGGTGCGAATGCCGTTAGTAGAAACACCGGAAAACGTCTTCCATGTTATACGGATCGCGTGCATATTAAAAATCCAAAGGGTGGTAGCACACGCACACAAGTTGTGTGCAAGTCGTGCTGTAGAAGATGCAATGCTACTATAACCAAAAACACTTTAAACCATTACTAAGAAAATACCAACTTGTTGTCTACAGGATACTTACAACAATTTAATTTTAAATAACTTCTACGTCATATTTTAGGAAATGGGGGCTTGAATATTTTCCAAATGAATCACCAAGCGAAAGTATATGTAACGGTATTAAATTACCCATTAATTTCCTATTTTACGACCGTGGTTAATTATAGATTGAAATTTAATTTGTGCACGTTCGAACTTCTCGTAAACTAACATATTTTAGAGCAACAATGCGCTGTATAATACATCATACCCTTCGCCGCGCTACTGCTATTCTTGTAATTGCTAGAAAAGTCACTCTCCTTTTTACTGTAGGGTCGCTAAAAGCACCATTATACTTTATTTATAAAGCACATCGCACACTTTTCGTCTGATAATTAAATTTTGCTTCTGTAGGCTTTTACACTTTCGCATAGCGGTCGGCCGCACGTATTGATTTCTAGAACCGGTAAGTACTCGATATCCTCCAAATAGAAATTAGATGCTCGATGTCTGTCAACTTCCAATTCCCTCGTAAAGGTAGAAAAACTCGATCAATCATCCATTAAACTTCGACCCGCTACCGTTTTGATAATTTCCAAACATTTTCGAACGACAATGGGCTGAGAATTTTTAAACCTCCGAGGATCTTTAAGTTGTGATCAATTACACATCCGAGCTACGCGTAAACTAACATATTTTGCAGCAACTGTATAATACATGCATACCCTTCTCTGCGCTACTGCTATTCTTGTAGTTGCTTGGAAAAGTCAGTCGCCCTTTTTACTGCTAGGGTCGCTAAAAGCACCATTCCATACTTTATTTATAAGTGTAGCACATCGCACACTTTTTTGTCAGTTAATTAAATTTTTGTTTATGTGGCCTTTACACTTTCGCTTATTTAAACATCTAATACGACCGATTAACCACTTTCGATTATTCTAACGGAACCACCATACATCCCACCGCATCGTTCTTTTTGAATCCAACGATCCTATGGGCTTCCCACTAACACCTAACGTATCTTTCCTACTAGTTGTTAAACAAAAACTACCGGTATCGCCATTGTGGATATAAGCAGATGTTTGTGGATGTGTCGAGAATATGTAACCATATACATTAATTAGTCTAAGCTATTTTATTTGTCCAAGAAAATTATTATTTTCTAATCCACAATAATAATCGCCTTTATAGGTTTAACATTTCTACCATTTCCCAATGACTGGTGCTACGTACATGGAAACTTTAATTTCTTATTAGAAATTCTTATTATCCCACACACTGCTGCGTAGTTGCATGCCCCCTTTTGGGAATATATGCTCGTTATAGGTTGTAGCACCCGCGTTTTTTAACTACACTTGGAGACCCTTTAATCTTTTAATCGAATCTTTCTCGCTTACAATACACTCGGACTTAGCCCTACTACCAACAAATTCTAATACTGACCCCCATTAAATTGGTCTTTAAATTTCCCTACAAGTTTTTATCGACAAGTGTTATATTGTATTTATTATACGCGGGGTAGTCACTCTTTTAAGATAAATATATTTTGCTAGGTATCAACTAATATTAAATTTTCTAGGGACCCCAAATCTGTAAATAGATTTTAAATAGCTCCACCCATACAAAGTTATGCCTTCTAAAGACTAATTTTTGCCCATCTTTATTTAACTCCATCTTTAAAACCCTTTTTTTCCAAGACATATGCTTTACCACCCATCTCCCGAAATCTAAAACCGATGTATCCCTCGAACACCACGTGGGTAACACGTATACTCTGTCAACCAGGATAGAAGCAGGAAGATTTGGAAGGTGGGCGAAGAACTTAAAAATTATGGAATTTAAAACTAATATAACAATAGATTTACAAAATCTATACAAATATAAACAACTATCTTATATCTTTACGTCCCCATGCGTAGATTGTTGTACTATTAGGGTGACGTAACCTTTTGTCATCTTCCCTCGATAAACTAATTTTATTAATAAGCTGCGTATGCAAATCGTATTCTTTTACTCTGGATACATACGCAGACAAGTACTCGATACCATCCAAATAAAAATTGGATGCTTGGTGACTGTTAACATCCGCCTCCCTCGTGTACGCCTAAGCACCCGGCCCATGGCCCCCTGCGCTGCACACCCTGCCCATGCGCGCCCCCCGCGTACGCACCCCTGCCCATGCGCGCTGCCCATGCGCACCCCTCTCTTGCGACTGCTATTTCGTGGTAACGTCACAGCCTTTTATAAATAAAGAACAATGTTATATACTATTATAAAATGTTTATTCTGACATTATACATAACAAATTTAAAAAAAAAACTAATGACAAGCATGGATCCATTTAAACTTAATTTTAATACAAAGTTATACACAGAAGACAGTCCTTTCTTTATGTTTGTTTGCGGTGGTTTTAATTTTATCTAATTTTATTCGCAGCTTAAAATTTAAATCGACAACCAAGTCTTCTATCTCCTTTTCTAACCAATAGTTTGATACATAAAGACCGTCTAGGTTTTCGAATTGTAAAATGTACCGAAGTTTGCCTCTATATTTAAAGTCTTTGATTCCGCCGACAACCAGATCCATTCCTTCGTGTAATTCTTGCAGCTTGTGACAATCTTTTAATCGCAGCTTTCCCACTATATCCTGCATACGTATCTTGTTAGCTTGATCGACTTCTTCTTGTCGGTATTGGAGAAATCCTTTTCTCCCACACTGTTGCGTAGTTGCATTCCACCACTTTTGGGAATATATGGTTGTTATAGGTTGTAAGACCCTCGGTTTTAAATGATCCGAAAGGTTCTTTACTGGGCAAATATACAATGTTTGGAACCCCTTTCGTGTGGTGTACGCCAAGATTACGAAACCCGCATTCCTTAGTTCTTCTTTGTTATCTGCCATTTTGATAAATACGTTTTAGAATAACCTTTTAAAAAGTATACGGATTTAGACCATCCTTTTCCAAGAACGCCTACATAACTAAAAGGTCTTTCTTACTAACCGCAAATGCAAACACGAACCCGGATGTATTTAAGTCATCCATCGGCACATAAAATAATCTTTTAATTCTTCCTCATTTTCTCTAATAAGATGTTCTTTGTTAACACATCTTTGTATTGTTCGCGTATTGTCGCAGTGTTTTCCATGTGTCAATTTTCGCCTTTTGCATCCATTTCCTCTAATTCCAGTTGTCTTTTCCTTCCACTTACGCGTATGGCATACATAATGGGGTAATTTCCTTTAGCGTAAACGGATAGAGTTTACTACCAATATTTGCGCGTTGTCGTACAACCTCTGGGCGAATGTTAGGTGTTTTATCAATCCCAATTCCGAAATGACTATTTCTTTTGGAATTGTAGAATATGGTGTTCAGATTGTGTAAAATATGTACTACCTGCTTTAATGTAGCACTTGTGTAAGATTTTTATTTTATCTTGGCTGTCTTCCTCCTCTACTATCTCCAAATAATTTACGGGTAAATAGTTAAAACTAAAAGCCGAAAGCACATACTTTATCAATGTTTCCTTTTCTTTTGGTTTTCGGACAACAATTTGCAAGCCGTCAATTTCTTTGTATTACCATTACCCCAATACACGTACTGTAGCAGGTTATTATACACTAAACAGCAGCTATTTTGTAGCTTGTCCGATAACCTCCACATTTTGGCAAGTGGTACCGGTACATTGGCGCCTTTGGAAGTATAACACTATCTTCCAATAAGGTTAAACAGTCTTTTAAGGGATTATACACCCGTTCCGCACTGACATACTTCCAATTGCACAATTGTATATTGTCGCTTCCAATCGCGTAATACCATGTTCTTTGCCAAAGTAGACGCAAATGTTTCCCTTAAACGTACATCTGGACAACGTAAAAATCTAGTATATGATTGCCAAGTTGTTTATTAACACCAGGACTTGTTATCTGACACACAAATTTGTTGTATATCTTAATTCTTGCATTGGTTGTTAGCCATGTTAAACAATCAATTCCTACAGTTTTATCGTTGTCAACTATAATATTACACTTTTCTTCGTATTCGCCCTTATAGCAAAAGTTATGGTTTGTAGTTAAATAATTACACATCTCCATCTTGCTAAATATACCCGCAAAATCTTGGGTTACATCCATGTCAAAAGATAGAAATAATCTTTTCGAGTTCGTCTAATATATCTGGTAGTTCCTCAATAAAGTTTCCAACTTAACATCTGCTAGTTCCACTTTGTATGGAACACATATAGGATTTTGGAATTTTTATTAATGCATTCGAGGTCTTCTTTTCCGATAATTTCTTTTACTCTCTGGCCCATCTTGTTAGTGCTTTCCAAGAAAACGGAAGCTTAGCTTTAACACCATGCCTAGCGAAACAAATCGGTCAAACTTTCTTCGTAGATAGCTGTTAAATGCACCACAAATTTCTTTTTTTAGGATAAACATCCTTTTGCTTGCAGATGTTTGTTCGGCGTCAGAAAAGTCGCAAATTTTAACCAACATTATATTGTCACAAAATGGTTCTGTAATTGGGTGTGTAGTCCACCAGTCAGCATCTGTTCGCCTTCGACATAACAAATATTACCAATATCTGTTACCAGATTATTGTTGCACATATTTTCTGTCAACAGCCATAATCCAAATCGCTCATTTGTCGGTTTCACTTTATTCCCAAAGTTGAGAAACGTTAATCACCTTTGGAGACGCTCATGTTTACCGTTCTAGCTACTATCGAATACTAAATTGAATACGAAAAATTGTTCTCTTATGTATTCTACAGAGTGGGACGTATATTACCGAAGATAGTCGAATATGTTGTTATCCGACCTAAGCCGACAGGGATGCGCATCGACATATATCCGGATATATGTAGGATGTAAAGTTAGGGGAAATTACCCCATGGGTGAAATTACCCCATAGGGTGAAATTGCCCCATAGGGTGAAATTGCCCCATGACCACATGACCATATGACCACATGACCACATGACCATATGACCACATGACCATATGACCACATGACCATATGACCTAATTGCTTTTTAATGGTTTTCTCATTAAAACCCATTAAACTAATTGCTTTTAATGAGTTTTCCATTATAAACCAAGTGTGGACCTGGTTGAAATAATGGTTAAGTCAGCGCGCGGCGCGCAATTTCTTTATCAATGGGTAGGGTTTTAAACTCGTGCTTGGGTGCGTAATTTTCTTGGTTTTCCATTATAAAAGTGTGGCCTGGGTTGATAAAGGAAAAATAAAGGTTGTCGGGCCGGGCGCTGCCCTTTTCCTCCCTTCCGGTTAAAACTCGTGCGTTGGGTGTGGGTTTTGAAAACCATTAAAACGGGGGTCTTGGTCGAAGGGTTGGGGTGGGGCTTTGGTGGGCTGATTGGTCTAGGTGTGCCATATTCGGTCCGGTATGACTTCCCGGGGTTGTGGGCAATGTGGGATGGGGTGCGGCCAGTTTGGCGAAATGTGTTGCGGGGCTGTTGAAAGTTGCGGGTGTTTAAGTTGGCTGCGGAAAATTGTGGAAAAAGGACCCGTGTTTAAAAAATTTTTATTTTGTGTTCGTGGGGGGGAAAATGTGAGGGTTTGGGAAAGGGTTTTGGCTGTTGGGAACGAACCGGGTTATCTTTGACGGATGATTTGGGGAACGGATGAAGATAACAACCGGGCTATGGGCCGAAAAGGGTGTGTTGACCGATCGGTGTTTCATGTGGAAAATGCAGGGCAATACAAGTCTGGTTCGGCCATTTGTTGTCAGATGGGCTGCGTCTGCTGACCTTGCTTTGGGCGGGCGGCGGTGAAATGGGTGGAAACGGTTTGGAAGAGGATGTTAAAGGCTTTGCTCCTGCTGTTCGGACAAGCTAAAACTGCTGTTTTTCCTGCTGCGTTGAGGGAAAGGGTGCGGGGTTGACGAAAAAGGAATTTTGGCGGGTTGTTGGAATGGGGAAGAAAAATAAAATCTTACAAACATGGGGTTATTTTGCAATCTGACCCTGATTCAAAAAAATTCATTCGGGTGGTAATCGCAACTTGCCGGGGACAACGCCAAAGTTTGTCCGTTGCAAATGTATGCCATGGGGTGGAAGGAAAAGACAACTGGGAAATGGATGGCGGAACTGGGCCTGGCAAAATGTTTTTGAAAAGGGAAAAAAGGGTGTTTTTGGCCGATGGGTTCTTGGCGTTGCGGTTAGAAAGACTCTTTTATGTCTTCGGAAAAATTGCCAAAGGATTAAAAAGGTTTATTCTAACGAATGGGATGGGTGCCGCAAATTTAAACGTATGTTGCGGATGGCTTTTGGATTTCTTTAAAGGGTTCAATTTGAAATGTGGAAAATTCCCGCGGGTCGTCGCCGGGCGGGTGAGGCTGATGGGCTCGGAAAGGCGCGGAAAAACGACAAGGGGGGCATTTGAAATTGAAATCGTTTTCGCGAAAAAAAGATAATTTAAAACCCTTGTAAAAAGGACTTCTGTGTTGTGTGTGGTTTTAATATTGTGTGGGTTGTTTGTGTAACGGGTAAATTTTTGTTCTTTGAGGCTACGTTCCAAAACGTGGGGGAATGGGGGAAAAATGTGTGGTGTTGGGCATTTGTTGGGGGGTTTGGGGTTGAGGGAAAGGTGGTAAGGGCGTTGCCGGGGGGAAAAGGCAAAATTTTTATGGTGAAGTAGGGTTTAAACCCCCGGGGGGGAAAATTTTAAAACCTCTTTCCCGGGGGGAAATGGGGGAAAAAAAAACCTGTTGGAAAGAAATGAAAACCCCGGGGGAAAAAGCTGAGGGGGTTGGAACTGGGGAAAGAATGGGTTTTTTTAAATTGGGAGGTGGGAGAAAGACCTTTTTGGGTGTTGGGAAAGGTTTTTACTGGGAAAAATAACGGGAAAAAGGGTTTTTCCCATGGGCCCGGTTCCGGGAAAGGGAAATTTTGGACTTTTCGGATCTTTTCCCAAAATTTTTAAAATGGGGAAAAGGGGTTTTTCCCGGGGTTGAAAAACTGGGGGTGGTGGGGTCGTTTAAAGGGGGAAAGGGAAAGGGTTTAAAGAAAAAGCCTGGGCATAGTTTTCCTTGTAAAAGGTTTTGGGGGGGAAAGGAATGGTTTTGGGTGTAGGAAGGTGTTTAAAGTTAAATTTGTGAACCTGGGGGTTCGATAAAGGGTGGGTTTTGGGGGTGGGGGAAAGGGTTTGGGATGGTGGGCGGGTTTTAAACTCTTCCTGGGGGGATGTGCCGGGGGTTTCGGGGCCCGGCGGGCCCGGGTGGGAAATGCCCTTTTTTAGAAATTATTTGTTGTTCTTATTTTCCCTTGTTGGGAAAAGGGTTTTGGGCCCCCCCTTTTGGGGGGGGGGTTAATTTTTTTAAAGGGGGGAAAACCGGTTTTTCCCCCAAAACTTTTTGGGGGGGAAAAAAATTTTTTTTAAAAAAGGGGAAACCAAATTTTAAATGAATTTGAAAAAGGGGGGGCCCCGGTTTTTTGGTTAAAACCAAATTTTTTTAAAGGAGTGTGGGGCCCCCGGGGGTGGAAAAAAAGGTTAAAAAAAAAAAACCCGGGGGTTTTTTGGGGAAGGGTTTGGGGGGAAAACCCGGGAAAGGGCCCCGGGTTGTTTGGGGTGAAAAAAAAACCCAAAATTTTTTTGGGTTTCCCGGGGGGAAGGGGTTTTTTAAAAAAACCCTTTTAAAGGGGGTTTTTGGGAAACTTTTTTTGGGTGCCCCCAAAAACTGGGGGTTTTTGGGGAAGAAAAGGGGGTTGGTTTTTGGGGGTGGGCCCCGGGATTTCCCGGGTTTTAAAGGGGAAAAGGGGCCGGGTTTTGGGGTTTTGGGGAAAAAAAATTTGGGTTTTTGGGGGGTTTTTGGGGGGTTTTTTTAAAGGTTGGTTTGTTTAAAACTTTTGGGGCCCCTTTTTGCGGGGAAAAGGGCCCAAATTTTTTTGGGGGGGCCCCCCGGGGGGAAAAAATTTTTAAAAAAATTTTTTAATTTTAAAAATTTTCCGGGCTTGGCCTAAATTTTTTTGGGTTTTTTTCCCAAAATTTTCCCCGGGGTAAAGGTGACCGGGGCCCCGGTTCCCTTTTTTTTTTTTCCCCCGGGAAAGGTTTTTTTGGGGTTTGGTTATTGGGGCCCCCAAAAAAAAGCCCCGGGGTTTGGGGGTTTTTTTAAAAATTTAAAAACTTTTTTTTGGAAAATTTTTTTAATTTTAATTTTAAAATTTAAACTAATTTTTAAAATTTTAAATTTTTTTCTTTAAAAAAATTTTTAAAAAAAATTTTTTAAAAATTCCGGGGTTTTCCAAATTTTTTTTTAAAAAATTCCGAAGTATTCAATCACCTAATGCGTGCAAAACCTCCGTTCAGAACGCCTTATGGAGTACCATTCCGCATTTGAGAATGAGTACATCACCATCCAAATTCTTCACCACGTTTTAAATAACGACATTATTTGCATACATTTAAAGGTTATATAGATCCGGTACGAGTTCAGTGTGGTTGTATAAATTATTTTGGTGGTGCAATCATGAATAAAATAACGAGTGACCTGTCTTAACATGTTTTTTGCACACACACCAATATTTTAAATTAAAACCATTATAAAATACGAGTCGAATAATTTCTCCTATTCTTTTTGATATTTAATACAAAAATAATGGGGCAGAGCCCCGTTTAGGGCACGTTTAGAAGCTCCCTTCCCCCACCATTCATCATTTTGAAAGTGATTATGTCATCCACCACATTTCCTATTTTTGCTTAACCTAAAATCTCTCTTTAATTAACTAAAGCAACGAGAATAAAAACAATGACGAAGCTCTAAAGATCACCGCTAAATTCTTCACTACATGCACGTTTTGCATAACCTATAAATTTTTTATCACGTTTGTGCAATTAAACGAGTTATATATATATACAATGTCTAATACGTCATCTACATACAATCACCAAACCGCTAAAAGTAAAAGAATTTTTATTACTACATAAATTAAATGTATAATTACATTTAAATATTTAAATATATTCAAATTGCTAAAATGTAAGCAAGAACACCTCTTGATATAAGATCAAATTAATTTTTTTATTTGAGAGTCAAATAAATCGTTATGAAAGGTGGTATAATTTGCATACCAAGAAGGAAATAGTCTTAACATGTTTTTGCAAACACACCTTATGTTAATTAAATCCATTATATTAAAAGTTGAATGATTTGCATATATATTACCAGAGAGCTATAATTTCAATAAAAAGCACGAGGTTATATTCGACTGCGAATTCTTGTTATTTTATCGTGGCATTGAAATTGCGAGAAGTGAACTTCTTTTTTACAAGATTTTACCTGCAAACGTTTAAAAATTTGACCTCCATCATATAACATTTCGTATATTTTCTTAATTTTATTTGCTACTTCCAGAAGAAGAAAATGAAGATTTACTTAGTTTACTAAACGAATTTTTGGAGCAAAATATTTAATGAATAAATAAATATTAAAGAAACACATATTTTCTAAATGATATTGGTGCTAAGGAAAGCTATTATTATTAAGTTCTATAGTTTGAGAGTGACGTTAAAACCTTGATGCTACACCTTGAGTTGTAAAAGTTAATCCATAAGCAAGAAATCCTTGATAAAAGCAAGTTCAGTGTACTTGTATAAATTATTTTGGGATGATGTAACCAAAAGGAATATACGACATACCTGTCTTGAAATGTTTTTGCAACACACCTTATGTTAATTAAATACATTATATTAAAAGTCGAATGTCGACGTGATTTACATATATATTACCAAATAAAAAACACGAGGTTATATTCGACTGCATGCAAATTCTTAGTATTTTATCGTGACATTGAAATTGCAAGAAGTGAACGACTTCTTTTTTACAAGATTTTACCTGCAAACGTTTAAAATTTGACCTCCATCATATAACATTTCGTATACTTTCTTAATTTTATTTTCTACTTCGTACAAAACGCAGCTTATGAGGAGAGCTAAAACACTCTTTACCACTTGCACGCGTTTGCCTAATATTAAAAAAATTCTTCACCGCGGCGTTTTAATTTTTAGCTTAACCTACCCCAGAAAAATACGAACCAACACGTGAACTCCATTTTCTACACACACAACATTTTTTAAAATTTAATATTTAATATTTAACGTCGGGAACGCTGCTAAAAAATTTCTTAAGAAAATATCTCCACCCCAGCGCACGCGCACCACCCCACGACAAAAATCTAACGACCCCGCCGAACGCACACCCCAAAGACCTAACGACCCCCCGACGCAACAAATTTACACACAAAGACAATTTTGTTCTCAAAGCGGCGTATACATATCTTGCTGCACGTTTTGTTTCCCAAAGCGGCTTAGCTGTTCATATTGTTCTCGAATCGGCGTATACATATCTTGCTGTGGATCTCTGTTGCCAAACCGGCTTAGCTACCCTACTCACGGGTAAACCCAACAAAGTAAAAATATGCCAGGGGCTTGCCTGTTCATATGCTGGAGCCACAGGCAGGTTCCACTCATCTTTAGGAGGTCAGGGTTGTGTTGGAGTAGTTTCCTCTGTTTCCAAATTCTAAAGGCGAAGTGAGCGTACCTACACTTTTGCGGAACACGAGATTTTTTTAGGTATTTATGGGAAGGTACGAGAATAGGAAGGGATGACTTTGTCGAAATTAACGCGCATCCGCGCTCAATACCGTTCGATAGGTGGTCTCAAGTGTTATACTCCACTGTCTAGTCTAAGGTATAACCGTTAAAGTCCCGCGCGTACTTGATAAGAGCCACTACGACAGTTGGAAACACAATAAATACATGCATAATATTGCGCAACAAGATATTACGTCATTAATGCGTCTCAAATTTGGATCACATACAAAAGAAGAAGATAAAATGTACTCACGTAAAATGTGGAGCTCTTCACAGCATTGCAACTATTCTGGCGGCAGGATCTTGTTGTTAGGCGTGGGTCGGCCTTCGCCCCTCGTCGAAGTCAGATTGGTTTGTCTTCCTTCTTCTTTTGTAGCGGTACGATAAAGGATACAGGTATAGGTACAATAATATGATACGGTAAGGGAAACCTACATATCTGAAAGAGAAGACAAGATAAAAAGACGACACAGATCAACCTCACTCTTCGACGTTTTGTTGACTAGTCTTCGACGTAACGGAAAACGCGCACTTCCTTGCGCACTCCACGTCTGCGAATTCTCTGGCGCCGACGCAACTGTCTAACGTGACGGAAATGCACGCACAAGTCTATTTTTTAAAATATTGGCGCGATTTCAGTCACATATTTAAACTATTAACAGAAATAACACACGTCAAGTCCCGTGTTTCACAATGCGTCTTTCTCACGAGCCTGTTTGTATCCTTTTCATAGCATGCTTTTCTCGGTCAACCACACTAACTACACCACATGCTTATGCGGAATACGGGCAATAAACTATCGGGTTATTACCCTCTGGTGCGTGGAAAATCAGAATCATGAAACTTTACACATGGTGGCTTATTTACATTTAGGCTGGAAAAAAGGTTTCACGTGCTTGCTTCAAAAAACCCTTAACCCTAATATTAGAATTTGCAGCCGAAAGACGCTACAACCTTCTCTTGGGTGCTGTTTGTTGGTGTTGTAGCAAACGTTGAGTTGTCAGCTATCCTAAAATTGGTCTCCATCATCAATATGATCTCCAGGTTGTACCTCTCTGTAGCTGGAGTTTCTTCATTGGGGAGCCCGTTGGCATTCCAGACAGTACCTGAAGAGAAAAAAGGTTTACGTTTGTTAGCCATAAACTTATGTACTGTTTCAAGATGTTTTATGATATCTGGCAAACACGCCTTGGCATCGTTGAGGGTGGAGGTGATCTTTTTGACTACCTCTCATTTTTTTTAGCGTTTTGGAATTCCTTCTATACCATAGTTTGTGTGTATTTTACATTGGTACGGTTCTATTTGTATTCTACGGGTGTTAAACAAGTCTATTATTTATAGAGGGGTGTATTATGCGTGCATGCCATTTGTTTGCGTGCTGTGTTTATTTATCAGTTAAATAGGAGTATGGTGGGTTGCATACCGCTACACTAGAGATATACGTCCAAGCATCGTAACGAGATGTGAATTAGTTAATGCTCTTGAAGATTCATTTATATTTTGCAAAGAATGACGAGATGGAAATGCAACAAAACCGGTCATTGGCGATTTTTTCTTTGCAAATTACTAAATTTCCAAAAAATATGATTAATATTTTGACAATTTGATTGATGTTTCGCCGTTATTTGCCAGCAGAACCATCGCAGACGATGTTGCTGTAGGTCAATCTCATACGTCGTTGAATTTGGGCAGAAGATGTTATTCTTTATGATGTAGATTTAGTTGAACCACGTATGTAGTCCTAAGATTACCCTGGTTTTTCGTAAAGAAAGAAATTCAGCTGTCTGACGAGTTGCATAAACACCAGGCAAACCGCGTACTTGGACGTTTCTTTTCAACAAGTAATTAATATAATTAATTTTCGATTTGGAACCGAGGTACTTCTTGAGAAAAGAGAATGTCCTCAATCTGATGAACCGCAAATACCGAAAAACTGGCTACCTTGTCTGGTAATTTACAAATACGAGATTCATAAATAAAACTAGAACCATCTCTTAGCAAAGAAGTTAAACTAGTTCATGCCTAAATCATAGGAATCTGTAATGATAACAATATAATTTTATTGGACAAACACGTTTGTTGTTTATAACAAAACGTGTGATTTGGTACTAAATGAATCTATGGTATTAAACTGATACGTGCTTTTATGAAATTAAACACGCTTGAACCGGTATATAATGAGTTGGAAAAGTTCAGAGTACATTCACTAAACAGCATTCAACAGTTTAACAAAATGCGTTATCTCATTACCTTACTTTTGGGTGTTTCTCTCGCTACCTTAGCATGGGTAAGAACCACGTTATAGGAAATCTTATCTACTATCACATAATTTTTATAGGCAGGATGTGACTATAAAAATAGCCTTTATGGTTATGGCGATGGATACTATCGAGGTAATAATTTTTACCGCCTTTCTGACCCCTACTACCTTAATGGCGTTTACGGTCATGGTCACGGATCAGCAAGCGTTCTAAAAGCTAAAGCTGGCGAGTTTGAAGAAAGAGTTTATAGAGATGGTGGTTATGGAAGATTTGCACGCTATGGACAACCTGCACCCTATGCAAGATTAGCAGTTGATCCTGTACATAACCATGGTAAGTACTGGAATTTCTCTGACACGTTGTAAATTATTTACTTTTAGGTAGAGATGTCGTTAATGTTAAAGTGGACGTCAACAAGGACCCCCGTTATGCAGTTTTGCACCAACCTGCTTTCAGACCAAGGGAAGTTATTGTTCAGGAAAAGGTTAAACTGCCTTCAGTTGCTCTGAAGGAGCGTGAAACTGTTTTTTTGAATGGTATACATGGTCATGGACACGTCGTTGAAAAGGTGGATTTGGGATGTTAGTAACTGGAAGACACCAAGAAGCCGTTTGTGCGTCATGTTCGATTTTGCGATTTACAGATTTATAATTGATCGTATAATAAAATCGTAGGAAATATAGAGTGAGTTTCTATAATACGTCTGAATCTCCATTCTTCTTTTGTATTCGCTTAAGTACCCCAACCAAAACTGCGGTTAGTTTTTAATTTCTAACGCTGACGTATTAAAAAATGTATTAAATTTGATTATCAGATGATCTTCCAGCCAGAAAGTACCTCGAAAAAATTATAAGCTTTGGTAGTTTGCGTTTAATAACGAACGTGCTATCGCTATACAATAAATTAAGATGAAAAACTAGGATAAGAAAGCATCCGATACATTAAAAACAAACGGTAATAAATATCAATACCTTAAAGCCCTACGCATTAAATTAAAAAAAATTACAAATAAAAATCGGAAAATAACCGTTCATATTAAAGTTATTTATACATATTATCAATGCCTTAATAAATATTAACCATAAAACGATACACCCCAAAAACCACATACTCATACAAACAGCTATACAAAATGTGTTGGGAACAACAACATCGATATCAAATGTACGATCGTGAGAATGATTGAGGTTCACTTGGACAGAATGACAGTGATCCCAAAAATAGAACGATTTATACCCACAACTCGCCTAGATGAAAACAACATGCAATAGACCCTGGGACGTGCACGGTATTCTGTGCAGACAAGAAAGAAAGTAAGGAAAATCGCTCACACCGAATATCGCAACAAAACAGAAAAATAAAATTGGAATTCCAAAGAATTGGAATCCATGCTAGCTCAAAACGTCGTAGAGGGAGGTGAGTCACACAGAAAGAAACATTGGAAACCTCAGTAAGTAGATTTATTTACAAACCGTTAGTTAACAACCACAGTTTTTGCTTTTCTTTTGGTTTTTTAAAACGAATTTTTTTTTGGTTGTGTTATTAGTGTACTGCCTGCTCCGCTTCTGCTTCCTACTCCAACCTTTTAATTTTGTTAAGGGGATGGGGAATTTGTTACGTTAAATCCTTGCAATCGATCGATTTCTGCATGCTCTATGTTGATATTAATTTCTACCATGTTCTTTTGTTCTTATTAAGAAGTGTGTGTGTTCGGGCGCGTGCGTGTGCGCGTTAACCTCTTTAGTCGCCTCTTATGACAGGTAGATCTTACTGTAGGACTATTCTAATCCGGACCTACACGGCCGGAAAATGAAGCAAGATCAAGAATATTAGGGTTACGCTGACCTACAAGTAGAATATCTGTGTGTATGTTAGAGACTTAAATAAGTACTCCATTGAATTAAAAAAAGTCGAACTTGATGTTTGACAATTCGTATGATTTGAAATAACATAAAACGCGCATAGTCATCCAAGTTAGAAATTTTAGAAGGCGCTTCCTAATAAGGACAAAAGAACAAGGTAGAAATTAGTATTTACATAGAGCATGCAGAACTCGATCGATTGCAAGAAATTAACGTAACAAATCCCCCATTGCCCTTAACAAAAATAGAAGGTTGGAGTAGGAAGCAGAAGCGGAACAGGCAATACACTAATAACACAACTCAAAAGAAAATTCGTTTCAGAAAACCAAAAACTGTGGGTGTTAACTAATTAATTCTAAATAAATTTACTTACATACACATACACACACACACACCGTGGGCGTCGATGTCCCTGTTTCTAGACCTTACTGTTCCTTTTTGTAGTCAGGAGGATAAAGGTTCTCCATAATCAATCATATCGGCAGTTGCGCTCATCTTTTAGTTCATTGGAATTCTCAGTTTAATCGTTTAAGATTACCTTTAGTAGCCTTGTTTCTAGACTTTCATGTTCCGGATTTTCGGCTGCCGATGTTCGGTAACGAGGAGGAATGAAACACCTACCTACACACCTCTCGCTCCGGATTTCCGGCGTATGATGGTCAGGAGTAGGGGTACACACACTTATACAACAAAACACACAAGCACATACACACACAACACGCACTACCACATACACACACCGTGGGTGTGAACCTCCCTGTTTCTAAACCTACCTGTTCCGAATTTTGAACTGCCGATGTTCAGGAACGGGGAGAAATGAAACACCCACCTACACACCTCTCGCTCAGGATTTCCGGCGTATGATGGTCAGGGGTAGAGGTATACAACTTATAGCACAACACACATAAGCACATACACACACAACACGCACTAACACACATACACTAACACAAACACACACACACACACCGTGGGTGTGAACCTCCCTGTTTCTAGACCTTCTTGCTCCAGATTTCCGACTGCCGACAGCTGGGATCGGGGAGGAATGAGACACCAACTCACACACAAATCGCTCCAACTTCTGACTGCAGATTGATAGGAGCAGAGGTACATACACTCACAACACACACACACACACACAACACGCACAAACACACACACATACATATACACACAAACACCGAGGGCGTAAAGCTCCCTATTTCTAGACCTTTATATTCCAGATTTCCAGCTGCCGATGGTCAAAAACAGAGAAGAATTAAAACATCCTCCCAAGTACCCCTTGCTTCGACTTCCTGCTACCGATAGATAGGAAAACAGATACACACACTCACAACACAATACACACATGAAACGCATAAACACACATACATCGTGGACGTGGATCTTCCTGTTTCTAGACCTTCATGTTCCGGATTTCCGGCTTCCAATGGCCAGAAGTAAAGATACACACACCCACAACCCAACATACACACACAACACGCACAAATACACACATAGAACGTGGACTTTCCTGTTTCTGGACCTTCCTGTTCCGCATTCCGGCTGCCCATGGTCGGGAATGGGGAGGCACGAAACAACCACCTACACATCTCTCTCTCTGAATTTTTGGCTGCAGATGGTCAGGAACAAAGGTACACACATTTTCATCACAATAAACACAAGCACACACATACGCGCGCACACACATTTTGGGCGGGTCCTTCCTGTTTCTGGACCTTTAAGTTCCGGATCTCCGACTGCCTGTGGTCGAGAACGGGGAGGAACAAAACACCCACCTACACACCTCTCGCTCCGGATTTCCGACTGCCGATGGTTAGGAGCAGAGGTACATACACTGGCAACATAATACACACACACGCAAACATACACACACACAACACGCACAAACTCACACTGCGGACGTGGATTTCTCTGTTTCTGGACCTTCCTGTTCCGCATTTCGGCTGCGGATGGACGGGAATGGGGGGTACGAAACAACCATTTACACGCCTTTCTCTTCGAATTTCTGGCTGCAGATGGTCAGAAGCAAAGGTACATACACACAAGCACACACACACAATACACGCACACCCTCCCCCCCACACACACACATCGTGGGCGTGGATCTCACTGTTTGTAAATTTTTTTGTTTCGGATTTCCGGCTGCCGATATTTGGGAACGGGGAGAAATAAAGCCACCCACATACCGTGGTCGTGGACCTCTTGTTTCTAGACCTTTGTTTTTCGGATTTCCGGCTGCCGATGGTCGGGAGTGGGGAAAACTGAAACACCCACCCACACATCTCTCGCTCCGACTTCCGGCTGTCGATGGTCAGGAGTAGAGACACATACACTTACACCACAATACACACAAGAACACACACACACAATACACGCACACTCTCCCCCCCACACACACACACCGTGGGCGTGGACTTCCCTGTTTCTAGACCTTTCTGTTCCGGATTTCCGGCTACCGATGTTCTGAAAAGGGGAGGAATAAAACACCCACCCACACACCTCTCGCTCCGGATTTCCGGCTGCTGATGGTCAAGATCAGATGTACGCACACTTACACCACAATATACACAAACACACACACACACACACAAACACACACATACATACACACATATACACAAACACACATCGAAGGCGTGGACCTTTCTGTTCCTAGACCTTCATGTTCTGGATATCCGGTTGCAGACGTTCGGGAACGGAGATGAACGAAACACCCACGTGCATACCTCTCGCTCTGGATTTCCGGCGTATGATGGTCAGAGGTAGAGGTACACACATTCATACCACAACACACACAAGCACATACACACACAGACATGCACACACACACCCACACACACCTACCGTGGGCGTGGGCCTCCCTGTTTCAAGACCTTCCTTTTCCTGATTTCCGACTGTCGATGATCGGGAGCCGGGAAGAATGAAACACGCACCTACACACCTTTCGCTCCGATTTCCGACTGCCGATGATCAGGAGCAGAGGTACACACACTCACAACACAACACACATACACGCTTTCCATCAATTTACTTTCGCTGAAAAATTTCGCAATTGAACGGAAAGGAAGTCTAGGTCACAGGCAAACCAGAAAAGGGGCGAACCACAAACCAGGCGGGGAATGTAGCCATTCAGTGGAACATCCGGACATCGCGCCCAACAGGGCTTGAAGAAAGGATGAACCAAATCGGAATTAAACGTAGGAACCACTTGGGGTGCACAAGGTCTACGCGCTTCAAAACTGCAATAAAAATCTTAGGTACGGCAAAGTTGAGAAACGGGTCTGCTGTAAGTTTCAGGTAGCAAACTAACCAAACGTTAGAATAAATAAAAAAGGGAGTTTCTTAAACCATTGCAAATATTTAGATATAACTGTTTTTCTGAGTGTGTTTTTTTTTGGGATGAATCGTTTCATGGTTAATGTTCCTTGAATCCGTGTTAATATATACAAATAACTTTAATCTGAACGGTTATTTCCCGATTTTTATCTGTAATTCTTTTTTAATTTAATTCAAAGGAATGTAATGTACCGATATCTATTACCGTTTGATTTTAATTTACTTTATTTTAATTCTTTATTCTACTTTTATATTATATTGGAATAGCACGTTATTAAATGTAAACTACTGGATGCTTTCTGATTAAAAGTTTATCTGACTAACCAAATTTAATATATTTTTTCCACTACCTTTAGGTAATGCGTCAGGGCTACAAACTGTAAAAATTAACTGCAAGAGTTCTTGTAAGGATACTGAAGCGATTACAAAAGGAACTTTTTTATGAATGGAAATTCAAACGCATTAAACAAACTAACTCAAAATTTCCTATAATTTTATTATATGCTCAATTATAAATTTGTAGTTCGCAAAATCTGTATGACTTACAAACAGCTTCTTGGTGGCCTTCAGCTACTAACATCCCAAATCCACTTTTTCAACGCCAGCAAACCCTAGCTGGTGACCATAACCATGAACACCATTCAAGAAAACAGTTTCACGCTCCTTCAAAGCAACTGAAGGCAGCTTAACCTTTTCCTGGACAATAACATTCCTTGGTCTAAAGGCAGGTTGGTGCAAAACTCCATAACGGGGGTCCTTGTTGACGTCCACTTTAACATTAACGACATCTTTACCTAAAAGTAAATAATTTACAACCTATCAGAGAAAAGTCCAGTACTTACCATGGTTATGGACAGGATCAACTACTAGTCTTGCAAAGGGTGCAGGTTGTCCATAGCGTGCAAATCTTCCATAACCACCATCTCTATAAATTTTTTCTTCAAACTCGCCAGCTTTTGCTTTTAGAACGCTTGCGGATCCGTGACCATGACCGTAAACGCCATTAAGGTAGTAGGGGTCAGAAAGGCGGTAAAAATTATCACCTCGATAGTATCCATCGCCATAACCATAAAGACCATTTTTATAGTCACATCCTGCCTATTAAAAATATGTGAATAGCTGAGATTTACCAAAACGTGGTTCTTACCTTTGCCAATGTAG